>OU343059.1:28215816-29709058 GCA_910593695.2 Ocypus olens
ATTGTTCGAAAAACTCTAAACTAGTAAAGTCATGAGTAAACAAACGGTAGAAAAAACCACTTACGATTCCGCCATATTAGTAACGTCAAGCCCTGATTTACAAAATTTTTGCTTTGAAAAACTTATTTTAGGATACACTCGTCATTTGAAAGTTTCGGTTCTCATTTAAAAAATAATTATGTCCGAAACTGACACACTTATTTGTCGAAACTATGTAGTCAGAAAAAAGTCGATAGAGTTATTCGAAATAAGGATTTGAATGTAGATGTAAGTCATATTTTTTTTAGATTTACAATATCTCCTTACTTTAGTAAGTTTTGAATTTATAAACGTCACATAAATGGACATTTCGGGTATTTCACACGTTCAAATATTCGCAAATTATGTATCTAATGTTCATTTCATGGTTTATTTTATCCATTCGCTGTTTTGGGCAGCAAAAAATAATGAATTCCTTAATAGCATAAAAATTAAAAGATAATAGTTTGATTTTTACCAACATTATTTTTTGTAGTAAGTTATTATTATTGATTGGTATTTATTTCTATATTAAAATCTATAAGAAATGTATGAATAAAGTTTTATTGAGAAAATGGACGTAATAAAAAAATCGAAGATTTATTTCTCTAGCGTGCATTACAATAGCCATTGAAATTCAGTTTGAAAGAGCAAGAAATTTACAGAAAGTTATTAATTTAAATAGCAATAATAAAAGTCTATTTTTAAATATGTATAGAAGTAGGAGCCAGGCCTCAAATATTTATCTTTCGCAGATGTTAGCATTCGTCACCCCCAAGTGTTCTACCTGTTTTGGACCGCCCTTTAAATTTTAAAAGGAATTCGTCGAATGAATGCGTCACATCCCAATATCCGGTCCAAACTAACACACAATAGCAATTAACACATAACAACATTTACACATTTACAGTAAAATGAGAATGGATCAAATAAACCAAGAAATTAATATTAGACACATAATTGGAGCTTATTTGACAGTGCAGCATATACAAAATATCCATTTATGTGAGTTTTATGAACGTAATTTAATTAAAAAATCACTGAACTAATTGTAAGGAAGGAATGTAAATCTGGTATGAGAAAATGTTATTTTCATCAATTAAATGTGGTTGCAAATACAATAACATTTTCAAAAAAAAATCGACTAAATAAGCGGTCAGGGTTTTGCGTAATGACTTTACTTTTATTTTATTTACCGAATCCGAAAATGATTTGTATACAAGTTCTTTGGAATTTAATAATGCGTTTAGTGATGATGTTGGATATTCGTTGGAACTTATCGTTTTGTTGCTAGGACAACGCACTGTTGCTTTTATTTTCAAAACGAAATTACTCAAAAAATTTCTAATAATGCAACTTAAAAAAAATTACTAGAGAAAAATCTCCATAAAGAATAAAAAAGTGTATTGTTATAGCAACAAAATAATCAACTTTAGTTTGATGCAATACTGAATTTGGTAAATAATTTAAAAAAAAATGTTATTATGCGACAAATTTTAGACACGCAGCGCTTATTTTAGTCAAATTAACTTGAAAAATGCCTTAGGCGAGGGTATAATAGTATACTCTGTAACAAGGTTAAAATGGAAATTCGATGCGAGTGGACTAGCATCAGAATTTCCATTCTTACCTAGTAGTAGACTATACTTTCTCCTCGACCAGATAAAATAGACTAATACAATAATTATTGTATTAGTATATTAATTATAATTAACACAAAGAACTTACGTTTTATTATCGCGTTTGTGGTTATGTTTATAGTATTTTGACAATTGTGATATCCAAGGCTAATTGTTTTATTAGAAACGGTGTGAGAATATTCATTCCATTAGTTATTATGGAATGAATTACATGCAAAACGCATAAGTGCATTTTATTTTGATCCATAACAAGAGTGAGAATGTGTACGTTCTATGATCAAAATTGATTTCAGAATGCTTAAATTCTACAGTGGTCGTGGAGAAAAAATAGTATTGTATTGTAGTTAAAAATGCTCTATCTAAAAAGTAAACAACAAGGTAGGTTGTTATTTGAAAATAACAATATTTTTGCCATTCAAATGAAAAAATGAAATGAAATATGTCTCTCCTATAAACTTTATAAATTTACTAAAAATTAATTATAATTATTAATCCATAGAAACCTGCAAACACCCCATCCGCAAGTTGTGGGATAAATCCATGAGAATAAAGTATAAGTTCTTGAAAATCTGTAATAATTTAAGTGAAAAAATGTAATAATAATTACCATCGATTTGAAAATTTACTCAAAATTCATTCCGGATTGTATTTTAAGAAAATTATTAACAATCTATTTATAGATTTTCAATTGATGACAAGCGCGGTAACTCGTGTGAAATCCCAAATATTTTAATTTTATTTTTTCACTCTTGAGTAACAAGTTACAATACACGTTTTTTGTTATGCTATTGCCTTTTTTTGCCATCTGTATGGGAAGCAGGAGTTTGCATAAACATATAAATACAATGTAAATCGCCAATGTACATTGCTGAATTTTCTATTCGATACAGAAACCAAATTAGAATGAGTTACATTTTAATTGTTGTCAGAATAAAGACAGCACTCTCATACTATTCAAAGCAATTATGGTGAAAAATCTAATCGCTCATAATTTCTTTGGTTTTTATCAACTTTTCCTAATATTTTGCAAACAAACATGTAAGTATATGAACCAACCTAAATATTCCAGCGTTCATGAACATATATTTAGGGAGATGCATTTCAAACGAACTTCTTACTTATTGTTAGACAATTTTGAAACAATAAATATTATTTTTAAGAAGTAAACATATTTTTAAAACAGTTTGTTTGATTATTGTCTTTAGATTGTCACTAAAAATTCTTAGGGGTCAATCAAATCAACCAATTTAATTTGAAAAGGTCTCTGACAAAATTTATCTATTTTCGTTTTTTTACCTATGTTGTAGTATATTCAGAGAGTTGAAAACAGCTATGCATTAATTTTTCAGATGTTCAGTTTTTTTTGTGAACAGCCATTTTGTATTGGTGGGTCAGCCTATTTTGCATTTTGTAGAGATTTACGTTAAACTCTGTAGCTCCTCGGTTTTTGGAGATATTTGGTTCAAAAAGAAACCATGTTAAAGAACATAAAATGTACAATTTTTTCTGTTAAGTATATATATATATATATATATATATATATATATATATATATATATATATAGGCCTATACTAAATTGTAAATTAGCAGAAAATAGGTAAATGTTAACGTTTCCAAAATAAAAAGCTTCTCTTTAAAAATTAAAAGTGTTAAAGATAAAACGAAGACTCAAATTCATTTTTTGTGGATATAGTGTCTATAGTATACTACTTCCCTAAAAAGTATCAGGCCAGAGAGTTACATCCTTTTTTAAAGGGTCTTCAAATATTGCAATTTTCCTAAAATCAGGTATTTTCGATCTGAAATATCTCGGAAGGGACACACTTTAAAAACCCAATATTTTCACAAAACGTTCTTTAATGGTGTTATACTAAGTGGTTAAAATTTCATCACTGAGACTTTGTTAGCTTTTTGGTTAGAAATTTAAAAAATAGCTAAAACTTCTGGAAAATAAAAAAAAATTAGCGACTATCATTGGTTGATTTGACATGGATTGACCGTTAGATATACAGCATGTTTTTTATCGTGGGCCATAGGATTTTACATGCTAAAACTTTTACCTTGTGTTAATGTATATTTTATCATATAATTTTGAAGCAAATTTTTGTTAGTAATATAAATCAATTATTTTTCTATATGATGGGATTAATTAGAATTATTTAAACATGTTTTATTCCATTAAAAAAATATTTTTTTTAATATAAGTGTCGACTCAAGTACCTGTTCCCCGTACATGTTCAGGTAATGATATTTATTAATATTGTTTAGTGCTATTTCAAAATTAATCATAAACTATTTGTATCCTTAATATGATGTATAATGCTCTAGTGCAGAGAAAGGAGCAGTGTTGAAGTTTTTTGCAACGCACATAAAAAGAAATACTGTACCAGGAAAAGTAAACTGCATAAAATGTATGAATAGCAATTCTATATTATCTTCACGCGGTTGGACTGACATTAAATTTTGTGTTAAAAATCATATAGATAAAATTAAAAATTCAAAGAAAGTGGGAAAATTTTGTTAATTGAATACGAAATAAATTATATTACATGCACTTTTTATATACATATAAAGATTGTAATAATATTTGTATCATTTTATCATCCCGAACCCGTTTAAACTTTAAAACAGAATCCAATAAATTAATATAAATAAATGCTATTTAATTTGGTGAATTTGCATAATTTATGCATAATTTTAACTGTAATTCAAGTAAAGTGGGAACAAAAAAATCAATTTAAGTTGGGTATTAATTGTCAAGAACAATAATAATTTAGACAATTACAAGAAATTCCGTGCATTTTTAACATTTAATTGTACATTTTATTTCTCTGTTTGCAATTTTATGTTTCATAAATAATTCAATTTTTATTTATTTATTAATAATTACTGTTATTAATTTAATTAATTTCTCTACTCACAATTTCTTATTTCATTAATATTTTAATATTTCAATATTTATTTATTAATAATTTATGTTATTTATTTAATTGAAATATTTATGAATGGACACTGCAAGTCCTAACGCCAACTGTAAATCTATTTCCAACCCGAGAATTGAGCAAACAATGCGATCCCCTCGGTAGGTATGTGGGATAGGTCGGCAACGCAGCATATTTTGTTCCAGGTGGCGCTACCAACAAGGGTTGCCACAATTTGGTGTGTAGCACACATGATCGGTACCCATGATGTGGCGTCATACACACAATTATTTTTAAGGTATCATAACTTTCGTGAGAATGATTTTAGATAATTTTCGTATAGATAACTGAAATAATCTGATCTTCTTTAACATTGGTACTAAATGTCGTAAGTGTGACATATGAAGCAATGGAGAAATAGCCGAATGTACTTGTGGCACGGAGGGTAAGGTGCCACAAGAACGCGCCTCCGCCACAATTCAGGATGTAGCACACACAAAGTGCCACAAATATGTGGGGACATACACACATATGCACACACATACACACACACACACACACACACACACACACACACACACAACTTTTTTTTTCAGAAACTGCTGAAATGGCATCTAGGGGCCCTAAAACATTTTTTTTAAATACACCATACTTTCTCGTACTTCGTAACGGAGAAAGTAAAAATTGTATGTAAGTATTGGCTTAGGTAGCGTTGGTCATTCAGCCACTACCAATTTGTGGTCATATTTGAAATTTAAATGTGAAAAAACGACCATTATTAGTTCAGAAACATCATTCCGTGTCCCTCCAGGCCAAGACAAAGATATTCCAATCACTAGGCACATCTTTTGTTAATTAATGTATTTTATAAACTGGTTACAAAGAAAATACACAAATCTTGCAATTTTTGGACTATAATTATGAAATATATAATATATACATCAAATATTCATCGACGAAAATTGTAGATAACTTTAAAGTTAACAACTAGTGAAGAATAAGATTTTCTGCCCATAAATTTTTGAAAAAAAAAAATAAAAAAATACAAAAAATCAGACAAATCTTTTTTATCATTAAATCGGTCAAAAGTTCATGATGGCCACATTAACAGTTATTAACAACAAGTTTTTCCTGGATAAATGACCGTCACGCTACATATTTGATTGTGGGAGAGTACACACATACACACTCTGATTTAACAAATGGGTACATACAAGTTAATTCAGTTTAAGAAATGTCATTGTTTGTATTACCATATGTTCCCACATTTCAAGGTTCATTTCGAGGTTGCTATTTACATTTTACAACAGCTTCTTTCTATCGAGCCATTACCAGTAAGCAAAACTTAATTTTCTAAATTTACACGTTTTTCGTCTCTCAGTGAAATGCCGTTTATAAAGCACATAATATACGCGATTTAAATCTAAACGAAGTATGTGATTATTTTTTCTTTAGTAGGTCAAGTTCAGTGACTTTGGGATTGCATTGCATCAAAACAATTAAGTAATTGCCAATATCATAAAACCGCATCAGTGTCACAAATGATAATTTCTTCAACAGTTTGGATTTTTCAGTGTTTACCATGGAAATCTACATTATAACTGGTTCAGTCGAGAAAATTTGACGTGTATTTCGACGGCAGTAACAATAATAGTGGTAATGTGTCGACGTCCAAAACAGTTGTGGCATGGGTTCGAAAAACGATTCATACCCCTGCAAACATTGAACGAGTGAGAACTGCTCTCACAAGAATTCTTACCAGGTCTACTAATCGGCAATCAATTGCTCGAGGAATATCCAAGGGGAGTCTTTACAGATTCCTTCATATCGATTTAAAATTTAATTCTCACAAATACCAAATAGAACAGCACCTTAGCAATCGAGATAAGGAAGCGAGTTTAATATTTTGTCAAGCATATTTAAATCGGTATCGAGAAACAAGTTTCATTTGGATGGCCGTGTTAAGAAACATAATTTTAGATATTGAAAATCCTCTAGAATTGTTTGCAAGAAAACTACTTAGTCCAACAATCAATCGTTGTTTGGTGTGGTGTAGGATCACTTGGTATCATTGGTCCGTATTTTTTTGAGGATAAAAATAACCGTTATCCAACAGTCAATTTCGAGCGCTACATAAACATGTTACAAAACGGTTCTCACCCCAGAACTGAGTAGACGGAGTTTACTAAAAGGTGCTCTGTTATTCGAATAAGATGGAACAATAGCTCACTCGGCCAGAAACTTCACGAGGATTCCGCGAGAATTTTTTAACGGCGGTATAATTTCGCGATTTGGAAATTTGTCGAGGCCTCCTAGTTCCCTCGACCTAAGGGCATACGATTTTTTTTCTGTGGAGGTATTTGATTCTGCAGCATTTGAGAAGCTAAGAGACCGCATTCGACAAGAAATCACAGTATTAGATGAAGATTTGCTAATAATACCGTACTTAAATTGCATTGGTGCAATATTATTTCCCACTGGGGAATATTGTGCACGTCGGCACCAGTCGTCAACTATTTTGATATGAATATATTTATAATTTTTGTTCTTCAGCTAAAAGAATTAAAGACCCCCATTAGCTGCATTTTTTTTAAGGTACACATGTACAGATGGAAGCAGTGGCGGCTCGTGGAAAATTTTTATGGTAGAGCCACGTAGCATACACAATATATCTCACCGCCTCCTTTTTGAAGAAAGAAAAATGTATCATTAAAAACGTTTATTTGTTGCAGAAGCATTAAAAAATTAAATAAACACGAAAAATAGCCTGCATTAAATCTGTACCCGCGGAAATCAATTAAACGACGAATAGTATTTTGTAACTTTAACTACATCTCCTTAATAAGAGCAATACTTGAAATTTGAAACTTATTTTTGGTTAAAAAAGGGAAAATGATTCGTCGATCTTATCTACAACTCTTTAATTAGTGATGAGCGTTATTTTCACTAACTGCTACTTTGCAACCGTTACTAAGAAATAATAACGGTAACCGTTATTGAAAAATCCCACTAACGGTAACCGTTATTGAAAAATCCCACTAACGGTAATTTTCTCAAAAGTTATTTTATAAAAGGAACTCGATTAAATAACGAATCACTTCTCCGTAACAGTAACTCTTATAACCGATTCAATAATGAATCACTTCTTAGTAACAGGAATCGATTCATTAACGAATTACGTCTAAAAAAAACTCGAACAAATATTGAAAAGAATTTGATGTAAAATTGACAAACACAAAATAGGCCAGTGATTTCAAGAGAAAATGTAATCCGTTTTAAAATTGCAAGAAATTCTTCAAATTTGGACATTTAAATCCATAAAAGCCATTTTCTGACTTGTGTAAACTCCTGGTATTGCCACTAATAAACTAGTATTATTATTATTATTATTATAAATCATCAAAATCGAAGAACGCATTCGGAAGTCGTAAAATTTCAAAAATCAAAGTCGCGAAAATCCTGGAAATTTAAAAACTGCTATTTTTGCATTAATTTCAAGAGAAAATTTGGAAATCCGTTTTAACATGACATTAAATATTCACCATATTTTGACATTTGTATCATCAAAATCGGTCAACGCGTTGAGCAATTTAAAAATCGAAATTGCAATTAAAATCTTTGGTCTTCTTCGTAATTTTGGTGTTTTGCGTTAATTTTTGACATTTTCGACGACCGACAAGAAACCTAGACTCAAAGAAGAGATTATTTTCCCCTCCCTAGGATCCGCCAGTGATGAACCGTTTTGAATAATACTAAATTCGCCATACATTGCCATTTAAATCATCAAAATCGGACAAATCATTCGGTAGTTGTACAATTTCAAAAATCAAAGTCGCGATTTTAAAATTTTGGATAACAATTTTTGTATTTTGTGTTAATTTCAAGAGAAAATTTTCATTTTAAAATTGTACAAAATTTGCCATATTTTGACGTTTGAATCATCAAAATCAAACAATTCGGAAGTTGTGCAATTTCAAAAATAAAAATTACGATTTTACAATATCTGAACTAAAAAAAATGAGATTTCTGCATTTTGTGTTAATTTCGAGAAAGTATTTCGTAATCCGTTGTAAAAGTACATAAAATTTTCCGTATTTTGACGTTTGAATCGTCAAAATCTAATAATGCATTCGGCAGTGTTTTTAAAAATCAATATTCAACTTTCTATTTTCGAAGTTTGAAAACGTGCGATTTTGGCATTTTACGTTGGTTACGTTAGAATTATCAAAATCGGACAACGCGTTTAGCAGTTGTGCAATTTCCAAAATCAAAATCACAATTTTAAAATATTCTTGAAAAAAATAACTTGAAAAGTGCGATTTTTACATTTTGTGTTAATTGACCCCTAAGATGACTTTGTTACAAACGGTTACTGAGTGAAGTTATTTTAAATAATGGTTACTAAATAACTAGTTATTATGTGGTAACAGTAACTTACTTTAAATAACCGTTTTAATAACTAGTTATTTGTAGTAACAGTAACTGTTATAACCGTTTATGGAAAATAACCGTTTATCTCATTCGATGCATGCAACACTTTGCTGAAAGAATTTACCAAATTTGGTCATCCGTTCACAAGTTAACCTTAAAAAACAATTGAAGACTCATGATTTTTTGCTCCTGTACTCGATGAGTACAATACTTTTCAGAAGCAATTTTTAAAATCGGCCATTTTATTCAAGAGTTAACTTCTCAAAACCACAAAACAATTGAGCGGTTAATTGACTTTTTTTATATTTTATACGTCCACACGGTGAGTGCAATACTTTCCTGGAAGAATGTTCAATATGTGTTTATTCGTTCAAGAGTTATCCTCAAAGACCAGAAAACAATTAAACGGCAAATTTAATTTTTTGGTCTTTTCGGAAGAATTTGCTAAATTTGGTCATCCCTTCAAGAGTTATCCTCTGAAACCCGAAAAACAAATGACCAACAAATTTATTTTTTTGGTTCTATCTGCATCTTTGGGATGCGTCTTACAAATCTGATCGTCAGTTGAAAAGTTATATGGGGCTTATTGTTGTTTTTATCTGCATCTATTCTGTGAGAACAACACATTGTACCAAGAATTTTCAAAATTTGGTAATGTGTTCAAGAGTTGTCCTTAAAAAATCAAAAAACAATTGAACTTCGAATTTACGCTTTTCTCAATTGACATGCATTTAGTATATGACTTTCCTGTAAATTTTGTCAATAGTACATGAGCAAAAATGCTTGAATTAAATTTATTAATCGTATGCGATGCGGAAATAGGACTAACAAGTGCACGTTGTCGTGTGCACGAGATGAGCCAGAAATGATTTGACTCCAAATGCACGTTCAGAACGCGCCCCACCCCGAACCACGCACCTCCCCGCCGCTGCCAACATTCTAATGAAATGCCGTACCAGAAGTAAGTTGGCTCCATTTGCGTTGGGGAACAAATGCATTGCGATTTTTCTCTACTCATTAAAGTTTCACGGGCATTGTTTAGAGTTGTTGTTTTTAGAACTACAAAATTCTTGCCGAGCATAAAATTAGAGATAGTGCCATGGCTCCTTGGCTCTACATAACGAGCCGCTCCTGGATGGAAGTACATATTCTGAATTCGAAGATGATATTGTGTTTCAACTACACAACTAGTCTTTTAAAAAAATAATTAATGTTATCATTGTACCATTAACAAAATTAATTAATAGTTGCATAAAAGATGGAATATTTCCCAGTTCATTCAAACTAGCTCGTATTACATTTTCAAAAGGGTAGTAGAGATGAGATTGGTAATTATAGGCCGATCACTATACTGCCGGTTCTATCGAAGATATTTGAGAAAATCCTACTGTCTCAAATCACTGACTATCTTGAGACTAATAATATCTTAGCTGAAACTCAATATGGTTTTCGTAGGAAAAGGTCCACTACCGGTACTATCATTGGTCAGGCATGCATACGGTCTCTTGCTTTTTGGATCTCAGTAAGGCCTTTGATTGCTTTGATTACGAAAATTATATTTCTATAATTTCCATCTAAGCGCTTGTCGCTTAATATCAACGTATCTGCATAACAGACAGCAAGTGGTTAGTGTAAATCAAAAACAACCCTGCAAAATCTACTTGAATTACGGTGTACCTCAGGGATCTTTTCTTGGGCCGTTGCTTTTTTTGTTATATATTAACGATCTCTCCTTCGCATCAATACACATGAACTGTATTCAATTTGCTGACGATGCGACCTTCTTAAATAAATGGACTGAATTATTAAAAGCAACGGTGGATCATCAAGAATACATAAATAACATCACTTGCTGGTTTGAGTCAAACAGATTGTCTTTAAATGCCACTAAAACAGTCAACCTAACATTTTCACTACAATCAGACATCTCTAAAGAAACTACGGCAAAATTTCTAGGTATATGTCTTGATCATAATTTGTCTTGGAACAGTCATGGGGAAATTGTGGCAACAAAGGTATGTCGATCGATATTTTTACTACGACAGTTAAAATGTAGTCTTCCGTTAACGGCGTTGCGCATCGCGTATTTTGCAGTGTATCAGTCGCATCTAGTCTACGGCATCTTAGCGTAGGGTCACTCGATAATTATGAAGCGCATGTTCGGGTTAGAAAGAGGTGCAGTACGAGTGATATCGAACCATAAATATCGAGAGGGCTGTAAAGTAGCATTTAAGGAATTGGGTATTCTGACGCTTCCGGCACTATACATACTTGAATGCCTTGTACGTGTTCGAAAAAACATAACCTTATACAGTATCCATACAGAAGTTCACGATCACAATACCAGATACAATACCAACATTTGTCTAAGGCATGTACGCTTTAACATATCTCAAAATGGTACTAACTACTACGGGCCAAAAGTATTTAACCGGCTTCCGGATCCGATCAAATCTCTGGATATTAAATCATTTAAAAACTCCATCAAAAACTACTTGATAGAATTGACCCCCTACGCTCCAGATGAATGCCTAACCAATGATTTCAAATTATTATCCAGCAACTAGTTTAACCACCTAAATTGTATTTTTAACTGGTACATGTATTGTCCCTATTTTATTTATTTATACCCTCAATTTTATCACGTTGTATAACTTGTCGAACTTTTATCTTATGTATACTAATTTTAATATTTGAAAATGTAATTAGAATTTTAACCTTCATTATTTGTTCTATCTTTCATATGAGTATTGTTTTTTAGTCTCACTTATTGTGTCGGTTTTACCTATTTTATTATTTATTTCATTTCTACATTCTGATTTTAATTTGTGAATTTATATGTATTTTTTCCTGACTTGTGTAAACCATGTAAATGGTAATGGCTAGAATAAATATTATTATTATTATTATTATTATAGTAATAACATGCAAATTCATTTTGTATCATACAATATCCGGCGGGGCACTAGCAGTTGTTTTGAGTTATTTGCTTATAGTCTTAGTAAGACTTAATTTTGCTTGCAGAGTTACGAACAGGTTAAATATTCATATATTCAGGCTATATTTCGTTTTATTGAATTTATTACAATATTAATGTAAACATTAAATATAGAACACCTACAGACCGGTTTCGACCTTTCAGGTCTCATCAGTATAGTTAGTTGCTGATGGGGAAACGGAGATTACTATTGGAATATAAGTATTCCAAACACCGTTAAAGGTAGAAACGCCAAAGTGGCGGAATCTATTGCCTGAGTGCTGTTCTGAACCAAATCCGGGAGGCTTTAACACCGACAAGATACTTATATTCCAATAGTAATCTCCGTTTCCCCATCAGCAACTAACTACACTGATGAGACCTGAAAGGTCGAAACCGGTCTGTATGTGTTCTATTGGGGAAACAATATTTAATGTTTACGAAAAAAAGCCTTCTCAAAACACTAATCCTTAAACGTTAAAAGTCGTATAAACTCAGTAGTAATTGTCAGAGAGGGCGTTAAAATGTCTTGACTTTTGATTGGTTAAAGTTACAAAACTTGTGCAAAGTTGCACAACGGAGGATTTTAGGAGCAGTATTTTCAGAAGGGATTCATGACATTATAGTATATAAAAATAAAAAAAATCGGTTGCTCATCTATATTTGTAACTTGTAAAATATCCATGACATCACTAGCCTTGTTATACTACTGACTCGTTTACGGCAATTACCTCCTCAAACAATACGGTGGCGTCATGTAACCAATTAGCCACAGATGAACGGTTTTGTCTGGAGTGCACAGATTGCAAAAATAGCCTCCGTGGCGAACTTCAACGCTGAAGAGTCAAGATCACAGATGCAGAGAAGAAAAGAGGATCGAGGGTATTCCGTTGACTCAGTGACCGACAACGAGCACTCATCCGATGGCACACTCAGAAATTGGCACTTAACGGTAACAGGCCACTAATAAACTACGGATTATATCCGTAACCTTAATTATACGATTTGCATAATTTTATTCCGCAAGTGTTCATAAATAATATCTTGTGTATCAAAACTACTGAAAATGCGCCGCATTCTAATTATACTTATGTATTTCCACTGTAAAACTCCTTTACCGACAAAGTATCGTAATATATAAAGTGACATTTCCTACGACCGGAATAATTATAATAATCGAAGAACATGCTAACGTATAAATGAGGCCAAAAATATTTATCTCTGACAAAATATTTTATGTATTTATTAAACTTGAGTCTACATATACAAAATACCGAAAAAGCATAAATATTACTCCTATATATTATTATTATATTATATATGGAAGATTCCATGTCAACTGATCAGCAAGTGAATGGGGTGGTTTTCAAATCACCACCGGAAGTATCGGGTCGTGTTCGGGACACCAAAATATGGAAAATCCTAAATTTTCAGCCCGGGATGTTGCACCATTTCCGAATTACCGATAATTTTGTGATTTTTCAATTTTTTTGCGGACGATGACAAATTTACTGCCGGAGCGAGAATTTATGTTGGAAAATATTTAGAAAATAGGAAATCGATGCAGAATTTTCCAAGGAATCCATTCCCGCAGTCAGAATTTTGATTGCACGCTTCCTCGGTCGACAAAATGGTCCAAACTGTTTTTTTTTCAAACAGCGATATCTAAAAAGCATCATTTTTTTTAAATTTTTGGAAGTCGGCAAAAGTTTCCTTATTTGAGTACTTTAAAGGGGGGTAAATATTGGTGTGTATTTGCGTTTTAGATAATAAAAAATGCAAAAACTGGGGTTTTTCGTGAAAAAATGGCATATTTCCGTGTTCAGCCCTATGACCAGGGGCGGCTCGTTATATAGAGCCATGGAGCCATGGCACTAACTGTAGACTCAAGCTTAGCGAGAATTTTTAACTGATTCCTAAAAAACTTTTTAAATGTTAAACAACACCTGTAACACCGCATCGAAATTCCACATTAATTTCAACAGATGGTTAAAATTTTGACAGACTATTTCTGAATAATGTGTTTTTACAAATTTCCAAAGAAAGCAAGTTCACTACAACAACAACGGTTGCATTAAAAGACAAATTTTGATGACAAAAAAAACGCATTTTTCAGAAATTCACATGAAAATTCTACATTTATACCACCAGATGCTTGAAATTTTGACAGACTAATTTTGAATAATGCGTATTTATAAATTTCCAAAGAAAATACCACAACAAAAATAGTTGCACTAAGGAGCAAATTTTGATGACCAAAAAAGCGCATTTTTCAGAAATTTGCATGGGAATTCCACATTTATTGCAACAGGTGGTTGAAATTTTGACAGACTAATCTTGAATAATGTGTCTTTATGAATTAAAAAAAATAATTGCAAGTTTACCACAACAGAAATGGTTGCACTATAAAGCAAATTTTGATGACCAAAAAAGCGCATTTTTTTTAGAAATTCACATGGGAATTCCACATTTATTGCAACAGATGGTTGAAATTTTGACAAACTAATCTTGAATATTGCGTCTTTACAAATTTCCAAAGAAAATATTTGTTTCTAAATTTTCGATTTTTTTGGTCCGCAATTTTGGTTTTTAGGATAAAATTTTTCGTCGAAGTTTCTAATTTTTTAAACTATATTTTAGATTTTTTAACCCTCCAAAGAAAATATTTTTTTCTAAATTTTCGATTTTTTTGGTTCGCAATTTTGGTTTTTAGGATAAAATTTTTCGTCGAAGTTTTTAATTTTTTATCCTATATTTTACATTTTTTTAACCTAAATTATTTATTATTTTTTGCCGATATTTTCAAGTTTTTTTTACAGTTTTTGATTTCTTGCCCTTCATTTTAGATTTTTAACTTGAATGATTATTTTTTATGGGCGCTTTTTTTTAATTTTTGATTACTTCTTTACTAAAATCGATTAAATTTAATTTAACATTTTTTTGTTTTTTTTTCAAATCTGAGACCATTCTAAACACTATTTGTCAATAAAAAAAAATTGTGGGACTTCCAGGAACCGAGGTTTTTGAGTTTCTAGTCAGCGTTAGCTAAAGAGTTATTTTGGGGGCTGAAAATGTCAAATTATTTTTGCTTCCCTTGATTTTTCAATTTTTTTGTTTGCATTTTTTGTTTTTAGACCAGTATTTTTTTATCTTTTGGCCTATATTTTAGATCTTTGACCTGTATTTTTTTTATTTCTCCGTTCCAAATTTTAGAGCTTTTGCCCTAAATATTCTTTATTTTGGTTAAACTTTTTGATTTTTTTTGTTGAAATTTTGGGATTTTTGGTCGCGAATTTTCGATAATTGTGTAAAGTTTCGATTTTTTGTGCTTATATTTTAGTTTTTTATCTTAATTAAGAGCTAATTCTGCAAGTGATTAATTTTTTACAATTTTTCAAAACATTGAGTGCAAATTTCCTCCACTACAGAGCAAATTTTGAGTTTATTACCTTGTTTTCTGCAGGAGCATGTCGTTGTTTTCGCAAGAAATCAAAAGTACACCATTTTTGAATAATTAAAGTTTATTTCAAGCGAATCCTTGGGGTAATTCATTTTTTTACAATTTTTCAAATCGTCGAGTGCAAATTTCCTTCGCCACAAAGCAAATTTTTAGTTTTTTTGCTTTGTTTTCTGGGGCTAATCACCCCGAGTGCTGTAAATGGCAATTTTGGTACTTGAATTTTCTATCTTTTTGTTCTCATTTTTTATTGTTAAGGCGGGATTTTGATATTTTAGTCTAAATTTTTGATCTTTTAGCCTAAATTTTCGATTTGTTTGTTAAAATTTTCGATATTTTGGTCTGCAATTTTGATTTTTGGGATCGAATTTTTGGTCGATTTTAAGATTTTTTTAACCTAAATGATTGATTTTTATACGCGACTTAAAAAAAGCGACTTAAAAAAAAATCTATATTTTGAAGTACAGTTTTTGATTTCTTCATTTTAGATTTTTTAACTTGAATTATTATTTTTTATGGTCGATTTTTTTTTTCTTTTTGGTTACTTTTTGACTGCTGTTTTCAAATTCCTGGACGGCAACATATGTTGAGCTAATGAGTAATTTTTGGGGGCTGAAAATGGGAAATTATTTTTTTCTACGTCCGTTAAAAAATGTACATTTTTTTTCATTAATTTGCGTTCATAAAATATGTGTTTTCTGAAGCCTTCTGGAAGTGTGAAAAAAAGTGCCATAACGGTTCATTTTTTTACCCTTTTGCGTGAAAAAAAGTGCCGTAGCGGTTCATTTTTTAACGCAACTACAAAATCGTTTGCGCAAAGTGTGTTATGAACGCTTCGCAACACGCCGCGAGTTCTGCCGATAAATGTCGAACATTTGTTTCCGATCAAGTAAACTTGACGATTATTATTATTTTCTTCAAAAGTATTGTTACTTATAAAAATTGATTAAGGTTTTATCGAATTTATTTAAAGTTACGGACGTAGAAAAAAATTTGTATGAAACTCGAGAGTAAAGCAACTTTTTTTCACTTGTAGGAAATTGCTGCACTCGCTTGCGGCTCGTGCGGCAATCTTTCCTACTCGTGAACAAAAGTATTACTTTACTCACTTGTTGCATAAATAACTATTGTTTTCCTTGATTTTTCAATTTGTTGGTTTGCATTTTTTATTTTTATATACCTGCATTTTTGTTTTTTTTGGCCTATATTTTAGATCTTTGATCTGTATTTTTCATTTCTTTGTTTCAAATTTTAGAGTTTTTTGCCTTAAATATTTTTTTTATTTTGGTTAAACTTTTTATTTATTTTTTTTTTGGGTGAAATTTTAGGATTTTTGGTCTGCATTTTTTTAACCGCGAATTTTCGATATTTGTCTACTTTTTACCTTAATTAAAAGCGTATTTTTTATTGGTCTACACTTTAGATTGTTAAGGTGATTGATTTTTATGTGCAAACTTTTGATTTTTTTGTCGGTATTTAATTTGCATAATTTGTCATTTCCATCTTTCATCCAATAAATTGTAAAAGTGGCTCTACCATCAACATGTTCCACGAGCCTCCACTGCCTATAACCACGTATCCGAACTTCCCATTTGCTATTTTTGTGCTCCATTCTAATACTTTAATGTTAAGAGAACATTTCTACATTTCTAGTCCATCCCGGGATTTTAGGGGTTCGAATTTTACTTTTGTTCGTCATTTCTGCACATTGAAGGAAATGTTCTTCACTGATTAGATGAGAATTGAATTAGAATTATCTTGGTTGTCGTAATTCAGAAGTTGAGTGGCTAAACATCTAGTTCAATAACCATGAATTCACGCTTACCGCGTGTTTAAAAAGTCGCGCCATTGGCCACTCGGCGCGCGTGAGGCGGGTTGCATTATTTCCTTTTATACACATGTTTGTACGTGCAATTTCGGCGCTCCAATTAGTGGACTTTGTTTTGATAAATAGCCAATCTTCTGCCTAAAAAATCTTTGTACAAGTGCAATTTAGATACTAATTTACAGTCTTTTACATTTCTGCATCTTTATCATCATCTTTGTCGTAAAAAAATTGGTCGCTTCAAATGTTTATCTTGTGCTTAAAAAGAAAACTCAATAACGTAAGTTCCTGCTCCATTGTTGTGATATAACCTGGTTACCAACTGAGGAAAGGGTGGAATATTCTAACACTACTTTGTTCTAGTCTCTAGTAATCTTATACAAGGTGACACTCGGGAACCGGACGATTTTTAAATAAGTGCTACAAAAAGAATTTGCAAGATAATAAGATTTTATTTACACCAGAATGAAGCTTACACAATGCCATTTACGATGTGTATCGAAAATGTAGGATACTGTCGTCTAGATGGTGTCTGTCGCATTGGATGCAGTTTTCGACCCTCTTCCTGAAATCGTCCATAATACGGTCCAACATCGCTCGATAAATAATCATGATTTCCTCACGAATGGCATTCTTCAAGTCGTCCAAATTACGGGACTTGTGAGCATCATACACTTGATTCTTCAAATAACCCCACAGAAAAAAATCACAAATTGACAGGTCTGGAGACCTTGAGGGCCACGGCACATCTCCAAAACGTGAAATGAGTTTTCCCGGGAACATGTTGCGGATAACATTCATTGATGTGTTGGCAGTATGTACCGTAGCGCCATCTAGTTGAAACCATACATTCCTTGGATTTATCCGTTTTCTGCGTAGCTCTGGCATAAAAAAGATGTTGAACCATCGTAACGTAGCGGTTAGAATTGACGGTGAGGGTACGCCCGGCCTCTCCGAAAAAATAGGGACCGATAATGGAATTACGGCCAATGGCACACCACACTGTGACCTCAAAAGTCACGACTTGAAGAATGCCATTCGTCAGGAAATCATGATTATTGCTCGATCAATAATGTGATGTTGGACCGCATTATGGACGATTTCAGGAAGAGGGTCGAAAACTGCATCCAACGCGACGGACACCATCTAGATGACATTATCTTCGATACTTGATAGAAATCGTAAATGGCATTGTGTAAGCTTCATTCTGGTGTAAAGAAAACATTATTATCTTGCAAATTCTTTTTGTAGCACTTATTTAAAAATCGTCCGGTTCCCGAATGCCACCCTGTACCTGCGCTAAAGGCGCTGGCAGGCAGCGGTCTTCATTATTCTCAATATTCTCAAAATTCCTGCGCGAGCTACGAAAATGAGCGTTATTTTTAAGTTTTGCCATGAAAACATAGTCTGTTTTCTGTGAACATGTCACCTCAGAGGAAATCGCGTTTGCTAAAGAGAGTGAGAAGAGGGAAACCAGAACTATCCCGGGCATGAGAAGTTTTCATCAGTTTTGTGTTCATAATGAGCAAATCATTAAATGTAATAACACAAGGATGGACGAAAATTGGGCATTGGTTTTTGATTTGAAGTGGAGGGTGTTGAAACTTTGGAAAGCCTATTTATATGTTGCTTTTCTATTCAATAACAAGTGGCATTTGGGTCTCATAATACACAGTAACAAAAACGATATTGTGGCAAAAATTTCAATTCTCAACTAAAATTCTGCCTCCTTTCAAGACTAACTTATTTGCTGACTATACCGTTTCTGCATGTCATGTGTGAGGTTAAGCTCACTGAAAAAAAGAAATCGGTGAAAACTTTCACTCTTAATAAGTCTCAAGGACATTTGAACAAATTCAGTGTTGAACAGGTGGACTCTGTGTATCATTGAATGATGGGTTTTCCCCATTTATTTTCACATGCTTTCAGGTGGTTTTCTATTATTTTCAGAGTTCCAGTCTTTCTGGAAGAAGTGAGAAAATGTCTACTGGCAATATACTCGTACGTATTACTGATATGCAATTTTTTTTGCTTTAAATTAGAAGAATGACTAAACTGGAGTGGATACGCCTTTTATTTCATTAGGAAACGTTCCCTTAACACCGAAGTATTAGTATGGAGCACAAAAAAATGGCCAATGGGAAATTCGGAAACGAAGTCACAGCGCTGAACACGAAATATGCCAATTTTCACGAAAAAATAAAACAGTTTTCTGCATTTTTATTATCTAAAACGCAAATACACACCAATATATTTTTACATCCTTAAAGTACTAAAAAAAAAACTTTTTCCGACTTTTTTATATATAGCTGTTTGAAAAAAAAACAGTTTGGACGATTTTGTCGACCGAGGAAGCGTGCAATCAAAATTCTGCAGGGAATGGATTCCTCGGAAAATTCTGCATCGATTTCCTATTTTCTAAATATTTTCCAACTGAAATTCTCGCCGGCAGTCTACTAACGAAAAGGTAATCGACCGCAAAAAAATTGAAAAATCACAAAATTATCCGTAATTCGGAAATGGTGCAACATCCCGAGCTGAAAATTTAGGATTTTCCATATTTTGGTGTCCCGAACACGACCCGATAGATACTTCCGGTGGTGATTTGAAAACCACCCCATTCACTTGCTGATCAGTTGTCATATGTAATCCCAGTAATCACGCAAGCGAAAACACCAGATGGAGACATCAGGGAGCTCACCGAAAACACCCAAAAACCTACCGAGTTAATTCACATTACAGGATTGAATTTTAAAGTTTGAGAAGTTTAGAAAAAAGTCATTTATGGATATAACAGAATAATTCATGAGCTTAAAGATGCAAAATTGCTACATTTAAATAACTATACATAATGGTTATATAATGCACTTCCTGTATGTAAGTGAGTAATAAATTAACAATATCATTATGAGAATGTCAATGCCGGAGATAAAAACAAATTTTGTCAATGCACGCCAGTAGTTACTGCGAGTGGCGAAAACAGGAAATGAACGATATTTTTGGAATCCATTACCGTTGTTTACATATTTATACATCCGCAAAAAAGCAATATGTAACAATTGGATTGTGTACGGAACGCTACAATTATTTAGAACAACGCAAAACAATTCAATAACAGTATTATTGATTTAAGACAGCATTTACATCCCAAATGTTATGCTAGTAATGAGTAGATTACCTGACAGTCGGAAAGTGACGTTTTACCAAAGCAGGGTTGAGAAAAAGAATCACTTTTAAAAATTAATTTATACTTAGGTTAGTCCTAGATTCTGGTGGTCTATCTTGCATTAGCATATTTTCAAAATCAAATAGTTTCGTTTTAAGAAAATCGCCAACACCAAATTTATTGTTTTATTTAATATTTGACATGTTAATAAGTTTAAAACTTAAATTAAGTCCATACTTCTCTATAACATGACTAATTAAAAATGAATATAATTTCATCAGGGTTTAATTATTAATTATCAACAGTAATCTAACGAGTGCCTACGATTTTGCCGGCAATTATTAGCGTCAGGATCACGATTGCTTGATGCGACGAGAATCGACACGACTGCGAAGCAGTAGTGCCGAGCAACAAGCAAAAGTGATCCAGACGCTAATAATTGCCTAGGAAAAATCAGTCACGAGTTAGATTCGAGAAGACAATTGGCCGATCCGAAAGTTCACACTTCATAATTTGAAAAATTAAATTTAGTGACATCAAGTGTCAGACGTGTATTAATCTGCGCCACAATAATTGTGGTAAAAATGAGCTTACCAAGATTTTGAGAAATGCCTATGAATACCATCACTCATGAAAGCACTGGCACATTACCCGAAAATACAAACAGATCGAATTCAGGAGCAAACTGTTTAAAAGTCCGGCTATAACTGACGTTTTATATGTTATAGAAAATGCAGTAACGCGTTGCTAGGCAATACCAACATGATGGATTATCTGATTAGATATCACCCAGGGTGAATTGCCATGCATAACATGCAGCGTGGTCTGTTACGCATCGTAATTAGAATTTTATTGGATCATCTCATCAATGTTATTCGCTTTCATTGGTTAATAAGTAAATGAGGGCAATTGTCAAGTAGAATCATGCTGATGAACAGGTGAAGGGTATAATAATATTTGCGGAAGAGTTCATCCAGCTTCACGGTCATTGCCACTCATTTATTTGCAGAATCATATGCTGAAGCTAAATTGAATTTAGTGCAATGAATGCGGTCTGTAATAAACGCTATATATATGAATATATGGACATTAATGGCCCAGTAAACTTTGCTAACGGTATTACACATATTGAATATATTATACATCTGCACTTTTAGGTCACCTATTGTAAAAAATTCATACTCTAACAGTACTACGTTCCATTATAATAGCGTAATTAAATTATATTTTACTCATTATTCGATACTCACCCATTGTAATATCGTGTAATCTCAGGATAACAGCGAATTTTAATTGATATATTTATATATGCAATAATTAATCATTTAGTACAATTAGTAATAATAATTTTACTATCAAAGTAATCGAGCAATAAACCAAGGCATTATGAAGCAAAGACCAGCAAGGTCTGTATACTATTTTATTCACAATAATTCTCTTTCAATAACAGAAAGTCAATAAACACTTAACCAAATTTTAAATTGCATTTATGCTCTATTAAGTTGGTAACAATTTTAAGACTCTTATGACAAAGTAGCACTGCACCCTACTTGTGCTTGTTTCTAGTACAAAAATGTCTGCTATTAATAGTGATAGTTTAATAGTATATTACAGAGGTTCTCAACCTTCTGTTTATCGCGTACCACCATAAGGAAATCACATAAACTGTAGTACCACCAGCATTTGAAAAAAAAACTTTACTTTTTATTCATATTTTTATTCAACAAAAAATACATTCTTAAAATTAAAAATAAAATATATTTAAAAGTTTACAGCAAAAAAAAAACATAAAAACAGTAAAAATAAAATATTTGTAGGCTGAAAGACTTCGGTCAATGGCCATTTGTAGCTCTTTTGTAAACTGAGTTTCAATAAATTGTATTACTACTAAAATATTTGTTTTGCAGATGCAATTTATTCTGTTTCTGGTACTGTCAGTTAATTTTAATCTTAAATTTGGTTCGATTTTTAATTTTGTTCTGTATTTATTCTTCAGATATAACATTTGTGAAAAACCTTTTTCCCATAAATACAGAAATAGGGCTCGTTAATACAAGGATACACGTGTACACGGATACACGTGTACACGGATAAACGTGTTCTTAGTTAGCAAGCGGTTTTTAAGCGTTTAAACGTATATTCGCGTTTAAACGGATATTCATGTTTACACGTGTATACATTTAAATGGATATTTGCGCTTAAACATGTTTTCAACGTGTTGACGAAAATCGTTTCATATAGAAACGTATAAACCACCTTGCAAATATCTGTTTCGAGGTTCGTTTGTTTCTATTAGAAGCCATGTTTTAAAATATTTTCGGTAGCGGAAAAAAAAAACTATTATTTGGGACACCTTCATAAATAAATAGTTTTTTGGAAACCGTCCGAAACGTAGGAATCCGAAGTTTGAAAGGCCCAGCCCCCTATAGACCAGATGGTTCCTGTTGTGTAAAAATTTTGGGAAACTTACGAAACCCCAAGAAATTACCTTTCGACTCCCAAATGAAGTATAAAAATTTGAGAAATCGTTTCTAGTTTATGGGTTGTAAACGATTGTTAAGCTAAACGTCTTGTAAACGTTTATTAGGTTAAACATATTGTAAACGTTTATTAAGCTAAACGTGTAAACGTTTATTCGGATTAAACGTGTTGTAAACGTTTATTAAGGTAAACGTGTTTTATTCGTTACAAATAAACGGTAAACGTTTACACGTTGAAACGTTTAAACGAAAAACGGAGTAAACGTCGAGCCCTAGTACAGAAGGGCATTCAAAACTGAATAGCAATGCTTGATGTGTCTTTAAAATCTGTTCTTTGTTGAAGCCAAAATTCAATCAGAGTTTTTTTGTTTAAGGTTGCTTAAAGCTTTCCGTTACAGAGGCATCTTTTTGTTCATGTGAAAAAGAATTTTTAATCAATTCTTAAAACACTTTTTAGCCAGTTATTTTGGTCTGGGAAGATAAATCGTTCTTTTTCTTCAAAAATGGTGGGGGGGGGGGGTTTGTATTGTATAAGTGGCTCTACTAACAACATGTTCCACGAGCCGCCATTGACTACAAAGAGTAAATTTTTCTTCAGGGAAAACTGCTTTTATTCCGTCTCGAATCGAATGTACATTACCAATTGAGCAAAGTTCGTTATGTCTGTACTTTCATCTAATTGTAGTGCAAAATAGGGACTTTGGTTTACCTTACAAATAATAATCTGTTTTATATTATCTGCCATTATCGTCAATATGTCTTCTTGCAGAATCATTTGATAAAGGAATATAATCAAGTTTACTAGTTGTCTATTCATCAAATAATGTTAAAACAATATCTTTATCAGTTGGTAATATTAAATTTTCTCCAATAGTATGAGCACTATCAGTTTTGGCAATTCTCAAACTTACAAGATAACTTGCATGCAAGCACTTGTCATTTCCACTAACAAAACTTTTCATTACCTGTTTATAAGATTTTAGTTCAACTAATTTCGCCTTAAAATAGTCAACAGTTTTATTTTTCAAAATGACATGCTTAGAATCAAAATGTCTCTTAAGTAATGATAGTTTCATACTAAGTAGCGATATTAAAAAAAAAAATCACAACGCTCATATAAATCTAATGCAATAACTACCAAAAATGTACTATTAAATACTAATAAGCATTTACTCATTAAATAAAAGCCCGCAGTAATAGCTATGGTCAAATAGCACTGACAGCTAAAGAGCGTCTGCTTTGTCCGCCTATCCATAATTGAGTAGGAAATAATAATAAAATTATAGAAGGGACCTTATATTTTGTTATATTTTGCGTACCACCTGGTGTTCTTTAATGTACCACTAGTGGTACATGTGCCACAGGTTGGGAACCGCTGGTATATTACATTCATATATGCTCTATCACGTGGCGATATTCTTCCTAAAATTCTGAATAGAAAATGTCGATGCAAAAATATTTCTTGAATAACTTTCTCACTTATTACTTGGTGAAACATTTTGAAAATAATAAAAGATAAATCAAAAATTAATACTTGATTTGTTTCACAAATTTGTTGTTTATTTACTCGATTAGTTTCGCTTGTTATAGCATTTTCAAGAGTGAATTATAAAAGAAACCGACAAATGTATTTATAATCAGGTAATAAGGGATTTTAATGTTGGGGAAGACCAAATCTCCTCGTTGTCATTGACGAGATGTTTTCCCCATCATGTTGTATCATGCCTCGTAGGCCATCAGAAGCAATTTAAAAGAAATGTATATTTGGCAACATAGCATTCACGAGCTGTCCTGTTCTCGTGATTAATTATGTGGGTTGGATCAGAATAGTAGATTAATAATGATAGAGCGGGGTTTATTTACAGATGCATATGTAATAAGCAAGGTAAACCAGATTATGAGTAAATAGTGTCGAGTGAAGTCTATTTTGACTCGCAGGAACTAATACAAACCGATAATAACGAGGAAAGCAGATTTGACACAAAACTAGCAAGTTCGAATGAATTCGTTTTGTCAAAAGTGACATAAGCGGGTGACGGTATTGCCTGCTCTACTTTTTATAAAAAGAAGCTAATTAAAAAGTGTTAAAAATACTCGTTTAAGATAGAAAGATATCACACACTGACAAATAATTTTCAAGCTAGTTATCGAAATTTCAGAGTTTTCCGTAAATGAATATAGATTAATAACCCATATTTAATGACTAGATGAGGACCTCTTGAAAGCTTAGGAAGCATGGTACAACATCTTGGAATTAAGATATACTGCTTAGAATTTCT
The DNA here is from genome assembly GCA_910593695.2 of Ocypus olens. Taxonomy (NCBI): domain Eukaryota; kingdom Metazoa; phylum Arthropoda; class Insecta; order Coleoptera; family Staphylinidae; genus Ocypus; species Ocypus olens. Next base: position 28,241,012 of record OU343059.1, read on the forward strand.
GGAAGAATATCGTCACGTGTAGATTATCCGCCAATTTATATACAACCGATATATTTGTAATGGGTCGCTTACGATTGGTGAAAACAGTTCGGTAATCTATAAATTACAAAGTGGGATTAAGTAAAATTGCACACAATGGCAGTGGCAGATGACCGCGCAGTAGAAGCCGAAAAAATATTGATAGTGAAATGGCATCTATTCTTCTTGTTGAAAAAGCAATTAAACCTTTATTAAACTTGAGTATTTATAACATTTGTTGGCCGAAAAAGGTAAATAAACAGACGTATAATAGCTATTTATGTAACCAATATAGTCCACAATATAGCACTTTCTTGGACGAGACGTTTTATGGCCGAGCGAGCGAAGCGAGAGAGGCTTATAATGGAGGCGAGTCCATGAAGTGCTATTGTGGATGAGTTACATACAAAGCTTTATGTTCGACTGCTTTTAGTATTTTTTGAATACTTTTTAAATACAAACTGAAGCAATTTATTTATATATATATATATATATATATATATATATATATATATTTTAATCATAGTGTGCATTTGCTGCCACACTAATGTCATTCATTGTAAGTTTCATAGAAAATGGATGATTGAGTTAAACAATCTAACTCGCACAATAAACGTCTAAACCTTGCAAACTTCTTCAAGAGTCAATGTAATGAATAATAGTAATAATAATAATAATAATAATATTTATTTATGACCACAGGTACATAAGTCAAACATACAAAAAAGAAAATATATTAACTAAAATGATTTAAGAATTCTTCTATTGTATAAAACGCCTTAGATATTAACAAAGTTTTAATATTTTTTTGAATATACAAGATGACAACCTTTTAAACCTCTCGGGTAAACTATTATACATTTTTATACCAGTGTCGTGTGCTATTTTGCGTACGTTTGAGCCGTTTATAAAGCGGTCTAATTTGATTGGCATTTCTAGTGACGAATTTGTTGATATAGCTATTTTTCGAGTAGTAATCACTATTTAAACGTATATATGTGAGACATTCCATTATATACTGATACGGGACTGTCAGCACATTTGGCTTAATAAAGTATTCTCTACACTCTGCTGTATAGCTTAAGTTGTATATAATTCGTATTGCCTTTCTCTGCGCCAAGAAAATTTGGTTTGCCGCCGGTGAATGTCCCTTAAAAGGATTCCATACCGAATATGTGATTCTATGAGCGATAAATAGGTGGTTTTGAGGATATCAGATGAAACTACTTTAGATAACTGACGTAGTAAAAAGAAGTATTTACTCAGTTTTTTGTCCAGTTGAATTGTATGCAATTTCCAAGTTAGTTTAAAATCCAAGTGGAATCCTAGGAAGTTGGTATTTGTAGCAAACTCTTGGTTTTATTGAAAGTTAATGAATTACAAACCAATCTTTCGCCCGAGCATTAATGTTAAAATTAAGTGTATTTACCTCATAGAGCAACTTTCCTCGACTTATAATAAATTTTTTTCTCGAATAACAATGATTTTATGAAAAATATTTTCAAGCAAAAGATGTTCACTTCTTTGTTGTCTTCAAATTTTGTTTAAATGTTTTTGTGATATTTTTCATATTTAACAAAATATTGGCAAAAAACAAAAAACAGTTAAGGTAAACACCCACTTCCGATATACGTAATTTTACCAAAAGCTTTTAAGTTCTTCAGATTATCAAATAAGACGTATGTTGAAAGTTTCATATCAATTGCTGTATTAGTTTTTGAGATACAGCGCACACAGACAGACACACACACACACACACAGACAGACGGACACACACATAGACACAAATTTTTTTTTTCCAGAAATTGTTGAAATGGCATCTAGGGACCCCAAAACGGATATTTCCGTAAAAAAAAAATTTGAAAAAAAAATCACGATCACAATACTTTCTCGTACTTCGTAACGGAGAAAGTAAAAACTTTGACCAAAATCAAAATATTTTTTTTATCAAGTTGTGTCATCAGCATAAAGTAATATATTACCTTCTCCTATACATATAATGACATGTCATTTATATATAGCAGGAATAGTGTCGGGCCTAACTTAGAGCCTTGAGGTACCGCTTTATTTATAAAATATGCCTCCGATAATTTGTTTTCTGATTTCACTGTTTGACTTCTATTTGACAAGTATGATACAGCTTATGGGCTGGAAATTATATAAACACAGCTTTTGTAACATTATTTCATGATTCATACTGTCTAAAGCTTTATGCAAATCAAGAAAAGTTGCTCGTAAGACTTCATTATCATTGAAAGCATTTTTCAATAAAGTCCAGCGTTGCAGTGGTCGTTGATCGAGAACGTTTAAAGCCATGTTGACTGGTTGATAAAATGTATGTACTCTTAATATAGTCCAGCATTTGGCTCTGCAGTAAATCTTCAAAAACTTTGGAAATTACAGGCAAGATAGATATTTGCCCTCTTTGATTGCTAGATTAAATAGTTTGGTCATTGGTTCTATAATGGTTTCCTTCACCATTTTTAACAAGTCGGTTGTACATTCATAAATATCTCTGCTATTACTATTTTTTAGATGCATAATGGAATATCTCACACTACAGCTAGACACACAATTAAATTTGAAGTGTTCAAAATTTTTGTAATTACTCAAAACGGGTAACAATACATGAGATGGCTTAGGTAAAGTTTGACGTCCATTTGGAATATTATTTATATTAGTAGATATTGAAGAAAAATGTTTTACAAAGGCATCTGCGAAGTATTGCTACTATTGCGTATTGTTGGACGGTAGGTGTTTATTACATTCCACATTGCCTTAACATTATTATTGGATGATTTGATTTTAATATTATTTACTTCATGCATCTCACTTTCGAGCATTTGTTTATACCGCTCTTTTACATTATCTCTGAGTATCTTATTTTGGGGACTCTTATTTTGTTGGTACGCCTCGCCTACTGATTCTAAAGTTTTCTTCATTTTTATAACATTTTCATTATATCTAATTGAATGATGTGATCAGTAAGTACTATCGCTATAAACCACTATCATAGTTGATCTCTCTTTTTCATTACTAATTTGTATTGTATTTATTACGTGTTCTAACCAAAATTAAAATCTGTTATTTCTGAAACTGACATAAGAGTCCAATTTACTTTACATCAATTATGGGACTAGTACGAAATATACGCCATTTTGGCCTAAAAAGAAACCGACAAAGTTACTATTTTAGTACAGTCGAACATAAAATGTATTACTTATATATTGATTAAAACACTTGGTTTAGTTTTATTGTTTTTATTATTTTTCTCTCTGACTAGTTTCAACTTGGTCATTCTCAAGAAGATATGTACAAAAAATTTACAAGTGGTGGTATTTATGCAAAACTTATTATACCTAAAATCAGGCAATAAGGGCCGTTGAAATGGGTGAGGTCCAGATGCCTTCGATGTTATTAAGCGTATTTTTTCCTTTAATCTATCCAACGATGGTATAAGATTACTTTTTCGCGGATTGATATAAAATGTAAGATTTTTCGGACTGTTTTTAGGCCGTGAAATATCACTTTTGCGGACTAGGCTTTAAAAATGCTTATTTATGCCTAGGCTGTAAAAGTAATGAGCCAATCAGGTCATGTTATTTCGCCAGTTTATCTCGAAACAGTATTGTGGGGGAAAATTGTCGGAAAGAGAACATCCGATTTCGATGCGGTGTTGCTGACTGTATTAAGAATTGAATTGCCTAAGGAAATACGACAAGGATTTTGAAAATCGATTTTTGGTGCACGTTTTTGTCACGCATTTTTGGGGCTGACAATGAGTTTTTTGTTCGGAAGGCCACCATTTTCGTAAAAATCAACTTTTTTAAAAAAGGTCCTCTGTTTCGTTGCGAAATATAATGTAGAATAATATTCCGAACCGATTTTTATTGCAGGATGACTTGGGGGAGCAGGAATTTCCTCACAGTGGGGCGATCTCGCGCAAGAGGACGTCTTCACCACCTGGTGCAGCGGCCTCAAGGTGGCCGCGATCAGCGCGAAAAAAAATAGTTCGGAAGCCGGTTTATCACTAAATAAAACCATCAAAAACGATTTGCCCTCCTGACTTGTTTTCATGCCGGAAATAAAATACGAAAATGACCTATTTTTTCATCGCTCAAGGTGGTGTTCCCCCTTAAAGGCAATTTCAGCAGCTTCTGGAAAAAAAAATTGGGTCTGTGCGTATAGCGCTGAGTATCTATGCGCTCAAGAACTAATTCAGGCAATAACATAAAACTTTGAACCTAAGTCTTATTTGGCAATCCGAAGAACTGAAAAGCTTTTGGTAAAATTTCGCACAAATTTTTAAATATGTTATTGGAAATGATCGATCAGATCACTGTTGTCCTGATTTAAATATATGACTATGCAATTACTGTGGTAAAAAAAAACAAAAATAAATATAACTTCTAGTTAAAAAGTCACATTATTTGTGCTCCTTGACTGAAAAGGTCATCTAGAAATATTTACAAAGCATCAACATACTTATTGCAACAGGATATGGGCCGAGAGGTAGTATTTGTTGTACACAGAACGAGCGAGAATTGAATAATTATGGTATGTGGAAGTTGCAAGTAAAATTTCTTCTTGTCAAAAATTACACATAGTATTTTGTAGATGGATTATTAATTCGAGCGACTGTGTCAACCGAGAAATGCGAAAGTGCAACTGCTGCTATGGCATGGGACAAAGAGGAAATGTACCATGATTAAAGAAGCCGATATTAAGGCGTATTGCGACATTTTCCGCTATACCAGAGATAACATCAGATATGAACGTAAAGTTAAATGTAGAATAATTTCAATGGTGACTTTGCCTGCCAATTATGAAAATTTTCGTGTGCAATCAAGTCACGCGACAAATTTATAAATCCAACAGTGCTACTGCAGAAATTTGACACCAAAAAGGTCAAAGATGGGAATCTTGGAACCGGAATGTTTGCTAGAAATTAAAAAATGGTGATGTGGCCATCATGTTTCTTTCTCCGATTTGATGGTATAGTAGTTATTAAGATTTATAATTTTATGGTTTATTTTCAATTTAATAGTAGATTATATATCAAGGGAGAGAAATGATTTTTTCCCGAGGTGCAAATTTGTATCCCGAAAGTGCGAAAGCCTGAGGCATACAACGCACCGAAGAAAAAATAGCATTATCTCCAAACTGTCACAAACGGGATATTTTAAGAGTAAAGAGCCGTGACAGTTAAAATAAATAATGGAGCCTCATAGGGAGAAAAATGGTTACTTCTCTCCCTAGGGAGGGAAATGTTATTTCTCTCACGATTACGACGGCTGAGAAATTTCTCTCCCGTTTGTGAAAATATTATATTATAAATGTGCAACTAGAGTTGCGGTGAACATTTTTTAATAGCAGAAAAAATAGCTGCAGCAATGAACATGGACAGCCAACAAGAGAACGAAGAAAACAGCAGTGAGTAGTCATTTCAGAAGTTGTAACGGTTACCAAGAGAAACAGTTTTTCCGATTTTCTCAAAACGTCATTTTTGGACAAATTCGGTTTATGAAATCAACTTAAGTTACTTACATAAAAACTCAGCAAACCTTATCCCCATTAAGGGTCTATACACTATGGGAGAAATAGGAAGAGCCATGGAATGTGCGTAGAATGTGCCGATGGTCGTTACCAGTGGCGCAGTATAAATTCAGTAATATTATCGTTTTAATTATTAATAAAATCTCTTTAAGTATTTTTTTGAATATCACAATATATATAATTAAACTTAAAACATATTTAAATATGTTTATGGTTTAAATTATTTGTAAATAATGGGCATAAACGACAAACTTTATAATTTCCGTTTCGAAAGACGTCTACGTTCATGGACAAGCGGAGCGATAACTTTTGGTTGAGTGGTACAGCGAGATATCAACGAACTATCACAAAAAATATATTGGTCCACAGCTTATACCCTCGAACACACGGTAAACAGAGCGGCCCATTGAAAATAACATGCCAAAAAAAAATTATTTTCTATATCATCGCTGCGCTTACCATTTTAAAGGCGCATATTATTTACATTCTTTAAACTCCATAGCTTCCTGTATTTAAACAATAGACTATAATAGATTGTACAACAAGAGTGGACATGACGCCCATATCTCACGAAGGCAAGTTTGGGGTACGACGCCGTAGGCCGGTGAGATATGGGCATCATATCCACTCGCGTTGTACATAACTTTTTTACTTTCGGAACGATTTCTTCACTTTCGAAACTATTATTGTTACTTTCTGGATGATTTTGGGTATACAGGGTGTTCAATTTAAGTGAAGACATTGACATATATCAAAAACTACACATCGAATAAAAAAAAATATAATTAAAATTTGTTTGCCTCGGATGGGGACATCTAATAATACGAAACTCGATCCACTACCCTCAACCCCCTAGGGGGTAGGGTGTGAGAAATAGAAAAGTTAAATAGGAACCCCCATTTTTTGTACGGATTTGAATACTCCGGGAAAAAATAAGAAAGTTTTATCTGATTTTTTTTTATATTCGTGACAGACGACGCTATAATCGACAAAATTCAAAATTGGCAAAAATCGTTGAAAAATCGGGATTTCCTGAGAAATGAGGATTCGTTTATGGGGAAAATTGCATATCTGTTCGACATGTTCGCAAATGGTGCAAAGAATTCAATGAAGGCCGCACGGAAATTCACGATGAAGACAGGAGCGGAAGGCCTTCAGTTTCAGATGGAATTGTCGAAAAAGTTGAGAGAATATTGCGTGAAGATCGGAGGATCACCATTAACGAACTTGCTTTCCGTATTTCCGAGACTTCCAACACTAATTATTCCCAAAATTAAAGGAACACTTCGGTGGTTTACGCTTCAATACCGATGATGAAGTCAAGGAAGAGGTTACTCGATTCCTCAAAGGATTGTCGGCAGAATTCTATAACATGGGGATAGAAAAACTAGAGCATCATCTGCAAAAGTGTTTGAACAGAAACGGCGATTATGTAGAAAATAGCATAAGTTTTAAGCTTTAAAATGATGTACAACACTAAGAACAAAAATATAACTGTCTATTATTACAAATCATGGGAACCTTATTTTACAAATCCTCATTTCTCAGGAAACGGCTGCAGAAACAATATTGAGTCAAATATAATGCTTATATAAATATAAGTCACGTATAACTGATATCGGAAATAACATCATACACTTTTCAGACTCAGGGGCCCTTCAGACCGGAAGTTAATCAAAAGAAATATGAAGGAGAAAGAAATGTATAATATTTTTTTTTTAATTTGAAATTGTATTTATCTCGATCCACATCTACATAAAAAAAAAACATTAGACGGAGCACAATCCTTGCATCCAGTGATGTGAAAACACGGTCTACCACTGTTTACTCCACTTATTCGATTCGGAAGCCTATAACTTCTTCAAAATTCAAATATCTCCCATTACCAACTATTATTCCCTAAACAGTATCGGCAATGCTTTCCTACTCTACTGAATCAATGTCAGTATCCATATTATTGATATTAGATTCTTCTTCAATATTGTTATTTTCCGCGACATCGAACAAATATTCGCATTCCGATTCAGTGGAGTGGAATATCACGATCCAATTGAAATGAAATAGTTTCATCACACCTCTTTTATAAATACCTTCTTCTATTATACGAGCTTCTTTGCCAGGTATAGCAGTGCTAGTTCCACTTGAACTTTCCGTCTCATAGTCCGATCCACATCGGACAATATTTTCATGCACTGCACTAAACAGCGCTTTACGCAATACTGACGAATATTTAAACGCAAAACGTTACGTCTAACGTGCATGTTTTTTGCACACTAGCAAAAAGTTTTTTTTTACTGAAATTTCATGCATAAAATATAATAAATAAACCCAATTTTAAAAATATTTTTGTACAAAAATATCGTGGCCACGGTATCGGGTGTGTATAAATTGGCGGATAATCTACACGTGACGATATTTTTTCAAATATTCTAAACAGTTTATCTTAATTTTCAAATGTTGTACCATGCTTCCTGGGTCTTCACGAGGTCCTCAAAGTTTGAATATCCAGTCGTTAAATGTGCGTTATTATCCGTTATTAATTTACAGAAACCCAGCAATTTCGATAGTATGACTAGTTTGAAAATTATTTGTCAGTGTGTGCTATCTTTCCATCTCAAACTTGTATTTTCAACACTTCTTAATTAGCTTATTTTTATAAAAAATACGTTCGGCAACGTGACACCCGCTTATGTCACTTCGACACAAATAATTCATTCAAACTTGCTTGTTCCAAGTTTGTGCCAATTCTGCTTTTCTCATTATTATCAGTTTGTATTAGTGCCCGCGCTTCAGTGTATTTGTGTTTTTGTCTTATTTTCATTTTGTTTTGTTCAATTACAATGGATTTTACTATTTACTCATTATCTGTTTTACCTTGCATCTCTAAATAAACCCCGCTCTATCTATCTATTACCTTCTACTCTGAACCATGAGATTATTGATAAACAGGGCAGCTTGGGAATGCTATGTTGCCAAATGTACATTTCTTTTAAGTGGCTCCTGGGACATGATAGAACATTTTTTCATCAACGTTTTCTATTCAGAATTTTAGGAAGAACATCGCCACGTGTAGATTATCCGCCAATTTATACACACCCGATATATTCAGAATTTGGCGCGGTATTTAAAGTGTTAAATACAGTTATCATTAAATAATCTACTGATAATAGTAATGTTAACATCAAAGTATTTATTACACATACATTTGATATTAGCTTCCTGTTAATTCTTGAATGTACAATTATGTTAATTATCATCACTTCACAATTGTGCGGCCGTTAGTGAAGCGTGACGACAAAAAAAAAACGTTTTATGATAAGTAATAAGTCCGTGTTCGTGCACCGTAAAGTCTCAATCGTAATTTGAAATGGAAACGAGGAAACACTCCTTTCCACCACTCCTTGTAATTGTCCCAGGAAATGCTACTGGTGAGGATAGGATCGCTTCCGAAGTACGTTCTCTCATTGTTGTTGCCACAATGATGGGCGCGTCACCATTTGAATGAATCTTAAAATTGGATTACAATTTTCATTCGGATGGAAAGGCTATAATAATGATTATTTGAATTAAAATTAATGTCTAACTTTTTCATTTAAACCGATTAACTTGAAATACAATTGGATGTACTGACCAGTTTTTTTTAAATGGCTGTGTGTCTGTCAATCATAATCAATTTAAATTGTGAAGGTACATATAACAATTTTCAACAGTAATTGCACAAGTGCATTGGAAATTATCGGTAAAACGTTTGTGCGATTTCGACAAAAGAAGTCGTATTATTGGTAACTTCCTGAGCACAGGTCATCTTAGTGACTCAAACTTTTTGGTTGGGCCTTTTTCCCTTTTTCTTGAATTACTTCAAGAGAAACACTTCCAATGCGAAGTTTTCACTAATTTTAATAGCGTTCTACCCGCAAACTGACGTTTGACATTTAACATTGTTTTTCTTTAAACCAATCATGTGCATAACCAAGTAGAGAACCAATCACAAAGCCGCATTCGAACTCTACATGATATGTTTCCTGAAAACATTGGTTATATAGAATCTGATTGGTTCTAATTCATTCGATTTTCGGCATGCTACGTTTGGCGGGATATAGTCGGGGAAATTATTAATTTTTGAAATACGAGATGAACTCTATTGAAAAATACGCTGGTTTTGAAAATCAAGTTGTGAATTGTTTCATAGTTCTTTCTTTGTAGAGCAAAAAAATGAAACGAAAAGATAAAACCACTCAAAAACAAATTATTTTTTGACGATTCTAAAAACCAATAGAAACTCTATGTTTCAGTCATGTGTGGGCGTTTCAGTCAATCACAGCATTATCCTAGTGAGAAGAATCACTTGTGATTATTTCCGGAAGGAATCTCATGATTGACAACTATTGTTCAGCCGTTTCGTGGTTTATTGCAATTCGGAAAATCGAGACGTCGAGAAAAAACAACGAGCCCGCGGAGTAACGAGAAAAATAAACAACGCTGTTTTCATGACTCGTCATATTCTCTCGTAGTGTGTGCGTACAAAAAAAACGATTCTGTTCACCCGTTGGCCCCAATCCTCTCACTTCTAGAATTTTTCTACTATGCGATACAGGTAAGCCGCCACCAGTGGATTCAAGATCCTAGACCAGGGCCGGATTTAGACTTGATAAGGCCCTAAGCTATTTGAGATAAGGGGCCCTTTATGAGTACAGATATTATATGTCTGTACCAAATATAATTTTTAGATATCTTGAGGGTTAAACTGAAATACAATCAAGAAGTATATAGATAGTGAAATAATAAATCTTTAACTGAAAATCATTTTTATTCGCAACAAACTTAAAAATGCAAACTCTGGTAAAAAGAAACAAAAGTTCTTTTAAAAGGCACAATTTACAAAGGCTTTAGTGGCGTAACTTCAAATTGGGGGCCCTGAGGCGAACCTATATTCTGGGGCCCCTTTCATAAATATGTTTTACTTTCGCATAGGATATACGCTGCGTCTCAAAATACACCACAGATTTTAAAATATTTATTATAATTACTTACGATTTATCATTGTTTGTTTCATTAACCTCACTTTATTCGTAATAATTTTAAGCTTTCACTGTACTGTGACAGGTCGACGGGGCCGAGAGAAGAAGAAGCATTCACTGGCACCTTTGTGTACTTGGTTGCCTACATTGTCAATACATTGCAATGCGTTGATGTGGTTATTATAACATAGAACATAGACATTAACAATAATATGTTCTGAGTTAAAAAAAGACCCTGTATATAATCTACTATTGACCATGAAAATTTTTCAAAATTGCTTTGTCACAGAAAAATCTATTTTGAGGTCATAGAGACGATTCCGACAATTTTTGGGGAAAAAATATGCTTGTGCCTGTGAGAATGTCTGTCTGTCTACGTGCGCTATATCTCAAAAACTAATACTCGAATTGAACCTAAGCTGTATTTGATAATCCGATGAACTGAAAAAAATTGTGTTAAATGTTTTTTGCTTTTTCCACATTGTTCCTAAATATGGTAGTACGTGGCAATATAATTCCAAAAATCTTTGTATAAATGGTGAAGAGTACAAAGGGCTGCACATAATTTGTAAATAAATGTCTTTGATATTTCATAAACTCTGATTTTCGAAAAGAAACTTTTAAGCAAAAGCAATTTCATTGTTTTGCTCTATAACTATGAAATCATGAAAGCTACATCAAACTTATATAAAATAATGTAGCAAATGCCATAGCGAGCAACTTATAAAGAATAAGATTTTTCAAAATTCCACTAGTTTTTCAAAAAAATCGATAAAAGTGCAAAATATAAAATACCTCACTATAAAATCCGAGAAAGTTATATAAAAGCCACATGAACATTTTTTATCATGTTGATCAAAATAATATGAAACGAAGGACAAATTCATAAAATATTTTTTTATTATGGTTTTCCTAAAGTAAATCAATTTTCAGTCGAGTTTTAACTGGTTAAATATTTGAAAACCGTTTAAAAAAAATCGACAATGCCTATTTATGTAACAAATACATAATTTAGGACTTTATGGATGAGCCTGAAAGTTTAGAGTCGGAGCGAGCTTGGGCGTGAGGATTATAAATAAGTAGGTAGTAATACAATTTATTGCACCTCCATAAAAAACATCCTTTTAAAACTAATTATTCTTAAAATATTTCACATGTGTATAATTACGTTAGTTTATGTTAGATTACAATATGTTACTGCGAATAATTAAATTATATCTACTACGTATTTACATTTAGAAATCAGTCTCTACTCCCTCATGTACTCTTCCAGCTGTTCAAAAATCAGTTATTCTGTATATTTGTATGATTGGTGGACATCGCGGTCTCTCCGCAGCATTAGTTTGTTTAGTATCTCATACTTAGCGGTCTGGGCAATTTTTTTTGTTGATATAAATACGGCGAATTCATAAAGTCCAATTATGTACAAGTTATTTAAAAAGTTTTATGTTCGACTCCTTTTAGCATTTTTAAAATACTTTTTAAATAAAAACTGAAGCTATATATTTTAATCATAGTGTGCATATGCTGCCATACTAATGTTATTCATTGTAAATTAAATACAAAATGGATGATCACGATAAACAATCTATCTCGCACAATAAATGACCAAACCTTGCAATCTTCTTCAGGAATAAATACACTCACTTTCATATGAAATGCACCACCCAGAAAGAATAATATGATTGATGCAAAACTTGGTGAAAACAATTGTTTATTCGTCGATACAAAATGATTAAACTCTCAATAAGAAAAGTTGAGCCGTTGAGGTTTTTCCGTCATGGTCATCTTAAAATTCCTCAACTTTTTATATGATCATTTAAGAATATGTACTAAGAATTTATCAGCTATTTTGTCATGAAGCTGTCACATTGACAGTTCATAGTTCATAGAGGTCGAATTATCGGCATGAAAGAAGGAGGTTTATCGTTCCGCGAAATTGGCAGAAGAATGAGACCACACAACTATGGCGAGAATATGGTCTTCCTGGTCAGAAGAAGGTATACAGCGACATCGTCTGGCTGGAAGATCTCCCCGACATAGTAACGCCCGTGAAGATCGGCTTCTGAGATGAATGGCCAAACAGAACTGATTTCAAACAATCAGGTTTGTTGCCATGGATTGGGTAAGAGCTGTAAATCGCCAGATTTTAATGGCGATCATTTATCGACGAATTGCGTCCTTTGGCCTCCATTCTTACCATCCGTTTAGACGTCTTCCACTAACCTCACCTCAGAAAGCTGCTCGTCTGACTTGGTGACAAGAGCGGCAGGGCTGGGTTTAAGAATGGAACAACATCGCGTTTAGTAATGAATCCAGGTTTTTTTTATGGAAGAATGATGGACGTAGAAGGATGCGTCGTTATCGAGGAGAACCAATAAATTTGAGGTTTCTTGAAAGACGCCATACAGCTTTAACACCGGGTATCATGGTGTGGGGTGCAATCAGTTTGGGACGAAAATCACATTTGGTGTTCGTTCCAGGTAAATTAAACGCTCGTCGATACATTGATAATGTCTTGGATCCCGTCGCGGTGCTATTACTACCTAATGGGATTTTCCAGGTAGATCCCACACGGCAAACATTCCAAAGGCATTCTTGGAAGAAGCGGAGTTGCAAATGTTGCCTTGGTCAGCAAGGTCTTCGGATTTAAACCCCATCGAGCATGTCTGGGACATAATGGGTAAAGGAGTTCGCAACATGCTTGAAATGAGATGCCTCAAGAAGATATAGACCATTTGATTCTAAGCATGCCTAGAAGGGAAAATTCTTGCATTGCTGTGCGAGCCGAAGTAACTCATTATTATTATTTTTTTCTGTTGATTTAAAGTTTTTTTCTTTTGACACTTTAATCATTTTGTACCAACGAATAAACAATTGTTTTCCCCAAGTTTCGCATCAATCGTATTATTCTTTCTGGGTAGTGCATTTCATATTAAAGTGAGTGTATAATGAATAATGGTAACTACTATCACTCTAAACCACTGCCATAGTTTCGTTTGTAATTTGTATTGTATTTATTGGATGTTCTGATTAATATTAAAATCTGTCATTTCAGATACTGATACAAGAGTCCGTTTTACTTTATCATTATGTACTAGTACGAAATGTACGCCATTTTATCCTAAAAAACAAACCGCCAAAGTTACTGTTTTCGTACAGACGAACAATTGTAATCGTAGAGAGAAAATTTAATTTAATTTACAGAACAAAATTCAAAATCAAACGTGATTAACGGTTAATTTTAAAAATAAACAATAGATTTTCCCAATTATGAATTTTTGAGTGTTATATATTTGTTCTATTTTTAATTTTTATTCAATGTATTTCCAACAAGTAATGGTATGCAATTTCAATAAATAAATCTAATTAAAAGTTCTCTTGAATCGTGAATTTTAAACATTCAGTCTCTGAAATTTTGATTGATTAGTTTTAGTATATATTTTATATTACTATGATTCATAAATCACCAATATTTATAATTTTAGGAAAGACAATTAAAAATCAAAACGATTTTAAATTGAAATTAAAAAGCTTTATTTGTTGAAGATGCATAAAAATAAATATATACTGAAGGAAAAAAATGAAACATTTGAAATTTCGACCATTTTCAAACCGCCATAACTCGGCGTGTTTTCAATCGATTTTGAAGAATCTTTGAGGGCGAAAAACTTTAAAGTGTCTTCTTTAAAGTCATACCGATGTGAAGATAGCCACGGATTTCCACCACCGAATAACAATTTCTTCAATATTAATGATTTATGATAAATCAAGCGCTGAGAATGTAATTAACATAAGCCTATAGATGTACAGTCAATGCACAATTTCAATTATTTTTTCTCGAGTCCACTTCAAATTTAAGTTTTTAACAACAACGTGTAGATAAGAGTCTACTTAAACGATTTAAACGATGAAATTTTGGGTAAAATTGTTTATAACTTTTTATGAATTCCTTTTCGCGGGTCCACCCAAACCATATACATAATATATAACATGGCAAACTTTTAAAGGCCAAAATGGCACTGTTTGACGCGTTTCAAATTTAATTTTTTAACAACAACGTATAGATAAGAGTCTACTTAAACGATTTAAACGATGAAATTTTTGCTAAAATTGTTTATAACTTTTTTATGAATTTTTTTTCGCGGGTCCACCCGAACCATATATATAATATAGCAAACTTTCAAAGGGCAAAATGGCACTGTTTGACGAGTTTCAAATTTAATTTTTTACCAACAACGTGAAGATAAGAGTCTACTTAAACGATTCAAACGATGAAATTTTTGGTATAATTGTTTATAACTTTTGTATGAATTTTTTTTTCGCGGGTCCACCCAAACCATATATACCGGGTGTTTCAGACCACCCGTCCCAGCCCGTTTTCTCGAAAACATGATATCATAGAGCTTCGAGAAAAAAATAGCATCACCAATACCTACGTGGAGAATTTAAAGGAGCTAGTTTCGACTTCCAGAAGTTACCAGAAGTGGGCGTAACTATACTCAACTTTAGAATTTCAAGTGGGAACGTAGGTCGAGTGGGGTATCGTTGGATAGGTAGAAATAAATTTTTCAAACAAAAGTTGTTTCTTTTTAAAATAGATATCCAATGATACGCAACTTGACCTAAGGTTCCCTTTTGAAATTCTAAAGTTGAGTGTAGTTACGCCCACTTCCGGTAACTTCCGGAACTCGAAACTAGCTCCATTAAATTCTTCAGGTAGGCATTGGTGATGCTGTTTTTTTTTCTGTCGAAGCTCTATGATGTCACGTTTTAGAGAAAAGGGGCTGGGACGGGTGGTCTGAAACACCCTGTATAATATGGCAAACTTTCAAAGGCCAAAATGGCACTGTTTGACGCGTTTCAAATTTAATTTTTTAACAACAACGTGTAGATAAGAGTCCATTTAAGCGATTTAAATGATGAAATTTTCAGTAAAATTTTTTATAACTTGTTTATCATTTCTTTTTCTTGGATCCACCCAAACCATATATTTATATAATATAGCAAACCTTCAAAGTCCAAAATGGCACTGTTTGACGCATTTACAATTAAATTTTTAAATACCAATATTTAGTCACTGCATAAATTACAGTAATAAATCAGTGGAATTTATTGGATTAAGGGGTCTTTCTCGTAATTAAAAAAAAATCGTTTTTTTTTTTAATAAATGGGCTAGTGATAGTCTCAGGAATGTGTGTTGTAGTGTATTTAGTAACAGTGGCTCGGAAATAAAGAATCTCAAAAACACGCCCGAGAATAAAAATTCATAAAAAAGTTATAAACAAAATTTAATCGTTTAAATCGTTTAAGTAGACTCTTATCTACACTTTAAAGAAGACACTTTAAAGTTTTTCGCCCTGAAAGATTCATCAAAATCGATTGAAAACACGCCGAGTTATGTATAAATATATGAATATTTAACCTATTCATAAATCTACAAAATTAAGTCTTACAAAGACTAGAGAACAAAAAAACTATTGAAACAACTACTTCTCTGGCTAACACCGCGCCGGTATTAAATTATACAAAATAATTTTCCTTGTTATTAATAGTACAACTAGTACTACAACAATGATTAAGAATCTGTTTTCTTCTATTAACTTAAAGGTTATTTGACATTCCATTTAAATCAATTTGAAACTACGAATATCAAAGTGATAAAATTCGAAAACATGTAAACACACACAGTGCTTACAAGTGAAACAAATGTAATTATAGCTGAATATAAATTGAAAACTTGTGATTCTCATGGTTATTATGAAATTTTGAAATCAGAAAACATTTTGACAAGGTCACACTGCTATTTTTGTTCAAGTTAACCAAATCCGATAATGACTAAAAGTGAAAACAAGATGTTATAAATAATAATAATAATAATAATAATAATAATAATAATAATAATCTTTATTGTGTCAATAGCTTTACACTTGTCGGTTTACATTTACTACATACTAGTATACTTATACTACCGCTTATATTAATTAAAATTCAATTATATTAAAAGATAGGATGATGTAATGGTATAGCATGATGTTTTTGATTTCCTCACTAGTGCTGATAATGGATAAAATTTGTAATAAATAAAACATTAAAATTAAAATTGAATAAAATAAAATCGAAGTTGACTAAAATTACGACTAGGTGGTTTAAAATAGCAATAAATAATTTAAAAAAATATATAAATATGAACAATACACATAACAAATAAATTCAAACTTTAAAGTCCAACACATTAGAATATCAGAACCTAAGATGTAAAATCTATTTCTGAGTTTAAAAATTCATCCCAGCTGTAGTATGCTTTCTTAAGAAGATATTGTTTTATTTGCAGACGGAATGGACACAAATCTAGTTCCCTAATTCTCGTTGGGAGTTTATTAAAAAATTTAATAGCATAATATCTTGTGCCGGTTAAAGATTTGTTTAACCGGTGTGAGGAGGGATATATAGTTTCCTTGTATCTAGTCGGATAGGTATGGTTAGATTCGTGTGTTGGATAACTACTGGGATGTCTTTTTAAATATATTAGGCAGTCGTATATATACAGGCAAGGCAGTGTCAATAATTTAAGATCTATAAATGCGTTTTTACAGTCATCCCTGTAAGAATATCCAGCTATAACCCTAATTGCTCTTCGTTGTAGGCTAAATATTCTATGCCTAATTACTGAATGACCCCAAGCGATTAGACCGTATTGTATGTGAGACTATATGTGTGAGTGGTAGTATGATCTGAGTGCATGTGTTGGTACTTGGGAAGATATATTACGTAAAATAAATATATTTCTAGCAATTTTGTTGGCTAGTGTATTGCCCTGAGTTTCCCAACTCATCTTTGCATCAAGATACACACCAAGAAATTTCGCTGATTCGCTATTTAAATTGGTTTTCCGCAATGAGAGAGTAAGTTGTTTCGTTTTCTGTTCGTTTAATTTTAATTTATTACTACAAAACCACTCTGCATATAATATTTTTATTGCTTGATCAGAGCATGATCCCGACGAATTAGAAATAGTGGTATCATCAGCAAACAAGATAATTTCTGAACATGGAAGGCTACTTGGGAGGTCGTTAATGTATATAAGAAACAGTAGCGGACCAAGGATTGAGCCCTGCGGTACCCCATGTACTAATTTACCCGAGTTAGATATTGTATTCTTATAGAGTGTACAATGGGTTCTATCTGATAGATAAGATAAAATTAGTTTAATGCTGTGTGGATGGATATTATAGAAGAAGTATTTCGTGGGAAACACAGTCAAATGCTTTTTAATAGAATTTTGTTTAAGCAAATTTAAAGTGTAAATTAATTCAATTGCTATCCGCATACGCGTTTCGAGATTTATAATGAATAAATTCATGTAGCATTAACATTAATTAGTCATATGGCAAGTTGTACTGAGGAGAGATAAATCTCGAAACGAAATCTCGAATGGCATTAGACTTAATTTACATTTCTAATTTGCTTAACCCTATATGGCCCGATTTAAAAAGATATGAAAAAAATATCAGGTTAATCCACAGGGTTGGGCAAATGTGTCGGAACACCTGATTTCAGGCTAAACTTACTTTTAAAAGAAATGTTTAAAGTTTTATTTATTCTATTTCGTGTTTTAACAGTTATCCTATTTTTCGTGATATGACGTCATCGGTAGTTTTTTTAATGGATCTCCCTGTATATTTTAACATTTTTTTAACACCTTTTCAACAATTACAATGATATAGGGTTTAATGGGTGTGCGACTTTTGGATTTTTATATAATAAATAAAATTATGATAAATGAAATTTGTGAATCTCGTGAAACTTTAGCACAATTCTTGAAACTTTTGATTTAGAAATATTAGAATTTCTATCAGCAAATGTTGCATTAAAAATATTGCATGTATCTTGTGGAGATCTCTGCCAATCTCCAAAACGAAGCATCATTAACAACGTAATTCTTTCACGTTCAGTTGGTTCAGCCATAAATGAATAGCAATGTTGATATTTCATATGGATTTTATCTGTCAGTGTCAGGATACATAAGAAAAACACGAAATTGTTTTATCAGTGAACGGTGAAACTAAACCTTACATCATTGCAATTGTTGAAAAAATGTCCATTCGACAGTGTAAAAATATACAGGGTGATCCATTTAAACAAAAAGAAATCGATGTCCTTATATCCGAAAAATAGGGTAGCTGTTGAAAATCAAAGCACGCCACTGAATAAAATCATAAGCATTTCTTATTTTTAAAAGTAATGAGAACAAACTTTTATGCAGAAATCAGGTGTTCCCACACATTTGCCCAACCCTGTATAACAAGCAATACACAACATAATATTTATTCTCTCTTCGTGTCTGACCACTCTTAATCCTGCCTTGTATCCCTTTTCCATACTTACTATATCATGTGAGCCACAAAATGTTGTTTCATAGTTGACTGTGAGATAAATGAGATAAGTCGCATATTATTACATCATGAGACTAGATTAGTTCAATTGAATTAGATTTAAAAAAATGAATTAATCTCAGACATGACTGCTATGTTTCTCTCTCTCAGGTGGCCATGTTCAGAAACAAAATTCTGTGGCTCACACCTTATAATCCTAATAATTTTGATTGTATGGCCTCTAATTTTTCATCTCTAAATTTCTGCCCTATAGATCATATTCTTTACCAAGCAATCAGATATTATGCCCTTCGTTCTTTTATTATCTAAGTTTGTTTCACTTATTTGTTACACCGGCCCTACTGCCAAATTTACCCCAAAATTAGGATATGCCAAACGCATTTAAAAATATTAACCAAAATAATTTTAATTTTTCAGTTTATTAGAAAGGAAGACATGCTGACACTACCTATTTTTTTTTTCATTATTGGCGCTAGAATTGAAAAAGCCTATGAAGGACTAGACAGCCTTGCAAAAATTAAAAAATGGTGATGTGGCCATTAGGGGTGTTCGATTATGGAAATGAATAATCGATTTTCGATTATTTTTAATTATCGATTATATCGATTAATCGAATTGATCGATTAATCGATAATCGAAATTATCGATTAATCGATTAATCGAAATTATCGATTAATCGAAATGATCGATTAATCGATTAATCAAAATAAAATTATCGATTAATCGATTAATCGATTAATGAAAAATCAAATTATCGATTAATCGATTAATTGAATATTTCTCGAGTAATAATCAAAACATCAAAGTTTTGCACAGCCTCGTGAATACTGTTTTTCAATCTAATTAATGTAAATTGGAAGCTGTAATCAATTCGACTGAATTAGGACATTATCACATATAACATCCGTAATGCTTCAAATATTACGGATCATTTTTTGCGAGTGCTTTGCGTTCATAATCACGAGGCACGAGATGAAGAAAAGAACCGATTACAATGGTAAAAATGCACGAGCAAAAAATTATCCAGCACGCGGGATATTCGGAAGACTATCGCACAATTTTTAAATTAATGTAACAGACGTAATATAATAATGTCGCAATGCTTTTTGATTATTGATTTGGAATCAGTTTAAAATAGTCTTGGCTTTGACAGAAGTTAAAATTAGGACTTCTGCGTATACTCAGCAATGTTCATATTGTGTTCATCAGCAACTTATGATACTGTTGAAAGCGAATTTAAGGGATACAAAATTCAAGCATTTCCCAAGCATTGAAAAATATATCCAGATAAACAAACAATGATTTGCTTTAACCCAAGCAAAATTCTTGAAATTAAAGTTGCTGAGAAGAGAAAAATTCAATAGAAAATTTGAAGATTTTGGTAAGATTGAAAATATTGCACTATCTTCTTCAAATGTTTTTCAATAACATATCAACATAGAAGGAATTGTAAGACAAATCTCTACCATAGTTGATGCAAATCAGAATTGATAGAAATTGAAATAATCAAACTTCAAATTTATTTGTATTTGAAATACAAAAATTGTTTTAGGAAATACCCAATCTTGACAAATGTCTTGCTTTGGCTGGATTTATTTGGCGGAATCCTCATTTTCTGACGAGTATTCCAGAATTAAAAATAAGAAATTCTTTAACTAATAACTATTTAACTATCCGATCAGTGTGTATAAATATCTCTTTTATCGGATGATCCCGCCTTTGAAAATATTGCCAAAATGAAAGGCCAACGATCTCATTAGTATTAGTCTTATGTAAATATTTATAATGTTCCCAATTTTCTTTGTTTTTCTTATTATAAGTTCGTTTAGTCCGATAATTCAAATACATCTATTATTCAAAGGATCTAAAAAAAAATAATCTATTGATAGATTATTAAAATAATCATTAACAATAATGAATCAATTTATTATTCTCTGGACACTGGAGTCAAAATTCTGTAATTTTGATAATAATAATCTTTATTCGAATAAAAATAGACAATATTTAGAAACACGCACTTAATATGGAGATATTAATTCATATTAATAAATTATTATAAATAATTGTCACAGTATGTTAACATAAGCTCGGCATCATAAAAATGAGATTTAACCGATAGACTACAATTGTTTTTCATTGATATGCATTGCTGGTGCAGACTTTTCTTCGCAGAAAGTATAAACACCGGTGTATTTATTTATATTCACATGATTTATAACTCTATTGACATACCAAAGTGTACATTTCACACATGGTTCTTATTATTTTTTTGTCGATTAAGCAACATTAAAGTCTACGGCGGCGGCGGCCGAATCATAGGTTTCTTTATAAACGGACGTTTTTTTCTCGGATGAAACTCGAAAACTTGTAATACGCTTCCATTAGTATTTATACCCACATATTTACAGCTTACCAATTTAATAAATGTAATGAATAAAGTGGATATGATGGCTTAATGTTAATATAACAGATTGGGCGGTTATTAAAATAATAAAATAATCAAATGATCGATTAATCGATTAATCAAATAATCGATTAATCGATTAATCAATTTATCGATTAATCGATTAATCAATTTATCGATTAATCGATTAATCAATTTATCGATTAATCGATCAATCAAATTATCGATTAATAGATTAATCGATCAATCAAATTATCGATTAATCAATTAATCAAATGATCGATTAATCGATTATTTTTTAGAATTAATCGTACTGTCGATTATTTATCGATTAATCGATTATTTTGCACAGCCCTAGTGGCCATCATGTTACTTTCTCCGACTTGATGGTATCATTTATATTTACGCTTCCATGGTTCATTTTCAATTTAAATCATATTTTAAGTATGCATCGAACGTTTCATAGACTCGGATAAAACTGACGTTTGAAACGTCAAAATTATGAAAGATGGAAAAATTATACTTCAAATTCAAAAACTCAGTTTTCTCAAAAACTAAAGAGATTTCGAAAAAAAACTTATTCTTCATAAATTGTTCATTTTATCATTAACATAAATTTGCTGTAACTGTTAGCGTTTCATAATTGTATACCAAAAATGAATAAAAATTAATATTTTTTTTTCTCGAATAATAATAATTTTATGAAAAATATTTTCAAACCAAAGATGTTCATTTCTTTGTTGTCTTCAATATTTGCTTAAATATTTTTGTGATATTTTTCATATTTAAGAAAATATTGTAAAAAAACAAAAAACAGTTAAGGTAAACACCCACTTCCGGTGCACGAAATTTCACCAAAAGCTTTTCAGTTCTTCGGATTATCAAATAAAATTTATGTTCAAAGTTTCATATCAATTGGTCTATTAGTTTTTGAGATACAGCGCGCACAGACACACACACACACACACGCACACACAGACACATTTTTTTTCAGAAATTGTTGAAATGGCATCTAGGGACCCCAAACCGGATATTTCCGTAAAAAAAATTTTTTGAAAAAAAAATCACGATCACAGTACTTTCTCGTACTTCGTAACGGAGAAAGTAAAAAATACTTAACTGACTTTGTAATTTTTGCTTTTGTATTGAATTTAAGCCTCCATGTTTTTTTGCTCTAATTGAAGCACGCAATTTTCAATTAAAGTCGATGCATTGTTTTCGCGCAATAAAGACGTGCGACCAAGTGAATGCATTGCTACCGTTGAATTGGCTCGAATTTCTATTATGTGGATCGTTGTGTGTGTGTGTGTGTATGTATAACTGCGGTGTCGCAGAATGGTGAAAATTGAATGTGGGTTTCTGGGACGAAGGCATTAATAACACACATTCCGTGAGTTCGAGCCGGCACGAAACACGGCCTCCTGCTGTATTCATATCCGGAGTATGAATACGAGAAGTATGCATCTCCTGCTCTAAAGGAGGCAAGTTCAAACTGGTCAGGTGCAATATTTTTGTTATTTCAAATCACAACAGACAGTGCTTCCTACAAGTTACATTACCACATTGATTTATAGCGGCGATTATATTTCTTAGCAGTATTGGAGATATTTTTTGTCCTAGATCACAGCGGCATATATCCTCGTATGCTCTTGTTTACTGTCTTCGTAAGAAATATGGAAAGCATGGTTCTTCGAATCCAAAATTTCAACGAAAAAATGCATGTTTAAATTCCCCCAAGAAGGTTCCCACAAGTTTTGTTTCTATTTCGGTTTAAATTCGAACATAAAGCTAGATACATAAATTGCAACATTTTTTGCAGAATATTGATGTTAATCATAAATTTGTGATTTTAGGTGGAGATTTCAATGTTAATTTTAATGAGAGCAGTGTCATGTTAAGTGATGTATGTGATATTAAGTAAGTAAATTTTGGCACGGCACCGGTAAATGTGCATCGATTGTTTTGACAAATAAATAGAGTAAATGTTGCTTAATAAGTATTACTTAATTATAAATGCGTTAGTTAACACAGTGTTGATATAGAGTGTCATCTATTGCACAAAATACCTACGCAGTAAGTACCTTAGTAATCGTATAATAAGAATACATATAAATATAACCTATAATATCACCATTACCGATAAACTCGGCAACTCGCCGCGCCGGCGTGCAGATATCCCTCTTGTCCGTGGTCGATTCTCTCCAGTGACGTTCAAAGTTAAGTCGCCACGACAGACCGCGTGGCGTGAAGAGTGTCTTTTGTAATTACCCTATCATATCACTCTTTCCCTTTGTGACTTTCCTCTGTTTTTATTATTATAATTTGCAAAATATTACATTACATCTTGATATTTTCTATCGGTATTGCACTACCTTTAAGCCGAATATTACTCGCTAAAATGCCGATGAATTGCTGCATTTGCATTAGAATAATTAGCCCGAGATTGCCCGCTTTGAAATGTCAATCTTGTTCAGCTTGGCATCACGCGACCTGTACAGGGTTAGATATAGATCGTATTAGTTATTATGTCGAGGAAGCACGTAAAGAAGACGGCGATCGGTGGATGTGCAATAAATGCACTCCAGACGAAGAGATGCAAATACCTGCGGCAATCGACAGCTCACAATATATTCCAAATAATGAATTAAATTTATCCACGATACAAAATATGTTTGAAAAAGTAATGGATAGTCGTTTTTCTGCATTCAATGCAATCATTCAAAAAACTTTGAGTGAATTTACTTCAACAATGAATACTATTAATATTAAATTGAATGATCTTGCCACCGAAAATAAACAATTAAAAGAGGATATTGCAAATCTTAAAGCCAATCATGGGGCCGCTCCTGAAATTAATAATGTTAATATTATTAATGAAATTGAGGATCGAAATGTTAGGTCAAAAAATTTAATGATTTTTAACGTCAAAGAATCTATTTCCCCTAATACTCAAACACGCATTAATGAAGACACGGCTGCAGTTCATACTCTGTTTAATGATGAACCAGAAATTGTTACCACTATAAAGAATGTTATTAGAATCGGTCACAGGATTGAAAATAAAATCCGTCCGATCAAAATTATTTTCACGAATATTACCACTCCAAAGGAGATATTACGATCGCTAAATAAATTTTTATCTACAGACACGCAAATCAAGATTAAATCTGATTTAACGGTGATGCAAAGGAATAATATTAGAGATCTTTATAATATTTTAGTAGAGAGGAGGAACAACGGAGAAACTGGGCTATCTATTAAATATACAAATAATATACCAAGAATAATTAAACACAATGATGGGAATATAAATGGTGAGACCTCAAAAAAATCCGCGAAAAACAAAAATACAAAAAACTAAGCATTTACCTACAAAATGTTAGTGGTATGCGTACAAAAATTAAGGATATAGCATTAAATGTGAGTGTATGTTGTTATGACATCATTATTCTTACAGAAACTTGGCTCTGTGAAGGAATAACAAATCTTGAACTTAACTTCTATAATTACAATATTTACAGATTAGATAGATCCCAGTTTAATAGTAATAAAATACGGGGAGGTGGCATTCTTATAGGGATCAAGAAAAACATTTGTGCACAGGAAATAACTATTTTAGAAAACCGAGTAGAACAACTTTTCGTCTTATTGACCTTAGGCAGAATGACTTTGGTTATTGGAAGCGTTTATATTCCTCCCTGTCCCACTTTGGATAAATATAGATATCATTGTGATACGTTAGAATATATAAATATGCAATATGATAAAGGAAAATTGATTATTTGTGGTGACTATAATATTCCGAATATTACGTCTTGGAGTTATTCATCTGTAGAACTTATGGACCCTGGATATTCCAGTGATAGTTTGGATTTATTAGCTAACACTCTCAGTTTTTTGAATTTAGATCAGATTAATAATATTCCTAATCACCGTGGTACTCTCTTGGATTTGGTATTTTCAAACTTGAAGGAAGTATATTTATCTGAAGCAGTGGATTTACTAGATCGAAACTCACTGCACCATACAGCAGTAGCTTTCTCAGTGAATATTGAGGATATGAAATCATTTAATCCAACACACTCAATTCGGGATTTCAAGAGAGCAAACTATATTGAAATTAATAACTACCTAAGTTTAATAGACTGGGAATTCATATTTAAAGACTGTGATGCTAATAGAATGACAGAATTATTTTATGGACATTTATATTACATTATCGATTTATACGTTCCAACGAAGGTGATTCACAGTAACACTTATCCAGTTTGGTTCAATTCATCATTAATAAAATTAACTAAAGATAAGAAGTCTGCCCATGCAAGATACAAACAACAAGGATTGGATGATGACTGGCAAATTTTCAACCACCTTAGACGAGAATGTAAACAACTCAGCAATCAACTACAAGACATCTACTTTAAGAAAATGGAAGCCGAAATCAATAACCAGCCGGAAAAATTTTGGCGACATGTTCAAAAGCTGAAGAAAGAGGAAGGTTTTCCAAGTGTTATGTTGTCTGGTAATGTGACTTTAGACAATTCAGTTGATATAGTTAATTCCTTCGCGGACAGTTTTGCTTCTAATTATAAAATATGTGAAATAGATTCAAACAGACTATCCGAACATTTATTGATATGTAACGAAAAGGCGAGTTGTGAAAAATTTATTGTTAATGTAAGTGATATATATATAGTGAATTATCATCCTTGTCTAATAACTTCAGTAGTGGTCCGGATGGCATTCCAGGAGACTTTTTAAGTAAATGCGTCTGTACTCTTAGTAATCCTATTTATTTATTATTTCGTGCATCAATATCGCAGAGTATATTTCCTGATTTGTGGAAACATAGTTTTATAGCACCTATTCATAAAGCTGGTAAGAAGAACATAATAGATCACTATAGAGGAGTTGCTCTTCAGTCAGCGATTCCGAAAGCACTGGACAAGTTAATTTCTGGCCAACTGATATGGATGTCAAAAAATATAATTATTCAGGAGCAACATGGATTTTGTACAGGACGCTCTACAGTAACAAACTTGTTAATTTACCAATCTTATATCTTAAATGCCTTGGAGAAAGGTCATCAAGTTGATGCCATATACACGGATTTCTCCAAGGCATTTGATAGAGTGAACCATGTGTTGCTAATGAATAAGTTAAAATGTTTCGAATTTCACACCGATGTTGTAAACTGGATCCAATCGTTCTTGAGCAATCGAACTCAAACGGTTAGAATAGGAAATATTACATCAGAGTACATACACATACCCTCAGGTGTCCCACAGGGAACACATTGTGGACCAATTCTCTTTCTATTGTTCATAAATGATCTCAGTAAGTCATTCAATAGTTGTGATTATCTATTTTTCGCGGACGACTTGAAGTTGTTTAAATCTATAAAATGTTCAAACGATATTAAACTGATTCAAGAAGACCTTGATAATTTATCTAATTGGTGTGTTCTCAATAACTTGGATCTTAATATAAATAAGTGTAAACACATACGTTTTTCTAGAAATAACACTCATTTAGAATCCTCGTACTTATTAAACGATTCTAACTTGGAGAGTGTGAATTGTATTAAAGACCTAGGAGTTCTTTTTGACTCTAAATTAAAATTTGACAAACATATTGAGATCATTTCACGTAGGGCAATGAATATTCTTGGTTTTGTGTTTAGAAATTGTTACATGTTTAGTGTATCAACTATAAAATTGTTGTATTGTTCTTTAGTGCGTTCACAGGTAGAATATGCGAGTATAATATGGTCACCATATTATATTATGTATATTACAAAACTCGAAAGAGTGCAAAATAAATTTTTAAAATTCATCTCTTATAAACTAGGGATTGCCTCAATAAATTTTAATGTAAACACTACGCTGAACAATTTAAACCTTAGTTCGTTAAAGTCTAGGAGAATCGAACTTGATGTCTCTTTTTTTCACAAATTAATATCGGGTAATATCCAATGTTTTCAATTACTGAGTATGTTAAATTTTAACACAAACTCCTATTCAAGGAAATGTAGGAATAATATGTTGTTTCATGTTGGAATTTCTAGGAATAATTATTCATATCAAGGTCCATTTAATCGAATTATGAGATCTATAAATGCCTACAATCAAATTAACCACTTTGATATTTTTGGGAGCGAACTTGGCAATTTTAAGCGTAAGTTAAAACATATTGTTTGATTTGAAATTGATTGGAATAGGTACATGTTATTTATAGTTTTCTTTAGGTTATAGCTTATACGCAGTTATGTTTACAAATATTATAGTTTAGTAATAGTATTACGTTGCGCAAGTATATACGTGCTGTTGTGTCATTATAACAATTTTATTTGTAATATATCTGTAAACAGGTGTTTTCCGTATAATAAATAAATAAATAAATAAATATTGTTATTATTATTATTATTATTATTATATGTTTATGTCATATGGAATGACCAAATTGGTGAATTTTAATACAAGAGGTGGTAACCGCATTGACAATGTTTTCTCTAATTTCGACGAAAATTTTATCCAGGTTTATCTAACCATAGTGGTATCGAAGTTACAATAACCTTACCAAACAAAAAGTTATCCAATGTAAATCCAAGTCAGCTATGTATACCTATTACAGAGTAGGGTAAGATTAATTTTTTCCAGTTATTATCTAATATAAATTGGGACTTATTGAAAAACAAGAAAAGGTCTATAAACGTCCCAAAAACCCGGAGATATATTGGTTTAACGATGTTCTTGCTAATATGCGGGAACATCTTGAATTGCTTAATGACATTTATAAAAAAAATATCCAACTCAGAATAATCGTGAAAGCCGTAAGAGATTCAGATTGGTTTATAAACAAGCCATCAAATTTTACAAAGTGTCTGCTAATGATAAACACATAATATCATCCAGCAATCCTTCTAAAGTGATATCGAATATTACAAAGTCTACCAGAGCGATCTATTCTAACCATGAAACTAGTCAAAGGACCCCGCAGTATTTCAATGTAAAATGGGTTTCATCGAAATTATCCCATTTTTTGCAGGGAGCTAGCTTTTGACATCCTGAACAAAAGTCCTTATGGGCGGAACAAAATCCTATCTAAGGATTTTGAGTTATCCGCCGAAGAAGGTCTCATTTCACCGATAATCGAAAATCGTAAAAACGGGGTAAAGAACGCATACAACGATGTTAAAATCATCATGTTTGAACAGCTTTGGACCAAGAAGTTCTTATACAATGCTCAGCAGTCATTTCTGGGGAGGCTGGGCAAGTGTGTCCATCATTAGGCAACTCTTAGGGCGGCCATGAACATTTTCAGGAAAAACCGAACCTTCAATTGAGATTCATTCTTTGTAGAGAATGATTTATTGTTGTCCGCTCAAACTCAGAACAGCTCTTCTTCAACGATGGGCATGGTCATTCATGGTCCATGATGGGCAATATCGGTGAAATGAGACCTTATTTGGCGGATAACTCAAAATCCTCACATAGGATTATGTTCCGCCCATAAGGACTTTTGTTCAGGATGTCAAAAGCTAGCTCCCTGCAAAAATGGGACAATTTCGATGAAACCCATTTTACATTGAAATACTGCGGGGTCCTCTCATGCGATACTTTTAACGATTATTTTACAAGCGCGGCTGATAATATTATATTAAAGCTGCCAGAAACATGCCTAAATCCACTTAACTTTAAAACCAATTGTGATAAAACCTTTAATTTCCATGAGGTGTCAATAGTGTATGTTAGGGATATACTTAGTAAGTTAAAGAAGAACAGAACTCTAGATGTGTACGGTCTATCGAGTGACGTATTGATAAGTATTCAAGATCTAATTTTAGCTCCTCTTACTAAGCTAATCAATGAAATATTATTGAACGGTATTTTCCCAGATGCGTTAAAAGTCGCGAGGGTTATCCCATTATATAAAAAGGGCGACCTCTCATGTACTGGTAACTATAGACCCATATCTATTTTGCCAGTTCAAATTATTGAAAAAATTATGAAATGCCAAATCGTAGAATTTCTTGAAAGAAATAAATTGCTGTCCCACGATCAGTTTGGTTTTAGATCCAATTTATCAACCACCACAGCCATCCTGACTTTTGTAGACAAAACACTAGAATGCTTTGAAAGCGGTCAATTTGCTATGGCAACTTTCTTAGATTTGAGTAAAGCTTTCGGCTGCGTGTCGCACGAGTTACTCGTCAAAAAGTTATAGCTGTATAAATTTAGTGATTCAAGCTGGAATCTTATTAATCCAACCGCAAGCAGAAAGTATGTTTAGAAAATAGGGAATCTGAACTCCTACCTATCAGACACGGTGTTCCCCAAGGATCGGTTTTGGGGCCCATGCTGTTTCTATTATTTATCAACGATTTTCTAAACTATTTACAGTCGTGCTTCACTTTCTTGTTTGCGGACGATACCATATTATTAAATATCTCCGATAATATGGATGAAGTTTGTGCCACGAATTCCGAGTCATTATTGGAAGCAACTGATTGGTTTCATGGTAACAAATTATGTTTAAACTCCTCGAAAACTGTAAATATGATTTTTACCTTAAGACACCACGACAAAACGAATTTAACTACTTCTACAAAATTCTTGAGAATGTACCTTGACAGTACATTGAAATGGGCATGGGGCTGAGGTAGCATCTAAAGTAGCCAAGAGTATATATTTTCTTAGAAATATATCCAAATCTGTTTCCAGGACGATACTAAGAACAATATATTACTACTATTGTCATTCTCAGCTACAGTATGGAATTCTAGTCTGGGGCCACTCAGCCGCCCGTCATAGGCTCTTTGGTCTGCAACGTAAAGCAATTCGGATCCTTAACGGCTTGAGTTACCAAGAGGATTGTAAGGGTTCTTTCAAGACACCTGCTTTGTAAAGAATATTATAGACAAATGCAGTACTCACGACGACCATAACTATGCAACCAGAAATAAGGAGAATGTTAAGCTGAAACCAATTAGGCGGTCGAAATCTCAAACTGGCTCTAACTATTATGGTCCATTTTTTTAACAAATTGAGTGTTACTACACGGAATGAAAAGTTAGGCCTATTCCGAAATCAGGAATATCTTGACTAATATGGCCCGGTACAGTTTCGATGAGTTCTTAACTAGCCATCTTACTGATACAGGTTCCAACAATTGAAGCGTTGGCTGGAGTAATGTAAGGTACATTTCTTACTTTCTCTATAATGAGCAGAAGTATGTAGTTTCGTAATATTGTGAAAAATATAATTAATAACGTTGTTTCAGCTGTGCCATGCAACGTCATCATACGTTAGATACAGGTTTAACTTTCCATTGCTGAAGGGCCAGCAAGATATGGGTACTTTTAAGCTATTTTTCATTGAATAACCCTTTACAACGTTTTTCATGATCAATAAACTTTTACACTCTATAGTATCGTAATAGGGTGAAGTAGGTTATCGTTGCAGTGTTTTACCGTAAGTATTAAAATAATGTTATACTGAAAATATAGAAATTAGAACTTTATTCCAATATAACAAAGAACGTTAGGATACAACATAACGCAACTACATATTATACTACATCGAATAATAATATAGGTACCAAATTTATTCAGTTGTAATGTTTTCATAAAAAACTCTATCCTTAGCCTTTTTAAGTACTGGCACATGTCTAGAAGATTGGTATTTTTTTCTGGTTTTATAGGTAAGGGTCCTGCATACGCAAGAGGAAGTTCTTCAATATGTGAAATATTTCCAGCAGCAGCAACTGTACGACCTCTCTTCTTTTTGATAGCAATATTATACTGCACCCAGGGCCTAACAATATTATGGGATTCTCGAGCTTGAATAATATTCGGTGCATCAGCTATTAGCTTGTACCACACACTTTGGGTAATTTTTAATTTGGGATCTTTGTACAAAGAAGACTCAACTTGGGAAAGGTCCTTAAAGTCCATTTGTGTCATGCATATGACACTGTAGGGTTGGCTGGGTCTTGCATTTGCGATTATCTCAACCCAGCCTTTCGATCTGTGCGAAGTCCCTGTCGCAGGCAGAACTGCGTTTCTTTTGCCTTTCAATCTGTGCGAAGTCCCTGTCGCAGGGTAAGAAACTATGCCCTATAGACAAGAATTTCTGATGTACTTCCGTAAAGTATTTCAGTTCAATCAGAAGTTTGTGCATAGAAATCTTACGCCAGTTGTTATTCTGACCAATGCACCTATCTGACCAAATTATTAATTTTCGCTCTTCGCCAGGCTGAAGCACTTCAAAATACTCCTTCACGTATCGAAGAAAGCAGGATGAAATATCTATTGATCCACGATGGTCCGATAGTCTCATTCCAAAACATCATTGCAACTTTGTTGCTGGCTGCGTCATGAATCGCATAGTTGTAGCATGAAAGCTGACGTTGATAAAAAAAAAAACGCTGGAATGCTTTAGAGTTGGGCAGAAAAGCACCTGCTGAAGATCAGTAAAAATTACATACAAATTGGGAGTAACCTTGGCAGCTTCTACATCAGATTTCAGATTACTATATCCTAGTTTCGCCTTCATCTGGTGCATGGCAGTTTCTTGTGTAATCTTGTTCCGCTCCTCATCTGTTTCTGCCGCACACAATTTATTGTACTGTACATGTTGTACATGTATCGGATCGTGGTTTCAATTTAATGAACTCTGCCCTGTAAGTTCTCATTCAAATTTTTTGGTCTGGGTATTTCTCGAGGAATAACACGTAGATTTTAGATACATTTAAATCTTCGGGAAGGTACTCATTTGATGACTTTTCACGGCTGTAGTGACTATCTTGCTTTGGAAACGAGTTAACATGGTCTTTTACTAGATCTTTCAGGTTATTGGAAATTGCTCTTGGTCTATTGGTATGAGTTCCACGTTGATCCGTAATATCAGTCTCATTTTTAATTTTTTCAACCAACCATTGAAGTCTCCGGGATGTAATTTTGTATGTAGCTACCAGAGTTTGTTTATAAACACGGAGTCTATCATTTTCAAAAGGAAGGTAATAAAAAAAAAAACGAACATTTTCTACGAGGTGTTGCTTGCCTTATTTTGGGTCGTGTTGGTTCATGTAAGTTGATGCATTTATTAATCAAAAAATAAGTTTGCTGATTGTAATCTAGCTTGTAAAAGTCGGTAAAAATCTTGAGTTTGTAGCCAATAGGTAGTTTAGATGCTTCACAACCAGCCTTACATCGACACATAATTCTCTTAAACAAAAATGTTACATGCAAATAGGAAATAAAACACGAAAGGCATCAAACTAGTAGGATATTAATGCATTTCAGAATAAATCTCATTTTCAAAATATAATGTATGTTACAACGTTTTTCACTTACATCATCCGGGGGAGCTTTTGGAGATACAACAGCGCTTTTCCGGTTAACATATTGCTGTCCTTGTGCCCGCAACATCTTGGACTTCACTGACTTCCACTTTTCCACATGAATCTTCCCTCTATTAATCTGGTTTTGCAGAGATTCTGACAGAGAGATGTTGTGACGCGACGCCATATTTCAACCGTCTGAAGATAGTGCTAGCGCCTTGCAACGTTATTCAACAAAATATCGAAATTTACCCACCACCTAATATACCATATTGGGTATTCTAAATTGAAGTTAGGCAACACTATATGTTTCAGAGCATAGGACAATCCTATATAAAAGTACCTCAGTAGAAATCGCAATTTTGAAAAATTGTCAGTTGCAACGGTATTCCAGCCTACGCAACAATTATAGCACTGAATTGTAAGGCTACTATCACTATCATTATCAAATCATATATGTATGTGTCATGATATTTTAGGGTGTTTTATATTAGTCACATTAACTTGTACTTATGAATTTTATTTATTATTATATATTATGTTGTCGATCGTATTTTTTAATCGAATTCGCTGAATTTTATTATTAAATCTTAATTTATAAATCTTACAACACTTATGGCAGAGAAATCACCATTACCGTATGGTCATTCCAAGACAGTGTTATTTGCCCGTGCTATAGCTCTCATTTTGATTTTTATCTCCCGTCAGTACAATTCTGATTTTATATTTTACATTGTATTTGTGTTTTGTAATACGTTTTCAATTATCTTTTATTTATTAATATCGATATGTTTCGTAATTTTAATTTTGACTTGTGTAAGTATTGTATATACAGGAGTATAATATTTTATATTTCTTTTATTACGTTTGGATGCGTTCTAATCAAACACGTGTGTCTTTCTCGGGATACATTTATTCACTGTCCTTAACAACTAGATAAAAAGTCAACGATGAAAATACAATAAAAACATAAAGAGTATTTTAGTCTGCTTGTAGATGGAGCATACGTGCACATTTCATAATTAAATAAATCATATCATGACATCTCCCTTTTTTACAGTAGTTTAATCTTATAAAAAAAATAACATTCTTATTACATAAATTGATTAAGTAAAAATATTTAGATACTTACCAAGTACAAATAAAGTTACAACTAAGTAGGTACAAAACGATCTGGAATCTTTATGGATCTGCCACTACTACTATGTGAAGGTGGTTGACATTCAAATGTATCATCAATAAAGGTTTCAGATTGATCATCGTTTTCATTATCAAAATCAGTGTTATTAACATTTTGTTTATTTTCATTTTCATTCACACCATCTGGTATCATTGCCAAAAATCTTCTATTTCGATCCATTACATTACCGTTGGCTCTTTTTACTTTGTACGTTCGAAGATTTTCTACAATCCTTCCTTCTTCCCATTTTTTATTTAACTGTATATTCACCCTGTCACCTGTTTTCATTCTCGATAAAGGTTTAGTACCCCTATCGTAATAATTCTTATACACAGTTTGGTTTTTTAATAATTTCTTTTTAGTTTGATTTACATCTATTATTTTTGGAATTAACAATGATTTACTTATAGGAATCAGGCTATTTAACCGAGGTGACATTAACAGTTCTGCAGGTGAACCTGTATCTCCAACCGGTGTGTTTCTATGATTCAATAAGGTTAAATACAAGTTAAATACAAGAAAACGAAATGTATCCTGAATATATGAATATTCAACCTGTTCGTTAATCTGCAAGCAAAAAATTAAGTCTTACTAAGACTATAAACAAATAACTTATTGAAACAACTACTTCCCTGGCTAGTGCCACGCCGGATATTGAATGATACAAAAGAAATTTGCATGTTATTACTAGTACTACTAGATAATAACGAACAGGTTAAATATTCATATATTCAGGATACATTTCGTTTTCTTGTATTTATCTAATGCTTTCTGCAACAAGTAAAGTTGTTTCTAATTTGTTTAAATACAAGTCTTTTCCTTCTGCTAAGGCCTTTTTAATAATATTCTTTACTGTTTGAACTGCCCTTTCTGCTAGTCCATTCGACTGGCTATGGTAAGGACTTGAAATTATATGTTTTATTTTCCATGAATTGACGATTTTTTTAAATTCTATTGACGTAAATTATGGACCTCCATCTGAATAAAATATTTCAGGAATTCCGTGACAAGCAAATATCGATTTCAAATAATTGATCACGGTTGCTGAGTAAGTATTTTTTTCTAAAACACGAATTTCAATGAATTTTGAAAAATTATCAATAATTAACAAATAGTTGACATTGTTTAAATAAAATAAATCACTAGAAACATGTTGCCATGGTCGTTCTGGATTTTTTCTTGTCATTCATGGTTCTCTTGTGTTTGATTTTTGTAAATTCAAGCACGTTCTACAATTCTTTATAAAATTTGTAATATCAAGCGACATACCGTGCCAAAATAATGATTCACGTGCTAATTTTATTGTTCGAGTTATGCCTTGATGTGTATAATGTAACATTTTCAAAATCTCTGGAATTTGTTTCTTTTGAATAATTAATTTATTCTGTTTATTTAATAAATTATCTAATTCAAAAAGTTCATTTCTTATTTTTAAAAAATAATTTATTTCTGAATTAATACATTTTGGCCAACCATCTCTTAAAAATTTCGAAATTTTACTTAATAACGGGTCATTTAAAGTATCATTTTGCAATGACGAGCATTTAGATTGTGTCATGTTTACATTTTCTTTAACTAAACATACATGGCCTTATATTACTTTATCTAAGTCTTCATCATTTTGATTATTAGTCGTTAAATATGTGCGAGAAAGAGTATCTGCTAATACTAATTCACGATCTGGTTTGTAATATACAATAAGATCAAATTTTTGTAATCTTAATAGCATACGCTGTAGTCTTAGTGGGCAATCGTTTAATTTTTTCTTGAAAATAGATTCGAGCGGTTTATGGTCTGTTTGGACATCTATTTTCTTGCCATAAATATATTGAGCAAAATGTTCACACCCCAATAAAATTGCTAATAATTCTTTTTCAATCTATGCCCACCATTTTTGAGTATCTGTCAGTGCTTTAGATGTATATGCACAAGGCATATTATTTTGCATTAGGACCGCACCTAGGGCGTCTTTGGAAGCATCAACAGACAAAACAGTTTTCCTATTTATTTTATAGTGTTGTAAAACCGGTGATTTTGTTAAAATCAATTTTAATTTTTCTAAGGATTTATCATGAACTTGCGTCCAATTCCACATATTATTATTTTTAGTTAACTCTCTCAACGGTACTGTAATAGCTGATAAGTTATTAATAAATTTACCTACATAATTAACCATCCCCAATGTACGTTGTAATGATTTTACATTTACAAGTTTTGGCTTTTCAATTATTGCTTGAATTTTAGAAAGATCTGGTTTTATTCCATTCTAATTAATTATGTGCCCCATAAATAATAGGAGTAATTCAGTTTGAAAAAAATTGCATTTTTCTTTGTTAAACTTTACGTTATTTTTTCTAGCTATCTCTAATACTCTTTTCAATCTTGTATTATGTTCTTCAAGAGTTGTCCCCCATATGATTAAATCATCAATGTATACATCGACTCCCTCTACGTCAAATATTTTTTTAAATTTTTTATGAAACACTTCTGATGCGCATTTTAAACCGTACGCCAATCTTAAAAATCTGTATCGCCCAAATGGTGTAGCAAACGTGCAGATTTTTGAACTTTCCTCGGTCAATAATATTTGCCAAAAAGCCTGAGAAGAGTCAAGATGGGTAAAATATTTAGCACCCGCCATTTTTGTTGTGATCTCCTCGAATGTAGGCAATTGAAAATATTCCCGCTGTATCGCTTTATTCAATCCTGTTGGGTCTAGACAAACACGTAAAGTTCCATTGGGTTTTTTAACAATAACGGTGGGATCAATGCCGTCTTTTGGGATGAATGGGCCCCTGGGCACAACATCATCTGGGGCCCCCTATAACGTTTTACTCACACATTCAGACTGTTCAATTCTCAGATTTACTTACAAAATTTTTGGAATAAACTGTATCCCTATGTATGTATGTATAAAAACATATGTTTAAAAAAAAATCCAAACTCGGATTTTAAAATTTCTTTTAATATTTTTTGGAAATTATTTTTTCCGAGTTTAAAACCTAATTCGGTATAAGTAAAAATATTAAATAAATCAAAAAATATTATTAATTAACTAATAAATTGTTAACAATATTTATTTAACAATTACTATTATTGAAGGGAACTATCATTTTTTTTTCGAAAGGTATTTTAAATACCTTTACTAACAAAAAAAATTCAATAAATTCGGTTTAAAATTGATCGAGATATTAATTTATTAATCAGGGTAACCCTTCGGAATCATCAGAAAATTAGGATTTCTCAGTACACATGTGCATTTTTATGACAATTTTTTACAACCGATTTCTAAAAAAAAAGAAGTTATTTAGGTATTAGTTTCATAAACAGAAATAAGAAATATCAATAAAATCAAAATCTGCTTTGATTGAAATTCTAGACACCATCACAGGGTATCGATCACGATCTTTTCAAAGCTAAGCATTGTCCGGCGCGTTCAGTATATGGATGGGTGACCCAATGTAAAAAAAAAATATTAAAAAAAATTAAAATGTATTAATGATAGAAATAATGTGTATAATAATAATGTTAACTGTTCGGACAAGTATCAAACTTGTCTGACCAACTTTTTTTGATAGAATTCTGATAGAAATTCTGGTAGAATCTGTCCAGAAACCATAACATAACTTCTGGCCAGATTCTGGCCACTGAAGCGTTTCATGAATGTAAGGTTTCTGTGGACACAAATATGGCCAGATTATAAACAATTACTGGCGCCTTTTCCTACCAGGGATACAATAAGAATAACTCAATTACATTTACAAAATATGTTTTATTATAAATTATTATACTCGTTTGCGACATTTCTTTGAACAAAAATCGTTTATTATTTCAGATATATCCAAGCTTTTCAAAATATCGTTCTCAATGCATAATAATGCAAGTGAATTCAAACGCGACTGGCTAATATTATTGCGCTGGTAGTTTTTCAAATTTTTGAGCCTTGAAAATGAGCGCTCCCCAGTCGCATTTGTCACCATCATACACAAGAATATTCTAAGTGCAATCTCGATATTGGGAAAAACTGATTTAATCTGATCCGAAATTATTTTTTGGTACAATAACGGGAGGCTGCAGCAATCTTCTTCACCTATATAATGTTTAAGTTGGATGCACTCATTTAGTAGATCGTCTTTGTCCAGATCTTTATTATAGACATTATCTAACACTTCACATTTTCTGGAAAGTTCTTCTGACTCGATTACCTTCAATTCTGTTAAAAATGCAAATAAATTGGCAATGTTATCATATGCATCACTTCGTTTTGCCAAATCGCTAATTAACAGATCTACCACTGGAATGTAAGTTTCAATTTTGAACCTTTCGGATGAATTCAATTCTACTTCTTCGGCCGCACCATCGTATCTTGTGCGAAGCACACTACGTTTTCGCTCTCGTTTGTTTATATCACTGTATACGAAGGTTGGACACATTGTCTTGGCTTTTAATTCGTATACGTTAAATTGGTCTCTTACTTCATGGAGATACATGCTCAATGCTTTGAGAACGTTGGCCGCTGTAAGAATGTTGACTTTCGCGGACTGTAAAGTTTGGCTTGTTTTGTTTACCCTTTCTAAGACGTCGTTCCATAAAGTGGCGAGAAACACTGTTTCTAAATGTGCCATCTTCTTGCTCAATCCGGTTGCTTCCAGTTTTGTACTTGCATCTTCTTGTTTTGATTCCAATGACAACATATCTAATGCTTCCTTAATATTGTCATAGCATTTGTATAATGCATTGACAGCATCAAAGCGTGACGACCATCTTGTGTCTGAAAGTCGTTTTACGTTTTTTTGTAACTTTGTTGTAAGGATATTCCACCTATAAGTTGATCCCGCAAAAAAAGAGTAAAGTCGCCTAATAAAATCAAAATACTTGATACTTTGCTGACAACAAGATGCAGCTTTAACTCCCACTAAATTTAAACTATGCGAAGCACATGGGACATAAAGAGCAAATTCATTAAACTCCCGAATCTTTGTTTGTAACCCGTTATAACGTCCAGACATATTAGCCGCGTTGTCATATGATTGTCCCCGACAATTTGATATGGGAATCTTTTTCTCGTTTAAAAAGTTAATAACCACGTCTCATAGGCTTTGGGCATCATGCGAAAAAATCGGGATAAACATCAGAAAACGTTCCACAGGTTGATGACCTCGCACATACCGTAGAGTAAATGTTAGCTGATCTGTGTGTGCAATATCGGGGGTGGAATCAACACTAATGGAATAATATTTTGATTCTTGAATTTCTTTTAGAATTACTCTTAAAACGTGGTGCTCCAACACTTCGATGAACTCTTCGCATGTGTTAGCCGATAAATATGACACTTTGCCACTTCCACAGTTCCCATACTGTTTTAAATGATTCTCCAAAAAAGGGTCAAATTCACTGACTAATTCAAGAACACCTAAATAGTTTCCGTTATTTGGCGATCCAATTACTTCATCATCTCCTCGGAAGGCCAGTCCACGAGATGCCAAGAAACGAACTACCGCTACAACGCGCGTCAAGACCTTCTTCCAATATTCTTCCTCAGCTTGAAATTGCTTGCGCAATAAGGAATCCACAGTAGAGATTTCCTTATGGCGCGAAAGATAGGATGCCATGCACTTGTGATGTTCTTTACTATTTTCGTGCTCTGCAATTAAATTGTTATGCTTCCAATCGTTGAAACCGACGGTAGCAAATGGAGAATCAAGACTGGACAATAAACGGCAGACGAAACAAAATACACATCCAGTTGATGGCGAATAAAGTAGCCAATCACGTGTCACAAATTCGCCGTTTCGTAGCTCCCTTCTAAATATCTTTATGGATACGTATCTAGTCACCTCTTTATATTTTCTTGCAGATTTTAAAAAATTGCCGTCAAGATTTTGGTATCTCAATGGGCCATTTTTGATCCAAGCATCTATTAAATTGATATTTTTTCTGTCCCATAAACCGGGATCTGTCTCATCGGCATTGAATTCTGTTTCGCACACGGGTTTGTCAATATTTTCAAATTGGCTGCTGCTGCTGCTAGACGCAACTAGTGCAACTAGGGGAATACCCGCACTTTCTCGCGCAAAACTTTCGTGTGTTCCTGTTGGTGATTCTTCGGTGAGATGGGTGTCATCTTTTTTTAACCACTGTGTTAGTTTGGGTAACTTATTAATTTTGTCTATCTCATTCGCTGCTCTCTTTCTCTTCTGTGCGCCACTCAACTCGACACGTTTCATTTTGTTCTAAGAAGAGTGACGAGAATCGATTTTTTTAAATATCAATAAAAATGTAATTTAGAGGAAATACTTACTAGTGTAGGGGTTGTGGGGGTACAGCCAGCACTCGGTACTAACTTGTATACAATAATACAAGTGATATTTTCCGCGATCGCACACACAACGATTAATTATTTAGAGTGGTTACAAAAAATGCGTGAAAATGTGTACGCTATCGCGATCTGGCAGACACTGCTAACTGCTAATCACTGCTTAAGAGATATGGGAAACGGGGCATAAGAAACGAGCTTTACGCCGCTAATATTGGATGGCGCCACCATAGAAATTCGATGGATTTCTGTAAATTATGTTGTTGCGAACACTAGACGGCGCTTTTCCGGTAAAATTTATCTACATGCCGTGTAATTCCCCGCTAGGATTCCCCGTGTTACTTGAAACGTAGAATGTCAAACAGTGTGGAAATCGAGGACGAATAAAACAATCATTTCTTGTGTTAGCCTCATAACACAATATGTACAAAATATATGTGTACATCACCCAATAAAACATTATTAGCAAGGTAAATATTGGTTAACAAAATCACTATGTTTTACTATTTATATTAAGTAGAATAAATATTATTCAACTTGCCCAACTAGTTTTGTTCACACGAACATTCTCGAAAGGAGAACGCACAAAACTTGTGGAATTATAATGTTTAATTAATATAAATTCTAAAACAAGTAAAACCAAGTGTTTTTGATTACCAATATTTAACTTATTTTAGTATAGTACGATGGGTTGGTGTTCGTTCACGCCGCTATTTATAGATGGCGCTAATCTATTCCAATGTATCAACATGCCTTGTAGCTTCCTGTTATTCCATGATGCCGCCTTTCAGCGTCAATGCAGTTTGCCGAAGAGTACGCGTAAAACAATATGCAATTTTATATGTTTTTAAATCGTGTTTTTACAACTGCGCGTATTTTTCAGCATACTACCTTGGTACCTTGGAGCATTGACGCTGCAAGGCGGTATGAACGCTCAAACGAAATCCACTGTTCGGCTCGCATCTATAAACGCGCAAAAATTGTATTCACAAAATTGTTAAGCTCTGCTCTTTCCTAATTACTGTCAGGTTATGAGTGTTTTACGACCGCAACGAATAAAACTTTTGCGTCATAGGAGCACACTTAAGATTTGGTCCAAGTACAAGTATGTACATTTGAATTATTACAACGCTTCTACTACTTCCGTTTATGAATTTTTTAAAGTCGTGGTTTTTATCGCGATGGGGCCCCCGTTAGCGCGGGGCCCCTGGGCAAGTGCCCACCGTGCCCATGCGGAAAGACGGCCCTGGGTGGGATGAACCCATTCAGTAGGCTAATCCACCCTCTTAATTATTTTTTGTTTCTCCATCTCTTCTAAGGTTTTCTTAAGTTTGTCATGCAAAGCCAGTGGAACCTTTCGTGGCGTGCTGACTGTAGGAGTTATGTTTATTTTGATCTGATAGGGTTCTGAAAAACACCCAATTCCCAAAAACAAATCTTGATAATCATCAGTAAATCGTCTATTTACATTATCGATTCTTTTAATCAACTTTAGTTTTAAAATAGACTTTAGCCCTAAAATAGCAGGTGACTGTGGTGAGTCTACGACATAAAATTTCAACATTTGAATATTATTTTAATAATTACATTTCAAATGAATTTCTCCTAAAATAGGAATTTTGTCATTTGTGAAAGTAGTTAAATTTACGTTTGATTTGATTAAATCAGTTTTGTGCATTTTTTCAAACTAATGTTTAGGAATTATCAATCTTAAAATTTACCTCGTATTTATTTTCGAGTTCTAATTTTATCATCCAGTGTTTTGTATTGTTATCCGCTACACTTCCAATAAAAATAGTATTCTCTCGCTGTCTTCCTTCTTCCTCTTGCTCCTCGTCGTTGTTCAGGTTAATCATATGCACGTTTTTGCACATCACCGCGAAGTGTCCTCGGCCACGACATTTATCACATATTTTGTTGTACGCGGGACATTTAAATTTCGCTTGATTTTTCCTGCACCTGCCGCACTTCACTCGGGTCATTCCGGACAACCGTACATCATGTTGATCCTGCGACGTTGCCGTTTTCGATGCTGGTGGATATCTGCTACGTTGTTGCCATCTACCATTTTCCTTTTTTCTTCTAACC
Source organism: Ocypus olens (assembly GCA_910593695.2). Taxonomy (NCBI): domain Eukaryota; kingdom Metazoa; phylum Arthropoda; class Insecta; order Coleoptera; family Staphylinidae; genus Ocypus; species Ocypus olens. Next base: position 28,283,331 of record OU343059.1, read on the forward strand.
ACGTTAATTTTTTCTTCTTCTCCCAGAGCTGAAGTAATGGCTTTGGAATTTTCCATTGATCTGCATATCGAAATTGCTTCTTCCAATGACAGATTTTCTCGCTCCAACAGCCTCTCCCTCATGTCGTCACTTATCATTCCACATGTTAGGACACTTTTTATGATTTCATCTTTTAAATTTCCCAGCTCACACAATAACGCAATGGCAATGTTTTTTAGTTCGGTTACGTACTGTTCCACGGATTCTCCATTTATTGAATAGTCTATAGCGTTCTTGTGAATAGTCTATAGCGTTCATATTACACATTTTTTTTAGGTAAAAAATGAGATTCAAACATTTTTATTAAAATATCCAATTTGTTTTTTCATCCTCCTCGAAAGTAAATGTATTATATATACGGAATCCTTCTTCTCCAATATAATGCAAAATTTGTGCGCACTGCGTTTCTTGACTTTTCTTCGTGTACTCCGTTGCTGCAAGGTAATTCATGAACCGACACTTCCAAAATTTCCAGTTATTGGACACGTTGCCGTCCATTATCAACAGTAATATAACGAGTGCCCATGATTTTGCCGGAAATTATTAGCGGCAGGATCACGATTTTCTAGAAGCAACAAGCAAGAGTGATCCAGACGCTAATAATTGCCTAGGAAAAATCAGTCACGAGTTAGATTCGAGAAGACAATTGGCCGAACAGAAAGTTCACACTTCTTAATTTGAAAAATTAAATTTAGTGACACCAAGTGTCAGACGTGTATTAATCTGCGCCACAATAATTGTAGTAAAAATGAGCTCACCAAGATTTTGAGAAATGCCTATGAATACTATTACTTATGAAAGCACTAACACTTCACCCGAAAATACACACAGATCGAATTCAGGAGCAAACTGCTTAAAAGTCCGGCAATAACTGACGTTTTATACGTTATAGAAAATGAACCGACGCGTTGCTAGGCAATACCAACATGAGAGATGATCTGATTAGATACCACCCAGGGTTAATTGCCATGCATAACATGGAGCGTGGTCTGTTACGCATCGCAATTAGAATTTTATTGGATCATCTCATCAACGTTATTCGATTTTATTGGTTAATAAGTAAATGAGGGCAATTGTCGTTGGAGCCACACCTTTCGCCATTTCCATTTTTTTTTCAAGTACACTTTTCACTTCTATTGTCTGAATTTTACTTATTACTTTCATTTACTAATCACCGAAAGCACTACCGACTGCGCCATGTAATAATTTATATTTCTTTTATTACGTTTGGATGCGTTCTAATCAAATACGTGTGTCTTTCTCGGGATACATTTATTCACTGTCCTTCACAACTAGATAAAAAGTCAACGATGAAAATACAATGAAAACATAAAGAGTATTTTAGTCTGCTCGTAGATGGAGCATACGTGCACATTTTATAATTAAATAAATCATATCATGACAAGGAGCACCAAATAAACATTCCATTCTATTCTATTCTATTCTATTCTACTCTTGCATGCACGTATGCTGCTTAATTTTAATAGTAACGTCTGTTTGATTATTTTGCTACCGCATCGCGGCTTCTCAAATTAAGCATTTCTGCATGCAAGGTTACTCACGAGAGGCTTGTTCCTACTATTATCGTACATGAGTTAAGTTTATGCTGAAATTATTAATTGCCTTATTAATCACTTCTAATGCTTCAAAATTGAGAATTTAATTCGAGTTCGTATTCTCTGACAAATGCAACTGAAATTACAAGAAAATTATCGTTGATGTACAGCTAAAAAGCAAGCTGGATATAATGGAAACAGGTGAAAAGAGGGAGTGAGAGGGACTGATGGAAATTGGTTATAAAATGTTTCTTCTTTTTTTTGTCTTATCAGTAGACACACTCTGAAGTTTGTTAGTAAACGCCTAATCGCGATAAATACTCAATCAGTGGAGCAAGTGCAAATTGGGTACCTGGAGACAAAACGATATTTTCAGCCTCTTTCATGTACAGTCTGGTACGCCTCTGTACATTATTATAACGTATTACAAAATATAGCAAACTTAAAATACTTTATGTTTGACTGTACGAAAATAGTAACTTTGGCGGTTTCTTTTTAGGCCAAAATGGCGTACATTTCGCACTAGTCCCATAATTGATAAAGTAAATTGGACTCTTATGTCAGTGTCAGAAATGACAGATTTTAATTTTGGTTAGAACATCTAATAAATACACAAATTAAACAAATTTATACAATACAAATTACTAATGAAAAAGAGAGATCAACTATGATAGTGCTTAATAGCATAAATTAATTATATTTACTCCTGAAGAAGTTTGCAAGGTTTGGACGTTTATTGTGCGAGTTAGATTGTTACATTAGTGTGGCAGCATGCAAACTATGATTAATATATATATATATATATATATATATATATATATATATATATATATAAATCAATTGCTTCAGTTTGCATTTAAAAAGTATTCCAAAAATGCTAAAAGCAGTCGAACATAAAGCTTTGTATGTAACTCGTCCACAATAGCACTTCATGACTCGCCTCCATTATTAGCCTCGCGCTTCGCTCGCTCGGGCATAAAACGTCTCGTCCAAGAAAGTGCTATATTGTGGACTTGTTACATAAATAGCTATTTTTGTCTGACTGTGCACACTGTATCTCAAAACGAACAAAGATTTTCAAATCTAACTTTGCACTAACGCTTTTTTTACGATCCGATGAACTGAAAAATCTTTGGTACAGTTAACCCAGCAGTCGACAACCCAAATGAATTGGCGTGCCATAAAACCAGAAAATCTATTGTATGTTGACATTTTTAATTCGTTTTCGATACAGGTTTATAATTTAATAGCATATCACAGTGGGTAATCTAATATCAGAAATCCTATATATACAGCACAATGTCTCCTATTGAATTAAAGAGTAATTATAACTTCAGTGGCGGTTTTAGAGGTTAACAAAGTTTTGTATTAAGTCCATAAATTAATTATGAAACATTTCAATCATCGGCTCATACAGGATTATCAAAGTGCACTCATGATATTAAACTGAATTTGCAACTCACAGAGTGCTGTTTGTGTTGTAAATGTAGGGGTATGTCTCTCTGCAACTGTGCAGTGTTTCCATATTCATGACGCTGTCAACATTTATTAGACTAGATAGAAATGGTCGGTTCACCCTCGTAAAGAGAGAAAAAAAATGTTTGTTCCGGTGTAAATAATTGGTTCTTTTTTTATAGGAATACATTAACATTTTCTCGCGCGGTGATTATTCAAATTTTTATAATGTAAACAGTAAGGAAATATTACACAAAACTTTGCATATATTATTTTTTTCAAAGATTAACATGGATTATTAAAGTTGGATAAATAAAATAATTAAAATTGACTTAAAATTTGGTTACTTAACTTTTACTTTATTACATTTATTGAAGTATGTGAATTTGGAAACTATTAAAGTAATAATATTATTAATTAATAAAATAATGAATTTATGGTATTAAGGAATTTTTGTGAAATCTTTCATATTTATTTAAATAAAACACACTTTTACTTAGTTAATATCACACTGTTGTAATAGTGACTGCAGTTTCGATCAAACAATGATCATTATCAAACTATAAGTAAAGTAAATGCAGACGAACATCTTATTTATACCGCGCTAAACATAGGCGAGAACATGAGGTTAGTAAGTTCGTTAATTAAGGGGCTGTCCGGATTATCCTTGCGTTTATGAATCTCAAGGGATTCGAGCACGTCCATTTTAATCCCCTTGTCCACGAAATGTAGAATTTTGAATACATCTTCATCAAAAGTATAGCGGTTTTCAATAAGATGGTTAGCGAAAGTAGAATCTTCTTTTGTCCACGACTATCTTATAATATACTCATTGTATTTGTGTTTCTTCAATTATAAGTATATTCATTATTCACTACAGTCAGTGATTAATCATTATTCATTGTTTACTATCATTTTCAAAATTTTATCTAGTAGTCCGCGAAGTGTCATATAAATAAATTGAAACGTCAAAATCATTTACATTATAAGCGAGTTTTGAAGTGGTTTAATATAAAAAATTAGAAGATAAATGGAGAACGACAGTGATGACGAGATTTCTTTAACACCGCCAAATATAAAAGAAGCTGCAGAAATTGCATCATTAAACTTATTGCCCGAAAAATCAAGAAAAACATATTTAGCGGCGTATGAATCATTTTTGGAATGGAGAAGGGAAAAGAAAACCAATTTCTTTTCGGAAGCTGTTTTATTGGTGTATTTTACAGACCTATCCATAAAATATAAACCCTCAACATTATGGTCCAATTATTCAATGCTTAGGAGTACGATCAACATTTATCATGGAATACATATAGAAAATTATATGAAATTGCGAGCATTGCTAAAACGAAAATCTGAAGGATTTCAACGCAAAAAAGCCAGCACTTTTTCTTCAGAAAATGTCAATGATTTTATTATTAAAGCCTCTGATGATAAATACCTGGCAACAAAGGTATGATTTAAATAATTATCTCTCCAAAAATCATTCAGGTTGCATTAATAATGGGAGGAGTAATGGGTGCTTGTCGGGCTAATGAAATGTATTGCATGAAAACGAATGATTTGCAAGATCTTGGATCAGCTTTTTCTGTAAATGTGCCCAATACAAAGACAAAAATCACTCTAAAGTTTACAGTCACCGATAATTTTTATAAAATTTGTAAAAACTACATTAATAGCCGCCCATCTCACATTACAACAAACATATTTTTTCTAAATTATCAAAATGGCAAATGCACCGCCCAAAGAATAGGAATTAATAAATTTACTAAAATGGGAAAGGACATTGCTACATTCTTGCAATTGCCGAAAAATATACTGGACACAGTTTCCGCAGATCTTCTGCAACGCTGCTTGTTGATGCTGGTGCGGACATAACGGCCTTGAAACGACACGGCGAGTAGAAGTCGACAGCAGTAGCAGAAGGCTATATAGACGACTCCATTAAAAATAAAACAGACACAGCTAAAAAAATATCTAGCTTAATACAAATGAATAATTCTATTGACAATATATACCAAACCTATCAATGCAATCAAAATATTTTAACAAATAATCAAAATCTTAGTTTTAATATCAATTCTATTCCTGCAATTAATTTAACAAATTGTTCAAATATTACATTTAATATTACTAAATAATATTATATTGTATTAAATGAATGTTAAAAATAAATACTATTCCTATTTATATAACTTCTTAATAAAAAAAAACAGAAGTATTATATTGTTGTGGACAAAGTATAGTGTACAACTCGCATATAATGGCCATTGATAATAAGAATTAATAGCTATCATTATATGCTCGTTGTACAATGTACTATATTTAAACGAAACGATGTTAAATGTAACTTTAAATTCATATTTATGTTTTTTTTTTGTCTGGTGCAATTGTAAAAAAAACTCAATCTTTATAAGATATTAATTTTTAAACAATAATTGTTAATATAAATTTAATATTACTACTGACATTTCATAATTATTGAACAAAAATTATAAAATATTTTGATTCTAATTTTTTATCTTTAACATTTGTTTAAATTTAAAACTGAAAAAATCTCTAATAAGGCTCGCCTGTGTTACAGGCTGAAACAATAACCTTATAACATACTGATGTACTTGCGAAGGAAGAAGCTTAGACTACCATCATTGGACCAAAACCGAAAGCACATGGAAATGGCGTGCTCCAAGAATGGGAACAAAAGTGCATTTAGTTTACTGGAAAGATGCACCAGGTGAAAGACAATCCAAAATGTTAATTGACTTCCCGCCCAGCAGAGCTAAACAGCTCTAAAGCGTGATTTACACGGGATAGTAAATTGCGATAGCACTTCTGAGAGTAACTTGCGCCAGCGTTTACATATAAGCAAATTGTAAAAGCAATTCCTCTCGGCAAGTGCTCTATAGACATTCCTTGGTGCATACTTCCAGCAAGTGATTGCAGACGCGTATACACGGTATAGAATCATCTATTGTCGAAAAATGTCTCGCCATAGAAAGAGGGTTGCAGCCGCTGCAATTTCACGCAAGAAAAGAGGCTCGAAAAAAATATGGGTTAAAGAATCGATAAGCAGAAGGCCTACTCTTGGTGATTATGCGATGTTATTACATGAATTAAGAAGTGAAGATCCGAATAAATTTAAAAATTTTCTGCGGATGTCAGAAGCCGACTTTAACTTTTTACTGCAATTAGTTTCGGATAAAATATCAAAATTGGATACAAATATGCGCGAATCTATCAAACCAAGAGAACGATTGGCTCTGACGTTAAGGTTTTTAGCAACAGGTAAGTTTTAAAATTAAAATAATGATATGAAATATACCCAGGTACAGTCAGAGAAAATACAAATGCGAAACTCGATCGGCGAGGGATGCTGCGGCATGTCGGTGCTTAGTTCGGTCGAATCCCGTTCCTGCTTAAAATCCATTTATGAGGTAATAAAAGGGTATCCCGAAATAAGATGGTCAAAATGCCACCCGACACATATTTTGAAATAAATATGAAAATATCATTAGATGTGCCCTTAAACCAAAGTAGCCGTATATCAAAAAAAAACCTACATGACCAGGGAAGCCCCAAAATAAGATTCTTTCAAATATAATTTTTTTTACTAAAAAATTATTTTAAAAATCTGAAAAAATCACATATATTATTGACCCAAATACCAAATTAGGTGAATTTTGTCAAGGTCAGTAAACGTTATTTATAAATATTAAAAAAATGTTTGAAAATAAAAAAAGAAAATTTGCCCACAAAAATGCCAAAAGTAGTCTTAAAAAAGAGTACTGAAAAAAATTGTCCCGAAAAAAATGCCAAAATGAGTACTGGAAAAAATTGTCTTGAAAAAAAATATCAAAAAGAGTACTGAAAAAATTGTCCTGAAAAAAAATGGTGATGTGGCCATCATGTTACTTTCTCCGACTTGGTAGTATAATTTATATTTACGCTTTCATGGTTTATTTTCAATTTAAATGTGCATCGAGCGTTTTGTCGTCTTACTTATGTTTAAATTGCTCCATTAGTTTTTGAGATACAGCGCGCACAGACTGACAGACTGACAGACAGACAGACAGACAGATAGACACACGCACACACACACAGACACCCAGCACAATTTTTGTTTCCAGAAATTGGTAAAATGGCATCTAGGGACCCCAAAACTGATATATCCGTAAAAAAAAATTTTGAATTTTTTTTCACGATCACAATACTTTCTCGTACTTCGTAACGGAGAAAGTAAAAATGCCAAAAAGAGTCTTGAAAAAAAGTACTGAAAAAAATTGTCTTAAAAAAATGCCAGAAATAGTCTTGAAAAAGAGTACTAAAAAAATTGTCTAAAAAAATACCGAAAAAAGTACTGAAAAAAATTGTCTTAAAAAAATGCCAGAAATAGTCTTGAAAAAGAGTACTAAAAAAATTGTCTAAAAAATACCGAAAAGAGTATTAAAAAAATTGTACTGAAAAAAATTGTCCTGAAAAAAAAGTGCCAAAAGTAGTCTTGAAAGAGTACTGAAAATAAATGCCAAAAAGAGTACCGGAAAAAATTGTCTAAAAGAAATGCCTAAAAGAGTCTTAAAAATAGAATAGAATAAAATACAATTTTATTAGATCATTATATTGCCTTTAAAATATTGGACACGTCAGGTATAAAATACATAAAGTTAAATTCAGACATGTATTCACGAAACAACTTAGAATAACTTGGTTAAAAGAGACTCTTATTCTTGGTGTTACGTAATTATATAATTTTTGAATTATGTTATGCTATAGAAAGCCTGCTGTAGAAGTAGCGATTTTGTCTTGAGAAAGAGTACTAAAAAAATGCCAAAAAGAGTTTTGGAAAAGAATACTGAAGAAAATTGTCTTGAAAAAAAAAATGCCATAGTAGTCTTGAAAAGGAGTACTGAAAAAATTGTCCTGAAAAAAATGCCAATTGAGCAATGAAAAAATTTGTTTGAAGAAAATGCCAAAAAGAGTACTAGAAAAAATTGTCTTGGAAAAATGCCAAAGAGTCTTAAGAGTACTAAAAAAAATTGTCCCCAAAAAATGCTAAAAAGTCTTGAAAAAGTGAACTAAAAAAAATGGCAAAAAGAGTACTGGAAAAATTGTCCTGAATAAAATTCCAAAAAAAGTACTGGAAAATATTGTCTTGAAAAAATGCCAAAGAGTCAAAAAAAATTAACCCAAAAAAATGCTAAAAAGTCTTGAAAAAGTGACTGAAAAAATGCCAAAAAGAGTACTGGAAAAAATTGTCCTGAATAAAATGCCAAAAAGAGTACTGGAAAAAATTATCTTGGAAAAAATGCCAAAGAGTCTTAAGAGTACTACAAAAAAATGCTAAAAAGTCTTGAAAAAGTGAAGTAAAAAAAATGCCAAAAAGAGTACTGGAAAAAATTGTCCTGAACAAAATGCCAAAAAGAGTACTGGAAAAAATTGTCTTGGAAAAAATGCCAGAGTCTTAAGAGTACTAAAAAAATGTCCCAAACAAATTCTAAAAAGTCTTGAAAAACTGTAATTTAAAATTTTATTTTGTCATATGATTGCTATCAATAAATACCATCTATATGATTTTTTTCATCTTTCAACGTTTGGTGCGACAACTTCAAAAATTCGAATAACTAATATTTTTACCATATTTTTTGTATATTTATCAACAGTTGAAGAGTCATTTTATGTAAAATTATTATTAGTATTCCAGTATTATTTTTTTTCAGTTTCGTATAAACAACCCAATTTTTGTCAAGATATGACCATGAAACCCTCGAAAATGGGTTTTTGTTTTTAACCACTATAAAAATCTGAAAAAAATCATAAATATTTCTATCCCAAATACCAAATTTAGTGAATTTTTTCAAGTGAAGAATGGTTAAACTTAAAAAAAAATACCCTAAATAAACTTTTATTTGGGTAAAAAATATATGTGAATTTTTCAGATTATTATAATAATTTTTAGTGATTAAAAAAATAAAATCTTATTTTTCGAGGGTTTCAAGGTCATATCTTGGCAAAAATGGGGTAATATATTACTGTTCAATTGTTGATAAATACATTAAAAAAATATCAAAATAAACATTTTTGAAGATGACGCACCAAATATTGGAAGATGAAAAAATCACAGATATGGTATTAACTGATAGAAATCATATAACGAAATAAAATTTGCCGTTAGTCGATCACTTAAGGGCGAGAAGTGAACTAGGCTTGTAAATTTTATTACCTCATAATTGTATTTTAAGTGGGGACGGGTTTTGACCGAACTAAGCACCGACATGCGGCAGCATTCCCTCGCTGAGCGAGTTTCGCATTTGTATTTTCTCTGACTGTACATAAACATTTATTTTGTAACATACAAAGGTATGTTCTGAATTTAAGAAACACATTATTTTATTCTTTTACATAAAACATAAGAAATGGGTTAAAACTAAATTACAAACATAAAAAAAAATTCTTGGGTTTTAGGCGATTCATATCATTCTCTCATGTATCTGTTTCGAATTCCTGTATGTACAATCTCAAAGATAATTCCTGAATGCTGTGAGGCTCTGAAGGAGGTTCTAAAAAAGGATTATTTCAACGTAAGACTTAATTCATTTGGTTTATTTACCTAATTCCTTGTCATATTGAGAACTACAAGAATTTGTATTAATGCATGAGGGTGATGGATGAACAATGGGAAGTAGATGAGATGTTTGTAAATGTGATTCTATGGATTGAAGTGCAGGCACTGGTGAGTATTCAGAATAAATTGATGCTCGTGAGTCGTTCGAATAGATTGATCTTTGTTAGTGTGTAGATAGAACTGATAAACTTCTTTCATTATCGTCGATTTCTGATATAGCTTTTTGAATTATTCGTTTCAATTTCCTTTTGTTGTGGTCAAATTGCAAACATCTAAGTTCACAATAAATATATTCTCCAAATGTATCAAACTCATCGCATTGCTTATTTAATTCAGTCATTGCTTTTTCCATAATATCATAGTCAATGCATCTACGTTTTTTTATACATTTCTTATCGGAGGTCTTGGGCGTTGTCTCAGTTACTTGCTCTTGCAAAGACGTAGTTGCAGTGTTTTTTGACACATCCTACAAAAGGTAACAAAACATTAACTTTTAGGTGCCCACTACAGAAGAAGAATGGAAGGCGCATGCAAAACAGTTTGAGGAAAAATGGAACTTCCCTCATTGTGTAGGGGCATTAGACGGAAAGCATATTGTTATACAAGCACCTCCTGGCAGTGGAAGTTATTACTATAATTACAAAGGAACACATAGTATTGTTCTCATGGCACTTGGTGACGCAAATTATAAAATAATTTATGCCAATATTGGTGCTAATGGAAGAGTATCTGATGGAGGAATTTTTAATGCTTGTGGATTATCTACAGCTTTGCAAGAAAATACATTAAATTCGCCCCCTCCAGATACGTTATCTGGGCGTACTAAGCAGGTACCCTATGTAGTCGTTGCCGATGACGCTTTTGCGCTTAAACCATATTTAATGAAACCGTATCCATTTAGAAATCAACCAGGTATTATTCGTATTTATAATTATCGTCTGTCAAGGGCAAGACGAATAGTTGAAAATGTATTTGGTATCATTGCAAGTAGATTTCGAATTTTAAGAAAACCAATTCCGCTTGCACCAGAAAAAGTAAAAATAATAACAACAGCAATATGTGCACTCCATAATTTTCTTATGTATCGTAAAACGTCTACTAATATATATGCGCCAACGGGCACTTTTGATGCCGAAAATGATGAAAATGGTAATTGGCGCAATGAAGGAATGCCAAAAGAAAATCTCTTGCCACTATAGAACAGAAATACTCACAATTACTCAGTAACGGCTAAAGAAATCCGAGAAGAATTTCGTGATTACTTTGTTTCGGTCGAAGGTGAAGTTTCTTGGCAGTATAAACATATTTAGAATTGTAAGTTAACCTTAATGCGGTGCGTATTTTTTTTATTTGTGAAAATAAAACACACTTTGCTAAAAAAATTTTTTTTACTTACCGATAAATTATCCTCAGTCCCCGACGTTATATTTAGATCAAGAAGGCATTTTAGCGATTCAAAATATTCCCAGGAACTCCTATAGCTATCATCAGTACCTTGACCACTTTTTCTTTTTTTAATTTTCTTCCACTCCTGGTTTGCTTGGGTACAAAGGTTATGTAATTTCCGCTGAATTTCAACCTCATTTGGGTCAAATTTTTCTGATATAAATTTTAAAGCTCTTTGTTTTTTAACTCTATCCCTGTAAATTTTTAATTTTATTTGCCACAATTCGAAAATATTTATTAAAGCCAAGGTATCTTCTTTTGACCACACGCGTTTTCCCTCCATTTTGTAGTTATTCATTATCCACTTGCACACAACTTTCAACAAGACGGTAAGTAAATTTTATGTTCTCAGAGCGCTCTCCGAACATGTTTAGTCCTGCAAGTGATTTTCGCTGCAATCACTTGCCACAAGTTTTGTTACTTGCTGGAAGAGAACTCTCGGGCACTGTTTACATTACGCAAAATATTTCCAAGTACTCTCAGATATAAACTTGCTATAGTTTTACTTGCCCGTGTAAATCACGCTTTACGCCTCACTAAAACCGAGATGTGACTAGTCACCGATCTCCTTACAGGACATTGCCCAGTGAAGAATCATCTTCATAAGATGGACACCGTGGACAATATTACTTGTACACTATGAGGATTGGCAAAAGAAATGACCGAACACATTCTATGCGGGTGTGTAGCATTAGCAAGCATCATACAGGCCATAACTGGAGGAATGTTGATACCGCGTGAATGGATTAGGGCATTCCTCCCAGAATATTAATTGACTTCACCAAGGCACCGAAGGGCACGTTGCAGTTTGCGCAATGGAGTGAAGTTCGTTTTAGTGATGAGTCACGTTTTTGTCTACGATCAAGGAAGTTGAACCTACTAGCAGTAGGATATTAGAACAAAAGCCCTAATTATCCCGGTCGCGATGGTATATAAGGCTTTTTGCAGCCAAACGACCCCGTCTAGTCTAATCTAATCTAAAGACACACCGGTTTTCAAAATTTTACTAAAAACTATTCATTTCTTTGGAACTTCAGATAATACTTAAGTTTGAAGTTTCATTTAAAACCCTGTGCTAGTTTCTGAGATATACCGCCCCCTCAGATACAAGCAAACATGGTCGGAAATGTCTCGAGGGACCTCAAAATGTATATTTCCATGAAAATGATACTGTGTGGTATTTTATACGAAGAAAGTAAATAAAAACCCAAGGCCTACACAGTAAAATTTTGGTTGTATGTAAATTCTTCAAAAACAATTTTTTCGAGTAAACTTTTTGAAGGGGCCGCGATGGCCTAGTGGGTAGAGCTCTTGCTCACGGGTCTCGTGGTCGTGGGTTCGAATCCTATCCGTGCGGTCACTTTTTCGGAACGAAGAAGTGGCCGTGCGGGTCCATGAATGTCTAGTATACGTCCCATTCATTATTAAAATTGAAATCTCAAAAAAAACTTAATTATCGTTAGTGGCCGAATAGCTAGATGCTTACGCCAATTCCCATTATCATCCGCACTTCCTCAACCCGAATTCCCGTCAACAATCCTTCCTTTATCTCTTAAAAAAAAGAACTTTTTGAAAACAAATTCTTTGAAAATACATTTTTTGAAGAGAGAATTTTTCGAATTATCAATAAATAATTAATAAATATATTGTTACTAACTAATGTAAACATTAAAAAAACCTTTTTACGTGAAATCATGAAATAATAAATACATTTATTATTATTATATTATTAAATAAATTTATTATTTTCAATACGAAAAGAGGGCCAAGCTTGTTGTCAAATGCAGATCTTGGCTGTTGACAGCCCACACAGACCTATCAGGATGGAGCAGTAGACATAAAAATACGAATTGGATGTCATTCTATAGTTTTCTGAGAGCTCTAAGTAACGTTAACACATCCAGAATGAGTTTTAGCAGCTTTACACTCACACAAACTTTCCAAATTGTGACAAGCAAGATAATCACAATTTTTTTTTGTCAAAGCCTGCTAAAGACATATTCTCCCGCTTTGCGTGACCCAGAACTAACGACGTGGACGTGAGGAAATGCTAGTTCCATATTTTTTTTTGTATATTTTTTTGTTTTTTTTTGTATTTGGTTTTTTCTTGCATTTTTTGTTCTTCTTTGTATTTTCTTTTGTTTTTTGATTTTTTTTTGTTTTTTTTTGTATTTTTTTTTGTATTTTATTTTTTTTGTTTTTTTTGCAGGTTTTGCAATAAAATTTTGTCCGTTTTTCATTTGCCTTTGAACTACAATATGCACATCGGTGTCGATTAATTATTTCCACAAGTATTTATTAAAATTTGAAAAATTTACTTTTAGAAGAATTGGCATTCGAAAGATTTCCCCTCGAAGAATTATTTTCGAAAAAAATTTCTGTATGTAAAGTTAGCTTACCAATTGTCAGAAACTCATGATTTTTAGAGTTATCGGTTTCTTTTAAATAATGCTATGCTTTTCTATGAATTAAATTAATAGTTAGATCCAAAAACGGTCAAAGTGACACGTCAAGTTCACTCTGCGTCTCAGTTTTTTCTGGAAGAGATTCCGTGATAGTTATCAAAACTTAAAATTATTGCAAATAAATGTTAGTTATATGTCGCCACAAAATACGCCTAATAAGTGCGCGTCATCGCCGCGCGCCCGGGATGTGCCAGACCTTGTTCAGCACAAAATGCATGTTCAGAGCGCGACCTCTCCTGAACCCCCCCAACCGCGCGTCTCCCTGCGGGACCCTAAATATCTTACCGAAATGCCGTACGCTCGGTGGGCTACATGGAAGCTGGCTCCTTTAACGGCGCGCCACGGCGTTGCGTTGGGGAACAAATGCATTGCGATTTTTCCTCTGTTCATTAAAGTTATACAGGCGTTGTATAACATTTAAACTGGCGAAAAAGTGTTTAAAAAATTAATTATAAATTCTGGCTGAGCTTGAAACTACAGGTAGTGCCATGGCTCCTTGGCTTTACATAACGAGCCGCCCCTGCATTCGACCACTAAAAAATCTGGATTAGATAGCATAAGTGGCAATATTTTAACAAACATCAGTAGACAATTTTCTAGTGAAGCTGGATATTTTTGTACTTTCTCCGTTACAAAGTACGAGAAAATATTGTGACCGTGAAAATTTTTACGGAAATATCCGTTTTGAGGTCCCTGGATGCCATTTCAACATTTTTCATTACTTTTTTTATCATTTTTGGTTTATAATTATGAAACTATAATAGTTATATGAAATTTATATAAATAATAATTGTAGAGAAATGGACCACTTATAAAGAATAAGTTTTTTTTTTAATCTCTTTAGTTTTTGAGTAAATTTACTATTAGAATATGAAGTGTAATTTGTAATTTTCATCTTTCATAATTTAAACGTCAATATCATTCGATCCTAGAAAAAACGCTCAAGTACATTTAAAATATGATTTAAATTGAAAATAAACCATGAAAGCGTAAATATAAATAACTACACCATCAAATCGGGGAAAGTAACATCACCATTTTTCTTAATTCTGAAAGTGACTTATTATTTATATTTTACTAACAATTCAAATGTAACTATAAATCGTTTAGTTTTCTTAACAGATGTAGGACACATTGTTGTGGCTCTACCGCTCAAAAAGTTCACGAGCCGCCACTGGTCAAATGGCTTTCTTGATATATAATTCTAATACCGGATTGAGAAATAAAAAAAAACTTTGATTTTTAATAAAATTGTGCTTGTAATTTTTACTATTGTTTGTTATTTATTTTCTCCTAGATTAGCAAACTATTCGTTAAACTCATTCGCCATTCCAAAATTGTCGTTCAGTACCTGTTTTTGTGAGTTTTTTTTAGATGAGTTGGCAAAAGTTTTCATTACATTTATGTTTGTATTTATTTAAGTTGTCCATTATTTTTGCAGTCATTTATCCTGTTTTTGTAATATTTTGGCTTCACGTATTAAGCTTGTTACATGATTTCTAATTATTATTTCTATTATTATTATTATTATTATTATTATTGTTATTATTATTATTGTTATTATTATTATTGTTATTATTATTATTGTTATTATTATTGTTAATTTTTTTTCTTATATACAGGGTGTTTCAGAGCTCTGGGAATGGTCAATCACGTGCTTATTTTTCAAAATTTCGAAAAATGTTTTATACAAAAGTTGTGTATAATAGTGAGCTTCACGCCCTAAAAATATTTAAATTTATACAGGGTGTCTCATAACAAAGTAACAGACCAAACTTATGTTTTTTTTTATGGAACACCCTGTATTTTTTGTCATTTTTGAATTATATGGAGCAAATAAAGGTGAGTTCCTTCAATACTCCCTATACCTATTGTTTGCCGTTTTCGAAATATTTGAAGATTTGTTGAAACGCATGGTCTGGGTGAAATTTTATTTTTGCCCCAGTGATTGACGTTGAACGATTAAAATCATTTCTATTATTTGCTTGAAGGAATTATTCCTGATATGATAATCGCCGAATACAAGAAAACTATTGAGATTAGGAACAGGGAACCCTCACACAATCTGAAAGATAATTGGATTCTACTTAAGAATACGTTACTAAATACAGGGTGTGCCATTTGAAAAAACGAAGTTATTCAACTTTGAAAGTTCGGTTTTTCTACCGCATTTTTTTATCACCCTGTATAATTTTTTGTACGAAATCATGGTTGGCTCTATAGTTCGAACCTTCAAGCAAATAATTGAAATGATTTTAATCGTTCAACGTCAATCACTGGGGCAAAAATAAAATTTCACTCAGACCATGCGTTTCAACAAATCTTCAAATATTTCGAGAACGGCAAACAATAGGTATAGGGAGTATTGAAGTAACTTACCTTTATTTGCTCCATATAATTCAAAAATGACAAAAAATACAGGGTGTTCCATTAAAAAAACATAAGTTTGGTCTGAAACTTTGTTATGAGACACCCTGTATAAATTTAAATATTTTTAGGGCATGCAGCTCACTATTCTGCACAACTTTTATATAAAACATTGTTCGAAATTTTGAAAAATAAGCATGTGATTGACCATTCCCAGAGCTCTGAAACACCCTGTATACTAAACACGTAAGCCCCAAAATCACGTTTTTTACAATATTTACAAAACGCTTATAGATGGCGATTTAAAATTTTTATGAAAAATCACAAATAATTCAAGAAATATACCATTGAAATTCCAACCCTCTAGAACCACCCCTTTAAAAAAGGGTTGTCAACCCCTCGGAAAAACAAAAAACGATAAATTTTAGTTTTTTCCCGAAAGCCGGAAACGTCCTCTAGGGGCCTGTGAAAACCGAGATTTTCCAACTCACCCCTAGACTCGGGGGTGAATTTTTGAAAATCGATTTTTCGCGATGCCAAACCTATCTCCTCCCAGGATTTTTGAGTTGGAGGATTCAAATATGGCTCAAAAAATCCCTAATGTATCGGGACACAACATTTGCTATCGCACGTTCCCGTAAAAAATTCCGTTGCAACCCCTCAAGCGTTTTTCTAAAAAATCACATTTCTGACGATTCCGGAAAAAAGGGCGTGCTTCTCCTTACAGTCACGACTCCAAATTTCATAGAGTTTTGTAGAACTAACTCCCCTCTACATTTTATGTCTCCTACGAATTTTTGATATCTCCAACCCCCGAGGAGTTATTTAAAGAAAACCACCACCGATTTCAATAAAAAAGTTCTACAGCGGCCATTTTTCACCTCACGCGAGAAATTTAAACGGAATGCCATTTGGAATTGCATTTTGCGTCGAAAATATCAGTCACCAATTTAATCCGTATCAAGGATCCTCATAAAGTTTTTCGATCCGATTCGTGGTTTTTGAGATATGACGTTGTATACGGAAGGGGGAAGCAAAATTTAGCAGCGGGGCACAATTTTTTTTTCTCAAATTGGAAATCTGATTACACCACCGGAAAGCCCTTCTCAAGCCCAACAGAAAATCCAATAGTATATTGTATAACGAGCATGGAATGACATACATTTCTCGCTTTCGGCTCATGCTGCAATTCATAAGAGCGAGAAATAGTCATTCCATGCGAGTTGTACACTATGCTTTACCTACGACAACTTTGTTGAGCTTCATTGTGATAGTTAAGATAATTAAAAACCGAGAGCGGACAATTCGTACGCGATAACTTTTATCAGAGGCACCTGCTTAACGTTACCGCGGAAACAAATGTCAGTCAAAAACCAAGCCGCCATGCCAGTCGCAACATTGTTTATGGTTCATATCATTTCTCGAGTTTATACATTCTTAGTGTTTAAAAGTATATATAACTAGTATGAAAACAAACATCGAAAACAACAAATTTGCCGAGGTACTACAACTAACGCCCCATGCGGCGAAGCAAACATCTTTAAATCTACTCCGTCATTTTGACACATTGAAGGTTAGGCTTTACACATGACAGTGCAGTGTTGGAATATATTCTAGCACAGATAATCGATGCGAGAATGAAATGTGTGGGCAATGCACTACATATATAAATACTAATCATTAACAAGCATGTAATGAGCATATATCCAAGTTGTCGTAGGTAAATAAAATTTCTCCACGACCACCATAAAATTTAAGCATTCTGAAATCAATTTTGATTATAGAACTTACACATTCTCACTCTTGTTATGGAACAAAACACTATGCGCTTATGCGTTTTGCATGTAATTCATTCCATAACAAGGGATAGAATGAATATTCTCACATCGTTTCGAATAAAACAATTAGCCTTGGATATCACAATTGTCAAAATACTATAAACATAACCACAAACGTGATAAAACGTAAGTTCTTTGTGTTCATTATTTTATTAGTTTATTTTATCTGGTCGAGCAGAAAGTATAGTCTGCTACTCGGTAAGAATGGAAATTCGGATGCTCGTGGTTCCTCGCGCTCGCCTAACGGCTCGCGCTCGAAATATTCCACTCGCATCGAATTTCCATTCTAACCTTGTTACAGAATATACTATTCTCCACGACCACCATAGAATTTAAGCATTCTGAAATCAATTTTGATTATAGAACGTACACATTCTCACTCTTGTTATGGAACAAAACACAATGCGCTTATGCGTTTTGCATGTAATTCATTCCATAACAAGGGATATAATGAATATTCTCACATCGTTTCGAATAAAACAATTAGCCTTGGATACCACAATTGTCAAAATACTATAAACATAACCACACACGTGATAAAACGTAAGTTCTTTGTGTTCATTATTTTATTAGTCTATTTTATCTGGTCGAGGAGAAGGTATAGTCTGATACTCGGTAAGAATGGAAATTCAGATGCTCGTGGTTCCTCGCGCTCGCCTCACGGCTCGCGCTCGAAATATTCCACTCGCATCGAATTTCCATTCTAACCTTGTTACAGAATATACTATTCTCCACGACCACCATAGAATTTAAGCATTCTGAAATCAATTTTGATTATAGAACGTACACATTCTCACTCTTGTTATGGAACAAAACACTATGCGCTTATGCGTTTTGCATGTAATTCATTCCATAACAAGGGATAGAATGAATATTCTCACATCGTTTCGAATAAAACAATTAGCCTTGGATACCACAATTGTCAAAATACTATAAACATAACCACAAACGTGATAAAACGTAAGTTCTTTGTGTTCATTATTTTATTAGTCTATTTTATCTGGTCGAGGAGAAAGTATAGTCTGATACTCGGTAAGAATGGAAATTCAGATGCTCGTGGTTCCTCGCGCTCGCCTCACGGCTCGCGCTCGAAATATTCCACTCGCATCGAATTTCCATTCTAACCTTGTTACAGAATATACTATTCTCTATCCGACCCCGCCTTCTTATTTTAAAAATTCATTAAACTTGTATTTATTTTGCCGGTAAATATTTTCGATCGTTTTAAAATGAATTTTTCTATTCCTTTTGAAATCACGAATCTAACGACGGATTATCATTGCGGTATTATGTGTACGTAAAACAAACTTTGAATTGTTTAAATCGCCCGGTTATTAACCGAGATATGGATTTTTGAATTATTGTCGTTTTTGAACGAAAAATTTTCCCCTGATAATCAATTTCGTAAAAAAATAATTTCCGGGAGGGTTAGAACAGTGAAACTTTGGGAAATCATTAAGCGTTCTATTTGAAGCAGACCACCAAAGTTTGGTAACATATCGGTCACCCCGTCAGCCTCATCAGCCGCAACGGGGTGCCAAAGACCGAAACAACCCCTACCAGTACCGCCCAAAATTTTGTTTGTATGTTGGTTTGTAATGTGTATACGCTTCTCAGACGCTCACCAAATAATTTTTAGAAGCCCAAAGTTAATGAAAAAAAAATAAGCTTCTTCCTGTTAACGTCCGAGTGCTCTCCAAACAGCAAATTAAGAAATGTATTGATAGTGCATTGTCAGATTTGACAGATGTCAGATTCAGAAACTGGGGTTACCACCAGATTACATTTCCGAAGTTTCACGACGTGTGGTTTGTGAAAGTTCATTTTTATTTTTCCTTAAATTCGTTCGTCACCTGTCGCCTTCTTCGGCGCAATGCAGAGCAATGCAGCGGAGCCGTCGTTCGTCACTGGTTTTTTTGCTCAATTCTAATAAGATACGCACGGACGGCGGCGCAGCTCAGCGGAGCCGTCGTTCGTCACCGGTTTCTTTGCTTAATTTTAATGGACTACGCACGGACAATGGCGCAGCGCAGCGGAGCCGTCGTTCGTCACCAGTTACTTTGGTCAATTCTAATAGGCTACGCACAGACGACGGCGCAGCGCAGCTGTAAATGCATATTACATTTTATATGGAAATGAACTATGCATGACGTATGGTTTTTATAAATGAGTGTGTTTTTATTTATACAAGGTCGTAAATTAAATTCACGTACATTATTATTGTATTGTATTCATTAACTAGAATATTTACTTAAACGCAATTGAAAGAAGTGAATGAAATCTTAAGTATAAGGCCTATAAACTGATATTATACCAATATTTTTTTTACACATTTGTATGCGTAATACTAGATTTGATTTGATGTAGATTAGAATAATGTCATTTTGATTTAAACAACTGTCGTTATGACCCTGTATCATGTCTACAAAAGAATCATCGGATTTTAAAAAGATATATTTCACTAAGTTTTGCATATATAATATTAAATGACACATGAAAAGGTAAAATGTTCAAGTTTAAAACGTGCGCCAACAAACTTCGCTTTAAACGTCCAAATGGCAGCACGAACTAAGTATGCAAAATGGCGAGTAAGAAGCAGAAAGCGTTTTGTGTGCTCGAGTATGCGAGGTGTTTATCGGTGGTTATGGTGCAACGTGCATTTCGAGGACGGTACGCCAGGTCACCAGAGCATTCTGCGATGGTATCGACAATTCCAGGACACTGGTTCCATTAGTAAACGTAAAAGCACCGGAAGACTACGCGTTTCTGATGAAACATTGGAGGCAGTTAGGGAACGTTTCGCGTGTAGTCCGCAACAGTCAACTCGCAGGGGGTCGTGAACTTGGGATTCCATATCAAACTGTATCGAACTTTGACTATATACTTATGGACTGCTAGCGCCACTTCATGTGTGTCTCCAAGCAACGGTGGCGCGGCGGGACACTAAATGGTTGCGGTATGTTACTAAATTGGTAGCTATTTTGTGTCTATGACATATGACTCTATGAGCTCGCATTGCATATTGTGATACCCTGCAATTTATTCACACCTTTGAATATATAAACATTTATATTGTCAAATATTCACACCATGTCAAAATATTGCTATGCGAAAGGCTGCAATACGTCCACGTATACAGGGTTGGGCATATGTGTCGGAACACCTGATTTCTGGCTAAACGTCTGTTGTTTTCTTATTACTTTTAAAAGAAATGTTTATGGCTTTATTTATTCTATTCAGTGACGTACTTTGATTTTCAACAGCTGCTCTATTTTTGGAGATATGACGTCATCAGCAATTTTTTTAAATAGATCACCCTGTATATTTTTACATTTTCGAATAGACATTTTTCCAACAATTACAATGATATAGGATTTGGTGGGTGTGCGACTTGTGGTTTTCTAAATATTAAATAAAATAATTCAATCCGTCACAAGTTGATTTTCATCTTTTTTCCACGGCTTTCTGATAAAACATTTGTGTGTTTTTGTTTACTGTCACTGAGAGATAGTTTCCGTGTTAAATATTAACATTGCTGTTCAATTATGGGTGAACTAAGTGAACGTGAAAGAATTACGTTGTTAATGATGGTTAATTTTGGAGATTGCTAGAGATATCTTAAAGATGCATGCAATATTTTTAATGCAACATTCCCTGATAGAAATTCTCATATTTCAAAATCAACAGTTTCAAGGGTTGTGCAAAAGTTTCACGAAACAGGAAGTGTTAAAAATCGCACAAAATCCGGTCGAAGTAAATGGGCCATAAATGAAGATAATTCACTTGATGTCCTTCTGAATCTACAAGAAGAACCAAAAACGTCAGTACCTAAATTAGCTTTACATCACAGTATTAGCCAGAGATCGGTAAGGAGGATATTGTCCAAAAATAACTTTCATCCGTATAAAGTACATTTAGTGCAGGAATTAAATGTAGATGATCCTGATAGAAGGATGCAGTTTTGTCAGGAAATGATGGATAACATTGAAATTAATAGTAACTTTGTTAATAACATAGTATTTTCTGATGAATCAACATTTTGCCTGGATGGTTTTGTAAATCGACATAACTGTCGCTACTGGGCTGATCAGAATCCTTACTGGATGTAAGAAAGTCACACCCAACACCCTCAAAAATTAAATGTATGGGCGGGAATAATCAGAGGACATATCATCGGACCATTCTTTCTTAGAGAAAATTTAAACTCCAACCGGTATTTACAACTTTTGCGCGAGCAAATTATTCCGGCATTAATTCGGTTATTTCCAAACGAGCTAAATCCCGAACTATTGTCAGATGGTATTTGGTATCAGCAAGATGGAGCTCCGCCTCATTACGGAATTAACGTGCGTCAATATCTAAATGAAATATTTCCACAGAGATGGGTAGGTCGAAGAGGACATATTGAATGGCCACCACGATCACCTGATTTAAGTCCTCTGGACTACTTTTTTTGGGGCCATTTAAAATCTGTGGTCTACAAGTCCAAACCTCAGTCGTTATAAGAGTTGGAAGATAGAATTAATATGGCTGTGCAAGAAATACCACTGCAGACTATTCAAAACTCTTTAAAAGCCTTCGTTGATCGTTTAGGCTATTGTCAGGCTACTGAAGGTCACCATTTTGAACATTTATTATGATTTTTTTTTCTTAATATTAAATGCTCAATATTTTGTAATAAAAATTTCATTTTCCATTATTTTATTTAATATTTAGAAAACCACAAGTCGCACACCCACCAAACCCTATATCATTGTAATTGTTGGAAAAGCATCTATTCGAAAATGTAAAAATATACAGGGTGATCTATTTAAAAAAATTGCTGATGACGTCATACCTCGAAAAATAGAGCAGCTGTTGAAAATTAAACTATGTCACTGAATAGAATAAATAAACCAATAAACATTTCTTTTAAAAGTAATAAGAAATCAATAGACGTTTAGCCAGAAATCAGGTGTTCCGACACATATGCCCAACCCTGTATATGCCAACGCGGTTATAATACTCGTCAGCTGATGTACACGTCAGTTGACTTTTGACTTATAACCTAAAATTCTGTATTAGATTTTCATCAAATCCGGAACTTCGCAAATTATGGGTTGATGCTTTGCTTGTAAAGAACAGGCAGGAAAGTGGACCCGAGTTGCCGAAATATGCCCGCATTTGCATTCTCCACGTTGCTGATGAATACATCGAGAAATATTTTTTTTTGCTTTTCGGTTTTTAAATTACGCTCCATTTTCGGCTCCGGGGCGGGACTTATATCGGGCTCCAGCTCGTGGACAACTTTTGGAGCAGTGATTATATGGGAAATAGAGGGGGAATAGCAGTCCATTAGTATATAGTCAAAGGTATCGAAGATTTTGAGACGGCGGCGGCGATTGCGATTCAAACCGTATCGTCTACAGATGTAAAGCCAACCAATTTTTGTATTGCAATGCAGGAAGCGATGGAGGATGACGAATTTGATAACCGTCCAGTGTTCAGCGACGAGGCGGCATTTCATTTAAATGGAAAGATGAACCGTCACAGCATTCGGATATGGGACACGGAAAATGCTCATATCATTCTGGAACATGAAAGTAATTCCCAAAAATGTAATGTCTTCTAAGCAGTCTCCAAAAGAAAAGCGTACGGACCCTTTTTCTTCAATGGAAACACTGTGACGGGCATAACATACCTCGATATGTTGCAGTTTTGGTTGTTTCCGCAACTGACAGAGGATTCCAACAACTTCATATTCCTACAAGATGGGGCTCAACGAAGAACTGCCTCACCGCTTAAATGGGCGATGCGCTGTACAGGACCCACATCGAACATTTGTGATGGTATAATTTAAAACTTGGACATTTTCCCTTTATTTTCATGTGTCATTTAATATAATATACGTAAAACTTTGTGAAATATATCTTTTTAAAACCCGATGATTCTTTTGTAGTGACACGGTATAATGTGTAACCCTTAATATTAAAATACTCGCATTTCCATGTTTGCGTTAAATTAATTACATCAAATTGAATGTTTAATACATTTAATATTTATAATTGCAAAATAAATTAAGGCGTACAAAATTATATCATATATTTAAATTAAACTATTTGTGCCTACAATATTACGAAGCAATTCAATTTAATTGAAATTCATTTCATATTTATAATTAAATTAATTAAACGTTCGTTCGTTCGATCATACATTCGCAAAAAACTATAAATTTTCAAACGAGGTAAACATGTACAATTAAAACTAAATGGATAAAAGAATTTTCTTTCAAAATAATTGGTGCGAACTTACCTTTCTTGGATGATGCTACAGCCCCTAACAGTAGGAATGATCCAAGCACTAGTAGGCGGTATATAATCATGTTGGCCCAACTGAAAACAAAATGCGGTTTAGAATAATTGGAAAAATTTGCTAAGAATTATGTTGAAGTTTGTTATTTGTTAAACTGATAACAAAAAGTAATAATAAGCAAAAATAAGATCAAAATAATGTTAGGTCTTTCAAGAAAATGTAAAATATTTGATTTGATTATTTATGGATTGGTGATTAATTTTATATTCGACGGATATAAAAGAAAAAAGAAATGAACAAAAAAGACTTGGTTACAACTATCCTCTCTACTCTAGAAGATGTTGATTAAACATTATGTAATAAATATAGTTCTTATTTTGTTTTATAGATAACTATGTTTATGAAAAGAGCTAAAATTTTGCTACAAAAATTAAGAAAAACAGGATCAACATGTCTATAATAAAGTTTGGAAGAGATTTATATAACAAAGACAGAGACGAGTATCTACAGAGATATCAGTCATTTTTAAAGCACCTGAGTAGATGTTGCTTTCAAAGTAAGAGTTCAAAAAAGTTTTTGAAAAAAATAGACAACCCACTTATTTTATCCGTTTCTTATAAAGCTGCAGTGCTTTACACGCTACAAGCAGATCAGCCAAATTTTGTTTGGTTGAGAATAGTAGTAAAAACACGCAAAAGAAAGAAACGTAAAGATTTATGCGAGTGGTTTGATTCAATAGAACTATCACAGGCAGTTAAAATATCTTTTAAAACCAGAGAAAGTGATAAGCAGTCAGCTCGAGAAGGAGCTATAAAAAATAAATAAGCTTGTATTTAAGGGGACGTGCCTAGTCAGGAAGCCGAAAAATAGGTGATTTTACATAAAATGTACTGAAGGAAAAAAAATGAAACACTTAAAATTCGTGAAATTTTGACCATTTTCAAACCGCCATAACTCGGCGTATTTTCAATCGATTTTGATGAATCTTTGAGGGCGAAAAACTTTGAAGTGTCTTCTTTAAAGCTATGCATGCGAAATTAAGCGTAACCTCATCCGCCCTCCTCTAGCGTCCCTGCAAAAAAAAAAGTTTTTTCTGGAAACCATGTCCAACTTTGACGATGTCTACGGAGTTGGAAAAATTTTGTCGACTCAATCCACCATAAAGGTATTAAAATCAGATCAATTCCCTATGCAGGATGACGATTTGGCACCAAGTTATGGGTGTTTGAAAAAAGCGAATTTTGTGGTTTTTCGACGAAATTGTTTTCGTTTTCACGAATAAAATTTTCTTTGCATGTTCTTTAAGGTATGCACGAAAATCAATTGTTTACGCGATATCATGAATATCGCATTTTGTATCTTACAACTCCAGTCACAAAAAACTTTATTTTAGGTCAAAAAAGGCTCACTTTAACGATCTCTATAGGGTCGGAAAAAAATGTGGGCCCAACTCACCACCATTTGTCCATTTTTCCATTCACACTTGAGATTTGTAAAAATTTTGGTAATTTTCAAATGTCCCTAACTCAGCTTCTATTCAACCGATTTCGACGATCTTTTGAGAAATAAAAAGAAAAATGTGTCCACTTTGAGAGGGTTTATCCCCACTCAAAGAGAGGGCTCTACGCCCCTCCAAACGAAAAAATAAAAAGACCACAAAATGCACCTTTTTTTAAACACCCATAACGTTGAGCTAAATTACCGTAGGAGCTTAGGTTTTTAAGTCCTGCACAGGTAATTAAACACATTTCAATGCTCTTTTGGTGGATCGAGTCGACACATTTAATCCAACTCGGTACACGTTGCCAAAGTTGGACGCTTTTTTGCCCAAAAACGTGTTTTTTTGTTCGGGGGTTGAAGGGTTCGAAAAGGGATCATTCCATTCTGAGTTTACCCCCTTAAAGTAGGGCCAAAATGAGATTCTTTCCCGAAAGAATCATCAAATTTGGTTGAAAAGTCGAGTTATGTGCGAAAAACCTCAAAATGCATTTTTTTTTCAAACACCCAAAACTAGGTGCCAAATCGTTGTAGGAACTTTGTTCTTTGAGTTCTGCATAGGCAATTGATCAGATTTTAATGCCTTTATGGTGGATCGAGTTTACATAATTTATCCAACTCCATAGACATCGTCAAAGTTGGACATGGTTTTCTGAAAAACATTTTGTTTTCACGGGGTGCTAGAGAGGGGCGGAAGGGGTTACGCTTAAGTTCGTATGTATGACTTTAAAGAAGACACTTAATAGTTTTTGGCCCTTAAAGAGTCATCAAAATCGATTGAATACGCCGAGTTATGGCGGTTTTAAAATGGTCAAAATTTCACGAATTCTATGTGTTTCATTTTTTTTTCCTTCAGTGTAAAAAACTTGTGAACAAAATTGAGTTGATCTATGTGGTAGCACGTATTTTCATGAATGTAACATAAATTTGATAAGAAAAAATATTAGCAATAAAAAAAGATATGGTCATCCTCCTGAAGGCCGTTGAAAAAACAGGTTTCGCGGGAACCACTGCTACTCAGATTTGGATTATCAGAAATCAGAAACAAAAGAAAATTTCTTTAATATATTTAAGTAACTAGTAATTGAACGAATAAATTGTCGATAAGTTAATCTGGGACAAAATAGCGGACTTTTAAAGTTAAAATTTTTATTATTACACCCCATGTACTTCCCTTTATTACCAATATAATAAGTAGTTGTCTACTCGATTCTGTCTTTCCAGATGAGTGGAAAAAGGCTATAGTTACACCTTTGCCTAAAATCCAAAATACCACACCACTTAATCATCTTCGGCCGATAAGGCTTTTTATCGAAATTCAATATTCTTCCCCTCCATCAATCTGGGTTTAGAGAAGGTTTTAGTTGTACCACGGCACTTTTAAAAGTCACTGACGATATTCTCAAAGAATCTGATGCAGGCAAAATGACTGCATTGGTTCTTTTAGATTATAGTAAAGCGTTCGATACACTGAATCATGAAGTTTTGTTATCTGTTCTTAAATATATTGGGTTCGAAAAATCAGCAGTAGATCTAATAAAACATTATTTAACAGGTCGGTGTCAAGCAGTAAAATTAGATACTGGCATATCTGATTTTAAATATTTATTAACAAGGGTTCCGCAGGGATCTATTTTAAGACCTGTTTTATTTACTATTTATACTTTTAATTTTACAAATAAATTATTGCATTGCAAATATCATATGTATGCTGATGGTTCACAAATATACATATCTTTTTCTCCAGAATTATACCATGATGCGTAATTAAAATTAAATTGTGATCTTGCAACAATATATGAAGAGTCTATTTCTCATGGTCTTGTCTTAAATCCGTCCAAGTCGGGAAACAAGTCTGTTTGGACCAAGAAGAAAATGCATACAATTGAAAAATCTTTTTAAGCCATCAATAAATAATGAAATTATTGCTTTTCAGTCCAAGGCTAAAAACTTAGGAGTCATAATAGACAATTCATTTCGATACTATGACTTTATGTCGAAATGTATTAGTATTGCCCTCAGTAATCTTAGGCTGATATACCACAATAGAATGTTCTTAAACCAAAAAACGAAAATTTTACTTTGTGAATCAACAGTTTTGTCACAATTTACGTATTGTAGTCCGTTAGTTCATCCATGTTTGGATCAAAAAAACAGGCTGCGTATTCAGCGAATTCAAAATTCAAGCTTAAGAATTATTTTTGGTGTGCCTAAGTATGAAAGAATTAGCCATAAACTTATTGATCTAAAGTGGTTAAACATGGATAACCGCCGCATATTGCAAAGTTATTGTTTGTTTCACAATGTTCTTAAATACAAAACACCTACCTACCTCTATGAAAACCTCTCCTATAGAGGTGATGTTCATAATGTTAATATCAGACACAGAGGTCGCTTATCACCGCATCATAAAACATCCTTATTTGAAAGATTATTTCATTATACGATAGTTAATTTTATTAACAAACTTGACATTTACTGTAAAGCTGTACACTCTAAAGCCAAATTTAAGAAATATATTTTTTCAGTTCTACCTATACCTATAGAAAGCAATGTACCGCATAATTCCTTTTTTTCTTTTTTTATATATAAAGTGGACAAACTCAATTACACTCTTGTATATTCCTTTTTATTTATTTGTATTACTGTTAATGTTTTTACTTTCTCCGTTACGAAGTACGAGAAAGTATTGTGATCGTGATTTTTTTTTCCAAATTTTTTTTTACGGAAATATCCGTTTTGGGGTCCCTAGATGCCATTTCAACAATTTCTGGAAAAAAAAAATTTGTGTCTGTCTGTGTGTGTGTGTGTGTGTGTGTGTGTGTGTGTGTGTCTGTGCGCGCTGTATCTCAAAAACTAATGGACCAATTGATATGAAACTTTGAACATTAGTTTTATTTGATAATCCGAAGAACTGAAAAGCTTTTGGTAAAATTTCGTACACCGGAAGTGGGTGTTTACCTTAACTGTTTTTTGTTTTTTGCCAATATTTTCTTAAATATGAAAAATATCACAAAAACATTTAAACAAATATTGAAGACAATAAAGAAATGCGATTATTTTGTTTGAAAACATTTTTCATAAAATCATTGTTATTTGAGAACAAAATGTATTAATTTTTTTTCATTTTTGGTATACAATTATGAAACGCTAATAGTTACAGCAAATGTATGTCAATAATAATTGTAGAGAATGCCAAAATGAACAATTTATGAAGAATAAGTTTTTTTCGAAATCTCTTTAGTTTTTGAATAAACTGACTTTTTGAATTTGAAGTACATTTTTCGATCTTTCATAATTTTGACGTTTTAAACGTCAGTTTTATCCGAGTCTACGAAACGTTCGATGCACACTTAAAATATGATTTAAATTGAAAATAAACCATGGAAGCGTAAATATAAATGATACCATCAAGTCGGAGAAAGTAACATGATGGCCACATCACCATTTTTTACTTTCTCCGTTACGAAGTACGAGAAAGTATTGTGATCGTGATTTTTTTTCAAATTTGTTTTTACGGAAATATCCGTTTTGGGGTCTTTAGATGCCATTTCAACAATTTCTGGAGAAAAACATTTTGTGTCTGTGTGTGGTGTGTGTATGTGTCTGTGTGCCTGTGTGTGTGTCTGCTGTGCGCGCTGTATCTCAAAAACTAATAGAGCAATTGATATGAAACTTTGAACATCCGTCTTATTTGATAATCTGAAGAACTGAAAAGCTTTTGGTAAAATTTCATATACCGGAAGTGGGCGTTTACCTTAACGGTTTTTTTGGTTTTTTGACAATATTTTCTTAAATATGAAAAATATCACAAAAACATTTAAACAAACTTTGAAGACAACAAAGAAAAGAACATCTTTTGCTTGAAAATATTTTTCATAAAATCATTTTTATTCGAGAAAAGAATTTTTTTTTTTTTTTTTAATTTTTGGTTTATAATTATAAAACGATAATAGTTACAGAAAATTTATGTTAATAATAATTGCAGAGAATGCTAAAATGAACAACTTATAAAGAATAAGTTTTTTTCGAAATCCCTTTAGTTTTTGGGTAAACTGAGTTTTTGAATTTGAAGTATAATTTTTCCATCTTTCATAATTTTGACGTTTTAAACGTCAGTTTCATCCGAGTTTACACAACGCTCGATGTACATTTAAAATATGATTCAATTGAAAATAAACCATGAAAACGTAAATATAAATGGCTATGATACCATCAAGTCGGAGAAAGTAACATGATGGCCACATCACCATTTTTTATACTCTAGTTTTAGTTTTAAGGTGTAATGGTAGAACAGTGCGTGCCTTGGCACACAACTGAGTTACATCTTGTTTTTTTTTTCCTAAACAGAATATTGTGTGTATCTGCGTGTATTTCATAATTGAATATGTGTGTTGATATATTCTGTGTATGAGAAAAAAAAAACATTATTATTATTATTATTTTTCATGAAAATTTCGCTAGTTTTTCGCCAAGAAAAAAGAAACTATACGCTGAAGAAAATTTTTCTTTGTTCAATCACTGGCCTATTATATCTCAAATAAACGTGCCAAGTTTGAAAAAATCGGTGCAGTCGTTTTCGAGATATCGTGGTCAAACGCGTTTAAAGTTTCAACTAAGTTTCGACTATGCGAATGGAGAATACTTTGAACGCCTCTAACTTCATCAATTTTAATCGGACTGATTCCAATTTTTTAGGGAATATTCTTCAAGGATTGTACTTACTGAAAATGTCAAAACCCTAAAATCGAAATATTGTGATCGTGATTTTTATTTCAATTTTTCTTTTACAGAAATATCCGTTTTGGGGTCCATTTGGGGATGCCATTTCAACAATTTCTGTCAAAAAAAATTGTGTCCTTGTGTGTGTGTGCGTGTGTTTACCTTAACTATTTTTTGTTTTTTTTCAATATTTCACAAAATATCACACCATTTAAGCAAATATTGAATACAACAAAGAATTAAACATCTTTTACTTGAAAATATTTTTCATAAAATCAGTGTTATTTGAGAATTTTTTTTTTAATTTTTGGTTTATATTTATGAAACGATAATAGTTACAGCAAATGTAAGTTAATAATAATTGTACAGAATGCCAAAATGAACAACTTATAAACAATAAGTTTTATTTGAAATCGCTTTAGTTTTTGAGTAAACTGAGTTTTTGAATTTGAAGTATAATTTTCCATCGTTCATAATTTTGACGTTTCAGACGTCAGTTTTATCCGAGTCTACAAAACGCTCGAAGTACATTTAAAATATGATTTAAATTGAAAATAATCCATGAAAGCGTAAAAATAAATGATGACATCATGTCGGAGAAAGTAACATGATGGCCACATCACTATTTTTTAAATTTCTGACTAGGCGTGACCCCTTAAGACATCACAAGTTTGGTAGAAAGTGGGATTTTATTGATATTAAAATGGGATGGAATAACCAGCAGCACTTATTTCTTCATTTCTCCTGTCTCTTGCAACATTACTAATTATTTGAGCAATAGAAGAAAAACTATCGTTTAGCGGAATCCTCCGCTTTCATCGATAAGCTATTGTTTTCAATCAGATTGAATTAAAGAAAAGCCAGTTGTTAAAAGGTAATCATTATCCGATGGCGATCATATCAATGTCAAAGAATCTGGAAATAAAATTAAAAACTGGAATTGCTTTATAGAAACTATGGCCGTTAAGCGTGAAGAAGATGCCTTGCAATTTAAAACTACTAACGAGCTATAAATCAATAATTGAGCTCTTGTAATATTTGTCGAGAAAAAGAGGAGACTATCAATTGACCCAAGAAATTGAGAGGTAGAACAACTCGTATAGTACAATTGCGCAGAGGTGACAGTGACTCATCGCTCCATGTTGCCTGAATTAGGTTTCTAGTAAACGTATGTCCATAAAATAATTCGATTCAGTCTAGGCGGGAAATTTAAAAATTCTCGAGCGTGCAAATATTTTCCCGACGAAACTTTGCGAGTGCATTTTTCGGCAATCGGTAAAGACAACTGGAAATTTGTCATTAAATTTAACCTTTTTATTAATGAAATGGATACAATTAATTCTGCTCTAAACTAAACCGAAATCGGAGACGGTGAAAACCAGATATGTACAAGCACGTGAATTTTGAGGTTAGAATGAGAAAAGACATACGTTGCACTTAGGCCTTCAATTTACATATCGACATAGGTTTCGTATTTAATTTCGTTTTTCTTAAGCATGCGAACGAGTATAGATATTTATCCAGACGCGATTATTAGATCGAAAAAGCATGAGTCACTGTCACCTCTGCGCGATTGTACTATAGTGTTCACTCTGCGTGCAGCACATGTTATATTTATAGCACTAAAAACCTTTGACTATATACTAATGGACTGCTAGCGCCGCTTCATGTGTGTCTCCAAGCAACGGTGGCGCGGCGGGACCCTAAGTGGATGCGGTATGTTACTAAATTGGTAGCTATTTTGTGTCTATAACATATGACTCTATGAGCTCGCATTGCATATTGTGATACCCTGCAATTTATTCACACCTTTGAATATATAAACATTTATATTGTCAAATATTCACACTATGTCAAAATATTGCTATGCGAAAGGCTGCAATACGTCCAAGTATATATGCGAACGCGGTTATAATACTCGTCAGCTGATGTACACGTCAGTTGACTTTTGACTTATAACCTAAAATTCTGTATTAGATTTCCATCAAATCCGGAACTTCGCAAATTATGGGTTGATGCTTTGCTTGTCAAGAACAGGCAGGAAAGTGGACCCGAGTTGCCAAAATATGCTCGCATTTGCATTCTCACACGTTGCTGATGAATACATCGAGATATATTTTTTTTGCTTTCCGGTTTTTAAATTACGCTCCATTTTCGGCTCCGGGGCGGGACTTATATCGGGCTCCAGCTCGTGGACAACTTTTCGAGCAGTGATCATATGGGAAATGGAGGGGGAATAGCAGTCCATTAGTATATAGTCAAAGCTAAAAACAAATCTAAACTTTATCCGAACTCACCTTGTATAAAAAGAATTTTGGATAATTAAGAAACATTAAGCAAACAGTTGTTGACTGAACGACTAATGCCAAAAGGAGAATTAAAAAACATAAACAAAAATCAAAGAGAATAGATAATAATACACAACACTGTTTTCATCATCATCACCATCACACTGAACCATGGTGCAAATATTACATGGTGTGCCTATAACTCCCGCACCACGCCTCTTTCGTCAATTTTTGATGCTGCAATAACCAACTGTGAAAAATGAAACTTTAAAAAAATAGTGAGTTGGTACTGGTTTGACTGTCTTTGTCGCACCAACAATGTTTATCATCTGTCATTTTCTACGCAAGTGACAAACAACTTTTAAAGTTATAGCGTATTGATAATAGTTTATAAATTATTAGTTAGCAGCTTACAGTTTTCAGTTTATATATATTTTACAAAATGGTACGTTGTGTAGTGAAGTGTTGTAAAAACAATCGATACAATTATAGTACGGAACACATCATATTTCAAACCTGTATTTATCTATTAAAATTAGTCGTATAACGCATGACTCGATCTCCATTGTCAATGACGACGGAGTAAAAACCTTAGGTGTTATTAAATCTAATCTAATTTATGTAGATAGATATTACCAAAGAATTACCTGTGTAGTATAGTTTTAACAATCATTCTGAAGAATAATGTAGCTTAACTGTTTTCAGCAAGAATATGTTCAGCGCATTTTACCGAAGATTCCTTTATAAAGGTAAAGAGGCACGATAAGAGCGAATCAACCACCACCTTGCAGAGACGGTTCCTTCGACCAACTGCAGTTCCAACCTTACGTTTATGTCAAGTGGCAAATAGGTAAATATTTGACCATTAGTAAATAGTTATTCATGCGAAACTTTATCCTTTTTAGTATCGACAATGCTGTTAATGCCAATGAATTTAACATAATTCGCAAGGAATTTCCAATTCCTATCAATTTTAGTGGATCAGCAGCATTGGCACCTAGGTGAGAATTAAAAGTAATACAAATTTTTTAATTGCAAATTCTGATATTAATGTCCATTTATATTTTACACATATGTCGTCGGACATAATTACGGTCAACTTTTCATGTGTATTTAAATATTCATACACTCTTTTAGGTTTTCGGAAGAGAATGGCAACGATATTGTAAATAACAATATCATAAATCATGTTCAATTAGAAGCACAACAATGTGATCCTTTAAAACAACAAGTAGAGCTGATGGAAGGAGAAAATGAGGCATTAAAACTGAAATTGATAGAAAAAGATAAGTATATCAAATATTAATTGCAGAAAAGGATACGTGTATTAAATTGTCAATTGCAGAAAAAGATAAGTATATTAAATTGGTAATTTCAGAAAAAGATGAGCTCCTAAAAATTATTAATGATCTTCAGGCAAAGTTGACTGCAGTAGAAGATGAGAAAGTAAATATAGAAAAGGCATCTGAAGTAAATGTGGAAAAAGTTTTGGAACCATATTTTACAAGAGGGCAAATACGATGCATTGTAGAACAACGGAAATGGGTTAAATGGTCAATTGACGATTATGCTTCAGCCATTTCATTGCGAAGTATTAGCCCAAAAACCTACAAATACTTGAAAGTGACACTCAATTATCCTCTACCATCATTGTCATCATTGAGACGATGGGCCTTAAAAACCTTTGACATCCGGGAAGGATTTTTAACGGATGTTCTTGCAGTCATGCGAGAAAAAGGTAAAGAGCTGACTTCTCTTCAGAAAGTTGCAGTCATCGCTTTTGATGAAATGGCTCTATCTTCAGAAGTTTGTTTCGATGCTAAACTTGAAAAATTGATTGGTCCTTGTCAAAAAGTTCAAGTTATTATGG
This sequence comes from Ocypus olens, assembly GCA_910593695.2. Classification (NCBI taxonomy): domain Eukaryota; kingdom Metazoa; phylum Arthropoda; class Insecta; order Coleoptera; family Staphylinidae; genus Ocypus; species Ocypus olens. The sequence goes on from OU343059.1 coordinate 28,317,784, forward strand.
TTCGTGGACTTTCCGCAAATTGGAAGCAACCTATTTATTATAAGTTCGACCAACCTATGACAAAAGTCATTTTGTTAGAGTCAGTAACACGTTTACATGCTGCTGGATATTGCCCATATCAGTGATATGGGCAATAAAGGAGTGTGGGGTGAAATGAATATTACCCCAGAAAATCACTATTTCGAACACCCAGTCCTTAAAAATTCAAAAGTATTTGTATTTGCAGATGTACCACATCTTTTAAAATTATTACGCAATTGGTTTATTGACAATGGTTTATTGTTGGAGAATTGTGAGGAGCCATTTACTGCTGCAGTTTTTCAAAAAATTATTGACATAGGCAATGCGGGTGATCTTCGAGTGGCACACCGTATAACCCAACAAATATTGGATGCTCGCCATTCACTCAGACAAGCTGTTCGACCAGCAGCTCAAATCTGGTTGCACACAGCGGCAAAAGCAATCAAATGGGCTGGTCAATGTGGTCTTCTGAAAGCTCCTGATTATTCCAGATTCTCAGATTTTGTTTTATTAGTTAATAATTGGTTTGATGTTCACAATTCCCAACAGAAATATGGTGTTCATGCAGGAGTTAATGCCTTCGGTGTAAACTTTTCAACACAGGAGGAAATTCTAATCTCAATGGATAATTGCATTAAAAACATGAGAGTCGGGTCCAGGAAAACTATGATGCCTTTTCAAAAAGGAATTCTTATCAGTAATGTGTCACTTCGGCAGTTGTATAATCATCTTAAAATTAAATATCCAGAAGAGTTTCAGTATATTTTAACAAGACATCTCGAGCAGGATATTTTGGAAAACCTGTTTGCTTATTTAAGAGCTATGGGCTATTGTAAAGATCATCCTTCAGGATATAATTTTAGGGATAGACTTAGATGGTACATTCTAGGTAAACACTCTCACGCAGTATTTTCAATTAATCGTAACAGCGAAGAAGATCTAAGTACAAATTGTATGACTGCATTCTCTGATCTCAACCTGTCATCTTCTTTGATAGTACCATCAACTTCTTCACCTTCAACTTCAAAAGCTATACCATTATGCACATCTTCTCCTAAACCTGGAATAAATAAACATACTGATGGAATCATTCTTACAAGGGAATTATTTTCAAGTATCATCAATATTTCTCCGAAGGAATTATTAGAAGATTCTACATGTAGTAATGATGAGTCGATGAATGAAATGGAAGGGGACACTTCTGTTGATGATAACCTATACCTATTCATCCAAGGTACATATTTCGAACAAGATGTTTCCACATTAAGCTGTGTAAATCCAAGTGATATTGTTGAAGAAGCAGGATTGCAATATGTAGCAGGATATGTTGCACATCATTTCAAAGGAAAATATCCACATTTGGGAAAGCGTACTGGTAAGCTTGCTGATGAAAGTACAGAAACGAACTGGGTTAAAGTACTTTCCAAAGGTTATTTAATGTATCCTTCGTCAGAACTTATTCATATTACTCGCATTGTCGAAAAATGTTTAACATATTTTCATGGAGATTTCTTTTCCAAAGAAGAATATGTAGTTCAAAAGGTTGTGGCACAGGTAAAAATGCATGAGGAATATATTCCTTGCATCCCAGAAGAGGTACTACAGTGTCTGGTACGTACGCGGACTTACATAAGAGTTAAACAAATTAATAAGAGGTCTTATGCACAATCTGAAGCACGCAAAAAGGAAAAGAAGATGAAGAAACTTTTGACTTCACATAAAGGCTACCAAAAATAATGGCCATAATTCTTGGGAAACATTTATTTTTTATCAATAAATTTACTCTTCTTGTGTAGCCATTTTTCTTTGTTTCTGCAAAGTTCGGATCATTTTCTTTGGGCAATTTCAGGTATCTGTTGAAATATATATGAAGTTACCAGAAAAGCAACTTCTGCTAAAGTATATTTAAGTATATTTTTGGTCATCAAAATTTCGCTTCTAGTGCAGCCATTTTGATTTTGATAGAATTTTCTTTGGGCAAATGAATTTTCAAAGGTATATTGCAGCAGATCATTTCAAATTATATCTTGTGTTAATGTAAATTTTAGTTAGTAATAAATAAATTATTAAGTTACCTGTAGTCCACAATAGACATTTTTTTGTTAGTTATTAATTGGGCTTATTGTTAATATATTTATATTTATAATTAATGCGCATTTATTGTCAGATGTTCGCCAGATGTTAAAATGCTTAGGTTATAATTTTATTTAATATAAATAGTGTGAGAGCAAATATTATTCAATTCATTACATAAGTATAATTCTTGCTGTCAAATTTAATTTTGTTATTATGAATGTACAAGAATAAATGTCAAATATTATTAAAGTATTAAATATGTTCGTGTCAAAATAAAATAAAGTTTTTAAAAAACTAAAAGTGCTCCGAAAATATAATTTATTTATATATATATATATATATATATATATATATATATATATATATATACCGGGTGACCCAGCGATCTGTAAAAGCCCCATAACTTATTTGCTATTTGAGATATCGACTTCTAGTTTTCTTGAACTGGTACCCACACTTATTCTACATATTTTAAAAATATGTATGTTTTTGTACAGGGTGTCCCAATATACATAACAGAACAAAGTTATGTTTTTTTAAATGGAACACCCTATATTTTATACTTTATTTTCAACCCTCTTGAGAAACTGATAAAAATAGTATAAGATAGTATGGGTCTATTATGGATGATTGGTTAGTTATGGGCAAATTTGTGGCAAAAACAAGTACACATTGAAAAAATTTGCAGAAGCGCTCCTAGCAAAGCTACCGCCATTTTTATACACTAAAGAATTTTCCACATCATGAAGAATAATACAAATCGGCTTTGGTTCTTCTTTGTTCATACTGCTATACAGGGTGTCAACATACGCAAAATATTGGATAACTATTTTTTTTCAAATGGACCACCCTATATATCTTGTCACCAATGCATATAATTTTTAATAAGCTTTCCAATGATGTACAATTTGTATAATGAAATATTAAGGATTCTTGAGATTTATCCATAAAAACATTTTTCTTTTGTCACCTCCTGCCCATTTTTGGATTTTCAGCCAAAACTATGCATTTTCTGAAAAAATAATAAGAGACCAAAGTTGTAGAGCAGAAAATTTTCGATCGATATAGGTCTTCCGACTTTTCCAATAATGCGTGCATTGCCCGCCAGAGTGCGCAAAATCGTGACCGTATATGCATTTTAGCGTTTCTCTCATTTGTTAATTAATTGCACTATACTTTATTTTCCACGTCCTCTAGCAGAAAAACAGGTAATTATAGAATTTTTCAAATGACCTACATCTATTGAAAATATTCCGCTCTACAACTCTTAAAAGATGCATTTTTTGCCCAAAATGCATAGTTTTTGTTAAAAATGCAAAAAACCATTGAACAACGCAAAAATTGATACATACATTTTCAAATTGCATTTTTAGGGAAAACTATGCATTTTTGGCAAAAAATGCTTCTATTAAGAGTTGTAGAGCGAAACATTTTCAATCGATATGGGTCATTTCAATTTCCCTATAATTTCCCGTTTTTCCGCTAGAGGGTGCGGAAAATAAAGTATAGTGCAATTTATTAATAAAAAATTTCAAAAGAAAACGCTAAAATGCATATACGGTCACGATTTTGCGCGCTCTGGCGGGCAATGCACGCATTATCCTAAAAGTTGAAAGAACTATATCGATCGTAAATTTTTTGCTCTACAACTTTGGTCTCTAATAATTTTTCCTGAAAATGCATAGTTTTGGCTGAAAATCCAAAAATCTGCAGAAGGTGGCAAAAGAAATATGTTTTTATTGATAAATCTCAAGAATCCTTAATATTTTGTTATACAAACTGTATATCATTAGAAATCTTATTAAAAATTCCATAGATTGGTGGCAACGTAAATAGGGTGTTCCATTTGAAAAAAAATAGTTATCTATTGTTTTGCGTATGTTGACACCCTGTATAGCACTATGAATAAAGGAGAACCAAAGCCGATGTGTATTATTCTTTATGATGTGGGAAATTTTCTAGTGTATAAATAATGATGCTATCTTTGCTAGGAACGTTTCTGCAATGTTTTCAATGTGTACATGTTCTTGCCACAAATTTGCCCATAACTAACCAACCGTCCATAATAGACCCATACTATCTTATACTATTTGTATCAGCTTCTCAAGAGGGTCGAAAATAAAGTATAAAATATAGGGTGTTCCATTTAAAAAAACATAACTTTGTTCTGTTATGTATATTGGGACACCCTGTACAAAAACATACATATTTTTAAAATATGTAGAATAAGAGTATGTACCAGTTCAAGAAAACTAGAAGACAATATCTCAAATAGCAAATAAGTTATGGGGCTTTTACAGATCCCTGGGTCACCCGGTATATATATATATTTATTTATTTATATATACATATAGTGATAAAAATCCAAGATTTTTATTATGAATACAAAAATTTAAAAAATGAGAAAAATACAGGTGAAAATTCTGAATTTTATTTCAAATCTAACGGCTCATTTGCTTCTATTTATTTAGTGAATAATCAGTGGTAATTACATTATTTTGGTAGAACTATTTATATATGCAAATAATTGTTCATATAATTCAATATTTGTTCAGGCACAAAATAAGTTATTTAAATAAGTAATTTGTTCCTTATGTTAAAGATTGCGAAATTGTCATACTGTCGTGTTATTACGCAAGTCAATATAATGCTAAATCAGATATTTTACAAAGAAATGAGACAAGACGTATAAGAATTCAACAGGTTTACTAACTAAATTTAAGTAAACAGACAATAACGAATAAACCTGATTCAAATATTGAAAGATAGAAATAATTAAACAATATTCGTTTGCCTGGGTCTGCAGTTGGGTGGGTAACCGGTACGGTAGTGGCAAGCTCAGTTACACACATGTCAGCATAGCTGGAGATTCACGAGATCGATGGCCAGTTAGGCAGATGCTAGCGAATATGATTTACAAAACATGTTAAAATTCGATTTAGAAATAAAAACAGGATAAAACATTTAGTACTTCACAATGAATCGTATCATAAGTACCTATATTAAAATATCAGGAGCATAGTATTTTTTTTAATTTAAAGCAATTAGGTTGGTAAGAAAATGATTAAATGTGGTTTTAGATGTTTAATTAGCCATGCACACTAAACAGTACGAAAAAAGATGATAAAATGTAAATAAAGTACGCGCGGCAGACATTTGAATTAGTTATATTGACTTTTCGAAGCTAAGCAAGTAATTTTACAAGGTTGCATCACTGAGCATCAACAAAATGAGAGAGGGGAATACTTTGGAGGGAGATCGCGGCCGTTTAAGCACACCATGTAATCTTTGCACCATACACTGAACACATTATTTATAATGAAACAAAGCGCGTATTTCATTGCGAAGATAATAATAACATTAGCTAAATTTAAGGACATAATTCGGAGTTATTAATAGGCGACTGAAGACGTAATAATGTTTCGAAATTTCGTGTTCGTCACAGGAGACAGTCTGTGAAAAAGGCGAGAGAGCTTACGAAATGGCGGAAGCGCGTTCGAACCCGTGACGGTAAGAATTGTGTCATCCACGGTTGTGTTATGATGTTGGAGGAGTAATTAAGATGGTCGACGGGCTTGGACAATGCACAATTGAAGTATTCTCGGGATGTTGGCGCAGATGTTAAGAGGCAGATACAGGGGAAATGCGTTTATGGTAATAAGATGTTAATGTTGAAAAAGATTTTGTGGGTTTATATAATTTTTTGTACTCAAACTTGGCATTACCGGTCTCTCAGCTGTGTGAGTTTGCGCGCCAGACCTAATGGGGGGTTCGAGTCCCAATGAGAATATGGATGTATAGTAGTTGACAATTTCATTTCAATATAAATTATATGTCCAAAATCGGTTGAGGCTTAAGGAACTATCCTGTCTAAGGGTTTGCGCCCACTGTTGACACACGACAATGTATCACTCTTCAGTATGAGCCAATGGCACACACAATACACAATATGTGTCATTGACCCATACTGAAGAGTGACAATTTGGTGACAAAAGTCACCAGCCCTTAGCTAATGGTCAAATCAATAATTCATAATTCGCGCTAAATATCGTAATTATTCTTAATTATATTTTAAAATTACACGGATTTGAGCTTTCCTCTTATGATTGTTTTTTTAGTTTCGGCGTAAGTCAGAATTACAATTTGGATTCAAATTTCATGTATCTTATTCCGTAAACTGGGGATGGTGGCCAATAGGAAATATTACGCTGTCGATTTTTCTTTTTGTGGAAAGGAAGCGGAAGCTCTAAGACGCGTCCATCCACACAAAATTCAAATGTATGCAGGGGTATGCAAATGTTTTGTAATTACGGGTTTTGCCCTCGTTTAAATAAGGCACGGCTTATTTGAATCTTTACCTACGAAACGAAACGTCTAATAAACAATGGAGAATATTTATCTACGCATATACCACTATTTCCTCGTTATAGGACAACATATTATTAAATTAAATGAGTGAATATTTTTGAATTATAACTGCTTGATTTACGACGTAAGAATTTTCTAAATACAGTTATTTCTCTCTGGGTTCAGTTTTGTAATAATTATGCGCTGTTGATTGGCCGATTTCAAATGCTTACAGTAAGTTTAAATTATAAAATTTTTTGAGAAAACATTTTAAACAGATGTAGCTATAAATTTAATGAAAATTTTAAACTTTTGACTGGATTTTCTTAATTACCCCAAAATCCCCTTAATGCATTTAAATACTCGTACAATTAACAGAAAACATTTTTCCGGAATTTTCTAAAAAAATTGCTGCGTTGTAAAATATGAACTTTCAACTGATTTTTATTTTATTTTCTCTAAATCCACTTAATGAATTAAATATAAATACTTCTAGTAAGGATCATCAATCCTAATCCCACATCGTTTATCTAATTTAGCGCACTGAAGTCATCTTCTTCAACTTTTTCCATTTATTTTTTGTTTTCGTTGGTTTGTACTGAGCATACAGGGTGTCCCACCGCACATTAGAAGTATACGGATTTCTAATTGATGTATTATAATGAGATTTTCAGCATTTGTGTAACCGGGTGCGCTCTTATCAGTGAAAAGATTTTTTAGATTATACGACTTCCAGTTATAGCGAAAGTCAACACCAACTTCCTTAGGCTTTGATTGACCTTACAAAGAACAAGAAAATTGCCCACGTTGAATATAAAAGATGCGGTGACTGTTCTGACTACTACATGTTATTTAGTAATATTCGAGGGCAAAATAAAGATCTTTATGATTGATACATGTTCAACGAAACATTACATGTGATCCTTCTCGTGTTTGGAAATTTTTTGATGAGAAAAATAATTAAATAAGCGCACCTTCATCAATGACCTACGGAGAGGACGTTTTATCCACAGAACAAGCATCAATAAATACATGAAATGGAATGCAATATCTAGCAAAAAAAACAGACGAAAATTTCGACAGAGGTAATTCCCAATTATTTCTGGAATTTCCATCAAAATTGCAGCTTCGCAAAACTGTGAACTACCCAATTAATCAATTTTAATAAAATATTCCGGGAACATTACAGATATTTCTATTATTTTCCGGAATTTTCCAATACAATTAAAGCAGTAATCAAATATGAATTTTCAACGGTATTTTTTTATTTTCCCCATATACACTCAATGAATTTTAATAGAATTTGCAGGAAACATTCGAAATAAATGTATGTAGCTATAAAATAGAAATAATATTAAATAATAAATAATCCTCAGTTATTTCGGAATTTTCAATCAAATTGAAGTTTCGTAAAAATGTGAATGTTGGACTAGATTTCTTTAATTACCCCTAAATCCACTTAATCAATTTCAATGAAATATTCAGGGAACATTCTAAATATTTCTAGTTGTAACACAGATAGAGATCTAAAAAGATGTAATTACTAGTTTTGCCAGAAGTTTCCAATAAAATTGCAGGTTTGTCAAATGTGAACTTTCAACTGGATTTTTTTTTCATTTTTTTAAATTCACTCAATATATTAATAATAATAATAATAATAGTCTTTATTGAGATATATTTACATACCTATGTGGTACAATTTACAGTTGTTTCAATAAACTTATGATGATCACGGAAGGATAAGAATATCCTTGTATGTGAGTTTTGTGTATTGATTCCAGTGAAATAAGGACTGTAGAGATAGTTAAAGAAGATATATATGTGCCTCTACATATAAATACATCAAACAAAACAAAAAAATGTCCTTTTAGGGTTTCTTAGTATATTTCAATCAAGAAATAAAGTTTGTATATCTGCCCATTGAGTTTTGACGAATGATTTTATATTTTTTTTAGCTTTATTTTTCACGATATTCAGCGGGAAGCATGTTATATAATCTAGGTGCTATGTTTGTATAAGATTTTGTGCCAATCGATTTAATGCTTCTTGGAGTAAAGACATTTTGTATGCGTTTCGACCTTGTGTTGTGTTTATGGTTTGGATAAGTGAAGTTGTTTTCCTTAAAATAGTGTGTTAGTATAGTCTTGGCATATATTTGTCTTATATTAAGCAGTCCAGTCTCTTCGAATAGGGATATTGTCGGGTAACTCATTTTCTTATTATGTATGATTTTAATGATTTTTTTGTGAATAATGTCTAGCGGGTAAAGAGTTGTTTTATTTAGACCTCCCCAACCGATAATTCCATACCCAATTTGCGATACGACAAGAGCATAATATACTATTAACATATGGTTGATAGACAGTATATTTGCAAGCTGTTTAAATTTATAAAGCATCATTCGTAATTTTCTACAAAAAAAAAAACCTTTACTGGCATCCACAACAAAATTACATCCTCAAAAATATACATCCTTGACTTCCACTACTTCTTTCTCGTATCTTCCCTTTCCCTCCCTAGCTTCTGCAGTATCGTTACCCCGGCCCCGTCCTCTCTCATCCATTCCGTTAACCTCTTATTCCTTTTTTCTCCCATCCATTCTCCATTCACTCCCTCACATTCCTCCGCCAGATGTTTCCACGTATCCCTCCCATCCTCACACAATACACATCTCATGTATTCTTCACCCATCCACTTCTCCGTCCCTCTCTCTTCCGATCCACACCTGGCCCTAGCTAAGGCCACCCTTTCTTCTCTCTTCCACCCGTCCACATCCAAATACTTGGGTCTCCTTCCATGCACCTGCCACCTCCCGTACATGTCGTTATATTCACTGCACTCAATCCGTCCCTGTCTCTCCTGTCCCTCCACTTCATTCATCCTCTCTTTCACCCCCTTTGCTACATTTATCCCCCTCTCTAACCATTCCCTCATTTTCACTTCAGACAGTCCTACTCTCTCATACATTTTCATTCGCTCCTTCCTCCATTTACCCCCCCTACATTCATACATGTCTTCCATACCGCCTTTACCAGTCTCTCTTCACCTAGCCCCCATAACCTCATCTCATACCTAACCATTCTCTTCATTGCCTCACATCCTATCTTTCCTCTATTGGTCTCCTGAAGCAGTATATAGCTGGGCGTCGATCTTTCTACTCCCAACATCTGCTTCAGGATGCTCAGTTGCTCCCTCTCCACACATTCATACCCCTTCACCCCCCACACTTCCACTCCATACATTAAAATCGACTTCACACACGCATCCCACACCTTACACGCCACACTGAAATTATTCCTCATCCATATTCCCCATTTTTCCCACGCTTTCCTAGCTTTTCCCTGTACACATCTTACTTGCTCCTCATATCCCCCTGTCCCTTTAAACATAAACCCCAAGTATCTAAATCTTTTCACCCTCTCAATCACCTTTCCCTTCCATTCCAACTCTTTCACGCTCTCCTCTCTACCCTTATTCCTAAATCTCATCCATTTTGTCTTCCCCACGTTCACACTCAGCCCCCTCTTCTCCATATACCTCTCCGTTCTCTTCAACATGTCTTTCATCCCTTCCCAATCTTTCGCCATCAACACCATATCGTCCGCATACGCCAGCATCCACACCTTGTTCTTCCCAATCACTACTCCTCCCGACTGCCCTTTTTTCTACAAATATATGTAATTTGTATGTCCCATTTTAGGTGAGTGTTTATATTAATACCTAGATATTTTATGCTTTTTGTTGCCATAATATTTATTGTTGAGTTTTGTTGTTTAATTTTCAGTGGATTGAGAGCTGGTAGATACTTGGCGTAAGATGTAAATACCATGTAGTTAGTTTTTTGCGCATTTATAGTTAATAAGTTTTTACAGAAATACTGAAGTATACGTATTAAATCATTCTCCACTAGTTCATGCAGTTGTTTCCAACTTGTAGACTCATAATAAATGACAGTATCATCAGCAGAGGATATTATGCAACCTTTTGTTTGGACTGTAAATAAATCATTTATGTATAGATTAAATAGGATAGGACCCAGTATAGAGCCCTGTGGTACACCCTGCTGTACTAATAGTTCCCCGCTGTGATCTGTTCCTATTTTAACGCATTGGTTTCTATCTGATAAGTAATTTTTCAAGAGGTTCAAAGTGGTTCCTCTAATTCCATACATCTCCATTTTGCTAAGTAATATTTTATGATTCACTGTATCGAATGCTTTGGTCTATAAATATTGCCATTGCCGGAGTTTTTTCATCAACTGCTCTATATATCTTTGGTATGAAGTGAGCTATTGCATCCTGAGTTGACATATTCTTCCTGAATCCAAATTGTGATGATGAAATAATATTGCATTTATCACAAAAACCAACTAACCTGTTTTTTAGTGCTTTTTCACTTATTTTGGCTATGTTAGATATAACAGCAATCGGTCTATAATTTCTTACTTCTTGTTTCGGGCCATTTTTATACAAAGGTCTAATAACCGTTTTCTTTAGTAAGTCTGGAAAGTGGCCCGAGTTAAAACAAGTATTTATAATATATGTTAGAGGGGCTGAAATGTACTGCTTAACTTGTTGTAGGTCTTCCGCTTTTATGTTGTCAAATCCAGGTGTTTTGTTTGGTTTAAGCTCCTATATTAGTTGCTGTATCTCTGGTTCTGTTACTGGTGTCAGGAACAGGGCCGTGCGAAGGGGGGGGGGGGGGGGGCGAAGAGGGCGCCCGCCTCGGGCGCTAAAATTAGGGGAGCCAAAATCGCTATTACATCGGAATGGCGGAAAATTTATAAAAGTGTTAATCAAAGTATTTTTATTATTTATCACACGTCAGCATACCTAATATTTCTTCTTATTTTCCCTTAAATTTCTTGATTACATACTAACGGGGAATAAATAAATAAAACTAAATTATTTCTAATGGCTCCCTTGTCACATACTAAAATGTAATATAATATTCTTAGAAATGTTCTTTTGTGAAAATATCGTAAATTAACACTCCGTCGACAAGATATACCTATAATCCAGATGCTGTGACATTTTTTATCTGAACTGATTGCCCGGTTGGCTATTCCTAGCTATGCGCGGTCAGGCCGGCTGGTCGTCAATCTGACTTCATATTTTCCAGATTTCCGTAGCCTATTTTTTTAACTCATACAAGTCAAGGAATCGATATAATCTCCGAAACTCTAGACAATTTTAGAATTAGAATAATTATGTAAAATTACTGCAATTTCTTAGATTGCGTTTTGTGGGATTGTAAGAATAGGCTGAATCCAGGGAAGTCCCAACCTCACAACGGATGCAGATTCCGGGGAAGTCCCAACTTCTTAATGGTGGCGAGCCGACTTACCGTCGGCTATATTCACATTTGAGTGTCGAGCACGAATATTACGTTTTATAATTTTATAATTACTATTATTGGGGTCGTGTGAGATTCGTCACTACGGGACGGCAGATATTTATTACTCAATGCTTACATTATTTATGGGCCTGCCATATAATTTGCTGAGACTTGGAAAGTCCCAGAATAATTTAAATTTTTATTGAGATGCCTCCCCCAAGAAATCGCTTGCTTTTTAAACTTTAAATAGTTTTTGAACCTAAAATTAAGCAGACGTGTTAGTTGTGTGACAAAGTGAAAACAGAAACTATTAATGTAAGTATATTTTTCCACTTTCGTTTAATGATTGAATAATTTTTTATTGTATATTATGATTGGATTTGTGGGGATATGTGCTAGGTTATGGTATGATAAATTATACAAAAGTTTTAACGTATAATATATATTTATTGTTGTAATAATGATTCGAAGTACAATGCAAGGTTCCGAAGGAACAGAGTCGTATCGAAGGAAGCACTGCCTAGCACTGAGTATTACTGAATCGAACTGTCCTATTGGTATATTTCTTGATATACCGAATACGGAGTTCATGTGAGATGTTTCTGGCAGGAACGCGGGAGCGAAGGTAGAACTGAATTTGATTGAGTCGAAGAAAGCGTATCGCAGAGTGTGAACCGTATGACTGCCGGCGAATAGCATGAATGACTGACCGTACCAAGCCGGCCTCTTTATACTATTCCTTATGAACAGTAAGCGGGTTTATGGTATGGCAGATGTGTTGAGACAAGGCGTCATAAAACCTTCCAGGTCCTAAAAGTATTTGGGCCGTAAAACCATTTTCAGACTTAAAGAAGTGAACGTTAAAATTCGATATAATAAAAGTGTGTGACCAGATGGTCGCCACAGATTAATATAATTCACTTTTTTATTGTTTCATTTATATGAGAAGTACGGTAGTGATTCCGATGATTTAATACCTATCAGACGAGAAAAAATATATCGTGATGATAGGGTCAAGTAAAAGAAGTGGCATTAATTAAAGTCAAAGTGCGAGGGGGCTGCACCTAAACAAATATTTATTTCTCACAAATAAATTATCTTTTAGAAATCCATTTTTTAGAGAATAGATAAAATGTAATAATCAATTTATTTGTTAGAAATAAATATAATTTGAACAGTGAAACAAATTTTATTTCTGTTAAATCTCAAATTTAGAACATGCCAAAGAAATCGGGAGCCGAGTATCGAAAACTCAGACAAAAGCGAGAAGAAGAACGAAAACAACTTGCCAGGACATGGCAAAAATGGATAGAGAAGGATAATCCAGATGTCGGGTGTTGTTCAGCAACTAACAGTGTTCCTGAGGAGGTAGATGAACCTGATGAACATCAACAAGATGTTAATAATGAGGCAACACCGGAAACTGAAGAAGAAAATTTAACCCTTGATTTGGAGGAGTGTGCGGTATTAAACACAAATAATTGGGATAATAAAATAGGGAAAGAAACAAAATTATTTAATCCTGCTGATCCAGCCACGTGGGTGCGTCCATATAGTAATTCATTGATCTCCGCGCTTGTAGATATGGGTCCTAAACAAGACGAAGAGGCAGATTATTCCAAATCATGCCAAATGGAGAATCCGTAAGACGAGATTGGCTAATATTTAGCAAAGACAAAGAATCATTGTTTTGCTTTGCATGTTTGTTATTTGGGAAATTTAACTATCGGACACCAAAGTTAGCTGATCCAGATTGTGGATTTTCTAACTGGAAAAAGTTAAATCCCAAAATTTCTGATCATGAAAACTCCCAGGACCACAGAAATGCATACATCAGTTGGAAAGGATTTGAGAGGCGATTAAAAACACAGTCATGCATCGACTCTAAAATACAACAAAATATCCAAATTGAAAAAAATAAATGGCGGCATATATTAAAGGCGGTAATAAACGCAATTCTTTTTTGTGCTGAGAACAATTTGCCCTTGAGAGGATCATCAAATGATATAGACAGTAACGACTGCGGTGTTTTTTTAAAAATTATCAATTTAATCGCCAAACATGATCCAGAAATACGCAACCATGTGGAAGCCGTAAGACATCCAGGAAAAAAGATTTCCTACTTTTCGAACAACATTCAAAATGAAGTAATAAATCAACTTGCAGGTGAAGTAAGAAAAATAATTTTCAGTGAAATTTATAAGGCTAAATATTATTCGATTTCATTTGATTGTACACCTGATACAGCCCATAAAGAGCAGATGACACAAATTGTGAGATATGTTAAGATTCAACAGGGAATTTGTTCCATCGAGGAAAGATTTATAGATTTTATTGAATCAAAACAAAAAACAGGCGAAGGATTGGCTCAAGAAATTTTGGACAAACTGCAGTCTGACAATCTCGATATTAAGAACTGTAGAGCCCAGTGCTACGATAATGGTGCGAATATGGCTGGGAAATACAAAGGGGTGCAATCTAGAATTCTACAAGTAAACGAATTTGCATATTTTGTACCATGTTCGGCTCATTCCTTAAATCTAGTTGGAGTTCACGCTGCCAGCGTATCGCCAAAAATGGTAACATTTTTTGGAATTGTCCAAAATTTATTTGTTTTCTTCTCATCTTCGCCAGATAGATGGGATTTGCTCAAATCTCATTTGCCCGTCTCTTTAAAGAAACATTGCGACACTCGCTGGTCCTCCAAAAAACGAGCAGTATCTGCGGTCTATAAACAATTGCAAAATATTTTGCAAGCATTGGAAGATCTTATACAGATTAAAAAAAATGAGGAAACATATTCAGGTGCAAAAAACTTTATACATCAAATAAAAGATTTTTACTTTATCTGTAGTTTAGTAATGTGGAACAGCATATTAGAAGAAATAGACAACGTAAATATTTTACTACAGAAGAAGAGTATTACTGTTACTATAGCGTGTAGGCTAATTGCACAGCTTAGAAACACAATAGCTAAAATTAGGAAAGAAAAGTTTGAGACATTTTATGAAAAAAGTGTAGACCTGGCTAAACTTGTGGATGTCGAACCTGTATTTACAGAAAAAAGGAGGCGTAAGGCTCGTAAACAATTTGATTATGAAGCTTCAGCTGATTTAAGCGAATCTGAAAAGTTTCGATCAATTTATATCCAGGCTATTGACACAGTTATTGAGCAACTGAACTGGAGATTTGAAAAACTTCGACAGGTGTCACAAGATTTCGATTTCCTCTGTGGATCAAACATTACTTCGCTCAATGAAGATAGCCTCAAGAAATATATTATGGACCTTGCAATTAAATATGAAGCTGATTTGAACGGTGGGGATTTTGTGTGTGAGATTTTAAGTGCAAAAAAATTGTTTCAGTCTTTGGATGAGAACTTTAAAAATATGGAACACTTGGAAATCCTCCAATTAATTCATCGCTTTGACTTAACTGCAAGTTATAAGAATATGGAAACTGCATTTAGAATTTTTCTAAGTATTCCCGTGACAGCTGCCTCAGCAGAAAGGTCCTTCAGTAAACTTAAACTGGTAAAAAATTATTTAAGATCTTCAATGGCTCAGGATAGGCTGGCCAATTTAAGTTTAATTTCAATTGAATGTGAAGTGGTTCAATCATTAGATTTAGAAAAATTTATCGATGAGTTTGCCACTTTGAAGGCGAGGAAGATAAAGTTGTGTTAGTTATAACATATTTTTAAATCTTTTTTTACACAACTTTGTCCTCAAATCTAAAATAATTTTTTTTTGCATTTTATTAACATTTTTTATTTTCGTTCTGATCTAAAATAAAAATTTTCGTTTTGCATCTTTTATTGTTCCTTTTATTAATATGTAATTCAGTTAATTATGTTAATTTATGTTTTTATTATATAATGTTTTATTTATTACTTTTGAATAAACGTGTTTTTTCCTGAATTCTGATTTTTATTTTTTATTTATTTGTTTGGCAGCAATATAAGTAACACTTTCCGCAACAATTTTTTTTTTTTGGGGATAGGGGGCGCCAATTTTAATTTCGCCCCGGGCGCAGTTTTCTCTACGCACGGCCCTGGTCAGGAATAGCGATTGTTCATTTTGTATACTGTAATCTTGCTCACATGTTGTTTTTAGTTGTTTGGCCATTGTATTTCCAATTTTAATATAGTGCTTATTAAAATATTCCGCAATTTCTTTTTGTTTTGTTATAGCTTTATTTTCTAAATCGTTGTGTATGGTATTTATTTTTGTACTAGGTTTTGGTTTATTTGTTAATGTGTTTACTGTTTTCCAAAGATTAGTGGTAGAATTCAAGGTATTTTCAATTTGTTGTGAATAGAACATCTTCTTTGCTTTTAGTATGAGTGAATTAATTGAGTTCCTTAATTTATTATATTCTTCTCTTAATTGGGGATTTCTAGTTGTTTTCACGGATTGGTATAATTTGTCTCTTCGATTTATTGATATAATTAGTCCTTTTGTAATCCACTCCTTCCTTTTGGTATATAGTTTTCTTTTAATTGTTGTAGTAGAATTTGTAATAGCATCCGTGATTAATTGGATGAAGTTGTTGGTTGCAATGTCTTCATTTGTTGCATTATAAACTGTATTCCACTTTTCCTTACCAAGTATCAAATCGAACTTTACCCTGTCTATTTTGTTTGACACAGTTTGTGTTGTGTTAGATTTGTGTGATATTGATAAAATTAAAGCAATTTTTGTGGTATAGTGATCAGTAATGTTTGATTTTATAACTGCAGGTATTGTTTTAATTTCTGTTTTGTTCACTGAAGAAAATGTGATCGATGACACTACTTGATGTAGTGGATTCTCTTGTACAAGTATTAATGTATGAATAAAATCCATATTCGTTCATTGTCATTAAGTATTCTTGACAGTGTATGTTGTTTGTGTCTTGGATGTTTATATTAACATCGCCAACTACTATGTGTGGTTTATCTTTTTTGTTTTGGTTCAGATACATTTTTAGGTTTGTAATAAAATCATCTATGGGAGTAGATGGAGACCTGTAGATTGTAGTTATTTGCAGGTTATGTTTTCCGATTTGAATGTTCAATTTCAAATAATTTGTTAAACCAATGGTTACTTCGACCTTAAAAATAATATTATTTTTTATAAAAACAATAACACCATCATTTTGATTATATCTTTTACTGGTAGCATAAGTATCATAACCGCTGAGTTGAAAGCATTCTAAATCACTAATTTTCCATGTCTCTGTGAGTACAATGCAGTCGAAGGCACATTTGAAGTTAGTTAGATAGATTTCAAGTTGATTAAAATTTTTAGATATACTTCTAATGTTGTTATGATAAATAGTAAATGGTTTTACGTTTACATGTTTTAGTTTGTTCGAAATAAGGGCACCATATTGGTTTGGATTATCAACTACAAAGGTATTAATATCTTCGTTGTTAAAATCTCGTATAAACCGATCCATGGTTACGAAGTAGTTACATTGTTTACAAAGTTGTTAAGCATAATTTTGTTATGACAGTTCACTCAATCAGTATCAAATACTGACCATACTAGTTAGAGCACTATTTTCACTCTTTAAATCCGGTAAGAGTATAATTAATACATGTATAAATATAATTAACTTATGTTTACAATATCTAGAAACATCTAATCATTTAGTGGGATATTATTGTTTGCTTTTCTTGCGCAGATTTCTCGCCGTGATTTGCGGTGTCGGGTTGTAGGTCGCTTTGACGTTCTTCTCTGATGGCTTCGGTGCAATAGGAGTGGTGTGTTGCTTTTTTTCTTCTGCGTAGGCGGCTGAAGCCTCACCAAATACGTTATCTACATTTTGCTCCCGAATATTAGGTGTAGGTGGTGCACTATTGCTGCCAGGTTCTTTTGTTTCATTTTGTGGATAATTCATTAACTGATCTGCTGTGAAAACGTCATTTCCAACAATAAGTTGAAAATCTTTGATATATGCGTTTAGGTTTTTTTTCCTTTGCAATTCGAAGGTAATGATAATAATATTAAAATTATTATTATTATTAATAATAATGTAAAAAATATTATTACTATTGGAGAGATGTCTCTGATTGTTTACTGGATTTTGAAGCAGAATCTGTTCTGAGTAATTTTTGAAAGTTTTTTAGTATTAAGATTTGAAACTTTTCAGTGTCAGGCAATTGTTTTTGTATTCTTTTTCTCATTTGTGAAGTAGAATACGCGAGAATTGCAATGAGAGCTGTTGTATTTTTTTTTTCTTGGTTAAGATTCTCATTTAGCACTTGGTGAAACATATTATAATATGATAATAATAATAAAAGAACACTTGGTTTGTTTCGCTATATTTAAACTTTATTCCGAGAGTCGGGTAGTCAAGTCTATTGAAATTATGAAGGTCTTTTTGAGTCATGAGTCTCTTTTTTTTTAGCTCTCCTCTCTCTATGTGTGGGGCATAGAATGTTTTGAAAGTGAGTTTATTGCCGTCGCAGTTACTGCGAAAATTGCAACAACTCTTCAACACTATCAATAAGTGTGTTACTTATTGATGATAATTCGTTACGAGAAATTTTTTTAAGTCGTCTCCCGATCGACGTACAACGAATTTTAATTTCGGCCCAAACTACAAATTTAAGCAATTTAGCAAATTGGGCAGATCAAATTCTTGAAATCTAAAATTCAAATTTAACACCTGTGTCGGATGTAAACGAACAGATATTACAACTTCAAAATCAGATCACCTTTTGACACAAGTGACGCAATTGTAGCTGCCCAGGCTCGTAGTTGTAATCCTCCGTGTGACTGGGGAAATGAGCAGTTGCAGGGCTAATGTCGACCTATTGCTCTGCAATCATTCCAGGTCATTTGTATTTTGTGTGCGACACTAATTCTGGGACCAAATTTTTAGTCGACACGGGAGTTCAGATTAGCAACTTGGCGGTGAACCAACTCTTCGCCAACACTCATCGTCGCGCAAAATTTTCACTAACCACCGTTAGTGGTACTCCAATACCAACTTTCGGTCACTCAAAATGAACAATTAATATCGGCCTGGACGTGAATTTTAAATGGAACTTTGTGCTTGCACAGGTTAACCATTCGATTCTGGGTGCTGACTTCCTTCAGCATTTTAACATCACCGTTGACATTGCCCACAATCGTCTTGCAAGGAATGCATTCGGTCCATCAGAACTAAATTCACTGTCTGTTCAAAATTCACCATATTCAAAATTGCTTCAACAGTTTCCTGATTTATTAACTCCTTTCGATCAGTCCCAACCAGTTAAACATGATGTGTACCATAATATAACAACTTCTGGACCTCCTGTTTTTGGCAAACCACGGCGACTACCGCCACATAAATTTCAAATTGGTCGAGTTTGACAAATTGTTACAACTCGGCTTCGTTCGACCTTCCTCCAGTCCTTGGACTAGAAGGTTCTAGGCGCCCATGTGGAGATTATCGAGGTCTCAACACAATATTTTCCAAAATCGGTCTGGTCAAGGCATACCACCAAATTCCTATTCATCCTGCAGATTTTCCTAAAACGGCAATCACAACACGTTTCGGCTTATTCGAATATACTAGGATGAGTTTTGGTTTGAGAAACGCCGCCCAGACGTTTCAGAGGTTTATGGATTCGGTTTTACGTGGACTACCATTTTGCTTCGCATACATTGACGACGTTCTCGTCTTCAGTAAAGACGAACGCAAACATATTCGTCACATCTTCCAAATTTTTGAGCGACTCACTTCTTTCGGTATCAAAATTAATCCTGACAAATGCGTTTTCGGCGAACCAAAATTGAACTTGAGTCACAGCATCAGTGGTTCGGGAATGAGTCTCATCAGGTAAGTTCTCTGCAGTCCAAGGTCGACGCGATCTTGTCATTGACGCAACCTGCTGACCCAAAAGCTCGAGCATTTTATAGCCGCTTTATCAACTCGCTACTACAACTACACGCAACAAACCACTGGTCTGGTCGGAACTTGCTTAACAAGCATTTAAGGCTTCACTTGCCGACTGTGCTATGCTTGCACTACCAGACACGGTTGCGGAGTTAAGCATAATGGTAGACGCATCAGACTCCGCTGCTGGTGCGGTCTTGCAGCAGAGAGTTCTTCGCCAGCTCGCTTTCTTTTCGAAATAATTTTCAACCGTATATTGGGCCGTGAATTGTTAACCGTATATTTGGCAATTAAAAAGTTCAAATATTACCTTGAAGGTCGCGAATTTACAGTATTTACAGATCATAAACCTCTGATCGCTGCTAACAATTATAATTCTGATCGTTTTTCAGGACGTGAGCACAGACACTTGACCTTCATCGCGCAATTCACTACTGACATTCGACACATCCCGGGGAAGAAAAACAACGTGGCTGACACACTGTCGAAAGCCGAAATTAATGCTTTATACCTCAATCTCCTGGCAAAATTACAATCTGAGGATTTGTAATTACAATCTCTTCTTGGTAGCACTACTACAGCACTCAAACTGGAGAGATTCATCCCTGACGGTACAAGCACACACATCTACGTAGACACATCACTTGCACAACGGCGACCTTATGTCCCTCCTGCACTAAGGCACGACGTTTTGTGTTCTTAGCATGGGCTCACGCACCCTGGCGTTCGTGCAATGAAACGTCTCGTAGCAGCACGTTACGTGCAGCCAAGGATGAACCACGACATTGCACATGTCGTCAAATCCTGTTTGAGGTGCAAGAAGATCAAAATTTATCGACATACAGTGTCACCCGTTGCCAAATTTCCGGACTCAGATGGCCGTTTCACTGACGTCCACATCGAAATCATTGGCCCTTTGCCTGCTTGTCACAACTTCAGATACCTTCTGGTCTGTAGTGATCACTTTACGCGTTGGCCAGAAGTTTTACCCCTTTCCGAAATTACTGCACTTTTCGTTTTTAATGCCTTTTTGAACTGTTGGATTGCACGCTTTGGAACGCCGTCGACGATCATCACTGACCGAGGTCGGCAGTTCCAATCCAACATCTGGAAGGAATTCTGCAGGACTTTCGAAATTTCACACAAGTCCACCCTACCATCCGCAATGTAACGGTTTGGTAGAGCGACTCAATCGACAAATTAAAGACTCGATCCGAATGAGCAACAATCCGAAGTACTGGGTCACTCACCTCCCACTAATTCTTATAGGCATTCGGACGACTTTCAAGTCTCTTTCGGCCACGACTGCAGAGTTCGTCTACGGTAAGACGTTACGCTTGCCGGCGATTTTCTCTTTTCAAATTACGCAGTCAAAAACGTACCGTCTCTCTCAAAATTTCTTGATCACTTGAGGGACAATCTACGCGTCCTTAGTCCCGCAACTGTTCGTCACACCAACCGTAAAGTTTTTGTTCACCCTGACTTGTCCACTTGTACGCATGTTTTTGTCCGTCGCGATAGTGTAAGAAACATATCACATCCTTCCTATGATGGTCCTTTTAAAATCATACGAAATTCAAAATTGTTTGTCAACAGTATTGACGGTAAACGGGAGAGTGTTTTCATTGACCGTTTAAAACCCAATTATGTCTCCAATGTTTTGGTCACTGGCATAGAAAATGACACTCGAACACATACTTCTCCTCCTTTTCTTCGTTCCATTCTTAAGAAAAATCTATCCCCTTAAATTCCTTCTAAACGTGTTTCCTTTTCTTGTATTGTTTCTACTCGTAGCCTCTTTTAGGTGGGGGGTTGTGTAGGGTTACTTGGAGCAAGTAAAGTCTGAAGATCAAGGCAGTTGTAAAGGCAAACCAGTTTTCGTTACCCAGGATATGGATATTAAAAAAAAATAACAAAATTCAAGAGTTGAGTTTTTTTTTTATTTAACACCAAGACGTTAAAAACTGTTCTACAGTTTCTTTTAGCACGTTAGAAGAAAAACGTTGCCTCGTAAAATGTTTTTTGAGCTTTGCAAATAAGTAAGGTGGACGACTCATCTTTAGAAATACACAATCGCTGATTACTTATTCGACTTTTCGAGCTCTTTACCCTCTGGAATTGTTACGAAACAGCATAATCTTCTGCTCATGGTTATTCGGTTATTTTAGCTGAATGGCTGAAATAGTTGATTGGATCCTTATACACATACATCTACTATAATTGTAGTGTCTTTCATTATATCGTATGTTCATTAAAAAAAAACCTCAAGTGTGCCATTACTTTTTCGTTTAAAACATTTTAGTTGGCACTCTTGACACTTGTTGGGAATTGACATATAATCGTCAGATCTTTCTAGAAGTCAAAATTATTCCGTGCTCACAATGGTTTACAGCAACCAGCAAAAAATGTTTCTAATTGAAAGTTATTTCCGAAATGGGATTAAAGTGGATGGAAATTGGGTGTATTCATTCGACGCACCTTTAGCAGAGTTTCAGGAAGAATTTCCTAACGTGCCCCTTATTTATGATGAATTTAAAAATACCTTATCACGATCTGTTGTATTATTTCGTGAAACGGGTAGTATTCTCCGTAAATCAGGAAGTGGTAGACCAGTTAAACGAACTCAAGATGCTATTAACACAGCCTAAGAAATTTTGGAAGATGAACCTACGACTTCTCTGCGTCATTTATCACAGCAAATGAATTTATCGGTAGGAACATGCCACAAGCTTCTACGAAAAGATTTGCAAGTATACCCTTATCGCATAACATCGGTGCAAGAGTTATTACCTCTTGATTACCCCAGACGACTGGAATTTTGTCAGTGGTTTTTACAAAATGTAAACGAGAATGTTTTACAAATCACGTTTTCTACCGATGAAGCTTGGTTTTACAAGGATGGGTACATTAATTCCCAAACTATGAGAATTTGGTCGGATGAAAATCCTCGTATATATCGAGAGAAACCACTACATCCAGAGAAAGTTGGCGTTTGGGCAGCGATTAGTGGGAGAAGATTAGTTGGACCGATATTCGTTGAAGGTAAAATCCTATTTTTATTATTAATAATAAAAATTCAATAACCGTGCATTCATTTTAGGCACGATAACTGCAAACCATTATCGTACAGACATTTTATTGCCTTTTATAAATGAATTAAATGATGACGAACTGCAAAGTGGATATTTTCATCTAGACGGAGCAACTTCTCATTGCACAGTGGATAATTTGGCCATTTTGGAGGAATTTTTTGAGGACCGAATAATAAGTCGAAATGCACGGATTCCCTGGCCGCCCCATTCATGCGATTTAACACCATGCAATTTTTTTCTTGTGGCCATGCCTGAAAAATTGTATTTATGCACAACCAGTGCATAATCTAGAAGACATGCGGCAACGAATTCGAGATAAATTTATAGAAATTAACAATAATCCAGTGTTGTTGCGGAGCGTAATGGAGGGTGTGCGACGAAGAGTTGAGGCTTGTGTTCAAGAAGAAGGAAGGCACATACAACATTTAATATAATTTTATAGTGAAAAATTTAACGCATCTATAAATTGACTGCAG
The DNA here is from genome assembly GCA_910593695.2 of Ocypus olens. Classification (NCBI taxonomy): domain Eukaryota; kingdom Metazoa; phylum Arthropoda; class Insecta; order Coleoptera; family Staphylinidae; genus Ocypus; species Ocypus olens. The sequence goes on from OU343059.1 coordinate 28,341,008, forward strand.
TTTGTTTAATTTTGAGAAATAACATAACCTCAATATATGTAACCAACTTATATTTTTAAAATTAGGAAATCATGGCACACTTGAGGTTTTTTTTAATGAACATACTTTATATTCAATCAAGAAGATTCATTCAGCATCCAAAAATATTGTAGCGATTAGTTCTCCTTTCATCGCCTTCTTTGGCGGTGGAAATTCCTATTGTCCCCACTGCATAGATTCTCGCTTGGTTGGTGGATTCCAGTGAAATACTTAAATCTCACCCCAAGTTATAATTTTCGAGAAGAAATCCCTATCATCTGCTAAAGCCGCCAAGCTTTCTTTGTAAATGTTATGCCTACACAACTTTTGCTCTGGATAGAGCAATTTTGGAAGCCAAAGTTCTCAGACTTTAGTCATGCTAAAATCTTCGTGCAAAATTTTTAGGGTTGCTGGCTCTGATATTCCCATTTCACTGGAAATTATTGAAACCTTCATCGTTCAATATGTCAAAACCAAAATCTTTTTGTTTTTTTTTTGTTCGTTCTTCCTCCAGCTTTCCGTATCTTTAATTGATTCTTCGCCCCATCGAGATTTTCTTTATATAGTATTTATATTTAAATGAAATTAGGCAACCACCAACATCCATTCCCTTGCTGGGATTCGAACACAGGACCTTCCGCATTAGTTCTGGCCCGCTAGTGCACGCGGCGACTATTAATATTTAAATCAGGTAATTTCACAATTATCTCGTTGTAAACAAGTCAATAGCCTCGGGGATATTCCAGAACAGCTTGGACGACTTGGAATTTCAATGAGTATGAGAGTTCCATGCGTGATCGATGTTTAAATTTCACTTAAAAGGAAGTACGCGCAAAAATTCACTCGATTTATAATAGCATTTCTACATTTAATGTCAATACAATTAACCAGAACATTAATTCACAAATACTGTTTAATTCATGTGATAATGTGTTGCCATATTTTGTCCATGATGAGATCATTAATATTCAAGCATTACTTTTCCTCTCCACCCACCGTGCATACCTTTATTAAAATTTCTCTAGATGGTAGGATGACCTTAAATCCAAAAACATCTATTGTAATTATGGTTATTTGAAATAGGAAATGGATATTGAAAGGAATTTTGGGCTGAGTCAGGCTTTGCTATGAAAGAATATTTGTACATCAACACCTGGTGGAGTTTCTTTAATTTGTAAAATTATTATATAAACAGTAACAAATAATTCCTGCAATTTGGAACCTATAATCTCAAGATCTTTAGAGAGATTTAAATCCTCTAGTTATTTCTGCATGGATAGTTATGGTGTATTAGATATTTGAGCGATACACTCATTCGAGGACACCAAAAACGATTACTCGCTGGTGTTTTCATCTTTATCTAAATCAAGTATATTCTACAGATAACTTAGCAATATCAGTAATAATTTTGCACCCCTACAAGTATGTCGCCTGAGGTTTAAGTCTTTTCAGCCTATTAAGTTCATTTATGAGATTGATTGAATAGAAAAATTTTGATTACAAATAATTTTGCAATTCTGTTGATATTGATGAAAAGGAGGATTTTTTTGAATAATCCGAATTATTTTGGGTAGTAATATGTTGTAAAAAGAAAAACTTAACTTTATTTATGGAAAAAGCATATAAGGCGTCCATATGTTTGTAAAAAAAAGAAATACCAGCCATTGGCACATTTGATCATTTTAAGACTTTCTTAAGAAATAGAGAACAATACCTTGTATATAATATTTGCAAAAACATTCCACACCTAATAAGCATGCTGGATTTAAATTAGCATCAAAATAACCTTTAACTTTAACTGTGTGAACTATTGAGAAATTGGATAATGGATAAGAAAATAGTGCTGCGCTTTGGAATACTAATGGTATGGCTCAACCCAACCTTAAGGGGGTTCTTCAGTGTAATTGTTGTAAGTGTTGAATTGCGAAGCGGGCCATAGGGATTTACACGTAAAATTTGAAATGGGTTAATATGGGCTCATCTAAATATTTGACATTATTTACTTTCTTCCATCATTTTTAAAGCTTTTTAAGCTGAATTATTTGGTACTCAATAATTCCTGCAGAGTATTTACCGAGATATTTGCAAAAAAATGGTGAAGTAGCTATCATGTTACTTTCTCCGACTTGATGGTATCATTTATATTTACGCTTCCATGGTTTATTTTCAATTTAAATCATATTTTAAGTGTGCATCGAACGTTTTGTAGACTCGGATAAAACTGACGTTTAAAACGTCAAAATTATGAAAGATGGAAAAATTATACTTCCAATTCAAAAACTCAGTTTCGAGATTTCGAAAAAAACTTATTCTTCATAAATTGTTCATTTTGGCATTCTCTACAATTAGTATTCACATAAATTTGCTGTAACTATTAGCATTTCATAATTGTATACCAAAAATGAAAAAAAAATTAATAATTTTTTTTCTCGAATAACAATGATTTTATGAAAAATATTTTCAAACCAAAGATGTTTATTTCTTTGTTGTCTTCAATATTTGCTTAAATATTTTTGTGATATTTTTCATATTTAAGAAAATATTGGAAAAAACAAAAAACAGTTAACCCACTACCGGTCTACGAAGTTTTACCAAAAGCTTTTCAGTTCTTCGGATTATCAAATAAAACTTTCAAAGTTTCATATCAATTGGTCTATTAGTTTTTGAGATACAGCGCGTACAGACACACACACACACACACATACAGACACACACACACATACACAGACACAATTTTTTTTTTCAGAAATTGTTGAAATGGCATCTAGCAATCCCAAAACGGATATTTCCGTAAAAAAAAATTTGAAAAAAAATCACGATCACAATACTTTCTCGTACTTCGTAACGGAGAAAGTAATAACGTTACTATTATTTTGAATTTGAAGGTTTGCCATGAAATCATAATGGCGGATATTTAATTTTGTTCTAAAAAGTGACGTTTACTGTCACATTACGATTTACAACCGGCCGTCTATTATACACAAGAAAAAGTATTTATAAGTAAAAGGTTTCACTCAAGTACTACTTAAGAAGTGTGATTTATTTAGTGTTGAATTTTTGAAGAAGGCAATACCCAGCAAAAGTACTATTCAATGAGTATTAAAAATAATGTAAGTAGACCGATATTATATAATAATTAAGGGAGCCAAAACACATTTTAAATTTAGAAAGTAAAGTAGAAATTATTTTTAAATTGTAGTTGGATGTTGCCTCCTCCGGAAGTTCACGTACAGTTCTTAAATGGTTGTACGCAGGTACAACGTTTTAATCATAAATACTTTTTCTTATGTAGAATACACGGCCGATTGTAAATCGTAATGCGACAGCAAACGTCGCTTTTTAGAACAAAATTAAATATCCGCCATTATGATTTCATGGCAAACCTTTGTTTTTAATTTAAAATAATAGTAAAGTTTTTTGCAAATATCTCGGTAAATACTCATTCGTAAGGTACATACCAAATGATTCATCTTAAAAAGCTTTAAAAATAATGTAAGAAGACAGATGCCATCTAATAACCAATATTAACCCATTTAAAATTTTACATGTAAATCCCTATGGCCCGCTTCGGAATTTAACACCCTGTATATTTTTGAACTGCCTTAAAATGTCTCTACAACATCTTGAAATTACACTGTTAAAATTTAAATTATTTTTTCGAATTTTATCGTCCCTTAAAACATAGCAAGAGACATAGGTTTAAAAATTCAAATTCACTTGGTTTGTTTCACGATTAAATTGATTTATTTTCAACAAGTTTCGGCTTAGTGCCATTTTCAAGAATGATGTACAAACGAAATTTTGTGGGTTATATACATTAGGTAACAGTCGGTCAGGTAATAAGGGCATTTAATATCGGGAAATTCCAAAGTTCCTCGTTGTCGTCGACCACGTGTTTGTCGGCTTTTCGGAGAGAGATTGTTTATGTATTCTAATCTGTTCCAATTGTTTTTTTCCACTTTTGTCACACTATAAAAGTATTTTTGTACAAAAATGGTCAACGACAACGAGGAACATTGGAATTTCCCGATATTAAATGCCCTTATTACCTGACCGACTGTCACCTAATGTATAATCCACAAAATTTTGTTTGTACATCATTCTTGAAAATGGCACTAAGCCGAAACTAGTTCAAAATAAAGCAATTTAATCGTGAAACAAACCAAGTGAATTTTAATTTTTAAACCTATATTAACATAATGTTTCACCAAGTGATCAATGAGAAACAAGTATATCACATAGTAAGAGACGTTAAAAACGCCGAGCCATTTAACCCGAGTCCTTAAGACCATTTAGCGTACGCGTAACACACAACTCTTTTTTTTTAATTTGTACAAATATTGCCTTTAAAATATTTGATAATTTAATTTCTAATCAAATTTAAACAGTCCACTGGGGAAGTTTTTTATATAGATGATAAATAAAATGGACCCTTGCGGTACACCATGTTCGATAGGCTACATACTTGAGGTATCTCCGTTAACCGAGACCACTTGGAACCTATTCGAAAGGTACGGCGTAATTAGATGTTGAGCTCGTACACTGAAGCCGTAGCATTCATGAGGATTATAGTTTACGCACTCCAACGTAAGGTCCAGAAAAGTAGCGAGGCAAAAGGAACGATTTTCTACAGCTTGCAATATTTAGTTCAACGAGACACAGAATTGCGTCTGCTGATGATTCTAACATTAGATATGGCAAATTGGGTGCAATTTAAAATCTTGTTAAATTTTTACGTTCATCGTAACGAAGTAAGAGAAAGTATTGTGATCGTGAAAATTTTTTCAATTTTTTTTTACGGATATATCCGTTTGGACCCCAATTGTTAAATGCCATTTCATTTATCAATTTCTGGAAAAAATGTGTCTGTGTGTGTGTGTGTGTGTCTGTGTGTGTGTCCGTGCGTGCTGTATCTCAAAAACTAATAGAGCAATTAATACGAAACTTTGAAAGTCTTATTTGATAATCCGAAGAACTGGAAAGCTTTTGGTAAAAGATGAGTGGGTGTTTACTTTAACTGCTTTTTGTTTTTTTCCAATGTATTTTTAAAAATGAAAAATATCACAAAACATTTAAACACATATTGAAGACAATGATGCCCATATCTCACGAAAGCAAGTGCCCCAATGTCAAGTGAGATATGGGATTTCATATTCACTCGGGTTGTACAGACAACTTTTTCTACGACTGAAATCCCTTTCACTTTTCATAATGAATACAGAATACAAACATGTAAATTAATTTATCTGAAGTTTGATGTGTGACGTTTCGCATCGGCGCGGCCACGTCTCCATTACAAAAAAAGTTACTGTAACATGTGGTCTACAATGTTGAAGGTTTTTTGGTTTTGGAAATGTTTTCTATACACGTAATCATAACGTTTTCATTGAGTTTTCAAATTCTTACTTGTACACTAATCCATATATTGTTTGTATTCGAAGTCATATTTTGGACGGGCTCTGATCGGCAGTAATCCGATTAGGTGGGGTACAATTATTCGAATCACTTTCACTTTCTGTGATGATTTCCGATTATATAAAAATGTAAATTAATTATTTGACATTTGATGTGACGTTATCCCGTCGCCGCCGCTGCCGCCGCAACATTATGTATGGTTGTTATTGTCTGTAACCTGGATATCATATCCGTACACTTAACCGAAAAATAATAGCTTATATCCGTACAGTTTATTGTTAGGGAATTAATCAATATATGGTAAGGAGTAGAAAAAAATTATTTATTTTTTTTTTCATTTTTGGTTTATAGTTATGAAACGCTATTAGTTACAGCAATTTTATACAGTACATTTTTTTATCGTGGGCATTAGGATTTTACATGTTAAAAATTATACTTTGTGTTAATGTATATTTCATCATAAAATTTTGAATGAAATTTTAGTTAGGAATAAATCAGTTACTTTTCTACATGATGCGCTTAATTAGAATAATTTAAACATGTTTTATTCCATTAAAAAATGAAATTATTTAATATAAATAACTGAGCAAAAATAATCAAAGTACCTTGAATTTTCGAAATGTCAGATTGATTAGCGAGGCAAGTAATCAAACGAATTTATACTAGAAAAGGTCTGTTTATACTGTTGAAGAACGGGTGGAACCTGTAACGGCAATTATGAGGAAATACAACTTTTCTGCAGCGTATCCCGATCGTCCGGTTCTAAACAAAAGCACTTTTTAATGAAATAAAACATGTTTTAATTATTCTATTCATTCAGTTATATTACTACTAAAATTTGCTTCAAAATTATATGATAAAATATACATTAATACAAGGTATAATTTTTAGCTTGTAAAATCCTATGGCCCACGATAAAAAAAAAACATACGGTATATATAATATAATAATTGTGGAAAATGCCCAAATGAACAACTTATAAAGAATAAGGTTTTTCGAAATCGCTTTAGTTTTTGAGTAAACTGAGTTTTTGAATTTGAAATATAATTTTTCCATCTTTTATAACTTTGACGTTTTAAACGTCAGTTTCATCCGAGTCTACAAAACGCTGTACATTTAAAATATGATTTCAATTGAAAATATACCATGAAAACGTAAATATAAATGTTGAGAGAGGGTGTTGGATATATGTACGTCCAGTATTTTAATATATTTTATTTTCTGTAAATATAAATGGCTATGATACCAGTAAGTCGGAGAAAGTAACATGATGGCCACATCACCATTTTTTCTTAGTAAATTTTAAAATTTAGCAGTCTCACAATTGTTTTCGTATTTTTTTGTCAATTGCAATTAACGCTGTTATAATGTGAGGATCAGGAAATCTATTGAAACGATATTTAGAATTTTTCCTAGATCTAATAATAATAATCTGTACTGATTAATTTTTTCTGGTAATTGTTTTTGTATCTTTTTATTAATTGTGAAGTGGGACACCTCAGAATTGCAATTAGAGTTGTTCTGCTGCGAGTACTACAAAATTACTTTTAAATTAATCTGCAAGCAGAATATGTTCTAAGTAATTTTCGAAAGTTTTCAGTGTCTGGTAATTGTTTTTATATTTCTTTTTTTATCAATTGTGAAGTTAAAAACCTCAGAGTAGCACTTAAAAGTGTTGTCTTGCGTATTACGATGTATCCTGAAAGACTTTGTAAATCTAAAGCAGAATCTGTTCTGAGCGGTTTTTGTAATTTTTAGTTTCTGACATTTTTTTTGTATCTTTTGATCAATTATAAAGTGGGGAACTCCACAATTGCAACTACCGTTGTTCTCCTGCAATTAAAAAAAAATCTACTACAGAAATGTTTGCAGATTTTTACTAGATCTTGAAACAAAATCGATTTTGAGTAATCTTTGAAAGTCTCTCAATTGTGAAGTAGAATACCTCAGAATTACAATGAGGGCTGTAGTTCGGCAATCCGGAAGTCTTCTTAAGGAATATTTTTAGTTTTTATTTACTCTCGAAGTAGAACATATTTTGTAATAATTTAGAAATTGTCTAGTAATTTCAATTAATTTTGTATTGTTTTTTTCAGTTAAGAAGCGGAAAACCTCAAAATTACAAATAGAGCTATTTTCCTGCCATTATCAGAAAATCTTATGAACAATGCTTGAACATGAGTTATCTATTCTGATAAATCTTTGAAAGTTTCCGGACAATTGTTTATGTATTTTTTGAATTAATGTTGAATTAATATACCACACAATTGCAATTAATGTTGTTCTCTTGGAAGTATCCGGAAATATACTGGTTGAATGTTTGTAGTTTTTTCTGGAGTATGAAGTAGAAATTGTTCTGAACGATTGTTGAAATTGGCAATTGTTTTGTATTTTTTAATTAATGGTGAACTAGCAAATCTAAAAATTGCAATAATAACTGTCTTCCTTGAGTATTAGGAAATCTATTGTAGCGATATTTACAAATGTTTTAATTCTCAAGGCAGAATCTGTTCTGAGTAATCTTTGAAAGTTTTTGGGGTAACCAGAGCTGTTCTCCTGCGATAATCCGAAAATTAAATGTTTGCAGATTTTTACTAGATATTAAAGCGGAATTAAATCAAGTTCCTAGCGTTTGGTAATTGTTTTCGTACATTTTCTTATCAATTGTGAAGTGTAAAACCCCAGAATTGCAACGGCATCTATTCTCCTGCGATAATCAGAAAATAAATAAAGTAATGTTGACAGATTTAAACTAGACCTTGAAACAGAATCTATTTTGAGTAATATTTCAGAGCCTCCAGTGTCCAACAATTGTTTTTGTATTTTTTTTTTATCAATTCTGAAGTCGGAAACCTCTGAATTGCAATGAAATCGGTTGGAGGTATGCTTGAAGGAAAAACTGTTCTGTGTAATCTTCAAAAGTGTATAATGTCTGTGATTTTTTTTTGTATTTTTATATCAATTATTAATTGGGAAACATTGAATCGCAATTGAATCTCCTGCGGATTCCTGGATTCAGTAAATCTACCAGTGGAATATTTGCAGATTTTTATTGAAACGTGATGCAAAAATAGTTTTAAGTAAACGAATGAAAGCTTCCATTGTTAAGCATTTGCTTTTGTATTTACTTCCCTCTCAATCGTAATATGAAATACCACAAAATTGCAATTAGTACTAATCTAGGATTATCAGGAAATCCACTGACGGGACGTTTGCAAACTTTTAATCAATCATAAAACAGAATCTGTTTTAAGATTAAGAAATCATTGAAAGTTTCCAGTTCACAATTTCTTTTGTTTTTTATTGTCAATTGTTAAGTGTTAGTAGCAAGTTTTGAAATTTTACAGTATCTGGTAATTGTTTTTGTATTTTTTCTGCCAATTGTGAATTAGGAAACCCAAGAACTGACTTTTTTAATTACACCTATATACACTTAATACATTTTAATAAAATGTTCAGAAAACATTCTAAATATTTTTCTAGCTATAACACAGAAAAAAATCGAAAAACAAATTTGCTGTTGTGCAAGAGTAAACTTTCAAGTTGATTTTGACTTTCTCCGTTGTGATATACAGGAAAGTATTGTGACCGTGAAAATATTTCCAATTATTTTTAACGTAAATATCCGTTTAAGGTCCCCAAAGGAAATTTCAACGATTTCTGTAAAAAAAAACAAATGTGTCTGTGCCTGTATTGATTATACCAAAATATAAATATGTTCTATTTACAACTGACCCCTTTCAAATCCACTCGATGGAATTATTCAAAAGAATTTAATGAATAATTGAATACCAATTTTGATCGGCTATGGCAACTCCTCCCTTGGATGCTCCAGTCATTTTACTTCGTAATCCGTTTGAAAATTACACTAAATTCACCCATATTTGGATGCTGGAATCAACAAAATCGTACAGCGCGTTTGGCAGTTGTGCAATTTCAAAAATCAAAATCGTGTTCTTAAAATTGTCAAAATTTAAAAAATGCAATTTTTGCATTTTGTATTAATTTCACGAGAAATTGTTATAATCCGTTTTAAAATCTCAATAAATTCACCTATGTTGACTATTGAATCAGCAACATCGGACAACGCGTTTGGCAGTTATGCAATTTAAAAAATCGCAATTTTAAATCTTCGGACTTTGAACAAACATTTCTTAACCAGTTTTTAAATTGCACTAAAATCAACACATTTTGACGTTAGAATCATCAAAATCGAACAACGCATTCGGCAATTTCAAAAATCAAAATTACGCGAGCTTTTTGCATTTTGTATTAATCTCACCAGACAATATCATAACCTGTTTTAAAATTACAATAAATTTGTCACATTTTCACATTCGAATAATAAAAATCGAACAACGCGTTGGGCAGTTGTGTAATTTCAAAAAACACAGTCGTGCAATTGTGGCGATTTGTATGATTTTACGAAAATATTTATTGACCAGTTTTGAAATTCCGCTAAATTTGTAACATTTTGACGTAAGATCATCAAAATTGGAAAGTGCGTTTGGCAGTTGTGCAATTTAAAAATATAAATAACAATTTTAAAATCAACGAACATTTGTGATTGTGTTAATTTCACGAGCAAATTTTGTGATCTTGAAAATTACACTAAATTTGGCATATTTTAACGTCTAAATCATCAAAATCAAAGAATCCGTTCGGCAGTTGTGCAACTTAAAAATGGTGTGGCCATCATGTTACTTTCTCCGACTTGATGGTATCATAGCCATTTATATTTACGTGTTCATGGTTTATTTTCAATTGAAATCATATTGTAAATGTACATCGAGCGTTGTGTAGAAAGATGGAAAAATTACACTATAAATTCAAAAATTCAGTTTACTCAAAAACTAAAGGGATTTCGAAAAAAACTTATTCTTTATAAGTTGTTCATTTTAGCATTCTCTACAATTATTATTAGATAAATTTTTATTTATAAATTTGATGTAACTTTTATCGTTTCATAATTATAAACCAAAAATGATTTTTTTTTCCTGAATAACAATGATTTTATAAAAAATATTTAAAAATAAAAGATGTTCATTTATTTCTTTGTTGTCTTCAATATTTGTTTAAATGTTTTTGAGATATTTTTCATATTTAAAAAAATATTGGAGAAAAACAAAAAACAGTAAAGGTAAACACCCACTTCCCGTGTACAAAATTTTACCAAAAGCTTTTCAGATCTTCGGATTATCAAATAAGACTTATGTTCAAAGTTTCATATCAATTGCTCTATTAGTTTTTGAGATACAGCGCACACAGACACACACACACACACACACACAGATACATATACATACACACATAGAGCCATACACACACACACACACACACACACACACAGCCCCTTTTTTTCGGAAATTGTTGAAATGGCATCTAGGGACCTCAAAATGCATATTTCCGTGAAAAAAAATTTTTGAAACCAATTTCACGATCACAATACTTTCTCGTACTTCGTAACGGAGAAAGTAAAAATTCCGTTTCAAGATTCAGAAAAAAAATTGCACGTATCCTTTTAATAGATTTAGCGATAATCGCTGGAAATCAGTTTTAATTGCAATTTGGATTTTCCCACTTCTCAACTGATAAAAAATACAAAAACAATTGCCAGAGACTTCGAACTATCAAAGATTACTCAAAATAGATTCTGTTTTAAGATCCAGTAGAAACTGCAAACGTCCCTTTAGTATATTTTCTTATACTTGCAGGAGAAAAACTTGAATTGCAATTCTGGGATTTCTCATCAATTCACAATTGATAAAATAATGCTAAAATAATAGCCAAATACTGTAAAATTTAAAACTTGCTAAAATAGATTTTCATTCAAGATTCAATAAAAATCTGTATGTATCCCTTTGGTATATTTCACGATAATCGCATGAAAACAGTTTAAATTACAATTCTGGGGTTTTCCACTGAACTATTGATAAAATCACAAAAAAAGCAACTTTTAATGACTTTTGAGGATAGATTCTGATGTATGATATAGTAAAAATCTGCAAACATCTCGTCAGTACATTTTCTGATAACCGGAGAAAAGCAATAGTTACAATTTTGGGGTTGAGAAGAAAAAAAATACAAAAATAAATGCTAGACCATGAAAACTTGCATAAATTACTAATTCTACTTCCTGATTTAGTAAAAATCTAAAACATTCATTTAGTATATTTTCAGATACTTACAGAACAGCTTTAATGGCAATTCTGTGGTTCTCTCATCCACAATTGGCATAAAAATGCAAAAGCAATTGCCAGATACTGGAGTCTTTCAAAAATGACTAAAAAAAAACTGGTAAAAAGATCTAGTAAATAATTGCAGATATACTTTCAACAGATTTCCTAAAGCTCACAGAAGAACAGCTTTAGATGCAATTCATAATTGATCAAAATAAACGAAAACAATTGCCAAACACTGGAAAATTGCATAAATTACTCAAAACAGATTATGTTTTAAGATCCAGGAAAAAAATGATAATATCGCTCTAATATATTTCCTGATACTTGCAGGAGAACAGGTTCAATTGCAATTTTGGGGTTTGTCAATTTACAATTGACAAAAAAAAATACAAAAACAATTGCCAGATTCTGTAAAAATTTAAAACTTGCTAAGAGCCGTTTCTGTTTTAAGATTCAGTAATACTCTGTACCTATCCCTTTAGTAGATTTACTGATAATCGCTGGAAAACAGTTTTAATTGAGATTCTGGGATAACCACTTATCAATTGATGAATAAAATACAAAAACAATTGACAACTGGAAGTTTTGAAAGATGTTTTAAAACAGATTCTGTTTTAAGATTCTGTAAAAGTTTGCATAGATCCCGTTAGTAGATTTTCCGATAATCGCAGAATAACACTCATTTCAATTTTGTGGTTTCTCTTAGTACAATTGAGAAGAATAAAATTTAAAAAAAAAACAAATGCTAAACAATAGCAATTTTAATCAATTTAACTAAAACTGATTCTGCATCATGATTTAGTAAAAATCAGCAAACATACATCCAGTACATTTACTGATAATCGCAGGAGAACAGCTTCAATTGCGATTTTAGGGTTTCTCGATTAACAATTAATATAAAAAATACAAAAGCAATTGTCAGACGCTGGAAACTTTTAACAACGCATGTTTTTTTTTTTACTTTCTCCGTTACGAAGTACGAGAAAGTATTGTGATCGTAATTTTTTTTTCAAAAAATTTTTTTACGGAAATATCCGTTTTGGGGTCCCTAGATGCCATTTTTACAATTTTTGGAAAAAAAAAAATTGTATCTGTATGTGTGTGTGTGTGTGTATCTGTGTGTATGTGCGCGCTGCATCTCAAAAACTAATAGAACAATTAAGACGAAACTTTGAACATAAGCTTTATTTGACAATTCGAAGAACTGAAAAGCTTTTGGTAAAATTCTGTACGGCGGAAGTGGGTGTTTACCTTAACCGTTTTTTGTTTTTTTTTCCAATATTTTTTTAAATATGAAAAATTTTACGAAAACATTCAGATAAATTTTAAAGACAATAAAATGAACAATGTTTTTGAAAATATTTTTATAAAATCATTTTTATTGGAGAGAAAAATTTATTCATTTTTTTTTTCATTTTTGGTTTATAATTATGAAACGATAATAGTTACAGCAAATTTACATGATTAATAATTGTAAAGAATGCCAAATTGAACAATTTGTAAAGAATAAGTTTTTTCGAAATCTCTTTGGTTTCTAAGTAAACTGACTATTAAACTCAACTTACGTGCCACAACTTTAGGTTATGTCGCAGACGAGCGATATAAATTAAAATGCGCAAAAACTACTTCATCAATTAACATCAAACTTTGAACATAAGCCTTATTTGATAATCCAAAGAACTGAAAAGCTTTTGGTAAAATTTCGTACACTGGAAGTGGCTGTTTACCTTAACCGTTTTTTGTTTTTCTCCGATATTTTTTTAAATATGAAAAATACTATAAAAGCACTTCAACAAAACTTGAAGAAAACAAAGAAATTAACATCACGAAATATTGAACAAAATAATGCTGCAGAGAGATAGAAATATGCATCATGCATATAAATTTCCGGAAAAAACAATTTTCGAAATGATCAAAGAGTGCACGAGAGAGTAGTTATAAGCATTAACTAACAAGTCTCTTTAATATCTTAAAAACACCATGTAATGTAATTTAACATTTATAACATAACTATTTTAAGAACAATGTAACTAACAACAAATGTAGCTAGTGTTAATAGGCTGAAAGACTTCGGTCGATGGCCATTTGTAGCTCTTAGGAGTTTCAATAAACTGTATTTATTATTATTATTAACATCTTTTGTTTGAAAATATTTTTCGTAAAATGTCTGGTTTTTGAAAAATAATAGTTATTAAATAGTTAATATTTTTTGTCATTTTTGGTTTATAATTAAGAAACAATGTTACACCAAATTTATTTTAATAGCAATTGTAGGAAATGCCAAAATGAACAACTTATAAAGAATAAGTATTTTTCGAAATCTTTTTGGTTTTTAAGTAAACTGACTATTAGAATTTAAAATATAATTTGTCATTTTCATCTTTCATAAAATTGATGTTTTAAACGTCAGTTTCATCCGATTCTACAAAACGCTGTATGTGAATTTAAAACATGATTTTAATGGAAAATAACCCATGAAAGCGTAAATATAAATGATACCACCAAGTCGGAGAAAGTAACATGATGGCCACATCACCATTTTTTTCAGAAAAACGCTAGAATCAAATCTTTTTTTATGCATTATAAAATGGTGAAATATGTGCATATAAATGCATTTAAAATCTCGAAAATATGCAACAAATATGCATTATTATATTGAAATATAATAAATTGAAATATGTCAATAAAAAAATACATAAGTTTGTTTATCATCAAATTAAAGAATTACTTTTGAAAACAACTACTTTCCTGGCTAATACCGCGGTGAATATTGAATTATAAAAAAATCGCAAATCACATTTTGCAAAAATTTAGTTTCTTTTAATTCTTCAGATTTCTTTTTACGCGCATATTTCACATATTTCAAAGTAAACACAAAAAAAAATTGAACGTATAAATTACAGTTTATCGCAGGATGAATTTGCAAATACTTTGATGACATTTGGCCGGCATTTCCTTGAATGACTAAATGTTGGTTCATGCCCAAAATCTAAAATTGCAGGTGTTGCAATGTGCCGTGCGACAAAATGTTAAATATTACCATTGTATGTTAAAATATGCATTAAAAGACGAAATATGCATTACTATATGGGAAAATATGCAAATTATGCAACATACAGGGACTTCATTTCAAAAGGAGCCACCCTGAATAACTTTGGATCTGAAGTAGTTACGGTTTTAAGAAAAAAATACGTAATTTTGTTTTCGAGGGGGAAGATAAAAACCACTGTTTTTAGAATTTTTCTTTCACCTCCTCACCCCCAGCCACCCCATCTTTATAATTTCAAATGGCATCCCCCATTGTGTGATACCTCATTTTAAAAGGCATAAAATATACTAGCCAGTAAAGCAAAAATAATTGAAATCAGTTCATTCATTTTAGAGAGAGAGAGAGAGAGAGAAGGGGGTCTTCATTTCAAAATATGTCACCCTAAGTAACTATGGTTCTGAGGTAGTTACGGTTTCAGAAAAAGAAACGACAATTTTGTTTTTGAGGGGGACTTGAAAAACGCTGTTCTTAGAATTCTATCTTTCACCCACTCACCCCCAGCCACCCCAACTTTATAATTTCAAATATCACCCCCTATTGTACGATACCTCATTTTAAAGGGCATACAAAATACTATCCAGCAAATGAAAAATATTTGAAATCAGTTCATTTGTTTTAGAGAGAGAGGGTCTTCATTTCAAAACAAGCCACCCTTAACAACTTTGGATCTGAAGAACTTACGGTTTTAAGAAAAAAATAGGTCAATTTTGTTTTCGAGGGGGAACTTAAAAAACTAACTAGTTTCTAGAATTTTTTCTTTCACCCTCTCACCTCCAACCACCTCATCTCTGGTGTAGCATATTTTGAAATGTATACCCTTTCTCTCTGAAACAATGAACTAATATCAATTATTTTTATATACTGGATAGTATTTTGTATGCCCTTTAAACTGAGGTATCGCACAATGGGGTATACTATTTGAAATTATAAAGATGCGGTGGTTGGGGGTGAGGGAGTAAAAGATAAAATTCTAAAAACAGTGTTTTTTAAGTTCCCCATCGAAAACAAAATTGACGTATTTTTTCTTAAAATCGTAACTACTTCAGATCTAAAGGTATTCACAGTGGCTCCTTTTGAAATGAAGACCCTGTATGTAAAATATGCAAAAATATGCATTTTGCATAAAATCTTATAATATATATCTTATATAATAAGTATATAGGTATATGTGAAACATATTTTCTATAGACAAAATAGTTAAACATATTTTTTTTCGGTGAACAATATTTTCTTTTTTTTATGGATGATAATACATATATTTGGTACAATTTTGCCAGTAACGCCTGCCCGAGTCACGCTCGGGCGTGTGCGTTAAGGGGTTAAAGATTACCCAGTACCGATTGTGCTTCAAGATTCAGTAAATAATTACAAACATACCATTAATAGATTTTCTAATACTCGCAGGAGAATAGCTTTAATTGCAATTCTGGGGGTTCCTACGTCAAAATTGATAAAAAAAAATACGAAAACAATTTCCGGGCACTGGAAGCTTTTAAATTTTACTCAAAACAGATTCTGTTTTATAATACGGCAAAAATTTGCAAACATTCGGTCAGTATATTTCCTAATAATCGCAGATCAACATTAATAGAGGTTTCCCATGCTACTACATGAGAAAAAAAAAACAATTGCTAGACAATGTAAACTTTCACAAATTGCCTAAAACTGATTATACTTTATGATTCATAAAAATTCTGTAAACATCCCTTTACAGCAGGAGAATAGCTCTAATTGCAATTCTGCGATTTTCCACTTCACTATTGATAAACAATGGAAAAACCATTACAAGATACTGTAAAACTTCAACAATTACTCAGCACAAACGCACAAACAAGTCTGTAAGAATCAGTTAAAATATCTACATATCCATCAACCAAAAAACTACGTCAACATACGTCAACCATTTAATAGACAATAGCCATAGTTTCAACAACAATTTTACAATTTTACAAACATGCGATAAAAGTCAAAAATTAAATCTATTAGAACAATTAGAAATTAATAAATATAATAAACGCGGTGTGCTACTTAATTATCAAACCGATGTAAATAATTCACCTTTGTTAAACCTATAAACTCTTGTAAAATCTTTTATAACCGCTTAAATTGTAAATATTTTCCAACCCGTTATACACCCTCTAACATCCCAACCCCCTAACAATACAGTATTTAAGTCGTAATTGTACCATTGTCTTACCATTAATCATCTGCCTGATGAAGCTACTGTGTGGCGAAACATATGTCGCAGTGTTTCGACATTAAAATTTGTGAAAATTCTCAACACACGTGTTTTACTTACCACATCTACATATCCATTTACCAGATTTAATGATTATCACGGGAAAATAGTTCTAATTGTAATTGCTTCAAAATTTATTTAAAAAAAAACTGAAAAAACTCCAAAAACTATCATAATGGATTCTGCTTCAAGGTTCAGTAAAAATTTGCAAATATTCCTACAATATATTTCCTTATAGAAGAATCGCTCTAACTGCAAATCTGGGGTTTCAATTAGAAATTTTATTTTACAATTAAAAAAAAAATACTGTGTTACTTTAAAAGCTTCTCCAAATGAATTTTGCTTCAAGATTCAGTAAAAATCAGTAGATTCCATGATAATCACAGAAACATGGTTCGAATTGCAATTCTGGAGTTTCGGTTTTCACAATTGAGAAAAATTGATAATGAATGTTTACGAAAAGTTTTTACTACATAAATGTCAAAAACAGCTCCAAGTTTGTCAGATGAAAATTTTAAACGAAACTCCTTAATAAAACACCCTTCATTACCAACTACAACTGTTCTATTGATTACATGTAAAAGTACTAATATTATTTTTAGAAAGTATTACATAAATTCATATAATAAATAAATTGCAAAATTTCACTTTTTTTCTCTCCATAAGAATTTGTGTGCAATTAGCAAGACGTTTACATCGTGCGTTTTATTTAAATAAATCTGTCGAAAGAGAGGAGAGAAGAATGCAGGAATTACATAATGTTAAGGTGTTGCGCAAGTGTAATTTGTGAATCATTGGAAACGTCCGAGTCGAGATGGAACCGATCCCACTGCACTTTACTTAGCCAATCATGTTATTACCGTTGGCATTTCATGCGTCGTTTAGAAAAATCATAATGCATTATTATTTTGCCCAGAATCCAAAATGGGGGGAAAATCCTTGAATTTAAAGATCAAACTGTAATCATCTCCAGTGAAATGCGTAATTAAGACATCACGAAGTCGGCAGGAAATGGTTTCTGGTGCAAATTGCTAGGAGGTTTCGTTTAAAACGAATTGGTATCCTCTTACTTGTTCTACTAATCCGAATTGAAAAAAAAAACAATTAAATAACAAAGAAAAAATTAGTTATTTTATTGCGGTTACTTGGTGCTATCATGTGGTTCGTCTTAGATATTTATCAATGGATATAATGTGTTTGCTGTAGTAAATTGTGTATACTTTATCAAACATATAAATTTGGTACATAAATATCTATGCGTCTCAAAAGCGGCAAAAGAGTTTTTTTGGTTACATACCGCTTAGATTATTGAGTACCAAAAGCGGTGAGTATTTTTTTTTTAATGCAATCGTGATCAAATTATTTTCGACGAACTTTATTCGATACTGTCTGCCCGTTTGTCTGAAAAGACATTGTGTAGGTTAGTGCCTTACCCTTGCCCATTGAACCGGCATTTATTATCTGCATAATCGCGCATTGTATTTCGAGCGGATGTGAATAAGTCATTAGACCACACAATTAATTGCCCATTGAACGTATTCCAAAAAACAGAAAAAAAATTAGACGAGCTTGAGGGGGCGGTGTTATTGAACCCGACCGTTTTGTAATTGCTAAAGCGAGCCACAAAGAGTACCGCAAGAGTAGCGGTCGTGCATGTGATTCTGCACCATTTCATTCAACCACAGTGGCCCAATTTGATATAAAAAAACATATGCAAAAAGCAGTAAGACAACACAATTGTGTTTTATTTATCCCAAAAATTAAGAATCAATATTATTAATAATTGAGAGAAACGCTACATTAGGCGTTGATATTTAAGAAACGAAACATTTAAAATAATCTCTTAACTTGTAAATTTACCAGCAAGTCTAGTATACCTAGAATCCGATGCAATTACCAACGTAACAATACTCTCCGGTTCTGTAGGGGATGGGACGTTTCATCGCCGCCGGTTCGCGCCCGCCGGTTCACGCCCGCCGTTTCACCGCCGGGCCAGTTCGCCGCCGGCCGTTTCGCCGCCGGGACAGTATTATATTACAGTAAACTACGTATGTATTGAGTGATCAAATGAATTCCAGATTTGATTATTTTTTTGTATATATTGTATAATATGTACTTTACTATTTTTATAATTATTTTATCTTGTACTGTTAATTTAATTACTGTTTTACTCTATATTTCAATCGTAATTTAATATCGGTAAATACTTAATCAACAACAACAGGAATACCAATGAAACACAATAATGATGATGATAAATGTTTATTATTTAATTTACATAAGTACTTAAAAAGAAATATAAATAAGCGACAATTTAATTATTCATTTGATAATTATGTGATATTCCACGCAAATAATCGATTGGTTCTCTATTTCCAAAATCTGTGATTATTCTTAGAATACGCTCGTCCGTGTCCCGATATTTTCTTAATTTATTTGGCGGTGGATGACCCGCCATAAGTTGCTCCAGATATAGATCTCTTCCTTTTTGAACCCTCCTCAACGCATCTATGAATTTCCATATTGTTGGATGGTGCATATTTAATTCGCACCCAAGGCGTCTGTGGGCGGCTTCCGCGTGATTGTTTGTGCGATCTGTTCCATTTAATGTTCTGTTGTAGACGTTCCACATAGAATACGGAAATAACGGAGGTCGTCTTCCATTTCTGCGCCTATTAATTCGGCCCACATAGTTGTCTTCGAACCAGTTCATCAACGGTTGTAGTTCGTCTGGTAAACTATCGGACACCACATCAACATAATCATCTAAGCTGTTTTCTGGCACGAATGCTAATGAAATAATCATTTTTGATTTTAAAGAAAACTCGGGATTGGTGTTATATTCGTGCAGAAGGCCCATCTCTCCTAAATGCTTCCTCATATTTTGAGCCAAATGAAAGAAACAGCCATGCACATTAATTTGAGGAAAACACTCCTCTATTGCGGCAATTGCAGCTTGTTCGTAATCGCATGTAACACTTTGTGGCTTTAAATTAGGAACTTTGTCTTTAATTAAATTAAACAAGCGCACATAGGTTATTCTTTGTTTGTTTGGAAGAAGGGCATAAAATATTGGGTGGACTCCGCCATATAATTTTGCCATCACGGTATATATTTGTGAAAATAAACGCGGCGCTGTAGAAAATGTCCCATCCATAAACCACGCAGAATTGCTTAGATGCTGCAGCCAGCTCTCTCTTCCAAAAATAATGATTCTATTTGGTCCCACTCCATCGTCGCATAGAAGGAAATTCTCGGTTATACCTGCTTCCGGAATATATTCTTGGTAAATTTGCGGAATTCTTAAGTCCTCTAAGGATACGGGGTCTGCAGGAGCAGCATTCATTTGGTTCCGTTTGCGCCGAATTACTTTTCTAATTGCGCTGTGATTTGGTACCGACGCCAGCACACTTCTTGGTAAATTATTGTTGATAACTTCGGCAGTTCCTTCTAGGGTTCCTTCTGCACGTCTCTTGAGTTTTGTCATGAATGTTGACACTTCAATACGTGCAGCTGATGTGTCGTGGGTATGACTGTTAATTATTTTTAAAAAATCCCCATTTTTCGTATGCACTCTTGCTTTACACCGACCTATCAATTCACAGCGCCAAAACTTGATATTGTCACGTTTACTCAATTTGTCGAATGTATATATACAGGGTGTCCCACGAGGTAGTGGACAGCCGATATCTCAAAAACGGTTAGTAGTACGAAAATCAAATTTGGTGGCTTTAAATGGTTTGAAATGATGCCCCTTTCTGCGTACATAGATTTCATTTCCATTTTTCCATTTCCGAGAAAATGACATCAACTTCAGAATTTCAAATGGGACACCCTGTATATTTATGGTTTTCTTAAAAGGTGATTGAAAGACAAATACAGCGATACCATATTATTCATATATTGTTTTTAGGAAAACAAAAGAACAATGTATATAAAAACAACGAACAGATTAACAAACAAAAATAACAAACTAATTAATAAAAGTTGTGCGACAAGAACTCAGGCTATAAGATGTTCAAATTGATTTCCAGATTCGTTAACACAAAATTCAAGTCTTGCCATAAGGTTTCTTGTGCAAGTTGCTCTCACCATATCTGCAGTAATTGTTCGGCATGCTGCTACGATTCGATTCTGCAAGTCTTCCAGATCTATAGGTGGTGTGGTATATACGAGATCTTTTAAATATCCCCAAAGGAAAAAATCCAAAGGTGTAATATCTGGGGATCACGCTGGCCAATCTATCGTACCATTTCGTCCGATACAGCGTCCTTGGAAAGTAGTATCAATATACTCACTCACTCGTCGAGAATAGTGAGGGGGTGCACTATCATGTTGCCATCACATCATTGCTCTCTCATTTAGCTGAAGTTCATTTTGGAGGAAATTTAAATATACAGCGCTAGTCAATGTACCTTGATAAAAGTAAGGACCAATCACACGAACATTAAATAAAGCACACCATATATTTACTCCGCAAATGTGCTGAAAATGAGTTTCTTCCATCCAGCGCAGATTATCAGGAGACCAGTAATAGCAGTTATGTTGGTTAACAGTGCCATTGTTGTGAAATCGATTTTCATCACTCCATAATATTTTATTTAGGAAACTTGGATCGTATTCAAGTTTGATTAATATTTCAGCAATGAAAGTTAATCTTCGTCCTGAATCCTCTGGTGTTAATCCTTGCACTAAATGCACTTTGAATAGGTGGTATTTATTAACTTTCAACACTCGGTGGACTGATTATTTGCTAACTCCCAATTCTTGAGAAAGAAGTCTAGTAGATACATGCGGGTTCGCTTGTGCATATGCCAAAATATTTATAACGTTATCTTCCGTTAGAACTGACCTTTTTCGGAGTGTTTCATGCTTTCCAACGGGAAAAGAACCTCTGCGCAATCTTTCTTCTAACTTCACGAAGGTATTTTTGCTCGGAGTTCGTCGATTCGGATATCTAACTCTGTACAAATCTCGAGAGCGTCTACTGTTTTTGCGACATTCTCCATAGATAAGGAGCATGTCGACATACTCTTCATACGTAAAACTGGGAGGCATTACTTACACGTAATCAGAATGTATTGTCAACTTGACATCGAACATTTGACAGGAAGCGTTTTCAATTTTTTTTACGCTTTTGTTAATCCATGCCACCGCGATTATCTATTTCGATTATTACTTCAACAATACTCCCTCAGTTTATAATAAAACTCCCTACTAATATGGTATTGCTGTATTTGTCTTTCAATCACCTTTCCAAAAATCCATAAATATACAGGGTGTCCCATTTGAAATTCTGAAGTTGATATCATTTGCTCGGAAATGGAGAAACGGAAATGAAATCTATGTATGTAGAAAGGGGCATCATTTTAAACCATTTAAAGACACCAAATTTCAATTTCGTACTACTAACCGTTTTCGAGATATCGGCTGTCCACTACCTCGTGGGACACCCTGTATATCCATTATACGAAAACTTTTCTTTTCCTCTTTTCGATAAGATGTTTGCATCCATTTCAATTTACACAATTGCACGAGCTACTAACTGGTCTAACGAAAATATAGGAATGAATTAAAATAAAGCAATTTCCTACTTATAGGCAGTAGACAAAGTAATTATGTTTACCTCCACCCCAAAGGAGAATTCAACAAATTAAATTGCAAGTTGACCACCTAATAGTAATCCCTTAATTAGGAGATTTAGTTTTAGATTTAGGAAATCCGAAAACGATGTAAGGCTTATTCCTTGATATCTACTTATTTTCCTAACAAATCTCTTTGGGATATGGTTTTACCGAATCCCCTAATTAAGAGATTACTATTAAGTGGCAAAATTGCTATTGGATTTGTTGAATGCCCTTTGAGGCGGATTATCAAATGAAGAATTAAATTGTCGGTGATTTATATTTTTATTTTTGTGGTTATGTAATATAAATTAAATAATTAATTTTGTTTCAATTTCCACTCGGTTATTGAGTATAGTTTATTTATATATCTTAAACATATATTATATCCAAGGCTTGTTCTAATCTGAAATTCATTTGATCACTCAATACGTAGTTTATTGTAATATTATTGTGGCGGTGAACTGTCCCGGCGGCGAAACGGCCGGCGGCGAACTGGCCCAGCGGCGAAACGGCGGGCGTGAACCGGCGGGCGCGAATCGGCCGCGGCGAAACGTCCTAGATCCGGTTCTGTATTACATAATTTTCTCCCGTCTGTCAGTTGCCTAATTTTCACTTGAACACACTTCCATCCTTCTGAAGTACCAAGACATGTTTTCGTTCTTTGCAAGTGAGAAATTTTACATCCGTATTTATAATATGGTCAAATAAAGTTACTCCACAATACCTCGTCTTGTCACGGGGTGTTGTTTGTTTTCTTAATTTTGGTCAATACTATTAAGTGGTAGGTGGTCAAGCCTTCAACTAGATTTATATAGTGGCGTTTATATCGAAACACTTGTTAATTGCTACACATAAATAATATGTTTCTGATTTCCCATAAAAAAACAATTGCCGTATCATAAGTTGAACTGGCAAAACGAAAATGGCATTCTACGTTTTGAAAGACTGAACAATAGTTATCGGCCAAGTAACTTATTTTAAAAATTCAAGACAGATTGAAAAATAACACATTTCTGATTTTCCATAAAAAAATTGCATATCATGAGTGGAAACAAAACGACAACAATCAAAACCTGAACTGTGTAAATTAAAATTGTATTCTACGGCTTTAAAAATTCTAGAAAAATTATCAGTCAAAGAATTTGTTTTTAAAAGTTCAAAATCTAAAACGATTTCCATATGCTAAGTAGAAACAAAACAGCAACGGTGCAAACTTGAACTGGAAAGTCTTAACGATTTGAGAAATTGTAGTAAAATAATCAGTGAAGGAATTTACGCTCAAAAACTTAAGAGAAGGCATTTTTAAGTGAGGATTTTTTTTTGCTTATCTATTTTATCACGGCAGGAGTTTACATTTATACCGTATATATTGCGATTCCTCCGATTATATTTACAATTCCGAATATTTTTCTCCAATTCCGATTATTTTCCCGATGCTCAACAGATATTCCAAACGATTATCATCCGATTAGTACCATCATCCGAATCGCAGTATTCCTATTATTAAAATCATCCGATTATCCCATCACTACGAGCAGTGTAAGTATAATTTAATGTAAACAACAACAATTAAAAATAGTAAACTAACATATTCAAATTACTTAAATACTAAATATAACCAGCTTCTGGTGTTTCATATAAACTGTATGCTATACGTATAAAATCAAAACATTAGTTGTTAATTTTGTTTTCCTATAAGTCTACTATACGAAACAAAACATTCGGTCGGTCATGGCCATCTAGATGCAAGATTATTTTTGGAAAAAAGAATGACACTTGTCGTTTTCTTTTCGCACAAACAATTGACCTATGTGTGAAATTATGTCCTGAATCCGAAAAAAACAAAAAATATATATGTTTCGTTTAAAATTTCCAAATTGATGTTACTTCCGGTGAAACACTTTTAACATTCAAACTCTTGAAAGTCGCCGTAAAGCACATCAAGTTACAGTACTTTTTAAGATATTAAATTACTTAATTGATTGTCCAGACATTATCGTGCAATTGAAATGTCAAGTTCCTAATCGCCTTAGGCAAGAATATTTCTTTCATTTACCCATTCTTAAAACAAATTTATTAACCAAATCTCCTCTCTTTTCTATGTGCTCTATTTATAATAAATTTAATTTTTCATCAAAAATTTATTTTCAAGAATCCCATTCTGAACACTATTTGTTCATAAAAATTATTTGTGAGACTTACAGAAACTGAGACAAGAAAAATTTATTTTGACGTAAATCGTTCGTACAACTGCCGGAAATGCCGAAAAACAATTAAATTTAATTTTTCTTCAAAAATGTATTTTTCTATTTTTTTAAGTCTAGAATCCCATTCTGAACACTATTTGGTTATAAAAATTATTTGTGAGTCTTACAGAATCTAAGACAAGCAAAATTTCTTCTAACGTAAATTGTTCGTACAACTGCTGGAAATGCCGAAAAACGATTAAATTTATATTTTCTTCAAAATTTTATTTTTGTATTTTTTCATGTCTAGAATCCCATTTTGAACACTATTTGTTCATACAAATTATTTGTGAGACTTACAGAAACCGAGACAAGCAAAATTTCTTTTGACGTAAATCGTTCGTACAACTGCTGGAAATTCCGAAAAACGAATAAATTTTTATTTTCTTCAAAAATTAATTTTTGTATTTCTGTAACTTTCTCCGTTACGAAGTACGAGAAAGTATTGTGATCGTAATTTTTTTCATTTTTTTTTACGGAAATATCCGTTTTGGGGTCCCTAGATGCCATTTCAACAATTTATGGGAAAAATTTTATGTGTGTGTTGTGTGTGGCTGTGTGTGTCTGTGTGTGAGTGAGTGAGTGTGTGTGTGTGTGTGTGTGTGTATGTTCCTCTATACTTGTGGCAACTTGTGTGTGCCTCATCCTGAACTGTGGCGGACGCACGGAATTGTGGCAACTTACACACTGTGCCACAATTTTCTCTGGTGATTTCTCCGTTTCTTGTTAACTTAGACTAACGATATGTACACTGAATATTATGATCAACAAAATACATTTATTCATTATCATAGTATTTACGAAAAGTACCTTTTACACAAGTTATGCAACTTTTTTTAAAAATGTGTAAAAGACGCCACTATTCAGGATCTTGCATGTGGTACACACACTCATATTTGTGGCAACTTCAGTAGTGTTTAGTTGGTAGCGCCCTCTACAAAAAAATGCTACGTTGCCAGTAATTTGATACTGAGAGTTTCTTCGGCGCATATATATTTGGGTTGGAGCCGGATAATATCCTAGAAATCATTTGTGCTCTTATGAATTGTTTTTCTAGTTGCATACATATCATATTTTAATCTGTTATAATAATAATAGGTAATTATATTGGTTAAATAAATAATTAATTTAATAATTAATTATTTCTTCTTAATTGCTGAATAAAGTAAAGATAATATAAAATAATTTTAAAAATTATTTAATTGTTAGACATTCAGCAATTGATCATACATATAATATATTTTTATAATTTTTGTTAGCTTAGTTTATTTTTTGTTTACTTTCCTATAAGTTTATTAAATTGAATTTGAGGCTCTTATTTAAAGTTATTCGGTCGTATTATAATTCTATTTAACATCTTCAGGGACAAATGCACAATTGTATACGTTTCAAAAAATGCTTCATAAATTTTAAACGAATAGGATTTAGTGCATTAACGCAATCTCGTCTTCAGTGAGGAAATCAGCCACAGGTGTGCATTTCCATGCCTTTACCGTCTCTCTGGTATGACTGCCAGGATTTCAATTGTTTTCAAAAGATGGTAAAATTCCAAATTCCAAATTTAATTTGTTTATGAATAGGTTAAATTTACATTTTATTAAAACTATTTTTGTCAATGACAAGGCGAAGAGTAAAAAATATCTCAAATAATACTAAGAACATAATATAAAATAATATTCAGATATTCTTTATTAAACATTTTTGAACATTTTAAAACATAGAAAATTGACCACCAATTTTTTATCAGTATTATGATTATTATAAATATCATCTAGTATGAATCGAGCTAAGAGTCAATTGTCCATTGAATTTATGTGATTTTAATTTAATAACTGGCACAAAATGGTAAATAATTTTAATCCTATCAAATATTTTAATAATAATTTAATACAATTTCAATTTGTTTTTCTAAATTTACATATTTTACTATTAAATGTTTTTTTTTGTAATTTAGTTAAATTATAGGTTTAGATGATATATTATTAATAGATTCTGCTTTCGGGGGTATGTTATAATATGCCGTGTATTGTATTACCACAGCCGTTAATATTTTGCCAATTAACTTTTGGACCATATTTTAACTTACGTTTTAATGAAAATATTTGCTTAAAATCCATATTAAAATTTTATGTCTTTTCAGCGAACTAATTGTTCTTATAATTAGAACATTATTATAAGAGACAATAGATTGTAATCCATAGGTTTTAGTTTCATTTTCAGTAAAATGACATTGACATTAATTACAATTTCTTGTTCTCTTGTTTCGGTTATCAAAGTTAACATATCAACAGTTAAATAATTAAATTTTAATATAGTACCACTTAAAACTTAAGATGAAAACTTTAAAAGTCCGCAATTAAAAATACAATCAATATATTTAATATTTTTTCTGCATTGCAATGAATGCTGTTTGTTTGCAGCTTCTCAACTATCCCCTTTGAAAGTTACTTTTAGGGAAAAAAGTTATTCTTTATAAAAAGTTCTGCATGGTCCAAAACCTAGAATGCAATCATCAGATGTCAAATTTTTCAGTAATATACGGAGTTTGTGTGAAAATATGAATTTTGTTCCAGAATAAAGTACCTTTATTATTGACAATATCAAGAACTGTTATAAAGAAAAGTTATTTAGAATTTAAAATTGGGTTTAAACATACAGTCATGTCTGCCCAGTGATAAAAATAAGATTTTGTAATTTTTCTTTTTCTCTACAGTGGTACATGCACATTGATATTTCAAATGTTGCAATGACAGTGACAGGTCTGTCATTGAACGTCAGATATTTGAAAATTATAAATGAATAGTAATTCCGGTGACATTGAGTTTGGAGAAAAAATAGAAATTAATTGTGATTGAAGATTATAAAACGTATCGGGAAGCAGATGAAATATTTAATAACAAACATCCAGATAAAAATGTATACAATACTACAGTAATGAATATTTATTTCATGAAATTAGGGTTGATGGAAATCCATCGATTTCTAGACAATTCGCAAGCCCTTCTTTTTTTTTATTGGATTTGGCTTATAAGCCATTCACCCACTAACGGTTATAATATTTGCAGAATAAAAGGAGGAAAAAATGAATAATTACAAGCCTTTCTAGAACATCTTTAATATTTTTAACAGACCACAAAATTTAGCTGAACTTGAACATTGCATAAGAGATGAAATGCGCAGGTTTAGCCCGGAAAATTCGGGCAATGAATGAGTTGTTATTAAAAAAAAAAAATCGATGACGTCTTTACACAAAAATAAATGATGGCTGAAAATCGACTTTCATGGAAAAATGTGTATTTTTATCAAAGAAAATTGACATGAGGATTTTTTCCAAAAATATTTTATTTTGATTTTACTGAATTTATTCCATACTGTACTGCGTGCACTATATATAAGAATTAAATGAAAACCAAAGTATTACAAGTTTATTCCATATAACCGTTATTATTTAGAAGAGAAAAACAAATACAGCGATTTTATTGGCAGAATTAATCGAGAAATAACTTTGAAATAATTTAAGTACATAATGTATTAATAAAATTACATTTTGCACTGGTGCTTGAAATAATTTTAGTTAAGTACATTAAAACAGTGCCAGTGTCTGTTTAATAACACAGTATAATTGTTATGCTTTCGTATAAAGGGAAACAACAGGTCTATAAAAATCCGAAATAATAGAAAAAAAATAAGTAGCCATTTTTTAAAGTTACAGACGATCTAATTTCAAAAAAAAAATGATAACCTTGATGTAAACATTCAACGGCCCAATTGTTTATTATGTAAGTAACTATGAAAATTTATAGGGCTGGCAACCTTGGCTTTTACGTTGCCAGATGTTCCCATTCTTCATCCCTAGTACCTGCGTTCGACCTTCCCTTTAAATTTTAAAAGGAATTCGTTTAAATGAATGCTACACAACTCAAAATCCGTTCCAAACTAACACGCTGAATAAAACTAACTCATATTTAATTTATATTACACGTACTTTTTCAATCTAAACGGCAATTATCAAATTCAACTTTTACTTTTAAATGTAACATGGCTCAATGAATTTATATTTATGTTCAGTAGCTCCGAAAAGTCCGATTCAAACCAATATACAATAAATTAATCTAATTCAAGTATATACGCATTCTAGGGCCGAAAGACCTTAGGTCAATAGCCCATGTGACAGTCTTGTTTATTTAAAAAATATGTAAATAATGTAATCATGTCAAAAGGCTGTTAATAGAGATTATGTATATATAAATTTTAGTAATTATTACATATATTTTATTTGTCCAACACTATTTTTATTTTTTAAATTAAAAACAGACGTATTCGAGGATTTTCTTATTTTTACACACGTAGCACATATTTCAAAGTAATAATATTTATTACTTGATAACAAAATTGATATTTATTATATGTTTTAAGTACATTTAAAAACTAAAATAATTTTGGCTTTTAAATGTGCAGCAATTTTCAGTCGAGTTATGAATTTTTTTAAATGTATTTTTTTCAATGACGCACACTGGAATGCAAAAATTAAAAAATAATATAAAACAGAAGGATAAAATCCTACCAAAAATTCAGTTTACTTCACAAGGCGTCTATCTTTCAATAATAATTTTGGTTTTTGAATGTGCAGCAATTTTCAGTCGTTATGAATTTCTGAAAATGAAGTTTCTTCAATGTCAAACTTTCGAGCGCAAAAAATTAAAAAAATAATGTGAATCGCAAGAAAAAAATTCTACAAAAATTCAAATCACTTTACACGCCGTCGATCTTTCAAAATCATTTTGTCTTTTGAATATTATTATTATAAAAAAAAAGTGTTTGAAATATAATAAAAATTAAATTGAATGTGGTAAAAAATAAATATAGCATCTATAAGAAATAAGAAATTTATGATACAAACGTCTTTGCCATTCTTAAATACCTCCTCAATTAACTAAGATATAAAGAAACAACGAAAAACAAAAAAAAATGAAGTAATTTTTTTCAATGGATTATTAATCAGCATAAAATTCTGCAAAAGTGCCATAACCTCTATCTCTTCTAATAAGCGGGATCCCCATGATGAGTCTCGAATTTGAAACACCCTATATAATATCAAATATTACTGAGAATTAATACACCCATGATGAGGAAAATTATTCTATTTCTTAATTATTTCATTTTCATCTTGTGTTCGATCAACCAGTTTCGACATGCACGGCTTATTATAATTACACCCTTTGTACTAAACAGGTCACTGATTCGAAAAGAAATAACACACATATAAAAATTATTCTCAAATAATAGGATATCAGATGTCTTACTATGTTTATAATATTGGGCAAATTATTCTAAAAGTAATGAATCAATCATTTTCATCAAATTAAATTTTAAAATTAAAAAAAAAATTGTGATTAATTTCCATTGAATCTTTTTCTGTCTAACTTTTCTCTATTACGGCATAAGAGGATGCAACTAATATTAGTACAGGTACAGGTTTAATACCGTAATTTATGCATTATTAATTATTCCAAGAAAAATCACTTTACTTTTGAAAATCAAAACCAATACAAATTTGATTAAATATTATATTGGTATTCATTGTTTATTTCCGGCAATTTAGCTCAACAAATTATCTCAAAGATTTATAGCTCAGGCAAAAATAAGTTTACAAAATCAAACGTTACTTGAAATAGTATAATTTAGGCTATTGTTTGACCACCAATTTATAATTTAGTAAATGTTATATTCAGTTTAAAATTGTTCGAAAAACTTATTTTTTGTCGTAAGTTATTATTATTGATTGGTATTTATTTCTATATTAATATTTACAAGAAATGAATAAAGATGAATAAAGTATTATTGAGAAAATGGACGTAATAAAAAATCTAAGATTTATTTCTCTACCATGCGTTACAATGGCCAATGAAATTCAGTTTGAAACCGCAAAAAACTTAAAGAAAGTTATTAATTTAAATAGCAATAGTAAAAATCTATTTTTAAATGTGTATAGAAGTGGATGCCATGCCTCAAATGTTTTTATCTTTCGCAGATGTTAGCATTCGTCACCCCCAAGTTAACCTGTTTCGACCGCCCTTTAAATTTTAAAACGAATTCGTGGAATGAATGCGTCACATCCCAATATCCGGTCCAAACTAACACACAATAGCACATAAAAACATTTACACATTAACAGTAAAATATCCATTTATGTAAAGTAATTTAATTAAAAAATCACTGAACTAATAGCAAGGAAGGGATGTAAATCTGGTATGAGAAAATATCATTTTCATCGATTAAATGTCGTTCCCAATAAAATATTTTATGAATTATATATTAAAATCTTTGTTTACAAGTTCTTTGGAATTTAATAATGCATTTAGTGATGATGTTGGATATTTGTTGCCACTTATTATTTTGTTGCTGTGGCAACGCATTGTTTGTTTTATTTTTTAAACGAAATGACTCAAAAAATTTCTAATAGTACAATTTAAAAAAATGGGATCAGAGAAAAATCTATAAAGAGTAAAAAAGTGTATTGTTATAGCAACAAAGTATTCAACTTTAGTTCAATGCATTTTTGAATCTGGTAAATTTAATTTTAAAAAATTAATTATAAAATTATGCGATATATTTTAGACACGCTACCACTTATTTTTCGTCAAATTTACTTGAAAAATGCCTTAGGCAACCCTAGAAAAAATAGTATTGCATCGTAGTTACAAATGCTCTATCTAAAAAATACACAACAAGGTCGGTTGTTTTTTGAAACTAACAATATTTTGCCATTCAAATAAAAAAATGAAATGAAAAATGTCCTGAAAATGTCTCTCATATAAACTTTATAAATTTACTAAAAATTAATTGATGTAACTTTCGGTAAACCCAAAAGTGCAACTGGTTTTTGGATGACCACTAAACTAAAAAAAAATCGAAAATATGACACTTATTTCTGGAGTATTTCTGAACACTCATTGGGTTTGATGCAAAATCAGAGTTAAATACCAAAAATTTCGAATTTTATATATTAGTGTCTTATTTTAATTAAAACTATTCATTAGAATTGATTCAGAAGATTTACAACATTTTATATCCGAAGTTTTGAACCAATGAAACTATGTCAGCATATTATTATAAAGTAAAATTTTATTATTTAAATTGAAAATAAATCACAAAAGTACAAATATTATTTTCTACAATCGTCAGAAAAAAAGTGTATTGACGCATCGCTAAATTCTCAATATTTAGGTATAGTATTCTAATTTTAACAAAAATATTGTTTGTATTTCGTGTTCGATGATTATTGGCGCATTCGAATGACATTCTCATGCGAAACAATAAAAACACAAATTTTGCGCACGTGCAAAAATAACTATTATTACGATAGAAAAAATTGTGAATGATACACGCATTAAAAGTGCCTTTATTTTTATTTCGTAGCGTTGCGAACTGCTGGTTCGCCGTCGTTGTGCAAATTCCCTACTC
This sequence comes from Ocypus olens, assembly GCA_910593695.2. NCBI lineage: Eukaryota > Metazoa > Arthropoda > Insecta > Coleoptera > Staphylinidae > Ocypus > Ocypus olens. The sequence continues at coordinate 28,373,248 of OU343059.1, forward strand.
ACAAAATGAAGTAATTCTTTAAATGCTTGTCATAAATTATTTTCTGAATATGTACATCGATAATATAAAAACCAATTTTTTTGAAATAACCATGCATTTAAGGGTAAAAGATGTTCAAAAGGTAGAATGCAATGAATTATTGTAGGTTGCTGGCAGCGGCAACGTTGCTTTTCACACACTGGTAGGTTATGCAATACTTGTGGCAACCCATTCTTACACACGGTATGTTTCCCCACACTTGTGGCACCCTGGATACACACTTCACGTTTCCCAATACTTGTGGCACGGTTGCCACAATTGTTTTTTTGCAATAACTTTGTTTATATGGAGGGTAAAACAAAATGAATCACATATTCAGAAATAGCGTGGAAAAGCGCAGCGAAAGGGCAGCATCTAAACGAAAGCGCCACAATTGAGGATATTTCATGGGTTGCCACAAGCATTGCGGGACGTGTATGTGTGTGTGTGTGTGTGTGTGTGTGTGTGTGTGTCTGTGTGTGCGCACGGTATCTCAAAAAATAATTGAGCAATTGATACGAAACTTTAAACATAAGTCTTATTTAATAATCTGAAGAACTGAAAAGCTTCTGGTAAAATTTCGTACACAGGAAGTGGGAGTGTACCTTAACTGTTTTTTGTTTTTTTCCAATATTTTCTTATATATCAAAAATATCACAAAAATATTTAAACAAATATTGAACACAATAAAGAAATGAACATCTTTGGTTTGAAAATATTTTTCATAAAATCATTGTTATTCGAGAAATATATTTTTTTAAATTTTTGGTTTATAATTATGAAACAATAATAGTTGCAGCAATGTTAATAATAATTGTAGAGAATGCCAAAATGAACTTATAAGGAATAAGTTTTTTTCGAAATCTCTTTTTTTGAGTAAACCGAGTTTTTGAATTTGAAGTAAAAATTTTCCATCTTACATAATTTTGACGTTTTAAACGTCAGTTTCATCCGAGTCTACAAAACGTTCCATGTACCTTTAAAATATGATTTAAATTGAAAAGAAACCACGAAGGCGAAAATATGATACCATCCAGTCGAAGAAAGTAACATGATGGCCACATCGCCATTTTTTTCTTAAGCATTGTATTTTTATTTATATAACCTGTGATTGGAAGTTTATTCCGATTGATGTATTTATAAATAAATAAAAAAATAAAATAAATAAAAAACCGAAAGTCCATCTAAAGTTTGTGTCCAATTTGCTTTTAGTATAACCCTACCAAATTTTATATTGATATCCCAAGTAATAAAAAATGGTGATGTGGCCATCATGTTACTTTCTCCGACTTTATATTTACGTTTTCATGGGTTTATTTTCAATTGAAATCATATTTTAAATGTACATCGAGCGTTGCGTAAACTCGGATGAAACTGACGTTTAAAACGTCAAAATCATGAAAGATGTAAAAATTATACTTCAAATTCAAAAACTCGGTTTACTCAAGAACTAACGAGATTTCGAAAAAAACTTATTCTTTAGAAGTTGTTCATTTTGGCATTCTGTACAATTATTATTCACATAATTTTTCTGTAACTATTATCGTTTTATAATTATAAACCAAAAATTAAAAAAATAATATTAAATTTTTTTCTCGAATAAAAATGATTTTATAAAAAATGTTTTCAAGCAAAAGCTGTTCATTTCTTTGTTGTCTTCAAAGTTTGTTTGAATGTTTTTGTGATATTTTTCATATTTAAGAAAATATTGGCAAAAAACCAAAAACAGTTAAGGTAAACGCCCACTTCCGGTGTACGAAATTTTACCAAAAGCTTTTCAGTTCTTCAGATTATCAAATAAGATGGATGTTCAAAGTTTCATATCAATTGCTCTATTAGTTTTTGAGATACAGCGCACACAGACAGACACACACACACACACAGACACACACACAGACACACACACACACACACACACACACACACACACACACACAGACACAAAATTTTTTTTTCCAAAAATTGTTGAAATGGCATCTAGGGACCCCAAAACGGATATTTCCGTAAAAAAAAATTTTGAAAAAAAAATCACGATCACAATACTTTCTCGTACTTCGTAACGGAGAAAGTAAAAAGTGTTACGCTGAGTCTGTTTTGTGTTACACTCGGTATATTATTTTTATTAAATTTAACCAAAGAAATTAAATTCGGTTGCCAAAATTTGGATCCGTCGCTTCGCTTAGACGGATATTTTAACTTGTTTCTACTAAAAATATATTGTCAAATCTAACATATTTCTACTAAAAATATATCTAACATATTTTATGCAAGATAAAAAGTAATATATATTAATGAAATTATTCCCAATTATTTAGTGAATTTTTAAAATTTGCCCAAAGAAAATAAATATAAAATAATAATCGGTATGCAAAAGGAGAATGTTAAAAAAACGTTTTTTTTACCTAACACCACGACGTGAAAAACCTATTTAATATGTATCCGTAACGCCTATTGATGGCGAAAATATAGGTTAGACCGCAAAAAACATGTGAGGTTCTATCAAAGATCAAAAATTCAGGAAGGATTATATCGATTTTCTCTGAAACTATCAATGATACAAAAAAGATACAGTAGTTACATAGTGACCTTGGTTTGACCTTATGACTTCTACGTAAGGTCAGGTGAAATTCAAAGTGCGCGCTCTCAAATTACTTGCTGATCAACAACTTAAAAATAGACTCAAAGAGTATCTACAGTATAAGGCATTTTATGATGTTCACAACTGCTTATCTAATAACTTTACAGATTTTATAATTTAACACCAGTTGTATCAATTTTATCAATTTTATCAATTTTATCAATTTTATCAATTTTATCAATTTTATCAATTTTATCAATTTTATCAATTTTATCAATTTTATCTATTTTATCAATTTTATCAATTTTATCAATTTTATCAATTTTATCAATTTTATCAATTTTATCAATTTTATCAATTTTATCAATTTTATCAATTTTATCAATTTTATCAATTTTATCAATTTTGTCAATTTTATCAATTCTATCAATTTTATCAATTTGATCAATTTTATATCTACACTGATTTTAACAATTTTATTTTTTATGTTATATCTTCAACCAAATAGTTACAGTATTTTTATCATTAAGACCACTGTTATTAATTTTATACTAATTTTACCTATTTTAGCTGTAGACATATAATTTATTTTTACTTTTTGTAATTTTTTGTCGCTTTTAGATTAATAATAATTTATATTTTAGAGATTTTACATTTATATTTTGATTATATATTATTCCTAACTGATCATTCTGGCCTTTTATTGGTTATCTCACGATATACACTTGTTTTACTTGTATATTTAATTCTGTAATTATCCACCCTTATGTATTAATTTTTGACCTGTGTAAACTTTGTTATAACACCAATAAAGCATTATAATAATAATAAGTATTATTATTATTATTATAAGAAAAGAAAAGTCTTTAGTAAAAATTTCGTACACCGGAAGTGAGTGTTTACCTAAACCGTTTTTTGTTTCTTCACGATAATTTCTTAAATATGAGAAATATTACAAAAATATTTAAACAAATATCAAAGATAACAAAGAAATTAACATCTTTTGTTTGAAAATATTTTTCATAAAATTATTTTCTTCGAAATTTTATTTTATTTTTTGGAAAAAATTAATTTTATGAAAAATATGTTCAGACAAAAGATGTTCATTTCTTTGTTGTCTTTAATATTTGTTGCAATATTTTTTATACTTAAAACATTATCGTGAAGAAACAAAAAACACTGGTAAATATGCACTTCCGGTGTACGAAATTTTACCGAAAGCTTTTATTTTCTTGGGATTATCAAATAAGACTTATGTTCAAAGTTTCATGATAATTCCTAGATTAGTTTTTGAGATACAGAGCGCAATTTGAATTTCAAGTGACCTTTCGTAAATTTCACAAGGTCAAACCAAGGGCACTATGTAACTGCTATATGTTCCCCTCCAAACCGTTCATCTTTTATCCGAAACATTTTTTTTTGTATGATTGATAGTTTAAAAAAAAATCGATATAATCCATCCTGAATTTTTGATATTTGATAGAACCTTAAAAGTTTTCCCCAGACTTTTCCGCGGTCTAACTTATGTTTTCATCATCCAGAGGCGTCACGGATACATAATAAATAGGTTTTGCAGTTGCGGTGTTACATAAAAAACGGGGTTTTTAACATTCTCCTTTGGGTTCGTGGCTTATGCAAATTTCACATAGAGATTTTAACGTGTACGCTAATAATAATAATAATAAATGCCTTATTCAAGGGATAGACAATAATATGATAGAAACATAACTGTTAATTAAAATGATTTCAAATAAAGCAGACAATTGAATACAAAAAAGAAAAAAAACATATTGTTCATGTAATACACATTTACGTTAATAATAAATAAATAATAAATACAATGGCCATCGACCGGAGTCCTTCAGCCAAGAATTACACAGTATAATGGAATAATCAATAATTATGTAAACAAACAATGAGTTTGGAACAAAAAAAAAATACCTATTTGGCATGTATGATGGCATTAGTGATCTATACTTTCTCTCGAAGCTATGAGATGTTCAAATAATGTTGCTTCGGGAAATTTGTAGCGGGACGAAGGATTTTCGCGAATTAGCATCATTGCTTCTATACATTCTAGTGTGCAGTATTTGTTGGCAAATTTATTAGCAATTAGTTTGCAGCGTTCACTAAATTTAGGGATATTGGTGGTTGAGTAGAGGAGGATGTTTGGTGGATTGTAAAGTGACATTTACGTTATTATCAATAATTATTCAGAAAATTTTCGAAATTTACGGGGCGGTCAACTAGCACCAAAATGCGGCAGATTTTTTCAGTATGCCTTGGTTATTATTCATATGATTTTTATAAAGGGGGTGGCGGGATAAGATGGGTGTGGCGGCCCTCGCGCGATTTGAGTTGCAAGTTTAGAAACCTTGTTTTAAATATTTAAAAAAAAGACTCGTAAAAAATCTGGAAAAATGCCGTTTTCTAGTCTTGGGTGTAATAAAATTAAATCAAATAAATCCGTTCACACAAAAAAATACAAACCATTTTACAGTGGAATAATTTCAGAAAAACGCATTTTTTACCACATTTTTGGTACAAGTCGAATATAACAGTTAATGAGCATATATATCTCTTTTTTTAATATTTAAAACAAGGTTTCTAAACTTGCAACTCAAATCGCGCGAGGGCCGCCACACCCATCTTTCCCGCCAACCCCTTTGATTTCATTTTGTGACAATTAAAAAAAATCTAACTAAATTTTTGCGATGTGCAAATATAGCCCTAAAACGTGCCATATGTTTTTCAGATTTTAAATAAATAATATTAGTATTTGAATAACACAAGAAGTGTTTTTTTGTTTGAGGGCAAATATATTTCAGTTGAAATCTCTATGTTAGATGGACACGAACAGCGAACCCAAATATTTGATATTAATTCTCTCTTGCCAATACCTCGTGGAAATAATTAACACGTACAATATTCAATCCCGTTAAATTAAATGCATAAGTGAGATTTAGTAAGACCGTAAGATAGAGAATGGCGATTATAAAATAACAGTAGAAATGGAAATTAACTTAGCTATTTGGAAATGAAGAAAAATTTCATTTTGGCATATAATTATATCTGTTTTAGTATTATCAGATTATAAATGTAAACATTTAAAAAATCTAATATAGTTCTAGCTGTTACTTCAAGTGGCTGATTATGTTTTATGCAACACTCAAAACATGTTATGTGAGTAATTATAAAGCAAGCAATCAATTATTGTGATTTTGTATAAAAATATTTGATATTTACCAATGTTCATTTACTTATTATTTAAAATACATTACTTAAAGATGAATGTTTATTATTTTTACCTATCTCTCCAACAATCCTACCATGACAGTTTGTCAAAGAAACAAAGTAGCATTGCACTTGTTAAAAATTACATGTATTTATCAATATGGGTATTCGAAATACGCATAGTGAATCGTAAAAGCTCCTCTGATAGAAAATTAGTAATAAGTTTTTTCATGAAAAAAAATCGGGTGCTAGCTTGATGTTAGCCATTTTATAAAAATTGACGTTTTAAAAACAGGAAAAAAAAATAAAGATGGGGTGCCAGTGTAAATTCTTGTGGTGCTAGCTGGTGCTAGGTAAGGCCTTTGTGGTGCAACACTTTTTTTTTTGTAGTAAACAACATGGGGTGCTGAGTTGACCGACCCGAAATGGGTTTACATAGAGAAAACAAATTCGGCATTCGAAATTTGAGTTCGTCGCTTATGCCGATTTTACATGGAGATTTCAACAAGTTTCGTTGGAATCTCCATGTAAAATCGGCATAAGCGACGAACCCAAATTTAGAATACCGAATTTATTAATTAACTTATGAAAGATAAACGTATATATTTGTTATTCCTAATAATTATTAAATTAAAGGCAGAAATTCCTCTGGTCGATAGGCATTTCGCAGATTAACAAATTAATCATCACTTTATCATATGCCCGTCAGTTATATGTAGTATTGTTTCTATTAATAAAGACGTTAAAGATGTTAAACATCATTAAAAATAAATCCATTATAATTGAATTAAAAAAAAAACGAGTAAAAAAAAAGTAACACAGAGATACAAAAAACCCTAAAACGCAGAATCTAATACAAACTGATAGTAACGAGGAAAGTAAGAATTCGTTCCTGGTAATATTTGACAGTGACATAAGCAGGCGACGTTGCCGGGTGTACTTTTTATGAAATTAAGCTAATTAAGAAGTATTAAAAATACACATTTGAATTAGAAAGACAAATAATCTTCAAACTAGTCATACTACCAAAATTGTAGGGTTTTCTGCAAATCAATATCGAATAATAACGCATATTAAACGATTGTTCCAACTTTAAGGACCACGTACAACATTTTAGAATTGGGATTTTAAGAAGAATATCGTCACCGATAATCGGCCAATTTATACACACCCGATATACAGGGTCCTGCATCTCACCTTCCGTCTTCTATAGCTCAGTTACTAATTAAGTTAGGATTTTGATATTGTGCAGAATATATTTGTATCCTAGAATGCATTTCAAGAAAATATTTTTGATTATTTTATTTTTATTATTTGGGTGTCCCAAAAAAGTGTGACGTTATGATAATATATTTTTTAAAATTACATGCTATATATTTTATTGCTTACTTGGGTACCTTTTATGGTTGCATACTACTCCCATAATTTTATTGAAATCGATTGAGTGATATCAGCAAAAAAAAATAGTGATGTGGCCATCATGTTACTTTCTCCGATGGTATCATCATTTATATTTACACTTTCATGGTTTATTTTCAATTTAAATAATATTTTAAATGTGCATCGAGCGTTTTGTAGACTCGCATGAAACTGACGTCAAAATTATAAGATGCAAAAATTATACTTTAAATTCAAAAACTCAGTTAACTCAAAAACTAAAGAGATTTCGAAAAAAACTTATTCTTTATAAGTTGTTCATTTTGGCATTCTCTACAATTATTATTAACATTAATTTGTTGTAACTATTATAGTTTTATAATTATAAACCAAAAATGAAAAAAAAAATCTTTTTTTTTTCCGAATAACAATGATTTTATGAAAAATGTTTTCAAACAAAATAATGTCATTTCTTTATTGTCTTCAATATTTAATTAAATATTTTTGTGATATTTTTCATATTTAAGAAAATAATGGCAAAAAACCAAAAACAGTTAAGGTAAACACCCACTTCCGGTGCAGGAAATTTTACCAAAAGCTTTTCAGTTCTTCGGATTATCAAATAAGACGTATGTTGAAAGTTTCATGTCAATTGCTCCATTAGTTTTTGAGATACAGCGCGCACAGACACAGACACACACACACACACACACACACACACACACATTTTTTTTTCCCAGAAATTGTTGAAATGGTATCTAGGGACCCCAAAACGGATATTTCCGCAAAAAAAAATTTTGAAAAAAAAAATCACGATCACAATACTTTCTCGTACTTCGTAACGGAGAAAGTAAAAAAAACTTGAAAAAATCATTTTTGCAATATTGGTTTCAAAAATAAATAAAAAATAAAAATAGTGCCTCGTTAATAAAATCATACAAGGTACTTATTAAATAAGGTCTGATAGTGCCCTTGACCAAGTTTGATTGACATGAATTATACAGGGTGTCCAAAATTTAGTGTCAAACATTCCAAACTTTAAAGCTCTTATTTTAAACTGGAGCCCCTGTATAGTTTCATGTCATTCCATGCGGAATTAAAAAACAAAAATTTTTCCTAATAACAACCCTATCGAAATTCCCAACGCATTAAAAGTTATATGCATAAAACTCGTTTTATTAACTATTCCAATGGCCATTTTATTGAATAAAAATCGAAGGTGGCTTTGAAAAACAATTTATTGACCTTAAAATTGAACAAAGTGACAAGAGACTATTTTGACTTTAGTAATGTAAAAGTTTAAAGCATTGTTAGCTTAAGCTCTTTATACTCAAGAATTATATTTTGTCATGGAAAAAATCATTCTTGAGTATAAAGAGCTTAAGTTAACAATGTTTTAAACTTTTACATTATTAAAGTCAAAATAGTCTCTTGTCACTTTGTTAAATTTTAATGACAATAAATTATTTTTCAAAGCCACCTTCGATTTTTATTTAGGAAAATGGTTATTGGATAGATGATAAAACGAGTTTTCTGCAAATAACTTTTAATGCGTTAGGAATTGGGATAGGGTTGTAAGGGTCCGGGACAAAGTGCCGAATGCCCAAAGTGCCGAATCGAAATTTTGCCCAAAGTGCCGAATTTCATACTACCGACCATGCCCAAAGTGCCGAATCTCATCCGTGACTCGTGCCCAAAGTGCCGAAAGACGCTTAGCGACGTCGCATCGTTCGGAAACAAGGCGTCGGAACCGAATGCGAATCGGCAGTTTGGGCATTCGGCACTTTGTCCTCGAACCGACATTGGAGTATGGACCAAAATGCCGAACGCACGCCGGTTCGGCACTTTGGTCATTCGCCAAAACGTCCCCACACGCACCTACGAACAAGGCCCAAAATGCCGAATGCACACCCTCATGTATGTGCGTAATGTGTTAAATTATCAACTAAAAGTTGCCGAAAAAGGGCCCAAAATGGATTTACTAGAATCTCTCGAGGTACACAAAACAAAACGTAATCCTGGTATTTCCTTACTTAACGAACAAACTGACCTAGTATATTCCCCACTGTTTCTCGCTGTATAAATGTGTGTGTTTTTCGTTTGTTTAAAGTACTTTTAGTTTGATAATGATCAGTACGTGATCGAAACTATAGTCGCTATTAATAAATCGAGTGATATTAACAAAGAAAGTGTTTTATTTATAATTCAAAATGTATCACGAAGTAAACGCCTCCAGTGTCAACCAATTAAATATCTGAGAATCTGTAAGTATAAATAATATGTATAAGTATATACGAACACCTTTTAAAATGTAAATAATAGCAAAATATATCGACAATATATTTCCCTGTGAATAGGGTCGCATTTAACCTGGAATAGTCTATGATTGCATCGTACGCTTCAAATCACATTATTTATACTTACAGATTCTCAGATATTTTGTAGCTCAAATAAACAATATTAGTTAATTGCATTTTTACTTTAAGTTATTAAGTCGGACTTATAGAAAAACGTTTTATTAATTTCTCAGAAAATTTTATTTTTGCAAAAAAAATTCTGCAATATTTCAAACCTACAAACCAATCACTGAAGTAAAATGATCTTCCGTATACGTGGTGTTATAAAACATGAGGGTTTAAATTACTGTTAATTGGTTTAAATTGGATTTGTTTAAAATATTGTTATTTGAATCAATCAAATAATTTGAGATTTTGGGCTTTATGCAAATAATTTAGATAAAGCCCAACACTAATTATTAAACTATATTTGGCATAACTATTATAGTTTCATAATTATTAACCAAAAAGGGAAAACATTTTCATATTTTTTTTCTTTGAAAAAGCCCACAGACAGACACCCCCACATCTAATTACGGCGCATATTGTGAAATAAAAAATCATGTTATTTCTCCGATTTAGATGGTATAATAGTTATTTATATTTGTACTTTCAATTTAAATCATATTTTAAATGTACATCAAGTGTTTTGCAAGAACGGATGATATTGACGTTTGAAACATCAAAATTATGAAAGATGAAAATAAAAAATTATACATTAAATTCTAAAAATCTTTACCACCAGTTTACTCAAAAAATAAGGGATTTCGTAAAAAATAGTTATTTATTTCGGCAATACCTACAATTATTATTAATGTAAATTTTATGTAACGATTATCGTTTTACAATTATAAACCAAAAATAACAAACATTTTCGAACAAAAGATTTTTTTGCTGTCAATATTTGTTTAAATGTTTTTGTAATATTTTTCATATGTAAACAATTATTGGACAAAAAAATAAAAATTCACTTCCGATGTACGAAATTTTGTCAAAAGCTTCGGATTGTCAAAAAAGACAAAGTTTCATGTTAATTCCTTTATTCATTTTTAAGATACAGCGCGCACAGACACACACACATAGCAAAGGAGAAAGTAATAGTTATTTATTATACGAATGTGAAATGTACGTAATTAGTCTCGCCTGAGAAAGTTTACCACTGAGCTTAAAGAGCGAAGGGGTAATTTTCTTAGGGGGGCGAATGAGATGAGTAATTCCACATGCGTATAATATAACATTTTATCCAACATCGTCCGTAATTGTATTAAATATTGAAATAATGTTTATAAAATTTTGACAAGAAATTTTGACGTACGTGGTGTCAATTTGAATTATTTCAAAAATCCTACGAAGGATCCATGTATTCCGTGTGTGTGTGTTTTTCTCACTAGTGGGTAATGAATAACATTACTTCTCTTAAATGACTGAAGTAATTCGGTTACTTTTATCCAAAATCGGGTGTAATTTTGGATAAAAATCTATTCGTTTCTACATGTTTAAACACGTTTAAACACAAAAAGTTTATTTTTTTTTATTTTCAACCCTAGTATCATCTACCTTTTTCGCATTAAATAATATAAACATTCTTTGATCAATTAATTAAACATTGACGCAGTAAAAGGATTCAAAATGTTACATTTTTGGACCTTGTATAAAGTTATCAAAACTATTCCATCCCAAATACGCAGTTCCATATTTAATAATTAGAATTTGGAATGTTGAAATTCCAGCTTATTGGTCGATTACGATCGCAATAATAAATACTTACCACTAATGGCACAAATCCTATTACAGCAAAAATCCTCGTATTCTTTGAGGTATGCTTATCACAAAGTTATTTACAATTTAACGATCAGTTTTACTAACAAACAGATAGTAATCCGTTAAGTCCATTGCTCGCTGAAATATCTATGCCACATTTAGAAATCCACAACCGAAAGCAGTGTTTATTTAAAAATTGTTTATATTGGTATCGATATGTAGTTGGTATATTGGTCTGCTTCATAAGCACTAACAACTTTTCTAAAATGTATCAACAAAATTCACAAATTCACCTTCAAAGTAGCATAATATTATTCAATAAATATTTTAGATTTAGTCGAACGAGAAATAGGCATAAATTTAATATTTTTCATAAACCTCTAATTGTCACAACCATATATATGCAATCCTTCCATCCTTTGCATTTAAAACCTTAAAAATATGCAACAAATAATTAATTTGAAATATGCAAGTAATTAATTGAAATATTTCATTGAAAAAATACAAGTTTGTTTATATACATTTTTGTTGTTGTAGATTAAAAAAATGAATTACCGGATATTTAAGAGGACACTTAGATATTGACACTTATTGTTAAAACTGACAGTTTCCATTTTCTTGAAAACTAAAATAGATAAGTGTACAAACGTTCCTACAAAATATATTGAAATTTAAAAGAGAAATCCAAAAATATAATAATGTATAGGGTGTTCCCTTTAAAATTACAAATTTCGTGCTACTTACGGTGGAACCGGAAGTGATAGAAAGTTAAAAATATGTGACATGAGGAGAACTGATTCAATGGTGTGATGTTTTTTTTTTCAAATTTTCAATACAACGGCAACCTCGTAAACTTTTAATGAACGGTTTAACGAAGACTCCCCATATTTGTATATATTCTTCTCTATGTATTTCGTAATCAACATGTTGTATCATATATATATATTATATTCTGCTTCTAATTTTATATTGTTATTTTTTATATTCTAGAGCGCCAGATCGATGTGCATTCGGCATTTTGGGCCTTGAGACGTTCTGACGAATGACCAAAGTGCCGAACCGACGGGCGTTCGGCATTTTGGTCCTTACTCCTATGTCGGTGTGAAGACAAAGTGCCGAATGTCCAAGCTGCCGATTCGCATTCGGGTCCGACGCCTTGTTTCCGAACGATGCGACGTCGCTTAGCATCGTTCGGCACTTTGGGCACGAGTAACGGATGAGATTCGGCACTTTGGGCATGGTCGGTAGTATGAAATTCGGCACTTTGGGCAAAATTTCGATTCGGCACTTTGGGCATTCGGCACTTTGGACAGACCCCGGTTGTAATCAGGAAATCAGGAAAAATGTTTGTTTTTTTAATTCCGCATAGAATGACATGAAAATGTACAGGGGCTCCAGTTTAAAATAAGAAAAATAAAGTGCTTTAAAGTTTGGAAAGTTTGACACTCAATTTTGGACATCCTGTATAATTCATATCAATCAAACTTAGTTAACGGGATTATCAGATCTTATTTAATTGTATGATTAACAAGGCACCATTTTTATGTTTTAATAATTTTTTAAACCATTGATGCAGAACTGATTTTTATTAGTTTTTTTTTTGCTGATATCACTGAATCGATTTCATTAACATTATAGGAGTATGTAGTCAACCATAAAAGGTACCCAAATAAGCAATAAAATGTACAGCATGTAATCAAAAACAATATGTCATCATGACGTCACACTTTTTTGGAACATCCTGTACAATCAAATATATTTTCCTGAAATGCATACTAGGATGCAAATTTATTCTGCAAAATATCAAAATTCCAACTTAATTCGTAAATGAGCTATAGAAGACGGGAGGTGAAATGCAGGACCCTGTATATCGAATTGATTTCCTAAGTTTGCTCAGAGAATATAAACTCGGAAAATATGGAAATTTTAACATGTTTCGATTAAAAACATATTAGTAAATCTAACCTACCTTATGAAAGATGAAAAGTATTATACAGTGTGCACACTGATGAGGTTTTCTATGGGGAAAACTTTTAAAATTTAATATTAGTTTTAGGAGAAAATTTTATTTTTTATAAACAAAATTGCCTGTATCGAAAACCCTTATAATCAAAGGAAAAATTCAATAATCACTTAAGATAAAATCAAAAACTTGAAATTGTGCCGAGTTGTTGATTTTACATATGGCTAAGTTCGAATGTTCAGTATCGACATTTACTGGCAGTTCGGCGAGTATTATCTGAAAACTAAATTGACATTAGAGCAGCGAATCTACCTGGTGAAATATTATGGGTTAGGAGAAGTCTCGTATAAATAGACAATATAGTTATTTAATTAATCAAACCCGAATGTAAGTGTAAGCAGAACAGCTTTAACGGAACTAATTAAAAAGTTTGATGAAACGGGATTCGTTGCCGACAAAAAGAAGCCTCGCAAAGCGTACAATGATAATGCTGTGACCATCGTGGCTATCGAATCAGTTGCGAAACATCCTAGGAGTTCTTTACGCCAGCGAGCAACTAAACTCAAGGTAATTTTATTTATTAATTTACTATATCTCCTTTCTTACAAAATAAAATTCAAAGTATGACTAAAGATCAAAACACATACTTAAAATTTCAAACGAAAGGAGCATGGGCGGAGTTCACAGAATGATCTTCCACTCAGACCCAATTCACGTGGACAATTGATGGTACTTCTGTTTTTCTTCTGCGATGTCCATTTGTATATTTGATGCTATTTTCAAGCAATTATTTAGTCCTTTAAAGGACGTATTATTATGACATTTCTGTTGTCATTGTCAAAAATAAATAAATAATAAATAATTTATAAAGCGAATAAAATGTATCCAAATAAAACTACGAGTAGATTCAGGCGCACCTTGGAAATTACAGATCGCACTTTTAGACTCGAGTTTTGTTTATGAGTTGGTGAGAACACCATGGCACGCCTATTTTATAAAAATTTGATGTTTAGTGATGAAGTAACGTTTTCAACAAATGTAAAATTGTAGATATTGGTCAAAGGATAATCCAAATTTTAAAATTAACTCCAGAAATCATCGATATCAAAAAGCCAATGTTTGGTGCGGAATATTATTTAACAGAATCATTGGACCTTATTTTTTAATGAAAATTTGAATCAACACAATTACTCGGAAATGCTTCAGAATTTTTTATTGCCATCACTTGATCAAGAAGAATTGCAACGCATCTACTTCCAACAAGATGGGTGTCCAGGTCATGGTACCTTGATTGTTAGAGAATTCTTAAATTTACATTTTTCTGGTAGAAGGATTGGACGACATGGACCAATACATAGGTCAGATCTGTCACGGGACTTAAACTAATACTACTTTCTTTGGGGTTACCTAAAGCAAAAAGTGTTCAGGGAACCAATGCGAAATGACGTAAATTATCTAAAAATGTAGTTTTCGGAGGGTGTTTGAAAAATTAATGCTGAAATGTTGGATAACGTTTACAAACAATTTAGAAAAGAAGTTGAAGATTGCGTTGGATTTGGAGAAGAGTATGCGGTATAACTGTACAAATAAATATTAAATTATTGTATTCAAAATAACATTTTTTTTTATTCATAACACGACATTCAAGATTATTTTTGTCTAAACTTCGGTCTTTCGGTCGATAGAAATGTGGAAATTACAGAGCAAATTCTTAAAAATGTGTAACTGTCATTTCCAAGGTACTCTTTGCAAAAACAGGATTTTTGGCATATCCATTAAACTGCTAGACCAACCCCAACACATGACACATCACAGTAATCAGAAAAAAATATCTGTATTTGAAAATGTAAAAATACAAGATGACACCCATAAGAAAAAAAAAACAAAGTTGATGATGTTTCCCGAAAATCGAAACGTCGATTTTTTATTATTATATCACCACGTTATAGAGCGTACAAAGTGGCAATGATAAAGTGTCAATTATTTTGAAGTATCTCTATAAATAGTCAAGCAAAAAAATAAAAACATATTTTGAAAATTTCGATTTTTTCGGATATCTTCGGAAGTAGTCGGAATATTTTAAGTTTCAAAGCGGCATTATGTTACACTCCATATTGGGCAACTTTACCCTAATTTAAGCGACCTTGTATCTCTTCAAATAACCGCGATCCCCATGCTTGAGCTTTTAAAACGGGCACCCTGTAGAGCAGTTTCTGGAAAAACTGCAATTTTGAGCGACAACATTTGTCAACCAGCGCAGCCATTTATATTACTTTAAAGTTTGGATAATAATTATCCAAATAATATTTATTATTTTTATTATTATTAGACAATTATTGTCTATAGTCAAATGCTATTAAATTATATTTATCTCAATTTAAAGCATTTATCGAAAGAAATTTAGAATTTAGAAAGCAATTTCTAGAAAAAGTGCATTTTTGTTATCGTCTTTTCATGCAGACATTTAACATTAATATTTCAAATGTAAAATTTACCAAGCAATTTTTGGAGTAACTTTTTTGGTCATCAAAATTTTACTTCTGGCGCAGTTATTTTTGTTGCTACTGATGATTTTCTTTGACTAATTGAAAATACACATATTGTAAGACTAATCTTCTAAAATTTGAGCATCTGTTGAAATTTACAGAGCAATTTCTTGAGTAAGTGAATATATGGTAACTAAATTAATTTGTTTTCTAGCGCAGTTATTGTTGCAAATACAGAGTTCTAATATATTTCCTAGGGTAATTAGAATTTCAAACGTCCGTCCAAAAAAATGTGGAATTTCCAGAGCCATTTCTGGAAATGGTGAATTTTCAGGTATCAATATATCTCTTCTAGCCCATCCATTTTCGTCACTGTAAAGTTGAGATAATTTTATATGGTAGTAAAAAAGATGGAACTATTAAAATTCTAACCATCTGTCGAAATATATAGTGCGCGCCTAAATTATGGAATATAGTCAGTAAAATCAGAATTAAAATATTTTTGGAAAAATAACGTCGATTTTCTTTTATAAAAATACACATTTTTGCATAAAGTCGATTTTAAATGGCAACCCCCTATTTTTATTCTTGATTTTGAGAGATCTTTTCATTGCTGAACTGGAAGTATAAAAATGTTGCCATCTTACATAAGAATTTTTTCGAGAAAATGACAATTGAAGGTGAGAACCCGATATTTAGAATTTTCTCAAATTAACCTAGTTCCAGCGCTTGTAGCAATTTTTCCAAACGACAATGATCATGACCTTCTAATAATACAATATGGTTTCAGCAGGATGGCACATTCCCGCACTAGGCTTTTTTTATCGGACATGTAAAAATTCTTAAACATTTTGAATATTTTCCGGGCTAATTCTGAGCATTCGTCTCTTTCGCGGGCTATTCTATCGGTCCTCGCCTGCCATCCACCTATTCGTAATGCAATTGTCAAAAAAACGCGCATAGTGAGGCGTTGCGCCGTCTTGCTGAAACCATATTGTATATATGGAAGGTCAAGATCATTTTTGTTTGGGAAAAAAGCGCTGGAACAAGGTCATTTTGCAAAAACTCTAGATATCAAGTTCTCACCTTTAATTGTCATTTACTCGAAACATTTCTTATGTAAGATGGCAATATTTTTGTACTGCCAGTTCGACAATGAAAAGATCTCTCAAAATCAAGAACAAAAATAGCGAGTTGCCATTTAAAAGCAAAATGGATGACGTCATTACTCATAAACAAATGACGACTGAAAATCGACTTTTATGCAAAAATGTGTATTTAAAAAACGTGTTTGAGGATTTTTTCCAAAAATGTTTTATTTAGGTTTTACTGAATATATTCCATACCTAAGACATGCACTGCATGTGTGAATCCCAGGAAACAGACATAAGCGATGTATTGCAAAGAAATAAGAGGAATTAGTTAAGAAAAATATATTTTGTATAGGGAAACAAAAAAAGTATTCCTGGTATTTTCCAACATTTTGATTAAGCTATTTAGAAGAACATTAATTACCGCTGGACTTTTATATGACTTTTTTTTATCTCTATCATCGTTTCGAAGATATTCCCTCAAAATCAAATACATCTTTGCCGATATAAAAAAAATGGTGATGTGGCCATCATGTTACTTTCTCCAACTGGATGGTGTCATAGCCATTTATATTTACGTTTTCATGGTTTATTATCAATTAAAATCCTATTTTAAATGTTCATCGAGCGTTGTGTAAACTCGGATGAAACTGACGTTTAAAACGTCAAAATTATGAAAGATGGAAAAATTATACTTCAAATTCAAAAACTCAGTTTACTCAAAAACTAAAGCGATTTCGAAAAAAAACTTATTCTTTATAAGTTCATTTTAGCATTCTCTACAATTATTATTAACACAAATTTGCTGTAACTATTATCGTTTTATAATTATAAACCAAAAATTAAAAAAAAAAAATTTCTGTTCTTGAATAAAAATGATTTTATGAACAATGTTTTTAAGCAAAAGATGTTCATTTCTTTGTTGTCTTCAAAGTTTGTTTAAATGTTTTTGTGATATTTTTCATATTTAAGAAAATATTGGCAAAAAACAAAAAAAAACAGTTAAGGTAAACGCCTACTTCCGGTGTACGAAATTTTACCAAAAGCTTTCCAGTTCTTCAGATTATCAAATAAGACGGATGTTCAATATATCAATTGCTCTATTAGTTTTTGAGATACAGCGCACACAGACAGACACACACACAGCCATACACACAGACACACACACACGGACACATTTTTTTTTTGCAGAAATTGTTGAAATGGCATCTACGGACTCCAAAACGGATATTTCCGCAAAAAAAAAAATTTATCTGTTAAAAATTCAAGTGGGTAAATGAAGAACTGGCGCTGACAAAGAGGGCGTTTGGTCCAAAAAGGTTGAGAAAGAAACTCTTGTGTAGAATATTCGAATAAACAAATTCCAAACTACAGTTAACAGAATGACTTACAAATTTCGGAACGTTCAACGGTCTTTTGTTTCAACAATTCCAAGGCACCACCTATTTTTGGCAATTTTGTCAATTTCCCCTTTATATGGCAAGTGAAAAAATAAATAATAATATAGTTGTATACAGTATTTTTTACCTATAAGACACATGTTTACACTTTTTTTCTAAAATAATTAACATTAAGAATGTAACATGGAAATTCCTACAGTGCGTGAACCAATTCCTACACCCTGTATATATTTCAATTTCCTAAATTTGTTCAGAGAAAAAAATCCATATTGAATTTTTGAAAGAACGTGGTAATTCGGAATTTAATTGAAGAATATTCTATTGACCCAAAAATCAAAAAGTTTCAGACTACATCGGTTTACTGAAAATGAGCATTTGAAAATGACAACCAAGGATTATTTTAATATCTAAATCTATTTTTTGAAATCAGTAAAGTTTCGGACGACATCGGTTTACTAAAAACGAGCATTTGAAAACAAGGTTTATTTTAATATTTAAAACTATTTTTTAGAAATAGAAAAAAACCTTTAGATATTACTTCTGACCTCCCTTGATTATTTACAACAGCTATTATTAAATTATAGAGTATTGGATTATAATTTGATTACGTAAGGTTAAATAATCACCGGTAATGAAAGGTTAGATTATTCTATAATGAGGGGAAGACAGAATGTAAATGCTAAATCCCTACAAATGTCAAGTGAGTACAGAAACTTGTATACATTACTGATGTGTCTGTGTGTGTGTGTGTGTGTGGTTGTGTGCATGGTTTACCGACCTGTTTTGTTTTGTAATCGACAATTAAGCGGATTTTCTCATGGATGGAATCAATTACCATTCACATATGAAAGATACAGTTTTAATGTATAACAGCCTTATTAATAGATGTTAGTACACAGAATTAAGACCGTACTAAGAATGCTACTAACATGTCCGTATTAATAGAACATTTTAGGGGCTCACTAAATTTAGTATTCCACTAACTATTTAGTATCATTGTACTCCATGTTTAAACGCCAACAACACCATTAAACATAACCTATAATTCAAACCGCGTGACGTTTGAAATCGTTATTATAGTTATATTTGTGTATGTTGTGTATGTAAGTAATGGATACTAGCCAAAATGTTAGTATTGTGCTTAAACTTGTCTTGGAGTGCGTTTACAATGTTTTATAAATAAAAAATAATAATTTGCTTAGAGAAAATGTTGTAGATCCCAAAACTGGAATGAGTATGAAAAAGAATTAACAAATAAATTGAATCTATGAAAAAGAATTGCTATTGCATTCGGTCCGAGAGGAAATTAACATTATAGAAAACAAAAGAAAATTAACATCTTGCAATAAAGACAAGAGTGGTGCATGTAACTGTATCGCAGGAAAGTTGGATAATAATTACATAATTAAGCATTTGATTAATGTTATTAATGTTCACATACTTCTTACGTGCATTTAGTGTTAAATATCGCAAATTAAATTAATCAGACGTTTGTTTTGCACGCCTATTCAAGTTTAAAAAAAAAAACCTCTCAATGAAACAATTTATAGGTTAGATAAGACAAGTTGGCGCGCCAAAAGCGATGTTGCCACATGATTTTCCTTGTTAGCACGCAACTAACTAATGGCGTCTAAATATTGTTCTATTAATGTAGGACATTAGTGATATCTTAGTACGGTCTTAATGGCCACTAACTAGTGGCTTGTTAAAACTCTACTAAGGGTGATTCTATTAATAAGGCTGTAAATGTTTACGTCTTTTAATTAAATGATGAAACTATGAACCAAGAAATGAATGGATAAATCATGAGTCAAGTAAGATTAGATGGATGGCTGTGCCTATAAGAGTCCATGCAATTTGCGCATGCAAGCTGCGCAAATGAACTAAACATATGTTGGCGTTTACACGTTCAGTTTCCCTTGCACAGGTTATCGACCGCATCTCGAAAAGTGTGTCTGTTTAAAAATGGAAAATATTGACGAAAAAAAAACTTCTTTCGCTGGCTGCGATTTGTGTTATAAAAAAAGGTTAAATCAAAGCAGAAAGATAGAAGATGGTCTAAACAGTGGTTGCTAAAAAGGAATTTATTTTCTCACACTAATTTAATAGCGGTCACTATATTCATAACTTTTTATTTTCCATGAACATGGAAACGATTTATTTATTTCAATGAATTCACGAAGAAACTCTTTCTCATTTTTCGCCATACCGGATTATTAACCACTCTCGATACGAAACACGCAAATTTGCTTGTTCAAGCCAATTGGCACAAATTGCATGAGCGTGTAGACGGGTCCTAAGGGTAAGCAAGGTATTCAATCATCTAAAGGAGATAAGGACTAGAGAATGTAGGGTTTCGAATCTTACATTCTATGGGGCGTTTTTATTACATTTACACTTATTATTTACAGTCCTAGTTGCTTTAAATTTGCGGATTATTCTGTCAATAGTAGTGTAGTTCGGATATTCTATACCAAACATATCACATAGTGCACGTGCACTAATACGTCTAAATTTGTGGTTGTAACATTAACATGACGGCTTATTTTAACAATTCGAACGCACCACGTATGCATAAAATCTGATGATCGATAGCCCATACAGACTAACATATTTTTCAAATTCATGTTCATTTTGTATTTTCGTAGATGTATTGACTGAATAAAGATTTTGTATATACATAACTCTTTCAAATTTCTATCGAATATTTTTGAGCTTTAAAGAATTATCAGCCTCGTCCATTAATTTCAGAAACGATAATCGTGGATTACTTTCTAAGTCATGGAAAACCGAATACCTTTTAATACAAATAGTCGCGTTCAATATTTCATAATACCGTCAGTTGTGTGAGTTGTTGAACAAATTGATGTAAGTTCTTTAATATTATTTTCAACATCCAAGTCAAATACTGAAGAGAGATAAATGCGTCTATAGAAGGCAATTGACTTACTCTATATATTTTAATTATTTTAAATAAAATTATAAAATGATTAACTTACTTTTCCTTAGTTTAGACTTATCAGATTTGGGAAACTTGGATAATAGAAAGAAATAGCACAGTGTGTCCTTGTTAAAATGTTGTCTAGGATTTACACTTTAATAATAACATTGGTAGTTACAAGTTTTTCAAAACATTTAATTATCATCAGATTTGTATCGAACAGGTGTTCAGGCTATATACACCGTGGGCCAAAAAAACGGTACAAGTAGTTTTGAACTCTTATATCTTCGTGTGGGATTAAAATTTTTAAATAATTAATGAAAAGCCCAATTTTTATAGATAAGACGAAGTACTTTTGCTCTAAAGAAATAGTACTTTCTTCCATAAACTTCTTCTATCCTTTGAGGAATTCGTGCTGTACGTGGTCTTTCGCTTAATTGTTTGCGATTGTTTATTGTTACCGTATGTTGTGAGTTTATTTATTATTCACTAAATGCTTGCAACCAACCAACCCTTTTTGTGGGTATTTGTTCACAAACTTTCGTGCAGATAAATTGTCATATTGAAACAAATGTTTATCTTCTTCATTTAGGCAAACCATTTTTGTAAAATAACCGATAGAAGTGACGGCTAATAACTGGGATTCATTAGATAACAAAAACAAATCATGGCTCACAAATTTTGAAACCTACAAATGCGAAGCGACGCACAATGGTTCAGAATTCGAAAAAGCTGGCCAAAAGTCAAAATATTAAAGTCAAAATTTTAAGATTAGTACAATATAGTCGTGTCCAGAGGGCTCCACTGGATGCCACAATGGAAGAATATGATTGTACCTACTACAAAATGCCTCGTAATCGCGTTCAAACTTGTTACTTTGTTAGACACGTGGGAGACGTTCGGACGAGGTGAAAGTTTGACGTCGGCCACTATAAATACTAGTCTTTATGTGCTGGGATTTTTTTCCATGTTATTATGGATCTTCCTGAAGGTAAATAAATGGTTATTACATTTAATATGCATACAAAATTTTTGTTAGCAATTATAGGAATTTGCGTTAAAAATAGGTAGATACATACATTTTAAACATTCATGGAAATATTTCTTTGCCTGTGTATGCCTGTGTTCCTATAGCAATAAAAATATTTATTTTAGTGTCCTTTAACGTGATAAACAACAATTAGCTGCATTCCTCAGTGTAGGATTATTTTTATTGCTGATGTGCAATATCTTTGAAAAATTCGACTTTATATTTTATTGAATATCTTGTATATCTTGTATACAGGGTGTAGATGAACAAAACGGAACATAGGATTTTCAATGTTATTTTTTTATATTGGAATATTATCTTCCCTGATCATTTTAGAGGAAAGATCTCCTCCTAGTCAAATTAGAAAAAAAAACAACAAATAAGGAATTTGAAAGAAGTTTGTACGGAGAAAGTGAAATATAAAAATGACAGACATATAGACACAAATGCAGACACTCATACAGACTTTTTTTACAAAAATTGTCGGAATCGACGAAATGGATATTTCCGCAAAACAAATGTTTGAAAATTCTTTTCGATCACCATACTTTCTCGTAGTTTTGCATGGAGAAAGTAAAAAATAAATATGACAGACAGGCAGATATAAAGGCAGACACACAGACACACATTTTTTTAGAAAAATTATCGGAAACGGATCTTGCCACAAAAAAAATGTTTGAATTTTTTTTACGATCACAATAGTTTCCCGTAGTTAGTATGAAGAAAGTAAAAAAAATATGACAGACAGATACAAAGGCTGACACACAGTTTTTTTTACAAAAATTGTCGGAATCGACGAAATGGATATTTTCGCAAAAAAATTATTTGGAATTTTTTTACGATTACATTTTTTCCCCTGTAAGGAGAAAGTAAAAATAAATATGGCAGACAGATACAAAGGCAGACACACAAACACATTTTTTGCACAAAAATTGTCGGAATCGACGAAATAGATATTTCAGCAAAAAAAGTAAATTGTTACGATCACAAAATTTTCACTTATTTTGTAAGGAGATAATAAAAAATAAAGATGACAGACAGACAGACACAAAGGCGGACACACAGACACTTTCTTTTTCACAAAATTGTCGGAATCAACGAAACGGCTGTTCCGCAAAAAAATTGATTTCTTTTACGATCACAATATTTTCCCGTAGTTTGTACGGAGAAAGTAGAAACTAAATATGACAGACAGACACACATATTTTTTACAAAAATTGTCAGAATCGAGGAAATTGGTATTTTCTTAGTTTGTACTATTTACAAAAATTGATATTTCGGCAAAAAGAAATGTTTGGAAATTTTTTACGATCACAATAGTTTCCCGTCAATTTGTACACACCCTGTATAGTATAAGTTATGGTTATGGTTTTGGCCCGAGGGTGGAGAGTGCTCACCGACTCGAAGCTGCGGGCCAAAAACCATTTTACTGCCGTGGTGATTATTTGGTACATTATTACTTTCTCCGTTACGAAGTACGAGAAAGTATTGTGATCGTGATTTTTTTTTCAATTTTTTTTTTACGGAAATATCCGTTTTGGGGTCCCTAGATGCCATTTCAATAATTTCTGGAATTTGTGTGTGTGTGTGTGTTCCTCTATACTTGTGGCAACTTGTGTGTGCCTCATCCTGAACTGTGGCGGACGCACGGAATTGTGGCAACTTACACACTGTGCCACAATTTTCTCTGGTGATTTCTCCGTTTCTTGTTAACTTAGACTAACGATATTTACACTGAATATTATGATCAACAAAATACATTTATTCATTATCATAGTATTTACGAAAAGTACATTTTACACAAGTTATGCAACTTTTTTTAAAAATGTGTAAAAGACGCCACTATTCAGGATCTTGCATGTGGTACACACACTCATATTTGTGGCAACTTCAGTAGTGTTTAGTTGGTGGCGCCCTCTACAAAAAAATGCTACGTTGCCAGTAATTTGATACTGAGAGTTTCTTCGGCGCATATATATTTGGGTTGGAGCCGGATAATATCCTAGAAATCATTTCTGCTCTTATGAATTGTTTTTCTAGTTGCATACATATCATATTTTAATCTGTTATAATAATAATAAGTAATTATATTGGTTAAATAAATAATTAATTTAATAATTAACAATAATTATTTCTTCTTAATTACTGAATAAAGTAAAGATAATATAAAATAATTTTAAAAATATTTAATTGTTAGACATTCAGCAATTGATCATACATATAATATATTTTTATAATTTTTGTTAGCTTAGTTTATTTTTTGTTTACTTTCCTATAAGTTTATTAAATTGAATTTGAGGCTCTTATTTAAAGTTATTCGGTCTTATTATAATTCTATTTAACATCTTCAGGGACAAATGCACAATTGTATACGTTTCAAAAAATGCTTCATAAATTTTAAACGAATAGGATTTAGTGCATTAACGCAATCTCGTCTTCAGTGAGGAAATCAGCCACAGGTGTGCATTTCCATGCCTTTACCGTCTCTCTGGTATGACTGCCAGGATTTCAATTGTTTTCAAAAGATGGTAAAATTCCAAATTCCAAATTTAATTTGTTTATGAATAGGTTAAATTTACATTTTATTAAAACTATTTTTGTCAATGACAAGGCGAAGAGTAAAAAATATCTCAAATAATACTAAGAACATAATATAAAATAATATTCAGATATTCTTTATTAAACATTTTTGAACATTTTAAAACATAGAAAATTGACCATCAATTTTTTATCAGTATAATGATTATTATAAATATCATCTAGTATGAATCGAGCTAAGAGTCAATTGTCCATTGAATTTATGTGATTTCAATTTAATAACTGGCACAAAATGGTAAATAATTTTAATCCTATCAAATATTTTAATAATAATTTAATACAATTTCAATTTGTTTTTCTAAATTTACATATTTTACTATTAAATGTTTTTTTTTTTGTAATTTAGTTAAATTATAGGTTTAGATGATATATTATTAATAGATTCTGCTTTCGGGGGTATGTTATAATATGCCGTGTATTGTATTGCCACAGCCGTTAATATTTTGCCAATTAACTTTTGGACCATATTTTATCTTACGTTTTAATGAAAATATTTGCTTAAAATCCATATTAAAATTTTATCTCTTTTCAGCGAACTAATTGTTCTTATAATTAGAACATTATTATAACAGACAATAGATTGTAATCCATAGGTTTTAGCTTAATTTTTAGTAAAATGACATTGACATTAATTACAATTTCTTGTTCTCTTGTTTCGGTTATCAAAGTTAACATATCAACAGTTAAATAATTAAATTTTAATATAGTACCACTTAAAACTTAAGATGAAAACTTTAAAAGTCCGCAATTAAAAATACAATCAATATATTTAATATTTTTTCTGCATTGCAATGAATGCAATGTTTGTTTGCAGCTTCTCAACTATCCCCTTTGAAAGTTACTTTTAGGGAAAAAAGTTATTCTTTATAAAAAGTTCTGCATGGTCCAAAACCTAGAATGCAATCATCAGATGTCAAATTTTTCAGTAATATACGGAGTTTGTGTGAAAATATGAATTTTGTTCCAGAATAAAGTACCTTTATTATTGACAATATCAAGAACTGTTATAAAGAAAAGTTATTTAGAATTTAAAATTGGGTTTAAACATACAGTCATGTCTGCCCAGTGATAAAAATAAGATTTTGTAATTTTTCTTTTTCTCTACAGTGGTACATGCACATTGATATTTCAAATGTTGCAATGACAGTGACAGGTCTGTCATTGAACGTCAGATATTTGAAAATTATAAATGAATAGTAATTCCGGTGACATTGAGTTTGGAGAAAAAATAGAAATTGTATTAATTGTGATTGAAGATTATAAAACGTATCGGGAAGCAGATGAAATATTTAATAACAAACATCCAGATAAAAATGTATACAATACTACAGTAATGAATATTTATTTCATGAAATTAGGGTTGATGGAAATCCATCGATTTCTAGACAATTCGCAAGCCCTTCTTTTTTTTATTGGATTTGGCTTATAAGCCATTCACCCACTAACGGTTATAATATTTGCAGAATAAAAGGAGGAAAAAATGAATAATTACAAGCCTTTCTAGAACATCTTTAATATTTTTAACAGACCACAAAATTTAGCTGAACTTGAACATTGCATAAGAGATGAAATGCGCAGGTTTAGCCCGGAAAATTCGGGCAATGAATGAGTTGTTATTAAAAAAAAAATCGATGACGTCTTTACACAAAAATAAATGATGGCTGAAAATCGACTTTCATGGAAAAATGTGTATTTTTATCAAAGAAAATTGACATGAGGATTTTTTCCAAAAATATTTTATTTTGATTTTACTGAATTTATTCCATACTGTACTGCGTGCACTATATATAAGAATTAAATGAAAACCAAAGTATTACAAGTTTATTCCATATAACCGTTATTATTTAGAAGAGAAAAACAAATACAGCGATTTTATTGGCAGAATTAATCGAGAAATAACTTTGAAATAATTTAAGTGCATAATGTATTAATAAAATTACATTTTGCACTGGTGCTTGAAATAATTTTAGTTAAGTACATTAAAACAGTGCCAGTGTCTGTTTAATAACACAGTATGATTGTTATGCTTTCGTATAAAGGGAAACAACAGGTCTATAAAAATCCGAAGTAATAGAAAAAAAAATAAGTAGCCATTTTTTAAAGTTACAGACGATCTAATTTCAAAAAAAAATGATAACCTTGATGTAAACATTCAACGGCCCAATTGTTTATTATGTAAGTAACTATGAAAATTTATAGGGCTGGCAACCTTGGCTTTTATGTTGCCAGATGTTCCCATTCTTCATCCCTAGTACCTGCGTTCGACCTTCCCTTTAAATTTTAAAAGGAATTCGTTTAAATGAATGCTACACAACTCAAAATCCGTTCCAAACTAACATACGCTGAATAAAACTAACTCATATTTAATTTATATTACACGTACTTTTTCAATCTAAACGGCAATTATCAAATTCAACTTTTACTTTTAAATGTAACATGGCTCAATGAATTTATATTTATGTTCAGTAGCTTCGAAAAGTCCGATTCAAACCAATATACAATAAATTAATCTAATTCAAGTATATACGCATTCTAGGGCCGAAAGACCTTAGGTCAATAGCCCATGTGACAGTCTTGTTTATTTAAAAAATATGTAAATAATGTAATCATGTCAAAAGGCTGTTAATAGAGATTATGTATATATAAATTTTAGTAATTATTACATATATTTTATTTGTCCAACACTATTTTTATTTTTAAAATTAAAAACAGACGTATTCGAGGATTTTCTTATTTTTACACACGTAGCACATATTTCAAAGTAATAATATTTATTACTTGATAACAAAATTGATATTTATTATATGTTTTAAGTACATTTAAAAACTAAAATAATTTTGGCTTTTAAATGTGCAGCAATTTTTAGTCGAGTTATGAATTTTTTAAAATGTATTTTTTTCAATGACGCACACTGGAATGCAAACATTAAAAAATAATATAAAACAGAAGGATAAAATCCTACCAAAAATTCAGTTTACTTCACAAGGCGTCTATCTTTCAATAATAATTTTGGTTTTTGAATGTGCAGCAATTTTCAGTCGTTATGAATTTCTGAAAATGAAGTTTCTTCAATGTCAAACTTTCGAGCGCAAAAAATTAAAAAAATAATGTGAATCGCAAGAAAAAAATTCTACAAAAATTCAAATCACTTTACACGCCGTCGATCTTTCAAAATCATTTTGTCTTTTGAATATTATTATTATTAAAAAAGTGTTTGAAATATAATAAAAATTAAATTGAATGGGGTAAAAAATAAATATAGCATCTATAAGAAATAAGAAATAAGAAATTTATGATACGAACGTCTTTGCCATTCTTAAATACCTCCTCAATTAAGTAAGATATAAAGAAACAACGAAAAACAAAAAAAAATGAAGTAATTTTTTTCAATAATATTACTGAGAATTAATACACCCATGATGAGGAAAATTATTCTATTTCTTAATTATTTCATTTTCATCTTGTGTTCGATCAACCAGTTTCGACATGCACGGCTTATTATAATTACACCCTTTGTACTAAACAGGTCACTGATTCGAAAAGAAATAACACACATATAAAAATTATTTTCAAATAATAGGATATCAGATGTCTTACTATGTTTATAATATTGGGCAAATTATTCTAAAAGTAATGAATCAATCATTTTCATCAAATTACATTTTAAAATTAAAAAAAAAATTGTGATTAATTTCCATTGAATCTTTTTCTGTCTAACTTTTCTCTATTACGGCACAAGAGGATGCAACTAATACTAGTACAGGTACAGGTTTAATACCGTAATTTGCGCATTATTAATTGTTCCAAGAAAAATCACTTTACTTTTGAAAATCAAAACCAATACAAATTTGATTAAATATTATATTGGTATTCATTGTTTATTTCCGGCAATTTAGCTCAACAAATTATCTCAAAGATTTATAGCTCAGGCAAAAATAAGTTTACAAAATCAAACGTTACTTGAAATAGTATAATTTAGGCTATTGTTTGACCACCAATTTATAATTTAGTAAATGTTATATTCAGTTTAAAATTGTTCGAAAAACTTATTTTTTGTCGTAAGTTATTATTATTGATTGGTATTTATTTCTATATTAATATTTACAAGAAATGTATGAATAAAGTATTATTGAGAAAATGGACGTAATAAAAAATCGAAGATTTATTTCTCTACCATGCGTTACAATGGCCAATGAAATTCAGTTTGAAACCGCAAAAAACTTAAAGAAAGTTATTAATTTAAATAGCAATAGTAAAAATCTATTTTTAAATGTGTATAGAAGTGGATCCCATGCCTCAAATGTTTTTATCTTTCGCAGATGTTAGCATTCGTCACCCCCAAGTTAACTACCTGTTTTCGACCGCCCTTTAAATTTTAAAACGAATTCGTGGAATGAATGCATCACATCCCAATATCCGGTCCAAACTAACACACAATAGCACATAAAAACATTTACACATTAACAGTAAAATATCCATTTATGTAAAGTAATTTAATTAAAAAATCACTGAACTGAGCAAGGAAGGGATGTAAATCTGGTATGAGAAAATATCATTTTCATCGATTAAATGTCGTTCCCAATAAAATATTTTATGAATTATATATTAAAATCTTTGTTTACAAGTTCTTTGGAATTTAATAATGCATTTAGTGATGATGTTGGATATTTGTTGCCACATATTATTTTGTTGCTGTGGCAACGCATTGTTTGTTTTATTTTTTAAACGAAATGACTCAAAAAATTTCTAATAATACAATTAAAAAAAATGGGATCAGAGAAAAATCTATAAAGAGTAAAAAAGTGTATTGTTATAGCAACAAAGTATTCAACTTTAGTTCAATGCATTTTTGAATCTGGTAAATTTAATTTAAAAAAATTAATTATAAAATTATGCGATATATTTTAGACACGCTACCACTTATTTTTCGTCAAATTTACTTGAAAAATGCCTTAGGCGACCCTAGAAAAAATAGTATTGCATCGTAGTTACAAATGCTCTATCTAAAAAATACACAACAAGGTCGGTTGTTTTTTGAAACTAACAATATTTTGCCATTCAAATAAAAAAATGAAATGAAAAATGTCCTGAAAATGTCTCTCATATAAACTTTATAAATTTACTAAAAATTAATTGTTGTAACTTCCGGTAAAACCAAAAGTGCAACTGGTTTTTGGATTACCACTAAACTAAAAAAAAATCGAAAATATGACACTTATTTCTGGAGTATTTCTGAACACTCATTGGGTTTGATGCAAAATCAGAGTTAAATACCAAAAATTTCGAATTTTATATATTAGTGTCTTATTTTAATTAAAACTATTCATTAGAATTAATTCAGAAGATTTACAACATTTTATATCCGAAGTTTTGAACCAATGAAACTATGTCAGCATATTATTATAAAGTAAAATTTTATTATTTAAATTGAAAATAAATCACAAAAGTACAAATATTATTTTCTACAATCGTCAGAAAAAAAGTGTATTGACGCATCGCTAAATTCTCAATATTTAGGTATAGTATTCTAATTTTAACAAAAATATTGTTTGTATTTCGTGTTCGATTATTGGCGCATTCGAATGACATTCTCATGCGAAACACAAATTTTGCGCCCGTACAAAAATAACTATTATTACGATAGAAAAAATTGTGAATGATACACGCATTAAAAGTGCCTTTATTTTTATTTCGTAGCTTTGCGAACTGCTGGTTCGCTGTCGTTGTGCAAATTCCCTACTCACAAAATGAAGTAATTCTTTGAATGCTTGTCATAAATTATTTTCTGAATATGTACATCGATAATATAAAAACAAATTTTAGTTAAATAACCATGCATTTAAGGGTAAAAGATGTTCAAAAGGTAGAATGCAATGAATTATTGTAGTTTGCTGGCAGCGGCAACGTTGCTTTTCACACACTGGTAGGTTATGCAATACTTGTGGCAACCCATTCTTACACACGGTATGTTTCCCCACACTTGTGGCACCCTGGATACACACTTCACGTTTCCCAATACTTGTGGCACGGTTGCCACAATTGTTTTTTTGCAATAACTTTGTTTATATGGAGGGTAAAACAAAATGAATCACATATTCAGAAATAGCGTGGAAAAGCGCAGCGAAAGGGCAGCATCTAAACGAAAGCGCCACAATTGAGGATATTTCATGGGTTGCCACAAGCATTGCGGGACGTGTATGTGTGTGTGTGTGTGTGTGTGTGTGTGTGTGTGTGTGTGTGTGTGTGCGCGCTGTATCTCAAAAACTAATAAAGAAATTGATATGAAACTTTGAACATACGTCTTATTTGATAATCCGAAGAACTGAAAAGCTTTTGGTAAAATTTCGTACACCGGAAGTGGGTGTTTACCTTTACTGTTTTTTGTTTTTTGCCAATATTTTCCTAAATATGAAAAATATCACAAAAACATTTAAACAAATATTGAAGACAATAAAGAATTGAGATTATTTTGTTTGAAAACATTTTTCATAAAATCATTGTTATTCGAGAAAAAAAATTATAATTTTTTTTTCATTTTTGGTTTATAATTATGAAACGATAATATATACAGCAAATTTATGTTAATAATAATTGTAGAGAATGCCAAAATTAACAACTTATAAGGAATAAGTTTTTTTCGAAATCTCTTTAGTTATTGAATAAACTGAGTTTTTGAATTTAAAGTGTAATTTTTCCATCTTTTATAATTTTGACGTTTTAAACGTCAGTTTCATGCGAGTCTACAAAATGCTCGATGTACATTTAAAATATGATTTAAATAGAAAATAAACCATGAAAGTGTAAATATAAATGATGATACCATCGGAGAAAGTAACATGATGGCCACATCACCATTTTTTTTATTGTCATTAAATTTTCATTTATAAAAAAATCAAATTACAATTTATTCGAGAGAATAGAAATAATCGTAATTTACATGACACGTTTATTCTGAACGTAACCATGGTAATAGGTGTAAATAAGAATGGAAGTTTTTCACTAATTTTGAAAATAATTATTAAATTGTTGTTAGTTGCGAATTTCTTCAGTGTGGCCAAATAATTGTAAAAACAATTGTGACCAACTTGGAGTTTTTAAAATGTGCTCAAAATTGATTTTGCTTTATGATTTAAGAAAAATCTAACAAGTCCCTTCACTAACTTTGGAAATAATCATGGGATAACCGAGTAAATTGTTATGCTGAAGTTGCCAATTTCTCCAGTGTAGCCAAATAAATATAAAAACAAATGATCCAAACTTGAAATTTTCAAAATTTACTTAAAATTGATTCTTCTTTATGGTTCAATAATAATCTCAAACACATCTTTACTAAATTTCAAAATAATTATCCGAGAACTGAGTTAATCGTAATGCGGAGATTGGGCATTACTTCAGTGCCACCAAAAAAATATTAAAACAATTGTGACCGACTTTAAATTTTTAAAATTTATTCGAAAATAATACCATTTTATTGTATAAAAAAGATCTTCTACATACCCTGACTAAATTATAAAATAATCACCGGAGAGCTGGGATCATTGTTATTCTAAAATATTGGATTTCTCCAGTGCGGACAATCATAAGTTTATCACTTATGTCTGCCATATTAGATCCGCCATTTTGAATTTTTCAATTTTGACATCAAATTCATAATCTGTGATAAGTACCCATGTATATCAAAGTTTATCAAGATTTAGACTTTTGACCAGCTTTTTCGAATTCTGAACCACTATGTGACGCGACGGTGCTTTATGCACTTCCATCTTTCAAAGACTGCATTAATGTGAAATACCCTCGTTAAAAAAACTTTTAAAAAAATCGATTAATCACTTTTGCAATCTACAGAGTGTAAACATTTTGTTTATCACAGCAAAATTTAATGCGTTAATTATTATTGAAAATATGAATATTTACAATTTGTACTGCTTTCTTTGCCCACTGTGAATAGATTTTATTCAATTTATTTATCGTATCTGCAGAAATATTTCCAATTTCAACAGTCTGAACTCTTAATATAACCAGAAAAAATTAATTTATATATTTTGTTTTTAATATCTATTGCATACCAAAACTAGACATTATTGTTATTATTACGATTTCCAAATATAACCACAATTACTTAATCAAATTGCACGAGACGATAATTTTTAAATTTCTGCACAGTTAACAAATACCTGCTAATTTAAGCAAGAGATTGTGTCAACATTTTTTTTTGCGTAAAAGAGAAACATAAAATTAAGTGCACGTCGGATGATAATGCGAAGAGAATTAATTTTACCGCGGGGGGACTGAGCTTTTCTTCCTGCCCAGGGACCAATTAGCGTATTCACGAGCGTGACACGTTTTGGGTAGAATAGAGAGAGAGAGAGAGACGGAACGAAGTAATAATGATAATAACTGGATGTTGTTATTAATCACTTGCGGCATTAATAATACAAAAAGATAATTTCACTTTCCAGCGAAAATTAACTATGAAGACATCTTGATTTATTGCATCAATTTATATAGAGTGTATTAATATTAATCAATTAGGATGGATGAGGAAATGCATCCATTTTTTGCGGATTTATTTCTGTTTAACCTCTTCGGGACAAGTTTGTTTTAAAATTTTAAAATCTTTTGAATAATAATTTAAACCTCTCCTTTCAAACTAAACAGTGGATAGTGGCACGGAAATTGGTGGATTTTGGAAGTTGCGATGTGCTGATGGCAATACACTAAATCCTATTCGTTTAGAATTTTTGCAATTTTTTTTGAAAAAGTGACACATCACAGCTGCAAACATAATGGCGAGACTTAAAACCTTAACCAAAGAACAGAAAAATGCATTCAGTAGTTTGAAAAATTCCAAAATTCATTTCCGCTGGCATTACTGTTAAAATTACTAAAAGCTGATTGGTTCTAATTCATTCTTGTTTTGGCACGCTATAGTCACCAAATTAGCACGATAATACCTCAACGAGAACAAATTTTTAGATTTTCATTTATTTGTATTTAATTATTTGGCAATATTGTTGACAACCGTAAAATGGCTAGCGACCTGGTCTCTAATCCTAAAATAGCTATTTATGCAACAAGTACATAATTTAGGACTATATGGATGGGCCTTAAAGTTTATGGTCCGAGCGTGCTTGCTTTTAGCATTTTTGAAACACTCTTTAAATAAAAACTGAAGCAATGTATTTATATATTTTTTGCCACACTGATGTTAATCACTGTAAATTTAATACAAAATGGATGATTACGATAAGCAATCTATCTCACACAATAAACTACGAAACCTTGCAATCTTCTTTAGGAATAAATATGATGAATAATAGTAAGTACTATCTCTATAAACTATCTCTATGGACCATAGTCCATCTCTCTTTTTCATTAGTAATTTGTATTATATTAATTGGATATTCTGAATAAAATTAAAATCTGTCATTTCTGACAATGTCATAAGTCCGTTTTACTTTAACATTATGTACTTTTATGAAATGTACGCCATTTTGGCCTAAACAGAAACCGCGAAAGTTTCTATTTTCGTACAGTCGAACATAAATATGTATATTTTGACATAAATGTACATAAAGAAACGCCAAAGTGGCAAAATCTATTGCCTGAATGCTGTACTGAACCAAATCTGGGTGGCTTTAACACCGACAAGATATGGACATTGCCAGCGGCGGCAAATATAACAATATTAATGTGAACATTAAATATTGTTCCCCCATCAGAACCAATCAATTCTGATGGGGGAACAATATTTAATGTTTAAATGTACATAGTTTTTGCAAATTAAATGCGGTTATTATTTTCCAATTGACATTTCGACTGGTTTTGTAACCGTTAGTTTCAAACCACTTTTGTCCAAAAATGCCGCCTTAATAAACTGCGTCCGGTCAGAATATTGATTATTTGGAAAACTAGTTTCTATGCGGTAAGTTTGTATGCTTAATTGCATAATTAAGTAAATTGACCTCAATAATTAGGAATTTAGAGATCAACAAATTCGTGGCACAAAATAACTGGTGTTATAATAATTTTAAAACGTAAAACTAAACTGAACTGGAAAGTACACTATGATTTAACCGCAAACAGTAGTTCTTTATTATTTGTGGTAAAAACACTGTGGATTTTAATATTCAGTCTAATTATTTACTAAACATGAAACTTTTTTTGAGAGTTTCCTCACATCTTCTCCATAAAAGAGAAACAAATGACCTATTTTGTTTTTGCCAATTTTTCAAAA
The DNA here is from genome assembly GCA_910593695.2 of Ocypus olens. Lineage (NCBI taxonomy): Eukaryota > Metazoa > Arthropoda > Insecta > Coleoptera > Staphylinidae > Ocypus > Ocypus olens. Next base: position 28,408,298 of record OU343059.1, read on the forward strand.
CTATTACATGCGTTCTCTTATTAGGCGTAGTAGGCTTTTTGTTTAAAGTCAAATTATTTTGGGCGGCGAGGTGCCACAAATTATTTAGTCAAATAAGTAAGGGTTTAGAAAAAGTTTATTTGCCAAATTTGAGTACACAATTATTTCCATGGTCATTTTCTTGCACTTGATGAGTAAGCATTCGACTGCGTAAATCATAATTTATTAATAAAAATGCTTTTCAATTCAAGGTTTTTGGCAGGCGAGCTGCACTTTACTTAGATCATATCTGGATAGAAGATTTTAAGGCGTGAAGGTTGGTGGAGTTATTTCTGTTACGTTGATGTAAGCATATGGTATGCCACAGGGATTCACGCTACGACCGCTAATACTCTTGGCAGACAATAACTTCTGTAAATTATGATTAAACCATCATTACTACATTGTTAAGTACAATTTTCTTTTTGTTTTCGGCGTTATGCCTGACCTTGGTGCTATGAAAATGAATTGGTGAAATGAAGTCTGTTATTACGGTCCAAAGACGATTTCGGGCTGAGTTTAATATCCCAAGACGTGGTCGCATTCCATCGCGGAACATTATTTTGCAATGGTTTAAGAAGTGGAATGCGCATGGAACTGTCTGTGATAGGTTTGCTGTTTTTTTCCCGTACTATGCGAATGCCTGAAAATATTCGAAGAGTTGAGGAAGCAGTAACAACCTGTCCAACACGTTCAGCGAATAAACATGCAAGGGCTCTAAACCTATCAGATCGTACAGTGCGCCGTATTTTGCATGATGATCTTAAGTTTCATCCGTGTAAAATACAGATTGTTCATCAATTATCCCCACAAGATCCACCTAACAGATTTGCATTTCGCAGGGAATTTGTAAGATTGTTGGGCGAAAGACCAGATCTGATGGATAATTTCGGATGAAGCTCATTTTCATTTATCGGGTTTTGTTAATAAACAAAACTATCGATATTGGCGTGCAGAACAACCAATGCAGTTGCATGAGAAACCTTTACATGCTGAAAAAATGGTGATGTGGCCATCATGTTACTTTCTCCGACGTAATGGTATCATAGCCATTTATATTTACGTTTTCATCGTTTATTTTCAATCGAAATCATATTTTAAATGTACATCGAGCGTTATGTCAACTCGGATGAAACTGACGTTTAAAACGTCAAAATTGTGAAAGATTAAATTATACTTCAAATTCAAAAACTCAGTTTACTCAAAAACTAAAGGGATTTCGAAAAAAACTTATTCTTTATAAGTTGTTCATTTTAGCATTCTCTACAATTATTATTAACGCAAATTTGCTGTAACTATTATCGTTTTATAATTATAAGCCAAAAATTAAAAGAAAAAATAATAATTTTTTTCTCGAATGAAAATGATTTTATGAAAAATGTTTTCAAGCAAAAGATGTTCATTTCTTTGTTGTCTTCAAAGTTTGTTTAAATGTTTTTGTGATATTTTTCATACTTTAGAAAATATTGGCAAAAAACAAAAAACAGTTAAGGTAAACGCCCACTTCCGGTGTACGAAATTTTACTAAAAGCTTTTCAGTTCTTCAGATTATCAAATAAGACGGATGTTTAAAGTTTCGTATCAATTGCTCTATTAGTTTTTGAGATACAGCGCGCACAGACACACACGCACACACACACACAGACACAAATTTTTTTTTTCCAAAAATTGTTGAAATGGCATCTAGGGACCCCAAAACGGATATTTCCGTAAAAAAAAATTTTGAAAAAAAAATCACGATCACAATACTTTCTCGTACTTCGTAACGGAGAAAGTAAAAATGACGGTTTGGTGCGGTATAGCAACTTTTGGGATTAATGGACCGTATTTTTTTGAAGAGAACAATCGAACTGTAACCGTTACCTCAGAGCGATATTTGCAAATGCTACAAACATTTCTTACTGCCGAATTACGTAGATTGAGATTTGAAGATCACGAACTAAGGTTTCAACAGTTTTTAAGGAATAAGTTTCCTGCGAGATTAATTTCCCGAAATAGAGACCTTGCCTGGCCAGCACGTTTTCCTGACTTAACGGCTCCAGATTGTTTCTTATGGGCGTACTTAAAGTCTAAAGTGTATCTAAACAAGCCCCGCACACTGGATGAGCTAAAGAACAACATAACTGAGGAGATAAGAAGAATTGATGGAAGACTTCGAGGCGCAGTTATGAACCACGTCCGAGAAAATATTGAAAAATGTATAGAGTTTAATGGTGGACATTTAAATTCTGTAATTTTTAACAAATAATAAAACTGTTAAAAACTGCGTTCAATGAGTATTATTTTTCAGATTTTTACTTCTTTTTACAACAAAATATCTAATCACTACAGTGTAGCGAAAAACGTCACATTCCGCTGCCGGACCCTGTATATATTTTGAATTATAAATTAAATAAATAATGAAAGACGTACACAAATAACTACGGACCCGAACGAATACTTCTCGAAACCGAAAAGTCTTTCGTCCGAGCTGAGAATCGAACCCACAGCGCCGCGGTGCAACCGGCACAAGCGCTCGCCTGTACCCACTACACCAACCGCCCTGAAGCACAAGAGATCTCTTTAAAACCGCTTTGCAGCTTAGTTGTTTTTGAACAATCAAAAGAAAATCACATTCGCGAAGAAGATCATCTGGTGGAAAAATTAAACACTTGAAATTCGTGAAATTTCGACCATTGTCAAACCGCCATAACTTGACTTATTTTTAATTGATTTTGATGAATCTTTGAGGGCGAAAAACTTTTAAGTGTCTTCTTTAAAGTCATGCATGCGAACTTAAGCGTAACCCCTTCCGCCCCCCTCTTGCACCCCTGAAAAAAAACATGTTTTTTTTAGGAAACCATGCCCAACTTTTACGATGTGTACGGAGTTGGAAAAAAATTGTCGACTCAATCCGCCATAAGGGCATTAAAATTTGATCAATTCCCTATGCAAGACTCAAAGAACTAAGTTCCTACGACGATTTGGTGTTTGAAAAAAAAGTGCATTTCTAAGGTACAAATTGGGATATTCATGATTTCGCGCAAACAATAATTTTCGTGCATACCTCAAAGAACATGTAAAGAAAATTTAATTCGTGAAAACGAAAACAATTTCGTCGAAAAACTTCGGACTCAAAAACCACAAAATGCACTTTTTTCAAACACCCATAACTTTGTTCCAAATCGTCGTAGGAACTTCGTTTTTGAGTCCTGCACAGGTAATTGAACACACTTCAATGCCCTTTTGGTGGATCGAGTCGACACATTTTTTCCAACTACAATTCAATTCAATTCAATTCAGTTTATTGGTGTTAACAGACTTTACAATCTTTACACAAGTCAGAAATTTAAAATTAATAAATACATTAAATTAAATAAACAATAAATACATACATACATTAATTGTGATTTAATTTCATTTACCGATAACTTAACAAATTAAAATGATACAAACTAAAAATATTTGGAATTAATATAAGTTGGTTAAATATATAGAGTTAACAATTTGTCCTTAGAAATATATAACACCCAGTACTTTCAAAAAATATGTGAAGCAAACTCATCGATTGAGTACAGTGGGTTTGTGGATAATACAGATAATAGAAACGTTTTAAGTTTCTTCATATCACACGATTGTAAATGGTTTGGTAGAGCATTAAAGAATTTGCTACCATAATATTTACAATTTCTTGATCTTGAAAGCCTGTGATAGTTCAAATATATATCATCCCTATTGCGAGTATCATAGTTGTGTATGTCTCTATGAGTACTCAGATAGTTCGATGTGTCCTTTATATAGAGAATTGCTCTCAGTATATATAGACATGGCAGTGTTAGTATGTCTTCTTTACCCCGGCGGTTGACCAAGGTCAAGGTTCGGTCTCTTTCCGCTCTACTCTGAGGAGAGTTTTTAGTTGCTATACTCGTGCCCTTCAGTGGAGGACTCCAACACTACCCCGCTATAGGGGTGTCTATAAAAGATCTTCTCTCCTCTCTTAAAAAAAAAAAAAAAATATGTCTTCTTTGATGAATGCGGATTTACAATCAGCTTGATATGGTATACCTGCGATTATCCGTATTGCTCTCCGTTGCAATGCAAATAACCGCTCTAAACAGATTGAATGTCCCCAGCATAGAATCGCATATTCAAGATGTGATTGAATAAGAGCGTAGTGAAGTGGCCTCAACGCTTTACGAGAAGCAATATGAGATAGGTGCCGAAGCAAGTAAATGTTTTTATTTAATTAACAGCAATATATTCAGCATGGTGTTCCCATTTAAGCCCACTGTCGATTTGAACACCTAGGAATTTACAGTGAGAGATAGTAGGTACTGAGTGGTTTCTCAGGGATATCATGAGATTCACTGTTTTTGATTCATTTAATGAGAGTCAATTTCCCGTTATCCAGCTCTTTGCCTTCCTTGCTAAGTTAGAATTTATATCGGTAACCTCATCTGGTGTTTTTGCTGTAGAGATTAGAGTGGTGTCGTCTGCAAAAAGAACCACCTGGCTCTGATCATTGCAAGATAAATATTCAGGGAAGTCGTTAATATAGAGAAGAAAAAGCAAAGGGCCTAATACTGACCCCTGTGGAACACCATTTATCACTTTTAGAGTTTTTGAGATTTCGTCGGATTTCCGGACGAACTGTGTCCTATTTTGTAGGTATGATTTCATAAATGCACAGCTATTGTCATCAAAATTGTAGTGTTTTAGTTTGTTAAGGAGGATGGAATGCAAGACAGAATCAAAGGCTTTGCTTAGATCGAGAAAAGTTGCATAGCAAAATTCTCCTATTTCCAAGCAATTCTGGGCCCAGTTGGTAAAATTTAGGATAGCATTACCAGTTGATTTGCCTCTTTGAAAACCAAATTGATTTGGTGATAGGATATTATTATCAGTTAAAAACTTGTAGATTTGGTTATACAAGAGTTTTTCAAATACCTTAGCTATTATTGGTATGATTGATATTGGACGGTAACACCCCGGATCTAGATTATCGCCTTTTTTAAATATTGCGATTACAGCTGATATTTTTAGTGAATCGGGAAAAATATTTTCTGAAATACAGCGATTGAAAAGCTTTGTTAGAGGTACATATATGTTATTTTTTATCAACTTTAACAATTCCGAGTTGAGGCCATACGCATCTTTAGTGGTGCTGTTATTAAGAGAAATAATAACATCTCGAACTTCAATGAAACTAACTGGTCTAAAACTACGCACACGTTGCCAAAGTACGTGTTTTTTGTTTGGGGGTTGACGGGTTCGAAAAGGGATCATCCCAATCTGAGCTTACCCCCTTAAAGTAGAGCCAAAATGGGATTTTTTCCCGAACGAATCATCAAATTTGGTTGCAAAGTCGCTGAGTTATGTGCGAAAAACCTCAAAATGCACTTTTTTCAAACACCCATAACTTGGTGCCAAATCGTCGTAGGAACTTCGTTCTTTGAGTCTTGCATAGAGAATTTATCAAATTTTAATGCCTTTATGGTGGATCGAGTAGACAATTATTTTCAAACTCCGTACACATCGTCAAATTTAGACATGGTTTCCTGAAAAAACATTTTTTTTTTCAGGGGTTTAGAGGGGGGCAGAGAGGGTTACGCTTAAGTTCGCATGCATGACTTTAAAAAAGACACAAAGTTCCGCCCTCAAAAATTCATCAAAATCAATTGAAAATAAGCCGAGTTATGGCGGTTTGGCAATGGTCGAAATTTCACGAATTTGTCTGAACAAATTTCTCTTCTCTGAATCCCAAACCAGGTAAGACTATTAATGAAATCGTTGTAGAAAAGTTATCGAATTTTATTAATCTCAGGAAATAAGTCGTGAAAAGCCCGGACGAAAGAACTGTGTCACCGAAAGAACTGATAAAGAAAAAGTAAAAGACAAGAGATTCGTTCTTGCAACTTGAAAGAAGCTTATGCTAAATTTAAAAAAAATTAATGCACACTCAAAAGTACACTTTTCGAAGTTTACAGCACTGAGACCGAAGTATTGCATATTAGCTGGTACAATAACATCAAAACATTAATCACACAGATGATTTACCTTATAAATAACCCTGCCAAATTTTTCATGTGGGCTAACAATAATAATAATAATAATAATAATAATTTATTTCTCAACAGACCAGGTCCACTTGCAGAGAAAAATATAAAACAATACAAAATACAAAACATTAACCTATACACACATTTTAAAAGGTATAAAATACAATAATAATAGCACTATACTAATAAAACTGTACGGAATATTATGAAATACAAACTACTACTAAGTGTAGAAGTATATCTATAAAACATGGGACAATGGGTTCAGAACCATATACATATGTGCGAAGTAAAATCTATATGAAACAACTTTTTTCTGTTATCACAGAAAATATCGACAGCATACTGAACCTCATGATAATTCCTAACTAGTGATGAGTGGCGAAAATAAGTGGTGATTTGTGCAAGGAGTATTATATGAAAATGACTGTTTGTTTCTTGAATTTATCCTCGGGATTGTGAAGTCAAGCAACGATAGGAGGGATGAATTGTCTATATTATTATGAATCAGTTTATGAAGCTTACAAATCGAAATGTATTTATGTCTATTAAATACAGATAAAAAACTAAACTCACTTAAGAGAGCACAATACCTAACGTCATAAGTAGGATACACATTGTACTTACGATAGTACAAGAATCGTAGAAATCTTTAGAGTCGAAAAGTTGAATAATTGTTGATAGGTTAGAAAATTCACGACTGTTTCGTAGTAATGAATCCAAGTAGCCTATGACAGTCATTAACAACTTTTGTAATATGATCCTTAAAAGATAGTTTGTTATCAAATATGATTCCTAAATCTATATGGTTGTCAGTCCTTCAAATTGAAGCATTACCTAATTTATAATCGAACAGAATGGGATTATGAACGCGATAGTAGGATAAGATGCAACATTTGGCAATATTGATTTCAAGTCCATTTTCTGAACACCAACTATGCATTGATTGTAAATTAGTTTGTAAAGACTCACAATCTAATTCCGAATTAATTATACGGTATAACTTTATATCATCTGCGTACATGAGGTAATCATAGTTTAATGAGCTAGTTATGTTGTTAATAAATATAAGAAATAACAAAGGACCCAAGTTTGAACCTTGGGAACCCCACTTTCAGCGGCAAATTGATTTGACTGAAACCCCATGCACGAAACAAATTGTTGTCTACGAAACAAATAAGACCGCAAAACAGATATTATATTATCATTTATTTTGTACCGTTTTAAATAATTTAACAATTTATCGGGTGGCATTCTGTCAAAAGCCTTACTTATGTCGGTATAAATAACATCAATTTGCGTTCCCCGATCTAGCTGATCAGATAAAAATTGTGTGATATTTAATAAGTTAGTCTGTGTACTTTTTTTCTTCATAAAACCATGCTGTTTAGGAAAAATGAAGGGAGAAACGATTTCATCATACAGAATGCATTCAAATACTTTTGAAAAATTTGAGATCAATGCAATTGGTCGATAGTTCTCAATGCAACTCCTATCACCCGTTTTATATACTGGAGTTACTTTTGTTCATTTCCAACGTTTCGGAAAAATTCCCGTAGCTAAAATTAAGTTAAAAATGACTGTCAACGGCTGAGATAACTGATTAGTGCAATCTTTTATGAAAAATGGGATTTGATCGGCACCTGAAGTTATTTTTGGTTTATGTAGGACACTAGTAACAAAAAAGTTACCCAAAATACTACACATAGGATTACAATTAACATTGATATGGGAACGATTCCGCACATAAACTTTTTGAAAGTGCTTGCTGAATCCGTGAATAATATCTCTTCCAGTCTTTCTAACACCACCATTAAGTGACATGGGTCCCGGTAACCTGGGCTTCTTCTTTTTATTAATAAAGGACCAAAATTGTTTGGGATTTTTGGACAAATTTGTTTCAGCACTTCTGATGAAATTTTCATACATTTCACGACTCTTCTTCTACAGTAGGGTTCGGGTTACACGGTATTTGGAAACGCAATCATTAGTTCTAAACTTTTTCATTTGACGATGCAATTTGCTTTTACATTGAGACGGTCTTCTCAATTCAGTATTGTAGCATGAAGGATATGTATTAGTACTATTATTTGCCTTTGTCTTGGGTATGAATTTATCTAATATATCGTAAATAGTATCATAAAAGAAATCACATGCATCATCAACATCAGATATACTCTCAAGTGTAGATCAATTAATATTCGCTATCTGCATATAACCGACAAGTTTTAAAATTGTAAAATTTTGTCGCGATTTCCGGAGAACTTTTTGGGAAATTATTTTCTTTTAAGATCTGAATATCAATATTTAAAGCCGGATGGTGAGAATCTTCCGCAATAATCACATCTTCAGATTTAGATACAGAGCAAATAACATTATCAGGAACGTTGACAAAATCTAATATTCGATTGTTAACATTACAAACATTATTACATTGAGTTAGATCGTTAAATGACAAGAAATTAAAGAAACTTGTGACTTTATTACATTGTATATTTGATATTAAAGCAGTTTTATAATTTGGCAGATTAAAATCTCCGCATATAATTGATGTTTCATTATTGAAATTTTCTCCACAATATTCAAATAAATTATTATACTCATCTAATGTGCTAGGTGGAATATAAAGACAAATTATGACAAAATTAACATTATTATTTACAATTTCAGCAGCAACAATATCGATGTTATATACAGGGAAATTAATAGATACTCTAGTACATTTAATGTTGCTTTTGACTGCCATCAGTACTCCTCCTCCTTTACATCGTTGCCTGTCAGATTTAAAAACTACATATGCGTCAGAGAATAATTCGTTATCGTACACCCCATCTTTGAGCCATGTTTCAGTCAGCAAAATGTAATCACTACTACAACTTAATGAGTTATCATATAAATCTACTGTTTTTGTGTTTAACCCGCGAACATTTTGGTAATAAAAATTTAAATGACTGGTCTGTTGAACATCTAAAAATTTTGTTTTTGCTCGGAAGTTTTAACTAGCTGTGGCACTCCGTGAATAAATTTTATTGTTAAATTTGTTTCGCCTGTTTCTTTGCTAATTAATTGTTCTCTAAGAAGTCTCATATCATGTTGTTGATTAGGTGTCATATCAGGTTTGATATTAATTTTATTTAACTCCTTACTTTTCTTTAAGATGTCTTTGGCCGTTTTACCATCGGATAATATGACCTTAAGTGGAGGATCACCATTATTTTTTTTTCCGAGTCTAATAACTCTAGTAGGTTCAGCAGTCGAGTTAATAGATGATAATATACTTTTCACTGGTGTCTTATCATCATTTATTCTATCACTTATTCTATAATTAAGAATGTTAATACCAATTTTTGTCTCTTCAAGATTGTAGAATGGAAGCTAAAGCACTTTAAAGTCGTTTCGAGAAAGCGAAGATGATTCGCGGCACTTTAAAGTACCGTTCATTTACTCCAGGACAAACCGGAAAATCGAAGTAAAAATCATTAGCTACTAAGTCGATCATTACAAATGTGTGAAAAAATAAAAATAAACACACTTGTTTCATTAATTTATGTGTTACGCATTTTCTTTTTCTACGTATCGTCCCCGAAAAGGTACTCTGCGTCGTACGCGAATGTTAATCCGTGGCGCCGCGCGATCACACTCTTTTAAATATATATTTTTAAATATATATGGAGTTCCATCTTCAAATGTTCACTGTTTTTTTGGAATTGAAGTAGCAATATGATGATATTTTTTCCAAAATTTTAAGTTGGTGAGTTGATGATGAAAAATGCTAATGAATTTTATAAACAAATTAATAATAGTTTATTAATATTAAACGCAAATTTTAAATATACTACTACATAGAATGACTCAAGATCTTTAAAATCGACCTGTTTATTTTTTTTTTTGTACGACTTATGGATTTAACGATAGAGTTGTTTGAATGTTCGCACGACCGACGTTTTTCGTAATTTCTTGCAATTTACAACCGTGCATATCTTCAAAGAAAATCTCAAATTTTTGACATGACTTCCATTATTTCGTGTGTAGAATGCGTCGGCAAAATTAAAAAAAAACAAACGGAATAATCAGTTAATATTTTTACTGAAAACCGTTCGGTTTGACATGGAATGAGCGATTATAGCATAAAATTTCGCATGTCGAAGGTTTTCATTAAACATTTTTTCACAAAAAAATAGAAATATGATCAAATAAACCGTGTTACGACATATGTGATGTTATTTGTTTTTACTTTACTCGAGAATTTAAAAGCATTCGCTCCTACGACGATCGTGCTTTCAAACTTCTCTCTCATAATGTAAAACGTTTCTTATATCGTAAATTACTATTACAATCGCGATAAATGGTGATACAAGTGCGATTGTGATTGCATCTCGTAATTGAAAACTTCAGCCGTTTCAGTGAAACCTTGGCCGATTCCTCTTTGCCGTTCTCCCACAAAATTAATTATAAATCCATTTAACTCATTTAACTAATGAAATGCAATCGAATTCATCGTCACGACTTGGGAAAATTAACATTAATCAAATAAATATTAATCAAAATAGAAAATAAGGTTATCTAGAAAAAGTAAATGGCGGATCTGCACAAAATGGAAGAAAAATCATGAAAATCTCATAAAACTTAATGAAATGAAAAAAATGCCGTAACTAGATTTCTAAATTATTTAATTGATGTGTCAGAGTAGAAAATTAAATTAGATACAAAAAATTACTAACATTTCGAAAAACAGTAAATTAACAAAAGAAATTCAAAGCACTAACTAATAAATAATATTAATATTAATCTAATAAATAGTGTTTCTGCCTCTCACAGCTACACAACACGAAACAATAAACGTCTGTTCAATCCGATTTTGCGCACCGCTCGATGTACATTTAAAATATGATTTCAATTGAAAATAAACCATGAAAACGTAAATATAAATGGCTATGATACCATCAAGTCGGAGAAAGTAACATGATGGCCACATCAGCATTTTTTATTTTTGGCTTTGGCAGTACAGTCATTTGGATCACTTTCCTTTACCTAGGAAAGTGTCGAAGCCTTAATATCGCATTGAATATTTGGGTGATTGTTTTAACAGCTTTAGATGGGAGTTCCGTTAGAACCTTTCCGTTGATAATGTCGAAACCGGGTGCTTTTTTATATTAGATTTGTTTATCATTTGTTGTACTTCTTTGATTTTAAAATTATTGATTTGTGAGCTCACTATCCGAGGTGAGTCCAAGAAGGTTGAAATAGTTTTATATTTCTCTGTACTTATAGATGTTTGTTCAGGGGTGGACTTTGCTTAGGTGTGTAGCAAATAACTCACATTTTTCAGGTTTGGTGATATATCCGCACAGGAAAACTGCTTATGCAAAAAATGCGCACAGAAAACTACGCACAGCGAAAACTCCTCACACGGAATTATGCTCACATGGAAAACTCCGCATACAGAAAATAACGCACAGTGATAATTGCGCACACGAAAATTGCTCACACTGAAAAATGCTCACAAGGAAAATTACTCACTTTTATAAATCTTCACAGGGTGCCCACAGCGAATATTTTTCCTATAATTATTACATTTCACATTAGTTTAAAAGCAACAATTTAATGTAAATACCATCACAGGTATATAAGTTTTCTTTTTATTTTTATTAAGGTTTGATCATTTAAGATTTAGATTAGAATTAAATGTTAGTGTATCTATATGCATGTGTTTGGAATATTCGAATAATAAAGGGTTGTAACACTCCAAAGCTTATACTACATTTACGCTACAGAGCGTGTTAATTAATAAACTCTATTGTTTCGTATATTTCGATTAATAAAGCGAGTATTCAATATGTTTGATATTTGAATATATATTTCTATATCGCAAATTATTTTTTTGTTTACTATTTTCGCCATTTTGTTTTAATAACGTGAATATTTAATTTTCAGAATCTGAAATATAATCTATATAAAGAGTGCGTTATGTTTTCAGTTATAATATAACAAGTGGGGAGATTATACTATGCAATTTTTTTTCAATGAAATCACGAGTTATAATCTTACAATTATAACGAGTGTATTTCAAAATAAAATTGCAATGGTTTTAACCTCCCCACACGTTATGTTCGGTTAGAGAATATAACGAATTACATATAAAATTTGTTTGTATGTTTCAAAAACGCCGCATTTTGTATAAACGTAGCGGAAATTTACAAATTCGTGTAATAAATGCGCCGTTTGACTGCCACTGTCAGTGTTTGTATTAGCGCTAGCCAATCAGCGTCCTACATTCGAGTTGTATTTTCAAGGATCAGTTGTATTTTCACTGCCAGCCAATCAGCGTCCCAGATTTGAGTTGTATTATTTCAAATCAGTTATATTCTCAAAGTAAGTTTTGTCCACAAAATATTTAAGTTATCTAATTGTAAATATGTACATTTTTAACTATTAAATTAACTTCGTTTAACGCTCGTTTTATCGCTATCACTGTTATAAAGAGCGTAATTACCTCTAACCTCATTTTTTAGCAACAATACAAAAAATAAATTTGATGAATCGCTATATTAATTGCAATTATTTTCAGTTCCCAAGTTCCCAGAGGTAACACACAAGTTAACTCTGGAAATCGATTAAATATAGTTTTTACTAACAGTTAGTCAAATAAAAAAAAAACTCCACTCGCCTTGATCACAAATAAATAATTAATTTCTTACGCCGCGCTTAGAATTCGGACGCAAAGTTGGATTGAATTCAAATTTAGAAAAAGTTCGTCAACCGTCATACAAGAAGTTAGCTACGCCAATCCATTACATATAGTCTATAGTAACAATTAGTGGAATAAAAAAAAGTACACCCGCCTTGATCACTAAATTAACATGGCACGCCAAAATTGGCAATTCATATCCACCATGTATTTATTTTTTATTGTAAAAGAAAAACACCGACACATACACTAGAATGTTCGATATTTTGAAAGTATTAATTCCAGATTTAGCACCCCAAAAAAAATTAGTAGATTTCGAAAAGGCATGTATGCATTCAGCGATTATTGCCTTTCCACTTGCTGGGACTAATGAGGAATTCCACATGAGTATAATATAAAATTTTATCCAAAATCGTCTGTAATTGCATTAAATATTGAAATAATGTTTACAAAATTTTGACAAGAAATTTTGACGTACGTGGTGTCAATTTGAAATACTTTAAAAATCCTATGAATGATCTATGCATTCCATGAGAGAAACTTATTCTCTCATTAGGGGGTAATGAGCCACACATAACATGGCTCAAATGACCACTATAATTAGATTATTACACCCGATTTTGGATATATTTTTTTTATTTTCACATATATTCGGCATTAAATGCGTGTACTTCTTAATGAGATAAATGTATATTAATTTTTTTTTCTGGCATTCGTTAATTTATCATATAGACGAAGCGAAGCTTATGAACATTCACTCGTGCCATAATCTCTTACATTATAAACTAATTTCATAATATTCTATTGTAATATAACATTGACAATATAGATTGATTCGAGGTGGACAATGCGCCTTGACTTGTATATGGCAAACAATAGCCATCGATTACACCGCCAATTAAACCTCGTATCGCGCCGTGCATACTGTCGATAATTCCTTGCTATATTTCCATCGAGGCTTTACTCCGTTACGGCTGTTGCATTCTGATTACATTCATGAAGAGTAAATCCTCACGTACTCCAGGCTTTATGGACTAATTCCTAGAAAGTATGTAAATACTTCAACTACACATGTTACAAACACTTCATCTGGCATTCTAGAATTTGCAAGTAACGATAATATATTTTAACGTCATTCGATTAAATTTGGATTTATTTGAATAACACTATTATGATTTAAGAATAATACTGAACTCATTAATTTTGTTAAGTGAAGCAATTAATGCATTAAACCGGTCTTTTTAGCTAATTAAAAAAATCTTCATGCAACTCATAAAAATGAAATCATACTACTATAGTCTGTTAATTCTACAGATAGAGTTGTAAAAATGAGCACAATCTCCGTATGTTCCGCGCAAAAGTCTGACTTACACTATGTAAATTTATTATTATTTTCCTGACACGCCTTAATAGATATTTATGCATTAAGGGAGATATGGAATATTTTTCTCCCGAGGTTGACAGGTCAAGTCAACCGAGGGTAAAGAACATGAATATCTCCCGTGGTGCATACAATATTTTATTTTTTAATTAAATATTAGCTATTTGTAAAAATATTGACTATATTAGGTTTGTTCCAACCCCATAGAAAACCGTTCACTGTACGGTCGTCGTCATGCGCAGTAGAAATTTAGTGTTCCAACCGTGAAAGGACCGTACGCCGGACGATAATTTTTCTGTTCCAACCGAACTTTGGATCGTTCACGGATCGGTTCCCGTACGATCATTTCAGTACATGGTCCGGAGTAGAAACTGTTTGGACTGACATGCGCACTGTATTTTTCTGGTGAACGAACGGCGATTTGTCGCGTTTATTAATTGTTATACGAATTATGAGTGACAAAAGAGATGGTGACTTTAAATCTGATGAAAGTAGTGGAGATGATTAGGAATTTGCCACAACATTTTCTTGAATTTTAAAACCACTGTCTGTTTACTGATAATCAATCAAAAGTAGGGTTATAACCGATGTGCAAAACAATCCCAAAACCGTTCCAACCCATGCATATTTGTAAATAGCAACGGGACGGTGCAAAGCTTACGCATGCGTATAAAAGCGATCCGAACAGTTCTGTGGCGGTCTTGGGGCGATACGAGAATCGCGGGTTGGAACAAACCTATAGATCTGCAATATGTATTTGCATGATTGCTATGACTTTGTTTTAAATCAAACTGCCCGCATTTCATGAACTGACGTTTATTTAATTTGATTTGATTTGACGTTAATGCTCTAACAACAAATGTACGGTTGTGAATAAAATAGTGAACAGACCTGGGAGAAAACTTTAATTCCTGTCTCGCTATAAAGTTGGTCGTGAGCAGACGCAAGATTGTCTATCTTCAACCATCATCTTGAGCGGAGAATTTGGAAATTGTACGTACTATTTGTCAGGTAAACAGAAGCAGACCTCATAACTGTTATGAGTACGTTTTTACTTTCTCCGTTACGAAGTACGAGAAAGTATTGTGATCGTGTTTTTTCTTCAAAAATTTTTTTTACGGAAATATCCGTTTTGGGGTCCCTAGATGCCATTTCAACAATTTCTGGAAAAAAAAAATTTGTGTCTGTGTGTGTGTGTGTCTGCCTGTGTGCGCTGTATCTCAAAAACTAATTAAGCAATTGATATGAAACTTTTAACGTACGTCTTATTTGATAATCTGAAGAACTGAAAAGCTTTTGGTAAAATTTCGTTCACCGGAAGTGGGTGTTTACCTTAACTGTTTTTTGTTTTTTGCCAATATTTTCTTAAATATGAAAAGTATCACAAAAACATTTAAACAAACATTGAAGACAACAAAGAAATGAAAATCTTTTGCTTCAAAATATTTTTCATAAAATCATTGCTATTCGAGAAAGAAAATTATTAATTTTTTTTCAATTTTTGGTTTATAATTATGAAACGATAATAGTTACAGCAAATTTGAGTGAATAATAATTGTAGAAAATACCAAAATGAACAACTTCTAAAGAATAAGTTTTTTTCGAAATCTCGTTAGTTTTTGAGTAAACCGAGTTTTTGAATTTGAAGTATAATTTTTCCGTTTCATAATTTTGACGTTTTAAACGTCAGTTTCATCCGAGTCTACAAAACGCTCGATGCACATTTAAAATATGATTTCAATTGAAAATAAACCATGAAAACGTAAATATAAATGGCTATGAGACCATCAAGTCGGAGAAAGTAACATGATGGCCACATCACCATTTTTATGCCTTGTATCCAATAATAGTAAATAGCATACTACTAAAAAATAATAGTATATTACATAACAAGAGTTGTAAGTAGCAAATTACGCGCAAGTGAAAGATATTGCGTACGAGCCGCGTAGAGGCGAGTAACGTAATTTCACGAGCGCGTAATTGCGTTACAACTCGCGTTATGTACTATACTTTACCTTCGACCTTACATTTATTCGCTTAAACTAAAGACATATTGAAAAACTGAATCTTGCCAGGGTGACGTTTAAATGTTTATTATATGGCCGGTTATGGCAATGTAGGACGACTACCAACTAAACAAACGAATTACCGTTCGAACAATTTTCCGTCGAATAATATATTGTCCAATACATTGATTGAAGAAATTTAAGGGTGCGGATCGTTGTACTCACTCTGAAATGTTAATGTAATAAGATACCGTTGCGATGGAAGTACCAATAAGGCATAGCGTGGAGTTTATTGTGTCGGTTATTCTTTTAACCAATAAGTTGCAATCTGACGTTTAAATGTCACTGTCACTTTTAATATTTAAAGATGAACAGACGAGTGCAGGGGACTCGGCGGACGTTAATTGTAATTGGCTAAAAAGTATATAATATACCGAAGTGCATAAGCGGTAATAGTACATGTTACACATTTATGTACGACATTTAACATTTATATATGCTCTATATATTCGTAATGGGTCGCTTACGATTGGTGAAAACAGTTCGGTAATTCATCAATTACAAAGTGGGAGTAGGTAAAAATATTAACAAATCGGTTCATTGGCGGACTCTGAAAAATGCCTCACACGACGTCATTTTGGTGGAGGTGGGGCCATTTCTATCAAATATGCATTAAGGTACTAGATCGCGAACAGACACTAACAGCTGACACACTATAATAATGCAATCAGCTGACCATCACGTCGACCATTTGCATTTGTACTGCGTTATTTGGACATGCGGATTTGCCGCAATTTTTCCAATCGGCCAGTAAGAATTACGGATTGGCGGTTGTGGGCGTTTTTACAACTCTATCTGTATAATAAATAAACTATAGCTTAAAACTAATGCTTTGATATGAATCCTGTAGATCTGTACATTCTGATTATAAACATATGTCACAATTAAGTTTATGTTCAGAAAACAACTAAAAATACAATTTATTTGAACGTTTTTAAATTTTAAATCTAAGCTATTAATATTTCAATTCTTTGTTTCGGTTAATATAATTGTTAGAATTATTAACATAATATTTATTGTCTAGTGGAATCGTGCTCGCTCGTTGTACCGAACATAGACGCCAACATTTTTTTTCTTTTCTCCCCACTTACAAGGGGAGGATCGGATGTGTGACTCACCGATTTGATCCATCTTTGGCATAGGTATAGGTCATGACTGGAAGTATAACAGGTGCAAGTAATAGGGCGCACTATTCAGCCGTTTTCGAGAAAAATTGTTTTTTTATTTTTGTTATTTATTCGTATGTTTATACAGGGTCCTGCATCTCACCTCCCGTCTTCTATAGCTCAGTTACTAATTAAATTAGGATTAAGATATTTTGTAGAATATATTTGTATCTTATGATGCATTTCAGGAATATATTTTTGATTATACAGGGTGTCCTAAAAAAGCGTGACTTCATGATGATATATTTTTCTAAATTACATGCTATGTATTGTATTACTTCTTTGGGTACCTTTTACGGTTGCCTACACACTCCTATGATTTTATTGGAATCGATTCAGGGATATCAGCAAAAAAAAAATTAAAACTAAAAAAAAAATCCGTTTTCACTATTGTTTTAAAAAATGTATAAAACAATAAAAATAGTGCCGTGTTAATAAAATCATACAAGGTTCTTATTAAATAAGGTCTGATAGTCCCGTTAACTAAGTTTGATTGATATGAATTATACAGGGTGTCGAAAATTTAGTGTCAAACATTTCAAACTTTAAAGCACTTTATTTTTCTTATTTTAAATTGGAGCCTCTGTATAATTTTATTATCATTCCATGCGGAATTAAAAAACAAACATGTTTCCTAATAACAACCCTGTCCCAATTCCTAACGCATTAAAAGTTATTTGCAAAAAACTAGTTTTATCAACCATTTCAATAGCCATTTTACTAAAAAAAATCGAAGGTGGCTTTGAAAAACAATTTATTGACATTAAAATTTAACAAAGTGACAAGAGACTATTTTGACTTTAGTAATATAAACGTTTAATTATTTATTAATTTATTTATCGATATTATTTTCTATATGGTATTGTTCTTTTCGGGCGATAAAGGACTGCACAAACTAGGATAATTAATTTAGAACAGAATACTGGAAATAAAAATATTGATTTTTCAATCTCCTGATTAATTTGTTTAACAATCCTTCTTCTAAAAATGAAATTAATATAATTTATTCTAAAGTTAACAATACTCACGGATTTATAAAAAACTACAAAAAAAGAGAACTATTGAGAACTTGACCAAAAGGATTCAAACCACGGACCTTGCGACTACGAACCGTGGATCTTTACCAATACGCCCCGGGTTCGGTATTCTTACATTAACGTAAATGACACAGCTAATAAAAAAACCTATTTTTTCCTCGAAAACGGCCGAATAGTGCGCCCTATTACTTGCACCTGTTACACTCCTAGTCATGACCTAGATATGTGCCAAAGATGGATCACACCGGTGAGTCACACATCTGATCCTCTCCTTGTTAGTACGGCAAAGTATTGTGATCGTGAAAATATGTAAAATTTCATTTTTAACGGAAATATCTATTTTGAGGTTATTTTAGAGACGTTTCCGACAATTTTTACAAAAAAGAGAATTTGTGTCCGTGTTTGAGTCAGTCTGTATTCGCAAAAACGAGCAGATATTTTCAAATGAAACTTCAAACATAAGGTTTTATCGACAATGCGAAGAACTTAAAAGCCTTTGATTAAAAGTCGAACACTGGAAGCGAGTGTTTACCTTAATCGTTTTTTCCGAAAATTTTTGAAATTTCTGTTGTCTTCAATATTTGTTTAAATGTTTTTGTGTTATTTTTCATATTTAGAAAGAAAAACAAAAAAACAGTTAAGGTAAACACCCACTTCCCGTATACGAAATTTTACCAAAAGCTTTTCAGTTCTTCGGATTATGTTCAAAGTTTCATATCAATTTCTCTATTAGTTTTTGAGATACAGCGCACCAGACATACAGACAGTGATGTATTGGAGGGGGAACGTGGAGGAACGATATTCCAGAACCTTTTTCAGAAACGGAACGTGTTTGTGCTTGTTAGTATTTTGTATAGTAAGAAAAAATAAATAAAAAAGCTTACAAGGAAAACAATAGTTTGCTTAAAATAAGATAATCTCCGAAAAACTTTCAGCAAGCTGCTTGTGGAAAGTCGCGAACTATTTTTTTGCTCTCATCATGCGTCACTCTACTTAAAGAAATCTTATGTGGCAGAGAATAAGTTTATTTTTATTTTAATGATAAAATATCTAATTTTAATGTCTAGGCAGACAATGAAACATACAATTTGGATTATATACCAAAAAGAGATATATGATATAATAAGATCAGTATAAAAAAAATTATGGTAAAGACGTTTTACATAATAATCCAAATCGGCAGAAAAATCGCGCTTTAATGACTGGACAGAAAAATAACATGCAATTTCAGTTGTATATTAATACATTTAAAAAACAGTTTCATACGAAAGGTTTTACGGCACGATACGGCTACAGAAGAAGATTTGTCCCAAACGACAGCGGAATATTTGCTTCCTTTACAGTTGTGATAGGCAACCTGCAGCTCGCTAGCGGCCCTTTTAACTCAGATTGCTTTCATGCTTTCAGCAACGAGAAGCTAATAGTTATAAAAGCACTTTCAACCAGTTTTTGCAAAGCTCTAAAATACAGAAGTTATGAAACTTTAAAATCTTAAATAAGGACAAATAATAAAGACAAAAAATAGCCTGAATATATGAATATTCAACTTGTTCGTGACTCTGGAATATAAAGTCTTTTCTAATAATTAAAAATTTAAATAAGGACCCCTATTTTTATTGCAGATTTGGATCTTACGCTACAAAAATTTTAATAATTCAAATAAAACGAATAACTATGAATATTTACATTACGGTTGTACATTGTACATGACAAGCTGAAATTGTCGAAACTATAGTAACTACTCCAAGTTAATAAAGTGATACTAACAAAGTTATTCGTTTTATTTGAATTATTCAAAATGTATCACGAAGTGAAAGCCTCCACAATTACTTATTTACAAAAATTTTAGGTTTTTATCCGATTTTTTTTTTCGATTAGCGACAGATGACGCGATAATTGACAAAAACTGCAAAAATGAGATTTATAGAACTAAATTTATTTCTCGCACCAAATGAGCCAAACAGTAGTTAAAATCAGTAAATGCCAAAAACTTGTTATTGAGTTCGTGATAGATTTTTTAATCTTGAGGATGTTTTTCTTTCGGTGTAGTGGAATTAAGCAAAAACAAGTTTATTGTTGCAAACATTCATACATCGCTAAAATATAAAAGAATAGAAATAAATTGATTTTTATTCATTTCCGCGAATTATTTTCTACAAAGAATCTTTATCCCAGATATGGCACACAAAAACTTATTGACGACACGAAATTTTACGAATGACTTCAATCAGCACCTCCCTTAAAAGATTACGAAAAACGTCATAATCTGTCATTTGGTGCGAGAAATAAATTAAATTCAATAAATGTCATTTTTACAGTTTTTGCCGATTACAGCGCCATCTGTCGCTAATTGAAAAAAAAATCGGATAAAAACCTAATAGTTTAGCGTAGAATCTAAATCTGCAATAAAAAATGGTGATGTGGCCATCATGTTACTTTCTCCGACTTGATGGTATCATTTATATTTACGCTTTCATGGTTTATTTTCAATTTAAATCATATTTTAAATGTTCATTTTGGCATTCTCTACAATTATTATTCACATAAATTTGCTGTAACTATTATCGTTTCATAATTATAAACCAAAAATTATGATTTTATGAAAAATATTTTCAAGCAAAATACAAGGTGTCTAAAAAAGACACCACCAAAATGATATGGTGTATTCCTGAGACAAAAAACAAGCAAATTAACTAAATTTATCTATATGAAAAATTACATATTTCCAAGATACAGCAAGTCAAAGTTTTAGATTTTTAAAATGTTTTAATCTATATCTCGAAAATGGCATATGAGAATGATTTGTTTATTTTTTTCTGACTACTACATTAGGTGTACTACATTGTTTAAAAATTTCAAGAAATTTCTTCAAGCACAAAGGTGCTCCAGAGGACATGCTGTTTACATTATTACATAGAACTTTTTTGTTCTCACGATCACAATATTTTCTCGTACTTCGTAACGGAGAAGGTAAAAATAGGGGTTTCTATTTGATTTCAAAGTTGCCCCCTTGCCCCCCGGGGGGATGGGCCTGTTCACATTTCATATCACATGATAGAGTGAACAAAATGTTGGACGAATTTTTTTTTAAATTTTTGTATTTTGCGAGATATTTGGGGTGTACGGATGGTCTGAAACACCCGATATAATTAAATGGATATTATTTGTGAACAAATAATATCTATTTAATTATAAATATCTTTTGTTTTTCCATATGTGCGGCCAGGAGGAGTTCTGAAGTTTTAATGGTGACCAGAGGCGGCTCGTCGAGTACGCTAAGCCAGAAACGCCGCTCATGCTGCACTACTTACTCTTATAGAGGAAGTTGAAGTTTTGTTCAAATTTTCTTCCGTAGCATTTTCGTCGAAGATCCTCGAACCGCCGCATATGATGACACATATAGAGAAATAGGTTGCCCATCCCTCCAAAATAATAGTAAGTAGTTCAGCACGAGCAGTATCTCTATCTTAGCCTTCTTCACGAAGATCCACAAGCACCCCCTGGCACAAGGGAACTAAAAGGCTAGTGCGATTTCCCTAACCCTTTCGTGGGTTAAAAAATCGATTTTTTCTTTATTGCATATTTTCAATCCTTCTAGTGTGCAGAATGTCTCTTAGGAACGGTTTGGTGCAATTTCAACACTTTATCAACTTATTTCACGGTTGAGCATAACTCTGCAGCGGCTGAAAAATGGCTCTTAGCGCGCGCACGTACCTCCAGAAATTTTGATATTCCGCCAGGAGCCAGATAATTTTGTAAGTCTCTCTACTAATGTATAATTGTATAGAAAGTGTAAAAGGCGCTTGTCCAGAAGTTCTAAAGAAAATATTTAACATTTTCAAGAACAAGAACCATCATTCGCTAGCACATCCGCGGAAAAGTTAAGACTAATAATCAAGACCTTGATATCGATCTCGGTATTTTGAACTTTTTATTAGTTTAGTTAGTAAGTTGAATAAAAGTGCAATTATTAAGTATAAAACTAATGCAAAACTTTAGTCGTGTTTATCTCGAAATCACTTTTTTTGACTGGGAGGAACGATAAAATCATCCAATCAGGGTTTTTTGTTTTATATTAAATTAGCAGAACAAAAAATCGGGGAAAGAAACACGTTTTTTTTAATGGCTGCCGTTTTGTTAACTGTCGCCCCTGTGACTTATATTATGACATAAGCTCCAGATAATCTTATCCAGTTTTAGAATTTTAAAGAAAATTTATTTGAGGTGGACGGAACGATCTCTATGTTTTCGCTCTTGGAGAGCTGCAGCTCGTACTCGTAGAAATACTCGCCCAGATATCTCGCGATAATGCACACATTTTGTTATATAAAATGGTATTGTAGAGGAAACTTGAATAAAATATATCCCTTTTCTAGCTTCGAACGGTACTACGACTAATAAATCGAAAATTGTATGCTATTGTGTATTTTGTACACTGTTTATCTTGAAAAACAATATTTAACAAATTGATAACAGTAGTTCCGCCTATTTTTAAATAACCTTAACGTTTATTTATACTTAAATTAACTTGAGACACCTCACTTATTGCAGATTTATTAAATACAAATAATATAATAAAGACGAAAATAATATATTTAATCTTTATTATTTGTGTTTATTTATACCGTTAATGATCATTTGCCTCATTTGAAGTTTGAACATTCAATAGTATCAATTTTCAAAAACAGATTTTATCAAAGCTATTACAGCACTCGTATCGTTGTAACAATAATAATAACGATGCGATTTTAAGTGCTGTGTTATAGACATAAAGAATTTAAAAAAATATCAAATTGTAGATATTTATTTTAGACGCAAGCACCTAATCTAAAATTTAAGAGGATTTAAACATCAAAATCCGGAACCAAAAGTAAAATGCTTTATTGAAAGTTGATTTGTGGACCTTGTAACTATCTATTAATCCAAAGTATTAAATACTGTTGATTTAAAAAAAGCGTTTTATTGGCCATGTACCTAATTCCTTCACTTGCATTTGCATCGGACGTGTATTAATGTGCGGGGCGCGTTTTTTTTGACCCCCGGGGCCATTAAATGGCCCCGAACCGTAGGGGTTAGAACACTTTCATTATCATACAATGCGGCGTGATGAATCGCTTGTTTTACTGGATACGATTTTTCCTCTGCGAACAGCTCGAAAAAAAAAACGGCGATTATGAGATGGATGGACGAAAGAGGGACGTTTCGTCATGGTAATGGTCCATTGTTTGATGGAATTGGGACCTGGCGGCCGTGCTTTGTACACAGTTTACCAATTTTAAATGCAGTATAAACAAACGAGAAAAAAAAATCGAGCTTAGTTTTGAAATTCCAGAACAGTTACGACATAAACTTTTTCCTAATAATTAAAAATGGTGATGTGACTATCATGTTACTTTTTTATTATTTGATGGTATAATAGTTTCTTATGCAGGGTGTATTTGAAATAACGAACAGGCTCGTAACCACAAAGAGATTATATTATTTTTAAACAATATTCGCAATTATTTTGTTTATAACTGTAACAAAAAGCCCGCAATTAATTATTAAAGTTAATGAGTGAAAATACGCAAAATGTTTGGGGGCAGGGGTAATGTGATTTTTAAACGGCATCGGCTTTGGATATCGAATTACAACAAGCGCGTAGGAAATATCTGAGTGCTCTTTAAGCGTCAATGAATTTGAGGACTGTTTATCTTTCACAAAAAAAAAAACGTTGCGATAACACTTCAAATTTAGGAGGCAAGAAATCGTATCTCGGGTTTTAAATAAACAAACACACATTCCATGCAGACCTAATTAAATAAGAAAAGCATCGGTTGTCAAAATGTTTAAAAAACCTCGAAAAATTAGGAAAATTCAAAATTGTTTTTTCGAATAAATTTTGACGGAAATGGGTTCACAAATATTTTGTGTATGTGCCCTTAAATGCCTGTTCGTTATTTCAAATACATCCTGTATTTATATTTACGCAGTTTATTTTCAATTTAAACAATATTTTATATGTGCACTTCTGTCCAATAAAATTAAGCACAAGTCTTATGAGTATTTTTTTACAATATTCTGTATATTTCGATAAATGATAAAACTCTATGACTTGAAAAGAACAACTTTATTAAAAAGCCAAAACTAATACTAAAAATGATCTTCTTTATTAGTTATAATCCGAATTTTTGTCTAAATGACACGGAATTTTGACATTAAGGAAATTGACAAAGGGTCTAGCGGGATAAGTATGCAAAATCTGCCGCCGCACGTAATTGACTCTAATTAATGTAATAAGTTTGCATCCATGTGGTATGAAATGTTAACCTCGAAATTTAATTTTTACGGGAGATATGGAGGGTGAAAGAAAAATAAAAAAAAATATTTTCTCAAAAACTGCTTAACCGATTTCAATAAAAACATATATGTTTTAACTATCAATGAGACTATTTTCTAAAAAAAAATTAAAGAAAATGCAACAAAAATTTCAGGTAAAAAATATATTTTAAATATTTCAATTATTTTTCTGAGGTTATGTTTTATAGTGACACCAACCATTTTTCAAATATATATTCCCCAAAGTGTGTCCTTCAACATATATTTTTACCAAATATTTTGAAATGGTGCAACATTGTGAAATAAAATAAAAATCGTGTACGTGATACTACGTTGTGTTATGGCATCCCGCTTTTAAACGGTTACCCCTGTTGCATTTTTATTGCTTGAAAATGGTGTTATTGTCTGAATTAGCATTGTAATACATGTTAATACATAATCATCTGGGATGTCTGCAGTTAGCTTATAATAATTTTTCTTGCAATTTCTAAACATTTGAAAGTGGCAGGACATCGTTTCCGAATATTTCATCATACTTTCGGAGAATTGTGTCATTAGCTGTTCACTACTCATATTTAAAATCGAAGCTTAGATTTTATTAGGATTCCCTGTATGTGAACTAAAAATAAATAGAACAATGTTTCATTGCATTTGACGGGAAGAGTTGCTATCGGTTTGCACAACTATACTTGCTGATTCTAACTATATTAGAGTACATTTTTAAAAGACCAAAATCTATTATTTATTCGATTTTTTATAATATGAAAATTATTTATAATGTATGGAAAACTTCTTTTGATTACATATTAATTTCGAATATTCGGTTATTTAAAGTGAAAAAAATCTGCTTCAGTTCCACCGGCGGAATGAATTTTCGTAATTGTTCAAGAATCGCCTTTGCACAGAACACCCCGAGCGACTGGAGCCGAGCAGCCGAGCCAGTCGTTCGCATTGCCGCCGTGGTGCGGCGTAGCAATCTTACAATTTATGACATTTGTATTATTAAAAATGTCTACATTAGAAAAACAGATGATGTGTGCAGGATGTGATATGTTTTTAAGAAAAAGTATGGGTAAAAAAAAATTGATAAGAAATGAAGTTGAAGCAAATACTTTTTCTTGTTGCCTCAAACGAGTGATTGCGGTAGATGATATTTAATGTAATAAATGTCGTCTAACTATGTATATAGGGAATTCTGACAAAAATACTGAGTATAGAACCGAAGCAGATCTGTCTCCTCCTGGATTGCGGAAGGTGATCCATTATTTGAAGCTAAAATTAAATCGAAAGAAGCTGTTTCTGAGACTGAATATATCGAAATTCCTATGCAGATGACCGTAGCTACCCATAAATATTATTGCATTTGTTCTTCTACGAAAGATATAACTGTTGTTCCTGAAGAAGCGCGAATGCAATCGTTATTAAAACGAAAATCTTTATTCCAGCTGGAAATCGCTTTTGTAAATCTGATATCATTAAAAATCAAATATATGAGGAAGATCTTGGTTCTTTAAAAGTATATTCTAATACAACCAGTCTCAACGCGTTGGAGTTATCCAAAGTAATGGAAACTCTTTCCATCAAATGTGATTCAACATTATTTGACAAAATCGGTGATTTCAGCCTTTCGGAAAAACAGATAGAAGTTTTTACTGGGTTATCTTGGAAAAATCTTCTAGAAAAGAAAAAGATATGATGACATCCAATCTCGCACAGTGATTCAAGGTCTTGTTATATTTCTGTTTAAATTACGTACAGGAAATTCGAACAAAAAGATAGCTCCGGATTTCAACATAAATAATGAACAATCCATTTCAGAGTATTCTAAAAGTATAGTTAAATCTTTTGAAAATAACGTTGTGCCACTTCGTTTTGGATTACCTTTTGTTAACACTCTCCAACCCCTTAAATACGCCCCAAAGTTTCTATAAACAATTAGTTTGGAGAAGCAACGATAAACCGTTTGATTCTTCTCTTATCAATTAACAATTTTAAAACACGCGTTCGTGATCCAAGAATTGCATGATAGGATAGGGACTACCCACCGCCCTGAGTTTCCACTTTGACCTAACCAAGAAAACACTGTTTGGTTAACCTTAGATCACTAATCATTCGTCCGCGCGACAACGCACCTTTATGCACATCACTTTTCTCGAATTGTTCTTCTGCTTAAGAGTCGATCTTCACGTTGCGTCACTCTGAGACGTCCACTGCCTCTACGGCGAGCTTCTAGGCTTTCTTCCTGCCAATTTCTCCAAATTCGACTTACACTGACGTGTGGTCGACCAACAGTTCTGCCAATTTCACGGAATCCTAAACCAGCTTCATGCATTCCTCTTTCAAATGGTGCAATTTGATGAAAATTTCCACGTCTTCGCACTCGCGGCATTTCTTAAGGCACTAACAATTAGGTCAAATAATAAAAGGCTGCAAACTAATGCGATAAATAAGGTAAACTAAAATAAACTCTCAGATGATATGAAAGAGATAATTAGAGATAAGTTCTTTTAGAAGTGCCACTGGTCCTTCAAAATTGAATCAATTTTATATCAACATATATCAACTATTGCCAAGAAATTTCACAATTCTTCATCAATTCCTTCAGGGTGGTTAATTTTTTTTTCTAATGATATAATTGAAGACTGGTGACATAATGTGTCGTTTTGGTAATGGATAACTGGTTCACATCTGTATCTTTGGCAAGAACGCAATTTTTCGGCCCCCATAATGTGGACGTACGTAGCAATTCCGTGTAATCGTATTTCTTAAATATTTCATTCTTATTTAGTTCCTACACTATTGTGTCATGTAACAAGTTCCTAGTTTTATTAAACAATTTTGTTGATACTAACGTTTTTAATGCGCAGGTATAATGTAACTGAGAATTGAGTTTAGTTATCTATGGTTAAAGAAATTTCTTCGTCAAATCATGGAAGTTTTAAAAGTTGCAAAGCCAAGAACAAAGAGGGTCGATAGGTTAAGTCAGGGGTGACCAAACTTTTTAGATCGTCGACCCCTATATAAGTTTTCGAAATCTCCATCGACCCCCATAAAAGTAATTTTCAGTTAATAAAAATAAAACTATTAAGTCAGGCACTGTGTTTGTACATTTATTTTATGATTTTAAATATTTATTAAAGTAATAGTACATTGTGTAACAACAGTTTTATAAAAATATCTTAATGTTGAAATTTAAATACCTTAATATTTATTAAATAATAAGTAATTATAAGTAAAAATAATAAGTAAAATAACTACAGACTTATTGCTTCTCATTCAAAATCAGCCATATTTTTGCTTTTTGGCTATAACTTCTGAACAAATTTTGATAGCGTAATTTCGTAAATGTATAAAATGTATCAAAGCCTATCCACTGGTGTTAAACATTTGTGTATTGACTGCTTCGGGACTGTAAAAAAAATAATTGATATTTATGACTTGTATTTCCTGCAATTATATTCGTTAAAAAAAATTCATACATAAAGACATAATTGGCGATGACCAAAAATGGTTT
Organism: Ocypus olens; assembly: GCA_910593695.2. Classification (NCBI taxonomy): domain Eukaryota; kingdom Metazoa; phylum Arthropoda; class Insecta; order Coleoptera; family Staphylinidae; genus Ocypus; species Ocypus olens. The sequence goes on from OU343059.1 coordinate 28,436,524, forward strand.
TTCCAAACGTGGAATCCAAATTTATACTGAAGGAAAAAAAAATGAAACACTTGAAATTCCTAAAATTTCGACCATTTTCAAACCGCTATAATTCGACTCATTTTCAATCGATTTTGATGAATCTTTAAGAGCGAGAAACTTTGGAGTGTCTTCTTTAAAATCATGCATGCAAACTTAAGCGTAACCCCTTCCGCCTCCCTCTAGCGCCCCTGTGAAAAAAAGAACCTGTGAAGAAAAAGTTTTTTTCTGGAAACCATGTCCAACTTTGACAATGTCTACGGTGTTGGAAAATTTTTGTCGACTCAATCCACCATAAAAGCATTAAAATTTGATCAATTCTCTATGCAAGACTCAAAGAACGAAGTTCCTACTACGATTTGGCACTAAGTTATAGGTGTTTGAAAAAAACATTTTGAGGTTTTTCGCACATAACTCAGTGACTTTTTAACCAAATTTGCTGATTATTTCGGAAAAAAATCCCATTTTAGGGATTAAACTAAGATTGGAATGATCCCTTCTCGAACCCTTCAACCCCCGAACAAAAAAACAGGTTTTTGGGCAAAAAACGGACTACTATGGCAACGTGTACCCAGTTAAAAAAAATCTGTCGACTCGAGCCACCCAAAGGCTATTGAAATGTGTTCAATTACCTGTGCAGGACTTAAAAACAAAGTTCCTACGGCGATTTGGGACGAAGTTATGGGTGTTTGAAAAAAGTGCATTTTGTGGTCTTTTTATTTTTTCGTTCGGTGAGCCTTTTTTGACCTAAAATAAAGTTTTTTGTTTATGCAGTTCTAAGGTACAAATGTGATTTTCATGATTTCGCGCAAACAATGAATTTTCGTGCATACCTCAAAAAACATGCAAAGAAAATTTCGTTCGTGAAAGCGAAAACAATTAGGTCGAAAAACTTCGGACTTGATATTACAAAATTCGCTTTTTTCAAACACCCATAACTTTGTGCCAAATCGTCGTACGAACTTCGTTATTTAAGTCTTGCTTAGGTAATTGAACACATTTCTATGCCCTTTTAGTGGATCGAGTCGACACATTTTTTCCAACTCGGTACACGTTTCCAAAGTTCACGTTTTTTGCCCAAAAAAGTGTTTCTTTGTTCGGTGGTTAAAGGGTTCCAAAAGGGATAATTTCAATCTGAGTTTACCCCCTTAAAGTAGAGCCAAAATGGGATTTTTTTCCGAAAAAATCATCAAATTTGTTTAAAAAGTCACTGAGTTATGTGCGAAAAACTTCAAAATACACTTTATTCAAACTTTCTCATAACTTGGTGCCAAATCGCCTTAGCAACTTCGTTTTTTAAGTCCTGCATAGGGAATTCATCAAATTTTAATGCCTTTATGGTGGATTGAGTCGACAAATTATTTCCAACACCGTAGACATCGTCAAAGTTGAACATGGTTTCCAGAAAAAAACTTTTTCTTCACAGGTTCTCTAGAAGGGGCAGAAGGGGTTACGCTTAAGTTCGCATGCATGACTTTGAAGAAAACACTTCAAAGTTTCTCGACCTCAAAGATTCATTAAAATCGATTGAAAACACGCCGAGTTATGGCGGTTTGAAAATGGTCGAAATTTCACGAATTTCACGTGTTTAATTTTTTCCACCAGTATATTCATACATTTCCTTTAAATAAAACCTTTCCACTAAAAAAGGTTTTATGTTAACCAGCGAAAATTGAGGTTTATAACTCGTTATATTTTTTTTTCAATTTTTTTTACACTTGTTTTTCCTTCGACCCCCTTGATTCGGATCGACCCCCTGGTTCAGATCGAAACCTACTTTTGTTAAATAGACCCGTGGGGGTCTATATAGACCACTTTGGCGACCTCTGGGTTAAGTTAAAGGGGAAATGAAGGGTGGTGCGTGGGCCCTAGCCCACTCTCTAATTCATTAAACACGCCTCATAGTTTCCAATAACAAATTCATTTGTCAAGGAAACAAGATATAAAAAATTGTTCGGTACTTATTTAAACAATTAATTAACAATTACAAAACCCTCGTTTGTGTTCCAAGAATTGGATCATAGCATAGGGACCACCCGCCGCCCTGATTTTTCACTTACACCTAACCAAGAAAACTCTGAGTAAAGAGTTTCAAAAAACTACCAATAAATAGGGTTGCTGGGTTAAGTTAAAGTGGAAACAAAGGGCGGTGGGTGGCTCCCATTCTCCAACCCGTTAAACACACCTCAGAGTTTCTATAAACAAATTATTTTGGCGAAGCAACAATAAACCGTTTGAATCTTCTCTTATCAATTAATTAACAGTTATAAAACTCTCGTTTGTGTTCCGAGAATAGAAGGATATGATAAGACCCACCCAGCTTCCTTCGTTTCAACTTAAACTTAACCTACAAAACTTGGTTTGATTAAAGAAATTCCTTCGTTTCTTCGTCAAATCATTTGAGTTTTAAAAGTTGCAAAGTCAACAATAAAGAGGGTTTCTGCGTTAAGTTAAAGTAAAAACGAAGGGTGGTGGGTAGGCCCTATCCCACCGTGCCACATCCCAGCTTGTTTAACGCACCCCAAAGTTCCCATAAATAAATTCATTAGACCACAAAATCTACAATGGTGACTAAAATCTGTTGATGCAAAAAGCAGGGTGCCAGCTAGTTCTATTTTTTTTCTATCTCATGATGAATTTGAGATTTCATGAAGCGGAGCAATAAAAATATACAACGTTAACATATTGCAAAACTCTTTGCTGCATGAAATTTCACACATTTTAAATGGCTTAAGTGCACTTATCTCAGTTGGCATTAGAAGCAGTGTTGCCAACCCTACCGATATATCTGTAGATCTACCGACAATTTATACCTTTCTACGATATTCTACCGATCTACTGATTTTCACGCGATCACCCAGTTTGTCCTCCTATTTTTACAACTGGATGCTCCTATTTTCACTCAGACATACTGAAAAATCAACCGGAAATGTTGATTGATAAAATTTGAATTTGCTTTCACATACTTATCACCATCGAAACAAAATTGCAAATCCGTAAGTCGGTGAATCCCCTCGTTCTCTGTGCAAGCGCAGGTACCATCCGAGAATTCACCGGCCCCGCGTCGTGGCATTCTAGATAACTAATATAGATAGGCCACTCCATGTACAAAACATTTACAGCATTATTCATTAAGCACTGTACCGCATGAAGCGCTGTAATAGGCGAAAAAAAGGCGGGGTCGGGGATGAGAGGGGATGCAGCCCGGTAGGGCGGGGTGCGGGACCATACGACCTTGAATATAATTCGAATAAAATTAATTAACTTTCTTGAAGAGGTATCGCCCCTAATTTTCAATAACAAGGATAACAGATCAAATAATTTTGTCTAAATAGTAAATAATTTCCTTATCTGTCTATTTTAAAAACTACCGACATCTACCGACATTTCGTTGAAAGTTCGACCGACAATTACTAAACACAGGTTGGCAACACTGACTAGAAGTGTTAAAATGAGGTATATCCCCACCTCATAATTTGCGTCTGTGTTCAGCTTCGTACATACACATTTGTAAGTGGTCTTTTTTGTGGGTCGATATGTCACAACTTGATTAAATTTGATGGTTCAAATTGTAGTGCAATATGCAGCAAAGAGTTGATAGTAAACATTGTAATAATAATAGTGTTAAATTAAGCTAAATAAGATCTTAATTCCTAAATGAATAGAATCCACATAAAACTATACTCAAATAAAAAAAAACTTCACACTCAACGGGTAGGCAGACTTTGAAGGGCATTTGTTAGCAAAGGGGGTCACTGAATCGAACGGTACCGATCCCACGCGAAACCTGGTTATCTATATGTTTATTGGCTAGAGTCTGGTAAATGTTAGACAAATTTTTCAAAATCGACATTCGTCCAGTTGGATTGAGAATCGACCACTGTGCGCCGGCGCCCCCAAGCCTATATTGCCTTATGGATAATCCGGCCCTGCATATACATTGTTAAATTCATATTAAAATTCACCGGCACAATTGACTACATTAAACCTACACTCAATAGCAACCCATATGATACTAATTTGTAATTACGGACTTGAATGTATCATTATATGAATGTAAGTATAGAAGTCTGCCACAAATTGTATATCTTAATTTCTAATAATTAAATAAAACTCTCCCTCGATTTCCAAGTGATAATATAAACACATATACTCAAACTTAAACGCATCTTTAATTACGATAATTGCAAATTTGATAAATTTGAAATCGCTCGCGCCTACAAACTATTTATCATAAATTCACAGTTACGCTCGGCTTTCTCCAGTTTTCAAAACTTTCTTCTGCATCGCCGGTAAAACTCGAATTTAAAAGAAAGCCGAGAACACGTTGACCTTAGAGAACCTTAATAACCTCTGCGTCATTGAATTTAAATTTATACGCAACGTTTCGATCAATAAAAAGTATTAAACAATACTCTGAGCACACATATCGAACTAGATTTTAACATTCATCCAGATTTTTTAGGGCAGAAATTGATTGATTGATGTAAAATATAATTGGATTAGATTCTGTGAGCTGTACTAGGTATAAAATCCATTTATTAAATGTAACGGGGAATGCAAACAACCTTTCACATCCGATTAAAACATTTCAGAGGCACTTTTTAACGAGGGATGCAATAGTATACTTGGTTTAGAGATTATCTTGTAAATTTTTCAGAATCTATGGCCAGCTCCTCTTTTTTTAAGGGAGCCATTTTGTTTTGCAATATTTCCTGAGAGTATTTTTACTTTCTCCGTTACGAAGTACGAGAAAGTATTGTGATCGTGATTTTTGTTTCAAAATTTTTTTTTACGGAAATATCCGTTTTGGGGTCCCTAGATGCCATTTCAACAATTTCTGAAAAAAAAAATTGTGTCTGTGTGTATATCTGTGTGTGTGTGTGTCTGCTGTCCGCGCTGTATCTTAAAAACTAATAGAGCAATTGATGCTTTGAACATCCGTCTTATTTGATAATCTGAAGAGCTAAAAAGCTTTTGGTAAAATTTCGTACACCGTAAGTGGCCGTTTACCTTAACTGTTTTTTGTTTTTTGCTAATAATTTCTTAAATATGAAAAATATCACAAAAACATTTAAACAAACTTTGAAGACAACAATGCAATAAACATCTTTTGCTTGAAAACATTTTTCATAAAATCATTTTTATTCGAGAAAAAAATCATCATTATTTTTTTATTTTTGGTTTATAATTATAAAACGATAATAGTTACAGCAAATTTATATTAATAATAATTGTAGAGAATGCCGAAATGAACAACTTATAAAGAATAAGTTTTTTTTCGAAATCTCGTTAGTTTTTGAGTAAACTGATTTTTTGAATTTGAAGTATACTTTTTCCATCTTTCATAATTTTGACGTTTTAAACGTCAGTTTTATCCGAGTTTACTCAACGCTCGATGCATATTTAAAATATGATTTCAATTGAAAATAAGCCATGAGAACGTAAATATAAATGGCTATGATATCATCAAGTCGGAGAAAGGAACATCACCAATGGCCACATCACCATTTTTTGTGTATTTAATGATGTATCACATATTTTATATCAATTGAAATAATTTCTTTTTGATAAGAATCCTTTGAAAACTAAATGAACACAACTTGTTTCAAACAAAATATTGACAGATCTCATAACATTCGATGGTTATTTTAATGTTTAGAAGATTTTTGATAAGCTATTCACTCAAAATGGCGCTTAATATTGAAGAACAATGGGATACGATATTTTAATTGTAAACGTTTAGCAGAACTAGTTTTTGAAAAATAAAATAAAAGCGAAGTTTTAATATTTCACATTATTTCGTATATATCTAAACCCAAAAAAGTTAAGTTAATTTTTTTTCAGATTATTTTTGGGCCCCAAAATGCACATCTTTGCCCCAATTTAACCGACCAAAATAACCGAGAGCACCATACATTCTGTACAGCCTTTATAAATCGCGGACGAAATGAAATAGAATGGAATTTATCAAAATGAAAACTGTTTTTCCATTTATGAATTTATGAAAACCACCCTGTACTTAATAAAACTTTGATGAAAATGATTACACCTCACTTATATGATTTCATATGAGCAATCTGTAAAATCATAATTATTTAAAATTCTACCCTAAGTTAAACTCATTTGGTAATATTGAATTAAAAAATAAAACAAAATATCAAAATTTTACGAAAAAGGTTTCATATAAAAACCACTCTATGTAGTATTGGAATTTAAAAATGATAGTCTATATTAACCGACAGCCAAACAATTGCAAGAAATTTTTTGTTGCAAATATTTGCAAAATAAACGCGCTGAAAAAATTCTTTTCGGAGGATTTTTTTTAAATTCCGCTTCTACGTAACGGATAAACGATTCACTTGAAACGAGAAAATTATTTGCGAAAGAACATTTCTAAAAATTCAGTAATTGCCAAAAATATAAGATATTAAAAAATATATGATGTGGCCGCTATACAGTAAGTTGGAACCATATGGAAAACTTCTTTATTATTAAATTTAGGAAAAAATGTTATTCTTTATAAAAAGGTCTGCATGGTCTAAAATCTAAAATGCGACCTTCAGATATCTAATTTTTTTAATAGTTTACTGGATTTCTCAAAAAATATTAATTTTGCTCTAGAGTAAAGTACATTTATTTTTGACAATATCGTTAAATGTTATTAAGAGAAGTTGAGCACAACTAAAAACCACGTTCAATTATTCAATTACAACCTTCTAGCATGGATCTTGTTATTTTTTACTAATTTTTCTGCATTATAAATTACTATTAATTTTGCTAATTTCAATAATGAGCATATTTCTCCTGTGATTGATAAACACATGATAACCTTTCCTTTTAATTTGCAAATAAAACAATAAATACAAAAAATAAATTGTGTCGCTAACATAATTATGAATGAAAAAAATCCAAATTTAATTTTCACCTATTCCACTATTGCCTCGACATATCCACCCTCTTTTTCAATACATTTCATCGTTCTATTGGCAAATTCCCGCAAAGCTTTCCTTATCATATCTGGAGAAATTTCCCGGCATGATTCTGAAATTATCCTCTCTAAATCCAAAATCCAAACATCTTGAAACGGCCCTTGTTGGTAATTTTTTTGTTTTAAGTGACCCCATAAGTAGAAATCCAGAGGGGTTAAGTCAGGGGATCTAGCAGGCCAAAAAAGATCGGAATATTTGTGAATCACTTTTCCATTGAAAATATGTTCAAGATAGTTCCTAGTATTTAATGTACTGTGGCATGAGGCACCGTCTTGTTGGAACCAAATACATTGACGTTCTTGCAAGGGAAGTTCGTTCATAAAATCAATGATGTGATTTTGTAAAAATTGTAAATAACGTTCGGCATTCATAGATTGGTGGAAAAAATACGGTCCAATTAATCTGTTTTTATAAATACCACACCAAACGTTCGTTTTAAACGAATATTGGTCACGAGTCTTTATTGTAAAATTGGATTTTTCTCAGACCACCAGCGACAATGTTGTGACGAGACAATTCCATTTGCAGAAAATGTTGCTTAATCGGAAAAAATTATACGTCTCATAAAAAAAGGATCATCTTCTAACGTTCCTTGGATGAGACAGCAAAAGTCAAAGCGCCTATCATAATCCCTTTCTTTCAATGTGTGAACAAATTTTGGTTTGAATGGTCTGTATTTATTTAGTTTTAAAATTCTTGCCACTGTATCTTTACTTACATTATTCTGTATCAAGGATTTCCTTTTGCGCAATGAAATTTTTGGATATTCTACAGCAGACAGCATTACTTCTAACTGCGTGTTCTCAGTGGCTACTAATTTTCGGCGTTTTAGATTAAAATTATTTCTTGAATTTGTTCACTATTTTCGCCACAGTTGAATGACTAATATTTCTATTGGGATGTCTATTGTTAAAAATACTTGCTGCTTCTCTATGTGTTTTATAGTTTTCTCCTACAATCAAAACAATTTCAATTTTTTCTTCGCAAGTTAATAACACTGCCATTTGTATGTATTTTATAAATTCTAACAGGTTTTGACGGTCATTGTCGAAAATTTCTTGTGACTTGCCAGTGAATACTAGATTACAGGTAACTACAATTAAATTTACGTTCTTATTTTAGAGGTATGTTTCGATAAAGAAAAAAAACAGTTTTACGTTACTACAAATATTTTAACGTGGTTTTTAGTTGTGATCAACTTCTCTTAATAACATTTATCGATATTGTCAAAAATAAATATACTTTACTCTAGAACAAAATTAATATTTTTTTGAGAAATCTAGTAAACCATTGAAAAAATTAGATATCTGAAGGTTGCATTTTAGATTTTAGACCATGCAAAACTTTTTATGAAGAATAACATTTTTTCCTAAATTTAATAATAAAGAAGTTTTCCATATGGTTCCAACTTACAGAGACATATTGTATAACTTTCTTCGATTTGATGATAAAATTGTCATTATTACATTACATGCAGGGAACGCTCTTTAAAAGATATTCGCACATGAAATGCCTCATAAGGTCATAAGAAATTATATGGTAATGTAGCAGTTGATGTCAATTTATTTATGTTTAATGATATTGATTACGAAGGGCATTTATTTTAACTCTCAAAATGATTGTTAATGCCAGTGCTAAAATAAAAAAAAATAAAAGCCTTGTATATGATGTTTAGAAATGATTATTGTTTTGAATTTATCCTGGCTTGTTGCAAAACTAGGGAATTTAATTTTCAAATTGTATTTTTGACAATTTATAAAATTTAAAATACAACCATTAATTGATATTGAGTATTTGTTGCAAATTAATTATTAAATCCTGAGGCTGCAAAAACTTCCATGCAGTGCTGCCGTGATGGAGAACATGAAAAGTGCGGCTTACAAACTTCGCCGAGGAGGATAGCAACAGTTATTTTATTAAACTGGGGTATGATGCAAAGAGTGCCGTCATTTCGCAATGCGCTAATTGTCGAGCACTTTCCAATCAGTCTGATATTTTTAAAGCGTATTGCAATGAGCCCATGCACTTTTAAGCTAGTTAGAAAATGTACAATTATTGTTTGCTCATCAATAACATCGAACAGTCTGATTTCATCCGGGCTTATTGCAATAAGCCATATCTTATGCCGGCGTATTGGAAATAATAAATATTAAGTGTCTATGTACAGTAATAAATATATTCAAAGGATGTTATTTTGATGTCTTTGATATTCGTAAGTTTATTTATTGTAGCCTTTATAAGGCGCATATTGCAGAATATGGAAAGTATCGTATATCTCATTGATGGAACAGCGTTAAAAGAATGTTTGAAAAAACGCGCAGGACAGTAACAATGGTCGAAGTGGTCCCCAAATGGAACTTTGTAACATGAAGATAATCTTTAAAGAAAAAAATGAAATAATGCAGTAACAAGAGTGGCGCTGTGGTTAAAATGCCGTGGACTAATGCAACCGCGAAAGTAGCTGTCCGTGAAATTTTAAATGGCCATCATGTTTCTTTCTCCGACTTGATGGTATCATTTATATTTACTCTTTCATGGTTTATTTTCAATTCAAATCATATTTTAAAAGTACATCGAGCGTTTTGTAGTCTCGGATGAAACTGACGTTTAAAACGTCAAAATTATGTAAGATGGAAAAATTATACTTCAAATTCAAAAACTCAGTTTACTCAAAACTAAAGAGATTTCGAAAAAAAATATTGTTTAGAACTTGTTCATTTTGGCATTCTCTACAATTATTACTCACATAAATTTGCTGTAACTATTATCGTTTCATAATTATAAACCAAAAATGAAAAGAATTTTTTTTTCTCGAATAACAATGATTTTATGAAAAATGTTTTCAAACAAAATAAGCTCATTTATTTGTTGCCTTCAATATTTGTTTAAATGTTTTTGTGTTATTTTTCATATATAAGAAAATATTAGCAAAAAACAAAAAACAGAATAGAATAGAATAGAATAGTTTATTTATGCACTGATAACAAAATATCTTACATACGTCAATTTAACAGGTGAAAGATAATTAGAAAAATTTCACTAATTTAATTTAAGTACTTAAAGAAAGTATATAATGCATTGGCGACTAAAGCATAAATTGAGGAAACATTTTTTTTTAATAATAAGGGTATAAAATGACGGCGTACGGTAAAAAACGACTGCAAATAGTTTAGCAAAGTAAAATACAACTGCTTAGTTGTAGACTCATAGCGCAATGACCCTTCAGAAATCGGAGAAACTAGGACAATAAGTTATTTATATAGAATGGCTAAGTCGATTTAACATGTTCAAGTAAGCTTAATTTTTAAGTATAGACAAGTTAAAAAACTTAGAATTTAGATAAAATATACGTGGCAAAAAATTACACGCTGATATCACTATTAATAAAGTCATCAAAAGAGTAGAACGCTTTCTCCAGAAGATAAGTATGTATTTTTTTTTAATAGCTAAAGTGGCAGGTCTCTAGTAGTAAAGCTGAGTTTGTTGTAGAACTTTGCGCAGTGGTACCTTGATCCTGTTTGCGAACGCTTCAACCTAATTTGATCCAGATTTATATTTTGCTTAAATCTTGTTGAGTGATCATGATGTTCAAATGTATTGTACTTTTCCAGATGCTCTTTGATCTATATCAGGCAAACCTTGATATACAATGATGGAAGCGTGTGTATGCCCAATTTGATAAAAATGGATCGACAGTTTTCGTTAAATTTTGCGTCTGCCATGATTCTTACTACTTTGCGTTGTAATGCAAAAATGCGGTGCCTGCAGGTTGAGTGACCCCAAATCAATAACCCATACCTCATACGCGATTCAAATAACCCGTAATAAGCGGTTTTGAGACTGGACAGAGAGGTTTCCTTTGATAATCTTCTCACCATAAAAGTAAGTTTTGATAAGCGCTTGGCTAGCTCATTACCCTGTAGGTCCCATTTAAAAGATGCATCAATATTGACTCCAAGAAAAGGAACTGCAGACGACTCGTTTGAGCTGACAACATTAAAAGTTATGCTTTTTGTTTTGTCTTCATTTAGGAGTAGACTATTTTCTGAGCACCACTTAAAAATTGCTTCGAGGCCGAGTTTATTTTTACTTTCTACTTCTTCTAAATTACACCCTACATCTACTACCGTACAATCGTCAGCAAAGAGGACTGTGTTCAAATTTTCTATTTGTGATGGCAGATCGTTAATGAAAATCAGGAAAAGAATGGGTCCTAAAATTGACCCCTGTGGTACACCACTATTAATCCGTTTTGTACGTGATTGTGTTTGTCCCATGTGCACAGACTGGTATCTGTCGCCTAAGTAACTCTGCATTAAGTTAATGCTATTTGCATCGAAGTTAAAGTGTTTCAGCTTAGATATCAGTAGGTCGTGGGAAACACAATCAAATAATGCTTTACTTAGATCGACAAACGACCCTATTGTCACGGATTTGTTTTCAAAACTATGTAAAATAATATCAGTTAGTTTTAAAATGGCGTCCACTGACGATTTGCCACTTCTGAACCCGAATTGTTCATCCAGGAACAATTTGTTTACCTCAAAGTACTGGACAATTTGACTTTTTAGTATTTTCTCTATGACCTTCGACAAGATTGGAAGAATTGCAATTGGCCTATAATTATTTGCATCTTTTAAGTCTCCTTTTTTTTATGTACGGGCACGATTTTAGCTAATTTCAATACTGAAGGAAATTTCCCGGTTGCTATTGATTCATTAATTAATTTCATGAGTGGAGAAATAATAATATTCATTATACATTTGATCATGCTTGCCGCTAGACCATGAATGTCGAAACAACTGCTATTTTTTAGGTCTTTCCTTGCAGTTCGTACTTGTATTTCAGAGACTTTGTGAAAACTAAAGTGGCTATTTATGTTCGTTGGTTGATGCGTGGAAAGAGTGTTTGTTTGTGAGTTTCCGACTAGTGATTCCGTTGTATTGATAAAAAATAAATTGAATTCGTCACAAGATATGCTGCACTCTTTTTCATTGATCATTTTAGGGTGTATAGTATTCCATACTGCTTTTTGTTTATTTGTTGCTTTTTGTATAGAGTTGTTATTTGCCTGTCGTTTACTTAACTTTATTTGATCTTTGTAACTTTTTAGGTACTTGTGCTTGATCTCTTTGTTTTGAACGGTTGGATATTTTGAACAGTGTTCTTGTATTAAATGTAAATGATTTCTCATTTCGCGAATTTCATGAGTAAACCACTTGGATTTTAAGGTGGAATTTGTGTTTTCCTTAAATACTTTAACGGGGAAACAGTTCTGCATGTTAGTAACTAAAATGTCCTGAAAGATTTCCCATTTCTGATTTAGGTAAACACCCACTTCCGGTACACGAAATTGTACCAAAAGCTTTTTAGTTCTTCGGATTATCAAATACAATGTATATACAAAGTTTCATATCAATTGCTCTATTAGTTTTTGAGATACAGCGCGCACAGACACACACACACACACACAGACACAAAAAAAATCCAGAAATTGTTGGAATGGCATCTAGGGACCCCAAAACGGATATTTCCGTAAAAAAAAAATTGAAAAATATCACGATCACAATACTTTCTCGTACTTCGTAACGGAGAAAGTAAAAAAAAAGAAGACGAGTAACCAATATGGAATAACCAGTAAATACGGCACGACGGTGTTAGGCGAAAAAAAAGTTTTAATAAAAAAAAAGAAATAATGAAGAACCCGCTCTAATAAAAAATATGTTTTTTTTAGTATCACCGAGCGATTAAATACTGCAGAAGAGATAAAATGTTGCTTGCGTTGAAAAATAAATTGAATGTTCCCAGACCAGCAGTAAATATGTTCGTATCGCTTTATAGAATGTTTATTGCAAAAAAAAAACTCAACAACACATTGTAACATTGTTGTAGGATTAATCACTACAAAAGATTTTAATATTTTAATCTGATTTGGTGGATTTTCAATCAACTCCTTTTGGAGATAACAAATGGTTAATGAACTACCAAGATCATTAAACAAAATGCTGTCTTCTTCGCCTGCTGCTGAAGTTGCAATGGAATTTCTGAAGGTTTTTTTAGATTTTTCAGACCTACAACTGGCTTGAATTTGCAGCTGGCGTAAGCCATGTAGCCGGATTGTAAAATACGAGTAGTTTGTGGAAGACATCCACAAAAAATTGCAGGGTTAAAGTGCAATGTGCATGTACTCTTCTAAATCTTAAGTTTTTCATGTTTTTTATGAGTATAATTCCAAAAGGCACCCAAAGTGTATTATTGTGATATAGGTGTATTATGCTAAATGTGATTTAAGTGCGATTTAGATTTATTTCACCGTAATATGTTAGTCTAACCTATTTTTAATCCATTATTGATTTCCATTTAGTGATCTGTAAGTTAGGTTGCATAAACTATTTATGGTTTAACTGTTGTTGATCCTATTAATTTGTCTATTTCTTACTAATTTCATATTCCGTGGTGTTCCCTTGTGTGCTATTGTAAGTCACCACAATAGACCGAGTGGTGTGAAGCGTGTGTTCCCGTAATTTTGTTACTGTTTTGGTTTATTTTGCATTCATAAGGTTATAAAAAAATTTATGTAAGATGGCAACATTTTTATACTTCCAGTTCGACAATGAAAAGATCTCTCAAAATCAAGAACAAAAATAGTGGGTTGCCATTTAAAAACAAAATGAATGACATGTGTTGACTGTTGTTCACGGTTTGTCGAAAAATTATACTAATAATTGGCTATGGAAATATGACAGAAAATTAAATTATTTATTTATTTAGAGAGAAGTATCTTGATTTATCAGCTATATCGCAAAGTACCGTAAGCAAGATTGAAAGACAGTTTCAGGAAAATGGGCATTTAAGAAAAACAAATAATCACCGCCAGAATGCGCTCAGTAAAGAAGTCAAAATTGATGTACTTCTCTCTGCTCAGGAAAATTACCATGTCTCCTCTAGGCAGATGGCTAGGGAACTCAAAATTAGCAAATCTTCTGTGTCGAGAATCCGCAGAGCGCAAAAATTTCATCCTTATAAAATGACAATCCTCCAGGAACTCACCGAAGATGATCTGGATCATCTTTGCTTTGCGAAAAAATTATGGATCTACTAGACAGAAATGTTCTAAACATAGAACACATATTGTTTTCTGATGAATCAATGTTTATGTTAAATGGTGAGGTAAATAGTCAAAATTGCCGTTATTGGGCAGACAAGAACCCACACTGGATGAGGGAAGGCCACACTCAATATCCAGAAAAAGTTAATGCTTGGGCAGGGATTGTTGGTGATCGAGTTATAGGATCAATTTTCTTCCCAAACAATCTCAATGAAGCGGGATATTTACAATTCTTGGAGGAAGAGCTAATTCCGAGTTTGGCTATTTTGTTTTCTTGGCCTGTAGAAGCTGACGTTCCGAATAGAAACATCTGGTTTCAACAGGATGGTGCGCCTCCTCACTTTGCAAGGCTCTCATGTCCGTGACTACCTGGATAATGTATTTCCATGAAGATGGATTGGCAGAAGAGGACCAGTTGAATGGCCACCCAGGTTTCCGGATTTAACACCTATGGACTTTTTCTTATGGGAGTACTTAAAAGGCAAAGCTTTTAAGACCAAACCGGCAAATATTAAGGAGTTGAAGAACGAATAAGACAGAAGTGTAGGCTAATTTCCCGCCAAGTAATTAGAAATGTTGAAAACGAGTTTCAGTTCTCTTTAGGGTATTGTCAGTTAGAAAATGGATAACATTTTGAGTAGTTATTGAAGAAAGACTTAATTTGAATGAATTTCTCAAATTTGAGTTTGTTGAATATCTTCTAAATGACAAGAAATAAAAATTTGAAATTTGGCACACATGTGTAACTTGATATACTCTTTAAGAATAGTAATAAAAAAAATAGGGTTGCCAATAAAAAAAATAGTCGATGACGTCATATCTCAAATTTTGGACACGCTGTATAAAATTTTATTACATCAAAAAGAGCACAATTTAAAATACTAAAGCTGTCCGAGCATGTTTCCGAAAAATAAACTTTCTTTGATTTTCTAAATTTATTCCAAATCAGAGACTAGCCCTGTATAAGTTACCTAGTTGTTATAATAGATAATTTACTTTGAAGTCTCTAACCAAGACTTTTTTTAATTCTCGGATTGATGAATATGTATATTTAATTTTAAATTATATATTTTATAATTATCTGTGAAATCTAAACTCATTCAAATGTATTATTAAAATAAATGAATAAAAATGATAAAACTATTCAATTCTAATTTTCGTTTACACATAAAATTAAAATCCACGAGTTCAACAACCGTCTGTTCCGCGTTGAAACCGGTAGTCCGCATACAGGCGAAAAAAAAACTATTTCGTTTATTGTCGCGGGGCACAATGAAAAATCACATTCTGGACGTTGAATGCGCATTTGGTGAAAAATAAGAATTTATCGCTCCTGTTGGCGCGTTATTAAAATGGGGAAAAACCCGCAGACACGCAAACCCGCATTTATCCTACTACAGCGTGCGGAATAATGAAAAAAAGAAATGTTTAAATGAAAAAATGTGTTTGCTTCAATGTATCATGAGATGGCAAAAAAAAACATGAATTATGTCAAAGCAGCAGTTTTTTTTCACCGCTACCGGAGTATTACTAACAATTTATAAAATTACAAATTTTGATCTTATACAAATATTACTACTATTTTCTGAATCAATTGCTCAAATTTGTATTAATAGGCTATACCTAGCGACTAAAACTGAAAAAAATTTCGTTCGTTTCTGATCGGAACGAAAATAAAATTTTTCGTTTTCGGTCTTTACGTTCTCTCATAAAAAAATATAAAACATATCGTTTTCAAGAATCGAAATTAAATAACGGTTAATATCGGTTATAACTATATTTAAATTTAATACGACATGAATCTAATTATCTTAGTGGATTCTCCAGATTTATTTAAATAGTAATAGGTAAAGTGTAATTGAACAATAAAAGCGGTATTAAAAAAAAACTTTTCGTTTTCGATCTTGAACGAAACATTTAAATTCCGTTTTCGTTTTTCCAAAAATATTTCGGTTAATTTCGTTGCCTCGTTTTTGTTCCGTTTTCAGTCCCTATAGGCAGAGACTGAAAACGGAAGGAACACACTCTGAGTACGCCACTGATTTTAGTCAACTTCCATTATACATTAACATAAATTAAAATTTATGTATTCGCCGATTAAGGCTGTTCTCTCATTGCATGTATTCACGGCTTTGCATAATTTATCTTTATGTATCATTAGATGAAGTTCATAGCAAAAATTCAAATCACTTAGAAAAAGGTAAGTGTTGAAATAAAATTTCCAGACACTTAATATTTCTCAATTTACTTGATCCCATTATTGGAACGTCCATGGGTTTTGTAAAAGATCTGCGTCACCCATGCATTTCGTCAATTAGTGGGGACGATGTGTAAGTATTTAGAAATACAACCAAGAGGGGGGCAGTTTTACGCTCGAGTAGTCATGTAATTAATTACAGAAGCGATTCATTAAAAGACGGTATTGAAAAATTAATATTAACGATCTTAATGCGTTGTTTAATTGGTGAAAGCCAAGGTCAACACACTCTAGTTAAAATTTCTAATCGATACCAACACTTTTACGCTCGCGATTTTATATGGATGATTCAAATCGTAAATGGAGTCTTTATTTTTCTTACACCGCAATTAAACAAAACTACAATGATATGCATAATGAAAAATGAAAGATTACACAAAAAATGGTGATGTGGCCATCATGTTACTTTCTCCGACTTGATGGTATCACAGCCATTTATATTTACGTTTTCATGGTTTATTTTCAATTGAAATCATATTTTAAATGTACATCGAGCGATGTGTAAACTCGGATGAAACTGACGTTTAAAACTTCAAAATTATGAAAGATGGGAAAATTATACTTCAAATTCAAAAACTCAGTTTACTCAAAAACTAAAGAGATTTCGAAAAAAACTTATTCTTTATAAGTTGTTCATTTTAGCATTCTCTGCAATTATTATTGGCATAAATTTGCTGTAACTATTATTGTTTTATAATTATAAACTAAAATAAAAAAAAAAACAATAAATTTTTTTCTCGAATAAAAATGATTTTATAGAAAATGTTTTCAAGCAAAAGATGTTCATTTCTTTGTTGTCTTCAAAGTTTGTTTAAATGTTTTTGTGATATTTTTCAAATTTAAGAAAATATTGGCAAAAAACAAAAAAGGTAAGTTAAGGTAAACGCCCACTTCCGGTGTACGAAATTTTACCAAAAGCTTTTCAGTTCTTCAGATTATCAAATGAGACGGATGTTCAAAGTTTCATATAAATTGCTCTATTAGTTTTTGAGATACAGCGCGCACAGACAGACACACGCACAGACACACACACAGACAATATTTTTTTCCAGAAATTATTGAAATGGCATCTAGGGACCCCAAAACGGATATTTCGGTAAAAAAAATTGAAAAAAATCACGATCACAATACTTTCTCGTACTTCGTAACGGAGAAAATAAAAACGCTAAAAAACTTTTGCATTGTAGGATAAGGCCCAGCTACCACCCTTCGGATTAACGTTTACTTCGATTAAAAACCCTGTTTCGGCTGCTGTTAAACCTTCAACATCACAAATTTTACAAAGAAAATTGATTACACGAACATGGTTTTGTAGCTTGAGTTAAGATTTATATAAAGGGAGGTGGGTGGTCACTATCCTACAATCCAATCAGTTGAACACCAACGAGAATTGCACACGTATAGAACAATATCGAAAATGTAGCAACGTTATTGATTTTATTTGTTTCTGTAAATTAATTCATTTGCAACAAATATTACCATAGACTTATTATACACTGTGTACATAAAGTAAGAAATCAATTCGATTAAAATTCAGGCCATTTTCTTTCAGAAAAATCCTCGGACACGTGTATTTTTTACGCGCATTTTTTTTTCATTATTTACTTAATGAAATGATTTTTCCCTATTAGTTCCAATGTTTCGACGAAACCATGTTATCTTTTACCAGAAATAAAATAGTAGCAGTACTTTTTTAAACGCCATTTCCTTGAAAACAGCTGTATATCAACATGGGGTATGCTACATGAAAAATACTCAGAATTTTATGTAGAATCCATACATGCAGCAGAAAATGGGGGTTCACATTTGAAAATTTAAACGTAGGGGTCGTATCTCAATTTTGGGACACCCTGTACATTTGAATTTGATCTCAAAAAATGCGCGTTAGAAAAAAATAATACACGTATCCGAGCATTTTTCTGAAAGAAAATACCCTGAATTTTAATCGAATTGATTCCTTGTTTTATGTACACAGTGTATAAATATTTACATAAATACAATAATAATTTGTTTATAAATATTTACTTTCGCCTTTTAATATTTCCGAAACATAAAGATGTAAAATCAATATTTACAAAATATTTCCGACACATATTGTGTTACTAGGGTTATAAAGCAGTTCCTTACTATTTTTGGTTATATTAAAGATGTTGAATAAAATGTTATATTGCTCGCGTGGGCGAAGTAAGGCATGACCACTCGAGAAAATCGGACTACCTTTTCTCTCTCAGTGGGTAATACCTTACTTTGCTCACTTGTACAGTAAAATATTATTGATTATTTACCGTATCTACGAATGATTTGAATAAAAGTTGTTTGGTATTTAATATTGCATTTGGTGATGATATTGAATATTTTTTGGACATTATTATGTTGGTTTACCAAAAGTAACTTTATTTTGATAAGACAATCCGTAACGCCAGCGTGTACTGCTTTAGTTCCTGGGTTGGTTCAACAAGACGGGGCACGACCGTAACTTTAGGGCAAAGAGTGGAGAAAGCCTACTATCACTTCCATTCCTATCAGTAACCGAATATCCAATTTGCTGAAAAATGTTCATATGCAACCCTTTAGAAAAATAGTACTGTCATACCCAAAAACATAAAGAAACAAGAGAGAAAGTTGAAATTTACAAAAAAAGGCAGTTGTCTCCTAGGTATAATATACCGGGTGTAACTGAATTCTGGTAGACCTCAAATATCATTTTCATTTTTACATATATCTTTATGAAATTTAGTATGGTGTTTTAAGTATGGTGTTTTAAGAGAATAAATCCGGTTTAACAGGAAATGACCTTAACTTTCTTATTTCAAATAGAACACCCTGTATATTTTTATATACTTTAATTCGTCTCTTCGTCTCTCACGTTTCATAAGTGACCTTTGGTTGTTAGTTTTCTGTTTAAATTCAAATTAAATTTACACAAAAAAACAAATTTAAATTAATTTTAAACAAAAAATTAACAACCAAATGGTCACTTATGATACATCGATTAATTCAGAATTTTGAGAGGAATTAAATTGTGTAAAAATATACACGGTGCTCCATCCGAAATAGAAATGTTAAGGTAATTTCCGGTTAAACTGGAAATGCAATTTTTATTAAAAGTTTACATGTTGACATATTTTATTTCTTTAAAACACTATACAAAATTTCATAAAGATATATGCAAAAATGCAAATGGTGTTTGCAGCCTTTCAACCGACGAGAAGTTAGCCACGACTTTCCAGCCACGGATTTTGGCGCCTCCACCATCACCCGAATTGTGACCAATCTCAATTAAATATTAATTACAGCTGTTAGGGTGCAACCCCAGTCCAAATGTTTACACAAACATATTAAGGGATACTCTACTAACAATTAAACATAATTCGTTTGAAATTTTCGTCAAAACTCGGGATGGAATGAATTTTTAAAATTAACCTTTATTTTTAACAATTATACACCTCAGTAAAAACATTATAACATGCCGTTTGGCGCCACTTGCATAAACAAATTTCACATAAATATCACAAGCAACAACTACCGATCAATTTAAAGTAATTTATTTATAGTGCCCTTCAAAAACAACTAACTAATGATTTTTTTTAAATCGAAAAAGAAATCGAGAAAAATTAAACCTCAAAAAATTATAAGTGCCGTTTGACGCTACACACATTCGAGTTTTAAACATAAACACGATAAGCAACATGAATAAGGTAACTTAAAACAATTTAATTATGGATGTCGCGAGATACGCGAGTTTTAAAATTTCAAAAAATTATAAAGTGCCGTTTGGCGCTAGATACATTCCAGTTTTTACCATAGATGTGTGAAGCAACATGTAATAAGCAATTTAAAATAATTTGTTTATAGTGCCCTTTGGAAATAGAAAAGTTACACATTTTTTAATCAATCCATGTGCACGGAAACGCGAGTTTTAAAATTTCAAAAAATTATAAAGTGCCGTTTGGCGCTAGATACATTCGAGTTTTTGCTATAAATGTGTGAAGCAACATGTAATAAACAATTTAAAATAATTTGTTTATAGTGCCCTTTGGAAATAGAGAAATTACACATTTTTTAATCGATGCATGTGCATGGATACGCGAGTTTTAAAATTTCAAAAAATTATAAAGTGCCGTTTGGCGCTAGATACATTCGAGTTTTTGCTATAAATGTGTGAAGCAACATGTAATAAACAATTTAAAATAATTTGTTTATAGTGCCCTTTGGAAATAGAGAAATTACACATTTTTTAATCGATGCATGTGCATGGATACGCGAGTTTTAAAATTTCAAAAAATTATAAAGTGCCGTTTGGCGCTAGATACATTCGAGTTTTTGATATAAATGTGTGAAGCAACATGTAATAAACAATTTAAAATAATTTGTTTATAGTGCCCTTTGGAAATAGAGAAATTACACATTTTTTAATCGATGCATGTGCATGGATACGCGAGTTTTAAAATTTCAAAAAATTATAAAGTGCCGTTTGGCGCTAGATACATTCGAGTTTTTGCTATAAATGTGTGAAACAACATGTAATAAGCAATTTAAAATAATTTGTTTATAGTGTCCTTCAAAAATGGTGAAGTGGCATCCCAGCCACGGATTTTGGCGCAACCACCGTTGTACGATTCGGTGGGTGTGCGACTTGTGGTTTTTCAAATATTAAATGAAATAATTCTAAATTTAGTGGGCTTCTACAATCTTTTACACTATTTTCTGATAAACAATTTCGTGTTTTTGTGTTTCCTGTCACTGACAGTCAGTATCCATATGAAAAATTAGCATTGTTGTTCAATTATAAGTGAACTAACTGGACATGAAAGAATAACGTTGTTAATGATGGTTGATTTTAGAGATTGGCAAAGATCTCTACAAGATGCATCAAATATTTTTAATGCAACATTCCCTTATAGAAATTCTAATATTTCTAAATCAACTGTTTCAAGGGTTGTGTAGTTTCACGAAATTCACAAATTTCATTTTTCATTATATTTTATTTAATATTTAACAATCCACAAGTCGCACATCCACCAAAACCTATATCACAGTAATTGTTGAAAAGGTTTCCATTTGAAAATGTAAAAATATACAGAAAAATCCATTTAAAAACTACCAATGACGTCATTTCAGATCATATCAACCCTGTATATATGGAATGAGCAACATATAATACTTATACCGTCTTAATGCTTATAACTGTTCAGCTTCATAAGAACAAATTGAAAAGTAGTGATTGTAAGATACAAACGATCGGCGTTCATTTTTTGATTTCTTTTCAATCACCGTTGCTTATAATAAAATATTTTAAAATTCATTTGCAAACTTCACAAATAAAACTTGTATTGATAATATTAACGAATATACATGTTTTATGGTAAAAAAAGTCGCAAGTTTGACATTTGATGTCATTTGTATAACCTCCACATTTTCGGCAATTATTTTTTGTCATCGTGGACGAGTTAATAATGATTGTTTTTAAATATTCCCTGTACAGTTGAGGGTTAAACTCTTTAGACATCTTAAAATTTCGGAAAACACATTCCGCATAATACAGAATGTATATTCCACAAATCCAACTGTCACGTTGAGTTGGGTATGTGGCATTTAATAGGTGAAGATCGTTCGAGACAATTTTTTTCATTTTATGAAAATATTTCTATTTCCAAAGGGCACTATAAACAAATTATTTTAAATTGTTTATTACATGTTGCTTCACACATCTATGGTAAAAACTCGAATGTATCTAGCGCCAAACGGCACTTTATAATTTTTTGAAATTTTAAAACTCGCGTATCCATGCACATGGATCGATTAAAAAATGTGTAATTTCTCTATTTCCAAAGGGCACTATAAACAAATTATTTTAAATTGTTTATTACATGTTGCTTCACACATTTATAGCGAAAACACAAATGTATCTAGCGCCAAACGGCACTCTAACAGCTATAATTTATTGGGATTGGTCATAATTGAGTTGATGGTGGTTGCGCCAAAATCCGTGGCTGGGATGCCACTTCACCATTTTTGAAGGGCACTATAAACAAATTATTTTAAATTGCTTATTACATGTTGGTTCACATATCTATGGTAAAAACTCGAATGGATCTAGCGCCAAACGGCACTTTATAATTTTTTGAAATTTTAAAACTCGCGTATACGTGCCCATGGATCGATTAAAAAATGTGTAATTTCTCTATTTCCAAAGGGCACTATAAACAAATTATTTTAAATTGTTTATTACATGTTGCTTCACACATTTATATCAAAAATTGGAATGTATCTAGCGCCAAACGGCACTTTATAATTTTTTGAAATTTTAAAACTCGCGTATCTCGCGACATCCATAACTAAATTGTTTTAAGTTACCTTATTCATGTTGCTTATCGTGTTTATGTTTAAAACTCGAATGTGTGTAGCGACAAACGGCACTTATAATTTTTTGAGGTTTAATTTTTCTCGATTTCTTTTTCGATTTAAAAAAAATCATTAGTTAGTTGTTTTTGAAGGGCACTATAAATAAATTACTTTAAATTGATCGGTAGTTGTTGCTTGTGATATTTATGTGAAATTTGTTTATGCAAGTAGCGCCAAACGGCATGTTATAACGTTTTTACTGAGGTGTATAATTGTTGAAAATAAAGGTTAATTTTAAAAATTCATTCCATCCCGAGTTTTGACGAAAATTTCAAACGAATTATGTTTAATTGTTAGTAGAGTATCCCTTAATATGTTTGTGTAAAAATTTGGACTGGGGTTGCACCCTAACAGCTGTAATTAATATTTAATTGAGATTGGTCACAATTCGGGTGATGGTGGAGGCGCCAAAATCCGTGGCTGGAAAGTCGTGGCCAACTTCTCGTCGGTAGCCTTTCATTTGCATTTTTACATATATCCTTATGAAATTTAGTTTCGTGTTTTTAGGAAATAAAGTGTGTCCACATGTGGATTTTTAAGAAAAATTCCACTTCCGGTTTAACCGGAAATGACCATAACTTTTGTATTTTAAATGAAACACCCTACATATTTTTACATAATTTAATTCGTCTTTGAATTCTGAGTTTAGAGATGTATCATAAGTTACCTTTTGAGTGTTAGTTTCTTGTTTAAATTTAAATTAAATTTACAAAAAATAACAAACTTAAATTAAATTTAAACAATAAACTAACAACCGAAAAGTCACTTATGATACATCTATGAACTCAGAATTCAAAGACGAATTACATTTTGTAAAAATATAAAGGGTGTTCCATTTAAAATAGAAAAGTTAAGGTCATTTCCAGTTAAACCGGAAATATATTTTCTATTAAAATTCCACTTGCTAACCCAAATTATTCTCTTAAAACACCATACTAAATTTCAAAAAGATATATGTAAAGATAAAAGAGATATTCGGGGTCTACCAGAATTCAGTTACACCCGGTATATTTCCTTACTTGAAAGATAACAGAAGCGATTTTTAAAATTTCTGTACTTTCATAAACATAAAATATATCATTTCAATCAAACAAACAGAAAGGTCACGAACAGGCGCAATCAGCTGACGATCGCGACAACCATTTACATTTGAACTCATGATTTGGGCGTGCGGATTTCCGGCAATTTTTTTAAACGGCCAGTAATAATGACGCATTGGCGATTCTGAGCCTTTTTTACACCTCTATCTATAGAATGAATAGACTATAGCGATTGCCCGTGAAAAAAATCAAGGCAAAGATTTAATAACATATTTTATATTGAAATATTGCGATATTTAACACCTAAAATTGCCCGGTAATGGCAATATGGCGATTTGTATGAAATTACCTGGTACTACCAATATGCGACGACTATAAATATAAAACATTATTATTATTATACTAACTAAACAAACGAATTAAATTTCGAACAATTTTCCGTCGAATAATATATTGTCTAACACACTGATTGAACAACTTAACGAACACCCAACGTTTTAACCGATAATGCATGGCGAGGAGTTTATTGTATTGGTTAGTGTTATAACCAATATTTTGCAATGTATAATTTAACTGTCACTGTCACTTTTGATATTTAAAGACGAACAGACGAATAAACGAGGACTCAGCCGACGTTAAAAAAGTATTATGTTTTTGTCTGTTGAGAAATAAAGGATTATTATTATTATAAAGTTACTGGTTCACCATATGGTTTCTTGTTGCAGGCAAACGACCACTTTAAAGACAGCCTTTGATACTAAACGTTAAATACACCTCTTAATTTACTGATCTTTTGGCAGATATTTCTAAACTTACTAAGTATTTGAATGACATATGTAGGTGCAAATTATTTAAGTGTTTCTTCAAATGACTTTTTTTAATATTCCAGAGTCAGTACTTTCGAACAGTCAGACTGTACATTCATTATTCTTCTGCCTTCTATTGGTATAAATAAATAAATAAGGTTTATTTACGGATTCTCCATTACAAAAAAATACATAATTAATTATTACTTTAAATTAAAATATTGAAGACTCTAAATATTAAGAAACTCTTCCTATTTTTTTCTTTTTTAATTGATCTAGGTCACATGCATGTTAAACAAGCGGAAGTCTTAACCCGTCCGCATAGCAGTATGAAATTTATTGTTCGCCCTGCAAATTTCAGCAAATGTGTGGCCGACCAGAAAATTCTTATCACTTTGAGAAATGCTGCACTAAACCATCGAGTTCCGAGTTGTCTAAGGGGCGGTTTGATCAACATCAAATAAATCGACAAATAGTTATTCGATGAATAACATTTATTGTCTAGTTAAATATATTTACGTTTCACCAACACATTTCCGACTCTAGTTAACTATTCAACGAATAAGAGAGGTTTCTTGTAAAATCGGCTTTATTATTTAACAATTCCCCATAAGCGGCAGTTTCAGTTTGGTGACCTAAAAGCGGCAAATTCAATTTATTTTATTTTTTCTACAAATTCTACGGAAATATAACATAAATATAAATGGTTTGCAATCTACAACATCTTATATGATGTTCACATAACTCTTAATTCACATAATGTAATTATTGTTCAAATTTGACATTTTTACATTTCCTATTTGGAGCGGTAACATAACCTACAGGTGTGCGACTGTGCATATTATTACTGCCACGTGAAATTGTGAAATGGAAGGCGAAACATGAAACGACCGGTTTCATAAAATTTTAGTCACGAAGTAATTGATTCATTGCGCTGAAAGGAAAATTTCGATTGCTCAAAAATTATGTCCGATTAAATTGAAAATTTCTTCAACACGTTCCTTTGACAATCGAAATCTCATTTTGCAATCCACATTATCGCGCTATGCGGATTTCTTCTCTCTAGCACTAAATGTGGACGCCGCCCGGTGGCGTATATTTTCTTCATCAGATGATTGATGATGAGGTTAAAATTTTCTACAATTTACATTTAATCTACTATTGTATAATACATATCTGTTATCAGTGACGGTTCGCGGGTTTTTTTTTGGTACGGCCGAGGAACACGAGGTGGCAATACAGATAGGTAGGGTCAGTTGCAGAGACGGCTGGCTGCGTGACCGCACCTATCTGTATTACCACTTCTTGTTCCTCGGCCGTACCAGAAAAAAACCCGCGAACCGTCACTGTCTGTTATACATCGTTGGTTCGATATATTTAACGTGAACTTTACGTAAGTGGTTTTTAAAATGCGTTCAATTTGAGGTTAGAAATCTCGGATTCAATTTTAACAGGAGAAACATCGATGAATAACTTTTGTGTAGATTTAATCAACGAATAGCGTTATTTGACGTTTGTGAAACGAAAATTGTTAATTTTATTCTATTAATAAATTTAATCGATGAATAACGTTTTAACTGACGTTGTTGAAACCTGCCCTAAACAATATACATAGATGTGTTAATAATTTATAAATACATTTTCTCAATATCAACTGGATGATATTAAAAATAAAGTAAAAAGGTAAACGCGCGTCGTTATGGTAATAATGATGGTTAGGTGCACTTTCTGGATACATCGCCGGAAGCGCATCGTCAAAGATGATTAAAAATTAAACTTGCAAACAAGAACACGAGTCTACGTAATATAAAGGGGAAAATATACGGTATCATTGCATCAAAGCCCTTTCAGTATTAATATCAAGTTTATTATATAATATTACTTTTCACACAAATAGCCGGTATTTCTTTTCTTAACTACAAGAAAAATGTTACAAGGACATATTATGTTTTGATAAATTTAATCAAATATGTGCTATACAAGACGAAAAAGATATTTATCGATTTTATTTCAAAAACTAGCGGTGATTAAAAAAAACTTATTTTTTATAAGTTAATTTGATGAAACTATTATTAATTCATAATTATAGATAAAAAAGTCTATTTTTTTCTCGAAAATTTAAGAGTTTGTGAAGTACACTTATCAAATAAAGATGCGCAGTTCTTCGTTATCTTAAACATTTACACAAAGATTTTTGTAATATTTTTCATCCCCACCAGGTTTTAAAAATATTACCAAAAGTTTTTCAGCTCTTGAGGTTGTTAAAGTTTCATTTAAAAGTCTGTATTAATTTTTAAGATACAGTGCCTCTAGGCCACCGGTTCTCAACGTGTGACATATAAAATGCATACATTTGGCAGTAGCGAATTTTGTGTAGTATTCTGTGATCAAAGCGTGTGGTTGAAGAAATTTGGAAATATTTTACTGGCCCGAAAAAAATATAAAAACATTTGCCACCGTTTTGAAATTTTTCAAAATCACCCAAAATTAATTCAGAATTATGATTCTGACAAGAACCTCGACACCGCATATCTAAATTTCAAGTGAAATGTTCGTGAAGAATGTGTGGTGGTTTAAGAAACCTTAAAACTTCTATTGGCTTGAAAAAAATCAAAAACAATTGATAACGACATGAAATTTTTAAAATTTACTAACAATACATCTCTACAAAAAAAAAACAAATACTCCTACCTAGATTTCGAAATGACCTCAAGTGAACAGAGCGTAAGATTGAAAGTACACGTCAACATCTTGATGGCTTGAAAAAAATATAAAACCAGTTGCAATCGACTTGGAACTTTTAAAATTTTCTCAAAACGCATTCATAAATATTTTTCCCTTCCAAACAAAACGTAAGATTGTAGACATTTTAAAACATTTATACGGCTTGAAAAAAATATAAAAATAATTAACTTTTCTCATTTTCTGAAAACACACTCATAATTATTTTTCTGCAAAAAACATCCCATATTTCGAAATATTCACGAGAAAATAAATCAATTTTGTTGGCTAAGAAATATATAAAAACAATTGCTGGTGAGTTGAAAGTTTCCAAAATAATGTAATTAAAAAAAATGATTGAATTAAATTTTGTACAGAGCGAAGAAGGGGGCTATGTATGTAGTGAACGTTTTTTTTGGGGGGGGCACAAGTGAAAATAGTTTGAGAAACACTACTCTAGACAAACAGATGGATACACACAGACTTTTTTGAATAGATATTTCTATTAAAATTCGAATTCGAAACTTATCGATGTGGCCATCATGTAACTTTTCCGATCATAAAAGTGTATAAAATAAATAAATTATCATATTTATCGATTCTCATTATAAGATATGTTCGAAAATTGTTATCTGTCAAAAATGCAGTTTTAAATATATAATAGTTATTTATGCAACAAGTGAGTAAAGTAATACTTTTTTCACAAGTAGGAAAGTTTGAGCATACTACAAAAAAGTTCATACGCGTGCCAGAGGTACTTGGACGAAAATTTTGCTGGCACGTGAAAGATGTAGAAGCGATATCATTTTATACACTGACAATTTTCCTTGTACCGGCCTAACACAATATCTTGTAATATTTTTTTTTAATTTTTGGATCAGAACTGAGGTCAGGGGGTCATTTTGAACTTTGACGTAATTTAACAACACGGCGCCAACGGACAAGGTGGCCTTTAAGTTTTTAATAACTGTAACTTTGTTATTTATAAACCAATTTTAGTGTCATTTGAAAGACAAAAGTGTAAGCTACAAAACAGAATTTGTAAAATGCTGGAACTTTACATCCAACCTTTACAAATGTGCAATAAAATAATTTTTTGTTACAAAATCTATGCAAATTTAAGGAATTTATTACTGCAATACCACAAATTTCACCACCTTAATTATTTTTCTATAATGCTTATAATCAATTCTTTTCACCATAAAAAAATCAGGAGGGTGTTTTTTGTGGTTGGACAATAAAAAAAAGAAAATGCAAAAAATTATTTTTCTTATAATAAATTCTACACTAGTTCACAAATATAGATTTGTATTTTTTCTTTACCTGAACATTCTAACAATTAATTGTTTCTACTAATAAACATTTTTTTTTATTTTTTTGCATAATGCTGATAATCAATTGTTTTCACCATAAAACATCAGGAGGGTGTTTGTTGTGGCTGGACAATAAAAACATTGTAAATTAGTGCTATTATAAATAGCGGAATGGATTTTTTGCCACTAGTCTTGGCAAAAATACATGTGATGGAATTGGCGGTACTATAAAACATTTAACTAGAAGAGCAAGCCTACAACGATCACATGAAAATCAGATGTGAAGTCACAAAGATGTTTTTAAATTTTAAACTCATGTTCCTGGAATAAATACGTTTTTCGCGGATTGATATGAAATGTAAGATTATGCGGACTGCTTTTAGGGCGTGAAATGTCACTTTTGCGGACTAGGCTCTAAAAATGCTTATTTATGCCTAGGCTGTAAAAGTAATGAGTAAAAAAGGTGAGACTACGTCATGTTATTTCGCCAATCAGATGAGACAACGCGTCGACCAATAGAAGCCACCCGGAAATTTGTTTGACATTACCATATATTTTTTGATTAATAGAAAGTTGCCTTCGAATTCCCCGTGCCAAAAAGGCCAAAAACAAGTTCCCCGAAGTTCTAATAACGCCGCGTGTCATTTCCCTGACCTCCATGCGAGTCCCTAACTTAACCACGCACAAAAATCCAGTCACGGAATGGTGGCGACATTTGCTCGCCGTGACCGGCTTCCAGTATCCCGGCATTTGACGTTTAAGCGTCATCAACCGGCGCACTTATTTCCTTCACAGTAAAACGAGAGACTATCCTTCAGACGTCGCTTGTGAAAGAAGCCTTCTGCGAAGTATTAACAACCCCGCGTAAGTTTTCCCCGAGCACCGTGTGTTTGCCTAACTTTTCCAAGAAATTGAACCCGAGCAACAATTAGAAGAATTATCGAAAAGGGTTTGGAGGTTACGTATCATGTAAGTTTTATTTCAATTTAATCATTGAACAATAATAAGATGAACATGATAACTTTAATATTTTTAATCGTAAAGAAATGTGGTTGATACCAATAAAGTACATTTTATTGAAAAGTTCCTGAATTCCTGAATCAAAATGTATTTCAAAGTAATGGCTTCTACTATCAACTATATCAGTAAAAAAATGAATTGAAGAGTTTTATTTGAAATAATTATACGGTCCGTCCGAATTAAATATTCATTGCATGTCACTTACGAAATCATGATCATTATGATTATAAATGATTACACCACACACACCGTCAAAATGCGGACACCACAATTTCTATTATAAATGTCAATTTTTGTTTTACTTGAGTACCTACGAAATTTTTACAAAGCTACCTGCGATATGTTGATAGAATTAAATATATTGAATATTATCGCATTGTAAGTTATTGTTAATTTCTCCTGAACAATCCGCGAAAAAAATATGTGTTTAACTCGGCAATAAAGCAGACTTCCTGAGCTCGCTCGGCGGTGAAACTCCAGCCGCGTCCGTAAATCTGACACTTTATTGCCTTGTTAAACAAATAACTATTTATATAACAACTGAAGATATTGTAAAATGCTTAAAAATGTTGGAAGAATGGTATCACACTTTTTCCGCAATATCTAGGACAAGAGAAAATCACTTTTTTCGACCACTGGATGAAAGCTACTTGCTTATAGAGTTTCAGAAATAATTTCAAGTTCCTCTGGAACAGCTAAACAAGGAAGAAATTATCACTATTAAGGAAGAACAATTTGTTCCAGCTGTCTATGCGAATCAGTGGTGGATTGGAAAAATACTAGAACTCAGTGAAGATCATCAAGGTGTGAAGATTCAATTCAATATGAAAATATATTAATGAATGTACCTACCCCATGCAAAAATTAATTGTTAGATTGTTCAGGATGTTATAGAAAAAAATACAATTTTTTGCGAACTAGTTAAGAATTAGCCAACGTTTTTCAACTTTTCTTGTTTTTTTAAATTGTCCAACCACAAAAAACACCCTCTTGATTTTTTCATGGTGAAAACAATTATAAGCATTATGAGAAATAAATTTGAAGGTGGTGAAAATTGTGATTACATTCTGTAATACATTCCTGAAATTTGCATACATTTTGCGATAAAAAACATTTATTGCACATTTGTATAAGTTACATGTAAGTTTTCAGCATGTTACAAATTCCATTTTATAGCTTACACTTTTTTCTTTCAAGTGACACCAAATTGAACAAAATTGGTTCATAAATAACAAAATTATAGTTATTACAAACTTAAACGCCACCTTACCCGTTGATGCATTTTGTTCGAATTTCAAAATGACACACTGAACCCAGTTTTGACATAGAAATTCTGAAAAAAAAACTTAACCATTTCTCAGTATGTACAGGGTGGCCCATCTATCGGTTGCTTTTTGAACTATCGATTATTTCGGCTTTGACAGCCCGAATGACTTTGCCAATATGTCAAATATTTAGTAAAAGGTTTGCGGTTTACCAAATGGGTAAGTTTACGCTCGAAGAAAATTGGGAAATATTGAAAACTTACTTCCAAAATGGTGAGTCTTCAACCGAAACTGCAAGGAAAATGCGCACAAAATTCGGGAAAAATAAAGCGTCTTCCAGGCAGTTTATGGATAAATTTGTGAAGCGTATGCGTGAAAGTGGCTCGTTAATGGACAAAGCAACGCGTTCCCGTGCTCGTCCACTGCGCTCAATCGAAAATATTGCTGCTGTTGCCGAAAGTGTGAGTGACAATCCATCAACATCAACTCGACACCGCTCGCAGGAATTGAACATTTCTCGCACGTCCCTTCAAAGAATTTTGACGAAAGACCTCGGTTTGAAGCCGTACAAAATTCAATTGGTGCAAGAGCTGAAGCTGCACGACCATCCGATGCGATTTCGGTTCGCCCAATGGGCCGAAGAACGCTTGATGGAAGATGAGCATTTTTATCGAAAAATCATCTTTTCAGATGAACCTCATATTCACCTCGGTGGTTATGTCAATAAAGAAAATTGCCGTATTTGGGGCTCAGAAAATCCACACGTAATCATGGAAAAGTCACTGCACCCACAACGAGTAACTGTTTGGTGCGGTATGTGGTCTGGCGGCATTATTGGTCCGTTTTTCTTCAAAAACGAAGCAGCAGCCGCCGTAACCGTCAATGGTGAGCGCTATCGCGGCATGTTGGAATTTTTTTTTCTTTTCCCGAATGAAAGAGGAAGACATCGGCGGCATTTGGTTTCAGCAGGACGGCGCCACGTGCCACACAGCCAACTTTTACGCGGTACGTTCGAAAATCGCATAATTAGCCGAAACGGCGATGTCAACTGGTCGCCTCGCAGCTGCGATTTGGCCCCGTTGGACTATTTTTTGTGGGGAGCCGTCAAGGATAAGTGCTACGCCAACCATCCAGAGACGATTGACGACCTAAAGCACGAGATAGAAGTCGCCATTGCAGCCAATAGGCTAGTGTAAAGCCAGCCGGGGCAGCCTGATGAATGAAGTGGTCTTCCACTATTAAACCGGAATGTTGGGGCTATTGAAAAATATCCACCCGTTTTTTTATAGCAATTTTAAAAT
The DNA here is from genome assembly GCA_910593695.2 of Ocypus olens. NCBI lineage: Eukaryota > Metazoa > Arthropoda > Insecta > Coleoptera > Staphylinidae > Ocypus > Ocypus olens. The sequence continues at coordinate 28,468,770 of OU343059.1, forward strand.
GCAACTTTTTCGTGGGGCACCCTATACTTGCTGACAAATTTTTTATACAAAAATCTGTAACATGAGGGCAACGAGATTTTCTTATTTTGGGTGATTTGAAATGAAATGAGCCTTACATTTAAATGAACTGAATGTTAAATTGCAAGGTTATTATGATGTTTAATTCAATCAACGCATTCAAAGCTAAATTATAAATTTTTCATCGTAACGTTATTTCCAATACCTACTTCCTACTTCCTAAAAGAAAAACAGTCTTTGGAGATCTAGAATCTTAAGAAAAACCAGATAAAGTTAAGTTAGATACAACATAAAGGCGACATCTATTGTCTAAACGTTGCACGAATTCCTTAATTGAGTGGAACGATTTGCCGACAATCGGAACTAGCGACAATTATAACAGCTTCAATGACAACCGAGGACCGCTTTCGATCATATTATGTATCATCAGCTCAATTTGGAGAAATATAAAAAATAATTTTATATCCAAACAAAACATCAGCAGATAACTTAATTTTGATATTTTCAAACCGGTTCTATATCTAAACAAAAATTTGTCGATTTGTATGACAAAAACAATTGAAAATGATCGATAGTTGGGCGTTTTTCAAAAGAATACAGAGGAGCAAATAATAAGAACTTGCAATGTCATCCCGAAAGCTTTAGTCGTTTATAAAAACTTGCGAATTCTATGATTTTTTCTCCTAGATACAAGTTATTTTTGGAAATGAATTTTATAATAAACAGTTTTAGAAATGGAATGCCTGATGAATCTAGTTTGGCGTATGTTTTACTAAAAGTGGCGAAATATAAAGTACTTGTACAACTGCAAAAATTTCACTGATATCGAGTTTTTATGACTGATGTTTGTAAGTTAATTTTTTTTAAAGAATTTTATGTTCATTTTTAAAATTTCTTAGTAAACATTTGCATTAAGTATATTTTTAATAATATAGCACATTAAAAAATGTTCTGCACGGCATCAACTTGATAAATACTATTTGCAAATTTTTGGCACGCGCATATAAAATGGTTCGCCATCACTGGTATATGGAATATTAAAGTAACTTACTTTAATTTGTTCCCTAGAATTCAAAAATGACAAAAAATGCAGGGTGTTCCATTTAAAAAACATAACTATGATGTAGATATTTCTTCTGGGACACCCTGCGTAACTAGTAATAATTTTAAATTGTGCATACAATGATCCTACGTCTATCCATTTGACAAGAATAACACATACAATTACCGTGTTTTATTCACTTTTAGAATAACACAGATTTTTTAATAATATGAAATGGATATTAATTCTCCCATATAAAAACACAGTTTGGTTTCTGTATTTTAAAAATATTCGACTTGTTCCGCCCTTTTAAGAGAATTTTAAAATATCATTAACGCACTCATATAGGTTCGTTAAGGGCTCGCTCAGTGCGGTAATATTAATTTTTCAAGGTTGGCACCGTTGAAATTCAGAGCCGTCAACCTGTGCTAAATTTTCGGTGAGATAGTTTTCAGGTTATGTGATGTATGGAAATCGCAAACTAATTTTAAATTGAAATCTCAATTATTAGTGTTACCAACCACCATACAATTTTCTAAATATTTATGGTCAGTTTTTTTAAATTTAGAAATGGAATAAAAGAGGCAAAATAGAAAAAATACTGTAAAAAACTGGTTCATAAGGCCTTTTTCCTACGACACCATAAGAAACTTGTCGATAGTGCATAATTAAGTGACAATATCATTAATCTGTCAAAAATCACATATCGTCACTTGTGTGATATCATTTCGCAAGAGGTTGCATTTATCAAGCGTGCATACGAACTATCAAATGTTGTCAATGTGGACACAGTATTACATGTTAAGAAGCACCGCTATTACATGAAATTAAGCACTGTTGAAGCGGAAATCGTAGGAAAAATTATGTTCATAACACGGGCAAAAGTGTGACATCTTATTGCTCGTGTGTTTTTCTCACTCGGCTACACTACGCTGCTCCTCGTTCGTCAAACTTCACACTCGCTAGATATTTGACTCTTTCCGCCCTCGTTATGAAATATACTATTTTCGCACTTGTCCATTCGAAACTTGTACGCGTACGAAAAAATCGCGCTTATTGAACTCGTTTTTTTAATATACTATTAAATGTTTTATTTTTTATTTTAATTAATCCCTATATCATATCCTGTGAACAACAAAATTTTGTTTCAGAGTTGACTGTGAAATATATGAGGTATGTCGCATATTATTACGTCATGAGACAAGATTAGTTCAATTGAATTAGATTTAAAAAAATGAATTAATCTCAGACATGACTGATATGTTCCTCTCTCAGGCATGCCAACTCAGAAACAAAATTCTGTGGCTCACACCGTATTACTATCCTTAATAAAATGAACTATCAATGTGTAGATATTTATTTATTTTTTAAATATAATAATTAAATCTATTTAGTAACTTCACACCCAACTTACGACTTATCATTTTAAATTATATTATATATAATTTTTTAATTCTAATATTTTATAAATATTATCTTTTAAATTTACTCGAATATATTGCAACTATACCAGGTCATGATTTTTGATTACTAACTTATTATATAAAAAATATTGTTTAGATTAGTTATTTTTATTTAAATGTGTAGATTTGCATATACAAAGTGGGCAAAAAAAAACAGTACAAATTGAAAATATTCATATTTTCAATAATAACAAATGCATTAAATATTGCGCCGAAAACAAAATGTTTACACTTTGCAGAAAGTACTTCATCTTACCTATAAAAATTGGGCGTTTCACTGTTATGTTAATTATTTAAAAATATTAATAATTCACGAAGATGTATGAGAGTACAAAACTACTTGTACCTACCGTTTTTTTGGCCACTAGGTATAAATACAAGTCTTACATTTCGTAATCCTAAGTTTGTTATGCCCGTCATGTAAATTTCTCAGATTGTAAGAATCACTGGCGTATTCACCCGGGACCGGTAGCTCTAGGTCCCAAATGCGCAACAAAAATAAAAACAAATTGAAAGTTACTATTTTTAACAGAAAACTAATTTCGGCTTTAAGCTGGATTTATAGTTTTACACACTTATCACTTTCATTCGTGTTTGAACATTTGTTGTACATTGAGCTACAATTAGTTACAAGCAGGCGCTGCTAAACACAAACAAACAAAAGATGCCGCTAAAAAAAATTCAAAAACCGAAAATAGAAAGTTTTTTCATAAAACAAAGTGTTAAAAGTGCGTTTAATTGCAAAAGCGGTCAAAATTCATAGGCCATAGAACTGACAAAATCGTAGGGTATGTCTACAAATTTTTGAAAAAAAGAAACAAATTAAACCAAAATTGTTTTTGGTGAAAGAAGAAATGATCTCATTATTTCAGATGAAGAAAATATGTTTAATTTAAATGTGTATTTTAAACATTAGACATAGTAACATCACAGTTGGCTGAAAGACCTCCGGTCGATAGCCAATTAAGAATTGCGGGAAAACATAATTTTTTATATGTATGTTATACCGGGTGGACCATTTAATATGTTTTCAGGAAATATCTTCGAAACAAGAAATTTAAAAAAAAAATGACCCAAACAAAAAATGATTGTTTTGAAGGGGGCCATAATAACATAATTTTGTTTTTTTCATAGATGGCGCTGTTGTCGCTAAATCGAGGTCAACTTAGTTTTTTTAAATGGAAACCCGTACTTTTTATAACAGAATCAAAGTCCTTGTTAAAAAATGAGAAGATTTCACTCAGCTAACTTTTTAGTCAGAGTGATAGATGGCGCTGTAATCGCGAAAAGAAGTTGTTGCATTTGGACGCTTGCGTATTCGAACTTCGCGCGCGTGTGTGTGTGTGTGTGCGCACCCGCGAACATGCCCGTCTAAAATCACCAATAATGTTCGTTACATTATTTTGTATTATTTTTGTAAAGGATATGAATGTGACGTAAACTTAACTAGTATTTTATTCAAGAGTGTAATTGTATGATCGACCGACTTGGAAATGCAAAATAAATAATTTTGATCCATTTCCAAGTTGATATTTGAAAAGTCATGTGACTCGGATGATCTCGATCAGGATACCTCTCCGCGTACAAGCCACACGCATCAAGTGCATTGCGTCTAGCTTCACCATACACGAAAATCATGTCGACCTTTTCCGCGATAGTATACCGCACCATTGTAACGTTTTCGCCATCAATGCAGAAGACCGACTGATTACCAAACTAAATTTTCTTTTGTTCAGTCAAAGAAAGCATCAAAATCCAGCTATTTCCAGCTATTTTTCAATTTAAAATTGTAATTCATGGAAATACGGCCGACGTCATGTTTTGACACACACACACACCACACACACACACACACACACACATGCGCGCGAAGTTCGAATACGCAAGCGTCCAAATGCAACAACTTCTTTTCGTGATTACAGCGCCATCTATCACTCTGACGAAAAAGTTAGCTGAGTGAATTCTTCTCATTTTTTAACAAGGACTATGATTCTGTAATAAAAAGTAGGGGTTTCCATTTAAAAAAACTAAGTTGACCTCGATTTAGCAACAACAGCGCCATCTATGAAAAAAACAAAATTATGGTATTATGGCCCCCTTCAATACAATCATTTTTTGTTTGGGTCATTTTTTTCTAAAGTTTCTTGTTTCGAAGATATTTCCTGAAAACACATTAAATGGTCCACCCGGTATATAATTGGATCAATTCTTAAATAAAGATGTTTGTATATATATAACATCACAGTTAAAAAAGATTAGAAAGTTTAAATACTAATTAAGGACTTATTTAAAATATGGAACACTGAAATTTGAATCAATAGCTCGGACGACGAATGAATTAGGGTATTAATTACATAGAAGCTATAACAATGATATTCGTGATTTTATTTTCTCAATAAGTGGTCTATTTTCGACAATGTCTTGTAAATGAACTAAGTGGCACATATTCTATAAAGAAATTAATAAAATTTATTTTGGTACAAAATAATTCATCGTTTGGCAGTTTTTTAGAAATACTGATTGTATGTTTTCTCTTTTTGAGGTACTTAGGGAATAATATGAACCAAGACGATCTAATATAGCTTTAATTTCAATGGAAAACGCAATGGGAAGAGACTTGGATTTAGAGAATTTAATAACAAAGTTTGCTATGCAGAGGCGTGAAAAAAATAATGTTCTTAATGTATTGTGTGTAGGTTTGCATGTTTGATTTTTGTAGTGTTTTGGGCGAGAATATTTCGAACACAGGCCCGCGGTGTTGTCCATACGCCACTGATATGGATTATAAAATTTCATTCATTTTTGAGATGGATGGCACAAAAAATCAATGAGACAAACATCAATATTCATAAGATTTAAAAAAACAACTTATTCTATTGCAAGCTTTGCATCATTTTTTTTGTCAATAATACCCACAGTTCCTGAAAGGAGGGCGGAGGGATAAAGCCACATGCTTTTTTTAAATGTCATAAAATTTTTCTAAATTTTAAAACGATTTTATTATTAAAAAAGAAAGATTTGAAAAAAATATATAAACGTGCTTAAATATTACATAAATCGTTTTAATCCCCAAACCTTGAAATCTTGGAAAGTTAAATGATAATCACATCAATAATAACTTTATAAAATACTGATGCAGTATAAGATTTCAAATTGTTTTCATTCATTAAAATTAAAAACCCTTACTTGTTGCCGAAGCAGTTAATGATTTAAATAAAGACGCATATATAAATATTCAACCTGTTCTTAACTCTGCAAAATTAAGTCTTACAAAAACTAAAAAAACAAATAATGTATTGAAATAATTCCTTGGCTAAAGCCACGCCGGACATTGAATGATAAAAAAGAAACTTTGCATGTTATTAATAGTGTTATTATTGAAATAACATTGGTTTAAGACCAACTTGAAAATTATTGAAAATTAAATTTGAAAACGTTAGACTGTTAATATTTTTATGAATAATATTGAATGATAAAAAAGAAACTCTGCATGTTATTAATACTATTATTATTGAAGTAACATTGGTTTAAGACCAACTTGAAAATAATTTAAAGTTAAATTTAAAAACGATAAACTGTTAATATTATTATTAAAGTGAAAAAGGTAGTAAATATTTTGACAAGGACACACAGTGCTAAACTTATTCATTGTTTCCAGATTAAACAAATTTGATAATAACGAAAGGTAAAAATGAACCTTAAAATAAATAAATTAAGTAATAGAAATAATCTGTAGACGCGTTTCGAGATTTATTTTACATCAGTGCAGCTTTGATTTGAATTGGATGCTAAAAAATTAACTTAAAGGATGAAGTGCACTTACATGAACCTGCTCATATTTATTTTTAGTGATTGTAAGACTTAATTTTGTATAGTTGCGAACAGGTATAATATTAATAAATTCAGACTACTTTTCGTCTTTGTTTAATTTATTCTTTTTATTGCTCTATAACAATTAATTCATCATGCAGTGACTTCATCAGGTAGATTTTTCATAAATAATAAAAAAAAAGAAACAGATTGAAACACTACCAGTTTCAAACTGTTTCTATTGTGTCATTTGGTAAATGAAAAATATTTCTTATTTATCTGATTAAGCTTCTATGTGGTTAAACAATAAATACAATTTTAAAACTTACAACGCGTTAATGTTTTATTAAGTGATATGGAATTTCAACAAGTCAACACTTCAACTTGTATTGATTGTAATTTATAAAAAGTTTAAAGTTGAAATTTGTTTAAACTCACCTAGTGTAATGGGAAGATAAAATCCAAACGGCGGCAAAAGAGCTGAAAAAGTCACTGGCAACTATAGTTATATTGTATTCGCGCGTATAGTCACAGTCGCGTGTGCAGCGTGGATCTGAACAGCACTTGCTCGTGGCCGGAGTGGATATGGCAGAAAGCGGCGAGGACGCGAGTGAACAAGCGGTGTCTGCGTGGAAGTCACTGCATCGCCAACAAACACACTGACCGACTTTCCACTGCGGCATTCCCTCCATATCATCCTCATACAACTTCTGCTGCTCCTCGTGCCGTAGGTGAGAGCAGTGACGTCACACCACATCCGGGAGGACACATCCTGAACAACCGTGCAACAACCTCGTTCCAACAGAAAGAGCAAATAAAGACACCCTCTGTTCTACAGCTGTTTGGTTAGACGAAATAAAATACAAGAAGTACATCTGCTGCGTCTGGCTTAAATAAAATAGAAGAAGAGGGTTCGTAAATTTCGGCCGGTGTATGAAATATTCGTGAGGTGACAATCAAGGAGTCGGCTCACGTCCACTGGAGTAGACGAGGCGTCTCAATCCTAGTTCAATTATTCACGTGTTTGGTTAAACCCGGCTTCCAAATGTTCAAGACTAGTCAATGTTTCATGGTAAATTGCGTAAATAATTAAATACGCTTATTTCATCCATGGGCATTGACATCTGCATCAAGTCCAACAGGATTGAACACTATCGGATTTAGATGGTAATATTAAAATTAATTGTTTTAATATTTATGTATTGGTAGTCAGGGGCGACTCGTTATATAGAGCCACGGAGCCATGGCACTACCTGTAGGCTCAAGTTCAGCAAGAATTTTTAACTAATTTAAAAAAAAAAACTTTTTAAATGTTAAACAACACCTCTAACACCGCATGTAAATTCCAGATTAATTTCAACAGATGATTAAAATTTTGACAGACCATTTCTGAATAATGTGACAATTCTACATTTATTGCTACTGAAGGTTGAAATTTTGACAGACTAATTCGGAATAATGTGTCTACAAATTTACAAACAAAATAATCGCAAGTTCCCCACAACAAAAATGGTTGCATTAAAAGGCAAATTTTGATGACCAAAAAAGCGCATTTTTCAGAAATTCACATGTAAATTCTACATTTATTGCACCAGATGGTTGAAATTTTAACAGAGTCATTTTGAATAATGTGTCTTTACAAATTTCTAAAGAAAATAATCTCAAGTTTACCACAACAAATATGGTTGTACTAAAAAGAAAATTTTGATAACCAATAAGGCGCATTTTTCAGAAATTTGCATGGGAATTCCACATTTATTGCAACAAATAAAATTGACAGACTAATTTTGAATAATGTGTCTTCACAAATTTCCAAAGAAAATAGTTTTATTCTAAATTTTCGATTTTTTTTTTTAAATTTCGAATTTTTGGTGCGCAATTTTGATTTTTAGGATCGAATTTTTAGTCGAAGTTTTTAATTTTTTTATCCTATATTATAGATTTTCTTAACCTAAATGATTGCTTTTTATACGCAACTTTTTTATTTTTTTGCTGATATTTGCAAGTACAGTTTATGATTTATTGCCCTTCATTTTAGATTTTTTAACTTTAATTATTATTTTTTTACTTTTTGGTTACTTTTTGACTACCGTTTTAGAGTTTCTGGTCGGCAACTAATTTTGAGCTAAAAAGTTATATGGCAAAATATTTTCCTTTTCCTTCTTTTTCAATTTTTTGGTTTACATTTTTTATTTTTAGACCAGCAATTTTGATTTTTTTTTGTTTTATTTTAGATATTTGACTTGTATTTTTCATTTATTCGTTCCAAATTTTAGAGTTTTTGCCCGAAATATTCTTTATTTTATTTTTTTTTGTTGGAATTTTTGGATTTTTGGACTGCATTTTTTTAACCGCAAATTTTCGAAATTTGTCTAAATTTTCGATTTTTTGTGCTTATATTTTAGTTTTTTACCGTAATTAAGATCTAATTATGCAAGTGATTATTTTTTTACGATTTTTCAAAACATTGAGTGCAATTTCCGTTCCCTGCAGTACAGTTTTGAGTCAATTCCTGTTGTTTTCAGTAGCAATATTGCAATTATTTTTACAAGTAATCAAAAGTACACCCTTTCTGCATAGTTTTAGTAATTTTGGAGCTAATTCTACAAGTGAATAATTTTTTACAATTTTTCTAAACATTGAGTGCAAATTTTTTTCACGTCAGAGCAAATTTTGAGTTTTCTGCAGGAGCATGTCGTTGTTTTCAGGAAATCAAAAGTACACTATTTTTGAATGATTGAAGTTTATTTGAAGCGAAACCTTCAAGTAATAGGTTTTTAAAAATTTTCAAATCGTCGAGTGCAAATTTCCTTCGCTATAAAGCAAATTTTGAGTTTTGTTCTGAGTTTTCTGGGGCTAATCACCCCGAGTGCCGAAAAAGGCAATTTTCGTACTTGAATTTTCAATCTTCTTCTTTTCATTTTTTATCGGTATAAATTTTTAATCTTTTAGCCTAATTTTTTTCTATATTTTCGATTTTTTGGTCCGCAATTTTGATTTTTAGGATCGATTTTTTGAATTTTTTATCCTATATTTTAGATTTTTTTAACTTAAGTGATTGATTTTTATACGCGACTTTTTTTCATTTTTTTTTTATGGTTTTTGAATGCCTGCCCTTGATTTTAGATTTTTTAACTTGAATTATTATTTTTTATAGGCGATTTTTTTACATTTTGGTTATTTTTTGACGAAAATCGATGAAATTTAATTTTTTTCGAAAAATTATTTTTTATTTTTTTCAAGACGGAGACTATTCTGAACACGATTTGTCCATAAAATTTTGTTGTGGGACTTGTAGGAACTGAGGTTTTCGAGTTTATGGTCGACAACTGATTTTGAGCTAAAGAGTTATTTTGGGGGCTGAAAATGGCGAATTATTTTCGTTTTCCTTAATTTTTCAATTTTTTGGTTTGAATATTTTATTTTTAGACCAGAATTCTTAATTTTTTTTGCCTATATTTTATATCTATAGCATGTTTGTTTCATTTCTTCTTCCAATTTTTTTTTTACATTTTTTTGTTGAAATTTTCTGAATTTTTTTAACCGCGAATTTTCGATATTTGTCTAAATTTTCGATCTTTTGGGCGTATATTTTAGTTTTTTACTTTAATTAAAAACGTATTTTTTATTGGTCTATACTTTAGATTTTTAACGTGAGTGATTGATTTTTATGTGCAATTTTTTGTTTTTTGTCTGTATTTAATTTGTATAATTTGTCATTTCCATCTTTCATAATTTTGATATTTCAAACGTCAGTATCATCCGATCCAATTGTAAACGTTCAATGGTAGAGCCACTTATACAATACCCCCCCTCCTTTTTTGAAGTAACAAAGAACCATTTATCTTCCTTGACCAATCGAATATTTTGACCAAAAAATCAAAAATTTGGAACAGCCGAAGATCTAAAATATCGGCCAAAAAATTAAAAATCCTGGTTTAAAAACAAAACTGCAGACCAAAAAATTGAAAATACAAGCAAAAGAAAAATAATTTGCCATTTTCAGCCCCAAAAATAACTCTTTTTAGCTTAAAATAAGTTCCAACGAGAAATTCAAAAATAATAGCAAATATAAAAATTTAAGAAAAGTGGCACAATAAAATTAATAATTCAAGTTAAGAAAATCAAAATATGGGACAAAAATAAAAAATTAAGACCAAAAAATCTAAAATTCGTACCCAAAAATCAAAGTGATGGACCAAAAAATCAAAATGTTTAACAAACGAATCGAAAATTTAAGCGAAATAAAGAAAATTTCGGTCAAAAGACCAAAAATTGAAACCAAAATAATCGAAAATACAAAATATAGGCCAAAAAAGGAAAAATCTACAATAGGGCATAAGACGGTGAAAATTTAGACAAAACATCGAAAACGAAAATTGCAGACAAAAAAAATCGAAAATTTCTACAAACCAATCGAATATTTAAGTCAAAACAGAGAAAATAAAAAAAAATGGAACAGAAAAATCGAAAATACATAAATCTAAAATATGGGCCAAAGAATCAAGAATCCTGATCTAAAAATAAAAACCGTAGACAAAACATCGAAAACTTTGGTGGAAGCAAAATAATTTGCCACTTTCAGCCGCCACAAATAAGTTTCTGACCAGAAATTCGAAAATAATAGCAAAAAATAAAAAAATTCAGGAAAAATCAATAACCCATGTTAAAAAATCTAAAATATAGGATAAAAAATTGACAAAAAATCTAAAATATACGATAAAAAATTGAGACCTAAAATCAATTCTGGCCTAAAAATAAAAATTGTGCACCAAGGAGAGAAAAATTTTAAGAGACAAATAAAAAAAAATAAAGAAAATTTAGGGCAAAAGATTAAAAAAAAATCCACAATGTTGGTCAAAAAGTCGAAAATTTAGACAAAACATCTACAACTCAGCCCTAAAGATAATAAATGCAGACTAAACGAAAAATCAAAAATGCGGGCCAAAAGATCGAAAATTTTAACAATAAAATCGAAAAGTTAGGTCAAAATAAAGAAAAATGTAAGTCAAAAGATGCAGGAAAAAAATAATAAAAATCTGAAATGGTGGCTAGAAAGTCGAAAATTTAGATAGTACATCGAAAACTCGAGCCTAAAGATAATAAATGCAGACTAAAAAATTGCAAATTTCAACAAACAGAACTCGAAAATACCAGATAGAGTGAAATAAATCTCGCATATAAATGAATAATTCAGGTGATAGATATTTTAACCAAAATCAAATCAAAAATTTGGAACTAGAATTAAAAATTCGGCCTGAAAAAACAAAAATATGGACAGTAAAAATCAAAAATTTTAACAATTAAATCGAAAATTTAGTTCAAAATAAAGAATATTTAGAGCAAATGATAAAAAATTTAGACAAAAAAATGGTGATGTGGCTATCATGTTACTTTCTCTGACTTGATGGTATCATAGCCATTTATATTTACGTTTTTATGGTTTATTGAAATCATATTTTAAATGTACATCGAGCGTTTACTCAAAAACTAACGAGATTTCGAAAAAAACTTATTCGTTAGAAGTTGTTCATTTTGGCATTCTCCACAATTAATATTCACATAAATTTGCTGTAACTATTATTGTTTCATAATTATAAACCAAAAATTAAAACAAAATTAATAATTTTTTTCTCGAATAGCAATGATTTTATGAAAAATATTTTCAAGCAAAAGATGTTCATTTCTTTGTTGTCTTCAAAGTTTGTTTAAATGTTTTTGTGATATTTTTCATATTTAAGAAAATATTGGCAAAAAACAAATATTGTCTGTGTGTGTGTCTGTCTGTGTGCGCTGTATCACAACAACGAATAGAGCAATTGATATGAAACTTTGAATATAAGTCTTATTTGATAATCCGAAGAACTGAAAAGCTTTTGGTAAAATTTCGTACACCGGAAGTGGGTGTTTACCTTAAGTGTTTTTTGTTTCTTGTCAATATTTTCTTAAATATGAAAAATATCATAAAAACATTTAAATAAGATTGAAGACAACAATGAAATGAACATCTTTTGTTTGAAAATATTTTTCAAAAAATCATTGCTATTCGAGAAAAAAATTTTTTTTTTTTAATTTTTTGTTTATAATTATAAAACGATAATAGTTACAGCAAACTTATGTTAATAATAATTGTAGAGAATGCTAAAATGAACAACTTAAAAAAAATAAGTTTTTTTCTAAATCCCTTTAGTTTTAGAGTAAACTGAGCTTTTGAATTTAAAGTATAATGTATCCATCTTGGATAATTTTGACGTTTTAAACGTCAGTTTCATCCGAGTTTACACAACGCTCGATGTACATTTAAAATGTGATTTTAATTTAAAATAAACCATGAAAACGTAAATATAAATGGTTATGATACCATCAAGTCGGAGAAAGTAACATGATGGCCAAATCACCATTTTTTCCAGAAATTGTTGAAATGGCATCTAGGGACCAATTTTTGAAAAGAAAATCACAATCACAATACTTTCTCGTACTTCGTAACGGAGAAAGTAAAAAAAAATCGTAACGCAGTTCAAAAATCTAAAAATTAAAAATTCGGCTCGAAAAATCAAAAATACGGACCAAAGAAAAACGAAAATTTTAACAATTAAATCGAAAATTCATGTCAAAATTAAGAATATTTAGGTCAACAGATCTAAAATTTAGTCCCAAAAGAATCGAAAATACAGGTCAAAAATCTAAAAATTTAAAATTCGACGGGAATATCGAAAATGTGGGCCAAAAAGTCGAAAATTTAAACAATTAAATCACAAAAGGTCAAAATATTTAGGCTAAAAGTTAAAATATTTTGACCAAAAATATCGGAAATATAGGTCAAAAATTTAAAAACTAAAAAATAAAAAATGCGGATCAAATAGTCGATAATTTTAACAATGAAATCGAACATTTAGATCAAAATAGAGAATATTTAGGCCAAGTGATCAAAAATTTAGACAAAAAAAATCGAAAATAGTCTTAAAAAAATGCAGAGTAAAAAATGCCAGTAAGAAAATCACTCTATTCTTCAAAATAATTTTCCAATTTTTTTTTAATATGAAACTATTATTTTCATTTAAAAATCGTCCAAAAAAGTGAAACTAATTTGAAAAAGAATTCAAATAAAACCATTAACTTTGTTGGGATGACCTTATTATTTCACCTTTTGTGTCGGCAGTTTCGACAACTTTAGATTTAGTAGATACATTTTGAATAATTCAAATAAAACAATTCATTTGGTTAGTATGACTCTCAGTAGCGGCTCGTGGAACATGTTGATGGTACTTTTACAATATGGGGAGGCCCTCGCCTCATTTTTTGAAGAAAGAAAGAAAGAATGAATGATTAATCTTTATAGTCCAAGATTATTTTGAGTTGTAAAGTAAAGGTTCATAATTTCAAACAGCCGAACAAGTTGAAAATATGATTTATGTATACTATCGATTTATCGTGCGTTTACATATTTTGTCCCAGACATGCACTAAATCTACTACACCATTCTTCGTCCACGTAACCTCACCATCAAACAAAAAGAATTTTAAGAATTCATTAAAAATTCTTGCTGAGCTCAAAACTAGAGATAGTGCCATGGCTCCTTGGCTCTATATTACAAGCCGCCCCTGATCACAGTAACGAAGTTCAGTCGATGCGAAGAAGAAAAAACATCTGATACGCAACTACTACAAGAAGCCCAGAAACACGGTTAAACTGTGCAGGAAATGAATTGCTGATGGCCGTCCTACTACGACTGGTCGTCCTACTACGACTGGTAAACCGGAGTCCGACACAAATATGATACTGATCACTGTTAGCTCAAGTGAAATACATACTGAGTCATAGAGATGCAGGGATGAGAATGGCGCGACAAGCCATATTGCTTTAGAATGTTCGAGTCTTTTTCAACTGAACACACAGTGACCACAGCAAATCGAGAAAATCGAAGCCCTCGGAATACGTGAAGAAGAAGTTGGGCAGAAATAAAAGGAAAATGGTACAAAAATACCTTGGCTGATGTTTGGTGTGTACCTCGAATCAAGAGGAATCTGTTCAATGCTTGCAATCCGGGATAAGTACTCGGACAGTCAATTAATCTAATTGGCTGAAGTCTTCAACTTCCTAGTCAACAATTGGAGGGAGCTCGTCATAGAGGACTGTTCAAATTGGATGTGAGAAGTTTGACCCCATTAAATGAGATCAAAGCAGTGAGTAAGGGAAACCTGTTGCAGTTGTGCCTTGAACGATTCGTCAGCTGAAGTTTGCAACTTCCTAGTGAACAATTGGAGCGAGCTTGTCATTGAGGAATGTTCAAGTTGGCTGCGAGAAGCGCCATGTGAAATCGCTACTAAGCTTAACATGAACGTAGAAATGCATAGTGAACTCAGTGAAGGTTGCATTTATGATAAAGCTCACGGCCTACCATTCGACACGAGGTCCAGAACAACGGAACCGGGAGAGCGAATTCACACTGATGTCTGCCGTCCATTTCAAGAATCGAGGTTTGGATATCGATATTTTGTGCTTTTCAAGGACGATTACAAAAATTGAGGACAGTTTATTTTCTGCGGCAAAAATCCTGAGCCAGTTCCTTGCTGAGGCAGAAACATTCGGGAGCTGCTGTGTGTTAATGGCAGGATTTTCGACAACAAACAGATGACAAGAAAGGTATTGTTCAACGTTTTACAATGCCCTATACTCCGGGGCAAAACGGGTCCGGTGAGAGGGAAAATCGTACGGTGGTGGAAACTGCTAGAGCAATGATGCATTCGCATGGAAACATTTCTCAGGCACTTTGGGCTGAGATGATACGAACAGGTACCTACATCCTTAGCAGGACAGGTCCCAGGAACATCACCTTTGGGGTTGTGGTATGGTAGGAAATCAGGATTGAAACATAAGTTCAAATTGCTGAATTAATGTATATTCATATCGAAGGACAAACATGGATCTGAAGGCCATTAAAGGCACCCTTAGCAGATAGGATCTACAGTGAAGAGGACAAGCTCTACAGATCCAAGAACGCCAACTTCGAAGAAAAATTGGTGGAAAAGGAGGTTGCAATACCGGCAGGAAGCAACGAAGCTGAAGAGATGAAATCTACTGACCTGAACGACAGCAAATCCCGGATTGAAGAAGATGAGGAAGTAGAATTCAGGGAACCGGATGACAGTGACAGTGATTCAACTATTTTAGAAATACCGGGAGCCAATGAATAAGAGAAAGATGGCGAGACGACGCAACCGAGTGGATCTTACAGCTTCACAGAAATTCCAAAATTATGTGATGCTCACATGACGACCTTCAAGGAACCAGACACGTACAACGACACAAAGTAACAAGAAACGCCGATGGATCGATCGGCAAATTCAAGGCCAGATTAGTGATCAAAGGTCTTTCGCAAAGAAGAGGAGTAGATTATGATCAAATCTTCAGTTCAGTGCCAAGAACATCGACTACTCGAATGCTACTCAGTGTTGATCTAAATTCTAAAACGATACGATTTTTTTTTTTATGCAATTTCATCAATTATGGCTAAATTAGGAAATCGCTCTTTTGATATAGTTGACCGTAAATAATTTTTAATTAAATCCAATTTGGAAAAACTCCTTTCGCCGGAAGCCACAGTTATCGGTATTGTTAAAAATATTCTTAGACTGATACTGAAATTTGGAAAACAAGAAACTAACAAAGGAACTAACCCAAGTGTTCCTCTCCGATTTTAATAAAATTTATTAGATTTGTAGAGAAGGTCAAAATATTCGATACGTATTTTCTTGTTTCGGCTAAAAAACATGTTTGGGGTTGAATTCGCGCCTCGAAAATCAGCCATATTTTTGTTTTTTGGCTATAACTTCTGAAAAAATTTTGATAGCGTAACTTCGTAAATGTACAACATTTGAAATTCTATCCACTGGTGTAAAAAGAAATGATGTTATTGACTATACCTCATTTAATAACCAGGCGGACTAAACGCAAAGCCACGTTTACACCATAAAAAGTAACGAGAAAAGTAAGTTTTGGCGGTAAAAATAAAATGATTTCAATTTATTTTATCCATAACATTCATTCAACATTTATACCAACACATAAATTAATTCTAGGCATTCTTTCTTGATCATAGACTCAATGATGTAGTATATAATATTAAAATAATAATTAAAATAAGTATGAGACCCTCTTAAGAATTTAGGGGCGTATTGAAAAACTCAAGTTGTACATATATTTATTTACATATAAAGTGGATTGTACTAGTAGGTGTATTTTAAAAATAGATATAATTTCGTAAAAGGTTTGAAATATAAATACTAGATTGTCGTGAAATAAAATTTTATTAAATTAAATAAAATTGCTATTTAAAAACGTATAATAACTTACTTAAAATCAATCTCATTCATTAATTTATATAATGTATAACAGGACGTCATTGGCAGGTCATCTCTATCCTTTAATGCAATCAAAATTTAATCCAATGTAGCGATTTAATTTTTAAAGAAAAATCTATGTATAATTTTCCACACGTATAATTTGTAGATATCTTCGGTCGCTGGACGTCCTTCAAGACGTTTAGGACTTGTTACTGCTCCAATCTCCTATCAGTCCCTAATTGTGTGAAACTCATTTATGATTTGATTCTATATTGCAATAACTTGCGCCACACTTACCTGATGAATCACAATTTTGTATACGACGGCAGTAGCTTTCAAAGCCTCTTGTATTAAAGCTTTATATAAGATAATTTTGGATTGTTTTTCTTCGAGCATTAATGCTCTAAAATCCAACCATTTCCGTTTCTTGGGGGCCGAAAATGACACCAAACTTGTGCTGGGTATTTATCCGTAGTTAAAAATAAAGTAATTATTTGCACGAAAATCACGGGATGAGAGGAATCGATTCTTACACTATCAACAGTAGAAATAACTGACTAAAAACACAAAATCTGATGCGAAACGCGTGGAAACGGTGGGATACAAGGATCGGTTAGTGATCAGCTGATCATAACAACGGTCATTACTGTTTTAAGCAATTTGGGCCAGTGTAAAAACGGCGCCCGATTGGCCAATCACAACAACGTATTTTGGCGGCTATAATTTGATTTAGTCCGCCTGGTTATTAAATGAGGTATAGTTCTGAACTGCAAAAAACATTATTTATATGTATGGCTTGTAATTGCTGCAATAATGATATTCGTTAGAAAAAATCATATACAGGGTGTTTCAAATTCGAGGCTCACCATGGGAATCTCATTTATTAGAAGAGATAGAGGGTATGTTTAAATTTGGCCCTTTCGCAGAATATGGTGCTGATTAATAATCCACTGAAAAAAAAATACTTAAATTGTTTGGTTTTTGAGATAAGCCCAAAAAAAACTAAAAAAAAACTGATTTTCGTTTTTTCTTTATATTTTCCTTATTTGAGATGATATTTAAAAACGGTAAGCGAAATACCCATGGTGAGCCTTGAATTTGAAACACCCTGTATAAAGACATAAACGACGATGACCAAAACTAGTTTAATAATTTTTTCAAAACGTGGAATCCAAATATATATCCGTACATTTCCTTTAAACAAAACCTTTCCACTAAAAAGAGGTTTTATGTCCAATAGCGGAAAATACGAAAATTGAGTTTTATAATTACCTTTTGTATCTACTTTATTTCGTCCTATAATGTTATGATACAAATAACTCCTTAGCAACGAGTAACGTTAAGGCACCTTTAACAACACTAATGTTGTTAAGAAATTGTAAATGTATCTTACCGCGACTCGTTGCTACGGAGATATTGGCAATCAAACATGATTTCGCTTTGTGACGGTTTTCATTAAACATTTTTACTTTATCCGTTACGAAGTACGAGAAAGTATTGTGACCGTGATTTTTTTTTTCAAAATTTTTTTTACGGAAATATCCGTTTCGAGGTCCCTAGGTGCCATTTCAACAATTTCTGGAAAAAAAAAATTGTCTCTGCGTGTTGTGTCTCTCTGTGTGCGCTGTATCTCAAAAACTAATAAATAAATTGATATGAAACTTTGAACATACGTCTTATTTGATAATCCAAAGAATTGAAAAGCTTTTGGTGAAATTTCGTACACCGGAAGTGGGTGTTTACCTGAACTGTTTTTTGTTTTTTGTCAATATTTTCTTAAATATGAAGAATATCACAAAAACATATAAACAAACATTGAAGACAACAAAGAAATGAACATCTTTTGCTTGAAAATATGATTGCTATTCGAGAAAAAAATGCATTATTTTTTTTAATTTTTGGTTTATAATTATGAAACGATAGTAGTTACAGCAAATTTATGTGAATAATAATTGTAGAGAATGCGAAAATGAACAACTTTCAAAGAATACGTTTTTTTTCGAAATCTCGTTAGTTTTTGAGTAAACCGAGTTTTTGAATTTGAAGTATAATTTTTCCATCTTTCATAATTTTGACGTTTTAAACGTCAGTTTCATCCGAGTTTACGCAACGCTCGATGAACATTTAAAATATGATTTCAATTGAAAATAAACCATGAAAACGTAAATATAAATAGCTATGATACCAACAAGTCGGAGAAAATAACATGATGGCCACATCACCATTTTTTAAATTTAAAAAAATAGAAATAGGACAAAATAAATCGTGTTACGACACACGTAACGTTATTTGTTTTTACATTACGAGAGAAAAGTTTGAAATTCTCGAGTTACTTGTCATAAAGTATACAATATTACGCTATCATGATTTGTTTAGAAGTTATAGCCAAAAATCAAAAATGCGTTTGATTTTCAAGGGGCGAATTCACCCCCTAAACATGTTTTTTAGCCGAGACAAAAAAATACGTATCGAATATTTTGGTTCCCTCTACAAATCTACCAAATTTCATTCAAATCGGAGGGGAACACTAGGGTCAGTTTCCTTGTAAGTCTTGGCTAATTAAATGATTTAAAATGTCTTATGGTTTTAATTGGGAATGATTAGAAAATAGTTCTCTAAAAGATAACAAATCTTTCAAGAGTTTCATTCCATTTAAATCTTTTGTTAATTTTCCGTTTTCGGTTACCTGTAATTTAATATCTAAATCCATACAACATTTTCTTAGATGTTCGGACTCTGCAGAATAAAATACTAGCAAAAATTTAAACAAGGAGAATCAATTTTCTAACAGTTTAGAATGTTCAAATTAATAGCGATGTCCAATATTTCAAAATAAAAGTCAATTCTAAATTTTTTCCTAGGATTTAAAACACTTTCATCACATGACTCATAATTTTATCATAATTCGCGGTTTTTTTCTTATACGAACTTCAGATGCTTAGCGACAATTCTTTCGCTTCTTTATCAAAATAATTACCCGGTTAGAAATCGGATACACTTAGGCAGTCCAAGAGACCGGCCGCTATTTCTGGGTGCTCTCCGACTAAATTTTACTGATTTCGGACGCCGCAGATCTTCTGTTGGTGATCCACGGGCTTTACCGGTTTTGCTATCAAGACATGGCTGTTGGTCTTTACTAGAGGTTCAGAAAATTATTGTGTCAAAAGTTATAACAATATAAAATTTTAGTACACTTTTATTTTGAACTCAAAAATATCGTAAACCGTTACGCATACAAAGAAAGTGATTCTATACTTTTTTATGCTTAAATGTTTAAAGTTTGCAAAAAATTTTCCAAAACAAAAAAAAATTATTTAGATAGTTTGTTTTTGATAAATAAAATATATATCAAAAAATAATCAATTACTCATATTTTAATTTTTCTAAAAATAATATATGTTATACCCTGATCCTTGCTGAGAATTTTCTTTTTTCAAAAGTATGGGCACTTTAAAACTTTTTGAGATATGATTTTTTTACCAGAGCGCTGCATTGCCGTGAGGAGCTCCATTGGTGTAATGGCCCGAGAGCGCAGTGTACCCCCAAAAAGTTTGCATTTATTTATGGAATGGCCATGCTGTATTCGTCCTCTTATATAGGGTGTTTCTAAATTGATGCAAAAGATTTTTAATCTTTGATGTCTTTCATATAATTTTTAGTTCAAAACCCCTTCCTCTCCAAGTTACAACCCTCTAAAGTTGAGGGAAAAACATTGCTTTTATTTCATATATTCACTATGGAAGAATTTACATGAATGAAATTTGGCAGATAACTCCCTAATAAAATGTCACTTATCAGCCAAATTTTATTATTCTAAATTCTTCCATATTGGCATTTGAAATAAAAACCATTTTCCCCATTAACTTTAAAGGGCTGAAAATAGTTTAATTGAAAAATATCTATAAATATGCTGAAATTTAATAAATACCATCTATCAAATAAGTGTTTCAAAAAATCAACATCTGATTTGAATAAAATTAATGTATTAAAATATAAATTAACTGAAAAAATACAATTTAATAAAAAAAGTTCAAAATTAAAAAAAAACAGAAATAGTTTCATTTACAAATGTAATCTATAAAAACAGTTTAATAAAATGAATTAATTTAAGTCGATTTAATAATATTCTCGTAAATAATACATTATTTCTCAAATCTTTCACAAACCAGTGAGTGGGCTAAAAATACTTATTCTGTACAAATTTTCAGTTTAGTATATGTACTCTGAAATTAATGTTAATGTAAATTTCATGTAACTAATACCAGGTGACTATAATTAATTCAGCCATTTTTTGTGGAGTTGGCAATGATTTTCAATAAATACTTTGGTAACGGGTCAATAAAAATCCAATTTAAAAAAATGGATATTTATAGGATACAATAATTGGAAAACGTCGCTGACCAGATTTATTTATTTTTTATTTTTTACCTATGTTTGTACTATATTTAGAGAGTTGAAAACACGTATTCATGAATTTTTTAGATGTTTAGTTTTTCGTGAACGTCTATTTTCTATTGGCGCGTTAGAGGACGCGCCTAGAGTATTCTTAGGGCAAAGACGCGACGACCCTTCATAACGCGCTGCGGACGAAGCAGAGGCAAGCTCTCCTCCGACAAACCGTCAGGAGGTACCACAGCTACGACACTCGCATTAGTTAGTATAGTAATGCGGAAAGCGTCGAGCTTTCATCTAAATCTAAAACACCGAGTGCGACGGTTAAGAGAAGTCCGAGCAGCTTTATCACCGACCTCGACACCCTAGAGCAGTGATGGGGAAACTACGGCCCGCGGACCAAGTCCGGCCCGCGGAAAGGTTTAATCCGGCCCGTTTAAGAGTGCCGTCGTGAGGATGTTTGAACGCGTTCTTGCTTCGTAATGTGACGACCCGCATAAAAACTACGGCGATATTCAAAACACAATAGTATTCTGGACAAATCCATCCAACCTAAACAGATGACTCATCTTCGCTCGAAACTTCCAGACACTCTCGCAGGTAGGTATAAATACAAGCGAGGCCGCCCGAATATCAGTTAGTTAGCGACTTAGTCAGTCATCTGCAACGACCCGCTGCGCTGTGACTCGAGTAATTCTTTGTGTAATCGTCCAAACTCCCAGTGCCTCAACAAACTCCCGCGTAAGAGCATTAGTTAGCACTAAGCTTTCGTCAATTGCGTTTCTGTGTGTTGTACTCCGTAGTAGGTAACGTCTAAAATGGATGTTAAAAAAAGAAAAGTGGATTCAGAATGTCGAGTTTTTAAAGAAGAATGGACGTGGAAATATTTCTTTACTTTATTTAAAGAAAAACCTGTGTGCTTACTTTGCAATACAACTGTTGCAGTTTTAAAAGGAGATAACATTCAACGCATTTCAAGAGCAAACATGAAAACCACTCCTACTCATCGTTAAGTGAAGAGGTGAAAAAAATTAAATCGAAAGATTTAATAAAAAATTTATCAAGTCAACAACAATTATTTCAGAGAGCTAATCATTCTCAAAGATGCGCTACGAAAGCCAGTTATGTGTTGGCTTATAATATTGCTAAATCTAATAAAGCATTTTCAGATGGTGAATTTATAAAGCAGTGCATGATAGATGTGTGCGATATTATGTGCCCTGACAAGAAAAAGGATTTTCAGTCACTGTCTCTCTCAAGAAGAACAATCACCGAGAGAATTGAAAATATTGATAAAAATCTAATTTCACAACTGACTACAAAAACTCAAAAATTTATTTTTTATTCAATTACCATGGATGAAAGTACAGATATCAGTGATACTGCGCAGTTACTCATATTTGTAAGAGGGATTAACGCCCACTTTGAAATTACGGAAGAACTTGCAGGGCTGCAGTCAATGAAAGGAATAACGACTGGTGCCGATATATTTTGTGAATTTGAAAATTGCATCGATAAACTTCGTTTACCTATTGACAAGCTATGTAATGTAACTACAGATGGTGCTCCTAATATGGTTGGAATCAATCAAGGATTTGTTGGGAAATTTAATTCTAAGTATCCGGAAAATGATGTTGTTTTTTTGCATTGCCTTATACATCAGGATGCTCTCTATAAATCGGCTTTAGATATTGACCATATACTTAATATTGTTGTAAAACTCGTAAATATGATTCGTTCCAGAGGATTATTACATCGCCAGTTTCAACAGTTTTTGGAGTCCGTACATGCTGAGCATTCCGATATCCTGTACTATTCAAAAGTTCGTTGGTTAAGTGCTGGAAAAGTATTTGAAAGAATTTGGGATTT
The DNA here is from genome assembly GCA_910593695.2 of Ocypus olens. Taxonomy (NCBI): domain Eukaryota; kingdom Metazoa; phylum Arthropoda; class Insecta; order Coleoptera; family Staphylinidae; genus Ocypus; species Ocypus olens. Next base: position 28,491,707 of record OU343059.1, read on the forward strand.
AAAAGACGATATTGTGAATTTTCTTCTTAATAAAGACATTTATAACCAATTTGACGTCTTAGAAAACGTAACGTGGCTTTCTGATTTCGCTTTTTTCATAGACCTCCTCGTACACATGAATAAACATAATCTCAAATTGCAAGGAAAAAATCAGTTTCTTCACGATATTTGGCAATACCTGAAAAGTTTCAAATTACAGTTATTATTATTTGCTAATCAGATCTCTAAATCTAATTTTTCTCATTTTCCAAGAATACAATCTTTAAAATTTACTATATCAAACAATAAGATTAAAAAATACGAAATTAATTTGAGAAAACTATCTACAGAATTTGAAAGGAGATTGCAGGACTTTAGAAAAATGGAATCAGAGTTTAGTATTTTTGCGACCCCATTCAATGTTAATTACGAAGAAGTTGATGCAAAATTTCAACTTGAGTTAATAGAACTGAACTGTAATACTCTCCTGAAACAAACTTTTCATACAGTACCATTACTAGAATTTTATAAAAATTTAAGTCCAGATAATTTCCCAAATCTAATTACTCATGCAATGAAGATAATGACAATGTTTGGCTCATCTTATATATGCGAACAAATCTTTTCAACAATGAAGCTTAGGAAAACTTTTTTAAGAAACAGAATTACAGATGAGCACCTTTCATCAGTTTTAAGAATTTCTGCTTCGCAAATGGAACCGGACTATGTTGAAATTTTGATGAAACAGTCTCAATTTCATTTTTCTCATGCACCATCAACCAGTAATGACACCAGAAAATAAAGTGATAATACTTCACATCAAGAACTACACTAAATTCATTTTATATTTTGTGCTTATAGTTTTGTTACCTTTTGCTTTTTTACTATTAAAATAATAAGTGTATGTAATAATATATGTATATGTTTATAGAACACATAAATTAGTTAACGATTAAGCATTATTCTTTGGCCCGCTACGATTGTCTAGTTATTACAAATGGCCCGTCTTAAAAAAAAGTTTCCCCACCACTGCCCTAGAGGTTTGAAGCCTAGAACCCCGTTACGCAAAGGAGATACGGAACATCCTAACAGCACCGCCAGCAACAGGAAAATACGACACAATCAAAACCGAACTCATCAGACGTCTCAGCGTGAGCCAGGAAAACAGAACACGGCAGTGACAGGAAGGCATCGCAATTCCTGGGACACCTACAACATTTAGCAGGAACGACAGTATCGGACACGCTGCTAAGGTCACTATGGATGGGAAGACTCCGGAATAATGTGCAGGCGATCCTGACAACGCAAAAAAAAGACCAGCCTAAACGACGTAGCAGAGCTTGCCGACTCAATAGTAAACGCCACCGCCACACCAGTAGTAAACGAAGTAAGAGAGCGAGCTAATGAAAACACTACTGACCGAAATCGAATAAATAAAAATACAGCTGCAGGAAAAAGGGAACATCATTCCGAGGCTGCAGCCGATCTCGAGACGCGCAGCAGAACAGGAAAAATCAAAATGCCGCACATATGACACATGTTGGTTTCACTATAAATTTGGAGAAAACGCCAGGAACTGCCAACCACCATGTACATTCAGCAAAACGGGAAACGGGAAAGGTAGTCAGTAGAGGCGGCCACCGACTGCACACCCAGCCCATCGCACCGCCTATACATCACAGATTCACAGACGAAAATACAGTACCTAATTGACACCGGAGCAGATATGTGCGTTTTTCCACGCCGACATGTTGCACAAAAATTGCAGAAAACCAGCTACAATTTGTACGCAGCCAATGGATCGACTATACACACATATGGCATAATCAACCTCAACATGAATTTAAAAGTGAGAAGAAATTTCCCGTGGAGATTCGTCATTGCGGAAATACATAAAGCAATCATATGCGCCGATTTCCTGTCATTCTACGAGTTAGTCCTGGATGTGAGACACAAGAAACTGCACGATGGCAGGACCAACCTCAAAGTGTTTGGACAGGTAGACATAGCAAAGGAGAGCGGAATAAGCACACTCTGCAAAGAGAAGAAGCATCACCCGATTTTACAAAAATTTCCACAAATTTGTAAACCTCCAGGACTACCTAACGTACCACAACATGACACGGAGCATTTCATCCAGACAACCCCCGGTCCGCCAGTATCCAGCAGACCCAGACGATGGGGATCGCAAGACCTTCAAAAAGCTCTTGGGCAGCACCATTGAATTTGGTAGTGAAGAAAAATACCGAATGGTGACCATGTGAGGACTACAGAGCGCTAAACGCAAGAACGGTACCCGACAATTCAATTCAATTCAATTCAATTAATTTATTGGTGTTAAGTAGATTACATCTTTACACAAGTCAAGAAGAAAAGAAATATATAATAAACAATAATTAAAATTTTCTTAAAATTACACAAGTATAAATTACGATCAATTAAAAAAAATAAAATAATAAATAAAAAAATCCTAAGACTATTCCGTTCAATTGAGAGCTACGGCAATATAAAATAAATATATTATAAAACTTAGATTTCTAGGTAAAATTAAATATTAAAAACATTTATAAACACAAAACAAAATTAAAAACTGTAAAATTATAATTAACTATTTATAGTAGATACACCTTCTCAAAGAATTCGTCATCACTATAAAAAGCACCCTCAACAAGAAAATCCTTAACCACTCGTTTGAAACTAGTAAGACTTAGATTTTTAGTTGTATGATTTAAGGCATTAAAATATTTTAAGCCGTAGAATCCTGATCCTGTTTGTGCTTTTTGTAACCTCAGTTGAGGTAAGTTTATATTATCTTTCCACCTAGTCTTATATTGGTGGCTACGTGTTGGAAATTTTTCTAAATTTTGCTTCACGTACACAAGGCATACAAAGATATGCAAAGAAGGCAAGGTTAGTATGCTAAGATATTTGAAAGCATTTTTACAATCCTCTTGGTACTTAAGTGAAGCTATTATCCTAATTGCTCTTCTTTGCAATCCAAAAAGTCGATGCCCACAAGTTGCGTGGCCCCAAATAAGAATGCCATAATGCAAGTGACAGTGAAATGTGGCAAAATATGTAATTTTTAGCACATGCTGTGAAACCATCATAGACAGTGCTCTTAAACTATATATGGATTTCGTTAGCTTTCCAGACACATAGTCACCATGACTATTCCAACTTAATTTTGAATCAAGCTGAATACCTAAGAAACAAACAGTTTCTCGATGTTCAAAGTCCAGGTTTTTGAGAGTGAATAATACCTCAACTGTTTTAGTTTCATTCAGTACCAATTTATTGGCTTTAAACCATTCTGAGGCCTTTGCTTGATTGTATACATTTTCTGAGTTAACCTCATTAACGTCATGTCCTGTGCTTAAAATGGTGGTGTCATCGGCATACAAAATACTCCTATTAGCTGATATTGCTTGTGGCAAGTCGTTGATGAACACCAGAAATAAGATTGGGCCTAAAATTGAGCCCTGCGGCACATCGTGCTTGATAATTGAATAGTCAGATTCTATTTTATTTAAACAGACTTTCTGTGTTCTTCCGACTAAATATGACCTAACAAGCTTAACACTATTCTCACAAAACCCATATTTTGCCAGTTTTAGAAGTAATAATTCGTGATTCACACAATCGAAAGCCTTGCTAAGATCAAGGAATGTTGCCATAGATAGTGAATTATTCTCAAAGCATTCGATTGTGTGTTCCACGAAAGAATGAATAGCAGAGATGGTTGACATTCCTGCACGGAAACCAAACTGCGGATCTGTAAGTAACCTATTTTCATCAAGAAACGTAAGGATTTGCTCCTTCAAGATTTTTTCAATTACCTTCGATATTATTGGTAACAGACTGATAGGCCTATAGTTATTCAAGTCAGATTTGTCCCCTTTTTTTATAAATCGGAATTAATTTTGCACATTTCATATTATCTTAAGTTATTACTGGTGATAATATCATTAATTAGTGCTGTTATGGGAATGGTAAGGAGATCTCTTACCGGTTTTAGTATATCAGATGATACTCCATACACATCAAAAACTATTTTTTAAACTATTAAAAGCGTCCCGCACCTTCGTTACCGATACCTTTTGAAAACTGAATGTCCGTATAGCATTAACATCGATATCAAGAGGATTCAAATTCGAATGCGGGATACCGTTTAGTATATTATCCGCGATAGTGGAGAAATGATAATTAAAATCCTCGCACGTTATATTACATTACTGTTCCACATTTGATGTTCTTATCCCATTAATAACTTCCCAAGTCGCTTTTTGTTTATTGTTTGAACGCTTGATATATTCTTCATGTGCTTTAATTTTCGTAGTTTTAATAGCATTCTTATAAACCTGATGGAATTGGTCTCGAATGCGCTTATTTTAAAGATTTGGCATTCGTTTATAGTTTTCCGAAAGTAACTCAAACGTGTTTCGCATATTAAGTGAATTGTTATTAAACCATTTTATCTTTCGATCGTTTCCAAGGATTTTCTTTTCAGGGAAAGCCAATGAGATGAAGTACGTTAATTTATTTTGGAACATATTTGACTTGGTGTTTATGTCAAGGTTATCGTACATGAAAGACCAGTCCGCGCTCGCAAGTGATTCATAAAATTTCATTCTTCCCTGCAAAGTTATGGGCCTGTGAATCCGAGTAGTGGTGCTTTTTGTTGATATTTCAGAGATTGCAAGTGATACTGAAATACCAACATGATCAGATAAGTGTGTCTCAAAGGGACCAATATCAATAAAATTTATGTCATAATTTGTAAAAACATTATCAATACAATTGCCCTTTCTTGTATTAAATTTTACGATTTTACGATTTTAAAAAAGCGGTAGCTCTCAAGTAAATCACACACAGATTGCACTTCCTGTGTATTTGTGTTAAAATTAATATTAAAATCCCCACCCAGGAGCACAAAGCGATCCGTTAATTTTAATTTATCAAGTAGTGTGTTTAGTTTCAGAATGAATGTATTTAAGTTTCCACTAGGAGCTCTGTATACTGTAATTGTATACAAATTATACTTGGGAATAAATACACAGGCTATTTCACAATCTCTGTCACTCGATATTTCTTTAGTAGTAGCATTAAATGATTGCAGCTCTAAAAACTTATCAACATAGATAATCGTTCCCCCATATGTCCCGCTATTTCGTGAATAAAAAGCTGCCGAAGCAAGCGAGTTAAGCTTAGAGTCATGACACTCTTGACTTGATAACCAATGTTCCACTAAGTTAATAATTTGGTATCTTTTCCCAGTAGCATGAAGCGCACATTCAAGTTCATTTATCTTATTTTTAATTGAACGAATATTTAAAAAAAGAATATTTACTATTTTGAGCGTTGATTGCTCTTGGGGTAGAGAAAAAAAGGCCTGATGCAAACGTTAACTGGCCATATTGCAGGGTCTTTCATTTTATCGTATTCGGTGGTAGGTACGCTTATTTTAAAGGATGAATATTCATCGGGGTGTTTCGATTGTAGAGACTCACACCGTACATTATTAAATCCATGATTTTTTAGATAAATTAATACGTTATTGCTAGTTAACGTTGCATCAAGTCTGTACACATGCAAATACTTATATCTAATTGCTCCTTTTAATATATTATCTCCGGTAGCCGTGCCGTATACTGGAGCAGTTCTTCGGTTTTTCTTGCGGTTCTCCACGAGTTTCCACGGTTCCTCCTTTGACTGCAAATTGGGTCCTTTTAGTTTTTCCTGCGCTGGGTCGGTTGTGATCTCATGGCCTTTTGGTCCGGTCGCCTGCGATGAATCGTTCTTAGTGTGATGGATTGTGTGTTCTTCCATCGCGCTCGTCGATGCAGCGCGGGTTTTTTTGGTCTTTTTTTCCACGGTGCTCGATTTTTCATTTAAATGTGCGATTTCTTTAATTTCTCCCGAACTTGTGATCTGTTTGTGAACTATTGGGAATAAGATGTCGCTACGAGTATTAGATGATAAAGTGGAGTTATTTGCTTCGAGAAACTTAATTTTATCGTTCAGTAACTTGACATGTTCTTTAAGGATGTTATTTTTGTCTTCCTGCTCACCTACTAGTTGCCGCAGAAGCTTTACTTCTTTCTTGAGGCAGTTGCCCTCACGATTGGATATAACCTCAATGTCGCAACACATTACTCTGGTATTATCTATCACTTTTAGTCCCTTTTTCTTTAGATCGCAGCTGCTATGAAACGAATTACCACAGTTTACACATATTATTATCTTACACTGCGTTTCACTGCAACACTTTAAATAGTTAACATCTTCAGGCGTATTTGTATCGTTCGCCATTTTTTCGGATAAATACCCAGTTACACACAAAGAAGATTTTGCACAACAGTTGCATGGATGTAAGATTTTTTCAACCATCGATCTAGTGAGAGTGTAACACCAAATCCCAATAGCGAGAGAGGATATTCCAAAAACCGCGATCATCACACTGTTTGGATTATTCGAATTCTTGTACATGATATTTGGATTACACAACGCAGCACAAACGTTTCAAAGGTTCATGGACGGAATTTTATGAGACCTTGATTTTTGTTATATTTACATCGACGACATACTAGTCGCATCGAAAACGAAAGACGACCACGACAGGCATCTCAACCAACTTTTCCAACGACTGGAGGAAAATGAAATCGTTATTAAACCAGCGAAATGCCGATTCGAAGTATACTTTTTCCGTTTGAAATTGAAAATCTGCCTTCGAAGGGACTTTATTGCAGCCCATTGTGCGCTCGGATTTTTATTAGGGTAATGGGAAGAGACTGGCCGTCCAGAGCCGCTTCGCAGTACGTACGCGAAAATTAGAAACATACATTATCAGAAAAATACATATATTGCATCAAGTCAAATATATACATGTCGTAGACTAATTGAACAATCCGGCTTATTGCAAAGAACGCCGTCATTTTGCAATGCGCCGGGCTAATTGAAAAATTATCTAGCACTCTTTAATAAGCCTGATATTTTTTAGGCTTAATGCAATGAGCCTATGCACCTTTAGGCTAGTTAGACAATGTGGAATTATTTACTCAAACAGCCTGGTTTCTTGCGGGCGTATTGTCATAAGCATTATCAACGCCATCGACCACTACTTCCTATGCATTTGCTACTACGGGTAAAACCACTAGCCGTCCAAAGAGGGGGGAACCTTAACCTCATCCTAACCTAAGCATAAACAACTCCCATTTGCAACTGCTAACTGATAAATAATGACGATCGATGGCTCCGCTTCGCTCCGCCATCGACCACCACTTCCTATGCATTTGTAACGGCTTCGTCGTCACTTCGGCTACTCCGGGTAAAACCACTAGCCGTCCAAAGAAGGAGAAACATTAACCTCATCCTAACCTAAGCATAAACAACTCCCATTTGCAACGATCGATGGCTCCGCTTCGCTGCGCCATCGACCACTACTTCTTATACATTGGTGACGGCTTCGCAGTCACTTCTGCTACTACGGGTAAAATCACTAATCGTGAGGGATGGGGGGGGGGCTTAAGGAGTCTGTCGGCATGGAAAATAGGTTTATTCTAAGAACATTTACAAACTCGATAATTTTCAACGGAATTTATTGATTTTTGCACACATGCTACTTCATAACTTGATGAACATCTGTTATAATTTTTGGCAAGAAATTTTTAAAAATATTATATCTATAGGTGTTTCCGCGAAGGTCCTCTGCCGCACATGTGCGTACCTTGCAGGCAAGAAATCTTGAGAACGGGTTATCAAAAAAAAACAGCAGCTTCTTCTTGAAGAGGATGACTAAAATGTAGCGTAGAATTTTTTTGTTCTGATTACTACACACATTTTTATAGGGATAAATAAAAAAAACGATTTGTTTTTAATTTTTGAGAAAAAAATTTAAAAAAAATCAACTGAGTGAAAAATCCTACGCTACATTTTAGATAATATATCTGCGAGTATTGTGCCAAAATTTCAAGACACCCGGACCATAAGTTTCTGAGATTTACAACCTGCAAAGTCAAAAAATGTAGTTTTGCAGACGATGGTGCGTTGTTTGTCCAGGTTAGTTTCAATCAGCGATTCCTGGCCGATATAATTGTCCTTCTGTAGCTGTTTTGTTGAGCTCGTATCTCTCCGGTTTCGCAACGCAGTTTGTCGGTTTTCTTTCAGAAGTCGTAGCAGCGATACCCGATTTCCAAGTTCAACATGTTCATCAGTGTCATTATACTTTTATAGCTATCGTTGAAAATGCTGGTCGCAATTTGGGTAGCAATTTGGACAATTTCTGCACCACGTGAACTGGTTTTCGGAGCCATCGACCAAATAACCCCGTTGAGGCTCTCGTTACTATTTTGCGTGAAGCCTACTTCATGCCGCTTCAACAGTTCGTCTGTGGGGTCCGTGTAAATTGTTTCAAGGGCATCTTGAACGATTGTTGCTTAAGGATTCCGGTGAGTATACTCATCCAAAGTGCCGATCGCTTTTGATTTTTGCCAAGTGCACCACGAGTCTTCTCCAGGAGGGCAGTCGTCACGCTGGGGGTTTTTGTCTGTCGAGATTTTGTGTTTGTACGTTGCCCAGATTGCCTTCTTCATTTCGTCTTTGGAATGAGAAAATCTTCGAATAGCAGTATCATAATATACTGTTAGCTCATTGATTTCCTTTTCCACCCAGCACTTTGGTCTTTGGTTTTTATTACGTTTTCTTCGTATGGATTCGCATCAACAATTCCTTTGTAGGTTTTTGAATCCCCATCTCCGATGTAATTCATGTAACGGAGAGAATATTTTTTTATTGGCCCACAAATATTTCCTTGACGTTATCGACTTCCATTTTTCCGGACGATCCTTCATGATTCGTGGAACATTCTTCCTTGTGATCTTCATACCATAAGTTGTATTCAAGTGTATTGAGTTTTTTGATTCAATACTAGTAAGCTTTACCGTACGAAGATTTGATGATGGAATCAATTACTTTTCCTTAGTAATATCCAATAATCGTCAATACGCCATAGTGCGAACTATAGCCTCATTTACGCCAAGTCCCGTCACCAGAAACAGTCAAACCTGGACCCTTCCCCATTTCTGATGTCAATATCAGTTCCTCTTGCACAGCATTTTTCATGGACACGTTATACACAGTTTCTGCAGCAGTTTGACGAATGATACACTGCGTTCGGTAAATTCATAATCCCACAAACTTTTTCTATTCCTGTAAGAGCAATCTCTAACAGTCGGAATGCGAGGATAATCCGTCTGTTTATGTCATAGGCTTTGCTGTTGATGAGTGGACTAGAATCAACAGTTGTTGGTTCGCAAGTGCCGCAAGAAAACTACTAATTTGAAACCGATTCCACGAATGCTTGATTCCGTGAACCTTACTTCACTGTTGCATGTCTTACACTTGACGACACTGCTAATTACTTGAAAAACAGTACAAAAATTGAGAATCCTATATCCAAAACTCGCCGAAACCGGTACATCGATATCTTGGCCAGCGTTCAGTTTTTTGGCTGCTGTGCTGGTACTTTTCGTTTTGTGCTCCATTTCATATCGATTGGCTGGCCGATTTCGTTTTTTACACTGGTTGATCGCCTCTCCCGATTTCTTGTTCCTTTGGTGTCCAGATAAACTCGAGATTCTGGCTGTTGAAATTCCATTTTCGTCGTGAACTTAAACTTTATACGATGCGTGTTTCTATGTTGCTCAAACTCAAAATAATGTTCTACAGTGCAATGTGTCGATGAACGTAATGATGCAACGGACACTATCATCAGCGAACACCTCTCAGGATTTGACCTCCATCCTCAACGTTCAATTTAGCTCATTTCAAATGCTGATGACGTCTCATACGTCACGCCCCTTAATTTGAACTCATCGGCTTATTTAAATCCTGATTATCCTATTAGTCACGTACCTGCCATTTGATCTCAATTACATTTTAATTAGATATTCAACTAAAAAATGCAGATCATCCTGTTTCCAATAGACAGAAAGTTCAAAATTCCGTGTCTGTAGACAGGGAAACGCGGAAAAGCTAACAATAGGACAAGTGTTGATAAATAGCCATGCAGGTCAAAGCTGCTTGTCAAACCGCGCATCATCAACTCGGAGGTGCGCCGCGAAGTTGTACCTAAGAATAGCTGTAACTTCGTCATTTTTTGGAATTTAACTACGGGTGACGGTTTAGTTTGAAGGTTTGGCCTTCATTATAGGAACGGAAAATAAATTGATTTTTTGAAAATTTCAGGTTTAACCTCACACTAACCTAAGCATAAGCAATGACTCAAACGCGCCGTAGTTTTCAATAAGCCGTCATGAGATAAGTCTTATTGCAATAAGCTCGGATAAAATCAGGCTGTTTGAACAAACAATTGCCCATTTTCTAACTAGCCTAAAGATACATGGGCTCATTGCAATAAGCCTAAAAAATATCAGGCTGATTGAAAAGTACTCCACAAATTTCCAATTAGCCGGGCGCATTGCAAAATGACGGGGCTTTTTGCAATAAGCCGAATTTTTCAATTAGCCTACGACATACACAATAAAATTCATTACATTCCTATTTTAATATTACATGTAAAAGAGTGCAGTATTATAATAAATAAATAAATATAACAAAAATTACATAAAGAAACAAATATTACTCCGCAGAACTTGAAACATCACTTTCACTTTCAGTTTCACTTTGAAGATTAATATTGAAACATACAGTTGGTTCCTGAAGCGTCGTATAATCGTTTTGAATTTTAATAACATGACTGATGCAGTTCTTCCACGTGGTAGTTGGAATGTTGTTAAATTCTTGTTGGATCATTTTAATTGTTTCTTCGCTCATTTTGGGATTTGTATTATTTTTCCGCAAATTACTTTATACTGTTGACCATACAAGCTCAATTGGATTTAATATACAGTAGTAAGGAGGAAGTCGCAACACTTGGTGGCCAAATTCTTCTGCCATCTTATCAACTACATATTCCTTTTTGAAATTTTATGCTTTGATAATTAGGAATTCTGTTCAGTTGCCTTGAGTGGTATGCTGCATTATCCACTACAATAACTGTATTATTTCCAATATTAGTTAATAATTGATTTCGGAACCAAGTTTCGAATAGTTCAGCATTCATGTCCTGATGATAATCTAAAGAGCTTGAGGCAACATTTTTCGCTGATAACAATAAAGCATTTGGCACAAAACCTGAATCTCTATTACATGGAGTGCTAAGGTAACACTTAGATTTGTTGATCCATCCCTTGGAAACGACGTCGTGAGTATCGAACCACGTTTCATCCAAATATATGATCGATCTCCCAGCATTACGATATTCCTTATTTTTTTCTAAATACTCATATCGGTGTTTTTGCAATCTTGGTGATTCCATTATTGCAATTCGTTTGTCTAGCGTTTTGTATCTAAAACCTTGACTGAGGAGATATTCATACCGGGATGTTCGTTTGTATGGAAAGTCTTCTCCCAGCTTTTCCAAAATAAATTTAGTTATTGGAACTTTACCTGATTTATACGAGTCGTTGATGGTATTTTTAATCCTCTTAGCGGTGGCATCATCTATTTTCACAAATTTTGAACTTCTTCGACTTCTCCTTTCTAATGGTCCTTTTCTGACTATTTTCCACACTGTTGAATATGGAACCGAAATTCTCCGCAATGCAGATTAATGGTTCTCGCTTATAAGAGTGTTATACATGTGTACCACCACTCTCTTAATATCCGTTGAAAGAAACATATGTTTTGCTGACGTCTGATTTTCATCTTCTATTGTTGATGTATCCATTTGATAGCCGTTATTTGGAAATTCGTCAAAATTAATTTGAAAAGAGTTTCCATTGATAGATTGAAGGGACTATGTAGATTGTTGATAGAAATCTTCAACATACATTCCGGAGAAGCCTCTCTCCTCACATGGTTGGGGATCATCGAAATAAGTTTCATTATAAATAGATGAAATTAATTTTGCTGTTTCACTTAATGACGTTTCCATCGTGCACTTAAACCTTTCACAAGATAATAATTGTACCGTTGCAAAGATAAATATTACACCAATTGAAACACAAATCTATTTGAGGCTGTCTTTATGTACTTCTTAAACTTATTACAACTTAAATAGTGGGGAAATTTGTAACTCATAATTATCCAATGGCGTCTATCATTAAAAACATTTAAAGGGAGCATTTTATCCGTACTGTTGCAAAGAGGAAGGAGTTAAGGAATTTGTAACTATTAATAACCTAATGGCGTCTATAATCTTGTACTAATGTCATTCATCATTAAAAAGGATTTAAAGGGAGCATTACATTTGTACTGTAACAAAGAGGAAAGGGTTGAGGAATTTGTTTCTTTTAATAACCTAAAGCCATCTATAATCTTGCACTATTGGCATTAATCATTAAAAATTATTCAAAAGGGCCATTAGAAAGCAGAGAGCGAATATGTTCAAAATTTGTGAAAATCAACTAGTCTGACTCGGATACTCGGATAATATCTAGTTTCTTTTAATTATTGTAGTAAAATGTAATGTAATGTAAGTATAATAACACTATTTTAGATAATTTTAGTTCATTTAGCCCATAGAAATGGGGGCAAATATGCAATTAGCGAAGCCGACTCTGGACGTCCGCAGACGGTCAGCCTCTTCTCATGACCCTAATAAAAATCTGAGCGCACAATGGGCTGCAATAAAGTCTCTTCGAAGGTAGATTTTCAATTTAAAGCGGAAAAAGTGTACATGAAATTCCATTCTTAGGATATACAGTATCCGAGAAGGGAACGAAACCACTTGACGAGAAAGTCAAGGCCATAAAGGAATTTCCACTGCCACAAACAGCGAAGAAGCTACGACAAATGCTTGGAATGATTAACCACTACAGACGTTTCATCCAAAACGTAGCAAAGACACAAGCACCGCTAAAGGAGTTGCTGAAGGCAAGAAAAAAGGCAAACAACCCATCATTTGGATTCAAGAGGCGCGGGAAGCATTCAACAGATGCAAGGAAGAAATCAGCACCACAGCACTGTTGTCATACCCAAGAGCCGACTTCAAATTAGCAGTCACAACAAACTCCTCAGACCAAGCGATAGGCGGAGTAATCCAGCAAAGGCAAGAAGACGGTTGGAAACCACTAGCATTTCTATCAAGACAGCTATAGACAGCTGAGCAAAAGTACGCAGCGTACGATAGGGAATTGCTGGCGATATACACGACGATCAAACATTACCAGCACATCTTGGAAGGACGAAATTTCACAGACCACAAGCCAATTACATACGCGTTCGCACAGAAGTTAGAGAAATGCTCACCAAGACAATTCAGATACCTCGACTACATACTACATAGGACAATTTTCCACCGACATTCAACATATCAAAGGAAAAGAAAACGTAGTCGCCAATGCACTAAGCAGAGTCGAACAAATAACAACGGGAATTGAATTATCAATTATCAACGATGGGTGACGAACAAAACAAGGATACCGAACTAAAAAAGATCCCGGACGACAAAAATTCGAACCCGAAGCTGAAAAAAGTATACTTCCCAAAGTATAAAACGGATATATACTGTGACGTCACCACCAACACAGTCCGACCATACATCCCGAGCAGGCAAAAGAGACACGCATTCAACAGCATGTATCAATCGTCGCACCCCGGAGCAAGAGCCACAACCAAGCTAGTGACGCAAAGGTTCGTGTGGCCTAAAATCCGAGCCGACTGCAAGAAATGGAACAGAGAATGCCGTATTTCGATTGCCCACACAGAAATTTAACCACATACACATGGACATCGTTGGCCCACTACAAGAATCAAACGGAAAGAAATACATACTCACATGTATCGACCGATTCACGAGGTGACCTGAAGCTATACCAATGGCGAACATAGAAGCAACCACTGTAACTAAACTACGTGTTACGCATTAGATAGCCAGATATGGCACGCCACTACAAATAACGACGGACCAAGGCCGACAATTCGAGTCGCAGCTTTTCCAGCAGTTAGAAGAAATGCTTGGTTTCAAGCGAACGAGAACAACAGCATACCATCCTCAAGCGAACGGCTTAGTAGAAAGGTTCCGCAGGTAGTTAGAAGCATCACTAATATGCCACAAGCACGAACTATCAAGGCAACGACAGCAGAAATGGTATACAGAGAGACACTACGACTCCCAGGAGAACTACTATCCAGTGTTCCACAGAGGCAATGGATAGAACATCATGAAAGCAATCAAACAAGCAAGACAAACCGTTCATCTTTAGAGACCTAGCGAAAGATACGCACGTATTCGTACGGAGAGACACAATGCGAAGATCACTCCAACTACCGTACGACGGTCTATACCCAGTGATCTCACGGAACACGAACACAATCGTAATAAGGAAGGACGGACAATCAACCATGGAACGAGTTAAGCCAGCGTTTGTAGAGAAGGAGCTCGAAGACACGAACAAAAACCCGGCAAAAGAAACGAAAACGCAGCCAACAACCATGACGAGGTCAGGCAGGGCGATCAAGAAAACCGTACGTTTTCAACCATGACTTAGCCACAAGAAAGGTTGTATGTGGCGACCGACGCTAGACAACCGTATATACGCATACACACTACCTAGCGACCACGAGCAAACGCGAGACCAGCGAACGAGCAGACGCGCCGCCCCGGCAAGGAATGGGCGCGCCACCAGCAAGGGCCAACGTACCTCCCGCCGACGGGAGAGGACGCGCCTAGAGTATTCCTAGGGCAAAGACGCGACGACCCTTCATAACGCGCTGCGGACGAAGCAGAGGCAAGCTCTCCTCCGACAAACCGTCAGGAGGTACCACAGCTAGGACACTCGCATTAGCTAGTACAGTAATGCGGAAAGCGTCGAGCTTTCATCTAAATCTAAAATCCCGAGTGCGACGATTAAGAAAAGTCCTAGCAGTTTTATCATCGATCTCGACACCCAAGAGGAGGATTCGGTCAGACCCGCTGACAACGCCGCCGAGGCAGACGACAGACTACCAGCAACGAACGACGTCCCGGGCCCTCTTCAGATCGGACCAGGACCACTCGACTCCAGTCCCAGTGTCACCCTTGCCTCCGATGCCCAGAAGGAAACGGACAGCTAAACCATATCTTCGCCTCCATTGCATCGCATCGACCGCGACAGTCTACGCCGGACTGAATCCTTTGAGGGTTCGCCTAGACGACCCCAGAAGACATTCAGTGCGGAGACAATAGCTAGCCATACACGAGCGTTCATTCCCGTCAATCTTTCCTCGAGCATTCTTTCCTTCCAAAATGTAAAAGGATAATAAAAATGTGGTCAACCACTAACACAAAATCTTTAATACATTCTTTCCCGCCACTCTTTCCTATCGGAGCATCATGTCAAGTTGCTAAGGGAAAATAAGTCTTTCACAGCACACTAACGTAAAACGCGTTATCGTCAATCTTTACTGCGCAAAAGGATATCTGACAGGAATATCTGCTGGTTAGTGGAAATTAATCATTTCTGACCGCACTTTTCATGCGGATTGCATCATTTTACTTTATCCCTACATGATTATCGAGTCAATACTTTACCTTCGTGTTTTATTTAGGGTATATAAAGCTGTGTTATTGATAAATAATTAATCATGGACATTAGAAGAAAACAGGCAATTGCTTGTGTTGGCATAGCTAGTGAAGTTTTATTTAAAACGAAAAGAAAGAGATGTAAGTGGTCAAGAAAATGGTTACTCCAACGGGAGTTGTACAGTGACATAAAGCTTCTGAGGGAGTTAAAAGCAACTTAACCAGACGATTTTAAAAATTATCTAAGGATGGATTCAGACACATTTGAAGAGTTGTTGAATTTAGTTGGCCCACATATTCAAAAACAAGATACTGTAATGAGGCACAGCATTACACCAGAAGAGAGACTTGTTGTAACTTTAATATTCCTAGCTACCGGAAGGAATTACGAATGTTTAAAATTTAGTACGGGCATTTCTCCACAATCAATTGGTTGCATAATTCCAGAAACATGTAAAATCATTTATCAAGTGCTACAAAAGGAATATCTTAAGGTTAGTAAAAAGACCCATTTTAAATAAATATTTATTCTATGTACTCTATATAAACAAGGAACATTTTATATTGAAATCATTTACAACTACATTTCGGAAAAATAGTTTACAAGTCCTGAACCAACAATTTGATCCTCAACAGTGTTTATGGTTTCAACAGAAACAGAACCATTTGATATAGAAGGTGAATGTTGGGGAGTAGTTATATGCGAGGAAGGGATAGAGGAGATTAAGGGATCTGTAGAATACTGAGGCATGTATTTATTATCAGTTACATCTGTGAATTCAGTTAATCTGCCCAATATTGCCTTATTAAGGACTTTAGTGAGCAGCGATTCGGCATACATCCTCTGTTCTGGATCCGTAACTTTATCCAACTTGGTGCTTATGTACTGACCCAGTGCATCAGATTCACTTGGTTGCGATTGCAGTATTTGAGTACATTTTGCGAGAAATGTTTTTCTTTCTTGTTCCTCAGTTATTTTTTTTACCTTTTTCGGTGTGCTTTCCTTTCCACTTATAATGCGTTTATTAACATTGGTAACTACCGCTGTTGTGACTGTAGTGAAATACCCTGAAAAAAAATATATTATTTTGTCCGTACTTTTAACGTGCAATATATATTTTTTAGTTTCCAACTACTCCCGCTGAATGGAATAAAATTGGAAAATGTTTTGAAACTCGTTGGCAATTTCCTAACTGTGGTGGAGCAATAGATGGTAAACATATTCGAATAGCACGTCCAGCAGAAACAGGAGCTCTATACTATAATTATAAGAAATTTTATAGTGTTGTTTTGATGGCGTTGGTAAATGCGGATTATGAGTTCATTTACGTTGATGTCGGGAAAAATGGAAGAAACTCAGGTGGTGGAATTTTAGAATATACTAGATTCTATGATAAACTAGTAGTTGACCAATTAAATTTACCTCAGCAAAAAGCTAACACCGGCCAATTAAACTATGTATTTGTAGGAGATGAGGCGTTTGCTCTGCACAAACATATATTGAAACCATATAGCTAAGCTATATCTTCCAATGCTTGCAAAATATTTTGCAATTGTTTATAGACCGCAGATACTGCTCGTTTTTTGGAGGACCAGCGAGTGTCGCAATGTTTCTTTAAAGAGACGGGCAAATGAGATTTGAGCAAATCCCATCTATCTGGCGAAGATGAGAAGAAAACAAATAAATTTTGGACAATTCCAAAAAATGTTACCATTTTTGGCGATACGCTGGCAGCGTGAACTCCAACTAGATTTAAGGAATGAGCCGAACATGGTACAAAATATGCAAATTCGTTTACTTGTAGAATTCTAGATTGCACCCCTTTGTATTTCCCAGCCATATTCGCACCATTATCGTAGCACTGGGCTCTACAGTTCTTAATATCGAGATTGTCAGACTGCAGTTTGTCCAAAATTTCTTGAGCCAATCCTTCGCCTGTTTTTTGTTTTGATTCAATAAAATCTATAAATCTTTCCTCGATGGAACAAATTCCCTGTTGAATCTTAACATATCTCACAATTTGTGTCATCTGCTCTTTATGGGCTGTATCAGGTGTACAATCAAATGAAATCGAATAATATTTAGCCTTATAAATTTCACCGAAAATTATTTTTCTTACTTCACCTGCAAGTTGATTTATTACTTCATTTTGAATGTTGTTCGAAAAGTAGGAAATCTTTTTTCCTGGATGTCTTACGGCTTCCACATGGTTGCGTATTTCTGGATCATGTTTGGCGATTAAATTGATAATTTTTAAAAAAACACCGCAGTCGTTACTGTCTATATCATTTGATGATCCTCTCAAGGGCAAATTGTTCTCAGCACAAAAAAGAATTGCGTTTATTACCGCCTTTAATATATGCCGCCATTTATTTTTTTCAATTTGGATATTTTGTTGTATTTTAGAGTCGATGCATGACTGTGTTTTTAATCGCCTCTCAAATCCTTTCCAACTGATGTATGCATTTCTGTGGTCCTGGGAGTTTTCATGATCAGAAATTTTGGGATTTAACTTTTTCCAGTTAGAAAATCCACAATCTGGATCAGCTAACTTTGGTGTCCGATAGTTAAATTTCCCAAATAACAAACATGCAAAGCAAAACAATGATTCTTTGTCTTTGCTAAATATTAGCCAATCTCGTCTTACGGATTCTCCATTTGGCATGATTTTGAAAAACCATTTTGAAGAAAATTGTCGCCCTTCATTATCTACCGATTTGGAATAATCTGCCTCTTCGTCTTGTTTAGGACCCATATCTACAAGCGCGGAGATCAAGGAATTACTATATGGACGCACCCACGTGGCTGGATCAGCAGGATTAAATAATTTTGTTTCTTTCCCTATTTTATTATCCCAATTATTTGTGTTTAATACCGCACACTCCTCCAAATCAAGGGTTAAATTTTCTTCTTCAGTTTCCGGCGTTGCCTCATTATTAACATCTTGTTGATGTTCATCAGGTTCATCTACCTCCTCAGGAACACTGTTAGTTGCTGAACAACACCCGACATCTGGATTATCCTTCTCTATCCATTTTTGCCATGTCCTGGCAAGTTGTTTTCGTTCTTCTTCTCGCTTTTGTCTGAGTTTTCGATACTCGGCTCCCGATTTCTTTGGCATGTTCTAAATTTGAGATTTAACAGAAATAAAATTTGTTTCACTGTTCAAATTATATTTATTTCTAACAAATAAATTGATTATTACATTTTATCTATTCTCTAAAAAATGGATTTCTAAAAGATAATTTATTTGTGAGAAATAAATATTTGTTTAGGTGCAGCCCCCTCGCACTTTGACTTTAATTAATGCCACTTCTTTTACTTGACCCTATCATCACGATATATTTTTTCTCGTCTGATAGGTATTAAATAATCGGAATCACTACCGTACTTCTCATATAAATGAAACAATAAAAAAGTGAATTATATTAATCTGTGGCGACCATCTGGTCACACACTTTTATTATATCGAATTTTAACGTTCACTTCTTTAAGTCTGAAAATGGTTTTACGGCCCAAATACTTTTAGGACCTGGAAGGTTTTATGACGCCTTGTCTCAACACATCTGCCATACCATAAACCCGCTTACTGTTCATAAGGAATAGTATAAAGAGGCCGGCTTGGTACGGTCAGTCATTCATGCTATTCGCCGGCAGTCATACGGTTCACACTCTGCGATACGCTTTCTTCGACTCAATCAAATTCAGTTCTACCTTCGCTCCCGCGTTCCTGCCAGAAACATCTCACATGAACTCCGTATTCGGTATATCAAGAAATATACCAATAGGACAGTTCGATTCAGTAATACTCAGTGCTAGGCAGTGCTTCCTTCGATACGACTCTGTTCCTTCTGAACCTTGCATTGTACTTCGAATCATTATTACAACAATAAATATATATTATACGTTAAAACTTTTGTATAATTTATCATACCATAACCTAGCACATATCCCCACAAATCCAATCATAATATACAATAAAAAATTATTCAATCATTAAACGAAAGTGTAAAAATATACTTACATTAATAGTTTCTGTTTTCACTTTGTCACACAACTAACACGTCTGCTTAATTTTAGGTTCAAAAACTATTTAAAGTTTAAAAAGCAAGCGATTTCTTGGGGGAGGCATCTCAATAAAAATTTAAATTATTCTGGGACTTTCCAAGTCTCAGCAAATTGTATGGCAGGCCCATAAATAATGTAAGCATTGAGTAATAAATATCTGCCGTCCCGTAGTGACGAATCTCACACGACCCCAATAATAGTAATTATAAAATTATAAAACGTAATATTCGTGCTCGACACTCAAATGTGAATATAGCCGACGGTAAGTCGGCTCGCCACCATTAAGAAGTTGGGACTTCCCCGGAATCTGCATCCGTTGTGAGGTTGGGACTTCCCTGGATTCAGCCTATTCTTACAATCCCACAAAACGCAATCTAAGAAATTGCAGTAATTTTACATAATTATTCTAATTCTAAAATTGTCTAGAGTTTCGGAGATTATATCGATTCCTTGACTTGTATGAGTTAAAAAAATAGGCTACGGAAATCTGGAAAATATGAAGTCAGATTGACGACCAGCCGGCCTGACCGCGCATAGCTAGGAATAGCCAACCGGGCAATCAGTTCAGATAAAAAATGTCACAGCATCTGGATTATAGGTATATCTTGTCGACGGAGTGTTAATTTACGATATTTTCACAAAAGAACATTTCTAAGAATATTATATTACATTTTAGTATGTGACAAGGGAGCCATTAGAAATAATTTAGTTTTATTTATTTATTCCCCGTTAGTATGTAATCAAGAAATTTAAGGTAAAATAAGAAGAAATATTAGGTATGCTGACGTGTGATAAATAATAAAAATACTTTGATTAACACTTTTATAAATTTTCCGCCATTCCGATGTAATAGCGATTTTGGCGCCCCTAATTTTAGCGCCCGGGGCGGGCGCCCTCTTCGCCCCCCCCCCCCCCTTCGCACGGCCCTGATGGCAATGGTAGTGTCCCTTGGCAAAATAGAATGATAGAAAAGGGTAAAGCGTAATTATTATTTTTGTATTAATAATAAAACCAACATTTAAAATAAAAATAATCTATACATACTTCATTGCTTTCATTTCCATCCACATCCTCCAAGTACTCTGGCAGTTCTGGAACTGTAAGATGTAAAGACTCCATATTGTCCATGCTATTTGTTGGCAATTCATGATCTCTTAGAAAAGTTAATAAATTGAAATACCATAAGTGGGACTTATAAATATCATCAACTCCGGTTCCTGATCTCTGGGATTTTTCGACCTTTAAAATAATAATTCAATTACAAAGTTAGCAACAATTCAGCAATTTAAATTTATATATTACTTACCTTTTTCAATTCTTTACGAAATGATCCTCTTAATGATTGAATTTTTAGTTTCACCGTTTTCATATCAGCCATTGAATCATACTTTTTCCAAATGTTTAATAAGTCCTTGTAACCTATAAGTTTTAAATTTCGGTTGTTGTATAGATCTTTGTTTTTTATCTGCCACAGAGCAGGGTGGGATCTGTACGCGTCAATAAATTCTTTTAAAACTCCTCTTGGGACATTTCTTACATCACTTTTTTCCACTATATTACTACTGTAGTATGATGGGTTGCCGACACAACGACACCAACAGGTGGCAGGAGGAGCACGGCCGCCGCAGCGATTATTGATCGACAGGGACGCGACGCCATTATTCGAGTAACAACCACCTGAGCCGCCCGCATCCGATATACTTATACACAGTGTAGTTAACCGATTGTAAGCGTCTAGTCAATATACGTATTTTACCAAACACCGTCTTAATACTCCCACAAGAACCAGCAACGACACGCGAGCAAGCAGGCAAATACACCCAACAATACAACATAGTTTTCTTGGCGACGAGTGACTTTGGAGGTTAAGATTGGTTTTTTTTTTTTTATTATTGCGCGTGATAACAGTCACAGTGCACAACAAACAAAACAACAGTGAACATGGAAACATCAACGTTGAAGAACTTTACTTTCGATAAATTCTCACCGGAGAAGGAGGAATGGGACTACTACATCCAGCGTTTCGAGGTGGAATTAACATTATATGGCGATGTAACAGACGACGAAAAAAGGAACGTGCTTTTGACTAAGGTAGGATCAGATTCATTTAAACTATTAGTGGACAATTTTAAACCGGACAATGTTTTAACAAGAACATACGACGAAGTAAAACAAGTGTTAAGTGAACTTTACGGAAAAAAATCATACATTCTCGCCGATCGAATGCAATTTACGCTCCGAATGCGGAACCAAAACGAGTCGGTTACTCAATATATTTCGGTTTTACGGGCATTGGCAGGGAAATGTGATTTTAAAAACATTTTAAATGAACGGTTAAGAGATCAATTAGTGATCGGATTAAACAATAATTCGTGGCAAGAGGAGATCATTCGACAACACCAAACAAATGACGCAACATTTGCACAAGTTGAAGCGACCGCGTTGAAACTCGAACAGGCAGAGATCCAATCAAAACGATTAACAATTCTAACAAATACGCAAGGCGCTACTAACACGAACCGCGTTCAACAAAAACGGTGGAAAGACAATAAACAATATCGCACAGTGAATAACAACCCTCAAAATAACACGAACTGTATGTTTTGCGGCCAAGGCAGGCATCAAAATAGAAACGATTGCCCAGCGCAGGGAAAAAAGTGTAATGCGTGTGGACGTTTAAATCATTTCGCGAAAGTGTGCATCGCGACCGGGCGCGCAAATTCAAATCACGGGCGCGTAAATTTTCAAAATAAAGATACAACAACAAAAAGACAACCAAACTCAAACAACACAAGGTGTGTGCGTGGAAATGACATGGATGCTGACGAGACAGATTCATCAACAAATACGTCAAACATTAGATGTTTAGACTCGCCAAAAAAGGTGCTACTATCGGTAAAATTAAACGAGAAACAAATTAACATGCTATACGATCCAGGTGCGGCTTATTCCGTTATCAGTAGAAAACTTTGGATGGAAATTGGCTCACCGAAAATACAACCAGCACGAAACCTAGTGGCGTATACAGACGTCGAAATAAAAACACTTGGTACAACAGATGTGAACGTCGAAGCTCAGAACAAAAAGGAAGTCTTGAAAGTATACGTAGTTGAACAAAATGACATTCCTTTATTTGGTCTGGATTGGTGTTTGAAGTTTAACCTACCAATGCCAGAGGGAGCAGAAATATGTCATACGAAACAACACTCAGCGAAGGCCGAACAACAAGATAACCTGGAGATTGATCGTATTCTTACAAACTACCAAGAGCTTTTCAACGGAAAATTGGGTTCCTTCAACGGACACAGTGTGCGCATTCACATTAATTCGCAGGTAACACCCAAGACTTTTAGACCCCGACCAGTACCCATCGCATTGCAGGGACAGGTGGAAGCAGAACTTAAACGGTTACAAACAGAAGGAATTCTTGAACCAGTTGATACAGTAACGCATGCCATAGAATGGGCAACACCCGTAGTAATTGCAGTCAAGTCAAATGGAAGCATACGCATATGTGGTGACTTCCGTGTAACCATCAACCCCTATGTACAACGAGACGAATATCCATTACCACGTTTTGAGGATATCATGTCTAAATTAGCTGGTGGTCAACATTTCACAAAAATAGACTTACGTGATGCTTACCTACAACTAAACGTACATCCAGACTCCCGAAAATATCTAGTCATATCTACCCACAAAGGATACTTCACCTACAAAAGATTACCTTTTGGAATATCTTTTGCACCATCAGTTTTCCAAAGAACAATGGATACAATACTATCAGGGATTGACGGAACAATATGCTATCTGGACGACATCCTTATAACGGCCAACAACAAAACAGAACACATCCAACGCATTCAACAGGTATTACAACGACTATACGATGCAGGAATAAGAACACACCCTTCAAAATGTGCTTGGTTACAAGAAAGTGTAGTTTTTCTGGGACATCGAATTGATAAAGAAGGACTTCATCCGACAGATGAACACATAGAAGCAATCAAGGAAATGCCAACCCCAACGAACGTCTCTGAACTACGATCCTTCCTAGGTTCCATAACATATTACGGAAAATTTATACAAAACTTACAAGTAACATGTGTACCATTACATCGCTTACTCAAGAAAGAAGTCAAGTGGAATTGGACAAAAGAAGACGAAGAGATATTTACAACATTGAAGAACCAACTAACATCAAATGACACTTTGGTACATTATGATCCGAGTAAGGATATATACCTCACAACAGACGCGTCAGAAAAAGGACTAGGAGCAGTATTATTTCACAAAAATGAAGGTAACATCTTACGACCAATATCATACACATCGAGAACTCTAACCGAGGTAGAATCGAGATACGCAACCATAGATAAGGAAGCACTGGCTATTATATATGCCGTGACGAGATTTCATCAATATCTGTACGGAAGACATTTTACGTTATTGACGGACCACAAGCCGTTGGAACGGATCTTTAGTGAAAAACGAAATACTCCAAAAATAGCTAGCAACAGACTTCTTAGATGGGCGATGCTGTTAAATAATTACGATTACAGTATTTTATACCAACCAGGCAAGGACAACGCCCCAGCAGACGTATTATCAAGATTACCGCTACCGAATACGCAGCTAACCGAGAATGAAAGAATAGGCTTACCAGAGAGAGGACACCTATTGAATCTAAGGCTACAACAGCTACCAATATCAAGAAGAAGTTTACGTGATAAAACAACAGCTGACCAAATATTGTTCCAAGTAATGAAATTTATTAGAACCTACTGGCCAGACAAAAAGAAATTAACCCCAGAACTATTACCATATTTTGAGAAGAAAGATGAACTCTCTGTGGAAGAAAATATCTTATTATGGAAAGGAAGACTATGCATTCCATCAACACTACAAAAACAAGTATTGGAAATGCTACACGACGGACACCCAGGCATGTGTGCTATGCAGTCCATGGCAAAAATGCACGTATACTGGCGAAACATTGACAAAGACGTAATAGACTTTGTACAACAATGTACATCATGTCAGGTATCCAAGCAGAACAGAACCGAGGTACCACTCTACCCATGGTATGCTCCACCCGAACCATGGTCACGTGTACATATTGACTTCGCAGGGCCGTTCGAAAACAAAATGTTTTTGATTGCCATTGATGCTTATACACGATGGATGGAGGTGATCCCTATGAAGAGTACAAACTCAGAAAAGACAATTAATGTGCTTCGAGATATGTTCGCACGACTCGGTATTCCAAAATTCCTTGTATCAGACAATGGACCACAATTAATATCAAACGAATTCGAACATTTTTGTATTGTAAATGGCATAAAACACATAAGAGTGACGCCATATCATCCGAAATCTAATGGCATAGCTGAACGAGCCGTAAGGACATTCAAAGAAAGAATGAACGCAAGTAATAGAGATGAAGATTTCAACTTAAGACTAAATAGATTTCTGTTAACACATCGAAACACAATCCAAAGATCAACGGGAAGAGCTCCAAGTGAACTTATATACGGGAGACCGTTAAGGACGATATTTGATATCATTAAACCCGACATATCTAGAAACCAAGAATATGAAAGTATCAAACAGAAACAGTATCATGACAGAAAATCAAAGGAAGTGACATTTGAAATAGGACAACCAGTTTGGGTGAACAATCCAATAGGCAAAGGATCGTCTCCTGGAACTATCACATCGAAAACGGGCATATACTCATATGTGGTAGACATCAACAGCCAACTCAAACGCAAACATGCCGACCAGCTGCGCCGTCGAAAGTCTGGAGCGTCGGAGGTTGGAGCAGCGACACCGGAGTGTTGTGATGCTGACTATCCACAGACCCCGGACAGTAGTGTCACGGATTTTGGTGGGACAGTCCAGGACCAAAGCCATTGTCCCCGGGCACCTCTGGTGGAGCCGGAGAATGTAACGGAAGCGAGCGACACACCGGAGGGGGGGCTGAATGATCGGGAAGTGGCAGGACCCGGGTCACCGGATGGACGCCGAGCACTGGTCAGCCCTCGAAGAAATCCCCCACGAAATCGTAGGATGCCCGCCCGATTTGGAGATCCAAATTTCACCAGGGGAGGAATGTAGTATGATGGGTTGCCGACACAACGACACCAACAGGTGGCAGGAGGAGCACGGCCGCCGCAGCGATTATTGATCGACAGGGACGCGACGCCATTATTCGAGTAACAACCACCTGAGCCGCCCGCATCCGATATACTTATACACAGTGTAGTTAACCGATTGTAAGCGTCTAGTCAATATACGTATTTTACCAAACACCGTCTTAATACTCCCACAAGAACCAGCAACGACACGCGAGCAAGCAGGCAAATACACCCAACAATACAACAACTACTGAATTCAGAATTAATAATTTTTGATTCTGTATCGTCCTCCATAATTAAATGTTGAATCACCGCAATTTATTCCGTACTTAAAAGGAATCCAAACATAAACGGATAGAACGGCGTGATATTAAAACTGACGCGCAATAGTCTACCCCACTAACGAAGATGTTGAGTTGGAACGACGTGACGTACCGAACATCCCCGAAAGGAAAGACTGAGCGAATAATTATCATCTCATTGTCCACTAACGTGAATTCTTTCCGTAGGGATTGCTCTTTCCCGCGGGAAAGAACGCTCGTGTATGGCTAGCTAATATCGCCGCTCACAAGAGGGACGACCCTCACCCTATATTAAATGTAAATACACTTGTAAACAACCTCAAAGGTATTCTCTCTGTATGTATGCACAATATTAAATATTCCACCGTTATATATGCGTATATAAGTATATGGTTGTTTGAAGAGCACTGAGCGCAATTAACTTTTAATGCTCTCAATTACGGAAGCATATTAATCTGTTTAGATTGAAATTTCAACTGGGAGCTGGATACTGCATTACAAAAAGTTTAGTCGCAGAATACAGAAAGCTGAGTATGAATAAAACATCTAACTCGTACTATAACACATCACTTACCGGACTTGTATCGTAACGTAAATAACTTAAATACTTAATTCTCAACAGTAATATAACGAGTGCCTACGATTTTGCCGGCAATTATTAGCGGCTGGATCACGATTGCTTGTTGCGACGAAAATCGGCACGACTGCGAAGCAGGAGTGCCGATTTTCTAGAAGCAACAAGCAAGAGTGATCCAGACGCTAATAATTGCCTAGGAAAAATCAGTCACGAGTTAGATTCGAGAAGACAATTGGCCGAACAGAAAGTTTACAATTCATAATTTGAAGAATTAAATTTAGTGACACCAAGTGTCAGACGTGTATTAATCGGCGCCACAATAATTGTAGTAAAAATGAGCTTACCAAGATTTTGAGAAATGCCCATGAATAATATTACTGATGAAAGCACTAACACTTCACTCGAAAATACAAACAGATCGAATTCAGGAGCAAACCGCTTAATGGTCCGGCAATAACTGACGTTTTATACGGTATAGAACATGTAGCGACGCGTTGCTAGGCAATACCAACATGAGAGATTATCTGATTAGATACCACCCAGGGTGAATTGCCATGCATAACATGGAGCGTGGTCTTTACGCATCGTAATTAGAATTTTATTGGATCATGTCATCAACATTATTCGATTTCATTGGTTAATAAGTAAATGAGAGCAATTGTCTTGATAATATTTTAAATTCTAGATAGGACGGACTACCTTGGGCGATAGTTCGGACAGACTTACCTCTCATTTATTCTTTTTTGAGTCCAAATAAGGATGCCATTCTCTCTGTATCTAGCCGCAATAATTAATATTCCATAGTTATACAGTGCGCGCCTAAAGTATGGAATATATTCAGTAAAACCGAAATAAAATATTTTTGGAAAAAAATCTCGAACAAGGCGATTTTCTTTTATAAAAATATACATTTTTGCATGAAAATGGAGTATAAAAATGTTGCCATCTTACATGATAAATTTTTCGAGAAATGACAATTAAAGGTGAGAATCCGATATTTAGAGTTTTTGCAAAATAACCTTGTTCTATCACTTGAAGCAATTTTTCCAAAGAACAATGATATTGACCTCCCATATAATGTAATATGATTTCAGCAAGACGGCCTTCCTCGCACTAGGCGCTTTCTTTTTCTAACATGTAGAAATTCTTCTTTAACATTTTGAATATTTTCTAGGATAATTCTGCGCATTCATATCTCTCGCGGACTACTCTATCAGTACTCGCCTGCCAATCCACCTATTAGTAAAGCAATGGAGGTCATTTTGCAAAAACTCTAAATATCAAGTTCACACCTTCAATTATCTTTTACTCGAAAAATTTCTTATGTAAGATGGCAACATTTTTACACTGCCAGTTCGATAATGAAAAGATTTCTCAAAATCAAAAACAAAAATACGGGGTTGCCATTTAATAACAAATGACGTCTGAAAATCAACTTTCATACAAAAATGTGTATTTTTATAAAAATATTTCCAAAAATATTTTATTTCGGTTTTACTGAATATTTTCCATACTTTAGGCGCGCACTGTATACTCGTATATTAGTGGCTGACTCGTGCATACTGTTTAATTTAGCGAATGGTTGTTTCAAGTGCAGTGAGTGCAGTTAACTTTTAATGCTCTCAATTACGAAAGCATAATAATCTGTTTAGAATGAAATTTCATCCATCAACATACGGGTTCGATAATACACTTTGCAGAGCGATGAGATTGTTTAACAGTTTAACAGTTGTTTAACTTGTTTAAATCCTCCATTAGCTTGCTTCGCAAAATGTAACTCTGCACTATCGACACACCATTTTTCTTTTATTGTTCTATACACTTAATTTATTTCATTAGTTATATTGGATATTTATAATTACTTGAAAGTATTTTTACTTTTTACCAAGCAGAAATTATAATTTCTTGTAATTTTATATTACTTGTTGCAGAATTATTATACAATTATAGGTCAGGATGGCGATCGTTATTATTTAATAGATATACACAAACAAATATTTGATTTTAAGTGATTGATTTTTATAATTTACGCTGACGCACAATTTTTCCATTTTGTTCAACTTCAATTGTAGTGTAATAATAATAATAAAATTTATTGCAAACAATTTGGCATATACAATATACAGCTTACAACAAGAATATAGAAGTAATGTAGCAATAAAGAGAAAATAAATACCACTAAAGTAAAAACTTGTGCGTGGTCGTATAAATTTAGCCTTAGATGTTCGCAATAATATATATAGATACTGGTTAAAATTGTGATAAAACCTAATGGAGTAATAAGAATGATACATATAGATAGCCTAAAATACAGCTAGAGGTGTAATATTCTCTGTAGTTGGCAATTCCCCATTTCGTGGATCCAAGTTGTAATTCTCTTTTTAAATACTGTCCTATTTTTCATTTTGAAGTCTTGGGGTATTTCATTATAGATCCATTCGTCCTATATGCAGGAAACAGCGCTTCTTGAATTCCGTTTTTGATTTAGGTACTCTTACAAGTTTCATCTCTCTTCTTCTAGTAGCGTGGCAATGTGAAATGTTTATGAGGGATTTACTTCTTAGGTGCTGATGCAATGATACCGCCTTTATGTATAGGCGACGGATGTTTCAAATTTTTGCCTCCTTAAAAAGAAGACCGCTGGAATATCTAGTTTTTTTTACGCAGCATGATTTTCAAAAACCTCTTTTGTAAGATGTCAAGGCAGTTGGTGTAACAGTTGGCTGCACCTTCCCATGCAATGATACCATATGCTAGGTGTGATTCAATTAATCCATGGTAAATCAATTCAGTTATTTCGGTCTTCAGAACTTCATCATTTTCCGTAGTTTCACTATTGTTTGTTTTATATGTTAATTCCATCGTAGGTGGCTATCAATGGTAATTCCTAGATATTTAGAGGTACAT
Source organism: Ocypus olens (assembly GCA_910593695.2). Lineage (NCBI taxonomy): Eukaryota > Metazoa > Arthropoda > Insecta > Coleoptera > Staphylinidae > Ocypus > Ocypus olens. The sequence goes on from OU343059.1 coordinate 28,521,246, forward strand.
TTCTCATTTATTTTAATTTTACAGCCATTTCGCATGGATTCAATGTACTTGTACCGAGAGAGGGTATTCTTATTTATTGAAAACGGTATATATGTTGTTTTTGTAAGATTCATAGTCAAAAGCTTGCTATCAAAAAACATTTTTATAGCGACTAGGTCTGTTTCAACTTGTGTTTTTACTGATTCCCAGGTATCTCCATCATAGAAAATTGCTGTGTCGTCTGCGAAAGCATTTATTTTCCCATTGATATTTAATTTAAAAATACAGTTTATGTACAATATGAATAGGAATAGGGAATTTCATAATTTACACTCCTGAATTGACTTGTATGTGTTCCAATTCGAACAGCCTGGGTTCTTGATGACAGGTAGCTTTGAAGAAGATCTTGAGCTTTACCTCGCATTCCCATCATCTCCAAAACATCGAGAAGATATTTGTGTTTAACTGTATCGAACGCTTTCTCCAGATCTATGAATACACAAAAGGCTTTCTTACCTATGTCAAGTGAATTATAGATTTTACCAGTTAATTCAGCAATGGCATCCTGCGTCGAAATACCGTCCTGGAATCCAAATTGAAATTGCGATATGAGCTTGTTCTTCTTTGTAAAATTTAACACACGTATTTTTATTATTTTTTCAAAGATTTTATTTATATTACTCAGTAAACTAATTGGCCTATAATTGGTAACGAGTTCTTTGTTCTTTTGTAAATTGGTGTTATAATAGCCTTCTTCGGTATAGTTGGGTATATAGCACTTTCTATTGCAAGGTTTATAAGATGTACCAATGGCGTCTTTATATGATCTGCAATTTTTTTTAGTACTTCTGAGCTTATTCCATCTAAGCCTGGAACCTTATTTGGTTTTAATTGATGGATTGTGCGAAAAACTTCATCTGTGTCAGTGGGCATTAAGAATAAATTACAATCTGATCGAGTACTTGGTCTATGCTTTATGCTATTTTTTAATCTGATTTTTTCGGCCAGTATTTCCCCAATAGTCGAATAGTGCCTGTTAAATTCTTTTGCTATGGCTGATTTATCCGTAATAATACGTCCATTTGCATTTATTTTTTCTATTTCGTTTAGTTTTTTTTGCAGTCTTATTTATATTATTCTCTGCTTTCCAAATGCCTGGGGTTGCATTTTTTTCTTTCATTATAATGTTTTCGTAATATAGTCTTTTGGTCTCTCTTATTAATTCATTTAATTTTTTTCTGTAGTTTTTGCAGATTGTCGATAGCTCATTATTCCTGGGCTCGTACTTTAGTTGATTGTACAATAAATCTCGGGTGTTGATAGACTTAATGAGTCCCATAGTGATCCATGACTTTCTTTTGCGTTGACTGTTCACTTTAGTACTAGTTGACGATGATCGTTCTAAATACGATTCAAGGGTGCCTACAAATATTTCCTTTGTAGAATCTATATTTTCTGCTTTGTAGACTTTTTCCCATTTTCTGATTTAATTAGATGTAGCAATTTGTCCTCATCAAGCTTTTTAATAGATAGAATACTTTCTTTGCTGACAGTTCCCATATCCAGCTGTAGTAATGTCGCATAGTGGTCTGTGATGTGGCATTTTAATACGATTGGAACATATTATCCATTATCTTCTTTATCATTTTTTGCGAATATGTGGTCCATGCAAGTTGATGAGTTTCTATTTACGCGGGTAGGGCAATTTATACACGAGATAAAGCCATTTTCGCTCAGGATATTAAGGTAATTACTACTTTCGGTACTAACTTTTGATATATCTATATTTATGTCACCGATAAGGATCATCTCATCATACTTTAGATGCTGAATTTTTTTCAAGTTTCCTTCAAGATTTTCTACAAATTCTTTTGGACAAGTTGATGGAGGTCTGTATATTGGAAGTATTACTATATTTTTTTCATTGTTGTTTATAGTTGTTATCATAATTTTTACGCCATTTAAGTTTACTGTTTCACAATTGTAGGTGTAATCCGTTTTGAGATACAAAATGACTCCATCGTTTTTGTTAAGCCTTCATTATAAATAGAGTTATATCCTTTTAACGCAAAGCATTCGATGTTTTCCAATTTCCAGGTATCCGTTAGAATTATACAGTCTAGATTAGTAGTTCTAGTACAATTTTTAGTTCTTCAAAGTGTTTTGACAAGCTTCGAATATTTAAATGAAAAATTGTAAAGTTCTTATATCGTTTATTTAGCAATTTTTGGCAATTTTGAATACTAGAACATTCATGTGTTATAACAGACTCAATATTAAAATCTCGTATGTATTGATCCGTAATTGATCTGTAGTACCATTAGTAACGTTTCACCTGTCCTGCTCTTGTGGTCCTTTCGCTTCTTTCTATATTGTTACGTGCTGTTGTTTTAATAGACTTATTTTCTTTTTCATTTGAAGCATTTTTAGGTGTGGATTGTGTATTTTTTTTTTGCTTTGGTTTCTTTAGTTTCATTTAATGCCGTGTTTCCTATTTTTTGTACTTCAAACACGTTTTCTAGGCCTATGCTCCTTATGTTCGGGGTTACTGGGGCACTAGTTATGGCAGTATGCATTAATTCTGATTCTCTTAGTTGTTCAATATTATATATATCTCCGTCTACAATGAGTTTAAAGTTTTTTTTATGTACGCTGTCTGTTTTTTTAATCGTACATTGTTAAGGTGTTGACGGAGTAATTTGTTATCTTGTCTATCTTCATGTGAATAATCTTGTGCAATGGTAGTTGTTGTTCCTTTGAGTTTTTTGCATTCAATAAAATATTGTGTTTCTTTTTAGCCGAGACTAATTCCAATAAGATCGGTCGTTTTCCTTTCCGGTTTCCCAGTCTGTAGCAATTTGAGACATCACTTTCGCAAAACGGGATTTGTAGGGTTTGTGTAAGGATATTAGTGGCTCATTCATAAGCTTGGTTTTTTAATAAAGTAATTAGGACTTTTCTTGCTCCTTGGTCAAATAACCAATACGGAATAATATTCCGAAATTTTTGGCATTTAACCTCAACAAGTAGTGACCCCCTCAGTATACAGGATGTCTACACTAACCCGTTTGTTAAAAGTTTACGGTGTTGCCGTTGTACTAAAAATTTGAAATACAAAACTCGTCACACGGTTAAAACAGTCATGTGAAATATTTTCAACTTTCTATCGCTTCCGGTTTCACCGGAAGTAGCACCAAATTTGTTATTTTAAATGGAAAATCCTATATATTATGATGGCAATTCACCTGTCCAGTGGAAGGCATAATAGTGGACTGTATTTTTCGTAATGACAGTTTGGGCCGTGCAGCAAGAAATGGGACACTTACCTCTCGCAGCTTGAAATCTGCCTGTAACTTCTCTTAAAAATAATATAAAAACATTATTTATATCTCTAATTGTACGCAGAGGACGCCTCTACGAGTAAAATAATTGGATATAGTCAATTTTGACAATTAGTGTTCTTAAAATGTCAATAATTCATTTTTTTTTTAATGGAATGACCCATTTTTATTCTAGATTTTTTCGGGAATGATGGCGTTAACGTCATCAATTCAAAAGTCTCAAACCAATCCGTTCAAGGTCACAATAGTGCGCATTGGCGTGACGTTAAATGGGATGTTTTTTTTACTGAATCCTTTATTAAAGCATACCCAAGATTTTTTATTATGTATATATTAATAAATTCACAAAGTCTACAATTATTCACACAGATCACTAATAATATATTACTATTAGTAGTACATTACACACATCCAAATTATTGCAGGTTAAGGATCGCACCATAGATAAACTATTAATTAAGATTGCCAACTCAAGCAATAGAATTAGGGAAAAGTGTTAGTACCAAATTTAGCGCCACCTACTATTTGATCGTGGATTTTATTGGTTGGGATAAAATGGCGCTAATTTTAAAATATTTTTATAACACTATTTTGTAAAAGTTCGAAATTTTATTTTTCATTTTCATGACTATAGTTTCGGTAGCTTTGTAATTTGAATATACTATTTCTTCGATAAAAGCAAGTTAAAATTGCCCAAACTATAGTCACGAAAATAATTTTTTTAAGTTTTATTAACAATCAATAATATTATCTTATTTAAACTGTAATGAAAAATGAACTTTGTTCAAACCACAACTAGTTTTCTTTATTATACAAAATGTATAACGAAGTAGAAGCTTTCAATATAAACAACATTAAAATATTATACTTGATGTGTTCTATAAATGTCTTTGTGACGTTTTAATTTTAACTTTGGATTAGTGACCCATAATTTAAATCTTTCCTTATCTTGAAGCAAAACTCTATTCTGCACAACATCCTATCGTCACATCCAGGCACACAACAACAATTCCATTTTATGAGTGACCAGTGGTGTATTGGAGGGGGAACGTGGAGGAACGACTTTTTTCAGAAACGGAACGCGTTTGTGTTTGTTAATATTTTGTATAGTAAGAATAAAAAAAAATAAAAAAGCTTACAAGGAAAACAATAGTTTGCTTAAAAGAAGATGATCTTCGAAAAACTTTCAGCAAGCTGCTTGTGGAAAGTCGCGGATTATTTTTTTTTGCGCTCACCATGCGTTCCCTTACTTCTTATTTTACCAATACACCACTGTGAGTGACAGTAATGTACCTACAATAAGTTGATATGAGAATTTATATAAATTTAATGTAAAAATGTACTTTTACTTACCAATTAAATAATAAAATCAGTAAATTCAACGTAATCAATGTTGTCTCTAATTAAACACAAAACTGTTGCTATGTTTACAAAACAAAGCCAATATGCAAACCATAAAATGCAGGTATGGTTTTTAGGCAAACTGCTAGAAAACGAAAGACAGCGCCACCATACGTTTGATCGTAGTACTGAGATATGGGACCAAAAAATCGTATGGAGTGAATACCCTCTGGATCGCACTCTAGTAGGTTTCCGTGTTCCACACAAGGGGGCGCCCTCGGCGCAATGTGGTATGTAGATATATTAAGCATGAAAAGCGATTCTACATGTTGATTACATGTAATTGGTCCGCTTTGTTGAAAAGATTTTAGTATCCGGCTACTATTTAAACATTCAGAGCATGTTTTTAAAAAATTTAAATAAAGATTTATTAAAATACGAAGAACTAGGTTTTAGGAACCGCTATGATTTGGAGGTAAGGATTTTCTGTTCTTTGGACTTGGTTGAGGATTCTCCATCATGTTTGTACGTCGTCATGGTATAAAAACTTTAAAAAAAAGCTATGTACAGGGTGTCCTAGAGTTGGATTGCATGGGTATCTTTCTTATTCTTAAAACTAGAAATCTGGTTAAATGGGCATTATTGTGCAATTTTGTATGTTTAGATTATGTTGAAAAATGTTTAAAATTCCGAGAAATTTAGAATTTTTTTTTTAAATCTTAAAATCGCGATTTTCTAAAAAATCAAATATCTCAATAACTATTAAAAATGCGGAAAATAGTTTTAAATGAAAGTTACTTGGTTCAATTGCGCAAACATAAGAATAAAGTCAAAATAAAATTCAAGATGGCAGTTTCCGAGATATTAATGCCAACTTCCTTATTTGATTTTTACACGGCTAAATAGACTGCTTTCTTCTCTTTTCAATGATATACAGGACTTTTATTTTAACTCAGAACATATGATTGTTAATGCCTATGTTCAATCGTAAAATACCATATGTATAAAAATTATTTAGATAAAGGGTGGCTTTGTATTTCGGAACGTACGTTGCAGGTTTGATGCGTCGCATCACGTCTTCGCCACCAGTTGTTAAAAGTAAGGTTAAGCTAATGTAATTGTCAAATAAAATTTGTAGCAGCGCGAGGTGTGAAAAACTGCCCTCGGTGACTTCCAGCTAGCTCTTGGAGTCGGGTCGCTATGAAACAGCACAATAAACACGAAGGATGGGGGCAGAGGCAGAAAAAATCTGATAGGCGCGATAACGATCGCTCTTATTTACACACGGATTATGTTACAGAAAAATTGTTCAAAAAAATATATACACACGGAAAGTTAATAAAATAAAAGTCACGAGAGTAATTGTCACAACACTTCACCTATAGTTCGCACCGAGATGCCCGACGAGTTCGCGGAGGAGTGACCGGCGGCTCGGCGGCAACGACAGCGGCGTCAGTGATGGCGGCGATGGCGACGGCATGGATGAGTATTATAAATCCATTGCCCATTTTCAAGATGTCCATTACGGAAATAAGATTCAATGATGAAACGCTCTTGAAGTTGTGAAAATACCATGGTTAAATCAAAACTGACTTTTAATTGACATAAAGTTAACAACGTGCTGAACTAATCTAAGACAGTGATTTTGTTTACCATGCCTTATCTAAATATTTTTTATACATATGGTAATAATATCAACGCAGTAATAGGTAGGCAACAATACTTACACAGTTTTATTTAATTGTCAAAATTGTGGCCTGTTACGTATCGTAATTAGAATTTTATTGGATCATCATTGTTTGATTTCATTGGTTAAAAAGTAAATGAGAGCAATTTTCATAATAAAAAGACTAAAAGAGGTCAAATTTTAACGGAAGAGAAGAAACTCAATATTTTATGTTACGTAGAACAGAACCCCATATCCTTTGACTATATACTTTTGGACTGCTAGCGCCACTTCATGTGTGTCTCCAAGCAACGGTGGCGCGGCGGGACCCTAAATGGTTGCGGTATGTTACTAAATTGGTGGTCATTTTGTGTCCATGACATATGACTCTATGAGTTCGCATTGCATATTGTGATACCCTGCAATTTATTCACACCTTTGAATATATAAACATTTATATTGTTAAATATTCACACTATGTCAAAATATTGCTATGCGAAAGGCTGTAATACGTCCACGTATATATGCCAACGCGGTCATAATACTCGTCAGCTGATGTACACGTCAGTTGACTTTTGACTTATAACCTAAAATTCTGTATTATATTTCCATCAAATCCGAAACTTTGCAAATGATGGGTTGATGCTTTGCTTGTAAAGAACAGGCAGGAAAGTGGACCCGAGTTGCCGAAATATACTCGCATTTGCATTCTCCACGTTGCTGATAAATACATTGAGAAATATTTTGTTTTGCTTTCCGGGTTTTAAATTACGCTCCATTTTAGGTTCCGGGGCGGGGCTTATATCGGGCTCCAGCTCGTGGATAACTTTTGGAGCAGAGATCATATGGGAAATGGAGGGGGAATAGCAGTCCAATAGTATATACTCAAAGCCCATATCATATTTAAGAGTTATTGCAGCACAGTTTAAAACAAGTTCAGCTTCCGTTTGTAAGACTAAAATACAATGCTTACAAGTTTTAAAATCATCAGCAATTATCAAATAAAGACAAATGTAAACGAACAGAATTCTATGAAACAGTATTTTATTTAATTTACCTAACTTTATTCGTAATGCGTTAAGTTGTCACTGTCACTTGTACTTGGTTGCATACAATTTCAATTAAATGCCTTGCGTTGATGTGATTATTTTACGATTGAAGAATAACGAAGGCGTTATTAATAGTATATTTAGTGTTAAAATAAAAGCCCTAAAATAAAATTTCGACCATTTTCGCCATAACTCGGCGTATTTTCAATCGATTTTGATGAATCTTTGAAGTGTCTTCTTCAAAGTCATGCATACGAACTTAATCGTAACCCCTTCCGCCCCCCTCTAGCACCCCTGTAAAAAAATGTGTTTTTCAGGAAACCATGTCCAACTTTGACGATGTCTATGGAGTTGGAAAAAATTTGTAGACTCGATCCACCATAAAAACATTAAAATTTGATTAATTGCCAATGCAGGACTCGAAGAACGAAGTTCCTACGACGATTTGGCACCAAGTTATGGGTGTTTGAAAAAAAGTGCATTTTGAGGTTTTTCGCACATAACTCAGTGACTTTTCAATCAAATTTGATGATTCTTTCGGAAAAAAAATCCTATCTCTACTTTAAGGGAGCAAAATTGGAATGATCCCTTTTCGAACCCTTCAACCCCCGAACAAAAAAAAAACACGTTTTTGGGCAAAAAAACGTTCAACTTTGGCAACATGTACCGAGTTGGAAAAAATGTGTCGACTTGATCCACCAAAAGGGCATTGAAATGTGTTTAATAACCTGCTCAGGACTCAAATAACGAAGTTCCTACGACGATTTGTCACAAAGTTATGGGTGTTTGAAAAAAGCGAATTTTGTGGTTTTTTGGCTCATAAGTCTGAAGTTTTTCGACGAAATTGTTTTCGTTTTCACGAATGAACTTTTCTTTGCATGTTCTTTGAGGTATGCACGAAAATTCATTGTTTGCGCGAAATCACGAATTTCGCATTTTGTACCTTAGAACTCCATTAACAAAAAACTTTATTTTAGGTCAAAAAGACTCACTTTAACGATCTCTGTAGGGTTGGAAAAAATGTGGGTAAATTTGTCCAATAAAAACAAACAAATTACACTGACGGAAAAAAATGAAACACTTGAAATTTGTAAAAATTTAGGTAATTTTAGAATGGCCATAACTGCTTCTATCCAACCGATTTCGACGATCTTTTGAGAAATCAAAAGCAAAATGTGCCCTCTTTGAGAGGGTTTATCCCCCACTTAAAGAGAGGGCTCTACGCCCCTCCAAACGAAAAAGTAGAAAGACCACAAAATGTACCCATAACTTTCTGAAAAATCGCCATAGGAACTTCGTTCTTGAATCCTGCACAGGTAATTGAACACATTTCAATGCCCTTTTGGTGGATCGAGTCAACACATTTTATCTAACTCGGTACACTTTGCAAAAGTGTGACGTTTTTTGCCCAAAAACGTGTTTTTCTTGTTCGGGGGTTGAAGGGTACGAAAAGTCTGAGTTAACCCCATTAAAGTAGGGCCAAAATGAGATTTTTTCCCGTAAGAATCATCAAATTTCATTGAAAAGTCGCTGAGTTATGTGCAAAAAACCAAAAATGCACTTTTTTTCAAACACAGATAACTTGGTGCCAAATCGTCGTAGAAACTCCGTTGTTCGAGTCCTGCATAGGGAATTTATCAAATTTTAATGCCTTTATGGTGGATTGAGTCGACAAAAAATTTCCAACTCTATAGACATCGTCAAAGTTGGACATGGTTTCCTGAAAAAACTTTTTTTTCACTGGGGTGCTAGAGGGGGGCGGAAGGGGTTACTCTTGAGTTCGCATACATGACTTTGAAAAAGAGACTTCAAAGTTTTCTGCCCTCAAAGATTAATTAAAATCGATTGAAAATACGCCGAGTTATGGCGAAAATGGTCGAAATTTCACGAATTTCAAGTGTTTCATTTTTTTTCCTCCAGTGTATATACACCTCCCGTCTAGCTCAGTTGCTAATTAAGTTAGGATTTGGGACGGGATCTGATCTGCAGTAATCCCTGCTGGATATATTGAGCAGATTTTCTAATTGTGAGGTACAATTGTTCGAATTACTTTCCATGATGATTTCCGATTATATTAAAATGTAAATGCCATTAATCATGGCGCCAGGAGATGAAGGTGCCTGTGATAATAAAAGTGGTGAAAACAAGATATGCACGTATAAATATTGCAAAAAATCAATTGTGAGGGAAAGGGTGGAGTGTTGTGAATGTGCAGCATCATTCTATCCAGGATGTTTTAGCAAGGGAAAGCAGGATTCCAGCCCGAACCATATTTGCACCATAACAAATATCCAAGGTGAGAATCATTCACTAGTCAGCCACATTGAGTCTTTAAATAAACTTATACAACAATTAGAAGAATCTAACACTTCTCTAAAAGCAAATAATGAGGCCCTAATAAGCACGAATAAATATCTATTAAATAGATTACATAATGTTGAAGAAATAGATAAAGTCGAAACAAAAACCAAAAATACAGAAACCAATAAATTGTTAGATGTCCACCCCAGTACTCAACAGATGGAGCATGCATCCACTCAAAATACCGAACCTAATACACAAACTGTCGTTAATAAGGATTCAAAATATTCAGCAAAAAACACATACAAAGAAATTCTGAATAAAAATTCGAATGATAAAATTGAAAATAAATATGATTCACCGGCTAATAAAAATAAACAAAGGAATAAAATACCAGCCATTGATAACACCCAAATTGAGGAGAATGAACCCTGGAGGCAAGCGAAACCTCGAAGAAAAATAACGTCTATCTTGGGAACCGCAAACCAAAGTGCTCACGGCAGCTCCACGAATACTACTCCGGAGGATGTCGAAGCATTTATCAGAGAAAATATCTGTTCTGAGGGGACTTTATCGGTTTCCATGATAGATATAAAACGCGAAAATGTAAAGGCTTTCAAAATTGGATTTCTGCAGAAATATGAAAATAAATTTAAAGACCTTATGCCTTATGGCCACAAGATATCAAATTACAACGATATTCTTTTTTCGCGGAGCGCAAAAGAACTCAAACCGCTCTATAATAAATACTGCAATAATCCATTTAAATATTCGTTCAATTTTTAAGAAAACTACGACAATAAACGCAATGTTCCCAATCACCCTGATTGCTGTTTTCTTACATTAACGGAGCACTGGCAGTCGGAAGATAACCTTAGAAGACACCAAATTGAAAATTTCCAGTTAATGGCTAACTTTTCACGTAACAAGAGTTCCAAGAGGGAAACTGCATATGGAGGCGCAGCGATCTACGTGCGCAACGGCATCGCCTGTGAAGCAAGAGAAGACTTAAATGTGTTGGCGATTCCAGGATCATTTGAGTGTGCGGCAATACAGTGGCGTCAATGTAATCAATCTATTTTAATAATAATAGTTATTTATAGACCTCCAAATAATGAAAATATCACAATCTTCTTTGAAAGACTAGAGCTGATATTGACAATGCTATTAAAAGAGAACGGAACATTCATTATAACGGGTGACTTTAATATAGATCTAGGTGAAAATTCGCGAGATTCCTTTGAATTTAAATCATTACTTGATACGTTCAATGCGTCTGTAACTATTAATACATTCACACGTCTATCTAACACAAAAAACTCTATAATTGACAATATAATTACAAATATGCCAAATAACTTCCAGACAGAAGTGTTTGAAACCCACATGTCCGACCATCTTGCTCAGAAGCTCACGTGGGTGTCAAAAAAAAAACCCAAACAACCGAGTAATTTATTCACGTAATTATAACAATTTTCAATTTTTTATTAGCTTTTTAAACAGTTCAGAATTTATCAATTCCATTTTGTATACTGATGATATTAATTGCCAATGGAATACTTTTTTAAATTTAGTAACTTCATCTTTTAATAAATATTGTCCTAAAATTAAAAAAAAAGGTCGGAAAAAAACGCAGAAAGGGTACAACAAACTACAATTCGCCCGAAATTCTTGAGTGTAAATACATTTTAGATTGCTTATATGTAATAAAATCTTATAATGAAGACGCAAATAAATTATATAACACTATGAATAACGAATACAATAATCTAATTCAAAATGCAGAACGAATGAATATGTTAAACACAATTATGACAAGTGACAACAAAATAAAAACAACATGGAATCTTATAAATAAATACCTTGGAAATTCAAAAAACGACAATACCTATGATACATATATTTCCGAGAACATAGACCTAATGAATTTATTTTTTGCTAATATCACATCACAATTCGCACAGCAAATCCCTCAAAATACAGAGGCACGATATATAAAACAAAATCCTAAAACACTATATCTGAAGCCTACTTCTCATTCTGAAATATTAAATTCTATTACAAGTCTTAAAAATAAATCTTCCTCTGGGTTTGACGAGATATCATCCCAGATATTAAAATCAGTCGCAAATGAGCTAATACCTGTTTTAGTGCATTTAATTAATAGGTGTTTTGAACAAGAAATATTTCCCGAAGTCCTAAAACTAGGTATTATAAAACTTATTTTTAAGAAAGGAGACCCCACAGACTTTTCAAATTACTGACCAATTATTTTGCTCAGCATCTTTTCAAAAATCATGGAAAAACTCACTGCCTCACGTATAACCGTTTTCTTCAGCGAATGTCAGTTATTTAATAATACACAACATGGTTTTCTAAAACAAAAATCAACAACTACTGCACTATTTGATTTCATACAGACAGTCACGGATGCTTTGGAGAGCGGTGAAATGACATTAGGTATTTTTCTTGATATCTCCAAAGCATTTGACACAATGGACCACAAACTCTTACTTGATAAACTGTATTGCTATGGGGTAAGAGGTAAATGTCACAATTTACTTCAAACTTATTTAACAAATCGAAGACAAAAAATTAAAATTAACAATATTGAGTCAGATACACAATACTCGAATATCGGTATGCCGCAAGGAAGTGTTCTGGGCCCCATACTTTTCATTATTTACATGAACGATTTGCCAGACAATTGCCCTCATTTACTTATTAACCAATAAAATCGAATAACGTTGATGAGATGATCCAATAAAATTCTAATTACGATGCGTAATAGACCACGCTCTATGTTATGCATGGCAATTAACCCTGGGTGGTATCTAATCAGATAATCTCTCATGTTGGTATTGCCTAGCAACGCGTTGGTTCATTTTATATAACGTATAAAACATCAGTTATTGCCGGACTTTTAAGCAGTTTGCTCCTGAATTCGATCTGTTTGTATTTTCGGGTGAAGTGTTAGTGCTTTCATCAGTAATAGTATTCATAGGCATTTCTCAATACTCGTGACTGATTTTTCCTAGGCAATTATTAGCGGCAGGATCACGATTGCTTGTTGCGACGAAAATCGGCACGACTGCGAAGCAGGAGTGCCGATTTTCTAGAAGCAACAAGCAAGAGTGATCCAGACGCTAATAATTGCCTAGGAAAAATCAGTCACGAGTTAGATTCGGGAAGACAATTGGCCGAACAGAAAGTTCACACTTCTTAATTTGAAAAATTAAATTTAGTGACACCAAGTGTCAGACGTGTATTTATCTGCGCCACAATAATTGTAGTAAAAATGAGCTTACCAAGATTTTGAGAAATGCCTATGAATACTATTACTGATGAAAGCACTAACACTTCACCCGAAAATACAAACAGATCGAATTCAGGAGCAAACTGCTTAAAAGTCCGGCAATAACTGACGTTTTATATGTTATAGAACATGTACTAACGCGTTGCTAGGCAATACCAACATGAGAGATTATCTGATTAGATACGACCCAGGGTAAATTGCCATGCATAACATAGAGCGTGATCTGTTACGCATCGTAATTAGAATTTTATTGGATCATCACATCAACGTTCTTCGATTTCATTGGTTAGGAAGTAAATGAGGGCAATTGTCTATGTAACAGTATTTGACAATATCACTAGAATAAATGTCATGATAAAATTTCATATTTTTGAAGTATAATTATAATTTTAGTTGATATCAAGGCATATCATGTTTTAATTTGTCACTTTAAATTAATCTTTGTAGTTTGTTATAGTAGAATCATAAACAAAAACTTGCGCATATTTGTGCCCTTTGAAGAAAATATCCTTCAAGACTGAACATAACAGTTGACATTTTTAGTTATATATTTTTCTTATCACTTTAGGATCTGGATCTACGGATATCTTTATTACTAGGAGAGTTTTATTTGATAAAATGAGAGAAACTGGTTACCCCAAATTAGAAGATCAAATAAAAAAATGGTGATGTGGCCATCATGTTACTTTCTCCGACTTGATGTTATCATAGCCATTTATATTTACGTTTTCATGGTTTATTTTCAATTGAAATCATATTTTAAATGTACATCGAGCGTTGTGTAAACTCGGATGAAACTGACGTTTAAAACGTCAAAATTATGAAAGATGGAAAAATTATACTTCAAATTCAAAAACTCAGTTTACTCAAGAACTAAAGGGATTTAGAAAAAAACCCTATTCTTTATAAGTTGTTCATTTTAGTATTATCTACAATCATTATTAACATAAATTTGCTGTAACTATTATCGTTTTATAATTATTAAAAAAATAATAATAAATTTTTTTCTCGAATAAAAATGATTTTATGAAAAATGTTTTTAAGCAAAAGATGTTCATTTCTTTGTTATCTTCAAAGTTTGTTTAAATGTTTTTGTGATATTTTTCATATTTAAGAAAATATTGGCAAAAAACAAAAAACAGTTAAGATAAACGCCCACTTCCGGTGTAAGAAATTTTACCAAAAGCTTTTCAGTTCTTCAGATTATCAAATGAGACGGATGTTCAAAGTTTCATATTAATTGCTTTATTAGTTTTTGAGATACAGCGCGCACAGACAGACACACACACAGACACACACACACCCAGCCACACACACCCACAGAGACACATTTTTTTCCAGAAATTATTGAAATGGCATTTAGGGACCTCAAAACGGACATTTCCGTATAAAAAAAAATTTGAAAAAAATCACGATCACAATACTTTCTCGTACTTCATAACGGAGAAAGTAAAAACTCCTCGAAACAGCTACGAAGTGTCCAGAAGATAGACTTCCAAATCTCTACCATAAAATTTCATTTTTTGTTTCCGATTTCAAAAAAAGATGGCAGGAAGCCAACAGAAAACATGAGAGATTTTTGATAAAACATAAAAACTGGTTAGACACTTCAATAAATTTTGAGAATTACGGTGTATCTTCTAAAAAAGTGGGCAGACCTATTATAAGTTTCGACACGCCTTCAGACAACGAAGCGCCAAAAAACAGAATCACTAAGAAGTATGCATTCACCGCCACTCACATGAGTTTGCGATCCGCTGGACAAGTGGAAGCATCAAAAATTGTGAAAGAAGTCACTGCGACATCTCCGAGGCGTGCAGTTAGATATAGGACAGCTTTAAAAAAGTTTAGTGGTCTCCAGAGAAGAAAACTGATAGCATCGGAAGCTCTTGCCATGTATGTAGAAGCCAAGTTGACGAGGCATCAGTAAAATATAATAAGAGATCATGGAAAAGATAGATTTCCATCTTATAAAAGGATACAAGCGGCAAAGTAGGAACGCTATCCAAAAAATGATAGTATTGTAGTAACAGATACTATTGCAGAGGTCAAGTTACAAGCTCTTCTGGACCATACAGCGTCACGGCTTTTGGATATTCAGCAAGAAGTTTTAAGCAGTAAGAAACTCGAAACCTGCCAAAAGTTATCTTTGATTTGCAATTGGGGATTTGACGGATCTGGGCAAGCAGACTATAAACAAAAGTTTGAAAATGATCCAAGTGCCAGTAATGCAAACATTTTTATAACATCTCTGGTACCTTTAAGGCTGATGTCAAAAAATATTGAAAAACAAGAAGAAATTATTTTTTGGCACAACGAAAGAAGTTCTTCCACCAGGTGTTGTAGACCGATTCGGTTTCAATTTCAACACGAGACAAAGGACCTTTCCATACAAGAAAAAGAACATATAGATACACAAATACAACAATTACGGCCATTGAAGTACGAGTTTTATGGTACACAAATTGAAGTTGAATATAAAATGCTATTTACAATGGTTGACGGAAAAGTGTGCAATGCAGTTACGGAAACTACATCAACTCAAAGATGTTTCGTTTGCGACTTCACATCGAAAGACTTCAACAATTTTGACAAAGTTTGTAGACATTTCTAGATTAGATTTCGGACCATCTGTACTTCATGCATGGATAAGATTTTTTGAGTGCCTGCTACATCTTGCTTACAAACTACCATTAAAAAAGTGGCAGGCTCGCGGAAATGAAAGCAAGGAAGTTGTAGCGCATAGAAAGAAAAGTATTCAGGATGGGTTCAAAAACGAATTAGGGTTGTTAGTAGATAAACCAAAGCCGGGTTTTGGAAGCACTAATGGCGGGAATACAGCGAGGCGTTTATTTTTATAATTCGGAAGTATCTGCAAGTATTACAGGTGTAAATATTGATATTATCAAGCGCTTTAAAATTATATTGCAAATAATATCAAGTGGTCATGAAATAGATGTAGAAAAGTATTAAATTTATGCATTAGAGACGGCACAACTTTTTATAGAGGAATACCCATGGTACCCGATGCCACCAAGCGTGCATAAAGTACTAATCCACGGTTCTGCCATAATATCCCATGCTATTCTTCTAATCGGGCAATTGAGTGAGGAAGCTCAAGAGGCTCGAAATAAAGAATTTAAGAGGTACAGAGAGTCATATTCACGCAAAAGCTCACGAACAAAGACGAACGAAGATGTACTTAATCTGCTCCTTATAACATCTGACCCGTCTATTAGCAGTTTAAGAAAGGTCCCAAAGAAGAAAGCATTGCCATTTGAGAACGATGTTTTGGCATTACTAAAGGCACGAAATGTCAATTCTTCCCCAGATAGCGATGAAGCATTAAGGTGGCCGTTGAAATGAGTAATTCAACATTTGCGTACATATGCAAAAATTACTACTGGCGCATTTTGTAAAGCCCGACAGATGTCGTAGGGAGTCTATTTATATTCTCAGAAAAATGTATTGCACTCCCCAAACTGAATCAGGGCCTCTATTCTCCTCCCGGTTGTTTTTGTCACCAAAAAACACACATTTTATTTTCGCAATTAGGTCCTTCTTGCTTAATTTTTTGTGTTTAGCAGCGTTTCATTTGAATCAATAATAAGACGAGAAACCTATAAAACAAAGAATGAATAATTAAATGCAGGAATTTTTATGATATTCGCCATAAAGAAATGGTTAAATCCGACAACTTCAGTAGTAAATAGTGTTTATACAACTATGAATTTTCATTAAAACTATACTTCAGTAGAAATATGTACTCTCTTACAGAAAACCTAATCTTAGAAATATATATTTCATCCACCGATAAAGAAGTAATAGCGGAATTAAAACCGCTATGTTTCCACTCAAACGTCAGAAATTCAACCGCCATCTTAAGTGATTCCGACAATTCTGTTTAGTTGAAATAACTTATAATTAATTAATTTAATAATTTGTATATTTACTATTGCAAAGGAATTTAGTGTACATATGTATAATAAGTATCGGTGTAATATTGTTTAGAAATGTTTTATTTATAATAAAAAACACAAAAATTTATTAAAATAATTTACTGTATTTGGCCCCACTGTGCACCGCGGCGCGCCGTAACGTTATGTATGGTGGTTATTATCTGTAACCTGGCAACGATTTCATATCCGTACACCTTACCGAAAAATAGCTTATATGCGTACAGTTTATTATTAGCGAATTAATCAATCTAGTAATTACGCGCTCGTGAAATTGCGTTACTCGCTGCTACACGGCTCGTATCCAATTTTTTTTCACATGCGCGTAATTTGCTATTTACAACTCTAGTTATGTAATATACTATTATTACATCTTTTCGAATATACACACTGCATTCAAATTCAAGTGCGTTTCTCCCTAGAGGGTGATTTCGCTATGAGGAAGTGCGTTTTATTGCGAATATACGCAGTCTCTTGCTTGTATTAGAAAGAGGAGTACCCTTTGGGACCATGTTTTATTCAATCCCTTTGTACGTTTCATGACCATACTAGCCGACATACTCGACACTAATAATTCTCATTGTGTTTACGATACTCTTGCTCTGTGTGCGAACTGTACACAAGGCTTCGCGTTTACATTGGCCCCGCGTGTCGGGCCCTTATTAAAATGTACTCACACAATGGACAACTCTGGTACCAGGGTCGATTTATACGGACTTGTTAATATAGGGTGTGCATAAATTGGCGGATAATCTAGACGTGGCAACATTCTGCATAAAATTCTGAATAGAAAATGTCGACGCAAAAATGTCGTTTTATGCCTCAGATGCCATCAGGAGCCATTTAAAATAAATGTACATATGGCAATATCGCATTCACGGGCTGCCCTGTTCTTTTAATCTAATTAATTATTAATCCCATGATTACTTATGTGGGTTGGCTCAGAGTAAAAGAGCAATAATGGTAGAAATTGTGATTCGGATTTCATGGGGTGTCCACACACGGGAGCATTCAAGTTGAATATCGTGGTCAAACGTCAAAATCCACACTATGGAACAGTTAATTCCTTCTTTCATTGTACTAAGCACAACTTGCTCTTCAAGTCGTACTATGTGCCTCTGCCGTAGCCGACCACTGTTCGCATTTTTGCCGGTTTCACGTAGTCGTTGATTTTGCCTTCGATAAACATGTGTAGAAGGATGCCTTCAATTTTGAAAACGTACTTGATACTGTGGTTTTGCCACATGTGCGTTTCCATTGCAGAAACCGTACATCATGTACATGCCGGCGTTCTCATTAAATGTAAATGTACAAATGTTGATCGAAGGCCAAATCAACGACTACGTGAATAAGAATATATGCCCCCAAAAATGCGAATAGTGCTTGGCTACTGCAGATTCACAAAGTACAACTTGAAGAGCAAGTTCTACGTGCAATAAAAGAAGATCCCTCCGTCGGTACCCGACAATTAGCTGTTTCCTTGTGTGGATTTCGACGTTTGACCAAGATATTCGACTTCGATGCTCCCGTGTATGAACACGACATCGGAATCACAACTTCCATCATTAACTTCGCTGCTTCCCTAAGGACACGTCGTGAACTTCGCTGCTCTATTGTAAGGCAGGACATTACGATCCAGGCTTTGCATCAACGTCTATAAATAAACACCGCTCTACCATTATTACTCTTCCACTCTGAGCCAAACTATATAATTAGTCATTATGTATCGCGATGGTATGACTTAAAGGGCTACACTTATTTTGTTTCTCAAGATTCTCCAATTTTTTTTTCGTTTTTGGGTACAAAGATTTGTGTGTACGGTATACATTTTTAATTCTGTTTTTATCCTTGGCTACACGATGGCGTAATTGACTCCGAGTTATTTCCGGAAACGTTTAATGTTTTTAGATGTGATTGGGTGAGCAGGAGAGGTGGTGGCGTCATGATAGCAGTTCGGAATGAACTTGCTTCTGATACTGATTATATTTCTTTGGGCGTTAATCTTGAAATTGTAATTGTGCGTGTCAGTATTAGAAGCACCGTTATAATAATAACAATAATAATAATAATAATAATAAATTTTATTACCCAACGGAAGAATCCAATACAGGGATAACAACAAAAAAAAAGAAATATAATACTACAGTATTTAAAGTAATAGTAAAATTGTAACTAATTCTAACATATTCTTAAATTAAAAGAAAACAATCAACAATAGAGCAGTACATATGATACATATTATGGCGGATTTCGGTTATTAATAAATATATCACGAAATAGCTTATCACTATTTCGGCACATGTGGCTAAGTGGAGCTTTAACCAATATATTAGTATTGGCGGAAACGATAGCAAATGTATTACAATTTCTAGATGATAATCTAGGAATTTGGAAATTAATTAAACCTAAAAGTTCTGCACTATCAATAAAGTTATGAATTATTTTAAACATAAAAGAAGCGCTGCTTTCATCACGGCGCGATGACAAAGGGGAAAATTCATGCTTAGATAATAATTGGCAATAATCTATATTTCGTTCAGGGTAGATACCGTCTGCTTTGAAAGATAGAAATTTTAGGAATCGTCTTTGGATTCGTTCGACTATTAAGGTATTGTTAGTGTAACATGGATACCATATTATCGAAGCATATTCAAGTTTACTGCGCACTAAAAATATATATAGGGTTCGCAGTAATAACACATTGCTGAAATATTTAGAAGTTCGCATTATAAATCCCAACGTCTTCATTGCAGAATTACACATATTATCAATGTAATCGATAAAACTTAGGCGGTTATCAAAAATAACTCCAAGATCTTTAACACCTGTGCTCCTTAGAATCGCGGAACCATTAATATGATAGCAATATTCAGCAATTACACGCTTACGACTATATGACACAGCGTAACAGTTGTCAATATTTAGAAATAATTTGTTTGTTTCGCACCACTGCGAAATCAAGTCCAAATTTTGTTGAAGTGAAATTTGATCATCCATAGAGTTGATATTCTTGTATATTTTTAGATCATCGGCATAAGCTAATATTGGGCAAGATATTGATGTAATTAAATCATTAATGAATACGACAAATAACAATGGCCCCAGATTTGACCCTTGCGGTACACCTGACGTTGATAAATATGTGTGCGATTTGAAACCATTGAAATGAACATAGTTTAGTCTGCCTTCCAAGTAAGATGCCATGAGTTGAAGGAAATTTTCCGTGAGACCGAAACTACTAAGTTTGTTTAATAAAATTTTGTGGTCAATGATGTCAAAAGCACGCGAGAAGTCAGTATATATAACATCCGCCTGGCCTCTATTGTCAAGAGTTAAGCTTAGATATTGCGCAATGGTTGCCAAATTAGTTATTGTCGACCTACCAGATATAAACCCGTGTTGTTGTGGAGAAATGTACCTTTGGACGTGGCTATAAAGATAATAGTAGATAACTTGCTCGAATATTTTTGCAAAATTAGACAAGATAGCGATTGGCCGGTAATTTTTAAGCAGAGAAGAGTCCCCTTTTTTAAGAACTGGAGTAATAACAGCACGTTTCCAGTATATGTTTTATGTGCTTATATATTCCTCCTGCCGAATCTATGGATACATATACTGCGCTTTTCAATGAAATGTATCCTATTGTTAACCAATATAAGCTAGTCATTATATGCGGAGATTCCTAGTTACCATAAATCGGCACATGAAAATAGAATGGATCGCAAGTTATCCGAACTAAACAATATCATTAACCTCAATAACTTAATTTAACACAACAACATAGTTAATGCTAATAACAGAATTTTGGATCTAATTTTAACATTTAATAATATTCAATGCATCTTCAATGATGACTTGCCTATCACTAAAGTTGATAAACATCACCCGCCTCTGATTTTCTCTTTTGATTTGGTCCCAGACACGCCAATAAAAGTATATCCTAGTCATGCCGCTAGGAAATATAACTTTCGAAAAGCTAACTTTAACTTGTTATATCAAAAAATATTAGACTGTAATTGGGCGGATGTTATTGCTAGTGATGACGTAGACATGCCATGTGACGCACTGTATCATATCCTCAATAAAATGTTCCATGATTACATACCTATTCAAACGTATAAAGGTCATAGTACCTGATATCCGTGTTGGTTTAGCTCTGAAACTAAACGACTAATAAGAACCAAGGAACACTTTCGGAGATTACTCAAAAAGTATAAACTTAACTCTTATAAAGATCGAGTTACTAGGTTACGCGCTGAAATTAGGGGCAAAATTAAAAGAGACCAGGAAGCATTCATTTATAGTTCTGAGCAGTCAATTCGTATTGACCCCAAAAAAGTATGGAATTATGTAAATTCGAAAAAATCCCGAACTAAAATTCCAGGCCTGATGACTTTCGAAGAAAGCCCTGTTGACAACCCGCAGAACATTGTTAATGGTTTTGGAAATTATTTTTCTTCAGTGTACACCACAAATACATCATCGAATCACACGGGTAACTTAGAATTCGATTTAAATAGTACACTTAACATTAATTCCATAACTGAGGGTGATATATGGTTGGCTGCAAAGAAGCTTAGCAATAACTGTACATCTGGTTCAGATAATATACCATCATTTTTGGTCCGAGACTGTATTCAAGCACTAGTAAAACCACTAAATCATATATTCAACCTAATTTTAAGATCAAAACGCTTTCCTGTATGCTGGAAGGTTGCACGTGTTACGCCCGTATTTAAATCAGGAAATAGAAGTGATATTAAGGACAAAATCTTCGAAACCATTATTACTGATAAGATCTATTCACACATGGAATCGAAAATAACCACAAAACAAGACGGTTTTATGAAAAAAAGATCAAAGTCGACAAATTTGCTGAACTTTGTGGAATTAGTATCGTGTCAGCTAGATCAGCTAACACAAGTGGATGTAATTCACACAGATTTTAGTAAAGCTTTCGATACTATCAACCATAGTGTGCTTTTATCTAAATTAGTGAATTGGGGCTTTAGTGATAATATGGTTGCCCTAATGAAATCGTATCTTTCCAATAGGTCACAATACGTTGAATATATGAACTATAGATCTGCATCATTTTACCCATCCAGTGGTGTCCCGCAGGGTTCAAACCTTGGACCCTTATTATTTTTGTTATTTGTCAACGACATAGTGCTTGGTATACGGTCTCGTATCCTCATTTATGCAGATAATGTCAAAATTTTTAGAGCTATCAAGTCCGGAGATGATTGCTTGTTATTACAAAATGACCTCTGTCATATTCAGAGATGGTGCGAGGTTAATGATCTTAAACTAAATATACGTAAGTTCAAATGTATGTCATTTACTCGTACCGCGCACCAAATGAACTTTAATTATGCTCTGGAAAATATTATTTTGGATCGTGTCGATGTTGTTAAGGATCTGGGAGTACTTTTTGATAAGGAACTGACATTTATACCTCACTATAAACAAGTTCAAAAAGATGCTATGAAAATGTTGGGTTTCATCCGTCGTATAACTAATCTGTTTCGGGACATTGACACAATCAAAAAGTTGTACTACTCGTATGTGCGATCTAAATTAGAATATTGCGCAGTTGTCTGGTCACCCTCATACAATGTACATCTGCAGAGCGTGTCTAGAAAATATTTGTTAAATTTCTATATTTTAAGATTCATGCCATCTACCCTAATGACACTATCACATATATAATCCTGTTCAGTGTTTATATTAAAGTCTCTCGTCTATAGTGATTATTTAACGATTATTAGGCCAATATAAATTGGATACTTAATCCAATAAGTGAATTACGTATTTAGAAGTGAAATAAACTAATAGTGTTTGTTCTACGTTATCGTTGAAGCATATTTTCACACTTTATTTACCTACAGGAGTGCAGCGACATCTTGAAAGTCGGGTGTGCGCGTTAGGGTGGGCCGAAAATGGCCAAAAAAAGTTTTTTTGGGAAATTCAAACTTGGGGACCTATGAAAACTTGTGGCTTGGTTTTACAATACACCACACAAAATTTCAAATTTTTAAAAAAATATCTAGCCGGTCCCCATGGGGCTCAAAAATTTTAATTTTTGATTTTTAGAAAATTGACGGGAATTCATTATGAAATAAATATTTATTAATTTATATAGTTGTGTATAAATAAATATTGAAATATTTTAATAAGTAGTCGGCTTTCACAACGATATTAAGAAAAAAAAAATTTTCATTTTTATTTTTTTTAAATTTAATGTGTTATTAATTGTTATGTACAATTGTGCAGCTATTTGCTTAATTCAATATTCAATATTAGTGAGTTGAATATTAAACCAACCCAGAACTCACCACGAGGAGGTGGCCACACTTCGAGTTCCACCCAACCCACCCACCCTCCTTTATTAGAGTTATTTAATCATTTCTTGCATCGTAATATTGTCCTTTATTTTCAAATTTTAGTAAGTCCTTTCTTGCGTCAAGCTTGGCTCGTATGTAGACTTTTAATGATGCATCCGTAATTGTCTTAATGCATCTTTCGACTGCCTGAGTGTGACAAGGAAAATTGTCAAATTTCTTCTGTTTTATTACGATGTCTAACAATTGTTCTTCAGACATATTCATTGTTATGGGAGGTTCAGTCACAATACAGTTAATCCAGTCAATAAGATCGATGTAGTCTTGTGCGTTGAAATTAAAATTTGGAACTTTAAAAATTCGATTTTTTAAATTGTCACGTCTGGCTTTAAGAATTCTTCTGACGGCCAGTTCTCTAATATGTTGCCTTGTATCAGTTAGCATCGCAATGAGAAAATTTTCAGGGTGTGCGAAATAAACATTTCCTTGTATCACTTTGTCAATAATAATTTTGACATTACTTGGGAGTTCTCTTGATATATTAATTGTTTTCCACAGAAGCATTGCGCCATTTTCCAAAATTTTAATTTTTAATTTCAAACCACATTCGGGAATATACTTTTATGACAAATTTAGCCAGTATCAGTAAATTTTCGGAAGGATCTTTCGTTGCCAAATACAATCTAAGAAGTCGGTTTGCAGTAGTTAGCCACCGGGAGTGTGCCATTTTACCAGGACTTTTTTCAGCTTATTCTGTTGGACACGTTCCTGTACCGATCGCTTGACACATCTTGAACAAATATTGTTGGTCACTGCTAAGATCGCTCTTATCCACATGGGGTAAATCAGTTCTAATTGCTTTAAATTTAACAATTGCCATTTTTTTGGAGGCTATAAGGAGGGAACCAATTGGTCCTGAGTAGGTATAAGGGCCTCTTGTATGACCATCTAGTATCTATAATAAATGGCGTAATGGGAGCTCATTAGCATGCAGCATACAGATACTCCACTGCAGTGGTTTATTTAATTGGGTTTCTAGTAATCGAATCACCCCACCTTTCCAACCAGTATTAACATTAGTCCCATCACATCCTACAACCATTAATTTTGATAGATCCACATTGCGACTTCCCATGTAACTTACAATTCCTTCGGAAATATCTTTCGCTCGTGATTGCGTAAGAGCTACATGACCGAAAAATAAACTGCCCGGTTCTTGGATTAATGCTACGTGTTCTTCGGTTTTAATTACCCGGCGATCCTTCTCCTGGAACATGGTTTGATCCTTTATCCCATCAAAATAGAGTCCTTTAATTAACACACTTTCATTCTCTATTGCTTCTTGTAATTGACGTCTATTTTTGGTAACTTCTCTTCTGATCTTATTTTTATCAACGACTTTTGCTACATCATCTTTCGATATTAACTGCATGTCTTCCAATACGGCATTCGCAATTTTCGCGACACTTCGACTCGACATACCTGTTAAATCTGCAGCTTTTGCAGTATATTTAAGCGGAAGCCTCATCTGGGGAACATAATTTACGTGGTCTTTTAATCTCGGTCGCTTTATAAGAGGGTAAGACCACTTAAAATCTGCATCATTTGCAACTGTATCACTGTCACTTTCACTGTCATCAGATGTGACATTTTTTATGACTTGATTTATTACAAAGTCAACTTGGACCAGGTACAGACTCATCAAAATTTATGTTAGTACTCGTAGTTTGTTTGGCATCTTTAACTTTCCGATCAATTTTTTTGTTCAGATTAGCCGTAACTTCCCTGTCAATTGTGCCAATCGCCATTATCCTTTTACCTCTTTGGTCGTCGATGAAATTCCATTCTATTTCTGGAATCTTTTTTGACTTTTCACAGTTACACAATAGTTTATTTAAACATTTGCAGAAACAAATGTCAAACAATAGTTTAGCATCATTTTTAAATGTTTCCAATTTTTTTGTTAGGGTTACGGTCTTCCTAGATTTAATAGGCTTGATAGCCTTTTGATACTTAATATTATATTGAATAATTAAATCAATTATTGTTTTGCTGGGCACAATTGGAAGAGATGCCCTAATCCAAACATCCTCTATTTTTTTAGCAACAATATGAGCAACTGCTCTTGTTTCTGGCTGTTTGCATCCATCCCCTTTAAGTTTCAAACGAACACTTTGAAAACATCGTATCATATCCTCGTATGTTGGCAACACATTAGTTATTTCAGGTAAAATGTCTTTCTCACTTCCGAATAAATACATACTAACATTTACACGAGTTTGCTTTGACATTGTAAAATGTGCATACACTGTTTAAGTGTTTAATATATTTCACTTCAATAAAATACACACACAATACAAGTTCTCAATTAAGGCACTAATAAAAACACAACTGAACACATTCGTTTTGAAAGCCGGACTGATAAAATTAAATTGATTTTTGTAATATAAGCAACCATAATCAAAACAAATCGTTTGTTTACTGTTTATGTTACGTGGAAATACTGGCGCGATACATAAATAAATTGTCTACACATTTAATATCTGCAGTCGTGCACTGATTTACGTAATTTTTATTATTTCCAATCAAATTTGTTAACAATAATTTTTTTTTTCGAAAAAATAAAAATTTTAATTTTTGAAGCCGCGGGGGCCCGGCTAAACCTTTTTTAATTTTTCTCAAATTTTTTGTGTGATACATTGAGTCCAGGCCACAACTTTTCCAGGGTCCCCACATTTGAAATTCGTAAAAAAAAATTTCGGCCCACCCTAGTGCGCGTGTGCGTTACTCACTGTTAAGTGAAATAGGCAAGGCCGTATTCAAATATAATTACTTTTCGCCTGCTTGTTAATTAAACGGCTGTTCTTATCCTCATTCTGTTCCTATTTGATTGTGTACCTTTTGTTATTCTATTATTTAACTAACCGTGGCCTAGTTACTACTCTGTGTTAAGTCGCTGCGGTGGGTCGCGCTAGCGTGAAATACGTCTTTTCCTTTTCCGAACTGCTTCCAAACTTCAAAAATGAATCAATGCACTTGCTGCAATACTCAAGCTGAGCTGCATACAATGGTTAACTGTTGCATGTGCAAAAAATACTTTAAGAGTACATGAGTTGATATTTCTAAGGCAGAAGCTCGTAAAATAAATTCTAAATGTGGCTTAACGTGGACTTGTAAGGGATGTATTAAACTAGGCGATGACCTAAATGGGCTGAAATCTGCTATCGTAGCCCTACAAGAAGAAATAAAACAACTTAAATCAACACCTCCTTCACAACACACCAAGCTTCTGAATAATGAAATAATAATCCAAGAAATTCAAGAGCGTGAAAAAAGGAACCACAACATAATTATTTACGGCCTAGAAGAAACATGTAGTACTAAAAGAAAACAAAATGTACATGATGTGAATTTGATGAAAGAAGTATTGTCAATTGTAGATACTAATCAAGATATTATAAAACCTATTAGATTAGGTAAATATGATCCAACACGTACTGATCATAAACGCCCTATTCGAGTGTCTCTTCCCAATAATTCTTCTGTGACCTCTGCGTTGCGAAACGCGAAGAACTTAAAAACCAGTAATAAATTTAATCACACATTATTGTCTCCAAGGATCTCCAACTCCAATGCAGAGTGAACTATACAGAGAAATGAAAAGAGAACTCCTGCATCGAACGGCTACAGGAGAGACTAACCTCGGAATAAAATATGTACGTGGCATTCCAACGATTGTCAATTCGGACAACTAAATATGTCCAACAGTAACCAATTAGTAAACTTTTTTTATCAAAACACCCGCGGTCTCCGTTCCAAGATTCACGAATTTTATAACAATATATGCAATTCCTCTTTCGACATTATATTGTTAACTGAAACTTGGCTTCGTGATTCTATCTCTACGTCTGAGCTCTTTACTTCTCAATATAATGTGTTATACGCTCAAGCTACTAACAGAACTAACGGACAGTGGCGGCTCGTCAACTTTTGGTTTGGTGAGGCACAGATTTAATATTGTCGACACTTCACTCGGCCAATAAAACATCTGTGTATATACCGGGTGACCCAGGGTTCTGTAAAAGCCCCATAACTTATTTGCTATTTGAGATATCGACTTCTATTTTTCATAAACTGGTACCCACACTTATTCTACATATTTTAAAAATATGTATGTTTTTGTACAGGGTGTCCTAGTATAAGTAACAGATCAAAGTTATGTTTTTTTTAAATGGAACACCCCATATTTTATACTTAATTTTTAATCCTCTTAAGAAGCTGATAAAAATAGTATAAGATACTATGGGTCTATTATGGACGGTTAGTTAGTTATGGGCAAATTTGTGGCAAAAACATGTACACATTGAAAATATTGCAGAAGCATTCCTAGCAAAGATTGCTTCATTTTTTATACATTAGAACATTTTCCACATCATGAAGAATAATACACATCGGCTTTAGTCCTTTTTTGTTAATACTGCTATACAGGGTGTCAACGTACGCAAAACAACGGATAACTATTTTTTTCAAATAAAACACCACCACGTTGCCACCAATCTATGGCATTTTTGATAAGCTTTCCAATGATATACAGTTTGCATAACAAAATATTAAGGATTCTTGAGATTTATCAATAAAAACATATTTCTTTTATTACCTTCTGATGATTTATGGATTTTCAGCCAAAACTATGCATTTTCTGGAAAAATTCCGCTCTACAACTTTGGTCTCTTATTATTCTTTCAGAAAATGCATAGTTTAGGCTGAAAATCCAAAAATCAACAGAAGGTTGATATATAGGGTGTTCCATTTGAAAAAAATAGTTATCCATTATTTTGCGTATGTTGACACCCTGTATAGCAGTATGAACAAAAAAGGACTAAAGCCGATGTGCATTATTCTTCTTGATTTGGAAAATTTTCTAGTGTATAAAAAAAGAAGCAATCTTTGCTAGGAACGCTTCTGCAATGTTTTCAATGTGAACATGTTTTTGCCACAAATTTGCCCATAACTAACCAACCGTCCATAATCTTAGTCTGTAATACCGTCCATACTATCTTATACTATTTTTATCAGCTTCTTAAGAGGATTAAAAATAAAGTATAAAATATGGGGTGTTCCATTTAAAAAAACATAACTTTGATCTGTTACTTATACTGAGACACCCTGTACAAAAACATACATATTTTTAAAATATATAGAATAGGTGTGGGTACTAGTTTATGAAAAATAGAAGTCGGTATCTTAAATAGCAAATAAGTTATGGGGTTTTTACGGAACCCTGGGTCACCCGGTATATCTTTAAGATATTCTATTGTTCAGCAAGAACCACGAGAAGGTGTGAAGATTTTCTTGCCGGGATGGGAAAATTGGAAAGGAAATAATAAGGTTGAACTATTAAATAAAAATAAATAAATATTTAAATTCTATAACAAAAATAAAACTCTACGTAGGTTTATAATAAATAATGGAATGTGTTATGGAAATAAATGGGACAACAAACTTAAAAATACTCTAATAAATATTAAATATAAAATACAACATAAAACTATCCATTTGAAAATAAATAAATTCTTAAACAAAACTAGAAATGTGTATATTGAATATTAAAGAAAACGGATCCTATTTATTTAAAGAGATTGCACAAAAGTGTTTCAAGAAAAATGTAATCAAAAAATTTAATGGTTTTTATATATTAATGGTATTCTTCTGTTCTTATTTTCAGCAAAATAATCTATAATTTGATCGTAAAAATGTTCATTTTTACAAAGTGTTTTCACAAATTCCTTTTCAATAGCAATGAGTGACATATTTGACAACCTATTTTGGCCTATTTGATTTCTTGTGCATGTTTTTATTCGTTTTAATACGGAAAAACTTCTTTCCACAGATGCAGATGTTACCGGTATGGTTATTATTAAAGAAATTAGTTTGTACAATTGAGGCATACATACTTGCAAGTCATTATTCTTTATATATTCTAACATATCCATTGGCATTTTAGACTCACCAAGAAGCTTATCTGAATATAGAACCCACAGTTCATTTCGTAATTGTATTTTGTCAAAAAATGGATATTGCTTAATTAATTCTTCAAACAACTGCAATGGAAACGTTTTTGAATACAGTTCAAACTTACTAACAGAAATTAAATCAAAGAATTTTAATTTACTTAGATCAAAAAATCTTGTTTCGATTTGTCCTACCACTGTATCTAAAATTTCGTAAAATATCTGTTTATATTGTAATCCCGTATCATCTGCATCATCAGAGCGCTTTCGCTTTTTCGGAGGATTTTCTATGTCAGAAAAATGTTTTTCGTATATATGATTAAAATATGTTTCATTGGTTCTAAATTCCTTTAATTTTAAAATAAGTGAAGTTAAACGCCCTCTTGCATACGTGATGTCAGTTAGTTTGTGTTGAAGAATTAAAAATACAACACTTGTTTGTTCAAAAATAAGTTTGAAGGAATCTAATAAGAAACAGAAATGGTTGTCTTCTAACAATGATTTTAAGCCGTATGCCTCTCTGATAGATATATTATCAAATTTGTCTGAATTAATTATAAAATTGAATACTTCAATTAATTTATTTTTATTTTCATGAATTGTAAAAATAACCCGAGATGTAAAATTCCAACGTGTTTGTGCATTAGATGGTATTCTTGCATTACAAATTTCATCCAATACTGCGGTTCGTTTTGTTGATTTTGAAAAGAAAGTAGAAAATCCTGTTAGATTTGAAAAAAATATTCGTACTTTTTTTATTGAGTTGCACGATTTACTTAGCACTAAATTTAGAACGTGAGCATGGCAATGAGTAAAAATTGCTTGTGGAGCTACTGATTTTACTTTGGTTTGTAAACCATTCAAATGACCAGCCATAACAGCAGCACCATCATAAGTTTGAGCAATTAATTTTTCTTTGATATTAAATTTTCCAAATGTTAACAGAAACAACAAGGTGAATAAATCTTCTGACGTTCGTTGATAATTTACATCATAAAATCCCATAAACCTTTCAACAAGTGTTCCCTGGATGACGTATCTAAATATAACTGATAATTGAGAAATACAAGTGATATCAGTAGTTTCGTCCACTTGCCATGAAAAAAAATTGGAATTTAAAATTTCACTTTCTATTTGATTCTTCAGTGTGTAACTGATTGAATCAATTAACTCATTTTGAATTGTTTTTGAAAGCCCCGAAAAAATTGAAGCATCATCTAATTTTTTTTTTTAAATCCCATCCGTTTTACTCATTAACAAAACTAATTCTCGAAAATTCCCCTTATTATTTGAGGTTTCTGATTCGTCATGCCCCCTAAATGACAATTCCTGACTGCACAAAAATATTGTCACATCGATTAATCGTTTTAAAATCCCCCTATTTTCCTTCACGTTGTTATTGTACGTTTCGATTTCAATTTGCCGAGCCGTACTTAAAACATTAACTATATTTTGTTTACCTAAAATGTGAAATTTACAATTTGATGATATATGATCTCTACTTTTGGAATGCTTATCAATAGAACGCGCTAAATTTTTTAAATCGTCATAACCTGTTTTATGCCATACCGACTCATTGCTATTTGAAAACAATATGCAAGGCCAACAAAATAATTTATTTCTAATCATTGTACCTGTCAACCAACTACATTTGTCAAACCATGCACTTTTAAATGATCGATGTTTTTGAATCAATAATAAACTAAGATCAGGGCAAGGCCTTTTGATACCTTTTACATAAACTTTATCATCGTACGACAACCGGCTAAATGGATTATCAAGCAAGAAATTTACGATGTCTTTACAATTTCTCACTGTAAGAGTGCTATTTCCGTCATCCATTATAATATAGGAATAAATACTATTTACTAATAAATATCAATAAGATTACCTTTAATAACTAACGCTGATCAACGGACGGCGGAGTGAAATGAATAGATTACTAACACAGCTGACAATTGCGAGTGCCGCGAGGTTCTCTCTCTCTATCACGCGGGTGATTTCGCCTCCGAAATCGAAATAAATCTGCACATTACTTCGAATGTGATATGGGTAAACTGTGTGGAGGCATATTAAGTTGCATAAATTCCTACCGCTCTGGTTCATTTCTGCCGCAAGTTCGGCCTGGATGGGCGCGCTAATTCTGATCATTAAAAATCGGGAATTTTCCGTTAATACATCCATTTATAATTACTGTATAATTAATTATCAATATTAAAGCCAACACGGAAGAAATTTATTAAATAGATTTATATTTTTATAAAATAGAAAATTAATGGTGAGGCAGTGCCTGAAAATTAATGGTGAGGCAGTGCCTCACCTGCCTCCCCTGACGAGCCGCCACTGCTAACGGAGGGGGTGTCCTGATAGGTTTGATTAACAATGTCTCATTTGAACATATTGATGTGTCTCATATATGTAATCGCGTACCACTAATTGACTTTATATTATGTAAATGCGTCATTAATTCATTTCCATTTTATATCATGGTTTTATACGTACCTCCTGACATATCGGTCGATGAATTAAATATATTTTTTGAAACCATTGTGCTCGTTATATTGAATCAACCTGTATTTATAGTTGGTGACTTTAATATTCCAGCATATAATGATAATGTATCGATTGCACCCAATAACGCAAAATGCATTACCTTGTTTCAGTTTATGAGTATATTGAAGCTAAATCAGTTTAATAAAGTCAAGAACTCTAATAACAGGTTCCTAGATTTAGTTTTATGTAACTTTGATGTTGCTGTTAACACTGAAAGGGACGATTCTCCGCTTGTGCCTGAAGATGATCACCATCCTGCACTTTCTATTAGTCTAAGCTTGGGTAAATCAATAAACAAAAATAAACCGAGCCCCTTTCCAATTAATAAACATTTGAGATATAATTTCAAAAAAGCTAACTTTGTCCAGTTATATGAGAACTTGGCTAATACAGACTGCTCATTTTTGGAGTTATATGTTGACGTAAACGAAGCATGCGGTGCATTTTATGATAAATTGTATGATATACTTAACCTTTCTGTGCCTTTGTCTAAACACTCGAACAAACCACACTTTCCTCCGTGGTTCAATAATGAAATAAAACGTAATATTAAATTAAAACAATATTTTCACCACAAATGGAAGTCTTCTGGCATTACCTTCTTCTATAATGAATTTAAAAGATTGCATAAACTCGTTAAGTATCAAGTCTCGAACGCTTATAAGAATTACTTACAAACTATTGAGGCCAATCTTAAAAACAATCCCAAGGATGTATGGAAATTTATACACCTAAAGAAAGGAACAACAAGAATTCCCAGTGAAATACACAGTGATGACACGTTATATTCATCTCCTCAAGAAATTATCAACGCATTTGCTAGCAACTTCTCTAGGGCTTACTCTAACAAGAACATTATTCATCCTAATGATACTTTTACTAATCGTGAAACACTCATAACGCCTATTATTCAGGAATCTGATGTAATAACGAGTATTAATCGACTCAAGAACTCAGAAATATGTGGTAATGATCGCATTCCTTGTTACCTAATCAAAGACTGCAAGTAAACCATTAACTTTTATATATAATCTCTCATTGCTTATAATGACTTTTCCTAAGTTGTGGAAGACTGCAGTAATTAGCCCAATTTTCAAACGAGGAGACACTAAAGATATTCAAAACTATAGACCAATATCAATACTTTCCAATTTTGAAAAGATATTCGAACAAATCATTTATCAAGCCATCAACTATCAAACACATATCTATATTTCACCTCATCAACATGGATTTTGCTCGGGACGATCAACGTCCACTAATCTGGCAATCATAACCCAACATATTTGCGAATCTCTGGATAGCCGTGGTCAGGTCGATGTTCCGACCTTTCAAAGGCATTCGATACTATTGATCATCAAATACTTTTAAATACACTTAGCGCATTTGGACTCTCTTTCGATTTTATAAAATTTGTTGCTTCATATCTTGGCAACCGCAAAAATTATGTTCACTACAATGGATTTAAATCGCATTATTTTATTTCTTCCTCTGGTATACCGCAAGGGTCCAACTTGGGCCCCTTATTATTCAACTTATACATAGATGATTTAGTTGCATCTGTATCATGCCCTGTACTGGCCTATGCAGACGATTTAAAAATTTACAACACCATTAATAACCTATCTGATTGCATCTTACTTCAGAGGAATGTCAATTATATTGTTGAGTGGTGTGCAACTAACAAATTGCACTTAAATAACAGTAAATGCGTTATCGTCTCGTACACTCGCAAACACAATGTAACTAACTACGGTTACAAAATTGGGGATGATGTGACATCACATTTCAAGAACATATTCGTACAATCAGTTCATCTGCTTTTAAACTGCTCTGCTTCCTAATGCGCACATCTCGGTACTTTGTAGATGTCAGTTTATTAAAACTATTATATTTTGCTTTAGTTCGAAGTAGATTGGAATACGCTTCAATTATCTGGTATCCGTATTATGTGAACGGATCCTTGTTAATTGAACGAGTTCAGAAGCGTTTTCTAAAATTTCTGAGCTATAAAGTTAATGGTATGTATCCTGATCAATCGGTTGATTATACATACTTACGTCAACTACATAACTGCGCATCCTTGTCTGAACGAAGAGACCAAGCTAGTGGATCAACCTGGTGGACTCACCGGAATTACTTTCCATGGTTCATTTTAATATTCCGCGGCTCACATCATGTCAACATGTAACTTTCTTTTCGCCCACTGCTAACACCAACATTCTGTTGAGAGCGCCGATTGCCCATATGAGTCGAAATGCTAATATAATCATAAATGATTGCTAATTGTAAATAAGAATTAACTATTTGTAATTATGATGTATACTTTTTGTTTTGTTTTTAGTAATTAGGTAATTTTTGTTCTATAATCATTATTATTATGTATATTTTTGTATTATGTATTTTGTCCTTTTTGGTTAATCTGTTGGACAATAAAGAAGTATTATTATTATTATTATTATTATTATAATGCTTTGGGCAGGTATTATTTAGGAGGGACGCACCGGACTCGTGGAAGTGATTGGACAAATGACTAGTGACTGGTATATCTAAAATATACTGGAAGATCATGTTGTGCCATATGGCGGCCATATTGGATACGAAAGATTCATATTAATGCACGATAACGCTCGATCGCATGAAACTAGTACAGTAACTAATTATCTAGATGTAGTCCAGATTCAAAGATTAGATTGGCAACCATTTAGCTCAGACTTAAATCCGATCGAACATGTGTGGGATTATACGACGAAGAAATCATGTTCCAAGTACAATAGAACAGCTTCGGTTTGCTGCACAAGAAGAGTGGAACGCAATTCCTCAAGAATATATTCAAACTCTACTTGGCAGTTTGCCGAGAAGAATGCAAGCAGTAATTAGACCTCGAGGGGGAAATACTCGGTACTAACTATGCACTTAATTTAATCAAAAGACTTGTCTTTGCTATCTAGTGGCACTTAAGTATAAAGTAAATATTTTTAATTTTGTTAACATTTGGCATAATTTTTTTTTCAAGATTTTCTTCTTAAAAAATTTTTAGATTGTCCACTAAATTTCTTTAAAATAAACTGTTTGTCGTAGTGGATAATGTTTAAATGACTTATTTCATCAAATTTTATTTTTACAATGAAAAATTATGAAAATTTAAAAATATTCAATAATTTTGTCCATGAGTGTATATCGGCGATAGATAGATTTCGCCCTAATTGTTTTTCTATCCTGATTGGTTTATAAGGCGCCAAAATTCAGAAAATTTGGTATATTTTAAATCGATTAATGGTGTATTTAAATAAAAATATAAAGAAATATTTATATGCAGGAAGTGCCATGGCTTCTTGGTTCTATATAACGAGCCTCCCCTGCATACAGTGCAGGATTTCTTCTTCGACTTCTCTTTAGATTTTTCAATTTTATTTAAATGATCTGATAATAAGGGGTCAAATTCAGCTAGCATTTCTGCTGCCTTTAGAAAAATTGTTATTTCTCCTATAGAGATTGGATCTACTTCGTCTAAAAGCAAGACATTGACTTGTTAAAAAGTGCACAATAGCAATCATTCTTTCTACAATAGCCCTCCATCGTTTTTTCGCGAATTCAAATTGTTGTTGTTGCTCTTTGTATGTGATTTTTATTTATTTAAACGGACTCCCGCCATTTTTGGAGACCCTTAATACACTTTGCGCTGTTCTCATGTTTTACAAATTGGTCTTTAAAACCCTTAGTTATAATTTTAATATTTCCTTTTCCTTTTTATATAAGAAAATACTTCCGGTGTACGAAATTTTACCAAAAGCTTTTCAGTTCTTCAGATTATCAAATAAGACGTATGTTCAAAGTTTCATATCAATTTCTCTATTAGTTTTTGAGATACAGCGCACACAGACAGACACACACACACACACACACACACAGCACAAAATTTTTTTTCCAGAAAAACGGATTTTTCCGTAAAAAAAAAATTTGAAAAAAAATCACGATCACAATACTTTCTCGTACTTCGTAACAGAGAAAGTAAAAAAGAAATGTATACCATAATATGGAACAGAGGGAGTAATATTTAAGCAACATTTTTATTACATAAATTAATAATAATAATTAATACTCTAAACTGTCTACACGCTCCGCATAAATTGAGTTGTGTCGGCGTCGTACTGTGTGCGCACGCCACACGATTTCTCCTCGACTAAATAGTTTAGTGGAGAATCGTAACTTGTATTCAACTCAACTAAATAGTTTAGTCGTTGAACAATTGTCCGTGTGCGTCGTACAAAAATAATCAACAGGTCGATTTTAAAGATCTTGAGTCATTCTATGAAGTAGTATATTTAAAATTTGCGTTTAATATTAATGAATTATTTGTTTATAAAATTCATTAGCATTTTTCATCATCGGCTCATCAACTTCAAATTTTAGAAAACATTATATCATGTTCCCGCTTCAATTCCAAAGAAACTGTGAAAAATTGAAGATGGAACTCCAACGGGCTCTATATAAAAAAAAAATCAAAAGAGTATGACCGCGCGGCGCCGCGCCTATTGGTAGAAAAAGATAATTAATTTTTATTTTTTCACACATTTGTAATCATCTACTTAGTAGCTAACGATTTTTACTTCGATTTTCCGGTTTGTCCTGTAGTAAATGAACGGTACTTTAAAGTGCCGCGAATCATCTTTGCTTTCTCGAAATGACTTTAAGTGTTTGAGCTTCCGTTCTATAATCTTAAAGATAAAAAAAAACGGTATAACATTCTTAACCCTTTGCACTCCAGCCTTGTGCTCATATGGTACACCAAAACAAAATCAAATTCATCTTTTACATCACTTATTTCACAATTTTCTTCGTTATAAAAACAGGTTAAGATAAATGGACGCATCAGTTACAAAAAAGCACAAGTTAGCAAAACAAGGTGTCGCCACAGCAGCGACATTTCATATTATAAATGTCGCGTTATCGGCGACAACGGAGTGCAAAGGGTTAATATTGTTGTTAGCCCACATGAAAAAATTGACAGGGTTATTTATAGGGTAAATCATCTGTATGATTAACGTTATGATGTTGTTACATCAGCAATAAGTTCCACTTGCACCAACTAATATGCAATACTTCGGTCTCAGTGCAGTAAACTTCGAAAAGTGTATTTTCAAGTGTGCATTGATTTCTTTAAATTTAGCATAGGCTTCTTTCAAGTTGCACAGAACTAATCTCTTCTGTACTTTTACTTTTTATTTATCAGTTCTTACGGTGCACAATCGTTTCATCCCGGCTTTTCACGACTTTTCTTTTATGAGATTAATAAAATTCGAGTGTTGCCTGGTTTGGGATTCGGAGAAGAAAAAATTCCATTTTGTTCAAACAATTTTTTTGCCACTGTAATTCATGTGATTAGATGCATAAAAATGATTCCGAATTTTTTCAAAAGTATGGGCACTTTTGGGAGCCAATATTTGAACATTAAGAATTTAACGTGAAAATCCCCATGATTCCACCAATTCTACACCCTGTATATAAAAAAAAATCAGAAAAAAAGTAAACACGGTCAAGATAAATGCCCACTTCCGGTGAACGAAAATTTACCAAAATATATTCAGTTCAGCACCCAAACAATTTTTCTAGGGATATAAAGAGACATTTTTTTACTGTTTTTTTAAATATTTTCACGATCACAATACTTTTGCGTACTTTATACGGAGAAAGTAAATATTGTTTTTTTCTTTCCTCTAATTAACTCTCTCCACATACATTTCAATATTGTAGTTTATCTGAATGAAGAATATTTTCAATATTACTGCTGCTATCGTCTTTATGTTAAAATATATTATGCGGTGCGGTGTTTATTTATGTTTCTTGATTTTTGTTTACATTACAGTTCTACGCGTCCACAGACGAGTTTCGGTACAGACGGTGGCCTTGTATTTCCTATATCGATCGATAATTCAAAAATTCATTCTAAAACGAGTAATAATTTTCAAGTATGCAACACATATCACACGCTACTCAAGTTTTTCAATGTGTGAATGCTTACGCGCTCTCTTGGTGTATTTCGAAACCCAATTTTTAGCATCAAAAATTTACATTGCGTTGGCATACTAGATATATAAATACAATGGTAGTACGTAAGGGGTTCTTCATACCGTCCCTACGAACGAAAACGTGAGTACAGGATGACAATTTTGGGTGTATATATGTTGCTCGCACAACCAGCGACAGCAAGACCGAGTGTCCGCAAATTGTCCCTCAGGCTATCGATAAATTTTAAGCCTGAAGGAATGTTTTTTATGCGGAATTTGGAAACAGAAAATCGCCCGGAAAGCGTAATGTCTTGCCGTAGA
This sequence comes from Ocypus olens, assembly GCA_910593695.2. Taxonomy (NCBI): domain Eukaryota; kingdom Metazoa; phylum Arthropoda; class Insecta; order Coleoptera; family Staphylinidae; genus Ocypus; species Ocypus olens. The sequence continues at coordinate 28,559,432 of OU343059.1, forward strand.
TGTACTCTCCAGTCATGGCTGAAAGGGATGATTTGAAGGTCGTCCGAATGCCTAAAATAATTAGTGGGAGTTGAGTTATCCAGTTCTTCGGAGCGTTGCTTATTCGGATCGAGTCCTTAATTAGTTTATTGAGTGGCTCTACCAAACCTTTACATTGCGGATGATAGGCGGTTGTGGTTTTGTGTTGTACACTGCAGTTCTGCAGAATTCCTTCCAGATGTTGGACTAGAACTGCCGGCTTCGGATAGTGATGATCGTCGACGACGCTCCAAAGCGTGCAATCCAACATGCCAGAAATGCTCTGGAAATGGAATCTGCAGTTATTTCGGTAAGAATAATTGCTTCTTGCCAACGCGTAAAGCGATCGCTGCAGACTAGCAGGTATGTGTATGTGTTGCAAATAGGCAAAGGGCGATAATATAGATGTGGACATCTGTGAATCGGTCATCCGGGTCTGGAAAGCGATGTAGTTCAAGTGTCTGTTCTCACGTCCTGAAAAACGATCGGAATTCGAGTATATTGCAGCGATCAGAAGTTTATGATCTGAGAAAACTATAAATTCGCGACCTTCCAGGTAATATTTGAACGTTTTTATGGCCAAATATACGGCTAACAATTCACGGCCGAACGTGCTGTATTTGCGTTCTGTGTTTGAAAACGGTTTGGGCGAAGAACGTCAGAATTCTCCTTCTGCTGCAAGACCGCACCAGCAGCGGAGTCTGATGCGTCTACCATTATGCTTAACTCCGCAACCGGGTCTGGTAGTGCAAGCATAGCACAGTAGGCCAGAGTAGCTTTAACTGTCATAAATGCTTGTTGAGCAAGTTGTGACCAGACCAGAGGTTTGTTGCGTGGAGTTGTAACAGCGAGTTTATTGAGTGGTGCTAAAATACTCGAGCATGACTTGATAAAGCGATGATAAAAATTCAAAATGCCGACAAAACGTTAAAGAGGTTTTGGGTCAGCAGGTTGCGGGAATGACAAGATCGTCGGTTTTGGACTGCAGAGGTTTTAAACCCGAAGCACTGATGCTGTGACCTAAAAAGCTTAATTTTGTTTCCCCAAAAACGCATTTGTCAGGATTAATTTTGATTCCGAAAAAAGTGAGTCGCTCAAAAATTTGCAAAAGGTGACGAACATGTTCGCGTTCGTCTTTACTGAAGGCGAGTATGTCTGGTGGTATGCCTTGACTAGATCGATTTTGGAAAATAACTTGCAACTACAACAGTTATTTGCAAAATCATGGGTGATAGGCAAGGGAAACCGGTGAAGACGCTCGGACTGCAGGAAAGTATAAAAATATACGAGGGGCGATTTAAAAGTGCTCGCGGAACGGTCGAGAGATAAATGGGCAGTCGCCAGCGCACGAGCAGTTGCGGGGATCTTAAGCAGTTTTTTGAGCAAGTGAGCAAAAGGAAAGGGACTGAAGAAAGCGGAAGTGACACGATGGAGGCGAATATTGATAAGTTTACCACTGTCAAATCATGAATGGTTTACACTTTGAATATTTGCTGTGAGTTTAGTTTAATTACATTATTCATTCGTATGACTTTTGTAAAACCTTAGTTAGAGCAATAAAGATGATGATGATTGATGTTAAACAATTTGATATTACAAAAAATAAATATCCAAGATATTTTTTCATATCGTTGAAAAGAGAAAAAAGAAACTCTATCAAATGAGTATAATAAAGATGAGCCTTGTCATTAAAAAAATGTAATTTTTATTTGTTGCGCTTTTGTTTATAGCAAAAAATACAATTGATATATCCAAGGTGGTGGATAACTAAGTGTTAAATAACTTCTATTTAAAACTTTTTCTCTAAAGTAGATATTTACTGAGCTATACGGGATATTCCATACTTTTCAGATACCCTGTATATTAATATCGAACCTATTCGTAAATCTACAAAATCAAGACTTGGAAAGATTCAATTAACAAATAAATTATTAATTGAAAGAACTATGTCTCTGCCTAATGCTCCGCCTAATACTGAATTATACCAAAAATTGCATAATATAATTATTACTATTATTTCTACAACAAATTATGTACCTATCTTATTCCAAAACGATGAGACCTGTCCAAATGTATATGTATCTCACGCCAAAAAGTGAAATGAACAAAATAATTGAACTGAAATTTGAAATATTAAGAAAATTGAAACATTTAAATTTACATACATACATACATTTACTTGGCAAGAAATTTACATTGATATACATTAATTTAAAAAAAACAATACATTATCTAAAAGTGGAAGCCAATTTGGCTAGCGACTTGCGGTCTTTCGGCCTTATTAAATGTATTTAAAGCATATTCATTTTTAAATATTCTAAAAGGCCATCGATCCGATCAATGAATAAAACTTTCCCTGTGTAAGTTGCGAGATCAGATATAGAGAAATTTGTTAATTTTAAATTAATTTTTCCTTAAAAGAGAATTTCATATTTTTCACAGGTAATGCAGCATGACATTTTTATCGTAATTCAATTTAGTTTAATTAAGGCGTTTCCATCGCAATGAGCTACTTTTTATTATTAATTGCGGGTTGCATGTTGTGGCCTATAAATCGTTTAATGTATTATCATGGTTTGCTGATCAAAAAACGGGCGGGATATCGGCTGTAATTAATTGCTTTCTAAACTTACTGCGTTCAAATTAATACAATAAATAAAAATAAAATCGTCGTAATAAAATTATTGATTAATAAGATGTGTATTATCTCAAGAAGAGATGCCTGACAGAGGAATAATAAATTATATGAGATATTGGGTTTTCAGCCATAACCAATTTATATATGTATATAGAGTGTTCAAAAATTTGCGAGACACTATTTTAGGGAGGTATTCTCTAGCACAAAACAAGCAAAAACAATTCATATAAACATATGTCTTAAATTAAGGGGGATAAACACTGTCACGAAAAGTAGCTCTTTTTATATATTTTTTTTGTGACATCACTATAAATACATTTTTTTGCGTTGAATTAGGCATTTTTGAAATTGTACCGGGTGACCCTGGGATTTGTAAAAGCCCCATAACTTATTTGCTATTCGAGATATCGACTTCTAATTTTCATTAACTGGTACCCACACCTATTCTACATATTCTAAAAATATGAATGTTTTTGTACAGGGTGTCCCAGTATAAATAACAGATCAAAGTTATGTTTTTTTTTAATGGAACACCCCATATTTATATGTGGTAAGTAAAACACGTGTGTTTGAGAATTTTCACAAATTTTAATGTCGAACAATGCTACAAATGTTTCGCCACACAGTGGCTTCATCAGGCAGATGATCAATGGTAAGACAATACTACAATTGCGACTTAAATACTATATTGTTAGGGGGTGGGGAAGTACATACATTATGGAATTTCACCAAGTAACAGCCTCATCAATCCAATACCCCATATTTATATTCTTTATTTACGGAGACCACTTTACATTAAATTAATAATTGCCTAAAACTAACACTTTAACAACTATTAATTAAACAATACACAAGTATATACAGTGGATATATCTAAATAATTAAAATAAACAAACAATTTAAAATGGTGTTATCCCCAATACGACACTATAATAAAATTCTTCGTAGGTTATGTTTGAAGCGCCGAATAGACGAGTCGATAAAATCAATATTTACATGTAACGCGTTGGTGTTTAAAATTACTCTGTTTAGGGAACTGTTGAGAGTTGCATTTGTGCGTCTCCACCTGGATACTAAAAGAGATTTCTCCCTAGTGTAGTACTGGGGCACATGGATATTTAAAAGTAAATTGGCTAAATCTATACAATCTACATTACTATTAAGTACTTTAAAGCAGAAGCACATTTCAAAGTATATTCGTCTTTTAACCAAGGTTTGTAGGCCGAAGTAATTCAGTAAGTGATTGTAATTATCGCTGGAGAATAAAATATTGCACTTATAACATAAATACTTAATAAATAATCGTTGTACGCGTTCCAGGCGTTCACATTGATACTTTTGATAGGGAGACCAAATAATGCAACAATAATCAAGAATACTTCTGATTAGTGATGCATATAAACGCACGAAACATCGGAAAAATCTTTTGCTACTCTATTAATGAAACCAAGTAGTTTTAGTGAGCGACCAACAACATGATCTATTTGCAAATCAAATTTGAATTTATGATCAAAAGTGACGCCTAAGTCTTTAATGTACCGAACTATCTCCAACGGACAATTATGTATGCTGTACATAAAATCAATGGCATTGGTAGTTTTTCTAGAAAATTTAATTTGTTTGCATTTTAAAATATTTAGGCTCATACCGTTGCTTTCACACCAAGTGTGAAGTAATGATATATCATTTTGTAGCTCCAGACAATCAGTTAGACTGCTGATATTACGAAAGATTTTGAGATCATCGACAAAGAGCAAGTAGGGGCTGCTAAAAGAATCCCCGATATCATTAACAAAAAGTAAAAATAAAATGGGCCCCAGATGAGACCCTTGTGGAACCCTAGAGCAAAGTGTTATAAGGATAGAAGTAGAACCATTAAATTTTACAATCTGTGTTCTATCTGAGAGGTATGATTCAACCCAGCTACAAAGCATACCAGATAAACCATATGCCTTTAATTTAAGTAAGAGTCTCTTATGATTCACTCGATCAAAGGCCTTGCAAAAATCCGTGCAGATGGAATGGACTTCTAGGTAAGTCCTTTGCGATGTAACTATTATACAGGGTGTCCCACGAGGTAGTGGACAGCCGATATCTCGAAAACGGTTATTTTTGGTGGTTTTAAATGGTTTGAAATGATGCCCCTTTCTGCATACAACGATTTCATTTCCGTTTCTCCATTTCCGAGAAAATGACCTCAACTTCAGAATTTCAAATGGGACACCCTGTATATTTATGGATTTTTGGAAAGGTGATTGAAAGACAAATACAGCAATATCATATTATCAGGAAGTTTTATTGTAAAATACATTGCCAATACATTCTGATTACGTGTAAGTAATGCTTCCCAGTTTTACGTATGACGAGTATGTCGACATGCTCCTTATCTATGGAGAATGTTGCAAAAACAATAGACGCTCTCGAGATTTATACAGAGTTCGACCGAATCGTCGAACTCTGAGCAAAAATACCTTCGTGAAGTGTAAGAAGAAAGATTGCGCAGAGGTTCTTTTCCGGTTGGAAAGCATGAAACACCCCGAAAAAGGTCAGTTCTAATAGAAGATAACGTTATAAATATTTTGGCATATGCACAAGCCAAAAAGCATGTATCTACTAGACTTCTTTCTAGGAGTTAGCAAATCATCAGTCTACAGAGTGTTGAAATTTAATAAATACCACCCATTCAAAGTGCATTTAGTGCAAGGATTAACAACAGAGGATCCTGGACGAAGATCCATAATCAGTAGCTTTTATTGCTGAAATAAAAATCAAACTTGAATACGATCCAAGTTTCTTAAATAAAATATTATGGAGTGATGAAAGTCGATTTCACAACAATGGCACTGTTAACTGCCATTACTGATCTCCTGATAATCCGCGTTGGAGGGAAGAAGCACATTTGGGGGGGGGGGGGGTGTGATTTATTTAATGGTCGTGTGCTCGGTCCTTATTTTATCAAGGTATACTGACTGGCGCTGTATATTTAAATTTCCTCCAAAATGAACTTCCAGATTTTTTAGAAGAAATTCCGCTAAATGAGAGAGCAATAATGAGGTGGCAACAAGACGGTGCAACCCCTCACTATTCTCGTCGAGTGAGTGAGTATATTGATACTACTTTTCAAGGACGCAGTATCGGACGAAATGGTACGATACATTGGCCAGCGCGATTCCCAGATATTACACCTTTGTATTTTCTTCCTTTTGGGATATTTAAAAGATGTCGTATATACCGCACCCCTACAGATCTGGAAGACTTGCAGAATCGAATCGTAGCAGCATGCGGAACAATTACTGCAGACATGTTGAGAGCAACTTGCACAAGAAGCCTTATGGCAAGACTTGAATTTTGTGTTAACGAATCCGAAAATCAATTTGAACATCTTATAGCCTGAGTTCTTGTCGCACAACTTTCATTAATTAATTTGCTATTTTTGTTTGTTAATTTGTTCGTTGTTTTTATATACGTTGTTCTTTTGTTTTTCTAAAAACAATATATGAATAATATGGTATCGCTGAAGTTGATGCCATTTTCTCGGAAATGGAGAAACGGAAATGACATCGATGTATGCAGAAAGAGGCATCATTTCAAAATATTTAAAGCCAACAAATTTCATTTTCGTACTACTAACCGTTTTCGAGATATCGGCTGTCCACTACCTCGTGGGACACTCTGTATATAAACAAATTTGACTGTGTTGATCTAGTGGGATAAAATCCATGCTGTTGGTCAGATATTTAAATGTGGACATAAAAAAATCACTTATTAGCTTATATATGCTCTATATATTCGTCATGGGTCGCTTACGATTGGTGAAAACAGTTCAGTAATTATCAATTATCATCAATTACAAAGTAGGAGTAGGTAAAGTTTATTAACATTTATATTTATAACAGAATCGTCTAGTATATTAGACCAGACTATATTTTGCAAGTCTATTTTAACGCTAGCGTAGTCAGTTCGTTTAAAGTTATGCACTGATTCGTTATGCAAGTGGTTGTACCTGTAGCTTTCATAGTTGAAATTAATATTAATGATAAGAGAAGGATGATGATCATCTGATTAACGAATTTGAAACCGCACATGATAGGTCGCAAGATCTAAAATCACATTTCTAAAGTTCATATGTTTATGAAATTGCGCTAAACCAATGGAAGGTAATAGGTCACATTATATACTCTTCCGATTCCGTAGACACGCCCTGAGGAAGTAACCCAACTCCATCTTCCTCTAAATTCCATGTAACATTTGGTAGATTGTAGTCTCCTAGAAGAACAATGGTGGCATCTGGATATGGAAGAGAAACATTTTTGACGGAATTTGTACGTTCCAGATATTTAGAAGATGGACTGTTTGGCGGAATATATAGAGCACATACCAACAGTTTTATTTATTTCCTATTTCCAGAACTACCCCTATCTCCTCTCTGTTGCCAGAATCGATATTGACAAGAAAGGAGCGAAAACGTTTGCTAATTGCAACAAACACTCCACCACCCAGGCTTTTAGTACTGGTAGTAGAGCTTCTATCTAATCTATATAGGGTATATCGATTATTATATAAAAATTGCACTATACATTATTTTCCGCACCCTCTAGCGGAAAAATGGGAAATAGGAAAATTAAAATGACCAAATCGATTGAAAATGTTCCGCTCTACAACTCTTAATACTTTCGCTGCGTATTTTGGGGTCAGTTGCATATCTAGCACAGTGCGCATGACGCCGAATGGCGTTCTGTTCAGTGTTGCCAACCTGTGTTTAGTAATTGTCGGTCTAAATTCCAACGAAATGTCGGTAGATGTCGTTAGTTTTTAAAATAGACAGATAGGGAAATTCTTCGACGCGAAGCCGCAGGTCCCATCCGTATGGTACCGATGGGACCTGCGCTTGCACAGAGAACGAGGGGATTCACCGACTTACGGATTTGCGATTTTGTTTTAATTGGTGATGAGTAGAGAGAGGATTTTAAGCATTGTAAAATGCTAAAATATGTGCATACATATGCATTTAAACCCCGAAAATATGCAACAAATATGCATTATTATATGCAAATAAGCAAACAATAAATTGAAATATGTTGTTGTAATTGAAGGATCACGTCGTGTGAACTAGCTGTTGTGGTTGATGATTCTCGTTGGTCCAACAATTCAACACTTGTAGATCAGTCGTTATCGACTTGATACAATATAATTTAACTTCAAGAAGAGAGGCAGGTCGACGAATAAGGTGATTACTTTATTTTTGGTAGGAATTACAAAAATGAGTGTGTTTTCTGTATTCCAGCAAAATTCTTGTTTTTTTTATTAATTGTTTTTCTCGCCTCCCTGGTAACCGCATTTTTCCGGGCTACCCGTGATCCTCGTTTCCATTTCTCCGTTCCATGACCCAGGCGGTCACCACAATGTCATTAAAAAAATTGTTTATTTATAAACAGTTTTAAGAAAAACATTTTCTTATTAATCTTAATAATTTGCCATACTTGTTGTAATTAATAAGACTACAGTTAACAAATCACTTTTTGAAACAACCACTTTCCTGGGCGATTCCACGACAAATATTGAATTGTACAAAAATCGCAAATCATATTTTGCAAAAATTTGGTTTTCTTCAAATTTCTTTTTATGGAGAGACCTGATAAATATGGGAATTTCCTGGACGCCTTAAACTATTTCTTTCTCCTTCTACCTCTGCTGCGTTACGCATATTTCAAACTAAACAGACAAAAATATGTGAACTTTCTATGTTTCCTATTTTTTTTTCCTTTTCCAACGTCCAATTATACGAAGTTTGAAAATCAAAATTTTTAAAAATTCACAATTCGTTTAAAAATAAATAGATTTCAAAAACCCAAGTTATTTTAGAATTAGAAGAGTGTTATTTTCTTAATTAGGTATAATTTTGTTGTTAATTAGAATTAATTTTTGTAAAAATTTTGCCACGAGTTTCTTATATTTTAATTTTTCTTTATTTTTCAACGTCGAAGTATTAGTTGCTCGAAAATCAAAAATTTCAAAATTTGCAACTCTCTTGGAGGTCTATTTTCAAAATCTCAACTTATTTTAGAAGAATAATGTTTTGTTAATTAGACTTAATTTTTGATAAATTTTTCCTACACGTTTCCTATTTTTTTTTTTATATTATTTTCTTTTCCAACGTCTCAATGTCTCAGTCTCAATAAGTATTATTTGTTCGATAAAACCGAACTTTTTGAGAAAAGTGATATTTTCTTAATTAGGTTTAATTTTTATGAAACTGTTTCTACACGTTTCCTATTTTTTCTCTTTGAATGTCCAAATGTTAGACAACTCGAAAATCAAACATTTGAAACATCTGCAACTCACTTAAAAATTGGTGAATTTTCAAACATCAAAGGTATTTAGAAGAGCGAGAATAATTTTTGAAAAGAAAAACATTTTTACACGTTTTCAATTTTTTGTCCGAATGTGGGACGTTTTAGAAATCAAAATATTCAAAAATCTGTAACTATCTTGAGAAGAGGTGTATTTTCAAAACCTCAACTCATTTTAGAAGAATATACGTTTTTTAGTTAGACTTGGTTTCCTTTTTTTTCTTTTTATTTTTCTTTTCCAACGTTCAAGTACTAGTTATCAAAAATTTCAAAAAACTGTAACTCGTTTAAGAATAAATAGATTTTCAAAAACCAAAGTTTTTTTAGATGAGTAATGTTTTCTTAATTAGGTTTAATTTATGTAAAATTTATTCTAAACGTTTCCTTTTTTTTTATTTTCTTTTCCAACGTACATTGGTTGTTCGCAAAACAAATATTTCAAAAATTTGTTACTCGTTAAAAAGTAAATGGATTTTCAAAAACCAAAGTTATTTTAGAAGAGTGATATTTTAGCAATTAGGTTTAATTTATATAAAATTTCTTCTACACGTTTCTTATTTTTTTGTTCTTTTTTTTCTTTTCTAACGTCCAAGTATTAGTTGTTCCAAAATCAAAAATTGAAAAAAGTTGTAACTCGTTTAAAAATAAATGGATTTTCAAAAAACCAAAGTTGTTTTAGAAGAGTCAATTAGGTTTAAGTTTTGCAATTTTTTTTTCTATACGTTTCCTGTTATTTTTAATTTTTTATTTTCAAACGTCCAAGTTCGAAAATCAAAATTTTCTAACTCGCTTAAAAACAAATAAATTCAAAAAACGAAATATAGCGTGAATATATAAATATTCAACCTGTTCGTAACTCTGCAAGCAAAATTAAGTCTTACTAAGACTATAAACAAATAACTTATTGAAACAACTACTTCCCTGGCTAGTGCCACGCCGGATATTGAATGATACAAAAGAAATTTGCGTTATTACTAGTACTAAGTACTAAGTGAAATAACATTGGTTTAAGATCCCTTATTTCTACCCACAGGACTAACCTGAAAAATAAAACTAAATTGAATTTGAAAACTTTAAATTATAAAACTGAACCTAAAAATATGTAAAAATTAAGTAAATAGCCATCTGCAGACGCGTTTCGAGATTTATCTCTCATCAGTGCAGCTTCGCATTTACATTGAATGTTAAAGAATAAAATACACTTACGTGAAGGTGACCGTGACCGTGAAGGAGTCGTAAACAAATGAGGAGATTATAGAAGGGTTGGACTGATTTTATACCTGAATTTAGGTGATTAGTGAAAGTACAGATGTGAAGAAATAAATGATCTTGTTTTTAGTTGGAAAACCGAATACTCGATTTAAATAATAACAAAAATAGAAACAACCTTACTTATTGCAGAAAGTATTAAATAAATTCAAAAAACGAATGTATCATTCAATATCCGGCGTGGCACTAGCCAGGGAAGTAGTTGTTTCAATAAGTTATTTGTTTATAGTCTTAGTAAGACTTAATTTTGCTTGCAGAGTTACGAACAGGTTGAATATTTATATATTCAGGCTATATTTCGTTTTTTGAATTTATTTAATACTTTCTGCAATAAGTAAGGTTGTTTCTATTTTATTTAAAAACAAATAGATTTTCAAAAACCAAAGTTTGTTTAAAAGAGCGATATTTTCTTAATTAAGTTCAATTTATGTAAAATTTCTTCTACACTTAACACAATTTAACTCGTTTATCGCAGGACGAATTGTCAATTATTATTATTAACATTTGGCCGGTATTTCTTTGAACGACTAGATGTTGGTTCATGCCCGAAATCGAAAATTGCACTTGTTGCAATGTGCCGTGTAAGAAAATGTAAAATATGCATTAAAAGACGAAATGTGCATTATAGGGCTAAATATGCAAAATATGCAAAAATATGCATTTTGCATAAAATCCTCTCTCTAGTGATAAGTATGTGAAAGCAAATTCAAATTTTACCAATCATCATTTCCGGTTGATTTGTCAGTATATCTGAGTCAAAATCGGAGGATCGGTAGAATATCGTAGAAAGGTATAAATTGTCGGTAGGGTTGGCAACACTGATTCTGTCCCTGTTTGTTCTACATTCGTCAGTATTATCTCCGCATTAGACAGAAGTACACGTGCTTTTATTCGCATATTCAAAAGTGTACACGTGTACAGGCAAACTATAAATTCTGTGGTTTGCGGATTTTTTTATTTTTGGAGTATATTTTATGCATTTAAAAATGAGTATTTCTGAGGATGAAATTCCTGGCCCCTCGGGCACAAAAAAACGTAAATGTAGTGTGAGATGTCCACAAAAACTTACGGTAGATGAACTGCTACATTATTTGTACAATTCGGAGAGTGATGAAGAGTATGAGGAGCAAGAAATTTCAGAGAGTGAAGATGACGACTATGAGTGTAATTGACAATATTTTGTAATCGTTTGGCAGTAGCGTTTACATTGTTTATTTGCTGTAGATGTTACCCCGATTGACGCTGTCGCTGCCGAATCAGAAGCACCCACAAAAACATGGCAAGATGAGGCTACAGGTATGAGGCAGTTTGATTTTACAAAGGCGAATGAAATGCTGGTGGACCTTCTTCAAAATCCGGATCCATATGAATATTTTAGACTTATTGTTGATGATGATATATTAAAAACTGTAAGAGAAGAAATTAATGCGTATTCAGTTGAAGTATTTTTAGAAAAATAAAAGTCTAGATGAAAGATCTAGAATTAGTGCATGGAAAGATGAATTGCTGACATTCCTAGGTTTGGTCTTTCATATGGGCACAATTAGACTCAACAAAGACTATTGGAAAACCTGTAGGTTATTCAATTTGAACTGTTTTTCTGATCAGATGAGTCGAGATCGATTTTTAGTTATTTTTGAGATGCTTGCATTTTGCGCAAAATCCTAAGCCAGATGAACCTGTACCAGTTGATCGTCTATATAAGATACGACCACTGATAAAATATTTTATTGAAAAAATGCGTTTGATATACTATCCAAGTCAAAATTTGGCTCTTGACGAGTCTATGGTACTGTGGAGGGGGAGACTTGTTTTCAAGCAATATATCCAGAATAAAAGACATAAGTATGGCTTGAAATTGTACATGCTAACCGAACCAGATGGATTAGTACTTAATTTTGCTGTTTATACTGGTCAAATGGATGAAATGGGAGGCAAAGGTCATGCCCAAAAAGTTGTCATGCATCTGATGCAAAATTATTTAAATCATAGACACTCATTATTCATGGACAACTACTACAACAGCTATGGTTTAGCAGAAACTTTAATATTAAATCAAACATACTGCACAGGAACCTTACGCGCCGATAGAAGAGATCTACCGAAAGATGTGACTGGCGCAAAATTAAAGAAAGGTGAATCTAAAGCTAAATATTCTAACGGTATAATGGTTGGAAAATGGAGAGACAAGAGAGATGTCTCATACATTTCAACAGAGTTCAGAAATGAGATGGTTGAAATTGTAAACAGAAGAAACGTAGCAAAAGAAAAACCGAAACCAATTGCCGAATATAATAAATATATGGGTGGTGTAGATAGACAAGACCAAATGATGTCCTATTATCCTGCACTGCGTAAGACAATGTTTTGGTACAAGAAGCTAGGAAAATTCACATTTTTCAACTTCTTCTTTACAATTCGTACGTTTTTTATTGTAAATACTCGGGAAAAAAAATTCTTTCTATGATTTTCGTTTGGAAGTTATAGCAAAATTATTGCCAGAAAAATCCTAACCTACACAGAAAGTTTCCAACATATTTCAACAAAAATTCAGAGTAATCGGGATGCAAATCGAACATCAAGAAAACGATGCCGACAGTGTCAGAAAAATAAAATAAGAAAAGATACGGTGTGGGAATGTAAGGCTTGTCCAGAAAAACCTGGTTTGTGCGCAGATTTGTGTTTTACGTTGTATCACGCAAAAATGTAGTGTAGTTTTTTTTATATAAAATATTCCTATTTGGTGTTTTTTCTAATATTTATAATTTATTTAGGCCCTTTAATTTTAGCTGACGCCCAGAGGCGTCATCCGCATATTTAAAAAAAATATCAAAATGTGCGGATGATGCCTTTTGGCGTGTTGTCATTTTTTTTTTAATGTGACAGTTTTATTATTTTTTATAATAAATCAAAACCTTTATTAGAATTTAAAATTTTACTTTTCAAAATTTTAATTCAAAAGTTATACCGCACACGCTAATAATCAGCCAGTGCGTAGGCGCAGCGAAAGTGTTAATAGAAGCAATTTGCGTTTTTCAATGGTTTTTTTGCATTTTTAGGGCAAAATATGCTTTTATTAAGAGTTGTAGAGCAGAACAGTTTCAATCGATTTAGGACATTTTAATTTTCCTATAATTTCCCTTTTTTCCGCCAGACGGCGTGGAAAATATAGTATAGGGCAATTAATTAATAAAGAATTTGAAAAAAAAAGCTAAAATGCATATAAGGTCACGATTTTGCGCACTCTGGCGGGCAATGCACGCATTATTAGAAAAGTCAAAAGACCTATGTCGATCAAAAATTTTCTGCTCTACAACTTTGGTCTCTTATATTTTTTCAGAAAATGCATAGTTTTGGCTGAAAATCCAAAAATCAGCAGGAGGTGACAAAAGAAAAATGTTTTTTATGGATAAATCTCAAGAGTGCTTAATATTTCATTATACAAATTGTATATCACTGGAAAGTTCATCAAAAATTCCATGCATTGGTGGCGAGATATATAGGGTGGTAGATTTAAAAAAATAGTTGTACATTATTTTGACACCCTGTATAGCAGTATAAACGAAAAACAACCAAAGCCGGTGTGTATTATTCTTCATGATGTGGAAAATTCTTTAGTGTATGAAAAATTACGCTAACTTTGCTAGGAACGCTTCTGCAATTTTTTCAATGTGTACATGTTTTTGCCACAAATTTGCCCATAACTAACCAACTGTCGATAATAGACCCATAGTGTAATACTATTTTTATCAGCTTCTAAAGAGGGTTTGAAATAATGTATAAAATATAGGGTGTTCCATTTAAAAAAAAACATAAGTTTGTTTTGTTATTTATACTGGGGCACCATGTAAAAAACATACATATTTTTATAATATGCAGAATAGGTGTAGGTACTAGTTCATGAAAATTGGAAGTCGATATATAAAATAGCAAATAAGTTATGGGGCTTTTACAGATCCCTGGGTCACCCGGTATATCATTTTTTTTTATTAAATCAATTTTTATATTCGAAAAAAATGTGTGTGAATTAGATTCTGCACGCCGCGGAAGCTCCATTGGCTTTAAAATTAATCTGAAATAAAAAATCAAATATTTTCGCAAAGTATCTGAATATAGTTTTAGTTAAACGTACTGAATTTTTAATTTTAAAATTATTCACAAAATGGCACACGTTAGAAAAAGAAGTTTAATAAAGACATACTTAGAAATTTTGTATCCAAATTGCAAGTCATTTGGATTGGCTGAGAAAAGTGTAACGCCAGTTGTGAAAGAGTCATTTTGAGAAAAACGCCTTTGAAATTTTAAGAACATGCCTCGAGCCCCGTTCTGTTATTTTTACGAATCACCGCATAATATTTTACGAGGCATATTCCACAAGTTATAGCTTAAGAAAATGTAAGAAAAAATCGTTTTTTTTTGCCGTCACAGTGTTTATCCCTCTTATTTAATTATATTGACAATTGCCCTCATTTACTTACTAACCAATGAAATCGAATAAAGTTGATGACATGATCCAATAAAATCCTAATTACGATGCGTAACGGACCACGCTCCATGTTATTTATTTATTTATTTATTTATTACGGACCCAACAGACACAAGGTCCAATTACAGGGTACAACCTCTATAACTATAATATATATGTATATAACTTAATAATAACAATATAATACATTTAGATACAATTTAGTGAATACAATTAAATAATCACTAAACACTAATAATTAAATTAAAATTAAACTAGAGAAAATTCATTCTAAATAAAAGAAAATAAAAGAAAAATTATTGACGTGCTGCAATACATGAAAGAACATCCTTTTTAAAATTAACAAATGAGGTATTGAAAATGTCAACAGCATAAGAATATTCATTGCAGATACGACTGAGACGAATTATTGGAGAGTGAAAGTAGTGGAGTGTGTTTGTTAGCGGATACATAAAGCATTTAGGGTATCTTGTTTGCAATCTAGGAATATGAAATTGTAGTCTAGCTAACGTTTGAGGATCATCAACTATGTAATGAACACACTTAAATAAATAACACATTGATACATAGCTATTATATGTAGATTTTTTATAGACAAATAATTGAATTCCATCAGCAATTCATGATAGCTAATATCAAATCGATATGATCGATACTTCACGAAGTATAAATACCTCAAAAATTTCCTGTGTACATTTTCCAATAAGTTCAGGTATTTTGCATATAAAGGTGACCAGATAATTGAACAATACATTAATTTAGATACAATATAGGCGTTAAATACAGTTTTTAGTACATCAATAGATTGGAAACATTTGCAATTACGTATTATAAATCCAAGCATGCGAAAACATTCCTTATGCATGGCTTATGCATGGCAATTCACCCTGGGTGGTATCTAATCAGATAATCTCTCATGTTGGTATTGCCTAGCAACGCGTTAGTACATGTTCTATAACATATAAAACGTCAGTTATTGCCGGACTTTTAAGCAGTTTGCTCCTGAATTCGATCTGTTTGTATTTTCGGGTGAAGTGTTAGTGCTTTCATCAGTGATGGTATTCATAGGCATTTCTCAAAATCTTGGTAAGCTCATTTTTACTACAATTATTGTGGCGCAGATTACTACACGTCTGACACTTGGTGTCACTAAATTTAACTTTTCAAACTATGAAATGTGAACTTTCTGTTCGGCCAATTGTCTTCTCGAATCTAACTCGTGACTGATTTTTCCTGGGCAATTATTAGCGTCTGGATCACTCTTGCTTGTTGCTTCTAGAAAATCGGCACTCCTGCTTCGCAGTCGTGCCGATTTTCGTCGCAACAAGCAATCGTGATCCTGCCGCTAATAATTGCCGGCAAAATCATAGGCACTCGTTATATTACTGTTGAATACACCACTATACTGATAGTAGATACATCTATCTCCGGTTATTGACTATCTATAGACTTCAGTTACTTCAATTAACTTGAAGCATTTACTTCCGTTTATTTAGTGTGCATTAAATTTTTTATTACTTTCATAATTGTGCTATTTTGACAAGCAATTGTTTTGTATAACTCAATATTCGGCATGGCATTGGCATGGAAAGTAGTTGTTTCAATAAATATTTTTTTGCCATTTTATCATCCTGTGTTGTAAAAGTTTCGTATTTATTAAATATTATTTTCCCTAATTTCTCGTATTTTTTTAATATTCAGGCACCAGTGCTTTAAGGCCAGGAAGGCATTTGGGGGGGGCACAAATTGATTCACGACCCCTCATGTGAAAAGTTAACGCCGCCGCGTCGACTTTAGTTGCTTCAGCATAGCTCTCGTATTTCAACTTGACAGAGCGTGAAACCATAAACAACGCACTCCGTATTTTACTTTTGATGCAACCCGAAACCGAAACCTTAAGGATCATGCGGTCGTGAAAAGTTATGCAGTACCCAAGACAACGTTTAATAAAGAACTTCATTTTCAACGGTAATTGCACAAGTGCATTGGATCCGTAACAAGTTTGCGCAATTTCGACAAACGAAGTCGTATTGCTTGGCAACAGTCCCGAGCTTACAAGGGCGAGGGGCTGTTGCCTGAAGCAGTGCGACTGAGTTTTACAATCCACGAGAGCAATTTATCAGACTATATCCCAACAAAAATATTACAACAAAATAAGACATGTATTTTCATCGCGGGCATATAGTGCCGGTTTGAATATTAAATTTTTAAACGAATCAAACAAAATTTGAATTTGAATTCATCCCGTGCTCGGCGACATTTAAGGCAACACAACATACACAGAGGAAAGGTAATTTATTAGAGGAAACGATCCAGTCCAGTTATTGGCACTTTATAGTTTAAACCGCTGTTATTTAGTTAAATTGTGTCTTTTTAATTTTCTCGCCTGCAATTTAGAGCTGCCACCATACGTCTTTGCGTGCAATGAGCACAATAAAATAGCTTGCAATCAACAGTTTTGGCGCTTGATTGATATTTTGCCGGTCAGAAATCTGTGGTTTTTGTAAGGTAAGCGTCTAGTATTATTTATAATTAGCACTTTTGTTTGCATGCTTACTTTTATGTTTTTTGGTATTATTACACATAGATAAGATTATTTTATTTGGTGCATTATAACCTCAAAAAGTAATATTTTTGTATATATTCACAGTGCCAATAACTGGATATTTTTTTTATAAATTTCTAGTTATTGGCAGGGATGCCAATTATTGGACTAAGTGATAATATTTTTATATGCTAGTTATTGGCACACTACTAGCCCTGAGAATAAAAATGCAAATATTGGCTTTAATTAAATAATACCTAGCCGGGTATTTACTTCTTTCTTTTTCCCATTTCTAGCTGTTTTCATATCTGACAAAAATGCCTAGAGTAAAGCAGAGTAAATTATACAAGAAAACATACCAGGCGACCCAGCGATCTGTAAAAGCCCCATAAATTATTTGCTATTTGAGATATCGACTTCTAGTTTTCTTGAACTGGTACCCACACGTATTCTACATATTTTAAAAATATGTATGTTTTTGTACAGGGTGTCCCAATATACATAACAGAACAAAGTTATGTTTTTTAAATGGAACACCCTATATTTTATACTATATTTTCAACCCTCCTAAAAAGCTGATAAAAATAGTATAAGATAGAATGCGTCTATTATGGACGGTTGGTTAGTTATGGGCAAATTTGTGGCAAAAACAAGTACACATTGAAAACATTGCAGAAGCGTTCCTGGCAAAGATAGCATCATTATTTATACACTAGAAAATTTTCCACATCATAAAGAATAATTCACATCGGCTTTGGTTCTCTTTTATTCATAGTGCTATACAGGGTGTCAACATACGCAAAACAATGGATAACTATTTCAAATGGAACACCCTATATATCTTACCACCAATGCATGGAATTTTTAATAAGCTTTCCAATGATGTACAATTTGTATAATTAAATATTAAGGATTCTTGAGATCTATCAATAAAAACATATTTCTTTTGTCACCTTCTGCTGATTTTTAGATTTTCAGCCAAAACTATGCATTTTCAGGAAAAATTATAAGAAGCCAAAGTTGTAGAGCTTTTAAGATAATGCGTGCATTGCCAGCCAGAGCGAGCAAAATCGTGACCGTATATGCATTTTAACGTTATGTTTTCAAATTTTTTATTAATAAATTGCACTATACTTTATTTTCCGCACCCTCTAGCGGAAAAACTGGAAGTTATGGGGAAATTAAAATGGCCCATATCGATTGAAAATTTTCCCCTCTACAACTCTTAATAGAATCAATTTTTGCCAAAAATGCATAGTTTTCCCTAAAAACGCAAATTGAAAATGTATATATCAATTTTTGCGTTTCTCAATGGTTTTTTACATTTTTAGCGAAAACTATGCATTTTGGGCAAAAATTGCTTCTTATAAGAGTTGTAGAGCGGAATATTTTCAATCGATGTAGGTCATTTAAATAATTCTATAATTACCCGTTTTTCTGCTAAAGGACGTGGAAAATAAGGTATAGTGCAATTAATTAACAAAAAATTTGAGAAAAACTCTAAAATGCATATACGGTCACGATTTTGCGCACTCTGGCGGGCAATGCACGCATTATTGGAAAAGTCGAAAGACCTGTATCGATCGAAAATTTTCCACTCTACAACTTTGGTCTCGTATTATTTTTTCAGAAAATGCATAGTTTTGACTGAAAACCCAAAAATGTGCACAAGGTGACAAAAGAAAAATGTTTTTATGGATAAATCTTAAGTATCCTCAATATTTCATTATGCAAATTGTACATCATTAAAAAGCTTATTAAAAGTTCCATGCATTGGTGGCAAGATATATAGGGTATTCCATTTGAAAAAGAATAGTTATCCATTATTTTGCGTATGTTGACACCCTGTATAGCAGTATGAACAAAAAATAACCAAAGCCGATTTGTATTATTCTTCATGATGTGTAAAATTCTTTAGTGTATAAAAAACGACGCTAGCATTGCTAGGAGCGCTTCTGCAACTTTTTCAATGTGTCCTTGTTCTTGCCACAAATTTGGCCATAACTAACCAATCGTCCATAATAGACCCATACTATCTTATACTATTTTTATCAGCTTCTTAGGAGGGTTGAAGATAAGGTATAAAATATAGGGTGTTCCATTTAAAAAAACATAACTTTGGTCTGTTGTGTATATTGGGACACCCTTTACAAAACATACATATTTTTAAAATATGTAGAATAAGTGTGGGTACCAGTTCAAGAAAACTAAAAGTCGATATCTCAAATAGCAAATAAGTTATGGGGCTTTTACAGATCGCTGGGTCACCCGGTATAACGAAGAATCAATTAAAAACGCCCTGGAGTCCGGCATGTCCAAGAGGAAAGCATGATAATTATATGGTATCCCGCGTCCGACTTTACAATATAGATTATCGGATAAATTAAAAAAGAAAAACTGGTCACGGACCTTTACCAATTCTGTCAGTTGCCTAGGAAGACACGTTAGTGAAATGGGTGCTTGATAACCAAAGGAAAGATTTTCCTCGTAGGGAAGACGATGTGCAGATCTCAGTTAAAAACTTTCTGGGCAGCAGAAAAAGGAAAACACCATTTCAAAACAATTTGCCAGGCGACAAATGGTTTAAGTGGTTTTTATAACGTCATCCTTGTCTTAGAATAAGAACTGCCGAAGCAGTTACCCAGAGTAGTGGCAATGTTTCAGAAAATAATATCAAAAAATGGTTTTCTGAGGTAGAAAGCTATTTAAAAGAAAAGGGTTGGGATAACATTCTTCAAGATTCATCGAGAATTTATAATGGAAATGAAACTGCTTTTCTTTTAGGCCCAAAACAGTCAAAAGTTCTTTAAAAGGAAGTATGTTTACGAAATAGATGTTGCACCTGCCAGATCAAATTTGGCGGTAATGTTTACATTTTGTGCCCATGGAGTAACGACTCCCCCTTAATTATCTAACCATATAAAAGGTTACCCAAGAACATAGCGGATTCAGTACCTCAAGGATGGGGTGTCGGTATTAGTGATAACGGATGGATGAAATCCGAACTATTTTATGACTATGTAGGCAATGTGTTGCATAGGGCTCTTGTGAAAAGAGACGTTACTTTTCCTGTTATTTTGTTTGTCGACGGCCACAAAACCCATATGACATTTAAATTAAGTGAATTTTATACTCGACTTCAAATTATACTGAATCAATTATACACTAATGCGACAAGAATATTCCAACCTGCGGATGTTTCCGCACTCAGGCCCATCAAAGATTACTGGAAAAGGCGCTTTTGGAGGCGTGAAAACTCTCTTCAACAATTTAAAACGTTAGAATTCGCGCCTTTCTTGGAGCATGTGATAGCAAGCATCAAACAAAGTAATATTAAGAATGGTTTTCGTGCCTGCGGATTGTTTCCATGGAATCCTTCAGCCATTGATTTTAAAAAGTGCATTGGAAAAAATTTCAATAAGGATGAAACATGTATTAATAATAATAAAAATAATAAACCACTTTATTTGTAAACAAAGTAAAATAAAACGAAAATAGAATTGAAATATACAAATAAGAACATTAATTTTACTAATAATACAAAAACAATTTCAATTTCTAATCATGGTTGAACAATAAGTTGACACATTTTGCGAAATAGTTGGACACGATAAAATAACAAAAATCGCACATAATATAGAAAACAATAAATCAATTGATAACAATGAAAACCTATTGTATCAAATTTGGAAATCATTTAATATACTAAATAATATAAATAATGATAACGCAAAAATAGCAACTTTGACCTTACAAAACGACAAGATATTCCGATTGTTTTTGAATCAAATGAATTGAAGAATGAGCCTCTTAAAATAATTTCAACATACGAAAACCTCTTAGAAAAAGATATTCAAAAAATATCGTATCCTAGTCCTCGGCAAAGAGAAACTGGCATCGATGAAGAGACTGAAAATTACGATTACATAGTCACTTATTCTGACCTGGTACTCCTCGTAGGAATAATAAAGGACCATGTACTTCAAAAGATGAAATACCTTATGTAATTACATCTAGTGGTTGGAAAAAAAAATTAGTGATAAAAAGCCGCCAAAGAAGAGGTCGAAAAGTAGAAGGACAGACGAAAAGAAGAAAGACTCAAAAAAAGCATTGCGATAAAAAAATCCAACATGTCTGCTAAAAATGTAAAAAAAAATCCAAAAAAAGAGAGATGACTTGTGGGGGACACCTTGAGCATAGGAGCAGTAGAAATCCGAGGCAGCAATGGTGCCGTAACTTGGGAAACGAAAAAAATATAGATATTAAAAAAATATCAGAGACTGAAAGTACCTAATTTAATTTGTACGTGTTTCCTTAGTCATAATAAACCAGCAAAAGAAGGATGAGCAGTTATTTTATATCATACCGTAATTCTAATGTAGCGTACTAAGTGGCAGAGTCATTAGTTGAGCTTTGTCGACAACTCCCACAACGTTACATCTGGTGACCCCGACGTGATCCGCACTGAAACGAACCTGTACCCGCTTGGAATTATACGGGATCAAGATCCAGGGACCCCTCCGCAGTTATTCCATCTGGAATGTTTTCCCCAAGACACTGACGGCCACGCCAGAAAATCCCCAAACGATCACCTACCGTCTATTTTCCACGCACGAAGGCCGCAACCGACCGTCACTGCCGTACCTGCAAAACGCGGTCTACTTTGTACCGGCCTGTGCTTAAGTTGTTTCTTTATTCAACCTCTGTTTCTACTTTATACTATTCTAATCTATCCTTCACAAACACTTTTACACGTACTAAGGGCTATGGTTGATAAGGTTGAGTCCACAGTCAATAATTTTCGATATAAATTACCTATATTTTCAAAATTTGAACCAACAATATGGTTCATCCAAATTGAATCCGTTTTTAAAAAACTATCGCATAATGAACTCTCTCCGGAAATTTCATGACGTGGTCGCAGCCCTACCCGCCGACATAGCGATTGAAGTTCGCGATATGCTAATCAATCCCCCAGAATTTTTTCCTGCTCAAATCAGAAGTTATAAAGCGTACAACGGTTTCCGAAAAGTGTCGCATGCAACAACTTTTGTCCAAGGAAACTATTGGCCTGCAAACCCCGTATTCCTTAGCTGTTTGCCCACTGACGTGCAACGGATACTAATTTCGGCAAATACATCCAGTTTAAATGATTTAGCCGACATGACCCGACCAGATCCTCGAGATTTCTGGCTCGCATACCATTTGTGCAATGACCTCTGCGCCTCGGATGATTCCAACAACAACGACTGACAATTCCTTACATTTGCAAAACCAGATCACTGCCTTAACGCACCAAGTTGAGAAGTTGTCTGTTTAATTCTCAAATTTTACAAGGAATAGGAGCCGTTCAAAATCAAGACTTAATAGCAACGATGACAAGTCATCAAGTTTTGTTGGTATCACAGGTACGCAGAGAAGGCGAGCAAATGCACACCTCCTTGCGATTGGGGAAACGGACAGCGGCAGGGCTAATGTCAACCCATTGTCCTGCCATATCTCCAGGTCATTTATTCTTCATACGCGACACTAATTCTGGGACCAAATTTTTAGTCGACACGGGAGCCCAGGTTAGCATCTTGGCGGTGAACCAATTCTTCGTCAACACTCATCGTCCCGCAAAATTTTCGCTCACAGTTACTGGTACTTTTATATTCGAAATTAATAATTATTATCGGCCTGGACGTGAATTTTCAATGGAACTTGTTAGCACAAGTTAACCATTCGATTCTGGGCGCTGACTTCCTTCGGCATTTCAACATCACCGTTGGCATTGCCCACGATCGTCTTGCAAGGAATGCATTCGGTCTTTCAGAACTAAACTCACTCACTTTTCAAAATTCGCCATATTCAAAATTGCTACAACAATTTTATGATTTGTCAACCCCTTTCGATCTGTCACAACTTATCAAACATGATGTGTATCATCACACCACAACTTCTGGACCTCCTGTTTTTGGCCGAGAACGGCGATTACCGCCACATAAATTCCTAATAATTGCGAAGGACGAGTTTGACAAATTGTTACAACTCGGCTTCGTTCGACCTTCCTCCAGCCCTTGGGTGACGCCACTACATCTGGTTGCTAAACCAGATGGTTCTTGGCGCCTATGTGGAGATTATCGGGGTCTAAATCGAATCACGATTCCACACCGCGTATAACTGTTGTGATTGTACGTTATTTTCCAAAATCGATTTAGTCAAGGCATACCACCAAATTCCAATTCATCCTGCAGATATTCCTAAAACGGCAAACACAACACCTTTCGGCCTATACGTATATACTAGGATGAGTTTTGGTCTAAGAAACGCCGCCCAGACGTTTCAGAGGTCTATGGACTCGGTTTTACGCGGACTACCATTTTGCTTGGCGTACATTGACGACATTCTCGTCCTCAGTAAAGACGAACGCGAACATGTTCGTCACATCTTCAAAATTTTTGAGCGACTCGCTACTTTTGGTATCAAAATTAATCCTGCCAAATGTGTTTTCGGTCAAACAAAATTGAACTTTTTGGGTCACAGCATCAGCAACCTGCTGACCCGAAAGCTCTTCAACGATTTCTCGACATTGTAAACTTTTATCATCGATTCATTAAAGCATGCTCGAGCATTTTAGAGCCGTTTAATCATCTCGCTGCTTCAACTCCACGCAACAAACCACTGGTCTGGTCACAACCTGCTCAACAAGCATTTATAACAGTTAAGGCTGCTCTTGCCAACTGTGCTATGCTTGCACTACCAGATCCGGTTGCGGAGTTAAGCACAATGGTGGACGCATCAGAGCATGTTTGGCCGTGAATTGTTAGCCGTATATTTGGCAATTAAAAAGTTCAAATATTACCTCAAAGGTCGCGAATTTATAGTGTTTACAGATCATAAACCTCTGATCGCTGCTATCAATTCTAATTCTGATCGTTTTTCAGGACGTGAGCACAGACGCTTGACCTTCATTGCGCAATTCACTACTGATATTCGACACATCCCGGGTAAGTAAAACAACGTGGTTGACATACTGTCGAGAGTCGAAATTATTGCTTTAGACCTCAACCTCCTTGCAAAATTACAATCTGAGGATTTGGAATTACAATCTCTTCTTGGTAGCACTACTACAGCACTCAAACTGGAGAGGGTCATCCCTGACGGCACAAGCACACACATCTACGTAGACACTTCTCTTGCACAACGGCGCCCTTATGTCCGTCCTGCACTAAGACACGAAGTTTTGTGTTCTTTGCATGAGCTTACGCACCCTGGCGTTCGTGCAATGAAACGTCTCGTAACAGCACGTTACGTGTGGCCACGGATGAACCACGACATTGCACAATTTGTCAAATCTTGTTTGAGCTGCCAGAAGGTCAAAATTTATCAACATACTAAATTTCCGGACCCAGATAGCCATTTCACTGACGTCTAAATCAACATCACAGACCCTTTGCCCATTTGCAACAATTTCAGATATCTTCTGGTCTGCATCGATCGCTTTACGCGTTGGCCAGAAGCTTTACCACTTTTCGAAATTACTGCAGTTTTCATTTCCAATGCCTTTTTGAACTGTTGGATTGCACGCTTTGGAACGCCATCGACGGTCATCACTGACCGAGGTCGGCAGTTCCAGCACAACATCTGGAAGGAATTCTGCAAGACTTTCGGAATTTCACACAAATCCACAACCACCTACCATCTGCAATGCAACGATCCGAAGAACTGGGTAACTCACCTTCCACTAATTCTTTTAGGCATTCGGACAACTTTCAAATTATCTCTTTCAGCCACGGCTGCAGAGTTCGTCTACGGTAAGACTTTACGCTTGCCGGGCGATTTTTTTTTTTAATTCCGCAACCAAAAATAATCCTTCAAAATTTCTTGACTTGAGGGACAATCTATGTGTCCTTAGTCCTGCCATTGTTCGTTACTATAGTCGCAAGTCTTTTATTCACCCTGATTTGTCCACATGTACACGTTTTTATTCGTCGTGATAGCATTCGCAGCATTGCACATCCATCCTACGACGGTCCGTACAAGATTTTAAGTCGAAATTCCAAATTTTTTACGATCCGCATTTATTTTTAATATATCAGCAACTTCTATGAAAAATACACCTCACGTCCTCATTTATTTCCGCGTTCCATTTTGAAATCTGAAAATAGCGCCTCTACATCTTCTTTGAAAAAACGCGTCTCTTTTTCTTGTGTTTTTCTCGTTTTGGTTTTTCTTAGATGGGGGTGATGTGGGGACACCTTGAGCATAGGAGCAGTAGAAATCCGAGGCAGCAATGGTGCCGTAACTTGGGAAAAGAGAAAAAAAAAATGCATTAAAAAATATCAGAGACTGAAAGTACCTAACTTAATTAGTACGTGTTTTCTGAGTCAAAATAAACCAGCAAAAGAAGGATAAGCAGTTAATTTATATCATACCGTAATTCTAATGTAACGTACTAAGTGGCAGAGTCATTAGTTGAGCTTTGTCGACAACTCTCACAACGTTACAAGTCTAACCAAAAGGAATAACAGCATATATTATTAAAGACATTGACTACTAATAAATCTAAAAAATAAATAAAGTCTTCAAAAATCTTCGACCAGAAACCAATACATGTTCAAAACCTATTCAATGATGTTGACAAAGAAGAAACCAAAATGGAGATTAACATAACTTCTAATATGATGCCAGAGACCAAAATTGAGGATAATGATGTACTGGTAGTAGCATCAGGTTTGTGTTACATATGTACAAGGAATATTAATAGTATTAATAAAGGTATTAAATGTAAAGTATGCCTTATAAGGCAATATCACAACATTTGTTCACAGTAGTTTAAATTATATTCAGAAAATTATATATTAATACCTAATAAAAATATATTAGCTATAATCTAATAAATTTATATCTTTTACAGATAAAATAGAATTTAGCAAAAAAATGTGTTTTATTGGTAAAATTTTCTTCTTTTATCAATTTTATACAGTAAACCAAACAATTCCATTCACTGATAAGCTTCTATGCCAATTATTGGTTTGTTTCTGCCAATAACTAGACTCTAGTATCTTTGGAATTTTTTTTTTTCGTTCATAAAAAATGATAGCAGAAGAGTTGTTTTTTCAGAAAGTATTCTTATAGCATCAGCTTTATTAAAAAAAATGTATATAAGTAAAATCTCTATAAAAAGATAATAATAATAATGATTAAAACAGAATAAATTGAGATAAAGGCGAAAGTAGGCTAAATATATGAATATTCAACCTGTTCGTAACTCTGCAAAATTAAGTCTTATTACGACTACTAACAAATATGTAACTTATTGAAACAACTACTTCCCTGGCTAATGCAGAGTTACGAACAGGTTGAATATTCACATATTCAGGTTATATTCCGCCATTTTTGTACACTGTTTTGCTCATAGACTGAATTTAGTGCTATCTCAGTCTGTTGGTAGTATTAAAGAATGGAAGGTATTTTTTTTAACCTTGGGTGGATTGGCTTCATTTTTTTCAAAATCGACGAAGAGCAATGCGTTAAATGAAATGTTAAAAAAACATTTCTAAAGGTATGTTCAACACGCTGGAATTATAATGGCAGACTGGTTGGTACAGTTTATGATTATGGAGAATCTGTAATATTACTATTAAATATATTAAATAACAAAAGCGACTGGGATCCCGAGACTACAAACGATGCAAGGTTATTTAAAGTTATTAAAGAATGATTTCAATTTTAATTTCTTACTCAACTTGTTTTACGACATTTTTCTATATACAGACGTTTTATACGATATTTTAGAAACAAAATCAAATGATATTGGTTTTTGTATTACAAAAATTGCAGAGTCTGAACAAAATCTCCTTCGACATCGAGACAAATTTGAGTTGGTCTGGAATAGAACGAAGACTGAAAACTCGCAACCTCAAAATAAAAAAGTCTTCAAATTGACAAAGTTAGCGATCTTACAACTTCGTATCGGCGGCTTTTTGTAGAAATAATTTTCAATACGTTTCAACAAATACGAGAAATTTTAGTGATTTAAAATAAGTACAGAGATTCACCTTTTTCTGAAGAAGCCTTACATTCATTAGAAGTTAATTATAATATATTTTTTTTTTTATATGAATGCTTTGCGATCTCAATTTTGTGTTTTATATACAACTCCTGAAGCAGCTACAAAAAAACTTCTAGGAATGTTACAATTTTAAAAGAAACTGGACTAGATAAAGCATATTGTGAAGTAAGTAGACTGTGAGTTAGTGTTAACTATTCCAGCTACCGGTACTTCGGTAGAACGCAGTGTTCCATTTTTAAAACGCTTTAAAAATTTCATTAGAAATTCTACAGGAGAAAAAAGACTTAAATTTGGCTATATTATCGATAGAAAGAAATCTTGTCAAGAACCTATCTCATAACCCCATATTTTATAGATTAATTTTCAAAGGAAAGTAGAAGAATAGAACTTCAATATAATTAGGTAAGTAAATTTAACTCACTTTCCTTGATTGCTTCCCTACTTTAAAATTCCACCGCACGCCACTAACACTAACCCATAATGCTGGATATAAAATTGGGATCTGTTTTTGTAACCAGAAGTTGTCGTATCCTTGTTTAAACAATGGTTTCAACTCCTCATTTGTGGAAAATTCAATAAGTTGCTCCTGTATTAGTATGTCTTCATGTGTATTTGTGCTCTGAGTTTGACTACTTGTAAAAGGGTTCAACATCCAGTCGGAAATATCCAAGTGAAGAATCTTTGGTTAGGGTCCGAATGACGCGCCGCTAAGTGTTGACAATAAGCAAACAAATATTTATCTCTATTTTGCAATTTTGAAAGATTTGGAAATTGAGAACATTCTGCTCTTCCCAAGTTTTGTTTGTACAGCAAAAGTTTTACAACAAACGCAGATATTACACTTTTAGTTTGGATTAAATTTAATGTGTCACCTTGTAGTTTCAAATTAGTCTCGTTAAATCTAGCAAATAAATCAGTCATATAAGCGACGGCATTTTTGGAGATAATTAAATTGTGCCGCAAATCATTATCTTTACTCTCCAGGAATTCCAAGACGGAATCAAAGAGCGAATAGAAGCGATCCAAACATGCACTTTTAGATAACCAACGTACTTCTGTGTTAAGTAGTAAACGATTATAGTCATCATAATTTTCCAAAGAAAGTTGTGCAAATAATCTCTCATTTAAGGCATTCTTTTTGATTTTATTAACTGCTCTAATAACATAAGTTAGTGATTTATGCAAACGTTCACTAAGGTTTTTTGCGAACAAATGATGTCGATGAATGACACAATGTACCGATAAGAGATTCGGTATTGCTTGTTTTAAATATGCCAGAAAGCCTCTGTGTCATCCTACCATTGCCGGAGCACCCTCAGTACCAATGGAGATGATGTTAGTCAAGAGTATAGCTTTTACATCAAATTTTTTTTTATTCAGTAAATAACGTTTCACCTTTCGTATCTAAACATTTAGCAAATAACAATTCTTGGGATTTTTTTTTCTTCTTTTACACATCTCACATAAGCTAAAAGTAAAGCTTCATTTCCTGGTAATGTTGATTCGTCAAGATGTATAGAGAATTCAGATGTTTTTAAGTAGTCACATAAAGAGTTTTCTACAAACCGTCGATCCTTCTTCGTACAGTATTATTACTCAGTGGAATTCTTTTTATAATATCAAAAGCTGGTTTGTGCAACATGGTGCTTATTACCTCACTTACAGCTGGTAGAATACGACGTCTACCTAGCTGCCTAATGAACAGCAACCCATGAACGCGAAGATGGACATAAAGGGGTTGAGCACTATATACACAAACCTCCTAAAAGATACGCGACATGGGGAGGGTTCACAATGCACCGGTTGACATGGAGATAGTAGATTTCCCAACAAAATTGTCAATACTAAGGGTTATAGATTGTTTGTGTTATTTATTTATTTCCCCACCATAATTAAAATACACGCTAGTTCATATTTATGTATATATAGGCTTACCAAGTTACAGTAATTATTAAGAGTTTTTCTAATCATAATTTTTTTATAATTTTTTGTAATCCAATTTTATTAATTGACAATAGTATAACTGTATTATAACCGTCCACTTAAATTAGTAAATTTTAACAATAACAACAAATTTTAAAGTGTTTATGTTCCTGTTTTGGGGTACTTATATGGATGCCTAAGTTAAACATCACCGACAAAATTAGAATACCTCGAATTCCTGTTAGTAAAAAATTCAAAATGTATTCTGTTTATTTTAATTTTTATAGTTTTATCCTGTACTTACGGTATAATGTTGTAGCGCCCTGAAGAAGGGAGAATAGTCTCCCGAAATATTGTAAGTATGGAATATAGAGTATTCAGTGTTGATAATTGCTTTCTCCACGACCACTGTAGAATTTAAGGATTCTGAAATCGATTTTGATCATAGAACGTACATATTCTCACTCTTGTTAAGGAACAAAACACTATGCGCTTATGTGTTTTGCATGTAATTCCTTCCATAACAAGTAATGGAATGAATATTCTCACATCGTTCCGAATAAAACAATTAGCCTTGGATATCACAATTGTCAAAATACTATAAACATAACCACAAATTTGCTAATAAAACGTAAGTTCTTTGTGTTAATTATTTTTTTACTCTATTTGATCGACGAGGAACCACGAGCATCTGAATTTCCATTCTTACCGAGTAGCAGACTATACTTGACCAGAAAAATAGACTAATAAAATAATGAACACAAATAACTTACCTTTTTATTATCACGTTTGTGGTTATGTTTATAGTATTTTGACAATTGTGATATCCAAGGCTAATTGTTTTATTCGAAACGGTGTGAGAATATTCATTCTATTACTTGTTATCAGTGGCGGCTCGTCAGGGGAGGCAGGTGAGGCACTGCCTCACCATTAATTTTCAGGCACTGCCTCACCATTAATTTTGTATTTTATAAAAATATAAATCTATTCAATAAATTTCTTCCGTGTTGGCTTTAATATTGATAATTAATTATACAGTAATTATAAATGGATGTATTAACGGAAAATTCCCGATTTTTAATGATCAGAATTAGCGCGCCCATCCAGGCCGAACTTGCGGCAGAAATGAACCAGAGCGGTAGGAATTTATGCAACTTAATATGCCTCCACACAGTTTACCCCTTTGACTATATACTATTGGACTGCTAGCGCCGCTTTATGTGTGTCTCCAAGCAACGGTGGCGCGGCGGGACCCTAAATGGTTGCGGTATGTTACTAAATCGGTAGTTATTTGGTGTCTATGACATATAACTCTATGAGTTCGCATTGCATATTGTGATACCCTGCAATTTATTCACACCTTTGAATATATAAACATTTATATTGTCAAATATTCACACTATATCAAAATATTGCTATGCGAAAGGCTGCAATATGTCCACGTATTTATGCCAACGCGGTTATAATACTCGTCAGCTGATGTACACGTCAGTTGACTTTCGACTTATAACCTAAAATTCTGTATTAGATTTACATCAAATCCGGAACTTCGCAAATCATGGGTTGATGCTTTGCTTGTAAAGAACAGGCAGGAAAGTGGACCCGAGTTGCCGAAATATGCTCGCATTTGGATTCTCCACGTTGCTGATGAATATATCGAGAAATATTTCTTTTGCTTTCCGGTTTTTAAATTACGCTCAATTTTCGGCTCCGGGGCGGGACTTATATCGGCCTCCAGCTCGTGGACAACTTTTGGAGCAGTGATCATATGGAAAATGGAGGGGGACTAGCAGTCCATTAGTATATAGTCAAAGGTTTACCCATATCACATTCGAAGTAATGTGCAGATTTATTTCGATATCGGAGGCGAGCCTCACAGGCTTCTCATTGGTCGGAAATCACCCGCGTGATAGAGAGAGAGAACCTCGCGGCACTCGCAATTGTCAGCTGTGTTAGTAATCTATTAATTTCACTCCGCCGTCCGTTGATCAGCGTTAGTTATTAAAGGTAATCTTATTGATATTTATTAGTAAATAGTATTTATTCCTATATTATAATGGATGACGGAAATAGCACTCTTACAGTGAGAAATTGTAAAGACATCGTAAATTTCTTGCTTGATAATCCATTTAGCCGGTTGTCGTACGATGATAAAGTTTATGTAAAAGGTATCAAAAGGCCTTGCCCTGATCTTAGTTTATTATTGATTCAAAAACATCGATCATTTAAAAGTGCATGGTTTGACAAATGTAGTTGGTTGACAGGTACAATGATTAGAAATAAATTATTTTGTTGGCCTTGCATATTGTTTTCAAATAGCAATGAGTCGGTATGGCATAAAATAGGTTATGACGATTTAAAAAATTTAG
Organism: Ocypus olens; assembly: GCA_910593695.2. Classification (NCBI taxonomy): domain Eukaryota; kingdom Metazoa; phylum Arthropoda; class Insecta; order Coleoptera; family Staphylinidae; genus Ocypus; species Ocypus olens. Next base: position 28,591,087 of record OU343059.1, read on the forward strand.
CGCGTTCTATTGATAAGCATTCCAAAAGTAGAGATCATATATCATCAAATTGTAAATTTCACATTTTAGGTAAACAAAATATAGTTAATGTTTTAAGTACGGCTCGGCAAATTGAAATCGAAACGTACAATAACAACGTGAAGGAAAATAGGGGGATTTTAAAAAGATTAATCGATGTGACAATATTTTTGTGCAGTCAGGAATTGTCATTTAGGGGGCATGACGAATCAGAAACCTCAAATAATAAGGGGAATTTTCGAGAATTAGTTTTGTTAATGAGTAAAACGGATGGGATTTAAAAAAAAAAATTAGATGATGCTTCAATTTTTTCGGGGCTTTCAAAAACAATTCAAAATGAGTTAATTGATTCAATCAGTTACACACTGAAGAATCAAATAGAAAGTGAAATTTTAAATTCCATTTTTTTTTCATGGCAAGTGGACGAAACTACTGATATCACTTGTATTTCTTAATTATCAGTTATATTTAGATACGTCATCCAGGGAACACTTGTTGAAAGGTTTATGGGATTTTATGATGTAAATTCTCAACGAACGTCAGAAGATTTATTCACCTTGTTAACAGAAACATTTGGAAAATTTAATATCAAAGAAAAATTAATTGCTTAAAACTTATGATGGTGCTGCTGTTATGGCTGGTCATTTGAATGGTTTACAAACCAAAGTAAAATCAGTAGCTCCACAAGCAATTTTTACTCATTGCCATGCTCACGTTCTAAATTTAGTGCTAAGTAAATCGTGCAACTCAATAAAAAAAGTACGAATATTTTTTTCAAATCCAACAGGATTTTCTGCTTTCTTTTCAAAATCAACAAAACGAACCGCAGTATTGGATGAAATTTGTAATGCAAGAATACCATCTAATGCACAAACACGTTGGAATTTTACATCTCGGGTTATTTTTACAATTCATGAAAATAAAAATAAATTAATTGAAGTATTCAATTTTATAATTAATTCAGACAAATTTGATAATATATCTATCAGAGAGGCATACGGCTTAAAATCATTGTTAGAAGACAACCATTTCTGTTTCTTATTAGATTCCTTCAAACTTATTTTTGAACAAACAAGTGTTGTATTTTTAATTCTTCAACACAAACTAACTGACATCACGTATGCAAGAGGGCGTTTAACTTCACTTATTTTAAAATTAAAGGAATTTAGAACCAATGAAACATATTTTAATCATATATACGAAAAACATTTTTCTGACATAGAAAATCCTCCGAAAAAGCGAAAGCGCTCTGATGATGCAGATGATACGGGATTACAATATAAACAGATATTTTACGAAATTTTAGATACAGTGGTAGGACAAATCGAAACAAGATTTTTTGATCTAAGTAAATTAAAATTCTTTGATTTAATTTCTGTTAGTATGTTTGAACTGTATTCAAAAACGTTTCCATTGCAGTTGTTTGAAGAATTAATTAAGCAATATCCATTTTTTGACAAAATACAATTACGAAATTAACTGTGGGTTCTTTATTCAGATAAGCTTCTTGGTGAGTCTAAAATGCCAATGGATATGTTAGAATATATAAAGAATAATGACTTGCAAGTATGTATGCCTGAATTGTACAAACTAATTTCTTTAATAGTAACCATACCGGTAACATCTGCATCTGTGGAAAGAAGTTTTTCCGTATTAAAACGAATAAAAACATGCACAAGAAATCAAATAGGCCAAAATAGGTTGTCAAATATGTCACTCATTGCTATTGAAAAGGAATTTGTGAAAACACTTTGTAAAAATGAACATTTTTACGATCAAATTATAGATTATTTTGCTGAAAATAAGAACAGAAGAATACCATTAATATATAAAAACCATTAAATTTTTTGATTACATTTTTCTTGAAACACTTTTGTGCAATCTCTTTAAATAAATAGGATCCGTTTTCTTTAATATTCAATATACACATTTCTAGTTTTGTTTAAGAATTTATTTATTTTCAAATGAATAGTTTTATGTTGTATTTTATATTTAATATTTATTAGAGTATTTTTAAGTTTGTTGTCCCATTTATTTCCATAACACATTCCATTATTTATTATAAACCTACGTAGAGTTTTATTTTTGTTATAGAATTTAAATATTTATTTATTTTTATTTAATAGTTCAACCTTATTATTTCCTTTCCAATTTTCCCATCCCGGCAAGAAAATCTTCATACCTTCTCGTGGTTCTTGCTGAACAATAGAATATCTTAAAGATATACCGGGTGACCCAGGGTTCCGTAAAAACCCCATAACTTATTTGCTATTTAAGATACCGACTTCTATTTTTCATAAACTAGTACCCACACCTATTCTATATATTTTAAAAATATGTATGTTTTTGTACAGGGTGTCTCAGTATAAGTAACAGATCAAAGTTATGTTTTTTTAAATGGAACACCCCATATTTTATACTTTATTTTTAATCCTCTTAAGAAGCTGATAAAAATAGTATAAGATAGTATGGACGGTATTACAGACTAAGATTATGGACGGTTGGTTAGTTATGGGCAAATTTGTGGCAAAAACATGTTCACATTGAAAACATTGCAGAAGCGTTCCTAGCAAAGATTGCTTCATTTTTTATACACTAAAAAATTTTCCAAATCAAGAAGAATAATGCACATCGGCTTTAGTCCTTTTTTGTTCATACTGCTATACAGGGTGTCAACATACGCAAAATAATGGATAACTATTTTTTTCAAATGGAACACCCTATATATCAACCTTCTGTTGATTTTTGGATTTTCAGCCTAAACTATGCATTTTCTGAAAGAATAATAAGAGACCAAAGTTGTAGAGCGGAATTTTTCCAGAAAATGCATAGTTTTGGCTGAAAATCCATAAATCATCAGAAGGTAATAAAAGAAATATGTTTTTATTGATAAATCTCAAGAATCCTTAATATTTTGTTATGCAAACTGTATATCATTGGAAAGCTTATCAAAAATGCCATAGATTGGTGGCAACGTGGTGGTGTTTTATTTGAAAAAAATAGTTATCCGTTGTTTTGCGTATGTTGACACCCTGTATAGCAGTATTAACAAAAAAGGACTAAAGCCGATGTGTATTATTCTTCATGATGTGGAAAATGTTCTAATGTATAAAAAATGAAGCAATCTTTGCTAGGAATGCTTCTGCAATATTTTCAATGTGTACATGTTTTTGCCACAAATTTGCCCATAACTAACTAACCGTCCATAATAGACCCATAGTATCTCATACTATTTTTATCAGCTTCTTAAGAGGATTAAAAATTAAGTATAAAATATGGGGTGTTCCATTTAAAAAAAACATAACTTTGATCTGTTACTTATACTAGGACACCCTGTACAAAAACATACATATTTTTAAAATATGTAGAATAAGTGTGGGTACCAGTTTATGAAAAATAGAAGTCGATATCTCAAATAGCAAATAAGTTATGGGGCTTTTACAGAACCCTGGGTCACCCGGTATATACACAGATGTTTTATTGGCCGAGTGAAGTGTCGACAATATTAAATCTGTGCCTCACCAAACCAAAAGTTGACGAGCCGCCACTGCTTGTTATGGAATGAATTACATGCAAAATGCATAAGCGCAGAGTGTTTTGTTCCATAACAAGAGCGAGAATGTGTATGTTCTATGATCAAAATTGAATTCAGAATGCTTAAATTTTATAATGGTCGTGGAGAATATACTATTCTGACTCAATAAACAATAAACCCCTATAAATATAAAATCACGGTCACTAAATTTAGAACCATATATACGTATATATACAGGATGTTCAATTTAAGTGAAGACATTGAAATATCTAGAAAACTGCACATCGAATAAAAAAAATTATAATTAAAATTTGTTCGCATCGGAGGGGGACATCTAATGATATGAAACTCGACCCACTACCCTCAACCCCCTAGAGGGTACGGGGTGAGAAATAGAAAAGTTAAATAGGAACCCCCATTTTTGTACGGATTTGAATACTAAGGGAAAAAATAAGAAAGTTTTATCTGAATTTTTCATTGTATTCGTGACAGACGACGCTATAATCGACAAAATTCAAAATTGGCAAAAATCGTTGAAAAATGGGGATTTCCTGAGAAATGGCGATTCGTAAAATACGGTTCCCTATGCTGCTGAGAAATAATGCGACGTGCTGGGAGAAATGTAAAACACTGTCTTACACTGTCAAATCTCCCTCCCTCTATTTCCACCTCTCCCGCCACGCCACATCGCTCAATACCAGCCTGGCAGCCTTCGAAGATGGAGCTCCCTATCGCTGTTACCGCCAGATGCGAAATTCGCGCTGTGATATGTTTTTTAAGTGCAAAACGGATTTCGCCTATTGACATTCATCGTCAGTTAATCGAAGTTTAAGGGGAAAATTGCATATCTGTTCAACATATTCGCAAATGGTGCAGAGAATTCAGTGATAGCCGCACGGAAATTCACGATGAAGACAGGAGCGGAAGGCCTTCAGTTTCAGATGGAATTGTCGAAAAAGTTGAGAGAATATTGCTTGAAGATCGGAGGATCACCATTAACGAACTTTCCGTATTTCTGAGACTTCCAAGACTAATTAATCCCAAAATTAAAGGAACACTTCTGTGGTTTACGCTTCAATACCGATGATGAAGTCAAGGAAGAGGTTACTCGATTTCTCAAAGGATTGGCGGCAGAATTGTATAACATGGGGATAGAAAAACTGGAGCATCGTCTGCAAAAGTGTTTGAACAGGAACTGCGATTATGAAGAAAAATAGCATAAGTTTTAAGCTTTAAAATGATGTACAACACTAAGAACAAAAATGTAGCTGTCTATTATTAAAAATCATGGGAACCTTATTTTACGAATACCCCTCGTACATATGGAATCAAAGAAATAAAAGTAACCGAAGGTGTGAGTCTTCATGCCTCTCACACATAATAGTTTTCTAATTAAAGCAAGTGTTCAAAAATTCGATCTTCAAGTTCAATACACTTAGTGATCCTTCTTTCGATTAATTGTACACACAATAGAAGCATATCCGCGGGAATTTGAAATATTGCCCAAGAATGAAAATGATGTCAACCAATTCCTCTCGGGAAAAATTCATAATTATGAACTGAGATCACAACTTGAATGGTGAAATCTATTTTTGAGATCAATGTAGTAATTATTGTTACCTGTTTTTTTTTATTTTTATTTAAATGATTGGTACCTAGATTTTAAAACTAGAACATGCAAATCACCAACGAATTTTGAAATATTAGAGTAACCATCAACTTCAGATATACGAAACGTTATATGAAACGAAAGCTTACTTAATGAACTTTTAAATTATGATATAAAATATAGGGTTTTGGAAAAATTAGAAACTGTGCAATTTGCGAATGGCTATCACCCTGTATAATACGCTGAGTTATGTTTTGGCTGATAGACTAATTTTGAAGACTGAAGTTCAACTAAACTTTACCACTAATTTTGAAGACTGAAGTTCAACTAAACTTTACCACTAAATTAGAATGAATAATCTTTATTAGTTTCAGGGGAGCACTTTAACGATTTTGTTCAAATTTTTGTATAAACAACTGAATAACACGAAAACGGTGAGGTTTCAATCCTCACAACCTAGGTCATTTTAATCTCCAAGTAACAAGGAATCCGAAAATGCTAAAATATACAGGGTGTTCTTTAAAAAAAGCATAACTTTAGTCTGTAACTTTGTTATGAGACACCCTGTATAATTTAAAATATTAGGACGTGCGTCTTACTATTCTGCACAACTTTTGTATAAAACATTGTTCGAAATTTTGACAAATACACACGTGATTAACCGTTCCCAGAGCTCTGAAACGTACAAAACATAATTGAAACACAGAAGTACGGCATGGTATATTTCCCGATTCCTTAACACGTTTTATTTACCTTTTAGGTGTTTTTCAATATTGGTGGTACATATATGTACCATTCGGGACGAAAGGGTTAAATAGGCCACTGGCTTAGGGGAATGTGGAACAAAGATTATGGGCAGGGAGCGCGGTCGAATTTATTGAAGGGAGAAAAAGAGTCAATAAAAGTGACAATATAGTAATAAAATAGAAGAAAATAAAACGGCAAAACAGGGCAATTAATTAAATACATGAACGTAGATTGCTATTAGTTGATATAATTGATTGTATATCAATAATAGCATATTGTACAACGAGCATATAATGATGGAGCAAATCGTTTGAGTGGTTAATAGCCATTATATGCGAGTTGTACACTATACTTTGTTCACGACAATTAAAATCAAAATTAAAATCAAAATCAAAAAAATCGAAATTAAAGTTGTGATCACAATTACAATAAAAAAAAATAAAATCAGTATAAAACAGGGTAAACAAAATATGATCATAAATCGCGTTCTGTTAATAAAAGCGCGAATTAGCGTGTTTAATGACCATATTAAATACGCAAATGCGTGTGCGTGTTTAGTAAGCATATTAAGCACGCAAATGCGTGTTTAAGAAATTGAGTCTTAAATGTACCCGTAGAATTAATGCTGCCCGTAGAATTAAATAATGCGCACATTATAACATTTTCGTGTACAAAAGAATATTAATTAACAGTAGTCGAGGGTTCTTTGCATCTTCCTAATTGTAATAATCTTATTCTACCAATCAATATAAAAAAAAAAACGGAAGTATATTGGCAACATCACCAAATAAATAACATTATTTAATAAGTAGAACATTACATTACGAATACATTTTCTCTTGGCATACATAATAAATTGAGTTTCCAGGCCTAATACGTTAATAACTATTGGCATAAGATTTGGTTGATGCTGGGGAGGAATTCAATTTAGGAATGCAAATTAGTGGAGAGAACAATGAAATATAACTCTCAAAGCTGAAAGCTCAAATGCGCGCCCAAATCCACACATGTGCGGTTCTTGTGTGGAAAAGGGAAATGTAAAACCGGATAGGTTTTGTTTGATATGTAAATTATCGATGTGCGTCAGTTTCAAATTGAAGGATAAATCAATGATTATTATGAAAATTTTACCAAGATAAAAGCGGGAATCATTACACCAATTAATAAATTGAAAATAGATCATTAATAATAAATAATAATAATAATACATTTATTTCCATGCAGTCAATAACTTTATAATGGAAACAGCAAATGCATGTTATAAAATATACAGGGTGTTATTAATTACTAATTAATTACTAAGTTTTTTAAAAAAATCCAAAATTTTTAATCTAGGCCGTTTTCTTTAAGGGGTGAATTCACCCCCTAAACCTCGAAATAAGCATTTAAAAAAATATTTTACTTTCTGATGCTCTACAACATTTACAAAGTACGTCGCAATCGGCGAAGGATGCCCCCGACCGTTCTCTTGTAAGTAAAAGTGTACTTTATTTAATTAAAAATGTATCATGAAGAAAGTGCCGCCAGCCACCACCCTCAATCAGTTAATTAGAAATATATATCTTGAGTACATCTTTGCTTGTACAGGTGTTTGGTTTACTTTCCGAAGCATTGTTTGAATGCACTGTTTTAGCAGCATTTTCGATATTCTCATCATGAATTTTTCGTATTTGAATGATTTTGTCCATGTTAAGGGGGACTTTCACCTTGTCGAGGAAGCAAAAAATGAAAGAATATTGAAAATAGTAGGAATAAAGAATAAGGATTATGAGAAAGCAACAGGACTATACGGAGAAAACATCAGAAATAGCAACGGGAAAAGACTGCTAAACTTTTGCGCAAGAAACAATTTGATAATAACAAACAAAATTTTCAAACATAAGAACATTCATAAATATATGAGAGAAGTAAGCAGCAAAGGTGAAAAATCAATTATTGACTATATAACAGTAGAAGCCAATAGTAAAAAAGAAATACTAGACACAAAGGTAAGAAGAGGGCCGGAAATAGGAAGTGACCACTATGTAGTGGTAAGTGAGAGCGCAGAAAAGAACAAAAGAGGGAGGGAAAGAGAACAATGCAGCGAAGAAACCATCAAAATAAGAGCATACAAACTGAAAGACAAAAAAATTGCTGAAAGGTATAGAGAGTTGCTTGATGAGAGGCTAGAGGGAGTTAAGAATAAGACAGACAATGAAAATATAGAAGAAATTTAGAAGTTGGTTAAAGATGCAGTCCTAGAGGCAGCAACCAAAAGTTGTGGAGTAAGAAGAAGGAACAGCAATAAGAAACAAACAGCATGGTGGTCGGTAGAAATAAGAGAGCAAATCTAACGAAAAAAGATGGAATGGAAAAAATACCTAGAACAGAAGAAAATTATAGCAAATATAAGAAGGAACAGGAAAGGGCGAAAAAACTAACAATATCGGCAAAGGAAAAGCAATGGAAAGAATTCGGAGAAAAAATGGAGCGGGATAGCAAAGAAAACCAGAAATTATTCTACAAGACAATAAAGACTATAAGAGAAAACAAAACATAAGAGACAAGCTTTATCAAGAACAAGAATGGGGAGATAATAAAGGAAGAAAAGGAAATAATGCAGAGATAGAAACAGCACTTTCAGGAACTGTTAGACGAAGGAGAATGAAGGAGAACCGGAAGAAAGAGAGGATGATAATGAAAAGCTAATAAGCATAGAAGAGTTAAATAGAGTGATCGCAAAATGGTAGAGCTCCAGGACATGATCAAATAAAGGAGAAATACTTAAAAAAATTGGGGGGAAACGGAATAGAAACAAAGCACACATTATATAACAAAATATGGAAAACAGAGCGGACACCCGAGGACTGGCAGAAAGCACTAATAGTACCAATCTATAAAAAGGAGATAGAAGAAAATGTGATAATTATAGGGGAATAACTCTCCTATGCACCAATATGAAGGTATTAGAGCAAATGCTTGATAAGAGGATACGAGCGAAAACAGAGAAGACACTAGATGAAGCACAGAGCGGATTTAGAAAGAGAAGAGGTATGCAAGACCATATATTTATGATAAACCAGATAACACAAAAAATGCTATCAGTTAAAAGGAAGGTATACCTAGAATTTATCGACTTGGAAAAAGCATTTGATAAAATACCAAGAAATAAGCTATGGGGAAAGATTGAGAGGAACAGGACTAGACAGAAAAACGATAAGAGTGGTGAAAGAAATTTACAAACACAACGTATACGCCGTAGTACAAAACAATAAAGTATCGGAGACATACACATCAAAAATTGGACTGCGACAAGGAGGAGGACTAAGCCCCGGGCTGTTTATAATATACATGGATGACATAATAAAACAATGCAATGAAATATGCAAAACCAATCAAAATAGGACACAAAAATATGCAGAGAGTAACAGTAGGAGAAGGGGCGTTTGTGGACGACGTAGTGATATTTGCAAGCGATAAGAAAGCGCTAAAAGAAAACCTAGACACTTGGAATAATACACTAGAAATAAATGGAATGAAAATGAATAAGGCAAAAACTAAAGTAATGGTAATAGGAGAGGAGCAGGAGACATTGGACATCGAAATAGAAGAAGAAAATAATAGAACAAGTAGCAACATTCCAGTACTTGGGAATATTGGTAGATACCAAAGGATCACAAGAAACAGAAATAAACAAGAGGATCGAAAAGGCAGCAAAGATATACCATGCAATGAGAAATGGATTTATAAACAAGAAGGAGGTATCAAGCGATACAAAGATGAAAGTATTCAAAACTATACATATATAGACCCATTTTACCATATGGATGCGAATCATGGGCACTAACTAAGAAGCAAAAATGCAAAATACAAGCATCAGAGATGAAATACCTGAGAAGAGCCAGAGGTGTAACAAAAAGGGATAGAATGGGAAACACAGAAATACGAAAGGATTTAGAAATACAATCAATGCTAAATTTCATGGAAGAAAGACAACTACACTGGTGGGGCCACCTACAGCGGATGGAAGAAACTAGACAAGTGAAAAGAGTATGGGGAGCAGGACATAAGGAAAGAGGAAAACAGGAAGACCTAGACTATCATGGGATAAAGAGATGGAGAAAGCAATTAAAGCAAGAGGAAAAACATGGAATGAAGCACAAAGTCTAGCGAAAGATATAATTAAATGGAAGAAGTTTGTACAAAATTAAATACAAACACAAACCCAACACCATTATTGATAATTGATAATTTTACATGGGAATTCCCTATGATGCGTCTCGAGACGAGACACACGGTATAAACAAACTTATGTATTTTTTATGCATATTTTCGAGGTTTTAAATGCATATATATGCACATATTTTAGCATTTTATAACGCATAAAATCCTCTCTCTAGTCTTTACAATAATATTTTAAAAAATATCTATTTTCTAAATTAAAATACTATTATAAAACATTGAACCGAGTTCGTACATTTTTATTTTATAAAACGATCAAGCAACTTTAATCACATAATTCGTCGATAGAATTAACTACCTAACCTATACGTAAAATAACACTAATGAAAATCATAATCCGGTATGAAAAAATAACTGCATGCAAAATGTCAGTGTGATTGTGTGTTGTAACAAATCTATTTATGTATTTATATATGAATAAGGTATGAATGTTACGTAACAGAATTTTGGGTAAATCCGTTTCCAGGTCTCCGTGCTGTTATGAAATAATGAAAATCAATTACTCAGACAGGATAGAAACGGATCTCTATTAAGGTTTCTCTTTTCAGATCGTGAGGATTTTTTTTAATTGCACCTTCAGATGGTCAAAACATATTTTATGCAATATTCTAGTCTAGTTTTAAACAAAAAAAGATGATTTCCATTTTACGGTCTTAACGTAAAAAGACGTTCTAAATAGTTTTTATTCACAATCACTATAATATGCATATTTTTAACCTCCAAAAAGTTGGGAAATTAGCGATTCCCTCTTCGAGGTCAGTAATATTCTATTACATACCTCTATTTCGAAGTACAAAAACAGTCAATTGTTAGTATACTGGATGCTGTAAAAATGGCGGATTAACTGAATGCTACGTTGTCGAGGATTACTTCGAGAGTATGGAAAAAATAATTTAAAAAATCGGTATTGTATTTTTTGAAAGATATAAAGACTTAAGTGTAAATTATTTAATTGCTTAAAATCTGCATAACATTAATTATTTACACTCCAGCTCATCAAATAAATTTTTGAGAGATACATACTTTCATGCTTGTCAATATTATGTACAATTGGTATTTTCAAATGCGATAATTTGAATGTTAAATAATTGATTTTTGCATTCAAATAAATCTACTGATGCCTGGTTTATTTGCATGGAAAAATCATTGCACCTTGTATATAAACGTCAAATTGACATCAATCGTCCCCTCGGTTTCTCCAACGAATCTACTCTGAAGTGAATTTTACAATTCAGTTTAATAATGGATTACCACGTAATAACGGTGGCAACCATCCTCTTCATTAAGTACTTCTTATTTATAAGTAGATATTAATGATTTGTGTTCGTACACGAAACGAATTTATACATATTTTAGGTTGGCAATGTAAAGTTGACAACCCATCTAACCCATAATAAACGCGCCTTTACAACAACCTGGGAACAGTAACGAGGACGGGAACGGGGACGAAAATATCCAAGCTTTTCGTTCCCGTCACCGGAAATGATTGATCAGTTATAGTATATGTCAACATGCCAATCAAAGTAAAGCGGACTCAAGGTCATTGTTCTCGTGCATATATAACAATTAAAATGCAATAGTGATAGAGTAACGGCGACGAGTGATTTTGATGACTGAACGCTTTTACTGGGTGGATATAAATATCAAATTAAATAAGACTTATTAATGCCCGGTTGCACCGACCTTTGTTAGTGACGAGTTAGGTAACTCATATTAAATATTCTGTAGTTAGCGCGTTTTCAGTTGCACCAACCTATATTAGCCTTAATTCGAGTCACAGAACACATACCTTTAGAAGTGAAACCTGCATGTTAAATTTCGGAAACACGATTTTTGGCGCCGCCTGGTGTCGGGGTGGCAAATTACTACGAAACTACCGCCAAAATTTAAAAATGTTACACTCGTCTACACGATATATTTCAATTTAATAACACTAAAAATATAATCAATTATGTTTTTTGAGCACATAATTCATTATACTTTTAGATAGTACATAGATGAAGAAGTTACTGGCTTTGGTAAAAGAAAAAAGATTGGATTTCACAAAATAAAAATAGGCCTACTTGAAAAAATATATTTAACAGAATAATTATATACATTATTATTAACAAAATTATCAAATATAAAAATATCACAACAATCGGGTATTACTGTCTTGTCCGGGTGCAATGTTCCATCAGGTCTCTTCGTTCTTTTTAGGATATTTCTTTCAGGCGTCGTAACAGGTCAGTTGTTTGCTCGTATCCAGGATTCATGGCATTAAAATAGTTAAAAAGTAAATTAGTGTAGTAATATTATCTTACTTCTTGGCGTCGGAACAGCATTGCAATTCATTTTTTTGCAGAAATGGTTAACAAAATGTTTATGAATAAAATGATCTTAACATGAATGAAAATTTAAACAATGAAGACTGTTCAATATCACAAATGGTTTTCCATGTTTTAAGATATTCTTCATTTTTGGGAAATTTATAGAAATGTTTATTTTTGTAGTCGACATTAGTTATATCGGAAAAGAAAGAATTTTGACATTCTGGATATTTACAAGAATATTTAATACGGCCATTTGATGTTTTCATTACTAATAAATACAATTGACGAGTTTATAAGAATATATAATAACTTACCTTCAAACATGAATTACCAGCACTTACAGCACTATTGAAGTTAGTTAATAAAAATGGTGAGACTCATTAAGCGTTGCCGCATATACATCGAAGTATAAAATATACAATGCACATGATTTTATTTAATAAACAGTAATATTATACTTTCATGAGTTATTATGACAAATATAAGCGATAATGAGTCTAATTATGTTTAAAACATAATTTTAATTGTTAAAATTATTACTTTGTAGTGAAATTTAAAGATTATTAAAAACGGTAATCCCCATAATAAGATCTTTGATAAATCTGGCAACATCGAGGGAACCATCTTTACAAAAGCGGCAAATTTGAAATTCCCCCTCGCCCCACTGTCCTGGGGTGGCCCACATACTTTCGTGTTGCCGATATTCGTATCTCGGCTTCACACCCGTGATTCGAGTTAGCAAACTTGAATTATCTAACTACCGAAATCCCGCTAGTTAAAATTTAATTGCAAATTAAGTTCCGACGCTTATATTAAAAATATTAGTTGTTAGTAAATAAATTGCATGAATTACGTTTATTAACAATAATATTACAAAGTACAGGTATATATTTATATTTCTTCCTGTATTGAATTAAAGTTGAATTAAATTTTATCTCCTGGTGGTGAATTTGCCGAACTATACCGTAATAGGAAAGGATGGTTTTCAATAAATACACAGGCAACATGTGATGCTTATTTGAAAATTATAGACATAGTTGCTCGATGGCATGGTTCTGTACATACTAAGCAGTACTTAAGCAGTACTATATTTAATTCGAATTAAAACGTCATAAGTGTCCCGTAGTGACACATAAATTCGGATGAATATACCCAAATGCCTTACAGGTGACCTGTAAATTTACTGAACACGTAACGACACGATACTTTCCTGAATAGATGAATATACCTGTCGATATCAAACTCGCCGGTGAACCAACCTGAAGCAGACAGCGAGTAAAAAATGCGATGTTGTCAAGTCCAATCACAAGTTAGCTAACACACATTAAAAATACGTTGGTGCAACTGGAATTAATTTAATTCAGATTAAAATTTTAACGTGAGTTATCTAACTTGAGTTAATTAATTTAACTTGAGATGTTGGTGCAACCGGGCATAAGTGGATGAGCTTAATAATAAAATGTTCATGTAATTTTATGGGGTTAAGCGTTAATCTGTATCGAACTATTCAATGCTGAATTCCTCCGTGAAAACAAAATTCTAATCAGGGTGAGCGAGAGTTATTCAGTTTTTTAGCCTGGCTATACACAGTCGAGTACATTAAGCGGTTAATGAAAATGTAGGTTAACAAGATCAAAAAAGTTTTAAATCCTTCAAAGTACGATGAAGTTATAACCTCCGCCTGTAGTGAAGTTCGACAAAATTCTATTCTGCCAAATACGGAGGTCCACGACAAGACACATTTGCCCCTTGATGCATTGAATGTGTTAATGTGAAATATGCTCTTAGGAAAAGACTTGCCGATAATAAGAAAGAAACATTTAAAACCGGTGGAACACGATTTCATGCTATTGATAATAAAAAAAACCTGTATTCGAGATGTCAAATAAGTTTCACAGCAATTCTTTTGAGAACGTTATAAATGTGGGCACTCGATAAGGTTTACCGGAGGCTGTGCCTTCCGGCCACTAAACCGGGGAGTCTAGAGTCTAAACCTGTACTCTCGGCTCAGACATACATTCTACGTTTTTGCAACTGGGTTTAGTCTGGGTTTAAAGCGCTTGTAACAATTTAAAATTCTGTTAGAATTTTTATTAGTTTATGGATATTTATTATAGGCAACTACGTTCACATTTTATGATTTATTTAATTCCGAATTTTTAATTGCGGGCCGCGCGCGCTTCTTTTTTGTGGGGGTCTTCACGCCTGTGACTTTTACTCGCTTGTGAGCGTGATAGTGAGGGTGTATTCCCAGAGCATTGGAAAATAGCACGTCTTTGTCCCGTTTTTAAATCTGCGTACAAATCAGATATTGGAAACTATAGACCAATTGCTATCATTTCCAATTTTTCTAAAATATTTGAAAGTATTATTTGTGAATACATTCGTTGGGAGATTGAACAGTCAATTACACCCAATCAACATGGATTTATTCGTAAAAGGAACACGCAAACTAACCTCTTAGTGATCACGCAATTTATATCTGGTGAGCTTGATCGTGGTGGCTAGGTCGACGTAATATGCACGGATATTAGCAAAGGGGTCGACTGTATCAGTGACGGTGGACGGGTTTTTTTTCTGGTACGGCCGAGGAACAAGAGGTGGTAATACAGATAGGTAGGGTCAGTTCCAGAGACGGCTGGCTGCGTGGCCGCACCTATCTGTATTACCACCTCTTGTTCCTCGGCCGTACCAGAAAAAAACCCGCGAACCGTCACTGCAGACGTGAGTTGTTTGACGTGGCTTATATCTGGGGTATAATCAAGGATAACAGAAAAATATTAAGGTTTTTTTATAGTATCAGACGGTGACGGCTCGCTGGGTAATTTACGGCACGACCGAGGTAGCAGAGGTGGTTATACAGATAGATGCTGTCACGCCGCCAGCCGTCTTGGCAACCGACCCTACACATCTGTATTGTCACCTCTGCTACCTCGGCCGTACCATGAGTCACCCCACGAGCCGTCACAGGTATTAGACAATTCTCTCATTGCAGCTACTGTTAGTAACTCAATTATTTCTTTTTGAAAGCGTAGCCCTAAATAATGTGACATATGACCTTTTTTCTGTTGAGATTTTTGTACATTTCGTACATGCTCTTCTATAATTGGATCAAATTTATAAAACATTTCTACAATTTCCATAAAGTTTCCATTATACAACTCAGTGGAGGTGCCGTGAAAAGCCAAACACTGACCACTTGAAAATTGAACAATTGCTATCAATCTTTCGATGGTTTTGTTTCCATGTTATAATATTTTTGAAGATTCTTATCTATTGCACAGTTCATTTGCATTTCATTCTTGAAGCATTGAATATGTTAAGCACTGTTTTCATGCTGCACAAAATACATTTCTGCGTTCCCGGTCAAGTTAATAATATTTTTGCTAATTAGTTTGTTGATTCAATTCAATTTAATAGAATAAACTAGCGAATTTCTAGCGATTGAAGTGAAAATATTATCACGAAGCTGTACGGGTCATTTGTTCATTGAATATTCAACAAGCCGAGGAGTAATTAAAATCAGGCACTGTCCCTGGATTGGCCAGGACAACAGAAGAATTTGAGGGTTCCCTTTCAACTCTTCTCGAGGTTTTTCCGGTTTTGATTTGATCCCGATGATGAAGAAGATAATGTGTCAGCTGGGCAACAGGATAAGACAACGACTCTTGATTTTCTAGTGACGCTTCAGGTACCTCTCCTTGTATCGGTTGCCCTAGTGTAGATGCAACTTTTCCACCCCCGCGAGGAACGGCCCTGCGTACAGGGTTCCGCTTTCTCCAGCTGCTGGACTTCATTACCCTGGCTCATTTTGGAAAATTGCAATTAAAATTATTAGTGATGGGCATAATCGAATGATTTCAATAATCGAATGATTACTATTCGAATTAATCTGAAAATCGATTATTCATTCGAATGAACATTCGAATGATAATTCGAGTGATCATTCGAATGATATCAAAATCGATTATTTATTGAAATGATCATTCGAATAAAAGTTCGACTAATAATTCGACTAATAATTCGAATAATAATTCGAATGATCGTGAATCGAGTATTTTTATTTTTTAATCATTCGAATTTTTGTAATTTCTTCTGTGTTAAATTTACAATAATTCTAAAGCCAAAATGAGCATGTTTGTTTGTAAAAATTGAAATCCTTTCAAAAATTAAGTTTTATTTTTTTTAATTAATTTTTTGTACATGCCTTCATTTTTTCAGAAAGTGTTTTTTGTCATTGTTTCAACAAATTTTTTTTATTGTTTTTTCCCAAAACTAAGGATTCAATGGAAAACATTTGTCAATACAAATAATTTAGTTTTTTCTATGTAAAAAAATTATATCGTCTGGCCAACCTGCCCGGGACTGGTTATTTAAAACAATAATTTTTATTTCATTACGCAAATCATTTAGAAATAAATTTTTCAAATGAAAGTTGTTTCTTTTCAAAATACCTATCCAATGATACCCCACACGACCTAGGTTCCCATTTGAAATTCTAAATTTTAGCGTAGTTACGCCTACTTCCGGTGACTACCGGAAGTCGAAACTACTTCCAATAAATTCTTAATTAAAAATTTGAATTCTGTAAAAAAATTAAATCAATTTATGATTTTGATTGGGTCGCAATCACTAGTATGAAATATCAAGTGGCTAAATGTATAGTATATGATAGTCCCAAGCAAGTATCTCCTATCTTGCTACACCAAATTCACTTTTAGGTTGATCCCCCCCCCCCCCCGGGGTGTGGTGATACTTGGTACTACCATATACCATACATTTAACCACTTGATATTTTATATAAATGATTGTCAGCCATTCAAAATCATAAATTGATTTAATTTTTTTACAGAATTCAAATTTTTATGCCTTAAAACTTTATCAGCCATTTTTTTTAATTGGTGTCATTAAATTATATGTTTCTTCTATTTTATGTAATATAAAATACATTCGGATAACTTTTCAATGTTCTATAACAAATACACTCCAAATTATCGTTGAATTGTCCAATTTTTCGGCGTCTTGCGAGAGAAAAAAAATCACTACACCCGAGGTGGGATCAACCTGAAGATTGAATTTGTTATGAAAAGATAGAGGATACTTGGGGCTATCAAATACTGTAAATTGGGCGACACGATTTTTCATACAAGCAACTTTTACTCTTTTAAAATCCGAAATTAGTTTTAAATTTCTACAAATTTCAAACTGTTTTATCTTAAAACCTTATCAGACATTCTTTTTGTAATTAGTACCAATAAATCGTGTTATTATTCAGTTTTACGTGATATAAAATTTATTCGGAAAACATTTCAAAATGCGTTAAAAATAATATTTATTTCCGGTGCAATTTTTGCTTGAAACTCATCAGTCAAAAACAGTCTACTTGAATGCCCGAATACGCCATGATGGTTTAGAATTATGACTAAAAAATTTAAATATAGGGGTTTATAAGTGTTGCGAACATGAATCCGTTATTATTTTTTTTTTAAACTGACTTTATTTTTGCCCGATTTTCGACCCGCTTGGCCACATTTCTCGCGTTTCCGGACACTGTGCGTTGCCCCGAATAGGGGTCTAAGTGCCCATATCATATTTTTGTATAAAATGCAAAAACGTTGTTTTCTCAACAATAATGAACCAAACTTTATGTAAATATGTTAAAATGTTATTGTATTTACTGCTACTTACTTTAAGGCAAAAAAAAAATTTGTTATGCACAAAAATGAAGTTTTGTAGTGGAATAGGGATCTACAAGCATTTTCCCCCATTTTCAACAGTAACCATAAGATAAAATAAATCATGTATTTTATGCCATTTTTTATTGAAAATTTATTTTTACAATATATGTCAATGAAGAATAATATGTAGTACTGTAGATGTTTTTCTGAACCCATATTAAACCAAAAGTGAGTCATAGAAAGCATGGTACATGTCTGGTATGTATTGTAACATGTCTCCTATGTCTTTCTTCTTCTCCGGCTTCAAAGACAGGGATGCTTCATACACTTGGGGCAGTTCGGCTGGGATGTGGAGCGCACGGGTTGGCCGTTGTTTCTTTTTGTTAACCGGTACAACACGAAATGAGCTCCACGCTTCTAGTATGTTGTGTGTTTGACGCATGTGGATACTGCTTGGGTCATCAGCTCTCAATAGCAGCCACGAAACATTTGTGATCTTCAGCTTAGGGTCCTTCTTTAACTTTGACTCAACTGCATCCAACTATTTGAAGGACTTCAAATGGATTGGACGGTCTCGCAGCCTTGATAACTTCCTCCAGTTGGTCTGGAACGTATAGTACTCCACTCGATTTCACACGTCTTTCAATCAATGCAAAATCTCTGTCACATGGAAGAAACGAATGCCCACTGACTAGACATTTTTGTTCTGTGCTGGAGAAGTAGCGTTGGCGGATGAAATATAAGAGGATTGAGATTATCTTTCAATTATTATTTTGCCCTACGCACCTGTCTGACCACAAGATGAGTTTCCGCTCACCAAGCAGGGGAAGTTCATCAAAATGTTCTTTAACATGGGCAAGTAGACAAGATGCGATGTCTGTAAAACCACGCTTTGCTACCGATTCATCCCACACAAACATGGTGGCTTGCTTTGTTAATGGGTTGTGGACAGCAAAGTTGTAACAAGACAGTAAAATATTGTGCTGTGAGTCAGGGCGGGCAAGAAGATGACTTGCTGCAAGTCCATACATAAAACTACAGTATTCGGAGACTGTTCAGCATTTAGCATTTCTGTGTCACTCCCAAGAGTATTGTATCCTTTCTCAGCTTTTCGGCGATGTAGGTCAGTTTGTGCCTTAAGAGCCGCTTGCTTCTCGGGTGTGTCAGCTGCAACAACCATACATACATTGCAAGTATCCGAGCAAGGTTGGCCGAACTTGCGGTTGAAGTGTTTTCTAAAAACTTCTCGATACAGCCAAACCTTTGCTGAGGTATTTGGAAATTTATTTTTGAACGGACGATATATCTCTGTGAGGTTAAGAGAGGGACTCAGGTATCGACGTTCTTCATTCACCTTTATGCGAGAGTAATGATTTTCATGGGTTGGGAACGACGCAATATGCTCTTTAATTTGTTGGCGTGTTTCATCAGGGACAGCATGTGGTCTGTTCTTGTGCTTTCCCCTTGCACCAACGGGTGTCGTAATGCCAATCTTCATCTTGGTCTGCAAGTTTTGTATACGTTTATGATTAATGGCAAATATGTTGCATAAAAGTTTTTGACACACTTGCATTCTTTTACCCTCCACTAGAACTGAATACGAGAAGCTTGCCAGGCGTCTTGATTGTTCAGCTGGTGCCCCGTGTTTTCTACGTGAAATAGCAACGTTAGCGATGGAGGCAAACAGCGTTGATAGAAATCCTCAAATAACGCGTCCTTCTGATTGATTAGTTTCAAACATCCATCATACGATTTCCATTTACAAACTCGATCCTGAAAGCATGTAATATATTGTTAACTTTCAGTGTAGTGTAAAACTCGGATATGGTAATTGATATACGTTTCTATTATATAGAGATTCACTATATTCAACCCAT
Organism: Ocypus olens; assembly: GCA_910593695.2. Classification (NCBI taxonomy): domain Eukaryota; kingdom Metazoa; phylum Arthropoda; class Insecta; order Coleoptera; family Staphylinidae; genus Ocypus; species Ocypus olens. Next base: position 28,611,084 of record OU343059.1, read on the forward strand.
ATTGTAAACATTACTTCGCTTTTTAAACAGTCAATCATAAAGTGGGCTTATCACAACAGACGGGATATACACCCTTATTCCACGTAACAACACTTACCTCTTTTGGGGGTTCTTTTGCTAGAACATTTGTTCCCTTTCGAGATACATGCTCTTTCCCACTCTCCCTCGGCTTCTTACGTTTAATATCTCTCCATTCCTTTTCCTTTTTTACACATATTATCTCGATTTAAATCTGCTTCTGTCACACGATGTTGCTGTGGGCTGCCATTTTGGGTTGGATATAGACCTGTATTCCACGCACCGATATCTTCAACAGAGCGCTGTATACAAAGTAATTGCAATACATGACGCTATATGTCAGCACACGAAAGAGAATAATATACAAATCCCTTTTCCATCATAATCTTCCATTTACAAAAATTGGCACTTAGACCTCTATTCGGAGCTTCAACGCTTCAACTTTTGGTCCGAGAGCGCCGAAATAGCGGCCGGTAGCCTGGACCCCTGCCTAAAGTGTATCTGATTTTTAACCGGGTAAATATTTTGCCAAAGAAGCAGAAGTGTCGCATCTTCATCTGAAGTTCGTATACCGTGTGGTTGGTCATACCATACATCTGAACATAGAGAAATAGCATGGGAAATCACGTTTTTGGAAATTCCTGCTCACCAAATTTAAGTACAAGCATAAAAGTGGTACCATTGGGAAGATCCTATTTGTGGGAATTTGTTGATGCCAAATACTTGCAGATTGATGCATTATTTGAGGATGAAATAGTATTTTAATTAATAAAATTTGTACTCGTAAAAATAAATGTAGGCTGTGAAACGTCAAAACAAAATATTTAGATTTTCATGTTTCCGCGCTTATTGACAATTGAAAATTTATCAGATTTGACAATTAGGTAATTAATATTACAAAATGAATTTGGTTTGTACGAACGAAGAGAGAGTTAAAACGTTTTATGCCGGCAACAGTTTACGGAGAGTTAGGGACATATTTTCCATACAATTTGAAGGCAGCTGAATCTAGTAAAGGTAGTAGTAATTACATACAGTTTTGTATTTAATTGCTGGTATTTAAAATAAGATTTTTCAGGCAATCGCTCTAGTCGAAACAATTCAGATTTGGAAGAAAGAGTTCTGGGACTAATCAATATAAATTCCAATTTTAGTGCAAGAACCATTGCTCGTGAGTGCAATATAAATCATGCATCAGTATTATAAATACTAAAGAAACTTAACTACCATCCGTATAAAGTACAATGCCACCAGAAAGTTTTACCACTCGATGAAGAAAGTAGACGTATATTATGCGAAGAAATGCAAGAAAGATCACACCAGGATCGTAACTTTCTTTCATCTATTTGTTTTACGGATGAATCAACATTTACCCTAAACAATGAACCCAATGTTCAAAATACTAGATTTTGGTCTCAAGAAAATCCAAGAATAAAATTGTCCACCAGAACGTAGTACCCACAAAAAATTAATATTTGGGCTGGGATTTTTAATAATACAATAATTGGACCATTTGAACTAAGTGGAAGTTTAAATTCTGAATCTCATTTGGAGCTATTGATAACTAAGATTGGCCCTGCATTAGACGAAGCAGCGCGTGAAAGTCAGGAGGTTTGGTATCAGCACGACGGATGTCCAGCGCATTTTGGACTCGATGTAAGAACTTATTTATTAATGTGGGGTCATCGAAAACTAAAATTTACCAAAGACGCCATCCAAACCTAAATTCTTTGAGGGCTGCAATAAGAGCAGAATGTGCACTTAGCGCGAATAGACAGCAAATGTTAAAAATCCTTTCTACAGTAGACTAGGGTTTTGTTTAGTTGAAAACGGAGGATTGTTTGAATATCTGTTATAATGTATGTTGTTGTGAAATGAGTTTATTGTTAATTATTTTATTTTATGTATTTACATAAGTTCCTGTTTGCAATAAATACCCATTCGTTGTAAGAATAGATCATCGTTTTTTTGTAAAATTCTATTTTGCAGTTTCTATTCGTCGTGGCTATTGACATTGACGTTTCACAGCCTGCATTTATTTTTACGAGTACAAATTTTTATTATTTAAAATACTAGTTTATCCTCAAAAAAGGCATCAGTATTTGGCATCAACAAATTTCCACAAATAGGATGTTTCAAGTGATTCAATTTTTATGCTTATACATAAATTTGGTGGGCAGGAATTTCCAACAACGTGATTTCCCATGCTATTTCCCTCTGTTCAGATGTATGACCAACCACACGGTATAAGAAAAAACCGTGGATGTACAATTATGAGTCATGCGATGAAAGTGTATTGGATCCTAGAGAAAAATTTACTTTTATTTTGAAATATTGGACATCCCTATTAATTTGATATCCAAACGTTCTGAACTGTTAGAAAATTGCTGCTACTATTTCATTCTGCAGAGTCAGAATTTCTAAGAAAATGTTAGATGTTAGATATTAAATTACAGGTAACCGAAAACGGAAAATTGAGCAGAGATTTAGATGGATTGGATTGATTTTACATGCTACAAATTATACCTTGTTTTAATGTATATTCTATCAGAAAATTTTGAAGGAAATTTTAGTTAGTAATAAATCAAGTACTGATACGCTGCATTAGAATAACTTAAACATGTTTTATTCCATTAAAAAATGAATTTATTTAATATAAATAACTGAGCAAAAATAATCAAAGTACCTTGAATTTACGAAATGTCAGTTTGATTATTGAGGCAATTAATCAAACGAATTTATACTAGAAAAAGTCTGTTTATACTGTTGAAGAACGGGTGGAATTTGTAACGGCAATTATAAGAGCAGGGAAATAGTTGTATTTTTCTACAAGAAGTCAGGGAATATTTATTTTAGGGAAATAGTTGACAACTTTTCTGCAGCGTATCCCGATCGCCCGGTTCCGTGCAAAAGCACTTTTTAATGGAATAAAACATGTTTAAATTATTGAAATAATAAGTAAAATTTGCTTCAAAATTAAATGATAAAATATACATTGACACAAGGTATAATTTTTAGAATGTAAAATCCTAAAGCCCACGATAAAGAAAATATACTGTATACAAACATCTTTATTAGAAAACATATTTACAATTGAAGTTTTGCTTTATATTATAATGTGATAATATTCCAATAGGCTATCGACCAGGAGATCTTTCCGCCTTCTTATGTTATCTTCGGTTTTTTTTTAATTGCGGGGGCTAGTTATGGGAGTTTTATTTCAGGGAGGGTTTTAGTGAGGATGTATATTCATATAGGGTTACATTAGGTTTTTGGAATTTTGGGGGATATTAGGATTTCGGACAGTACATAGTCGATCGACAAACTTACAGCTATTAGAATTAATAGCGAATCATTTTGCAAGATACAAGATGTGTTCTGAAATAGGTGTTATGTTCGATTTTTGGTACAGGAGGTGGTTTGATGGATTATGAAGTGGGTTTAGAGGATGGCGCAATTTTGTTAGGATTCTGAGGGAGGAGCGTTCACCAACTTTTAGGTTTCGAATGGTGGATGGACTGTTATTTTCTAATAATTCCCAATTAAAACCATTAGAAATTTTAAATCATTTAATTAGCCAAGACTTAGTTCCTTGTTTTCCAAATTTCAATATTAGTCTAAGAATATTTTTAACAATACCGATAACTGTGGCTTCCGTCGAAAGGAGTTTTTCTAAATTGAAATGAATTTAAAATTATTTACGGTCAACTATATCAAAAGAGCGATTTGCTAATTTAGACATAATTCCTATTGAAGATGAGATCGATGAAACAGATATTTCAAATGTAATTGATGACTTTGCATCACAAAAAAATCGCGAAAAATATTGCTTTAGAATTTAGTTCAACACTCAGTAGCGTTTAAATAGTCGATGTTCTTGCCACTGAACTGAAGGTTTTATCATAATCTACTCCTCTTCATTGCAAAAGACCTTTGATCACCAATAATCTGGCCTTAAATTTGCCGATCGATCCATTGGCGTTTGTTTTTACTTTATCGCGTCGTTGCAGGTGTCTGGTTCCTCGAAGGTCGTCAAGGTGAGCATTACATAATCCTGAAATTTCCACTCGGTTACGGAGTTTTCGAATAGTCTTTACGGTATTTCTAAAATTGTCCATCCCTGTCACTGTCATAGGGTTGCCAGAATTCAATTTTTTCGACTTTTTCAATCCGGGATTTGCTGTAGTTCAGGTTAGTAGGCTTCGTTGCTTCCTGGGCAATAATAACCCCTTTTTCCACCAATTTTTTTTCGAAGATGACGTCCTAGGATTTGTAAAGCTTGTTGTCCTCTTCACTGTAGATCCTGTATCCGTTGTCGTTAGCATAGCCGATGAGGATTTCTTTAATGGCATTTAGATCCATTTTTGTCCTCGATATGAATATACATGAATTCAGCAATTTGAATCAATGTTTCAAACCTGGTTTCCTACCACACCACAACTAGAGTAGTGATGTTCCTGGGATGTGGGTAGGCCCTGTCTTGTTAAGGATGTAGGTAGGCACTTACCTGAAATGATACGAACAGGTGTATCATTTGAGCCAAAAGTGCCTAAGGAATGTTTTCATGCGCGTGCATCATTGCTCTAGCAGTTTCCCTCTCACTGGAACCGTCTTGTTCCGGAGTGTAGGGCATTATAAGACGTTGAACTTTCTTGTGCAGACTAGTCCGGATCTGTTTGTTGCCGAACTCCTTGCCATTATTACTCGGTAGCTCCCAACTGTTTCTGCCTCAGCTAGGAACTGGCTCCGTTTTTCACCATCTTCGCAGAAAATTAACTGTCCTGAGTTTTGTGTAATCGTCCATGAAAAGCACTAAATATCGATATCCAGACCTAGATTCTTGATATCCGTGTGAATTCTCTCTCGCGGTTTCGATGTTATGGACCTCGTGCCGATCAGTAAGCGATGATATTTATCATAAATGCAACCTTCACACAGTTCACTATGCATTTCTACGTTCATGTCAAGCTCCCTGCTCAATAGCACTTGTTCTGGTGTCCGAATCGTTCATGGCACACCTCCAACAGGTTTCCCTAAATCACCGCATTGACCTCATTTGATAGGCTTCAAAATTCTTACAGCCAACTTGAACAGTCCTCTATGATGAGCTCCTAGAAGTTGTAGACTTCAGCTGATACGATGAACACGCTGTCCGAGTACTTATTCTGGACTGCAAGCACGGAGAACAGATTCCTCTTGATTCAGTTAAGGTAATTTTGTACCATTTCTGCCCCAACTTCTACACGTGTTCCGATGGTTTCGATTTTCTCACCATTTGCTGTGGTCACTGTGTATTCAGTTGAAAAAGACTCAAACGTTCTGAAGCAAATCTCATCATTTAAAATATGGCTTGTCGTGCCATTGTCATCCATGCATCTGGACGACTCAGTATGTGTTTCAGCTTGATATTGATGAGTATCGTATTTGTGTCGGACTCCAGAGGACGGCCATCTGCAATTCATTTTCTGCACACTTTAACCAATGTGATTGGGTTTCCTGCAGTAGTTGCATATCAGTTGTTTTTTTTGATTTCTTCGCATCGACTGAACTTCGTTGTTGTGATGACTTCTTCGCTGAGTGCAGGTAAGAGCTTCCTGTTTGGTGGATCCAGCTCCCTTGATCCGTAAGGCCCATTTATACGGACATAGTTGATTGATTAAGCTATCAACCGTTCTATCACTTTTTGTCCTCAGCACCCAGATGGATTTAAAAGAAAAATACTCCACTGGCAGTCTCGGATTACTTGCAGATTCTTTAGTAATTTCTTGTTTCAATTCGAGACCAAACATATTTCAAATATGAAATATATGTATATGCTCCGACATGATATTTTTCTGCTTTAAAACTTTACAAAGATATTACTTATCTTTGTTTAATTTTTTTTAAGTCATGTCTCAAATAATGTTACATTTGTTTAATGTTGGCGGCGTTTACTTCGTGGTACATCTTGATTGTAGATTGGAATAAAACACTTTAACTTTTTTATACCACTAATGTTACATTTCCCTGTAATTGGATATATGTCTGCTGGGAAATACATAGTTATTATTATTATAACAGAGGATTAGCCTCCTGCCCTAAGAATTTTTTTACTGCACGTGAGTGGGCGGCCAACTCATCATTTGCACGCGGGCGGCCAAGGGTCTGGAAGTGTACCTCTCACAATTACATTCTCACGACTACTCCCAACACCCGTTTTAAAGGACGTGTGGATGGAAGAATGGAGCCTGTAAGTTAAGCAAATCCCAAGTATTGATGAATGAAGTTTATTTGTAACTAAGGATGTGAATAAAATATTATTATCATTATTATTATTAATAATAATTGTGCGGAGTGCAAGGGAATCGAAAACCGCATTTATGTGTAAAATGCAGTCGAGAATTACAACCGCCGCTTTTGAAGGTGCATACAAGCATTGTATTTATATATCTAGTATGCCAACGCAATGTAAATTTTTGATGCTAAAAATTGGGTTTCGAAATACACCAAGAGAGCGCGTAAGCATTCACACATTGAAAAACTTGAGTAGCGTGTGATTTGTGTTGCATACTTGAAAATTATTACTCGTTTTAGAATGAATTTTTGAATTATCGATCGATATAGGAAATACGAGGCCACCGCTGAGCCGAAACTCTTCTGTGCACGCGTATGTGAACAAAAATCGAGAAACATAAATAAACACCGCACCGCATAATATATTTTAACATAAAGACGATAGCGGCTGTAATATAGAAAATATTCTTCATTCAGATAAACTAAAATATTAAAATGTATGTAGATAGAATTAATTAGAGGAAAGAAAAAACAATATTTACTTTCTCCGTATAAAGTACGCAAAAGTATTGTGATCGTAAAAATAGTAAAAAAAAACAGTAAAAAATTTCCTCTTTGATATCCCTAGAAAAAATGTTTGGGTGCTGAACTGAATATATTTTGGTAAATTTTCGTTCACCGGAAGTGGGCATTTATCTTGACCGTGTTTAATTTTTTTCTGATATTTTTTTTATATACAAGGTGTAGAATTGGTTTACGCACCATGGGGATTTCCATGTTAAATTCTTTATGTTCAAATATTGGCTCCCCAAATGATTTTACAGAAAATGTGTTTCTGGTAGAGAAACAAATACTCTACATAACCGTCTCCTTGCTTATTTTTTTACTTTCCATAGAAAGGGGAAATAGAGGAAATTAAAACTACTATTTTAGCAAAAATGGGTGGTGCCCTGGAATTTCTGAAACAATAAACCGTTGAACGTTAGCGGTCACGTTAATGTTTTAATCACAAATTTAGGGGTATTTTAAGTAATTCTGAATTAATATTATGGATTTGTTGAATAAAAAGATCCTAATGGTAATATCGAACTATTCTATTAATAGTGTCCGTGCAGTAAACCACACTACTGTTAACAGAATGGTCCGCAAATTTTGGAACGTTCAACGGATTTTTGTTCCAAAATCATTTGGGGAGCCAATATTTGAACATTAAGAATTTAACATGAAAATCATTTTGAGAAATATAGAAAGAAACAAAAAAAAGTTGAAATCTTTCATTATAAATAGTTTTGTAAACTTTTGATTTATGAAAAAAAATTATAAATTAACTACGGCATTTTCAGGATAAGCCACAGCAGGTCTTAAGTTTTTTGTCAATAATTATTCAATCATTAACGTTACATCAAATTTAGTTAGATATAGATAATACCAAAATGAACAATTTAGAATAAGAATATTTCGAAATCTCTCGAGTTTTTGAAAAAAATAAATTTGTTCTAAATTCTATAATAAGCGATATGCAGATGGCTATTTACTTAATTTTTTCATATTTTATGGTTCACTTTTATAGTTTAAAGTTTTCAAATTCAATTTAGTTTAATTTTCAAGTTAGTCCTGTGGGTAGAAATAAACGATCTTAAACCAATGTATTTAGAGCCCTGCTGATGCCATCTTTTAAATACCCATCCCTGCAGTAAATATTCAAACGCCTGGCCCGGCCCGAAGAAATAAAATGTTTTGTCGACCCGGCCCGGCCCGCTAGTGAATATTCAAAGCTCGGCCTGGCCCCGTCCGGCATCGTTCTTTATTTTTTTTGCTAGTATTTAAAATTTATAATAAAACAAATGAATTATTCTGTTTTGAAATATTTTATAAAAAAATCATATCTCAAAAAGTTTTAAAGTGCCCATACTTTTGAAAAAAGAAAAGATTTCAGCAAGAATCAGGGCATAACATATATTATTTTTAAGAAAATGAAAATATGAGTAATTGATTATTCTTTGAGATATATTTTATTTATTAAAAACTAACTATCTAAATATTTTTTTTTTATTTTGGATTTTTTTTTTAACTTTAAACATTTAAGTATAAAAAAAGTATAGAATAACTTTCTTCGTATCCGTAACGGTTTACGATATTTTTGAGTTCAAAATAAAAGTGTACTAAAAGTTTATATTGTTATAACTTTTGACACAGTAATTTTTTGAGACTCTAGTAAAGACCAAAAGCCATTTCTTAATAGCCTTTCTAATATATCGCTCATTCCACGTCAAACCGGACACTGAATTTTAATCGATGACTCCGATTTTTTTTTAATTTTGCAGACACATTCTACATATGAAATAATGGAAGTCATGTTTCGCGAAAAAAATTTAAGATTTTTTTTCCAGTAAATGTACCCCACATGTTTGGCCGTCGCACCGCGCAGTCATACTCTTTTGAATATTTGTTTAAATATAGAGCCCGTTTGAGTTCCATTTTTAAATTTTCACTGTGTGGGAATACGATGGTATTTTTTTCGAAATTTTAAATTGGTGAGTTGATGATGAAAAATGTTAATGAAATATATATACAAATGAATAATAATTTATTAATATTAAATGCAAATTTTAAATTTACCACATAGAATGACTCAAGATCTTCAAAGTTGACCTCTTGTATTTTCTTTGTACGACTAATGAGTTTGACAATACAGTTGTTTGAATGTTCGCACGACCGACGTTTTTCGTAATTTCTTGCAATTTACAACGGTGCATATCTTCTTCAAAAAAAATCTCAATTTTTTTTTCGCTAAACATGACTTCCATCATTTCATGTGTAGAATGCGTCTGCAAAATTTGAAAAAAAAATCGGAATCATCAGTTATTATTTTTACCGAAAACCGTCCGACATGGAATGAGCGATATGTGAAATTCGCTAAAATACCCCCAAAAAGTGTGCATTTATTAATGGCCGATTTAACATTTACAGGAAAAATAGTCTATTTAATTTTATTTAGAAAGAATTCATGCATCCGAATATATAATCAAGATCAGCGGGTGTAGTGGAACACCAAACATTATAAAAAAGTATCGTAAAACACCGAGTAGGTAAAAAAAAATGGAGCAAACCCAGAACATTTATCAACAGTAAATCTCTCAACGCTGTACGACCGAAAATATAAATTAGGACGCGTGTTATTAGTCATTCTCCACAAAAACAAATAATTTCATATTAAATTCAGGCAACTCAGTAGGCATATTATTTTCATAGCCATCTATGAGGGCATAGCAAAATCAATTTAATATCTATTTTTTACCGCAGCGGTAACGCCTCATACGGAGGCTTCCAAAGTAGGGCTCACAGGCTTCCAAAACTTGCCACTTTTTGCACTACATAAGTAAGTGCATAACTATTTTTTAACAATCCAACCAAGAAGGAGAGTATACTATCGACAACGAAGATGTAAAATCTCTCCAGGCTAAAAATAAACTTCTCTTTAAATTTATTGATGAGGTGACCGTCAAAAATAACATTCTTTAAGAATATGATTGTATTCATTGAACAAATAAAATACATAGTAAACAAACATACGCCACCGACAGTGACATCTATGAATCATGAGCGAAAGCACAGACTTCTAATGCACGCTAATAAATCACTGCTAAACGTACTACAGTTATCTAACGCAGCACTCGGCAAGCCATGGTACACGTGCCACTAGGTGGCACGCGAAAGGTTTTTTGGTGGCACGCCTCGAAAGTGACAATTATGAAATATATTATAAACATCGTATCGAAATCGTTTAACTGAAGAAAATTCGGAAATGTGCATAAAATTAAATACTTAAATGAACCAACTATTGATGTTTTAGCTTCCAAAATTGATGCTCAAGGAAGTTACTAATGTTTAAATTTCTTAATTTTGTATGTTATTTTTATATAGCGCGTATTATTATAGTCAAATATATATGTCTTAATATAGAATAGATTTTCTGGTGTTATTTTAGTGGCACACTAAGTGTCCGGTACTTTGAATTACCTGTTTTATGCAGTGACGGTTGGGGTTTTTTTTTCTGGTACGGCCGAGGAACAAGAGGTGGTAATACAGATAGGTAGGTTCAGTTGCAGAGACGGCTGGCTGCGTGACTCCACCTATCTGTATTACCACTTCTTGTTGCTCGGCCGTACCAGAAAAAAACCCGCGAACCGTCACTGGTTCTATGGCACACCAATGCATTTGAGTTGCCGACCGCTGTCTAACGGGTCTATTTTATATAAACAATCGTTACAATGCGATTCGTTAGCTAACTATAATCGTTCGGAACGTCAGTTGCAATGTTGCGAACGATTTAGGTTAAAATGTTATTTTGTAACCAACATCGTTAGGCATTGACCTTGGAATGCTTATTCGTAACGATGAACTTGTGATTTTAGAACGAATAGTACACTTGTAGCTCACTTCATTTCTAATTTCGTCAGCGTCGTGACAGTTGACGTTTACATTTCAAATCTAAACATTGTGCTTATTTTTGCGGATACTTTCAAAAATCAAATTATAATTGAACTGAATTAATTTAATTAAGTGATGAAGTGTTAATAATAACTGAACGTGAAAGTCGAAGTAGTGTCGTGAAAAATCTTGCTCCAGAGATCACTGCACAGCAGTATCAAATATATCTAGAAGAGTTACAATGGAATGAAGCCCTTCGAAGGAATAAATAGTCCCAAAACCCGGATATTATGGAGGTCATTAGCCCTACAATTAAATGCAGCAGGAGGACCAATAAAAAAGTTGAGCAATGGATTATAAAAGTATTTCTTAGATTTCTAAAGCTTTCTTCGAGAATAAAGAAGGACTTGTGTCTCATAAATACGAGTTCATGTGCTGACTTCTTCCTCGGAAAATACATTTTCTAGATTTGTAAATAATTTTCTAGTAATATAGGAATAACAATTTTGCACTTTAACACAATGTACAATGATATTATGTAGTTAAATAAAAATTAACTTATCTTCGTTCCAATATATAATTCCTATCCACCACAAATTACATGAGAAAATTAAATATAAATATATAATTCTAATAGTATCAGGTTAAAATATCCGTTAACGATTGACAGCGGAGCTGTCGTTCCCGAACGATTACAACGGAACGATTTCATCGTTTCGTAACGATTATGAAAAGTTACAAAATTGAGTTTCATTGAAAAATCGTTATCGGAACGAGAATCGAATTACAACGACATCGTTACGAGTTATAAAATAGACCTGTAAGAGTGTTTCAACCTGTAATACAGACCACCCTTGCTAGAGAGTTTTCATCCACATATGAAAAATATTACATAAGCATTAAGCAAATGTTAAATATCGGGTGTGTATAAATTGGCGGATAATCTACGCGTGGCGATGTTCTTCTAAAATTCTGGATAGAAAAGGTCGATAAAAAAATGTTCTACCATGCCTCATAGGCCATATAGCCATTTAAAAGAAATGTACATTTGGCAACATAGCGTTCCCGAGCTGTCCTGTTTATCAATAATCTCATGGTTCAGAGTAAAATGTAATAGATAGATAGAGCGGGGTTTATTTACAGATGCAAGGTAAAACAGTTTATGAGTTAATAGTAAAATCCATTGTAATTGAACAAAACAAAACGAAAATAACACAAAAACATAAATACATTGAAGCGCGGGCACTAATACAAACTAATAATAATGAGAAAAGCAGAATTGGCACAAACTTGGAACTAGCAAGTTTGAATGAATTATTTGTGTCAAAGTGACATAAGCTTGTGTCACGTTGCCGAACGTATTTTTACTTTCTCCGTTACGAAGTACGAGAAAGTATTGTGATCGTGATTTTTTTTTCAATTTTTTTTTTATGGAAATAGCCGTTTTATGGTCCCTAGATGTCATTTCAACAATTTCTAGAAAAAAAAAATTGTGTGTGTGTGTGTGTGTGTGTGTGTATGCTGTGCGCGCTGTATCTCAAAAACTAATAGAGCAATTGGCATGAAACTTTGAACATACGTCTTATTTGATAATCCGAAGAACTGAAAAGCTTTTGGTAAAATTTCGTACACCGAAAGTGGGCGTTTACCTTAACTGTTTTTGGTTTTTTGTCAATATTTTGTTAAATATGAAAAATATCACAAAAACATTTAAACAAATATTGAAGTCAACAAAGAAATGCCCTTATTTTGTTTAAAAACATTTTTCATAAAATCATTATTATTGAGAAAAACATTTATTATTTTTTTTCCTTTTTGGCTTATAATTATGAAACTATAATAGTTACAGCAAATTTATGTTAATAATAATTAGAGAAGGCCAAAATGAACAACTTATAAAGAATAAGTTTTTTTCTAAATCCCTTAGTTTTTGAGTAAACTGAGTTTTTGAATGTATAGTATAATTTTTCCATCTTGCGTAATTTTGACGTTTTAAACGTCAGCTTCATCCGAGTCTAGAAACCGCTCAATGTACATTTAAAATATGATTTAAATAGAAAATAAACCATGAAAGTGTAAATATAAATGATGATACCATCGGCGAAAGTAACATGATGGCCACATCACCATTTTTTTTTTAAATCTGCTACTTAAGAAGTGTTAAAAATACAAGTTTGAGATAGAAAGATAGCGTACACTGACAAATAATGTTCAAACTAGTCATACTATCGAAATTGCAGGGCTTTCTATATATTAACAACGAATAACAACGCATATTTAACGACTGGATGTTCAAACTTTGAGGACCTCGTGAAGACCCAGAAAGCATGGTACAACATTTTAGAATTAAGATAAGCTGCTAAGAATTTTTGAAAGAATATCGTCACGTGTAGGTTATCCGCCAATTTATACACACCCGATATAACGAAGAATTTAACTGTTTCGTAAATTGCTTGATTTTCGAAAAAAAAATTAGAATTGAAATATTTTATAATTTAAGTTACAATTATGAAATGATAATAGTTGAATTTAACTTATATTAATGATAATTACTGTTTAAAACTTAAAAATTAGCATGTTATAAAGAAGAAGTTTCATTTTACAAATGCACTAGTTTTTGAAAAAAAAACATACACGTGAAAGATTTCATAAGAATCCCTTAATACGATCAATTAATTATTTAATTAATTAATTAATTAATATAAATAAAATTATGGCAATATTAGTTTCCAAATGCACATACTTCAATAAATGTAATAAAGTAAAAGTTAAAAGAACTAATTTTAAATCAATCTTATTTAATTTATCTAGAATCAATTAAAGCATTCTAACTTTAATAATTAATTTAAGAATGAATTTTATTGGGTATTAACGGCCAGAATGTTGTTAAAATGTGCAAACATATATGAGAGGGAATCCAAGACGGATCCGTTTCGTTCTTATTGGAAAACTCGTCAGTTGGATCTACCCGCAACCTCATACACATTTGCACACTGTCTGTATTTATATTTATACTCATTGTGGAAATGATAACGCTGAATAACGTTATCACAACCACGTCATTACTGCCGCTGAGGAAGTCCATTCGCCAATTTAGTTCCTTCAGACAGGTTGGTTTAATGAAGGGTTTAATGAAGGAACTAAATTGGCGAATGGACTTCCTCAGCGGCAGTAATGACGTGGTTGTGATAACGTTATTCAGCGTTATCATTTCCACAATGAGTATAAATATAAATACAGACAGTGTGCAAATGTGTATGAGGTTGCGGGTAGATCCAACTGACGAGTTTTCCAATAAGAACGAAACGGATCCGTCTTGGATTCCCTCTCATATATGTTTGCACATTTTAACAACATTCTGGCCGTTAATACCCAATAAAATTCATTCTTAAATACATTACTTTACGGCTGATATCCTCCATCTTGATTTTAATAATTAATGTTTAATCTTTGAAAAAATCAATATATGCAACGTTTTATATAATATTCTTTACTGTTTACATTATAAAAATTTGAATAATCACCGCGCAAGAAAATGTGCATGTATTCCTAAAAAAAAACTATTATTCACACCAAACAAACATTTTTTTTTCTCTTTACGAGGACGAACCGACAATTTCAAACTAGTCAAATATATGTTGACAGCGTCATGAATATGGAAACACTACACCCTTAATCAATTGCAGAGAGGCATACCCCTACATTTACAACACAAACAGCACTCTGTGAGTTGCAAATTCAGTTTAAAACCATGAGTGCGCTTTGATAATCCTGTATGAGCCGATGATTGAAATGTTTCATAATTAATTTATACACTTAATTCAAAACTTTATTTACCTCTAAAACCGCTACTAAAGTTATAATTACCCTTTCAATTTAAAACAGGGGACATGGTGTGGTGTATACCGTATATTTTTTTTATCGTGGGCCATAGGATTTTACATGCTAAAAATTATACCTTGTGTTTAATATAAATAATTGAGCAAAAATAATGAAAGTAGGTACCTTGAACTTCCGAAATATCAGATTGATTAGTGAGGCAAGTAATCAAACAAATGTATACTAGAAAATGTCTGTTTATACAGCAGGGAAATAGTTGTATTTTTCTACAAGAAGTCAGAAAATTTTTATTTTAGGAAAATAGTTGACAACTAGTTTGTTCCTAGGCTAAAGCTTTATGTATGTGAAATTGTGTTCTTTATGTGAAATTGTGAAATGTAAAAATGTAAGAAAAGTAACTGGTGACGAACGACGGCTCCGCTGCGCTGCGCCGTCGTCCGAAATCTGTAAATTTTAATCCGAGGACCCCGAAAAAGCGGTCGGTTGCATGGACTCCTGTCGCAAGTTGCCTGGACTCGATTTCTAACCGGGTAACAACTTTGCCAAACAAACAGAAGAAGTATCACAAAGCATCTGAAGTTCGCATAAAAAAAAATCGCTGATGAAAGTATTTTGGATCCTAGAGAAAAATTTTGAATTCAGTTTTCTGAAATTTTGGGCATCGCTGTTAATTTGATATCCGAACGTTCTGAGCTGTTAGAAAATGACTGCTCCTTGTTTAAATTTTTGTTGGTATTTCATTCTGCAGAATCCGAATATTTAAGAAAATGTATGGAGTTAGATATTAAATTACAGGTAACCGAAAACGGAAAATTGACGAAAGATTTAGATGGAATCGAACTTCTAAAAGAATTGTTATCTTTTTAGAGAACTATTTCCTAATCATTCCCAATTAAAACCATTAGAAATTTAAAATCATTTGATTAGCCAAGACTTGTTGGCCTTGTTTTCCAAATTTCAGTATTAGTGTAAAAATATTTTTAACAATACCGATAACTGTGGCTTCCGGCGAAAGGAGTTTTCCAAATTAAGATTAATTAAAAATTATTTATGGTCAACTATAACACAAGAGTGATTTGCTAATTTAGCCATAATTTCTACTGAAAATGAGATCGGTGAAACATTAGATATTTCAAATGTAATTGATGAATTTGCATAAAAAAAATCGCGAGAAGTATTGTTTTAGAAAATCACTGAATAAAACACTTACTATGTTTTTTACCACAATTTATTTGATGTATGTACAAATATTTCATATACATACATATCACGACTTAAGTTTCGACGTTTTACTGTCATTATCAAGTGAAACAATTAATGGAAAACGTACATTTATATCGTACCGACTTAAGTCGTGATATGTATGTATATGAAATATTTGTACATACATCAAATAAATTGTGGTAAAAAACATAGTAAGTGTTTTATTCAGTGATTTTATAATGAATTACCACGTAGTAACGGTCACAACCATCACCATGATATTGTTTTAGAATTTAGATCAACACTGACAATTAGTAGCGTTCGAATAGTCGATGTTCTTGTTGTTACTGAACTGAAGGTTTGATCATAATCTACTCCTCTTCTTTGCGAAAAATCTTTTATCACCAATCTGGACTTGTTTTTACTTTGTGGAGTCGTTGTAGGTGTCTGGTTCCTCGAAGGTCGTCGATCTTATAGCATCACATAATCCTGGAATTTCTGTGAAGCTATAAGATCCACTCGGTTACGAAGTTTCCGCGTAGTCTCACCAGCATTCTATTCTTCATTGATTTTCGCCATTTCTGAGATTGTTCAATCACTGTCAATGTCATCGGGTTTTCAGAATTCTATTTCTTCGTTTTCTTCAATCCGGGATTTGCTGTCATTCAGGTCAGTCTCTTCAGCTTCGTTGTTTCCTGGGGGTATAATAACCCCGTTTCCTCCAATGTTTCTTCAAAGATGACGTCTTTGGATCTATAGAGCTTGTTTTCCTCTTAACTGTAGATACTGTGTCCGTCGTCATTATCATAACCGATGAGGATTTCTTTAATTCCCTTTGGGTCCATTGTCGTCCTTTGCTTCTTCGATAGAATATACATGAATTTGAACTAATGTTTCAAACCTGGTTTTCTAGGCCCTGCCCTATTAAGGATGCAGGTACCTGTTCGTATCATCTCGGCCCAACGTGCCTCAGGAATCTTCCCATGCGCATGCATCATTTCTCTATCAGTTTTACCACTGTACGATTTTCCCTCTCACTGGACCCGTTTTGTTCTGGAGTGGAGGGCATTATAAGATGTTGAATAATACCTTTCTTGTGTAAACTGGTCCAGATCTGTCTCTTGTCGAACTCCCTGCCATTATCACTCAGCAGCTGCAGACTGTTTCTTCCTCAGCTAGCAACTGGCTCAGTTTTTCAGCAAATTCAGATTTTTGCCGCAGAAAATAAACTGTCCTGAATTTTTGTAATCGTCCTTGAAAAGCACAAAATATTGATATCCAGACCTCGATTCTTGAAATTGACTGCAAACATCCGTGCGAATTCGCTCTCCCGGTTCCGTCGTTCTGGACCTCGTGACGAACGGTAGCCGATGAGCTTTATCATATACCGGGTGTTGATTTAGAGGACGCAACATAGGAAATCGCATATTAATTTTGTAGTGTTCAAATATTGGCTCCCCTATTTATTTTAGAGACAAAATGCATTAAACGTTTTTGTAGAGGGAAAAATTCTGATTTTTGTAATGTTCATGCTTACTACTTTATGTTTCTCTAAGTTGAAATAATTAAGAAAAAGTAATGTGATTTTATAAAAATAATGACATGCAATGGAATTGAAACAACAATTGCGGATATCAAAATGGCACAATCACATTTGTGTCGGACTCCAGTTTACTACGCTTCGGAGGATGGTTATCAGAATCCATTTCCTCCACACTTTAACCATGTGATTGGGCTTCCTGCAGTAGTTGCAGTTTTTTCCTTTTCTTCGCATCGACTGAACTTCGTTGCTGTGATGACTTCTTTGATGATTGCAGGTGAGAGCTTCCTGCTTGGTGGATCCATCTCCCTTGGTCCTTCAGACCCTTTTATACGAACATAGTTGATTGATTAAGCTATCAACCGTTCTATCACTTTTTTTCCCTCACTATCCAGCTTGATTTAATAGCAAAATACTCCTCGTCAATGTATCCAGAATTTTACAAAGCAAAAATACATCCGGCAGTCCCTGGTTACTTGCAAATTCTTTAGTCATTTCTTCTCAATTCAGATAAATTTTAAATATGTGTATATGCGATCTGATATGATATTTTTCTGCCTTAAAACTTTACAAAAAGATTACAAAAGGTTTTAAAATTTTTTGAGTTGAAAAATAAAATCCCCCACCCCAAGAAATGTTTTACTTCACGTGAGGGGGCGGCCAACTCATCATTTGCACGCGGGCGGCCAAGAGTCTAGGATCGGCCCTGCGCGGCGTATCAAAATTAAGCGATTAAATTGGTGACGGACGACGGCACAGCATGGCCCATTCAAATTACATTTTGGCCGCATGAATTAGGCAAAGTAATTGGTGAAGATCGAGGACTCCGCTGCGCTGCGTCATTAATGAAAAATATAAAAATTAATTTCAATTTTTCATTTTTTATTTTTTATTTTGATTTTTCATTTTCATTTTCCATTTTCCATTTTCCATTTTCAATTTTTAATTTTTAATTTTTAATTTTTCATCTTCAAGTTTTAATTTGCAATTTTTCATTTTCATTTTTCACTTTTCACTTTTCATTTTTCATTTTTCATTTTTCATTTTTCATTTTTCATTTTTCATTTTTCATTTTTCATTTTTCATTTTTTATTTTTTATTTTTCATTTTTATTTTCCATTTTTATTTTTTATTTTCCATTTTTATTTTTTATTTTAAATTTTTTGTTTTATTTTTTAATTTTATTTTCGTTTGTTTTATTTTTTTTAAGCCAGTTATATCCTCTGCGATCCCTAAAAATTTCGGCCTTCCGACTTGAAAAGAAAAAAAATTGTCCTTAAAAGAAGGAAAACGAACCCAGGGTTCGTGGTTCAGGTGGTTCCAAAAATTTTGAAAAAATATCTTCTGCCATCCCTGAAAGTTTCAGCTTTTCGACTTTAAAAGAAAAAAATCCGTCCTTAAAAGAAGAAAAACGAACCCGGGGTGCAAATGGAGCGTAGGGTTATTTCCAAAAATTTTGAAAAAATATCTTCTGCCATCCCTGAAAGTTTCAGCCTTTCGACTTTAAAAGAAAAAAATCCGTCCTTAAAAGAAGAAAAACGAACCCGGGGTGCAAATGGAGCGTAGGGTTATTTCCAAAAATTTTGAAAAAATATCTTCTGCCATCCCTGAAAATTTCAGCTTTTCGACTTTAAAAGAAAAAAATCCGTCCTTAAAAGAAGAAAAACGAACCCGGGGTGCAAATGGAGCGTAGGGTTATTTCCAAAAATTTTGAAAAAATATCTTCTGCCATCCCTGAAAGTTTCAGGTTTTCGACTTTAAATAAAAAAAATACGTCCTTAAAAGAAGAAAAACGAACCCGGGGTGCAAATGGAGCGTAGGGTTATTTCCAAAAATTTTGAAAAAATATCTTCTGCCATCCCTGAAAATTTCAGCTTTTCGACTTTAAAAGAAAAAAATCCGTCCTTAAAAGAAGAAAAACGAACCCGGGGTGCAAATGGAGCGTAGGGTTATTTCCAAAAATTTTGAAAAAATATCTTCTGCCATCCCTGAAAGTTTCAGCCTTTCGACTTTAAAAGAAAAAAATCCGTCCTTAAAAGAAGAAAAACGAATCCGGGGTGCAAATGGAGCGTAGGGTTAGTTCCAAAAAATTTGAAAAAATATCTTCTGCCATCCCTGAAAATTTCAGCTTTTCGACTTTAAAAGAAAAAAATCCGTCCTTAAAAGAAGAAAAACGAACCCGGGGTGCAAATGGAGCGTAGGGTTATTTCCAAAAATTTTGAAAAAATATCTTCTGCCATCCCTGAAAGTTTCAGCCTTTCGACTTTAAAAGAAAAAAATCCGTCCTTAAAAGAAGAAAAACGAATCCGGGGTGCAAATGGAGCGTAGGGTTATTTCCAAAAATTTTGAAAAAATATCTTCTGCCATCCCTGAAAGTTTCAGCTTTTCGACTTTAAAAGAAAAAAATCCGTCCTTAAAAGAAGAAAAACGAACCCGGGGTGCAAATGGAGCGTAGGGTTATTTCCAAAAATTTTGAAAAAATATCTTCTGCCATCCCTGAAAGTTTCAGCCTTTCGACTTTAAAAGAAAAAAATCCGTCCTTAAAAGAAGAAAAACGAACCCGGGGTGCAAATGGAGCGTAGGGTTATTTCCAAAAATTTTGAAAAAATATCTTCTGCCATCCCTGAAAGTTTCAGCCTTTCGACTTTAAAAGAAAAAAATCCGTCCTTAAAAGAAGAAAAACGAATCCGGGGTGCAAATGGAGCGTAGGGTTAGTTCCAAAAAATTTGAAAAAATATCTTCTGCCATCCCTGAAAATTTCAGCTTTTCGACTTTAAAAGAAAAAAATCCGTCCTTAAAAGAAGAAAAACGAACCCGGGGTGCAAATGGAGCGTAGGGTTATTTCCAAAAATTTTGAAAAAATATCTTCTGCCATCCCTGAAAATTTCAGCTTTTCGACTTTAAAAGAAAAAAATCCGTCCTTAAAAGAAGAAAAACGAACCCGGGGTGCAAATGGAGCGTAGGGTTATTTCCAAAAATTTTGAAAAAATATCTTCTGCCATCCCTGAAAATTTCAGCTTTTCGACTTTAAAAGAAAAAAATCCGTCCTTAAAAGAAGAAAAACGAACCCGGGGTGCAAATGGAGCGTAGGGTTATTTCCAAAAATTTTGAAAAAATATCTTCTGCCATCCCTGAAAATTTCAGCTTTTCGACTTTAAAAGAAAAAAATCCGTCCTTAAAAGAAGAAAAACGAACCCGGGGTGCAAATGGAGCGTAGGGTTAGTTCCAAAAAATTTGAAAAAATATCTTCTGCCATCTCTGAAAATTTCAGCTTTTCGACTTTAAAAGAAAAAAATCCGTCCTTAAAAGAAGAAAAACGAACCCGGGGTGCAAATGGAGCGTAGGGTTATTTCCAAAAAATTTGAAAAAATATCTTCTGCCATCCCTGAAAGTTTCAGCCTTTCGACTTTAAAAGAAAAAAATCCGTCCTTAAAAGAAGAAAAACGAACCCGGGGTGCAAATGGAGCGTAGGGTTATTTCCAAAAAATTTGAAAAAATATCTTCTGCCATCCCTGAAAGTTTCAGCCTTTCGACTTTAAAAGAAAAAAATCCGTCCTTAAAAGAAGAAAAACGAACCCGGGGTGCAAATGGAGCGTAGGGTTATTTCCAAAAAATTTGAAAAAATATCTTCTGCCATCCCTGAAAGTTTCAGCCTTTCGACTTTAAAAGAAAAAAATCCGTCCTTAAAAGAAGAAAAACGAACCCGGGGTGCAAATGGAGCGTAGGGTTATTTCCAAAAATTTTGAAAAAGTATCTTCTGCCATCTCTGAAAATTTCAGCTTTTCGACTTTAAAAGAAAAAATCCGTCCTTAAAAGAAGAAAAACGAACCCGGGGTGCAAATGGAGCGTAGGGTTAGTTCCAAAAAATTTGAAAAAATATCTTCTGCCATCTCTGAAAATATCAGCTTTTCGACTTTAAAAGAAAAAAATCCGTCCTTAAAAGAAGAAAAACGAACCCGGGGTGCAAATGGAGCGTAGGGTTATTTCCAAAAATTTTGAAAAAATATCTTCTGCCATCCCTGAAAGTTTCAGCCTTTCGACTTTAAAAGAAAAAAATCCGTCCTTAAAAGAAGAAAAACGAACCCGGGGTGCAAATGGAGCGTAGGGTTATTTCCAAAAATTTTGAAAAAATATCTTCTGCCATCCCTGAAAATTTCAGCTTTTCGACTTTAAAAGAAAAAAATCCGTCCTTAAAAGAAGAAAAACGAACCCGGGGTGCAAATGGAGCGTAGGGTTATTTCCAAAAATTTTGAAAAAATATCTTCTGCCATCCCTGAAAGTTTCAGCTTTTCGACTTTAAATAAAAAAAATACGTCCTTAAAAGAAGAAAAACGAACCCGGGGTGCAAATGGAGCGTAGGGTTATTTCCAAAAATTTTGAAAAAATATCTTCTGCCATCCCTGAAAATTTCAGCTTTTCGACTTTAAAAGAAAAAAATCCGTCCTTAAAAGAAGAAAAACGAACCCGGGGTGCAAATGGAGCGTAGGGTTATTTCCAAAAATTTTGAAAAAATATCTTCTGCCATCCCTGAAAGTTTCAGCCTTTCGACTTTAAAAGAAAAAAATCCGTCCTTAAAAGAAGAAAAACGAATCCGGGGTGCAAATGGAGCGTAGGGTTAGTTCCAAAAAATTTGAAAAAATATCTTCTGCCATCCCTGAAAATTTCAGCTTTTCGACTTTAAAAGAAAAAAATCCGTCCTTAAAAGAAGAAAAACGAACCCGGGGTGCAAATGGAGCGTAGGGTTATTTCCAAAAATTTTGAAAAAATATCTTCTGCCATCCCTGAAAGTTTCAGCCTTTCGACTTTAAAAGAAAAAAATCCGTCCTTAAAAGAAGAAAAACGAATCCGGGGTGCAAATGGAGCGTAGGGTTATTTCCAAAAATTTTGAAAAAATATCTTCTGCCATCCCTGAAAGTTTCAGCTTTTCGACTTTAAAAGAAAAAAATCCGTCCTTAAAAGAAGAAAAACGAACCCGGGGTGCAAATGGAGCGTAGGGTTATTTCCAAAAATTTTGAAAAAATATCTTCTGCCATCCCTGAAAGTTTCAGCCTTTCGACTTTAAAAGAAAAAAATCCGTCCTTAAAAGAAGAAAAACGAACCCGGGGTGCAAATGGAGCGTAGGGTTATTTCCAAAAATTTTGAAAAAATATCTTCTGCCATCCCTGAAAGTTTCAGCCTTTCGACTTTAAAAGAAAAAAATCCGTCCTTAAAAGAAGAAAAACGAATCCGGGGTGCAAATGGAGCGTAGGGTTAGTTCCAAAAAATTTGAAAAAATATCTTCTGCCATCCCTGAAAATTTCAGCTTTTCGACTTTAAAAGAAAAAAATCCGTCCTTAAAAGAAGAAAAACGAACCCGGGGTGCAAATGGAGCGTAGGGTTATTTCCAAAAATTTTGAAAAAATATCTTCTGCCATCCCTGAAAATTTCAGCTTTTCGACTTTAAAAGAAAAAAATCCGTCCTTAAAAGAAGAAAAACGAACCCGGGGTGCAAATGGAGCGTAGGGTTATTTCCAAAAATTTTGAAAAAATATCTTCTGCCATCCCTGAAAATTTCAGCTTTTCGACTTTAAAAGAAAAAAATCCGTCCTTAAAAGAAGAAAAACGAACCCGGGGTGCAAATGGAGCGTAGGGTTATTTCCAAAAATTTTGAAAAAATATCTTCTGCCATCCCTGAAAATTTCAGCTTTTCGACTTTAAAAGAAAAAAATCCGTCCTTAAAAGAAGAAAAACGAACCCGGGGTGCAAATGGAGCGTAGGGTTAGTTCCAAAAAATTTGAAAAAATATCTTCTGCCATCTCTGAAAATTTCAGCTTTTCGACTTTAAAAGAAAAAAATCCGTCCTTAAAAGAAGAAAAACGAACCCGGGGTGCAAATGGAGCGTAGGGTTATTTCCAAAAAATTTGAAAAAATATCTTCTGCCATCCCTGAAAGTTTCAGCCTTTCGACTTTAAAAGAAAAAAATCCGTCCTTAAAAGAAGAAAAACGAACCCGGGGTGCAAATGGAGCGTAGGGTTATTTCCAAAAAATTTGAAAAAATATCTTCTGCCATCCCTGAAAGTTTCAGCCTTTCGACTTTAAAAGAAAAAAATCCGTCCTTAAAAGAAGAAAAACGAACCCGGGGTGCAAATGGAGCGTAGGGTTATTTCCAAAAAATTTGAAAAAATATCTTCTGCCATCCCTGAAAGTTTCAGCCTTTCGACTTTAAAAGAAAAAAATCCGTCCTTAAAAGAAGAAAAACGAACCCGGGGTGCAAATGGAGCGTAGGGTTATTTCCAAAAATTTTGAAAAAATATCTTCTGCCATCTCTGAAAATTTCAGCTTTTCGACTTTAAAAGAAAAAATCCGTCCTTAAAAGAAGAAAAACGAACCCGGGGTGCAAATGGAGCGTAGGGTTAGTTCCAAAAAATTTGAAAAAATATCTTCTGCCATCTCTGAAAATATCAGCTTTTCGACTTTAAAAGAAAAAAATCCGTCCTTAAAAGAAGAAAAACGAACCCGGGGTGCAAATGGAGCGTAGGGTTATTTCCAAAAATTTTGAAAAAATATCTTCTGCCATCCCTGAAAGTTTCAGCTTTTCGACTTTAAAAGAAAAAAATCCGTCCTTAAAAGAAGAAAAACGAACCCGGGGTGCAAATGGAGCGTAGGGTTATTTCCAAAAATTTTGAAAAAATATCTTCTGCCATCCCTGAAAGTTTCAGCTTTTCGACTTTAAATAAAAAAAATACGTCCTTAAAAGAAGAAAAACGAACCCGGGGTGCAAATGGAGCGTAGGGTTATTTCCAAAAATTTTGAAAAAATATCTTCTGCCATCCCTGAAAATTTCAGCTTTTCGACTTTAAAAGAAAAAAATCCGTCCTTAAAAGAAGAAAAACGAACCCGGGGTGCAAATGGAGCGTAGGGTTATTTCCAAAATTTTTGAAAAAATATCTTCTGCCATCCCTGAAAGTTTCAGCCTTTCGACTTTAAAAGAAAAAAATCCGTCCTTAAAAGAAGAAAAACGAATCCGGGGTGCAAATGGAGCGTAGGGTTAGTTCCAAAAAATTTGAAAAAATATCTTCTGCCATCCCTGAAAATTTCAGCTTTTCGACTTTAAAAGAAAAAAATCCGTCCTTAAAAGAAGAAAAACGAACCCGGGGTGCAAATGGAGCGTAGGGTTATTTCCAAAATTTTTGAAAAAATATCTTCTGCCATCCCTGAAAATTTCAGCTTTTCGACTTTAAAAGAAAAAAATCCGTCCTTAAAAGAAGAAAAACGAACCCGGGGTGCAAATGGAGCGTAGGGTTATTTCCAAAAATTTTGAAAAAATATCTTCTGCCATCCCTGAAAATTTCAGCTTTTCGACTTTAAAAGAAAAAAATCCGTCCTTAAAAGAAGAAAAACGAACCCGGGGTGCAAATGGAGCGTAGGGTTATTTCCAAAAATTTTGAAAAAATATCTTCTGCCATCCCTGAAAATTTCAGCTTTTCGACTTTAAAAGAAAAAAATCCGTCCTTAAAAGAAGAAAAACGAACCCGGGGTGCAAATGGAGCGTAGGGTTAGTTCCAAAAAATTTGAAAAAATATCTTCTGCCATCTCTGAAAATTTCAGCTTTTCGACTTTAAAAGAAAAAAATCCGTCCTTAAAAGAAGAAAAACGAACCCGGGGTGCAAATGGAGCGTAGGGTTATTTCCAAAAAATTTGAAAAAATATCTTTTGCCATCCCTGAAAGTTTCAGCCTTTCGACTTTAAAAGAAAAAAATCCGTCCTTAAAAGAAGAAAAACGAACCCGGGGTGCAAATGGAGCGTAGGGTTATTTCCAAAAAATTTGAAAAAATATCTTCTGCCATCCCTGAAAGTTTCAGCCTTTCGACTTTAAAAGAAAAAAATCCGTCCTTAAAAGAAGAAAAACGAATCCGGGGTGCAAATGGAGCGTAGGGTTATTTCCAAAAATTTTGAAAAAATATATTCTGCCATCCCTGAAAATTTCAGCTTTTCGACTTTAAAAGAAAAAAATCCGTCCTTAAAAGAAGAAAAACGAACCCGGGGTGCAAATGGAGCGTAGGGTTATTTCCAAAAATTTTGAAAAAATATCTTCTGCCATCCCTGAAAGTTTCAGCCTTTCGACTTTAAAAGAAAAAAATCCGTCCTTAAAAGAAGAAAAACGAATCCGGGGTGCAAATGGAGCGTAGGGTTAGTTCCAAAAAATTTGAAAAAATATCTTCTGCCATCCCTGAAAGTTTCAGCTTTTCGACTTTAAAAGAAAAAAATCCGTCCTTAAAAGAAGAAAAACGAACCCGGGGTGCAAATGGAGCGTAGGGTTATTTCCAAAAATTTTGAAAAAATATCTTCTGCCATCCCTGAAAGTTTCAGCCTTTCGACTTTAAAAGAAAAAAATCCGTCCTTAAAAGAAGAAAAACGAACCCGGGGTGCAAATGGAGCGTAGGGTTATTTCCAAAAATTTTGAAAAAATATCTTCTGCCATCCCTGAAAGTTTCAGCTTTTCGACTTTAAAAAAAAAAAATCCGTCCTTAAAAGAAGAAAAACGAACCCGGGGTGCAAATGGAGCGTAGGGTTATTTCCAAAAATTTTGAAAAAATATCTTCTGCCATCCCTGAAAGTTTCAGCTTTTCGACTTTAAAAGAAAAAAATCCGTCCTTAAAAGAAGAAAAACGAACCCGGGGTGCAAATGGAGCGTAGGGTTATTTCCAAAAATTTTGAAAAAATATCTTCTGCCATCCCTGAAAATTTCAGCTTTTCGACTTTAAAAGAAAAAAATCCGTCCTTAAAAGAAGAAAAACGAACCCGGGGTGCAAATGGAGCGTAGGGTTATTTCCAAAAATTTTGAAAAAATATCTTCTGCCATCCCTGAAAGTTTCAGCTTTTCGACTTTAAATAAAAAAAATACGTCCTTAAAAGAAGAAAAACGAACCCGGGGTGCAAATGGAGCGTAGGGTTATTTCCAAAAATTTTGAAAAAATATCTTCTGCCATCCCTGAAAATTTCAGCTTTTCGACTTTAAAAGAAAAAAATCCGTCCTTAAAAGAAGAAAAACGAACCCGGGGTGCAAATGGAGCGTAGGGTTATTTCCAAAAATTTTGAAAAAATATCTTCTGCCATCCCTGAAAGTTTCAGCCTTTCGACTTTAAAAGAAAAAAATCCGTCCTTAAAAGAAGAAAAACGAATCCGGGGTGCAAATGGAGCGTAGGGTTAGTTCCAAAAAATTTGAAAAAATATCTTCTGCCATCCCTGAAAATTTCAGCTTTTCGACTTTAAAAGAAAAAAATCCGTCCTTAAAAGAAGAAAAACGAACCCGGGGTGCAAATGGAGCGTAGGGTTATTTCCAAAAATTTTGAAAAAATATCTTCTGCCATCCCTGAAAATTTCAGCTTTTCGACTTTAAAAGAAAAAAATCCGTCCTTAAAAGAAGAAAAACGAACCCGGGGTGCAAATGGAGCGTAGGGTTATTTCCAAAAATTTTGAAAAAATATCTTCTGCCATCCCTGAAAATTTCAGCTTTTCGACTTTAAAAGAAAAAAATCCGTCCTTAAAAGAAGAAAAACGAACCCGGGGTGCAAATGGAGCGTAGGGTTATTTCCAAAAATTTTGAAAAAATATCTTCTGCCATCCCTGAAAATTTCAGCTTTTCGACTTTAAAAGAAAAAAATCCGTCCTTAAAAGAAGAAAAACGAACCCGGGGTGCAAATGGAGCGTAGGGTTAGTTCCAAAAAATTTGAAAAAATATCTTCTGCCATCCCTGAAAATTTCAGCTTTTCGACTTTAAAAGAAAAAAATCCGTCCTTAAAAGAAGAAAAACGAACCCGGGGTGCAAATGGAGCGTAGGGTTATTTCCAAAAAATTTGAAAAAATATCTTCTGCCATCCCTGAAAGTTTCAGCCTTTCGACTTTAAAAGAAAAAAATCCGTCCTTAAAAGAAGAAAAACGAACCCGGGGTGCAAATGGAGCGTAGGGTTATTTCCAAAAAATTTGAA
The DNA here is from genome assembly GCA_910593695.2 of Ocypus olens. Taxonomy (NCBI): domain Eukaryota; kingdom Metazoa; phylum Arthropoda; class Insecta; order Coleoptera; family Staphylinidae; genus Ocypus; species Ocypus olens. The sequence goes on from OU343059.1 coordinate 28,638,357, forward strand.
AAAATATCTTCTGCCATCCCTGAAAGTTTCAGCCTTTCGACTTTAAAAGAAAAAAATCCGTCCTTAAAAGAAGAAAAACGAATCCGGGGTGCAAATGGAGCGTAGGGTTATTTCCAAAAATTTTGAAAAAATATATTCTGCCATCCCTGAAAATTTCAGCTTTTCGACTTTAAAAGAAAAAAATCCGTCCTTAAAAGAAGAAAAACGAACCCGGGGTGCAAATGGAGAGTAGGGTTATTTCCAAAAATTTTGAAAAAATATCTTCTGCCATCCCTGAAAGTTTCAGCCTTTCGACTTTAAAAGAAAAAAATCCGTCCTTAAAAGAAGAAAAACGAATCCGGGGTGCAAATGGAGCGTAGGGTTAGTTCCAAAAAATTTGAAAAAATATCTTCTGCCATCTCTGAAAGTTTCAGCTTTTCGACTTTAAAAGAAAAAAATCCGTCCTTAAAAGAAGAAAAACGAACCCGGGGTGCAAATGGAGCGTAGGGTTATTTCCAAAAATTTTGAAAAAATATCTTCTGCCATCCCTGAAAGTTTCAGCCTTTCGACTTTAAAAGAAAAAAATCCGTCCTTAAAAGAAGAAAAACGAACCCGGGGTGCAAATGGAGCGTAGGGTTATTTCCAAAAATTTTGAAAAAATATCTTCTGCCATCCCTGAAAGTTTCAGCTTTTCGACTTTAAAAGAAAAAAATCCGTCCTTAAAAGAAGAAAAACGAACCCGGGGTGCAAATGGAGCGTAGGGTTATTTCCAAAATTTTTGAAAAAATATCTTCTGCCATCCCTGAAAGTTTCAGCCTTTCGACTTTAAAAGAAAAAAATCCGTCCTTAAAAGAAGAAAAACGAATCCGGGGTGCAAATGGAGCGTAGGGTTAGTTCCAAAAAATTTGAAAAAATATCTTCTGCCATCTCTGAAAATTTCAGCTTTTCGACTTTAAAAGAAAAAAATCCGTCCTTAAAAGAAGAAAAACGAACCCGGGGTGCAAATGGAGCGTAGGGTTATTTCCAAAAATTTTGAAAAAATATCTTCTGCCATCCCTGAAAGTTTCAGCTTTTCGACTTTAAAAGAAAAAAATCCGTCCTTAAAAGAAGAAAAACGAACCCGGGGTGCAAATGGAGCGTAGGGTTATTTCCAAAAATTTTGAAAAAATATCTTCTGCCATCCCTGAAAGTTTCAGCCTTTCGACTTTAAAAGAAAAAAATCCGTCCTTAAAAGAAGAAAAACGAACCCGGGGTGCAAATGGAGCGTAGGGTTATTTCCAAAAATTTTGAAAAAATATCTTCTGCCATCCCTGAAAGTTTCAGCTTTTCGACTTTAAAAGAAAAAAATCCGTCCTTAAAAGAAGAAAAACGAACCCGGGGTGCAAATGGAGCGTAGGGTTATTTCCAAAAATTTTGAAAAAATATCTTCTGCCATCCCTGAAAGTTTCAGCTTTTCGACTTTAAAAGAAAAAAATCCGTCCTTAAAAGAAGAAAAACGAACCCGGGGTGCAAATGGAGCGTAGGGTTATTTCCAAACAATTTGAAAAAATATCTTCTGCCATCCCTGAAAGTTTCAGCCTTTCGACTTTAAAAGAAAAAAATCCGTCCTTAAAAGAAGAAAAACGAACCCGGGGTGCAAATGGAGCGTAGGGTTATTTCCAAAAATTTTGAAAAAATATCTTCTGCCATCCCTGAAAGTTTCAGCTTTTCGACTTTAAAAGAAAAAAATCCGTCCTTAAAAGAAGAAAAACGAACCCGGGGTGCAAATGGAGCGTAGGGTTATTTCCAAAAATTTTGAAAAAATATCTTCTGCCATCCCTGAAAGTTTCAGCTTTTCGACTTTAAAAGAAAAAAATCCGTCCTTAAAAGAAGAAAAACGAACCCGGGGTGCAAATGGAGCGTAGGGTTATTTCCAAAAATTTTGAAAAAATATCTTCTGCCATCTCTGAAAATTTCAGCTTTTCGACTTTAAAAGAAAAAAATCCGTCCTTAAAAGAAGAAAAACGAACCCGGGGTGCAAATGGAGCGTAGGGTTAGTTCCAAAAATTTTGAAAAAATATCTTCTGCCATCTCTGAAAATTTCAGCTTTTCGACTTTAAAAGAAAAAAATCCGTCCTTAAAAGAAGAAAAACGAACCCGGGGTGCAAATGGAGCGTAGGGTTATTTCCAAAAATTTTGAAAAAATATCTTCTGCCATCTCTGAAAATTTCAGCTTTTCGACTTTAAAAGAAAAAAATCCGTCCTTAAAAGAAGAAAAACGAACCCGGGGTGCAAATGGAGCGTAGGGTTATTTCCAAAAATTTTGAAAAAATATCTTCTGCCATCTCTGAAAATTTCAGCTTTTCGACTTTAAAAGAAAAAAATCCGTCCTTAAAAGAAGAAAAACGAACCCGGGGTGCAAATGGAGCGTAGGGTTATTTCCAAAAATTTTGAAAAAATATCTTCTGCCATCTCTGAAAATTTCAGCTTTTCGACTTTAAAAGAAAAAAATCCGTCCTTAAAAGAAGAAAAACGAATCCGGGGTGCAAATGGAGCGTAGGGTTAGTTCCAAAAAATTTGAAAAAATATCTTCTGCCATCTCTGAAAATTTCAGCTTTTCGACTTTAAAAGAAAAAAATCCGTCCTTAAAAGAAGAAAAACGAATCCAGACGGTGCAAATGGCGCGTAGGGGTGGTTCCAAAAATTTAAAAAAAAATCTAATTATAGCCAGTCATCGCTCCTGTCATCCCTGAAAGTTTCAGCTTCTCAACTTGAAAAGAAAAAAATACGTCCTTAAAAGAAGAAAACCGAACCACCTCCTGGGTTGGTGGCGTTGGTTGGCGCGTAGGGGTGGTTCCAAAATTTTTGAAAAAATTCCCAATGAAAGCCAGTTATCCCTTTTGCTATCCTTGAAGGTTTCAGCTTTTCCACTTGAAAAGAAAAAAATACGTCCGTAAAAGAGGAAAAATGTTTTTTTTACCCGGTTTTAAAAAAATCATATCTCAGAAACGGGGCAAAAATTAAAAAAAGTGGCTCGATCAATTTTAGATATTTTCTTTAAGATTATTTTAAGACATACCGGGATCGTCCAGCTCCGGCGGTTACGCAGGAGTTTTTTTTTTTTTTTTTGAAACGTGCAAAAATCGAAAATCTGCGTTTGAAAAATGGGGTGGGGGTGAAACGGGACCGATTCTAAAAGCTTGCCCGGTTATAAGGCCCCGATAAGGGGTGAGGTTTAACCCAACCCCCCCTCCCGTTTTAAGGGTGAGTTTCGGGGGACACGATTTTCAAAATTCTCCTCATATTTTTGGGCGAATTTTTTGTGCCGGTTGGCCGACGCCCCTTTATAGCGGTTTTTTCTGGGCTGTCAAACTTTTCTTACTCAATTAGTGTACAGGGTCTTTTTTTTTTTACTCAGAACATATGATTGTTAATGTCTATGTTCTATGTCATAATAATCACCTCAACGCATTAGAATGTATTGACAATGTAGGCAACCAAGTACACAAAGGTCACGGCGACCTTCACAGTACAGTGAAAGCTTAAAATTATTACGAATAAAGTGAGGTTAATGAAACAAACAATGATAAATCGTAAATAATTATAATAAATATTCAAAATGATTACCTTCACGTTCTAAGCAGTAGCCAACTCGATTATAAAATCCTTGAATAGCATTTCTAATGTGTTGCGGATTTCTTGTTAATTCATCGAAAACAGTAATTATACGATCTTTTAACTCTGAAGTATTGTTTATACTAATGTTATTATAAACATTGCTTTTTAGATATCCTCACAAAAAAAGTCGTTTGGAGACAAATCAGGCGACCGGGGTGGCTAAGGTATTGGACCAAATCTACCTACCCAGCGATCAGGAAGTAATTCACTTAAATAATTATTAATGGCAGCTGTAGAATGTGGAGGCGCTCCATCCATCTGATAATAAGGAGCAGCAATGTTTAGTGTATGAATTTCTGGCATTATACGAGTCCGCAGAAGATCTAAGTAAATATTACTGTTTAGATTTCCATTAATAAAAAAAGGACCAATCATTAGTCCAGCCCACACATTAACTCTCGCATTGTATTGTGTGTGCGTCAAATTTTGTAAGAGAGGATTATTGCACGCCCAAAATCTAAAAGGTGAAGGGTGTTAGAAATGGCCAATGGGTATCGATAAGGAATGAAGAATACTAACCTATAATTTTGTGGATTAACTTTACCATTTAAGGAAAATGATGCCTCATTAGTAAATATTATTCTATATAAAATTTCTTGATCATTATTAATTAAATTGAATTGAATTGAACGGTTTCACAGAATTCTGTTCGTTTGCCTTTGTCCTTATTTGATAGTTGCTGATGATTTGAAAACTTGTAAGCATTGTATTTAAATTCTTTTAATGTCTTGTAAACGGAAGCTGAACTTATTTGAAACTGTGCTGCGATAACTCTTAACGATGATATGGGGTTCTGCTCTACGTAACATAAAATGTCGAGTTTCTTCCGTTAAAATGTGATTTCCTTTAGCCCTTTTAATGTCAAAATTACTCACGCAGCCAGTATTATCAAAATGATGGACAATATTACAAATTGTTGAGATGGATGGAACTTGCCTGATCGGATACTCAACCGAAAACAAATCTCTAACACGTCGAATGCTGTTCCCACTCTTGTACCAATTAATTATCTGTATTCTTTCTTCGGTGGTGTAATACATTTTTATTAATAACACAATTTTGACAATTAAATAAAACTGAGCGTAAGTATGGTTGCCTACATTGTCAATACATTGCAATACGTTGATGTGATTATTATGACATAGAACATAATCATTAACAATCATATGTTCTGAGTTAAAAGAAAGACCCTATATGTAACTTTTCTGCAGCGTATCCCGATCGTCCGGTTCCAAGCAAAAGCGCTTTTTAATGGAATAAAACATGTTTAAATTATTCTTATTAAGCGCATTATGTAGAAAAATAATTGATTTATATTACTAACTAAAATTTGCTTCAAAATTATATGCAAAATATACATTAACACAAGGTATAATTTTTAGCATGTAAAATCCTATGACCCACGATAAAAAAAAACGTACTGTATAAAGGCTCCCGATATTAGATTACCCATTTTCATATGCTATTTAAATCTAATCGAATCTTTAGTAAGTCAAGTTCAGTAGGTTTTGGGATTACATTGTATCAAAACAATTAAGTAATTGCCACTGTCATAAATCCGTGTCAGTGTCACAAAGGATCATTTCTTCTATAGTATGGATTATTCAGTGCAACAACTTCCGTGGAAATCAAGTTGAAGTTCGGGGATCTGCCAAAAGTGCCGAATCAAACCTTCGACTCAAGCTCAAAGCGCCGAGGCCGAGCGACGCTAAACACGGCGTCAGAGCCAAATGCGAGACGACAGTTTGGTAATTCTATATAATGTCTTCGCTCGCATTTGCGAGTAAGGCCCAAAATGCCGAATACAAGCCAAAAATCGACCATTCGCAGGCAGTATCAATAAATCCCGCAGGCTGGATGTGGAAGGCTGTGGTTTGCCAATCCGTGGACTAGAGGTATCAGATATTTGCTTGCACCTACCATCACAAACTAAAGTTAAAAACAAACAACAGTTCAGTCGATATTTTTTTGGAAATTCAAGTACAGCTTACGGACGGAAAATTAAAATCAACAATTTGGCTGAATCATGATCGAAAAAAAATATTGCCATAACGGATTATAGTTATTTACGAAATGTAAACATTATATAATTTCCCTTTTGGAATTTTTGCGGCAAAATTATTCATCTCATACGAATGACTCAATCAAGCTGCAATTGCAAGATCTTCAAATTTCAAAATTGCACGTCAATGATTCACAGATTTATTATGCAAAGAAATAATTCAGCGGAGATATCTATGCCGTGGCTCGCTCTGTTCCACAATTTCCCAATGACGAAACATAGGGCACACCAGAGTTTCATTTGCATTATGGATGTGTGGTCACGATTTCACCAAAACGAAGACCGCTTACTGGCGCTGCGCGCTGTGTCCTTTTGTTTTGAAAAGAGAAAGTTTTTTTCTTTAATGAGTTCACAAATTAGGCGCGTGTATCCGCCTCCGATACCTAATTTACACCGAAATTCCAAATTCACGCAATCATTACCATAATAATATAAGTCATTATGGATCCGCATGTATTATTTACAAAAGTGCCGACAAATGCAAATGGAACCATATAGTATCTGATATAAACTAGGACATATGGAAAATTTTAGTATAAATGTCTCAAAAAATTGACAACGTTTCCTTTCAAACGCAACATGCACATATTAGAATTAAACAAAATGATTGATGTTTAATAAAATGTTTCGAATTCCACCCGAATTAATTCCAATTTGTAATCCTCTCTGACTGATAAATAATTTCTTGATGTTATACAGAATCTAATATTCACATACTTAAATCAATTGTATTTGTAAGTGCAATTGACTTTTTATTATTTCTGCTTATTTAAACTTGTTTGTATATTTCTAATAAACATGTATAAATGATTCAACTGTTTTCTTTATATTACAATATAATCGCATGGACTGTAATATTGATTAATAAATGCTACAATGGTGAGAAAACAGCATACAAATTTGAACACACCGCAATTATAACAATTAAAATATGATTTTCCTTCATTTAAACAAATCGTAGTAATTAAACCAAATTTCTCTAATTTAATGCGCTTTCTATCACTTGAAACAATATATAATAATTAATTACTTTATGTGCAATATTGTACAGAAATGAATTTTATACCCAGTGGGCCAAAAAAAACGGTACAACTTGTTTTGTACTAATACCGGGTGGACCATTTAATGTGTTTTCAGGAAATATCTTCGAAACAAGAAACTTTAAAAAAAAATGACCCAAACAAAAAATGATTGTGTTGAAGGGGGCCATAATAACATAATTTTGTTTTTTTCATAGATGGCGCTGTTGTCGCTAAATCGAGGTCAACTTAGTTTTTTTAAATGGAAACCCCTACTTTTTATTACAGAATCAGAGTCCTTGTTAAAAAATGAGAAGAATTCACTCACCTAACTTTTTCGTCAGAGTGATAGATGGCGCTGTAATCACGAAAAGAAGTTGTTGCATTTGGACGCTTGCGTATTCGAACTTCGCGCGCATGTGTGTGTGTGTGTGGTGTGTGTGTGTGTCAAAACATGACGTCGGCCGTATTTCCATGAATTACAATTTTAAATTGAAAAATAGCTGGAAATAGCTGGATTTTGATGCTTTCTTTGACTGAACAAAAGAAAATTTAGTTTAGTAATCAGTCGGTCTTCTGCATTGACGGGGAAAACGTTACAATGGTGCGGTATACTATCGCGGAAAAGGTCGACATGATTTTCGTGTATGGTGAAGCTAGACGCAATGCACTTGATGCGTGTGGCTTGTATCCTGATCGAGATCATCCGAGTCACATGACTTTTCTTCGGATCGTCAACTCATTTGTAGACACTGGCAGCCTAAAACGAACCAGACATCGAAGACGCACCGTAACCCAGGAGAATGCCGAAGTTGATATTTTAGCTGCAGTTGCAGTCAAACCCAACATAAGTTCTCGTCAACTGGCGCGGATTTCAGGCACACACACACACGCGCACACACACACATGCGCGCGAAGTTCGAATACGCAAGCGTCCAAATGCAACAACTTCTTTTCGCGATTACAGCGCCATCTATCACTCTGACGAAAAAGTTAGTTGAGTGATTTCTTCTCATTTTTTAACAAGGACTCGGATTCTGTCATAAAAAGTAGGGGTTTCCATTGAAAAAAACTAAGTTGACCTCGATTTAGCGACAACAGCGCCATCTATGAAAAAAACAAAATTATGTTATTATGGCCCCCTTCAATACAATCATTTTTTGTTTGGGTCATTTTTTTTTTAAGTTTCTTGTTTCGAAGATATTTCCTGAAAACACATTAAATGGTCCACCCGGTATATCTTCGTGAGTCTTAATATTTTTAAATAAGTAATATAACACTGAAAAGCCCAATTTTTATAGATAAGACTAAGTACTTTTGCTCTAAAGAAATAGTACTTAAACTTTTGCCCGAAGCACTTGTTCCATAAAGTTCTTCTATCCTTTCTGGGATTGGTACTGTACGTGGTCTTTCACTTAATTGTTTGTGATTATTGTTATCGTAAGTTCTGAGTTTATTTATTATTCACTGAATACTTGCAACCGACCAACCCTTTTGTGGGTATTTGTTCAGAATCTTTCGTGCAGATAAATTGTCACATTGAAACAAATATTTATCTTCTTTATTTAGGCAAACTAAAATAACCAATAGAAGGGACAGCTAATAACTGAGATTAATTACTACATTACTACACTACATAGTACTCAACGCAAGAGCCCCAAAGTGCGAGATCTCAAAAACTATAATAGGTAGAGGGTTGAAATTTTCACGAAAAATCGCAAATAATTCAAGAACAAGACTATTAAAATTTCAACCCCTCCGACCACCCCTTAAAAAAAGGACTCCGGGGTGAATTTTTGAAAATCGATTTTTCGCGACGCAGATTTTTTGAAGAATTTTTCCAATTTTTTTATTCGAAAATTAAAAATCCGACGACGGCATATCAGTCGTCTATTTAATTCGTATCAAAGATTCCCATAAAGTTTTTCGATCCGATTTGTAGTTTTCGAGATATGACGTTGTAAACGGAAGGGAAATGTGAAATTCAGCAGCGGGGCCGGACGTACTGTCAACAAATTATGTTCGCCGTGTATTTTTGTTTTCTTTTTTATATTTTTTCTACTCCCACCTCTAAAATGTCATTTATCGCATATGTTTCCATGACGCTAAGTGATTCTTTAAATACACCTTGACAAATTGTGACTTTGTGCATTTTAGTCATGGACTGAAGTTAGCTGCAGATTTTTAAATCGCTAAAATCAATTGAAACTCAAAATCAAGTTAGTTGTCACTTATCAACAATCTGTCAGAATAAAGGATAAATAAATGAAACAAGGAATACTTTCAACTTAAATCAAATAAATAATAAACAACATCAAAGAAATTTAGGAGAATCAATGATTTTCTTTAGCAATTGCCATAATGTCTCTAACTTAACTATTAATGTATATTTACCCAAGTAGACTAATTTAATAATATTGTACTATTACCATGTCCATTTAAGATTATAAAATAATTTCAAAATTTTACCAATTTAGTCGTAGAAAAAGTATAGTATGCAATTCGTGTTATAAACTTCTCTAGACACTCGTTATTAAACACTCGCTCCGCTACGCTCCGCTCGTGCCTAGTTAACTCGTGACTAAAGTGCCGTTTATAACACTTGTTGCATAATATACTATTATATAAATCCGTGTGTATTTAAAAACGTTTGACGTATTTTGCCGGTAAATATTTGTGATCGTTATTGAATTTTTTTTTTCTTTTTAAATCACGAATCTAATGACGGATTCCCTAGGTTCGTTTTACTTCTTTCAAGGAGAACTTTATTACAATAATAACCCTCATAAACATAACCCAGCATTGTAGGCTCTGGCTTTTTCTGAGCCTCGACCATATCCGAAGGCCTTGCAGTTAGAATCACAGACGACGGCGCAGCGCAGCGGAGCCGTCGTTCGTCACCGGTAACTTTGTTCAAATATAATAGGCTACGCACGGACGACGGCGCACAGTGTCCGGAAACGCGAGAAATGTGGCCAAGCGGGTCGAAAATCAGGCAAAAATAAAGTCAGTTATTAAAAAATAATAATAACGGATTCATGTTCGCAACACTTATGAACCCCATAAATTTAAATTCTTGAGTCATAATTCTAAACCAATATGGCCTATTCGGGCATTCAAGACTGTTTTTAACTGATGAGTTTCAAGCAAAAATTGCACCAGAAATAAATATTATTTTTATCGCATTTTGAAATGTTTTCCGAATGAATTTTATATCACGTAAAATTGAATAAAAATTCGATTTATTGGTACTAATTACAAAAAGAATGTCTGATAAAGTTTTAAGATAAAACAGTTTGAAATTTGTAGAAATTTAGAACTAATTTCGGATTTTAAAAGAGTAAAAGTTGCTTATATGAAAAATCGTGTCGCCAAATTCAAATTTACTGTATGCGATACTCCCAAGTGTCCTCTATCTTTTCAGACCAAATTCACCTTCAGGTTGATCCCACCTCGGGTGTAGTGATTTTTTTTTCTCTCGCAAGACGCCGAAAAATCGGACAATTCAACGATAATTTGGAGTATATTTGTTATAGAATATTGAAAAGGTATCCGAATGTATTTTATATTACATAAAATAGAAGAAAAATGTAATTTAATGACACCAATTAAAAAAAAAATGGCTGATAAAGTTTTAAGGCATAAAAATTTGAATTCTGTAGAAAAATTAAATCAATTTATGATTTTGAATGGGTCACAATCACTTGTATGAAATATCAAGAGGTTAAATGTATACTACATATATGATAGTCCCAAGTATCCCCTATCTTGCCACACCAAATTCAGTTTTAGGCTGATCCCCGCGGGGTGTGGTTTGATGAAATGTGGTTGGCCCGTTTATCATATTTAGCTGATATTTTTGGAAGGTTGAACGATTTAAATTTTGGCTTACAAGGACCAAATGTCAATTTTTTTTACCGTTAATTATAAAATAACTGCAACAGTAAACAAACTCGAATATCAGTGAAATAGATAAGAAAACTGTCAGCGTTTTACCAACCTTAGAAAATTTTCTTACAGAAAACAAACTAAACAATAATGAGGAATTGGCATCAGATATAAAACATTATTGTTCCTTATTGATAAATAAATTTAAATTTTATTTCCAAGAAGATTAGGAAAATCAAAATTGGATCAGCCGGCCCACTAGTCGCGTGTGTTAGCGCGCCAGAACTAATGCGGAGGGTCCTGGGTTCGAATTCCGGCGAGGGCATGGGTGTTTGTGGATGTCTATTTTCATTTAATATGAATATTATATTATAAATTATCGGTTGTGGCTGAATGACCTACGTTGTCTAAGTCAATGTCCCATATCATCCATAATTCCCCAACCCAAAATTTCCGTCAATCATCCTTCCTTAAAAAAAAAAATAATAAAAAATAAAAAAAAAAAAATTGGATCAGAAACCCTCTTCCTTTAAATATTCCAGAATATTTTTTACGTGAACAAAAAGAACAAATAATAGATATATCAAGTGATTCCACTGTAAAACAAAAAAAAACACTGATTGAATTTTGGCTTCAACAAAGAACAGATTTTAAGGACATTGCTATTCAGTTTTTAATGCCCTTCTGTATGGCGTATTTATGTGAAAAAGGTTTTTCACAAATGTTATATCTAAAGAACAAATACAGAACAAAATAAAACATCGAACTAAATTTAAGATAAAAATTAACTGAACCACAAATAGAAAAAATTGTATCTGCAAAACAAGCGCAAGGATCGCATGGAATATTTTATTTTTACTGTTTTTACGTTTTTTTTTTGCAGTAAAGTTTTAAATATATTTTATTTTAAATGCTAAGAATGTATTTTTTGTTGAATAAAAATATGTATAAAAAGTAAACATTTTTTTTTCAAATGCGGGTAGTACTATAGTTTATGTGATTTCCTTAAGGTGGTACGCGATAAACAAAAGGTTGAGAACCTCTGATTTATATGAAATATCAAATCGCTAAATGTATAGTATATGATAGTCCCAGGTTCAAATTAAAAAAGATAAATATAAAGTACAATATTTTACGTTATATACATAATTGAAAATAATAAAAATATCACTAAAACACAAAACTCGTACCTGAAAAACTCAAAAATATTTAAAAAATGGTGATGTGGCCATCGTGTTACTTTCTCCGATTTGATATATTTATTTACACTTACGCTATCATGGTTTATTTTCAATTTAAATCATATTTTAAATGTACATCGAACGTTTTATAGACTCGGATGAAACTGACGTTTAAAACGTCAAAATTACGAATGATGGAAATGATAAATTTCACTTCAAATCCTAATAGTCAGTTTACTCAGAAACCAAAGAGATTTCGAAAAAAATGTATTCTTTATAAGTTGTTGGAATTCATTACAATTATTAATCATGTAAATTTGCTGTAAATATTATCGTTTCATAATTATAAACCAAATATGAAAAAAAACATATTTTTTTCTCCAATAAAAATGATTTTATGAAAAATATTTTCAAACAAATGATGTTCATTTCTTAGTTGTCTTCAATATTTTCGTAATATTTTCTATAATTAAAAAGATGGGAATAAAAAATATACTCCATCGTCGAATTGTTTGATTTTTCAGCGACTAGCGAGGGAAAAAAATCATCACACCCCGGGGGGGATCAACCTAAAAGTGAATTTGGTGTACCAAGATAGGGTATACTTGGGACTATCATATACTATACATTTAGCCACTTGATGTTTCATACAAGTGATTGTGACCCATAAATAAATTGATTTAATTTTTTTACAGAATTCAAATTTTTATGCTTAAAACTTTATTAGCAATTTTTTTAAAATTGGTGTCATTCAATTATGCTTTTCTTCTATTTTATGTAATATAAAATACATTCGGATACCTTTTCAATATTCTATAACAAATATACACCAAATTATAGTTGAATTGTCCGATTTTTCACTTCACCCGAGGTGGGATCAATCTGAAGGTTGAAAAGATAGAGGACACTTGGGACTATCACATACTGTAAATTTGGCGACACGATTTTTCATATAAGCAACTTTTACTCTTTTAAAATCCGAAATTAGTTTTAAATTTCTACAAATTTCAAACTGTTTTATCTTAAAACTTTATTAGACATTCTTTTCGTAATTAGTACCAATAAATCGAATTTTTATTCAATTTTACGTGATATAAAATTCATTCGGAAAACATTTCAAAATACTATAAAAATAATATTTGTTTCTGGTGCAATTTTTGCTTGAAACTCATCAGTTAAAAACAGTCTACTTGAATGCCCGAATAGGCCATATTGGTTTAGAATTATGACTCAAGAATTTAAATTTAGGGCGCAGCGCAGCGGAGACGTCGTTCGTCACCAGTTAATTTTATATTTCACTATTTCATACAAAGAACTCAATTTCACATACAGCATCTTATTAAGCTTGAAAAACTAGAACAAATCATTTCCCACTAATTTTGATACCTACAAGTGGGAATATAATTAATGACTAACAATGAAGTGGGAAGAATATGTTGGCAGTTGACAGCGGTCAAATAACTATCCCAGTAAAGAGAACGAAAGCAAAATACAAGGTTGGCATGGTTTTACCGGACAGAATATCGATATCCGAGTTGGGCATTGGCAGCTGGCAACTGCCAAACCAACTGTAAAATAATGTAATCAGCAAAGATCATACAAAAATCAGCATTTATTGGATATTTTCGGAGATTTGAGGACCAAGCTTGCTGTAAAATGCAGATCTTGGCTGTTGACAGCCGACACAGACCTGTCAGGATGGAGCAGTAGACATAGAAATACGAATTGGACGCCATTCTATAGCTTGCTGAGACCGCTAAGTAACGTTAACATATCCAGAATGAGTTTTGGCAGCTTTACACTCACTCAAACTTTCAAATTGTGACAAGCAAGATAATCACAATTTTTTTTTTGTCAAAACCTGCTAAAGACATATTCTCCCGCTTTGCGTGACCCAGAACTAACGACGTGGACGTGAGGAGATGCTAGTTCCATGTTTTTTGTTTGTTTTTTTTTTGTATTTTTTTTGTTTGTTTTTTTTTTGTTTTTGTTTTCACAATCATTGTAAGTTTTTTATCTTTTGTTTATTTCTAATTTTCAAAAAAAAAATGTTTCTACCAACCACGTATTGTTTTGAATTTTTTCGGGCGTTTGTTACGATGTTTTAGCTAGATGGAATTTCTCATAACAATTGCTCTTCTCATCTATGCACAGGGAAACATTGCAGGTTTTGCAATAAAATTTTGTCCGTTTTTCATTTGCCTTTGAACTGCAATATGCATCGGTGTCGAGTTTCTCGAGTACTTGGGAAATGAGGTCTCTGAGCTGTTCTCGCACTGTCAGGCACTTGCAGCACAACATTTCTAGAAGGGAGCTCGGACGAAGGTCTTCCTCTTTTTGGACGATCAGGAAACCCTAATACGTGATCAACCACTGATAGGCGGAAGTCGTTAAACGATAAAGTTTTCTGTGGAAAGGACAGTTTATATAAAATAAAACAATTCACCAAAGTCACGTCTACGAAGTGCCAAAAAACTCGATGCCACCATTACTCTTGCGAGATATTTGGTAACAATTTTTCATGGCATCCGCTTTGTCAACGCAGCCCATATGTGCATTATAATCCTTGGCTACAATCGGACAAGAAACTACCTGCAGAGTTCCATCTTTCTGCTTTCTTCTGGTTTCTGTGATGATAGAAGCGTCATGGAAATTGGTTATAAAATGTACCGGCTTCTTATCGATCCACTTCACCCATTGTATGTCTTTATAAGAAGTCTAGAATTCGCTATCCCCGCGCGACATTTTTTTATCTCTCGTTTGTAATTTGGATAAATCTTTCCTATTTTACCGCACCGTTCCACATGCCAAAATTCCGTCAACTAGCAAACTCGACATCAAGTCCACGGTGGTAAAAGAAATATCGGGGGTAATACCACAAGAGGTTTAATTTGGCCGGATAAATTTTATTTGTTTGCACGAGCCATTGAATCGACACAAATTTCGAGAATGAATTGAGATGGAAAAATTCATGAGCGCTTAGCGCGAATGGATTTTGCCTAATCTCAATTCATTCAAGAAATTTGCGATGAAATAATGAGTGCTTAAAATAAAATTTATCCGGCCGAAATTATAAGCGCGACTGGTATTTGTTGAGATAATTTACCGAATAAGAACTATATTTATATTAACAATTTATATTAATTAAATATACAATGGGTCAAAGAGCATTGTTTATTTATAATGGAATTGTATGATGCACCAATCGTCAAAATCGAGTCTGGGTAAAATGAAAATGGTTAGGTGCCACGGGAATCGCGAAATTCGCGCCTGCACGTTTGCGAGTGGTACAAACACTGGGATCTAGCCGTTAAAATGATATTTATAATTATTGTTTTGTATAAATATATCTTATTACATACATTTCTGACGTTACTTATATTATATTATAGGTTATAACCTCTCACCAAACACACACACACACACACACACACACACACACACACACACACACACACACACACACACACACACACACACACACACACACACACACACACACACACACACATACATACACACACTACAAGCGGCATGAAGTTAGGAAACCAATAACAGCTGATCGTTAATTGACCGGTGCACTTATTTCCGACACACATAAAAGGGAAGACGCCAAATACACTAATATATACATGTTTATTTCACACTATTAGAACATGATAGAATAAGATGGATATTAAATGCAATGCAATTATGTAATTTACGCATCGCATCAGCGCTAATCGCATGCTTGCGACATCTCGCGGCCAAAGTACGAAATGCAGTTCTGTCAGTGTCGCCGGCTTGAATATCTAATGTACGAAACTAAATCTATAATTAGTGAAAAGACAATATATACCTCCCTGGCACATGGGTCGGAATGACAATTGTGAACAATCTTTCACGCAGAAGCGTGTCCGAAACGGATTTCAATTATATTTCACCGCAGAGGTATTCAGAACTGACACGAACGGCCACTGTTCAACTGAAGTTAGCTGTTTACTAAAATTGTTAATATAAAGATCGTTGTCATGGTGAAGGTAAATAAATTTTTAACCATTTGCAAATTTTGTTTGTCCGCCGTTTTAAATGCACCTTTTTATACATGAGTTGAATTATCAAAATAAATACAATAGTTTTTGTTGACCGAGGTTCGAGTCAGTTCTCTTACTACCCTTTCGCCTAAGAAAAATTCTGGTCTTCCCTGGATCTTTCCGGTATACATTTGGAACTCACAAATATAGCCATAATGATCAGCTCTCACCCAATATTTGAAGCCTCTCGGGACCGGTTTCATGGGTACGTACTGCTTAATGGAGCTTCTGCCCTTGAACTTGATCATGCTCTCATGCACCGCTTGATTTGTAGTTGGGTCATAAAATCGCAAATATGTGTCTAAGAGGTTGTCAAGAAAGGGTCTTACTTTGTACAATTTATCGTACCCAGCTTGATTCTTCTTTGGTTCTTTGGAACTGTCATTCAGATGTAAGTTGGATAGTAAAACCGAAAATCTCTTCACGCTCATTGTAGAACTAACACAACGATCGTTGAGCTGGACGTTGGAAGACCAATGATCGCGGTAACTCCCATCATTATGTTCAGACCGAGAAATTGATTGATTTCTTGGGGGGTGATATCCGTGAATTCTTTTTTCTGTTGACAGCAATAGAGATTAGATTGATCTGCAATGGAGTTGATATTAGTTTCAGAAAATAAACATAAAAAGAAATCTCCCGGGCTCTTGACATTCTCTGGTAGATTTTTAGGGCCAGTATGTTCGACAAAAGGTTTATTGGTAGCACCCCTACGCTTTCTCTCCCAGATTCCGTCCATCCCAGATAGCCGAATGCTTAGAAGAGTATCGTTATCTGAGTCACTAGCCTCGTCTGACTCTCTTTCTAAAGCACTGAGCCCGATAAATGACTCTTCTGATAAATCATCCTGACAGAGAGACTCCTCAGAGAGACTCCTCGTCTCCGAAATCGAAATCATCATTTACTGATTCGCTATCACTTGGGATTTCATCCTCTTCAAAATCTTGAATCCTCATTTCAAAATACAAAATTTTTCCAGATAGAAATTATTCTTACGGAATAACGGAAGATGATCTAACTTGACAGCTCTTTTGGCAATTGGCAGCTGTCAAAAGATATTTTAGACACTGAAACCGCGAACAGTTACCGCGAAAACCTATAAAATGAGTGGCAGCTTCTATTTCTGTGGCACTTGCACCATCTTGACAGTCCATTGACTGAGCGAGGGAATGTAGGTGGGACGTATATATCCCACCGCCCCGCAAAGGGTTTAGGAACTTTAAAAAAATGTTTGGTATTTACAGTCTTTTGCATTTTTTTACTTTCTCCGTTACGAAGTACGAGAAAGTATTGTGATCGTGATTTTTTTTTTCAAAATTTTTTTTTACGGAAATATCCGTTTTGGGGTCCCTAGATGCCATTTCAACAATTTCTGGAAAAAAAAATTTGTGTCTGTGTGTGTGTGTGTGTGTGTGTGTGTCTGTCTGCTGTGTGTGTGTGTGTGTGTGTGTGTGTGTGTCTGTCTGTGTGCGCTGTATCTCAAAAACTAATAGAGAAATTGATATGAAACTTTCAACATACGTCTTATTTGATAATCTGAAGAACTGAAAAGCTTTTGGTAAAATTTCATACACCGGAAGTGGGTGTTTACCTTAACTGTTTTTTGTTTTTTGCCAATATTTTCACAAAAACATTTAAACAAACATTGAAGACAACAAAGAAATGAACATCTTTTGTTTAAAAATATTTTTCATAAAATCATTGCTATTCGAGAAAAAAATTTATTAATTTTTTTTCAATTTTTGCTTTATAATTATGAAACGATAATAGTTACAGCAAATTTATGTGAATAATAATTGTAGAGAATACCAAAATGAACAACTTCTAAAGAATAAGTTTTTTTCGAAATCTCGTTATTTTTTAAGTAAACCGAGTTTTTGAATTTGAAGTATAATTTTTCCGTTTCATAATTTTGACGTTTTAAACGTTCGTTTCATCCGAGTTTACGCAACGCTCGATGAAAATTTAAAATATGATTTCAATAAACCATGAAAACGTAAATATAAATGGCTATGATACCATAGTCGGAGAAAGTAACATGATGGCCACATCACCATTTTTTAAATACAGTTTTAGTAAAGTTTTCAATTTATTTATACTTTCCCCTTCTATCATCTTGCTAGGGAGCTTATTGTACTCTCTAGCTATCCTAAATAATAATGTAATTTGTCCTCTTTTTATGTTTTTGTGACCAAGATAAAAATTTTCCCTATTTCTGGTGTTGTGTTTATGGATTTGACTTGTGTTCGTTATGCAATTATTGAAATAGATGGCATCAGTTCCTTACAAATTTTGTGAATGACTAATAGGGCCTTAAATTTAACAGAACTCTTAATATTTAGCCAGTCCAATTTATTAAGCATTACATTAATGCTAGTGTATTTGTCCTCATCTCTTTGTTTTGTAATATTTACAATCTATTTAAATCTCCACTATTTGCCATGTATAAAATTGTTCCAGAAAAATTAAAATGTGGTAATATTATTGTAGTGTAAATTTTTGGTTTGCCAACAGATAATAGCTGCATGTCTTTAGTACTCTTAGTTTTTTTGCGATTTTTTGCAAGTATAATCCACCTGTTCTGAAAATATCAGTCTATTGTCTATTACAACTCCGAGGTATTTGATTGAGTCAATATAATCAATTGAACTATTGTCAAAATGAATTCTGCAATTGTCTGTATTTATTATTTTTTTCTGCTAATTAACATTGCCTTTATCTTATTTGTATTTATCTTTAGGGAGTTTTCCTTTAGCTAGTATTTTAGGTTTTTTAAATCTTGATTTATGTTATTAGTGACTTCTTGTAAGTTGGTCGATGTTGAATATATGATGGTGTCATCGTCAAATAATTGATATCTGCAATGTTTTAAACATTTTCCTATATAATTCACATACTGTTCGAAGACTAAGGGACCAAGGATACTTCCTTGCGGTACATCTGTTTCAATTGCTAATATATAACGGGCCAACTAGTGGTTTATTTTTGAAATATATGTTGGCTCTTTCCCACTCGAAATCTTGACAGAAATTCAATATCATATATCCGCGGAACGAAATGAATCGCTTTACGCTTGAACAACGTTGGGAAATAATGCAAACTTATTTCCAAAGTCAATGCTATGCAGCCCAAATTAAAAAGAAGTGTTGGCCGAAATTTCGGCGGCTATGTTAACAAGCAAAACTGCCGCATCTGAGGATGGGAAAAGCCTCATGTGATCGTCGAGAAGCCAATGCATCCTCAGAGAGTGACAGTTAGATGCAGATTTTGGAGTGGTGGCATCATTGGCCCATTTTTCTTTGAAAATGCTGCTGGAAACGATGAGCGCTACAGAGGCATGATAAACGATTTTTTGTGGCCGGGAATTGAAGACATGAACTTGGACAATCCATGGTTTCAGCAGGATGGCGCGCCATGCAACATGTCAAAATCGATCTTTTGCGCGCTAAGTTCGGTAATCGTGTTATCAGCCGTCTCAACGATGTCAATTGGCCACCTCGGAGCTGCGATATGACGCCTCTAGACTTTTTTGGTGCCGCGAAGGACCGATGTTATACGAACAATCCATTAACGATCCAGGCACTGAAGGCAAATATTGAGCAAGCCATTCGTGAGATAGAGCCAGAAACCGTCACCAAGGTCTTGTAAAATCGGGTTGACAGGATGCGCTACTGCGAAGCCAGCCGAGGCAGCCACATGAAAGAAATCGTGTTTCATAAATAATGGTTCTTCATAATTTCATTTTTATTTTTAAAAAGAAACCACTATTTGGTCCACCCTTTAGGTCAGTGGTGGGGAAACTTTTTTTAAGACGGGCCATTTGTAATAACTAGACAATCGTAGCGGGCCAAAGAATAATGCTTAATCGTTAACTGATTTAAGTGTTCTATAAACATATACATATATTATTACATACACTTATTATTTTAATAGTAAAAAAGCAAAAGGTAACAAAATTATAAGCACAAAGTATAAAATGAATTTAGTGTAGTTCTTGATGTGAAGTATTATCACTTTATTTTCTGGTGTCATTACTGGTTGATGGTGCATGAGAAAAATGAAATTGAGACCGTTTCATCAAAATTTCATCATAGTCCGGTTCCATTTGCGAAGCAGAAATTCTTAAAACTGATGAAAGGTGCTCATCTGTATTTCTGTTTCTTAAAGAAGTTTTCCTAAGTTTCATTGTTGAAAAGATTTGTTCGCATATATAAGATGAGCCGAACATTGTCATTATCTTCATTGCATGAGTAATTAGATTTGGTAAATTATCTGGACTTAAATTTTTATAAAATTCTATTAATGGTACTGTATGAAAAGTTTGTTTCAGGAGAGTATTACAGTTCAGTTCTATTAACTCAAGTTGAAACTTTGCATCAACTTCTTCGTAATTAACATTGAATGGGGTCGCAAAAATACTAAACTCCTGAAATCTCCTTTCAAATTCTGTAGATAGTTTTCTCAAATTAATTTCGTATTTTTTAATCTTATTGTTTGATATAGTAAATTTTAAAGATTGTATTCTTGGAAAATGAGAAAAATCAGATTTAGAGATCTGATTAGCAAATAATAATAACTGTAATTTGAAACTTTTCAGGTATTGCCAAATATCGAGAAGAAACTGATTTTTACCTTGCAATTTGAGATTAAGTTTATTCATGTGTACGAGGAGGTCTGTGAAAAAAGCGAAATCAGAAAGCCACGTTTCGTTTTCTAAGACGTCAAATTGATTATAAATGTCTTTATCAAGAAGAAAATTCACAATATCGTCTTTTAAATCCCAAATTCTTTCAAATACTTTTCCAGCACTTAACCAACGAACTTTTGAATAATACAGGATATCGG
The DNA here is from genome assembly GCA_910593695.2 of Ocypus olens. Classification (NCBI taxonomy): domain Eukaryota; kingdom Metazoa; phylum Arthropoda; class Insecta; order Coleoptera; family Staphylinidae; genus Ocypus; species Ocypus olens. The sequence goes on from OU343059.1 coordinate 28,659,061, forward strand.
AATGCTCAGCATGTACGGACTCCAAAAACTGTTGAAACTGGCGATGTAATAATCCTCTGGAACGAATCATATTTACTAGTTTTACAACAATAAAATAAACAACAATTAAGTACATGGTCAATATCTAAAGCCGATTTACAGAAAGCATCCTGATGTATAAGGCAATGCAAAAAAACAACATCATTTTCCGGATACTTAGAATTAAATTTCCCAACAAATCCTTGATTGATTCCAACCATATTAGGAGCACCATCTGTAGTTACATTACATAGCTTGTCAATGGGTAAACGAAGTTTATCGATGCAATTTTCAAATTCACAAAATAAATCGGCACCAGTCGTTGTTCCTTTCATTGACTGCAGCCCTGCAAGTTCTTCTGTAATTTCAAAGTGGGCGTTGATTCCTCTTACAAATATGAGTAACTGCGCAGTATCGCTGATATCTGTACTTTCATCCATGGTAATTGAATAAAAAATAAATTTTTGAGTTTTTGTAGTCAGTTGTGAAATTATATTTTTATCAATATTTTCAATTCTCTCGGTGATTGTTCTTCTTGAGAGAGACAGTGACTGAAAATCCTTTTTCTTGTCAGGGCACATAATATCGCACACATCTATCATGCACTGCTTTATAAATTCACCATCTGAAAATGCTTTATTAGATTTAGCAATATTATAAGCCAACACATAACTGGGTTTCGTAGCGCATCTTTGAGAATGATTAGCTCTCTGAAATAATTGTTGTTGACTTGATAAATTTTTTAATAAATCTTTCGATTTAATTTTTTTCACCTCTTCACTTAACGATGAGTAGGAGTGGTTTTCATGTTTGCTCTTGAAATGGCGTTGAATGTTATATTCTTTTAAAACTGCAACAGTTGTATTGCAAAGTAACCACACAGGTTTTTCTTTAAATAAAGTAAAGAAATATTTCCACGTCCATTCTTCTTTAAAAACTCGACATTCTAAATCCACTTTTCTTTTTTTAACATCAATTTTAGACGTTACCTACTACGGAGAACAACACACAGAAACGCAATTGACGAAAGCTTACTGCTAACTAATGCTCTTACGCGGGAGTTTGTTGAGGCACTGGGAGTTTGGAGGATTACACAAACAATTACTCGAGTCACAGCGGGTCGTTGCAGATGACTGACTAAGTCGCTAACTAACTGATCTTCGGGCGGCCTCGCTTGTATTTATACCTACCTGCGAGAGTGTCTGGAAGTTTCGAGCGAAGATGAGTCATCTCTTTAGGTCGGATGGATTTGTCCAGAATACTATTGTGTTTTGAATATCGCCGCAGGTAGTTTTTATGCGGGTCGTCACATTACGAAGTAAGAACGCGTTCAAACATTCTCACGACGGCACTCTTAAACGGGCCGGATTAAACCTTTCCGCAGGCCGGACTTGGCCCGCGGGCCGTAGTTTCCCCATCACTGCTTTAGGTCCTCAAAATAATTTTAGTTTTTCATTTTTGTAAAATAAAAATGTGTGATATTTAATTCACTGCTTTTCTGTGAATTATAATTTGTGTTTCATTTTCAGTAATATTTTAGAATTGAGACTTTAGGTTATACATTGAAATATAATGTAATTGTTTGTGGCTAGGTAAAGTAATTTATTAGTTAAGTTTGCATAATGTCGCGATGATTTTCTTACTTTAAGAATGTATTATCGGCAGACAAGAAAATTTTATTAGGTATCTAGTTTGTAAGATCATTTATTTAGGTTATAAACATACTGGGCTCAAAAGTTGGTACCCCAAGATTTATTATCTGATCTGTTGATGTATGCGTAGCCCGATATTGATCGTTAATGTGCGTGACGTTAACACATTGATGTCTATTAATTCCATAATCATTGAGTTTTCTGAGTAAAATATTAATAGCTATGCAATTGAATGTAGCACTTAGATCAATAAATTTAAAAACAGGACATTCGCCACGTTCAAAGTCGTTAAATTAGAGTAACGTAAAATGAATGGAGTGCTGGCATAGTTGATAAGTTTTTTACGAAAACCATACTCGGAAGATGGCAAAATATTAATTATTTTAGAACGCTTGTAGCCTACATTACATGCAGAGTTCAAATATAAGAAAAACAATTTTCAATTCCAATTGTATCGTCTTTTTTATGTTGATAAAAATATTTTTGTTTAAATTCATGGCAATCTTATTATTATTATTTTTTGTAAAAAAAAATTACGATCGAAAAATCTTTAAGATTATTTATCTCGATAACGGTGACAAACGGACATATGTTTATTTGAAATTTTCTGTTTAGAATAACATTATCTATATCCTGTTTTCGTTTGGCACACTCGAAACGAGACACCCTGTATACAACTACCGTCTAACAGTATAGTTTAGATGTAAAAATAGTGTAATAAGCGAATTACTGCGGTCATTTGAGGGAAGTAATGCTGATCATTTCTCACTAGTGAGAAAATAAATCGGACTTGCGGAATAATTAGATCCTCACACACATAATTTTTTTGGTCGAGTTGTGATGCCAAAGAAAGAAAAGTTGAAAATGTTTTTGCCACATAGATGCATTAAAAAACTATTCAAAAAATACTATTCTTTCGAAACACTTGATATTTTTCGAAAATAAAATATTTTCTTGTTGACTAATTGTGAACTAATTCCATCTAATTGAACCGCGAAGAATACCGATTGAACGTATCCATCTTTTACCCAAAAACGTGTTATAAGACCGAGTTCTCCGTATACAGAGACAGGTAGTTTGTAGTTGCTTTACAATATCCCCTTCCACGTCTTTCTCACTCGCTCAGGTGTACCCAGAGGAGGTGTTCTTTTAATTTGGTGCCTTAGAATACGCACGATGACAGAATGTAATATACACATGTATGCAAGTTTAAATAATTTTTGTGTTTTTATGTGTAATAAGGTCGAAAAACCGCAACACGATAACCTATTTGGATACCGTGCAGCACTAATACCTGTTATTTTGCCAATTTATAATAACCGATCAAATAAAGAGTTATGTTATGTGTGTGTGTAACTTTGCGAATAATAGAGTTCGAGGATGTAGTAAGGCGGAGAGCAGGAAACAGGAGGATGGTATTCTTGCTGAATGGTGTAAGCTATGCTAATGTGTGCAGTTGTGATATTTAATATGTGCGAGAAAATCGATACACCTCCACCTACACGTTCTTTTCGACATTTGGTAATGCAATCCTTTAACATGTAAGAGTCGTAATGCAAAAAACTCACTAGGCATTATATAAACATTTTGATTGTGTAAAATTTAACAATATAAACGCGCAGCCATGAATTTTCACGATTCCAATGTCTCTCAACTAGGTTTGAAATGTTTCCCCACTTGTATTATTAACAACGCAGTTTTATTTAACAATAATCGTATGGTTTCCAAAATAAGGCTGTTAACTTAACCCTAACCAGCGCGCTACAAGTTAATAGTTCGATCATTTCGAAACTGGTTGAGAGCCACTGCAACGACGAAAACTCACGCCTGCGCGTTGTGAATTGGAATTATATTTTTACTTAGCCAAGAATTTTTACCCCAAACTTTAACAACTATATTCTGAAATATTTTATATTTGAAAGTCGATCCCTCTTTAGAAATTTAAAATAGTTGAATTTAGGTAAAAAAAAAATTATGACCAAAAATGAACTTTTCCTGAACTTCACATTTATTTGACAGATTCTTGAAGTATTCATAGAATAATCTTGAATGACGTGTATAAACGATTGCCCATAAAAAATGATCTTAACTTAGCAGAAACAAGAAAGGCTGCGCTAGAAGCAAAATTTTGGATATAGGAAATTACCTTTGTGTAGAATTCCCCACAGTATTTCGACAGATGCTTGAAATATTATATTTATGATTGCCAAATCAAAAACAAAAAAACAAAAAACAAAAAAAAAACGGCTGCAGAAAAAATACTGTACGTAACTCGTTCCAAAAGTGATTTTACGGGACTAGCAGGATTCCAGGAAACTTCCTACTCATCCCGTAAAATATCACTTTCAGAACTTGTTACGTAAATTACTATTACCAACACCTATTAATATTCGGTGCAAATATTTAAAACTTTTCTCTTTAGAGCTTATCAAATTACTATCAAATATTTTTCTTAGTTATATAAAAAGCTAGCTGTTTATTGGTGATTTTTCTAAGATGGAAGGCATTGTCTACGCTGGATCCACCAGCTCGAAATTTGCTTTGATTTTTAGCATCGTACGGAGCATTGCACAGTGGTTTTAACAGCGGTCATAATTCGAATTTTTTTTTTCTGCAGCCGTTTCGAAAATAAAACTTTCTGTATGATTTATTAAATCGAAAGTACCACTTTACATAAATCATACTGAAAGTAGTTATTTTCGGGACGATTTTGTTTCACTTTCGGAACGATTTCTTTACTTTCGGGACGGTTTCCATTACTTTCGGTACGATTTTGCGTATAAATGTGGGCGGCGTTGACAAAAACATGAACTTCGTATTTAATTATGACAGCGCTTGTCATATTACATTCGTGTGTGTTTCTACTTTTTTAACATAAAAAAACGTCGTAGGAACTTCGTTATTTGAGTCCTGCGCAGGTAATTGAACACATTTCAATGCCCTTTCGATGGATCAAGTCGACACATTTTTTCCAACTCGGTACACGTTGCCAAAGTTGGACGTTTTTTGCCCAAAAACGTCTTTTTTTGTTCAGGAGTTGAAGGGTTCGAAAAGGGACCATTCCAATCGAGTTTACCCCCTTAAAGAGCCAAAATGGGATTTTTCCCGAAAGAATCATCAAATTTGGTTCAAAAGTCACTGAGTTATGTGCAAAAAACCTCAAAATGCACCTTTTTCAAACACCCATAGCTTGGTGCCAAATCGTTGTAGGAACTTCGTTCTTTGAATCCTGCATAGGAAATTGATCAAAGGACCCCGCACAAATCTTATGGAAATTGAATTTCGGTCAAATGACTTGAAATTTTTAGAGTTTCTTCAAGTCATGCCAAGAAAAAGTCCTTACGGGCACAAAGTTTCTAGATGCTTTGGAGCCGAGATGTAAGCGATGAAAAGTTGAAAAACGCGTTTTTTATCATTTCATACCTAATAACATTAAAATCTTACAAAAAATAGGCTTTTAAAAACGTTTATTTTTTGGAAACAACAAATATTGTTCCCCCATCAGAACACCTACAGACCGGTTTCGACCTTTCAGGTCTCATCTGTCTAGTTAGTTGCTGATGGGGAAACGGAGATTACTATTGGACTATAAGTATTCCAAACACCGTTAAAGGTAGAAACTGAACCAAATCCGGGTGGCTTTAACACCGACAAGATATGGACATTACCAGCGGCGGCAAATATAACAATATGAATGTGAACATTAAATATTGTTCCCCCATCAGACACCTACAGACCGGTTTCGACCTTTCAGGTGTCATCAGTGTAGTTGCTGATGGGATCTTGATGGTGTTAAAGCCACCCGGATTTGGTTCAGTACAGCATTCAGGCAATAGATTCCGCCACTTTGGCGATTCTACGTTTATTTTTTCTTTTCTTTGACATTAATGCACATTTTAATATTTTAAATGAATGTTTATAAAAAATTAAAACATGAAAAAACATAATAAATGCTGAATACTGAATATTATAACTATTCCAATTATAGGTGTCTGAGACATAAAAAACGCGTTTTTCGACTTTCCATCGCTTACATCTCGGCTTCAAAGCATCTAGGAACATTGTGCCCATTAGGACTTTTTCTCGGTATTACTTGAAGAAACTCTTCTAAAAATTTCAAGTCATTTGACCGAAATTCAATTTCCATAAGATTTGTGCGGGGTCCTTTCAATGCCTTTATGGTGGATCGAGTCGACAAAATTTTTCGAACTCCGTAGACATCGTCAAAGTTACCCACTTTTTTTCACAGGGGCGCTGGAAGGGGCGGAAGGGGTTACGCTTAATTTCGTGTGCATGACTTTAAAGAAGACACTTAAAGTTTTTTGCCCATAAAGATTAATCAAAATCGATTGAAAATACACCGAGTTATGCCGGTTTGAAAATGGTCAAAATTTCACGAATTTCAAGTATTTGATTTTTTTCCTACAGTATATGACGTGCACGCGGCCGTTTGATTCTTTTGTGAGAGATTCAATGTTTACAAAATAGATCAGCAAAGTATAGTCTTGAGATATGCCAAAATAGTGTTAAATGACAAATCAATTTCCATAGACCTGAAATTTTTTGAAAGTTTTATGAAATTTAAAGAATTTATAGGTCAAACTAGTAAAGAAATGAAATCACAAACCTATAATATTTTTTAAACACATAATTTGGATATTAAAAATGGTGATGTGGCCATCATGTTACTTTCTCCGACTTGATGGTATCATAGCCATTTATATTTACGTTTTCATGGTTTATTTTCAATTTAAATCATATTTTAAATGTACATCAAACGTTTGTAGACTCGGATGAAACTGACGTTTAAAACGTCAAAATTAAGAAAGAAAAATTATATTTCAAATTCAAAAACTCAGTTTACTCAAAAACTAAAGGGATTTAGAAAAAAACTTATTCTTTATAAGTTGTTCATTTTGGCATTATCTACAATCATTAACATAAATTTTCTGTAACTATTATCGTTTTATAATTATAAACAAAAAATTAAAAAAAAAAATAATTTTTTTCTCGAATAAAAATGATTTTGTAAAAGATGTTCATTTCGTGTTGTCTTCAATGTTTGTTTAAATGTTTTTGTGATATTTTTCATATTTTAGAAAATATTGGCAAAAAACAAAAAACAGTTAAGGTAAACACCCACTTCCGGTGTACGAAATTTTACCAAAAGCTTTTCAGTTCTTCAGATTATCAAATAAGACGTATGTACAAAGTTTCATATTAATTGCTTTATTAGTTTTGAGATACAGCACGCACAGACAGACACACACAGACGCACACACAGACACACACACACACACACACACACAGAAAGACACACACACACACACACACACACACAGAAAGACACACACACACACACACACACACACAGAAAGACACACAGCCACAAAAAAAAAATCCCAGAAATTGTTGAAATGGGACCCCAAAACGGATATATCCGCATAAAAATTTTTTGAAAAAAAATCGCAATCACAATACTTTCTCGTACTTCGTAACGGAGAAAGTAAACATTGAGAGGTCTTGGATTCGATGCCACAGCAAATATGAACCGAGCATATAATGGCTTGCAAGTTTAAAAAAGAGCCGCCTTCAGCTACATATGATCATTGTAATGCCCATAATTTAAATTTGGTCATAATTGACTGTGTTTTACATCTTTCAGAAATTAGATATTTTCATAATTTTTGAAAATATGTTTTTCTAAAGTATTAAAAGATGGGTAAACTTAAATATATCTTTAAACAACTCGATGGTCCTCAAGATATGATTGTCTTAAATAGTTAATGATGTTGTAGGGACATAATGATAAATCGATATACCGGGTGACCCAGGGATATGTAAAAGCCCCATAACTTATTTGCTATTTGAGATATCGACTTCTAGTTTTCTTGAACTGGTACCCACACTTATTCTAGATATTTTAAAAATATCTATGTTTTTGTACAGGGTATCCCAATATACATAACAGACCAAAGTTATGTTTTTTTAAATTTATATTTTATACTTTATTTTCAACCCTCTTGAGAAGCTGATAAAAATAGTATAAGATAGTATGGGTCTATTATGGGCGGTTGGTTAGTTATGGGCAAATTTGTGGAAAAACAAGTACACATTGAAAACATTGCAGAAGCGTTCCTAGCTAAGATAGCATCATTATTTATACACTAGAAAATTTCCCACATCATAAAGAATAATACACATCGGCTTTGGTTCTCTTTTATTCATGGTGCTATACAGGGTGTCAACATACGCAAAATATTGGATAACTATTTTTTTTCTAATGAAACACCCTATATATCTTGCCACCAATGCATGGAATTTTTAATAAGCTTTCCAATGATGTACAATTTGTGTAATGAAATATTAAGGATTCTTGAGATTTATCCTTAAAAACATTTTTCTTTTGTCACCTCCTGCTCATTTTTGGATTTTCAGCCAATACTATGCATTTTCTGAAAAAATAATAAGAGACCAAAGTTGTAGTGCGGAAAATTTTCGATCGATATAGGTCTTTCGACTTTTCCAATAATGCGTGCATTGCCCGCCAAAGTGCACAAAATCGTGACCGTATATGCATTTTAGCGTTTTTCTCAAATTTTTTGTTAATTAATTGCACTATACTTTATTTTCCAAACCTCTAGCAGAAAAACGGGTAATTATAGAATTATTGAAATGACCTTCATCGATTGAAAATATTGCGCTCTACAACTCTTAAAAGAAGCAATTTTTGCCCAAAATGCATAGTTTTCGCTAAAAATGCAAAAAAACATTAAAAAACGCAAAAATTGATACATACATTTTCAATTTGCATTTTTAGGGAAAACTATGCATTTTTGGCAAAAATTGCTTCTATTAAGAGTTGTAGAGCGGAACGTTTTCAATCGATATGGGCCATTTTAATTTCCCTATAATTTCCCGTTTTTCCGCTAGAGGATGCGGAAAATAAAGTATAGTGCAATTTATTGATAAAAAATTTGAAAAGAAAACGCTAAAATGCATATACGGTCACGATTTTGCGCGCTCTGGCGAGCAATGCACGCATTATCTTAAAAGTTGAAAGACCTATATCGATTGGAAATTTTTCGCTCTGCAACTTTGGTCTCTTATAATTTTTCCTGAAAATGCATAGTTTTGGCTGAAAATTCAAAAATCAGCAGAAGGTGACAAAAAAATATGTTTTTATTGATAAATCTCAAAAATCCTTAATATTTTGTTATACAAACTGTATATCATTAAAAAGCTTATTAAAAATGCCATAGATTGGTGGCAACTTATATAGGGTGTTCCATTTGAAAAAAAATAGTTAATCATTGTTTTGCGTATGTTGACACCCTGTGTAGCACTATGAATAAAAGAGAACCAAAGCCGATTTTTATTGATCTTCATGATGTGGAAAATTCTTTAGAGTATTAAAAATGACGCTAGCTTTGCTAGGAGCGCTTCTGCAATTTGTTCAATGTGTCCTTGTTTTTGCCGCAAATTTGCCCATAATTAACCAATCGTCCATAATAGACCCATGGTATCTTATACTATTTTTATCAGTTTCTCAAGAGGGTTAAAAATAAAGTATAAAATATAGGGTGTTTCATTAAAAAAACATAACTTTGTTCTGTTAAGTATATTGGGACACCCTGTACAAAAACATACATATTTTTAAAATATGTAGAATAAATGTGGGTACCAGTTCAAGAAAACTAGAAGTCGATATCTCAAATAGCAAATAAGTTATGGGGCTTTTACAGATCCCTGGGTCACCCGGTATGTATTGAGTTGATACGATGTGATGAAGTTGAAAGAAATCATGCATTCGCTTAACAAAATTATTTCGAAAGTTTTGAGACAATATAATTAATTCAACCAAATAATATGGAACTAAGCAAACCTGTTTTGACACTTCGACCAGCTTATAAAATAATTATTAGGTATGAGAAATAATATAAATGGTTTATTAAACTCTGCTTGTACATTAGGTAATCAATGTAAATGTATAAGGATCAAAAAGGTCCCAATTCTGTAGTTGAACTAAAGTCTAACGACTAATGGATTCTAGGAAAAAAATGTTTTTATTGGGTTTTCTATTTTCATTAGATATAATTTCAACCCAAAAACACGATTTAATGGCAAGTTGAAGAACTATTTCCACAAAATATAATTAAATTAAATGATAATGTAAATAAACATCGAAATTTATAAAGACGATATATGAACTAATTTATTAAGCGTAATTTTAAAATTAAAATAAGTTTTTAATGACAAATTCCCAAATGATTTATGTAAATTTTTACTAATAGACAACCGTACTATACAATATTATTTAGAATATCAGTCTAAAATATACAGGAGAGCCAATATTTGCAAATGTTTAATTTTACATGCAATTTCTCTATGACCCAAAAAATATAAAAAAAAACACGGTGTATATAAAGAAATATGTAAAAGATTATTCATAATGTATCCGTAAAAATATTCAGGTATGTATATATACAAACACTCGTGTTTTAATAAATGTGTTTCGCTGAAATCGTTTTCTAACTCTAAATCGAATCGTTAAAAGAGAAATTTGGCGCAGCTACGGTATCCCACCAGTTTCCAATTGTGAACGTAGACAGCATTTACGTTGAACCGTGATGCAGACATTAGGAGGAAACGTAGGAAGGTGGGTAAGGTAGGTAGGTAGAGAGCGTGTAGTGGAGGCCAACCACGTTCAGACCGCTGACCGACCGCAGAACGAGCCACGAAGAATGCCAGTGATGAGATCTAACTGTTGTCTTGTGTAGTACGCTCGCGTTTTGATTTTGTTCTTCGAAAACCGAACTCAAAAAAAAACGTTGTGTAAATGTTATGTGATTTCAACATGATACCGAACTTAGTGCTAGTGTCGTTCGTGGTTGTGTCAGTGCACTGTGTCGTCGCCAAAGAGTGTCTAACTCCAGGAAACTGCACGTCGAGCAGCAATCAAAATGGTAAATGCATGCGCTTTTCTTCATCGGACGAAATAGACCGCTATTTTGCGGGCCAAATTCTATTGGTATTTTTGTTTCTACCTGCGCCGCAGGTGATGATGATGGTAATAGGTCAGTTTCGCGTTAGATTCCACTTTACTTAAAAGGAATGTTGCTGTTGGACGACAAGCGTACACACACGCGTACCGATTTCGAAATTCTTCCGTTAGATTCGTTTACTTAACATAATGTCAATCCGGTTATCATTTAAATGCTGTTTTAATAGTAGTGATTGTATTTGTTGAGCTTAGAAAAACCACGTGGTCTTGCACCGTACATAATCAAACTTGTCGCGTGCCTCCTGGCGATTAATTTCGAGTTGAACGTTTAATATAATTAGTCTCTTAAGAAACTTATCAATAGAAAACTTCTCCGCACAATGTTCAATACAAATTTAAATATGTAGACAAAATTTGACTGGTTCAGTATTTAATGTAAAATGTTTTATTCGAAATGCAGATGATCATTTGTACATTGGGTTTGCATGGTCCACTTTCCTGTGTAAATGTACATCGTAAAATTGTTGTAATTGTGCTACGTTTATTATAGCCCATCGGAAACAATCTAGCGAAATATGTCATAATTAAAAAATTTAACAAATAATATTTGGATTACAACATCAAAACAAACACTAAATTTAGAGTAACTATTTGAATTATTTGAACAAAGCAAACGCTACCTCGCAACCCCTTTAATATCCACCCAATTCATTTGTAATTCCTATACTCTCGTAATTGCTGAGAACTACTTAGGGGATGATTTCTCTACCACAAAATAAGCTAAAAGTTCATAAAAGTTCAAATATTGGCTTCCCTATTTATTTTAGAGACAAGATGTATATTAATTTTTGTAGAGGGAAAAATCCTGAATTTATTAATGTTCGCACTCAATACTTTACGTTTCTTTAGTTGTAAGTTGAAATAATTGAGGAAAAGTAATGTAATTTTATAAAAATAATGGCATGCCATGGAACTAAAAGAAAAGTGAACCATACCATTAGGGAAGGTCTAAATTAATAAAACAAAAAGAATCAACCCTTAATTTTAACCCTTAAATTTTTTCACCCCTTTCAAAAAAGTTTTTTTTTAAGTTTGCAATCTTCCATAAATAAATAAAAATGCTTATTATAATCACTAATACAAGTACTTTAATAATCAAGAGTCAAAAAAACGTTACGGGCACTCCTTCAACAAAAAAAAATTCTCCGTAAGTCGCAGAAATCCACACCTTGCGATATAAATCTCGATTTTTGACAAAGTTTGCAATCAGCCATAACTAAATAAAAATTCTTATTCTTATCACTAATATAGGTACTTTCATAATCAAAAGTGAAAAAAATGTTACGGGCACTCCTTCAACCCAGAAAAAAATAATTTCTCCGTAAGTCGCAGAAATCCACACTCCGGGATATAAATCTCCATTTTTGACAAAGTTTGCAATCAGCCATAACTAAATAAAAATTATTATTCTTATCACTAATAAAAGTACTTTAATAATCAAAAGTCAAAAAACGTTACGGGCACTCCTTCAACCCAGAAAAAAATAATTTCTCCGTAAGTCGCAGAAATCCACATTTCGGGATATAAATCTCCATTTTTGACAAAGTTTGCAATCAGCCTTAACTAACCTCTGACCTCTTTTGAGCTATATCGGACAAATCGTTTTATTTAATTGCGCACTTCTTTGGTTTTTGTTCACTTTAGATTTTATTCCATTAGAATTTTCTCTAATGATTTTTAATATTTTTATTCGACAATATTTATTGTCACTTCGAGGGCAGCCGACCCAATCATTTGATCTTTTATTGTCAATCTTCTAATATTATATACACTATTATTTACAAAAAAATAAAAAAATAAAAATTCTGATGTTTTCATCGTGGTATTAAATGTATATGTATAACACAAAAATTACACGATTAATAATATTAAAAAAAAAAAACCTTAGCAAGGAAATACTCAAAATAATATAAAAACGGGGGGGCCGCGGTGCCCTAGTGGGTAGCGTTCCTGCTTCTGGGCCTCGTGGTCGTGGGTTCAAATCCCATCCGTGCGGTCACTTTTTCGGAGTGAAGAAGTGGCCGTGCGGGTCCATGGATGTCTAGTGTATGTCCCATTCATTATCAAATGAATTTATTACAAAGAATCGGTTGTGGCAGAATAGCCAAGTAGCTTACGCCAATTTCCCTAATATCATTCACTCTCCTTAACCCGAAATCCCATCAACCATCCTCCCTTAAAAAAAAAAAAATATAAAAACGAAGTAATAAATAGATCACAGTGCATGTGTGCAGTGCCATTGTCAGAAGCGAAATACTTCAAAAAATGATTTCTTGGCAAAAATATTGGGACTTCTTAATATAAACATTTTACAACTTTCAAGAAAAGAATAGAATAGATTATCGTGCACAGCGGAGTTATTTTGAAAATTGCATTCTAAATCGACAGTCTAGTAGCAAATACATATTTAATAATTACGCCGATACTAAAATTACTGATTGGCATTTCATGGGAAACATAAAAAGATAAAAAAGTTTTTAACAATTTTTTTTAGAACTCATTCCATCGGCGTAAGAAGTTGAAATTAAAAATGGTGATGTGGCCATCATGTTATTTTCTCCGACTTGATGGTATCATTCATATTTACGTTTTCATGGTTTATTTTCAATTTAAATCATATTTGTAAATGTAAATCGAAAGTTTCGTAGACTCGGATGAAACTGACGTTTAAAACGTCAAAATTATGAAAGATAGAAAAATTATACTTCAAATTCAAAAACTTAGTTTACTCAAAAACTGAAGAGATTTAGAAAAAACTTGGTCTTCATAAAATAGCTTGTGTAAGGTTTTTATATGGATTGCTCAATAATAAAATTGATTGTCTCAATTTATTATCAGTTGTATCTTTTAATATACCACGTTGTCTTACACGTTCAGTTAACACATTCTATCTCGAACCGTGGCGCACAAATATTGTTATGCATTCTCCTGTTAATACAATGTGCACTTTGTTTAATTATATCAGTGATGTATGCGACAATGATAATATATGTAGAATTGTTCAATTTGTTAAAAGTAAGTTTCGTTCAATTACTAGTACAATGTAATATAATTGTTAAAGATTTATATATGTGTATGATTACGTATCAGCGTTTTTGTGGTTATGTGCGTGTGTGCATTATGTGCATACATGCATGTGTGTATGTGTGTGTTTGTACTTGTGTGTATATTTATATTATTATATTATTACTATATAATTTAACTTTAATTTTAGTTTATTGTCCTTTATTAGAATTGTTCTGTTGGGAAAATGATTAAATAAATATATAAATAAATAAATTGTTCATTTTGCCATTCTCTACAATTATTATTAACATAAAATTGCTGTAACTATTAGCGTTTCATAATTGTATACCAAAAATGAAAAAAAAATTAATAATTTTTTTTCTCGAATAACAATGATTTAATGAAAAATATTTTGTAACCAAAGATGTTTATTTCTTTGTTGTCTTCAATATTTATTTAAATGATTTTTTGATATTTTTCATATTTACAAAAATAATAGAAAAAGACAAAAAACTGTTAAGGTAAACACCCACTTCCGGTGTACGAAATTTTACCAAAAGCTTTTCAGTTCATCGGACTGTCAAATAAGTTTTATATTCAAAAGTTCATGTCAATTTCTTGATTACTTTTTGAGATACAGCGCGCACAGACACACAGACACACACACTCACATATACACACACACACACAGACATATCTTTTCCAGATATTGGTGAAATTGCATCTAGGGACCCCAAAGCGGATATTTCCGTAAAAAAAAATTTTGAAAAAAATCACGATCACAATACTTTCTCGTACTTCGTAACGGAGAAAGTAAAAGAAAATATAACGGTTGAAACTTGTTTTCAAAATATTTATAGCGAAGCTTTTCGTTGATAAGACCGCCTTTTTTCTAAAGTTTTAAAATTTAAAAAAAAAATCATGAATCCCCAGATTTTCAATAAGAAATCATTTCCTAAAAAATTTCAAACAACCTGGTATATTGTTTTATTATTCACCTTACATTAATACCGATTAATTTTTTATTTTACTTACATGTGGATTTTTACCAAAAACACACTATAGCACAGAATATTGTTAAATCAATTCGAAAATCTCAGATCGCACAGATAACACTGAAAACTGCAGTATGAGTGAGTTAAGATTTCTTTTCTTTCTTTGACGTTTGGCATGAAAGGTTTGGGCGGTATGTACGAGTACCGAGAAACGCTTGGAGAAATTATTATTCATCTTTGTCATCAAGTTATTAGTTTTTCTTTAGATTAGAGAAGTTGATTATGAAAATACTTGTATTAGTAACAAGAATAAGCATTTTTATTTAGGTATGGTGCGGATTTCTGCGACTTGCGGAGAAATTATTTTTTTCTGGGTTGAAGGAGTACCCGTAACATTTTTTTGACTTTTGAGTATAAAATGTACCTTTATTAGTGATAATAATAAGAATTTTTATTTAGTTATATCTGATTGCAAACTTTGTCAAAAATCGTGATTTATATCGCAAGGTGTGGATTTCTGCGACTTACGGAGAATTATTTTTTTTGTTGATGGAGTGCTCGTAACGTTTTTTTGACTCTTGATTATTAAAGTACTTGTATTAGTGATAAGAATAAGCATTTTCATTTATTTATGGCAGATTGCAAACTTAAAAAAAAAACTTTTTTGAAAGGGGTGAAAAAATATAAAGGGTTAAAATTAAGGGTTGATTCTTTTTGTGTTATTAATTTAGGCCTTTCCTAGTGGTATGGTTCACTTTATTTTCGAATTGCTTTTCTTTTCTCCGAGATATGAATTTTTAAAATCTATTGCTGGATCTATTGCTAACTTCACACCCGTCATTTTCTCCTCTCTGGTACTACATAGTTTATTATTATATGTGCGATTATGACAGCCATAACGGCTCATGGGCGCAAACATCATCTTCGTGAATAATGGACATAATTGCGAATGTAATGCTATGCTTTTTCTACGCCTATTAATTAAATACATTTATCTGTTTTAACACAAAATAGAAGCACAGTAATTAATCGGTACGTACTTGTATGAAGTGTATGCGTTGTAAACAAGCAATATGGTCAACACTTAAAATCGACACCGTTTGTTTTTATATAAGCGAACGAGAGTATTCATTGATAGGGAACTGTGGCGTCTCTTTAATATTTGTGCGCAGGGGTTAAATCCATTTTATTTTGTAGAAAATCGAGATCTACGAGGAGTACGCAAAAAAATTCTTGTGCATGAATTTTGAAACACCCTGTATAGGTGATACGATTTTTCACGAAAAATATGCTAATATTTTCAATACAATGAAATACGCGTAGAAAATATTTATTGATACAAATGAGTAAAGTAATATTTTTTTTTCATGAGTAGAAAATATTGCCAATTCCTACAAGTGAAAAAAGTTGCTTTACTCTCAAGTTTCAAACAATTTTTTTTCTAATTTCATAATTTTAAATAAAAAACTTTGTACCTGCCTTTGTTTTAGAATTATGTTTAGTTGTTTTTATTTCTAGTAGGAGCAGGTAGTGATCGCTCTCTATTTCAGGCCCTCGTCACTCGTATGTATTTTATCATATTTTTCCCATTCAACTAGAATATAATCTATTATTGATCTTTCTCCCCGACTGTGTATCTCTCTAGCGTAAGAGTGTATTTCTTTGTGCTTAAAAAAGTATTTGTTATTATAAGATTGTTCATAATGCAGTATTCTATCAGTCTCTTTCCATTATCATTTCTGAACTTTTCTCCAAATTTACCTCTTTAACTTAAAGTAAATTAAAATCCAATAAACAACAGAGTGAAATAAGGAGGACAATACTAGGCCGATATGGTCATTAATTATGAGAAAGCCCGGATTAGCCTTCGCATTGTGAATTTCTAGGGATTCGAGTAGATCCATTTTTCGACCCTTTTCTGCGAAACGGATTATTTCTAGTACATCTTCATCAAAAGTGTGTCGGTTCTCAATTAAGTGGTTAGCGAATGTTGAGTTATTAAGTTTGAAATGTCAACTTAGCCCCCCACATTCAAAATTGAACAAAATAAAAATTGCATTAGTACTAGCACAGGCTAGCCTAATATTAGAGCTAGCACAAAAAAGGTAAAAAGTTATAGCGGTTTGAATTTTGGGGAGGCTAACTTGACGCTAGCCCCACCACTTTCAATTTTTTACATTTTGATGCATGGGTTAGATTCCTAAGAGCTAGCACATCATTGCACAACTAGTTTTGGAGCTAGCACATCTAAAACCATCTTACAATTAAATAAATTTAAAAAAATTGTCAGCCCCCCATTTTTACTTTTTCCATTTATTATTAGTGTAATCGATAGTCTATATCAAGCACTCCCAAGATCTATAAAAACTTTACCTAAAAAAAAATATTACATAGTTACAGGGCATTTTATAAAACTGAAGGAGCTTTTGGTTCCGGTATGCGTATTCTCAAATATCGTATATTATTTTAAAGGAAAATGCGCGTAATTGTTAAGATAATGCGATACATCATAATAAAATTAATGTTGTACAATAAACAAAACAAATAAAATTATAGTTCTAAATGCTTAGATCTCAAACTAACGAAAAAAATCTAATTCAAAATGTAATATTAAAATCATTATTCATATAAGCTTATAAGGTAAAAATGTACTATTTTTGTCCCAGGGTGTGGACTAAAATTGATACCTTGCATGCTAAAATTTAGTAGAAAATTGAAATATTATTAATTTGAGATATCTACACAGAAAGTCTAAAGCTAATTAGTATTCGTATAATCATTGTATTTATATATCTAGTATGCCAACGCAATGTAAATTTTTGATGCTAAAAATTGGGTTTCGAAATACACCAAGAGAGCGCGTAAGCATTCACACATTGAAAAACTTGAGTAGCGCGTGATATGTGTTGCATACTTGAAAATTATTACTCGTTTTAGAGTTACAGGGTGTAGAATTGGTTTACGCACCATGGGGATTTCCATGTTAAATTCTTAATGTTCAAATATTGGCTCCCCAAATGATTTTACAGAAAATGTGTTTCTGGTAGAGAAAAAAATACTCTACATAACCGCCTCCTTGCTTATTTTTTTACTTTCCATAGAAAGGGGAAATAGAGGAAATTAAAACTACTATTTTAGCAAAAATAGGTGGTGCCCTGGAATTTCTGAAACAATAAACCGTTGAACGTTAGCGGTCACGTTAATGTTTTAATCACAAATTTAGGCGTATTTTTAGTAATTCTGAATTAATATTATGGATTTGTTGAATGAAAAGATCCTAATGGTAATATCGAACTATTCTACTAATAGTGTCCGTGCAGTAAACCACACTACTGTTAACAGAATGGTCCGCAAATTTTGGAACGTTCAACGGATTTTTGTTACAAAATCATTTGGGGAGCCAATATTTAAACATTGAGAATTTAACATGGAAATCATTTTGAGAAATATAGAAAGTAACAAAAAAAGTTGAAATCTTTCATTATAAATAGTTTTGTAAACTTTTGATTTATGAAAAAAAATTATAAATTAACTACGGCATTTTCAGGATAAGCCACAGCAGGTCTTAAGTTTTTTGTCAATAATTATTCAATCATTAACGTTACATCAAATTTAGTTAGATATAGATAATACCAAAATGAACAATTTAGAATAAGAATATTTCGAAATCTTTCGAGTTTTTGAAAAAAATAAATTTGTTCTAAATTCTATAATAAGCGATATGCAGATATGATGATTATACATATTTTTTAGTTTAATTTTCAAGTTAGTCCTGTGGGTAGAAATAAACGATCTTAAACCAATGTATTTAGAGCCCTGCTGAAGCCATCTTTTAAATACCCACCCCGGCAGTAAATATTCAAACGCCTGGCCCGGCCCGAAGAAATAAAATGTTTTGTTGGCCCGGCCCGGCCCGCTAGTGAATATTCAAAGGTCGGCCTGGCCCGGTCCGGCATCGTTCTTTATTTTTTTTGCTACTATTTAAAATTTATAATAAAACAAATGAATTATTCTGTTTTGAAATATTTTATAAAAAAATCATATCTCAAAAAGTTTTAAAGTGCCCATACTTTTGAAAAAAGAAAAATTTTCATCAAGAATCAGGGCATAACATATATTATTTTTAAGAAAATGAAAATATGAGTAATTGATTATTCTTTGAGATATATTTTATTTATTAAAAACTAACTATCTAAATAATTTTTTTTTGTTTTGGAATTTTTTTTTAACTTTAAACATTTAAGCATAAAAAAGTATAGAATAACTTTCTTCGTATCCGTAACGGTTTACGATATTTTTGAGTCCAAAATAAAAGTGTACTAAAAGTTTATATTGTTATAACTTTTGATACAGTAATTTTTTGAGACTCTAGTAAAGACCAATCGCTCATTCCACGTCAAACCGGACACTGAGTTTTAATCGATGACTCCGATTTTTTTAAATTTTGCAGACGCATTCTACATATGAAATAATGGAAGTCATGTTTCGCGAAAAAAATTTAAGATTTTTTTATTACCAGTAAATGTACCCCACATGTTTGGCCGTCGCACCGCGCAGTCATACTCTTTTGAATATTTGTTTAAATATAGAGCCCGTTTGAGTTCCATTTTTAAATTTTCACTGTGTGGGAATACGATGGTATTTTTTTCGAAATTTTAAGTTGGCGAGTTGATTATGAAAAATGTTAATGAAATTTATATACAAATGAATAATAGTTTATTAATATTAAATGCAAATTTTAAATTTACTACATAGAATGACTCAAGATCTTCAAAGTTGACCTCTTGTATTTTTTTTTGTACGACTAATGGGTTTGACGATACAGTTGTTTGAATATTCGCACGACCGACGTTTTTCGTAATTTCTTGCAATTTACAACCGTGCATATCTTCTTCAAAAAAAATCTCATTTTTTTTTTTGCTAGACATGACTTCCATTATTTCATGTGTAGAATGCGTCTGCAAAATTTGAAAAAAAATCGGAATCATCCGTTATTAATTTTACCGAAAACCGTCTGACATGGAATGAGCGATATGTGAAATTCGCTAAAATACCCCCAAAAAGTGTGCATTTATTAATGGAATTGCCTATTTAACATTTACAGGAAAAATAGTATATTTTATTTTATTTAGAAAGATTTCATGCATCCGAAAATATAATCAAGATCAGCGGGTGTAGTGGAACACCAAACATTATAAAAAAAAGTATCGTAAAACACCGAGTAGGTAAAAAAAAATGGAGCAAACCCAGAGCATTTATCAACAGTAAATCTCTCAACGCTGTACGACCGAAAATATAAATTAGGATGCGTGTTATTAGTCATTCTCCACAAAAACAAATAATTTCATATTAAATTCAGGCAACTCAGTAGGCATATTATTTTCATAGCCATCTATGAGGGCATAGCAAAATCAATTTAATATCTATTTTTTACCGTAGCGGTAGCGCCTCATACGGAGGCTTCCAAAGTAGGGCTCACAGGCTTCCAAAACTTGCCTCTTTTTCTCCCATAAGCGTTGCACTACTAGATATGTATATACAATGGTATAATATACTAATAATAATAGCTAGTGACAGTGGAAAGCAACTGTTGGCGTGTTAGAGCCAGCACACCTCAGCCAGACAGCCAGTGACCACTTAAATATTTTATATCTGAAATCCGAAATTTTCCAGACCCAAAAATAATAAGTAATTGTTTATAAAAAATACTAATAATAATAGCCAATGATAGTGGAAAGCAACTGTTAGCATGTCAGATCTAGCACACCTCAGCCGGACAATCAGTGACCACTTGAATATTTTATATCTGAAATCCGAAAACTCTCCAGACCCAAAAATAATAAGTAATTGTTTAAAAAAAATACTAATAATAATAGCCAATGATAGTGAAAACAACTGTTGGCATGTGGGGGGCTAAGTTGACTGACCCGTTTGAAAATGATCATCTAATGATCGAAACTCGAGTCACTAAAAAATAAAGTGTGATATTAGCAAAGAAACTGTTTTATTTATAATTCTAAAAAGTTTTTTTACAGATTGTCTGGCGGTTTTTAAGGAGTTGAAAGAATGTTCAATATTTATATATCTATTGAAGAGGTATACTCAAATACCAGAAAAACAATTACTATCCACAAAAAAAATTCTTCCAGCAAGGTTGACTCGATAATTAAAAAAAATGCAGCTTGGAAAAAATGGTTTATTCGGAAAACTTTTCGATATGAAGGATGCGATACAAAATTTGAAACTAATCTATTGATTACAATTTTAGAAACTGTCAGTGTAAAATGCATTTGTTTTTTTAATGTTTTCGAGCATAATTCATCAATTTACACCAAGATGACGCCTAGACCAGTAATAAGTCTGTATCCGACGGAATTATTTGTAAACAGTGGTCTGTGGCAGTGAAAAAATAACGTCTCGCATGGAGTTTGTGAGAATAACTACCACGCAAATTGCATTGTGAAAATATGTGTTATGTACGTGACCGAATCCGGATAAATGAAATGTTGTGGCGGAATAACCACAAATCCAACCGGCATTGAAAATATATATAGATTTTAAACTAGATGTATATCTGTATTTGAAGCAGCCTGTCAAACACCTTACAACAGCTAAAACCGAATTAGTAAATTACAAATTTAATTAAATAATATTATTTGCAAGCAAATAATTAGTGAAATCATTCGTGTATAACTGGATCAAAAGGGACCGAACCTGTAACCTCAACCTCCAGATCTCCGATCTGGGGCGCTAGCCAATTGCGCCACAGAAGCCACCCAGTTTCCGTACCACCGGAGCACATGCACACGTTCCCAATCCAGTTATTTTATATTCACACACACAAAATTACATACTCATTTATCCTATAATTATACAGATACATTTTAACCGTGCTCTTTTTATATTATTTTTAGATTGTTATTAAAATAGAAATAATAAATAACCCATGCATGTTACCAGGGGCTGCATCACCTTTACCATTTTAACCCATTAATTATCACTGTTCTCGAGCGAGTACAAGAAACATTATGGACTTAAGTGACATTTGGAGTTTTTTAAGAGAATTTATTTGTAACAGAAAACGTTCTGTACTAATGATATACTAGTGATTCTATTTGATTTTACGTTAAATTCTCCAGAGTGCCCCTATTTTTCTATATAATAAATTAATCAACTGGAACTACTCACGATTTATATTATAATTAGATGTAATCTAACTCATAGAAACAAACATTTTTAATTGTAAATTAACCAGGATAATTCGCTTAATTAAACTTAACTTTAAATAATATTTAATTACATATACAATAATTTATATTTCTTACACTATCTTTTAATTTGTAGTTTTACAAAGATGGGGTTTTTTTATAAACCCGAAACTTGCACAGAAAATAAAATAATTTTACATACTGGAAAGTATTCTATGTCTACACCTAATAACATTCATCCAGTAAAAATGGATACTCACTACTTAAAAAAAAATGTATTGTCTTGGCAACATGATAAATATGATAATTCTGATTTATGTTACTTATAGTTCTTTGTGTGTTAGACCTATAACTGTATGAAATATTTTGATTAAACCAATATTAAATGAGTTATATGGATTTTTTATAAATAAACTATAGAATTAATCCAAATGCATCTTAAAACAAGAAATATTCGAACGCTATTTACTGTTGTGCGGTTTCAAGTTTGACCCCCATTTAAAAGAAAAATACTAAATACAACACGAGCAGCTACTATTGAGAGGAAGAGGCAATGACATCAACGATTAGTAACGGATACTCCGGAAGAGACTGCAGGAAATCTGTTATTATAGAGAATATATTACTTTATAGTTCCTTTATTTAGTAATCTGCGCGGAAAGGATGAGAGATCTTTTGCTGATTAGTTAAAATTTGAGAAATATTTACACACAAGATATTTGTTCGTTCAATTTTGCTTTCGCCGCAAGAAATGTAGGAAAACAAACAAAAAAATCGCCTATAAAAAATAATAATTCAAGTTAGAAAATCTAAAATGAATGGCAGGCATTAAAAAACTTAAAAAAAAAACTCGAAAATGTCGGTAAAAAAAAGTCGCGTATAAAAATCAATCATTTAGGTTAAAAAATCAAAAATATAGGATAAAAAAAATCAAAAATTCGATCCTAAAAATCAAAATTGCGAATCAAAAGTAACAAATATTTCCGTTTTAATTGTCTTTTCCTAAATCAAGTTTATAATTAATTAACAAAAGATTTTTAGTGTTTTCAACATTTTTTAAAATACAATATGTAATTATTTTCGTGCTCATAAACACAAAAGCACCATTTTCAAAATTTTAGTAAAAGCTTTACAGTTTTTCGTACTATCAAATAAAGCTCAAGTTTAAAGTTTAATAAGAGACCTCCAAATAGAAAATATTTACGAAAACGACCCTATCCTACAGGGGCGGCTCGTTATATAGAGCCACGGAGCCATGGCACTACCTGTAGGCTCAAGTTCAGCAAGATTTTTTAACTGATCCTTAAAAGACTTTTTAAAAAACAACACCTGTAACACCGCATGGAAATTCCACATTAATTTGCACTAGAAAGGCAATTTGATAACAAAAAAAGCGGATTTTTTAGAAATTCACTTGGCAATTCTACATTTATTGCTACTGAAGGTTGAAATTTTGACAGACTAATTCGGAATAATGTGTACAAATTTACAAAAATAATAATCGCAAGTTCCCCACAACAAAAATGGTTGCATTAAAAGGCAAATTTTGATGACCAAAAAAGCGCATTTTTCAGAAATTCACATGTAAATTCTACATTTATTGCACCAGATGGTTGAAATTTTGACAGAGTAATTTTGAATAATCTACCATTACAAGTTTCTAAAGAAAATAATCGCAAGTTTACCACAACAAAAATGGTTGCACTAAAAAGAACATTTTGATGACCAATAAGGCGCATTTTTCAGAAATTTGCATGGAAATTCCACATTTATTGCAACAAATGGTTGAAATTTTGACAGACTAATTTTGAATAATGTGTCTTTACAAATTTCCAAAGAAAATAGTTTTCTTCTAAATTTTAGATTTTTTTGTTAAAATTTTCGAATTTTTGGTCCGCAATTTTCATTTTTAGGATCGAATTTTTAGTCGAAGTTTTTAATTTTTTATCCTATATTTTAGATTTTCTTAACCTAAATGATTGCTTTTTATACGCAACTTTTTTATTTTTTGCCGATATTTTCAAGTACAGTTTATGAATGATTGCCCTTCATTTTAGATTTTTTAACTTGAATTATTATTTTTTACTTTTTGGTTACTTTTTGACTACCGTTTTCGAGTTTCTGATCGGCAACTAATTTTGAGCTAAAGAGTTATATGGCAAATTATTTTCGTTTTCCTTGATTTTTCAATTTTTTGGTTTGCATTTTTTGTTTCTAGACGAGCATTTTTTATTTTTTGGCTTATATTTAAGATATTTAACCCGTATTTTTCATTTCTTCGTTCCAAATTTTAGAGTTTTTGCCCGAAATATTCTTTTTTTTTTGTTGTTGGAATTTTTGGATTTTTGGACTGCATTTTTTTAACCCCGAATTTTCAAAATTTGTCTAAATTTTCGATTTTTTGTGCTTATATTTTAGTTTTTTACCGTAATTAGGATCTAATTCTGCAAGTGATTATTTTTTTACGATTTTTCAAAACATTGAGTGCAATTTCCGTTCCCTCCAGTGCAGTTTTGAGTCAATTCATGTTGTTTTCAGTAGCAATATTGCAATTATTTTTACAAGTAAGTACACTCTTTCTGCATAGTTTTAGTAATTTTCGAGCTAATTCTATTAGTTTTAGTAATTTTCGAGCTAATTCTACAAGTGAATAATTTTTTACAATTTTTCAAAACATCGAGTGCAAATTTTCTTCACGTCAGAGCAAATTTTGAGTTTATTCCCTTGTTTTCTGCAGCAGCATGTCGTTGTTTTCAGGAAATCAAAAGTACACTATTTTTGAATAATTGAAGTTTATTTGAAGCGAAACCTTCAAGTAATAAATTTTTTAAATTTTTCAAATCGTCGAGTGCAAATTTCCTTCGCTACAGAGGAAACTTTGAGTTTTTTTCTATGTTTTCTGGGGCTGATCACCCCGAGTGCTGAAAAAGGCAATTTTCGTACTTGAATTTTCAATCTCCTTGTTCTCATTTTTTATCGTTAGGCCCGGATTTGATATTTTGGTCTAAATTTTTAAACTTTTAGCCTAATTTTCGATTTGTTTGTTCAAATTTTCGATTTTTTGGTCCGCAATTTTGATTTTTAGGATCGAATTTTTGAATTTTTTATCCTATATTTAAGATTTGTTTACCCTAAATTATTGATTTTTATACGCGACTTTTTTATTTTTTTTGCCGATATTTTCAAGTTTTTTTAATGGTTTTTGAATTGTCCTTGATTTTTGACCTTGAATTATAATTTTTTATAGGCGATTTTTTTTACATTTTGGTTAATTTTTGACTTGATTCCTTCCTTGTGCTCTTTTTTTATATATCATTTTCGTGTTTCTTTCCGTTTTCATTCGGTTAATGTATTCGAACCATCTCAGCTGTCCCTCTACAATTTTTTCATTAACCGGGTCTTTGTGTAAGTTACTTCTAATGGTCTCACTGCTTATTTTATCTAGTTTTCTCTTATTATCAATCTTCCTAAGAAATCTCGTATCGGACGCGTTTATTCTCCTTTTGTGTTGCTCTGTCATTGTCCAGGTTTCACTGCTATATATTAGGTTCGGGCTTATCAATTTCTTTAAAACTCCTTCTTTTATTTCTTTAGGCATTTCTTTATTTCCAAAGAACATATGTTTTATCATGTTGTAGAGTTTCCCTGGTTATCCTACTTTGTCGTCTATTTCTTTACCTAACTTGCCATTACTCTCAAAAATTGACCCCAGGTATTTGTAGCTTTTTACTTATTTTTTTTACTCTCCCTTGATATTATCATTGATTTTGTCTTTTGTATATGAATCTTCATGTTTATGCACGTCAGCTCCCTGTTCAGTATTTCCATATTTTTTTGTAGATCTGTTTCCGATTCTGCAATTATAACCATGTCCTCTGCTAATATTTCCGTCCGTCTCATATTACAAAATCCCATTTTGAGTGTTTTCATCTCTTTTTTTGCGACTTTTATTGCATCATCCAGTACTAATGTGAATAGCAATGGGCTTAGGACGCATCCTTGTTTTACTCCTATTTCTGTTGTGAACTCTGTTAATTCCTCGTTGTTGGTTCTTATGTTTTTGTTGTTTTCGTACATGGTTTGTATAGTTCTAATTATTTTCTTTCTGATTCCCCTATCTTCTGGCATTCTCCATATATCTTCTCTTTTTATACTGTCGAACGCCTTTTCTAGGTCCGCAGCGCATATGTCTCTTTGTTCTTTCTTATTATTTTTTCCACTTATTTGTCTCCTAATGAAAATTAGATCTTGGATGCTACTCTTCTATATCCAAATTGGCTTTCTTCTATTGTATCTTCTATCTTATTTCAATTTCTTTTCTAGTATCCTTGCCATCACTTTGCCTGGTATGCTTGTTAGAGTAATCATTCTATAGCTACCGCATTCCCTCTTATCGCCTTTCTTATATATTAGTAAGATTATTTCTGTGTTCCGCCCCGTGGGTACCTTTCCTTTTTTATTATTATACTCAATTATGTCAGTTTTTTTATTCCTACTTCTCCTATGTTTTTAATCATATCTGGTGTTATATCGTGTTTACCTGGTGATTTTTCATTCTTCATTTTCTTAATAGCTTCCTAAGTTATTCTTCTGTTAATTCTTCGTCTTCGTCCTTATCCATATTTTATACTCCATATCAATATCCTGTTGTTCTTCCTCTTCTTCCTTTGTTTTCCTAAACTTGCCAAGTCTTCAAACTATTGTTTCCATCTTTGCATTATTTAGTCCTTATTTGTCACTATATTTCCGTATTTATCTTTTATATTCATCAGGCTGTGTTCTTTTGTTTGTTATAATATTCCATAAAATAGTTAAAATAATTAACCTGGTATTTCCCGGGTTTCGCTCATCCTCAACCCGAATTTCTCGTACGATTCTTTTTTGTCTTTTTTATCTCTATTTTTGCTTCTTTTCTCTTGGCCTTGTATTCTTCCTAGTCTATCTTTTTTCTCGTGTTTAAATAGCGTTGAGCACACCGGCGCGATCACGACCACGATCGCGATAGCGATAGCGATGGCGATCTAGCCCGTCCTGTGTAATCAAATGTACCCGCACACACCAGTTGCGATACGTTAGCGATAGAAGCGACTTGTGCAGCGATCGATCGCCAGGACGTCCGCGATATAATTGCGTTAGTTTGTCTTGGTTTAAATCATTGATGGGCGTTTCAGAGGAGCTAGTGGTTACAGATTACCTCTTTGACCTTATCAAAATTGATAGGTCTACTATGAATTTAATTGTTCGTGCGACGCAGGAACTCTCACGTTATACTACGAAAGTATTCCATATTATAATAAATTTAGCACGTGAAAAAGAAAAGACGAACGGCAAAAAGCAGTGGCAGCTCGTAAAATACGTTGATGGTAAAGCCACTTATACAAGGGGTATAAGTGGCGCTGATGAAAGAAAGAAAGGAAGAAAGAAAGAAAGAAAGAAAGAAAGAAAGAAAGAACATTTATCTTCCTAGTCCAAGGTTATTTTGAGTTGTAAAGAAAAGGTTCACAATTTCAAACAGCTGAATTTTAACAAGCTGAAATAGTTATGAATAGTTTATTTGCAATAATTTTAAGTTTTGTAAATTCGAAAAGACAAACATTAAGAGACAATTTTCTAGAAAAGCCGGATATTTTCCTTTAATTCTGAAAGTGACGAATCATGTATATTTTATTACCAATTCAAATGTAACTATAACTAGTTTAGTTTTCTTAACAAATGTAGGGCACACATTTATTTTCAATTATACTTTGAATTTATAAAATTATTATTATTGGGCTGAGCACATAAAAATAAAAAAAAAGAAAAGTGGATAAAGCGTTGAGCTCACCGGCGCGATCACGAGCACGTTCGCGATAGCGATGGCGATTGCGATAACGAGAAGCGGAGATTACACCGACGCGATCACGACCACGATTACGATAGTGCTATCGGTACTTATTTTAGCAAACATAGGAAACACTTAGTAAAATAATTTTTAAAATGTGTAGTTTATAATAAGAAAAAACTCTGCTGCTTGCAGTATTGGATGGTGAAAACCGTTTTTAATGCTAAGGTAAGCAATATAGACAGGGTGTCTATTAAGTCTGACCCCGGGTATTTTTTTCGGAAACGGTTGGGTAGATCGAAAAATCAGCTAAAATCGTAACCCATTGTTTTTGGGGCACACTTTTTGAGAGAAAATTTTTTGGTGTGTAGTTGAGAGCGGGGCCCAACTCAAAAATTTCAAATGGAAAGGTATATCGTTCGAAAGATCTGAAAAAAACGTTGGTCACGTTGATTCACCCAACCAGTTATAAGTTCATGTATAAAATCCCTTTCTTTTTCAAAATTTCTCATACACAGGTACTTACAATTTCGGGATTTCGGGATTTCGTGCCTCCAAAAACAATGGATTACATCTTCGCCGATGTTTTGATTTACCCAAACGTTTTTGAAAAAATTACCCGTAAATAGAGAAACTTCATCTATTACCTCAATGTATTTAAACCGATATTAAATACAGTTCGCTATTTTTTATATTAACTGTGGTATTGTTTGGACAGGTTTTCCAGAAGTAGCTTATGTCGTCCCGAAAAAAAAAACCTTAACTTTCGCTACAGAAATTACTATTTTTCAAATTAAATTGCACTCCTATAACAATTAAACTGTCTGTCTTTATAAATATTGCGCAATAAAAGCAGCAAAACAAAACAAACGGATGAAATATTATAGCATCTTTAGAAAGCGTTCCCGGATTATACATACGAGTGGAGCAATTTCCGCTTTCCAGGAATTGAATGTTTTTATTGTTTAATGCGGTCTAAAATTCCGCTTCCTTTTTTCGGCAATTTAATCAATTTCTTCCGGCGATTAACGTTAATTTTGTGTTCGCAACAGTGACTACCTGTAAGGTCGAGATTTCTAAAAGATCTTATATACAAATATTCGACTGAACACGCGATACTAGTACATAGTTTAAAAACGCCGGTGGCTTCAGCGATTGCGGGACCAAGCAAAGTTGGCCTGGATGACCAGTACCATTCACCATTAGGATACCATTAATGGCGGTTCACAGTGACAAGCTCAGTTACACAAATACATACACTTACACGGCATTCTCGAGATCTATTAGGTAAATTCCCTAACAAACAGCACCGGATCGTGGATGTTCGGCGAGGAGGCTACAGAAAATGTTATCAAAGCAGCAGCGAAACATTTGCTTGCCCTATAAAAGTAAGAGAGCACGAGCGCCGCTCTGCCTTAGCCTCCTCTGCGAAGATTTACGACCTAATATCTCAAATTTAACTCTTCACAGCGATTACTTGTCTTTTTTAAGTTATTGTTAAAGTAAATACTAAAAAGGAGTATTTTCCCGCAACCATAAATACCGAGAAGTCTTACAGCATTGATAATGTCTGCTTTTTTCTAATAGAAACAATATTGAGTGATATTGTCTTAGTTACGATATATCATAACACACTTATATTTCCCTAGGGAAATATGAGCACTTCATATAAAACATCAAAAAATGTCACTAGGAGCTTCTCGCAAGAATTGTTTTAATTGCTCTCGGGACAACACCTTCGATTTCTTAGGAAGGTATCCTTTATGGATTTTACCGGAACCAAACATTCACAGTCTTTCGTCGCTTGCGTTAACACTTGGTTTGACATTTCACCAATTTATGAAACAACAAAACAAATCAAAACAAGTAAACTATGATATTTACAAACAAGGCCCTTAGCAACGTTACTAATCCGATAAATTCAAAAATTTACAATCCAATATTTTCCCATTTACAGAACAATATTCTTTCAATCAGAAAAAAACTATTGATTACAACACGGGAAATATGAATACATTTGCCTTGGTTGTCTATACATCCCTCGGGCTCCGCCCTCTGGATGTAACTAGCCAACCTCGGAAAATATACTATTCATATTTCTCTAGTTGTAATAATAGCTATTAAGTTGTCAGTGACGACGAATCAATAATTAATCTAAAATATCACTTCATGTTGTTTCTTTATTTTTTTATTCCTCGACAACAAACGAAAAGTGTACTTATTGTGCGTGAATTTCCAAAGTAGAACAATCGCGTTTGTTTAGCCTTAATTGTAATTTCTTTGCGACCGCGGAATTATGCAAATGACACTACCCATTAGGACTGTTGCACAAAGTCTGTGAAGGAAAAGTAGACCGAGAATCGTTATTGTTTAATTGAGTACGCAGAAACAATACTTGAATTTCGGAACGTCGAATTACCGTAACTGCACGAGTTGAACTAATTAGTGCCATTGTCAAGAAAAGTGTTTTTGAATTTGTTATTAATTCTCTTAATAGTTTCATAACTGCTGTAATAAGTAATGAACTAGATAAATATTTAGACACATAATTACATTTCTAATTAATCGAGACATGGGTAACGGAGAAATTATGAAAAGAGATAAGAGAGAGACTACCAAATGAATAACTATGGAAATAGCAGGCAGCACTGAGGAAAATTGACAAGGGTTGACCAATTGAAGGAATAATGATTACAATTATAAGTGGACAAAAACAATAATAGAAGTGAACAAACAAAAATGTAAGCCATAATAGTAAACAAAAGAGCCAAGTTAATAACAATTCATGCTAATAAAAGGAACATAAAAGAGTTGATGGAAAGCATAACAGCGATAACTTGCTTAAAATTAAATGATTAAAATTGAAGAACAGGAACAAATAGGGGAAAGGATTAGATAATAAACAAAGAAGAACGCAAAATGATTGAATGGTTGTGACATAAGATCGACAGCTAAGAGACATAGAAAGTGATATAGATTTTGATTTAAAAACACGAGGAGCACACCCTGCCAAGTCGATTCTCCCCTTGGTTTGGACCCTTAGGAGACACCTCAAGCCACTGTACCAAGAAAACGCACTGCTAGAATAGTTTTTTCAGGCATTTT
This sequence comes from Ocypus olens, assembly GCA_910593695.2. Lineage (NCBI taxonomy): Eukaryota > Metazoa > Arthropoda > Insecta > Coleoptera > Staphylinidae > Ocypus > Ocypus olens. The sequence continues at coordinate 28,689,930 of OU343059.1, forward strand.
TGTCCACACCGTAAATGGATCTTTTAATTTTTCGTTCTTTCCTTCAGCTTAAATTGAATGAAAGTGGGTCAGATGCAGTGTTGCCATATGTACAGTAATTATCGTACTTGTACGGTATTCTGAGCGAAAGTACGGTATACGGTCCAAATGTTAAAACCGTACACAAATGTACGGTAATTTTGACCCTGTATAAATGTATTTTTACCGCGTTTTTAATTCAGCAAATTTATCGCTCGGTAGCAATGGCCACTCTATGGAGATCGTTGGGAGTAGTGGAGAGAATAGAATTGTGAGAGGTACAACATCCATCATTTGCAAATTCGCCAATTTCTCCCCGAGTTATGATTTTTTGATTTTTTTTTTTGTTAGTTGAACAAATTTAGAGAATATAAATACTTAAATGCTCTAAATTTTTAATATATCCACAAGATTTAACATAAATTTTCATTTTTCTAAATGAATTTTTAAGTGGTCAAATATTTTTACAAGGAAAAACTAGAAAAAAAATCATATCGATATGATTGAATTCCATAGAAAAAACTCTGATGCAATCATAATACATTTACCTTTAAAATTAACCTTGATTTTTGAAATTGAGTCGATTTTTGCGCGAGTTATTAATTTTTGAAAATTAGTATTTTGGCTAAAAAATAAATACTGATACAATACGAATTCCTCAAAAATGTTGATATCTTTACAAAACATTTACCTTTAAAACTAACTAACTCTGCCAATTTCGGCGTGTTATGAATTTTTGAAAATTGGTCGAAATATTTGAACAAAGAAAAAATAGAAAAATTAAATAATATCGGTATGATTGAATTCTTTAAAAAGTCCGATACTGTCATAACGCATTTATGTACCTTCAAAAAAACTTAATTTTTTTAAAATGTGTTCTTTTTTGGGTTTTAAATTGTCGTTTTTGGCAGTTGAAATTGTCATTTTTGGCAGTTAAAAATTGTCATTTTTATCAGTTAAAAATGGTCGTTGCCGACACTTGAAAATTTGCTTTTTTTGCAGTTGAAAATTGTCATTTTTGGCAGTTAAAAATCGTCGTTTCCGACACTTGAAAATTGGCCTTTTGGCAGTTGAAAATTGGCCCTTTTGGCAGTTGAAAATTTTCATTTTTGGCAGCTTAAAATGGTCGTTTCTGACACTTAAAAATGGGCCTTTTTTGCAGTTGAAAATTGGCCTTTTTGGCAGTTGACATTGTTATTTTTGGCAGTTAAAATTGTAATTTTTGGCAGTTAAAAATCGTCGTTTCTGATACTTGAAAATTGGCCTTTTGGCAGTTGAAAATTGGCCTTTTTGGCAGTTGAAAATTTTCATTTTTGGCAGCTTAAAATGGTCGTTTCCGACACTTGAAAATTGGCCTTTTGGCAGTTGAAAATTGGCTCTTTTGGCAGTTGACATTATCATTTTTGGCAGTTAAAATTGTCATTTTTGGCAGTTGAAAATTGTCATTTTTGGCAGTTAAGAATGGTCATTTCCGACACTTGAAAATTGGCCTTTTTGCCAGTTAAAAATTGTCCTTTTTGGCAGTTAAAAAATGTCATTTTTGGCAGTTAAAAATGGTCGTTTCCAACACTTGAAAATTGGCCTTTTTGTCAGTTGAAAATTGGCATTTTTGGCAGCTGAAAATTGGCATTTTTGGCAGTTGAAAATTGGCATTTTTGGCAGTTAAAAATTGTTATTTTTGGCAGTCAAAAATGGTCATTTCCGACACTTGATATGCTAGAATTTATCAAAAAAAAAAAAAAAATTGTATATTCACAAAACATCTGAATTATCTTTAATTTTTGAAAATGCATGAGTGATAAATGTTTAAAAATGAAGTTTTTTAATTTTTCGAATAAAGAAATAGAAAAAAGTACTGATATAACTGAATACCTTAAAACGTTTAATGCAGTCATAATATATTTACCTTTAAAATTAACTTTGAGTTTTGAAAATGCGTGTTATGAATTTTTGAAAATTAATATTTAAAGTTGTCCAAGACTTGAATAAAAGAACAATTTTTAATACCCTCACAAAACTTTAAAGGCCTTTAAAACTTACTGCAATTTTTGAAAATGCGTCACTTTTTCCGTAAGTTATGAATTTTTGAAAATTAACGTTTTAAGTCGTCGAACAAAAAAAAACTGATATAGAATTTCTCAAAAATTTTAGTAAGTATATTCATAAAACATCTGCCTTTAGAATCAACTTAGACTTTTGAAAATGTGTCAATTTTTGCGTGAGATTAATTTTTGAAAATTAATATTTAAAGTTGTTGAAGACAAAAAATCGATTATTTTTTTCATATATTCACAAAACATCTATTTAATTTAATTTATTTAATGTGCCAATAACAATGGGTTTATACAGGTCAATATACATAATATAAATAAATGGTTTCAACAAATAAAAGAAAATATAAGTCATAACAGATATAAAAAAAAAACTTAAACTTACAGGGTGCAGAAATATGCAAAAGATGCGTTCATAATACATTTACCTTTAAAATTAATCTTGATTTTTGAAATTTAGTCAATATTTGTGTTAGTTATGAATTTTTGAAAATTAATGTTTTAAGTTGTTGAACACTTAAACAAAACCAAAATCGAAAAGAAAATAAGGTCTGATATGATAAGAGTTCCTTAAATATTTTAGAATATTCACAGAACATCTACTTTTATTTTTCGAAAATGTATTAATTTTTCCGTGAGTTATTTTTTCTTTAATTATTAACTGGTGGAGAGCCACTAAAATCGCGAAAATTCGCGGTTGCGCGTTGAGGATAAGACACATACATGATTTTCCCTTATCTCAGAATTTGGGGTTGATTATATTTTGAATGTTTAAAATTTGTACTGATTATAAAAAAAAAAAATAATAATGCGAAAGTTTACATTTACATGGTATTTCTTGAAAATCAACTATTTTCATACCGTTTTAAAAAGATGACAACTCAATCATGTAAGAAACTGCAAATACCGGACGGCAAATAAATAAATTAAGATCATTTTATGCAATGTGATTACGTAATGCGTTCTATAAATGTATTCCACTTACGTGGACTCCTCTTAATTGCGTCCTCGACTTTAGACACACTCTGATTCCTGAATGTATTGTTGCCATATTGAAGTGTTACCTAAAGACCTGTTTTGCTCATTAAATTACCAGTTCATGAAATAAACTGGTAGATTAAATTAAATTATTTATTTATAAGTTAATTATTTAAAGGGCAGTTTTTTAAAATAGTATTTCCATAAAGTAGGGAATGGGAGTAAGAAAGAAAAAATCAAAAGATTCCCAATTTTTGCATTTTTTTAGGAAACAAGAAAGTAAATAAATAACTAGTTGATTTTGTATTTTATAAAAGCACGACTGCAACCCACCATACTATAGAGTGGGACGAGTGTTTTCGTCACTATACTCTGTTCACGGAGAAGATGCAATCGGCGCACAGTGGGACGGATGACTATTCTAGCGCGACAAAAGTAAAAAAATCAAATGCAGAAAACAGTTAGTAAATGTGCATATAAGTAATTGGGTTTGTTTTTGTGCAATTAGTACATCACAACAATTGTTCTTTCAGTGATAAGTATTTTTCAGTTGTTCTTATATATCGTTATAATTTTTTTATTTCATCGTTAATTTTATTATAAATTTGGATATATTTTGGCTTGTACAACAAAATTGCCGAATTTTGTCGAAAAACGGTTTTAATGTCATTTTTCTTCAGACATTTTCACATGATTCTTAGCATGTTCTAGCTGCGATAACTTGCGATAACTTACGATAACTTGCAAAGTTATGTACTAGCAAGGGAAGTAACCCATGTGTTCCACTCCGATTTTAATGAAATTTAGTGGATTTGTAGAGGGGCCCAAAATATTTGATACGTATTTTTTTTCTCGACTAAAAACCATGTTTCACCCCTTAACTCACCCCTTAAAAAAATCAGCTATATTTTTGTTTTTCGGCTATAACTTCTCAACAAATGAGCCGTTTATTTTGAAAGTGGGGCAAGTCCATTTTTTGTAATTTTTGAGGTATTTAAAGGTTTGCATTTTAATAAATCTAAAAATATTGGTAAGCACTAATAGATATATTTTTTGTATTTTGTGGTATTAGATAATGTAAGTTTATTATCCAATAGTGTTGGCTAAAATAATAAAGGTGTAATTATACGTAAATGGACTTGCCTCACTCTCAAAATGAATGAATTATTGTAATCGTTAATTAAAGTGATAATATTTCAGTGTATTAGCGTTTTTAAATATTACAGTAGAAGATATAACATAACAAAAATCAATTCATTTTTATTAAGAATTCAATGAAATTATACATATTTGTTAATCATTTACTTTATCGTATATTTATATTGAATTTTACTTAGGATTTAACATTTTTAAATATTCATGATGAAGGGAGGTATATGTGGTAATAAATCCATCATGTCCTTATATCTGTCAGATGTAATAAATCTACTTTTCTTCATATACAGAAGGTAATTTCAATTGCAAAGATTTTCTAGCCAGTTCGGCATTTATTGTATGAATTTCATGTTATTTTGTCAGATTCTATAATATTTTTCCACTATTTCGATGGACTTTTCTTATTTTTTAGTCATAAGTAACCTTGTTTTCTTCGTAGAGTTCCTCTGTAGCATCATTCTCATCTGATAACCAAGTTAATATTTCAACTATTCTTCTTCTTTTTCTGGATTTTTTTAACATTTTGGTACGAATTGTCATCATATTCAGATCCTGTTTAGAAGATTCTTCTTTTATTACCGATTCTCAAGGATTTTATTTTTCCAAACATAATAAAAATAATGAAATTACTTGCAAATGAGGATTTTATTGGAGTGTCATTATAACTTAGAAACGTATTTTCATTTCATTTTTTTTACCTACCAAATTCACTTTCAGGTGCATCAAAGTTGAAATCGTTCTGAGACATTTTTGTTTTTATAAAATATACCACAATTCGTTATTGATTTTTAAAATAAGAGTGAAAATGTTTGGTGCACCTGAGTTGAAACAGCACAATGCCGAATATTAAACAATTTACAGTTTTTCACAGTGTTGCCAATATGACTAAAATTTGCCAGTATTGCAAGTAAACATATTATCGAAACACTAAAATTATGAAATACTTATTATTATTCTAAATTCTGCCGTAATATATTCGGTTACAAATAATTTCAACCTTAGATGGACTTGCACCACTTTCAAAATAAACATATTTACAATAGTGTTAACATCTAAAACTTCCACCTCACAAATATTAGGGAATCTCATTTCTTATTACCATAAATAGTTTACAGATAAGAAGATTACACTAATTTTTCTATATAATTATCATTATCTCCATTTTTTTCAAAAATGGACTTGCCCCACTTTCAAAATAAACGGCTCAAATTATGATAGCGTAATTTCGTGAATTTATAAAATTAACCCCCTTTTGTATGTTCCACCCTCCCTTGAATAGTGTCCTCCTAAATGTCCTCCATTTCGATATTTGGACACTAATCTGTAACTCTCCGTATTCGATCGATGCCGAGGCGATCCGTTGTGCGCTTCCATTAAAAAAAAAACGATTTAAAACATTGAAAGTAAACACTTTTTAGCTACAGAAGTTAGTTTTATTTTGGGAGACTTTCAAAATAAATCTAGATTTGAGGAAAAAATTCTTTGTTGAATTATAAAATAAAAATTAAGATTTATAGGAATAAAATTCAGGCATGACCTAAAAGTTTATTAAAATGCAGAATTTTTACCAAACATATTTACAATTTATTGAAGAATTCTTTGAAACAAATATCACCGAAAATAACAGCTCTAATGGTATTTTTTGCCTTCAACGCAAGTATATTGGACTTATATTTAATCTTGTGTCAATTATTTTGTCAATATTATTTGAAAACCTCAATAAAAAAAATAGACGTATTTTCCGAATTATAGCCTTTAGATGGGCGCAAATTTGAAAAGTACACTCACATTGGAAATCAGCAGCCGAAAAAACTCGTCCCACTGTGCGGCGTAAACAACACCAGCTGCGTGAGGGCTGCGTGATCACTTCAATAGACGCATACGATTGGTGCGTTCAGTGAGGATGCGCATGCGGATGACGCCGGATTCAGTTTGTATTTTGGGCCCGAGCGCGTCTTTTGTAAATATTCATTGTAAAGGAGCGCACGCGGCTGTTTTGTGCAATCACCCCACTCACATGATTGTGTTGCATCTTCTCCGTGAACAGAGTATAGTTCCAAGTTCCAGAGCAATGTCACTCTGCGTTCGCTCCATCATAGTAACGCGGCATTTTCTAGTTGTGAAGAGCAAAATACCGCTAACAAGAAGCATTACTGAAATAACAACTCATCACTACTCCGAAATAAGAGTGTGTCCAAAAACATAGCCAACTGCGTTGACAGTCTGGAGATTCGAATTTCCACCCGAGATCAATTTTATTGTTAAACTCTTGTAAATTTTGCCCTTACTTAAAGATCCCTTGGTCGGATTTAAATAAAATTATTTTTGACCAAATTACACCATTTTTATGAAATGACCCCAAATTGATGAAAATGTTTGCTGAAATTATTATAACAAAATATTAAAAACCTGACCAGGAGATTTCTTAGGAGGGTGGTCCAAAAATAACATTTTTGGAAATCTTATTCTCCACAAGCCTGCCCTTATTTAGGAGTCCCTATGATTTATAGGTTACACCGGAGTTTTACTAAAACACCGATATTTTAGTGATAGAACTTTATTAATAATATAAATGAATACAGAAATATTGTGGAAAAGTTATTTTACATTTAGTGGTCATATGGTCATAATTCAGGTTTCTAAAATGTAAATGCTACATAATACAATATTTTGTTATTGTTTACTAAGTAATACTGATATCAATGGCTATCTGCGTTGTCTCCTTGAAAGTTAAAAACTGCTTTCTGTGCAGTTGAGTTGACCGAAGAAGATACTGAAACTGTCCTTCATTTTTTGTAATACTGGTATTAAATGTTTGGAATGGAGCAGACTTCTTTCAATATAGTCATTCACTATTTTCATTTTGCGTACTTTATTTTTGAGATCATTCACTTGGGGTCAGAAGTCCATAACTTAGGATTATTGCAAAAGCAGCTTTTTCTTTTCCGTTTGTTTGCAGGATGTGAAAGAGTTATGTTGTATGAAGCATGTCTCCAGAGGACTCCCATGCTTGAACGATTTACTTTCTACTCTCATAAAAGCATTAGCTTTATCTGTAGGTTTTTAACCATTTCAATTTTTGTGGCGTTAATAACACGGGAATCAAAGAGGGCCAGTCCAACCAAATGTTCAGAAAAAAAAACACTGGTGGCATTAAGTGTTACAAAACTGGCCTTCGTTATATTGCAATTGGTATATGCTTCGATTTGCTTAAAAAGTATGACATCATTCATAACAGCTTTCTCAGCCTTGGGTGGATCATTCCAATGCCGACCCAAACTGAGGGCTACAAACGGGCTTACTTCAGTGATTCCCTTTTCTTCTCCAGATGGAAGGGTAAACTGATCTTGGTATAAGTAGATTTTAAGAGAATAAATAACCTTATCCTCGGAACTTTACTTTTGATCCTGGGTTTGTACCTCCAAGAAAGACATTACATAACGACAACAGCTCTAAGTAGCCACCTCTAGGCTGCTTTGACTGCTTTGGATCCTCTAAAATGGTAGTGTAGTAGCCCACCATTTCTCCCTTATGCTTTTTTGTTTGGTCATTGGAGTCATACGGATCATTTCAGCTTTGAGAATATATTCCCTTGCCAATCTGAGGCCAGTTTGTTTTGAAACTCTTAAATGTAGCAACATCTGGGCCCTCTCTTACTTTCAAAGGCTATGTCGAAAACAGTCGAGAGCACAATTTCAAGTGCATGGCGCCCAAATGGAATCCACTCAAGACTAGTATTTAAGGGTACCGTCTACTTTGTTAGATTAAAAAAAATCTTTTTTTTTTATTTTGCATTTTTTGGAAGCTGCAGGTGTATAAACTCGTTTAAAGTGTCATCAATCAAGTATTTCTTTGGCTTGCCTTTAATCCGCCATAGTAGAAGGGCTCCATCAAATGCCTAGAAGTTTTGCTGGGATTTGGTCCATTTTCACTCCCGCCTCCACTTGTGCCGCTTTCGCTTCAGGTAGCGCAATGCGTTTCTCGTCCTGCTTCAAGGCATAGTTGTATTTATTTTGGCCGATATTTATAACCAATGTTCCCATGATGTTGAGAAGCCTTTTTATGCCTTCGTTAAAGTTGCATACAGCAATATAGTAATCTGACTGCTTTGAAACTTCAATTATTGTTTTGATTTAAAAAATCAGCGTTGGTTAGTTATTAATAAATCGGTTTTATAGCCTGAGCAACATAATTTAAGACTTGGAATCACTACGATCATTGAGTTTTTAGCACGAGTACCACGAATACATTCCCATCGGACAATTATGTTGTTGCAATGAGCACAGATGGCGCAAATGATCTTGGTCGTCGTGGCGCCCTATAAAACCAAAACCTACCTGTAGCTCAGATTTCTTCTGCAGAGTAGACATTTCATTGAAAAGTGAGTCCCTAGAGCAATGATAGCTTGTCAATTAAAACACCAGTTAGTTTACCTTTTCCAACCCGTTTAGATTCCTCAACCAGTTACCCAAGCATTTTTCTGCATATGATTTATGTACTCTTTCTTTACCAATACAAGCTTATCTCCGTATGGTTTCGATTCAACAATGTTCTTGAAAGTTTAGGAATCTTCAACACCGTCATAATTTGTATATTACATATTGTGCAATTCTTACGTTGAAACATTTCTAAGATTGTACCAATTTTCGTCTTTCCAGCCGAACCACTGTAATTAATTTTTCACACTATTAAAGGTGTCGAAGGTTTCGGGGTTGGGGGTCAGTTAATTTTCCTAAAATTAATTTTAAATGTGCAAGGGGTGACACCTTGTGATTGGTGGAGGTAAATTTAACGAAAAACCTGTGATATAATTTATGGAAGCCGCCGTAACCCATTCTTCAAATCTTCTGTGACTTTCCTACTTTTCCCGTTACTGCACACTATCCACGTTTTTACTAGTTCATCTACCTGACACTGTAATTTCTTCAGAAGCCTTGCCATATTTGTTAAATAGTTTTCGAGTTTCCCGGCCAATGAAATACATGCATTTTTAAAAAGTTGCCTTTTCGATGTTGTCAATTATTTTGGAGCAAGCAAACAATTGGAACAATCGTCGCGGATGATCCATAAACGCGCAAATCTTTTCAGTCCTAATCCACAAAGGCGCATGGTAAAGACGAATGTTGTATTTATTTCGTAAGATGCACTATTATCCAATAACTTTCGGCAAACAATTTGTACAAGCAATTCGAATTTTGAAACTGTAGCATTTTAAAATAATGTGAACCAATTAAAAATTCATAACTTATATCGTTGTTTATAGAAATGTCATCAACACAAGCACTTTCTACAGTAAATTCTCTCTTAAAATTCAGAACCTCATTCTAGAGTGTTCAAAGAATACATTAAAACAAGTTTTTTTATTTTTTTATTTCAGTTCTTTTAGATCTGGTCAAGGTTATTGGGAAAAAACGTTACGATGCCAATGAGTGCTTTATATAGTACCCCATATTTGGCACTTTTCGAAAGAGCGTATGTTTATTAGATGAAATATACTACATAGTTTTCCCTAAATAAATTTCAATGAATAGGATTGGAAAATAATTCCGGAACTAAATATTGCGAAATTGATCATATTACATTAATAAAACAAGTTCCAAAATACTGTTTTCTACTTTGATTTAATAGTAGACTTATTGTTACATAAAATTCGTTATTGTTAAACAGTTTTTGCTTATTGTGAAACTGTTTTTGGGAAAATTTTTCTTTTCACGATTGATAGTACTTACACGTGGCAGATATTAATATGTAAAATTACCATTAATGTCTTTGTTCAGTGCGCATTTTTCCCGAGAATGCATCTCGGAACAACGGCGACAATTAATTGCCGGCGATTGAATGGACGGCGAAACAATTGTAAACACAACCCCTAAGTTTTTATAATCTATTAAGGCGAGGTTACATGAGAAACTCCCCTTGACAAAAAAAATTGGAAAATTTTGAAAAATAAAATTGAGACAATAAAAAGACATACGAAGGAGCAGTTTGCGGATTACGATTGCCGATCTTTTCAACTTAGTCTTTTTTGTAAAAAAAAAAAAACAAAATGGTGCCCGTTATTTACGGGTATTTGATGGCATGTTCTAGGAATATGGTCCCACTGCGTGCATCCTAGCGACCAAAAACCGATATGAAATCAAAAATTGACTACACCATCGCAAACTATATTAAATTTATGGGACCTTATACCTAAGCAAAGTGAAATAACTTTAAATTTGACGATACGGTGCACACTTGAACTTTGAGTACGATTTTTGGATTTTCTTTTACTTTGTGTGTCTCCAAAAAATTTGTTCATATTGAATTGTTTCATATATTACAGGTAGAAGGTCCCAGAAAAAGTGTTTGCTTTAAGAAGATCAAAGTTAGAAGTCAATAGGTGGAACAATTTTCATTTTATCGTGCACGCAGTTTGGAAAATTCATGTTTCGAGAAAAACGCATTTAAAGTTTAGACGAATAATTATTATTGCTCTAATTAAGCACTGAAAATGTGTTTTTTAGCGTTTTAGGGGTTGCTGCACACGAATCTGAGGTTGTATTTAAAAAATTCAAAAGAAATCAGAAATTTCAATAAAGATTTAGGTAAATGGATTGTCATGGTCGCTGAACATTAATGTAAAGTTAGATTTTCCAAATTCAAAATGGTGGATCCAATATGGCGGACTAAAAATTATGGATTGACCAATTACAACCAAAATTTAAATATACAGCTGAACACTAATCTGAAGTAAGATTTGTAAAATTCAAAATGACCAAAAATGTATCGACCAATTTTGATCAAAATTTAGATAAAACTGTTTTTCTAACTTACCGTCTCACCACGGCGGTGACAATACTTCGATCAATAGGCTCTAGAAAGTTTTGTAATGCGCGGATCAAAAAACACTTTCGCATCAACGTTCTAAACAATATAGCCTATCCGAATATGTGAAAAAAGAAATTGATTTTTTGAAACTTTTACTTGAGCAACAACTTTTTTTTTTTGAAGTAGTTTCTTTATTGCATCCTTATCAACTTCAGTTATTTCTGGAGGTGTGCAAGAAATGTTTGAGTTATATTCCGTTTTAATACACTGTTGAAATCGCCGTTGAAATATTTTCCTATGTCAAATATCAAATTTGTTCAAATCAAATAAAATATTTTTCAGTGCTGACACATGTTATTTATTTATTTGTTTATTGGCGGGTAACTTCATTTATACTAAATATAAATCTTATCTTAATTACAATGAAGGACTAAAAAAATTAAAACTAAAGCTAGATCAAAGAGACAAGAAAGCGACACATTAAAAATATGAAAGTATAATTTTAGAGATTACATATTGATAAGTCGATGTTGACATTTAAAATATGACAGTTGGATATTGAATATAACCATATGATTATATTTCTCAAATGGAACAAATCTTAATATCCTGCATAAGGGATTGCATAGGCCACAGTTGTTTTTTTTGGCTAAATAAATGTTTTGAGCGTGTCATTAAAATATTCTTCTTAGCTTTAAATTTTGCAAGTTTACGGATTTTAAGAAGTCTGAATAACTATAATGTTTCCTTGAAATTCCCTTTTTAATTTTCATATTTCTAATTACATGGGACCTTTAAGATCTAAGCTACTTTTTAGATTAAGGGCCGCTTTTACATTAGTCGGTTAAATTAAGGTTAACACTATCTCCGGATTAAATGCGAAAATACGATTTTACAATACCTAGTTAAAGCAGGGTTAGGGTTAAGAAGCAGATAATTCGCAGTTATCTTATAAGGTGCTTGGAGCAGCAGATAAATCTTGGGCAATGCGCACAGCAAGCACACGCACCATACCGGCAATATAACGATCTGCAATCGGTATTAGATACAGGGGCCGTTAGAGGGCGACAAACTAGTTTCTAAAAAACATGCATTCTGGCATATTTCTAGGTGGAATATTGAAAAGAAGCTCGAGGGGGTCAAGGGTCGCATCAATGATTACAAACACAACTTTCTACCTTTCCGCAAGCAAAACAAAAAATGCCAATTCTATAAACTACGCAACCGCATGTATCCGCAATGCTGCCAACGTTGGCGTTTCGGGAGAAAATCTCTCTAAGCGTTTGTAAAAGGCAGCGTGCGTTAACTGAGAGATAAACGATGGGATTAGTTAAAGAGGGTATAAGTTAACCATCATTTATCCGACGATTGTAAAAGCGGCCCTAAGTAATTTAATTAACAATTATAGTGAAAATAATCCGATGAATAGATTAATGCGATTTGCTAATTTACTTAACACAAACGCAAATTTTGATTTGTTTTGTTCTACTTTTAATAAATTTAAGGCTTCTGTTTCTAGAGTGAATTTAAATATTTTATGTTAACCATTAGTTTATTATGTTTAATCACCATACATTGTTTAATTCTTAAGATTGTAGTTTAGGTGTTATAATTATATTATTGTAAATATTTTGTAAAAAAGATGTAACCGTTTATTAATAAATAATAATAATAATAAAAAAATGACGCGCCTGTACGAAACCATGGCTACAAAATAAAAAAATATTCCCTGTTGCATGAGATTTTCCAACTTATCCTGAGTATTTTGGCAATGCTGATTTCAAATCTAAGATCCGCTTTCTTCTGCAAGCTACGGTTTTCATGGAATTTGACCTTTTTATTTGTCATTATTTATGTTATTAAGTGTTGAATTTATTTCATTGCTCGCCACTAATTTTGATTTTTTATTTTCTTTACTTGCAAACTTACTTAACTTTCCCTTCTCAATTTTACGTATTAATTTTTGTAATAGAACCAATTTATTTGACATTAGCAGTGAATAGCAGAGTCTTCTATTATTATCAAAATAAATATATTTTTAATTGATGGAATAATTAATATAATAAGTCTTGTAGAAGATTTTTCTCGGTATAAAATAATAATACGGCCATAAATAATAACAAGATCAACTTGCTAATCCACTAAGATATTTTAATTGGAGTTGAAACAAATCACATGCTTTGGCTCTTCTTTGGCTCTTAGTGGTGCCTGAAATGTACATTAAGTTGAAGCAGCTCCTCCAAAACAAGCTCTTACCGTTTTGTTCACTGTAATAATTACACCAGCTGCGAAAGAAATTTTGAGCAAAAACTCAGCGGAATATTTGTTTGCTTTATAAGAGTAGTGCAGCACGAGCGGCATATCTATGTTATCAAGAGCCACGAGCCGCCACTGTTACACCACTAATGATAATTTACCCATACAAACGATTGTCAACGCCAATAGTAAAATCTGTTCCTGATCATTGTGGGATTGCTTGCAGTGATAATGGGGTGATAAAGATATAAAACATATTTGATGAATATGTAGGAAAGGTTTCTATCCTTTTATTGTAAAATCGAATATTATTCGTTATTTTATTTGTAGATGGCCACTGTATGCATATCAAACAAAATTAAACATGATTTATACACCATACTGCTTAATTTGGAACCATATAATTAGCTGAACTTTACTCAACAAATTTTAAGTAAAATATAAAATTTTAAAATGTCTTTGTATTGTATAGTTTATGAATTTTTTAAACTTTTTAATCTGTTTTATAACTTCATTCGAATTTATATGTACTCAGTTTATACTGAGCTTTAATAGTCTATTTTAACCATTTTTATACTATTTTATTTCACATACCATATATATTGACGCTTTTACGTGTATAAACTTTGCTATGTAATTTTTGTCACTGTAAAATAAATGCTCTATCTATCTACCTATTAAATACATAATAAGTCAGTTATGCACCGAAAAACAAATTATTTTAATAGCATTTTAATAGTCCTAATTTTACAAGGTTACTCCAACTAGCCAATGTGTTGGCTTTAGAGCTGCTCAAAATTGGATGGAAAAACAGTAACAGATTTTAAGTGAAAATATATAAATATAAACATAACAAAAGTATATTTTCTACTTCTATTAAAACCAGTTGTTAAAATGTTCAAACAATAACAAAACGGTATGTATCCATGCAATGATTCTTCTATAGATTTTAACAAATATTTGTTTCAACAACTTCGACTGAATCAATTTTAAATTTTACAAAATTGCAGAAAAAAAGGAATGTTTGAAAATATGGACCAAAAGGTAGATATTAACTCCACTGAATTTTACATATTGTATAGACCAGCGGCGGCTCGTGGATGTTCGGCGGCGGGGTAACGGAAAAAAAATTGACTGAAACAGCAACGAAATATTTGCTTCCTCTATAAGATATTGATCTTTATTATGTGTTAACCATACATTCATCATATAAATATAAAACATTTTACTTAACGTTATTACAGTGTTATGTCGCATAGTATAAAAAGAGAATTAAGGCAACATTTAAATTAAGGTTCACAATAATGAAGTAAATTCTTGAATAGAATATGGACAATTTAGGATTAGCAGGTTCTTTAATTCTTTTTGAAATCTATTTAAGCCTAGTTGTTTGAAATGATTCGGTATTTTGTTATACAGTATACTTCCCGCAAGTAATGGGGATCTTTTATTTTGTTCTAGTGAACACCTGTGAATATGGATGTTAGAAGAACTTCGAGTTCCGTGATTGTGTATATAATAATAGGTTTATTTCCCAACAGAACAAAAAAATATTCCAATTACAGGGAAATTTTACAATTAACAAATAAAAAATAAATAACTCTAATAGAATTAAAAACTAAAAATAATTATAGACAGTTTAGACTTAATTAACTTAATTTAACTAAAACTATAAACAGTTCTAAATGAAATTAAACTGAACATTACAAAATACTATTTTATACATCTGTATACCTTTAATATAACAGGTTGTTGCAAATTGAGTAATTAATGAAATAAATAAATTGAACTAAGGAGCAGATATGGCCAACAGTTTGTTTTTAAACATTATATATGTATCACTAAATATGTCACACGAATGATGTACGCTATTATATAACCTGATCATCGTTGTCAATGGAGAGTTTAAATGAAAAGTGGTTCGACTTCTGACGGACTGAAATATATGAGGATCCCTACATTCAATGTGCGATACATGTATGTTGATTAAAAATAAATAGTTTGGATCGTCAATAATTCCGTTGATCATTTTATATAAATATAATACTGAGTTTATATTTCTTCGAGCTCTCAAGGTTTGTATACTAAATATTGATAGTAAATCATTATATGTCACTGAATCATCTGGATAACATGAGAATTTCTTATAGTACAAGTATTTCAAAAATTTTCTTTGTACCCTTTCAACTCGATCTATGTAAAGATGAGATGCTGGAGACCAGATGAGTGATCCATATTCCAACTTACTACGAATATACGCAAAATACAATTGTAATACTGCACTCGTATTCTTAAAATTCTGACAGTTCCATCGAATAAAACCAATTAATTTAAAGCTTTCAGAGCAAATATTATTTACATGGTCCCTAAAGGTTAAACCGCAATCAAATGTAATACCAAGATCTTTTAAAACAGAGCATTGTTTTAAGGAGACTCCATTTAACAAAGAATTGTAATTAAACTGTGTTCATTTATGCGTAAATGATACTGTTTACATTTGGTTATGTTTAAAGGAAGGTCATAATGAAGACACCAGCGTTCTATTGTTAAAAGATCTTGTTGAAGAATATCGCAGTCCTGTTGTGATACAATCGTTCTGAATATTTTGACATCATTAGCATATACTAATATTTCTGAAGATATATTAACGGTAATATCATTAATAAAACAAAGGAATAATAAAGGGCCAAGGTTTGAGCCTTGGGGTACCCCACTAGAAGCAATATATATCCCTGACTGACAACCTTGATATTCTACATAGGTACTGTTTACGATTATATAGATAGGAGCTAAATAATTTAATAAGATTAGAATGACAACTTTCAAGTTTCATTAAAATAGTATTGTGATTTATTGAATCAAATGCCTTTGTAAAATCAGTTAATATGACATCTACTTGAGCTCGCTTATCAAGTGCACGTGATATATATTCTGTGAAATACGCAAGGTTTGATATTGTTGATCGCCGCTTCATGAAGCCATGCTGCCTAGTAATAATATTATAAACACAGTGATTAAGTTGATATGTGATCATTATTTCTAATATTTCTAATATCACTGTTTAATGAGTAAATGTCTAGTTTTGTGTATGTAGATTAATAATTTATATATGTAAATTGATGTTAGTGTCATTATTTTTTCGTTCTTAAATATTGTCTCTACATTTTAAATTAAACATTACTCTTAATATTCTCTTTTGTGCAATAAAGATCTTTATTGCCTCTGTCGATTGTCCCCATACTACGATGCCATAACTTAGTATTGAATATACTAATCCTGTGATGGGGAAACTACGGCCCGCGGGCCAAGTCCGGCCCGCGGAAAGGTTTAATCCGGCCCGTTTAAGAGTGCCGTCGTGAGAATGTTTGAATGCGTTCTTACTTCATAATGTGACGACCCGCATAAAAACTACCTGCGGCGATATTCAAAACACAATAGTATTCTGGACAAATCCATCCGACCTAAACAGATGACTCATCTTCGCTCGAAACTTCCAGACACTCTCGCAGGTAGGTATAAATACAAGCGAGGCCGCCCGAAGATCAGTTAGTTAGCGACTTAGTCAGTCATCTGCAACGACCCGCTGTGACTCGAGTAATTGTTTGTGTAATCCCCCAAACTTCCAGTGCCTTAACAAACTCCCGCGTAAGAGCATTAGTTAGCAGTAAGCTTTCGTCAATTGCGTTTCTGTGTGTCGTTCTCCGTAGTAGGTAACGTCTAAAATGGATGTTAAAAAAAGAAAAGTGGATTCAGAATGTCGAGTTTTTAAAGAAGAATGGACGTGGAAATATTTCTTTACTTTATTTAAAGAAAAACCTGTGTGCTTACTTTGCAATACAACTGTTGCAGTTTTAAAAGAATATAACATTCAACGTCATTTCAAGAGCAAACATGAAAACCACTCCTACTCATCGTTAAGTGAAGAGGTGAAAAAAATTAAATCGAAAGATTTAATAAAAAATTTATCAAGTCAACAACAATTATTTCAGAGAGCTAATCATTCTCAAAGATGCGCTACGAAAGCCAGTTATGTGTTGGCTTATAATATTGCTAAATCTAATAAAGCATTTTCAGATAGTGAATTTATAAAGCAGTGCATGATAGATGTGTGCGATATTATGTGCCCTGACAAGAAAAAGGATTTTCAGTCACTGTCTCTCTCAAGAAGAACAATCACCGAGAGAATTGAAAATATTGATAAAAATCTAATTTCACAACTGACTACAAAAACTCAAAAATTTATTTTTTATTCAATTACCATGGATGAAAGTACAGATATCAGCGATACTGCGCAGTTACTCACATTTGTAAGAAGAATCAACGCCCACTTTGAAATTACAGAAGAACTTGCAGGGCTGCAGTCAATGAAAGGAACAACGACTGGTGCCGATATATTTTGTGAATTTGAAAATTGCATCGATAAACTTCGTTTACCTATTGACACGCTATGTTATGTAACTACAGGTGGTGCTCCTAATATGGTTGGAATCAATCAAGGATTTGTTGGGAAATTAGTTCTAAGTATCCGGAAAATGATGTTGTTTTTTTGCATTGCCTTATACATCAGGATGCTCTCTGTAAATCGGCTTTAGATATTGACCATATACTTAATATTGTTGTAAAACTAGTGAATATGATTCGTTCCAGAGGATTATTACATCGCCAGTTTCAACAGTTTTTGGAGTCCGTACATGCTGAGCATTCCGATATCCTGTATTATTCAAAAGTTCGTTGGTTAAGTGCTGGAAAAGTATTTGAAATAATTTGGGATTTAAAAGACGATATTGTGAATTTTCTTCTTGATAAAGACATTTATAATCAATTTGACGTCTTAGAAAACGAAACGTGGCTTTCTGATTTCGCTTTTTTCACAGACCTCCTCGTACACATGAATAAACTTAATCTCAAATTGCAAGAAAAAAATCAGTTTCTTCACGATATTTGGCAATACCTGAAAAGTTTCAAATTACAGTTATTATTATTTGCTAATCAGATCTCTAAATCTGATTTTTCTCATTTTCCAAGAATGCAATCTTTAAAATTCACTATATCAAACAATAAGATTAAAAAATACGAAATTAATTTGAGAAAACTATCTACAGAATTTGAAAGGAGATTTCAGGACTTTAGAAAAATGGAACCAGAGTTTAGTATTTTTGCGACCCCATTCAATGTTAATTACGAAGAAGTTGATGAAAAATTTCAACTTGAGTTAATAGAACTGAACTGTAATACTCTCCTGAAACAAACTTTTCATACAGTACCATTACTAGAATTTTATAAAAATTTAAGTCCAGATGATTTCCCAAATCTAATTACTCATGGAATGAAGATAATGACAATGTTCGGCACATCTTATATATGCGAACAAATCTTTTCAACAATGAAGCTTAGGAAAACTTCTTTAAGAAACAGAATTACAGATGAGCACCTTTCATCAGTTTTAAGAATTTCTGCTTCGCAAATGGAACCGGACTATGATGAAATTTTGATGAAACAGTCTCAATTTCATTTTTCTCATGCACTATCAACCAGTAATGACACCAGAAAATAAAGTGATAATACTTCACATCAAGAACTACACTAAATTCATTTTATATTTTGTGCTTATGATTTTGTTACCTTTTGCTTTTTTACTATTAAAATAATAAGTGTATGTAATAAAATATGTATATGTTTATAGAACACATAAATTAGTTAACGATTAAGCATTATTCTTCGGCCCGCTACGATTGTCTAGTTATTACAAATGGCCCGTCTTAAAAAAAGTTTCCCCACCACTGTACTAATCCATAATATACTGATTTGAGTTCGCTGATATTTAGTATATTTTTTAATCTGCAAAGGACAAAGTACGTTTTATTTAGTTTGTTCATCAGATGAATAACGTGAGTCTTCCATGAAAGGTTTTTATCAATGTGTAGGCCCAGAAACTGTGTAGCCTCACTGATTGGTATGTTATTAAAATTGTTATTGATTTTGAATGCTGATGGATGAATATGATTGTTGTAAAATTGTATGAGGACTCTTTTAGAATAGTTTATAATTAAGTTGTTACGTTCACACCATGTGTTAAATTGATTTAAGATATTATTTAATTTGTTATTACATGTGTTGGTATCAGGTCAGCTTACAACAATGGATGTGTCATCCGCATACATACAAACATGTGAATCTGACAGGTGTTTTGGCAACTCATTTATAAATAGTATGAAGAAAAGTGGGCCTGCCACACTTCCCTGAGTCTTAAGTCTACTTTATAGGATTCCGATATTGTAGTATCCAATTTTACAACAAGTCTCCTGTGGTTAAGGTAGGATTTGTAGGTTAAGGTCATTTAGTACTCCACGAATTCCTAGCGCATTTAGCTTCTGTAGTATAAACTCGAAATCTAGACTATCAAAAGCTTTTGATAAATCAAAAAACGCTCCTATTACTTTATATTTGTTGTCAATCATATATTGGACGAAATCTATTGTAGCCATTTCAGTTGATTTGTTAATGCAGAAACCATGTTGTTCCTTACTAAATTTGTTGATTCTATCAATAAATGATATGATTTTTTTGCATACAGTTTTTTCTATTATTTTTTAAAATATGCTTAAGAGCGAGATGGGTCTATAATTTTTTTAGAGGATCTCTATGTATTAGTATGGGTATTACCACTGATAACTTTAGGTAGTCAGGGAATTGACCTAGTGATATAGACTGATTAATTATGGCAGCAAGAACGGGTGCTAATTCATGACAACACTATTTTATTATTATTATATTTTTAAATTCATGTATGGTTTCAATAACATCATCTGCAGTAACTGGTTCAAAAAACATAGATGAAATATTCTTTGATTCAGCTTTATCTACAGTGCAATTAGTAGATAGATTTCCTTTGAAATGTTTGTCCTTTACGTCCCTAACATTAGTTGAAAAATATACTCCGAAATGTTTAGATAATTCTTTCATATCTGTAATTTCTGAGCCATTTAATATGATTTTATGTGGGATATTTGATTTTTTTATGTTATTTTTAGTTTGTTTGTTGGCAATGTTCCATGTCGTCTTTATTATGTTTGGAGATGATGAAATTAAATTGGAATAGTATTGTTTTTTTTTTGCAATCCTTGCGATAGCTATTTTTCATAGTTTTATAGTTACGATTTATATTGTTGGAATTATTATTTTTGCGTAGCCAATCCATGTCTCTTAATGCAGTTGCTTTAAATTTTAGCTGATTAGTGTACCATGGGATTTATGGGGTTTATTTTGATGTTTTAACTTTCTGTTGATTCGGACGTGTGTAATAGGGAAACATTCTTGAAAACATTCAGAGAAGCATGTCCAAAAGTGTTCGTACATCATGTTTATACTCGAATAATGTTTGGTATACAAAATATGCATGGTATCGTTAAATGTATGTTTGAATTTGTTAATATGTTTGTCATGAAACAATCTATATTTACTATGTTCATTAAGTGGTTCATTCCTTTCTGTTATGGATATATTTTTGCAAGTTATGATCTGCGCTGTATGATCTGATATGTTGGGTTCAATAATACTAAAGGTAACTTTATCTTGGACTGTTGTTACAATATAATCTATTTCACTTTCAATAGTGTGGGACCCATATTTGCAGATTCTGGTAGGGTGTTTATTTAAGTTGTGAGAAAATAGGTTGAAAGATGAAAATATGCTATTTAGAGTATCTGTCACCACAACATGGGAAAAATGTTTTTGCAGATTCCTGCTCCCCGTTTTAACTAAGAGGATTTATAATGACACCAATCGAAAGAAGATTTTTTTCCTCATCTAATCATATCCGAATTAGTTAATTTTTAGTGGTATTTCTTTATTACTTTATCAAAATATTCGCAATAAATATAATTCGGAAAATCGTACTGAGCCATGACTCGAAAGACAATAAACAGATTAATGGTGTGCCATGGCTTGCCTGAGAACAAGTTATCAGTTTATGATAACTGTCATTAATATTTCTTTGTAAAATATATTCCATTGAGGAAAAACTATTCATAGTAAAAAACGTTTACAGCGAAAAGAGTTACTGTAGGGTGCAAGATTTATTTTCCGTGGATTTTAACGAGTGCTTTATACCGTCAGTATCGACAAACAACAAATAATCTTTCAACTAGAAAAATCTGGTTGTTTGAATTCAGGTAAATTCACTTCAAATGATAGTTTTAAAATGATCTCATTGGTTATTTATTAGAACATCGCAGAATAAATGGCAACAAACGAGAAAACATTCACGAAGAAGTTGTTATTGAGCTGGTATCCGGGAATCATCGACTAAGTACAAATTTATTGCTTTAGAATGTGGTAAATCGCAAGGAACGGTCTGCAAAATTTTAAGAAAGTTTGGCTACCGTCCGCACAAGTTTCAACGCCATCAATAACTATTGCCGTTTGATGAAGAACCTAGACAAACCTTTTGTGAAATTATCAAGAACGTGCTATTGCTAATCGAAATTTTCTCTCGTCGATTTGCTTGACGGATGAATGTACCTTAACATTCAATAATGAACCAAACATTCAAAACGCTAGATATTGGGAAAATGAGAATCCCCATCTGAATTTAAATCTTAGAACGCAATATCCTCAAAAAATAGTGATATGGCCATCATGTTACTTTCTCCGACTTGACGGTATCATAGCCATTTATATTTACGTTTTCATGATTTATTTTCAATTGAAATCATATTTTAAATGTACATCGAGCGTTGTGTAAACTCGGATGAAACTGACGTTTAAAACGTCAAAATTATGAAAGATGGAAAAATTATACTTCAAATTCAAAAACTCAGTTTACTCAAAAACTAATGAGATTTCGAGAAAAACTTATTCTTTATAAGTTGTTCATTTTGGCATTCTCTACAATGATTATTAAAATAAATTTGTTGTAACTATTATCGTTTTATAATTATAAACCAAAAACTAAAAAAATAATAATAAATTTTTTTCTCCAATAAAAATGATTTTATGAAAAATATTTTCAAGCAAAAAATGTTCATTTCTTTGTTGTCTTCAAAGTTTGTTTAAATGTTTTTGTCATATTTTTCATATTTAAGAAAATATTGGCAAAAAACAAAAAAACTGTCAAGGTAAACGCCCACTTCCGCTGTACGAAATTTTACCAAAAGCTTTTCAGTGCTTCATATTATCAAATAAGACGTATGTTCAAAGTTTTATATCAATTGCTCTATTAGTTTTTGAGATACAGCGCTCACAGACAGACACACACACAACACGCACACACAGACACAATTTTTTTTTTCCAGAAATTGTTGAAATGGCATCTAGGGGCCCCAAAACGGATATTTCCGTAAACAAATTTTTGAAAAAAATAACACGATTACAATACTTTCTTGTACTTCGTAATGGAAAAAGTAAAAAAATAATATTTGGACAGGCATTTTTTTGGACAGTTCCTTTTGAAATTATAGGAAATTTAAATTAAATATTCAGAATTGTTAATTACTCAGGTTGGACCTGCAACAGAAGAAGTCACCTGAAAAGCCAAATTTACAAAACCCGTCATCCAAACATTAATTCTTTGAGGAATGCTATATTTGACGAGTGCAGATTGATAACGAATAGACAGTTGGCAAGCATCAGAAATTCGTTTTACATTTGTTTTAATTATTAACTATTAATTTCTAATTATAGATGTATCATTATGATCTTTGTTTTCTAATTTAAACTGATCAAATTGGATATTGCAAAACATTGCACCCCAGCAATAAATCTTGTAATCTTCTTCCATTTATTTAATTTATTAAAATGTATTTATGTTATTTTTGTATAAACACTTTTTTTCATAAACACGATGCGATCGATGCTAATGAACTTTACTGAATTTTACATTTACCAGAAATTCAACCAGAGTTTTTTCAATCCTTTAGAAAATGTACAATTGATATCAGTAAAGAAAATTGGAAATTTCAAAATCTGTCGCCAACGGCATAATGAATTTGTCACTCGAATGACGTTTAAATCTGTTTATTGTCTTACGAGTCATTGCTCAATACGATTTTCCGAATTGTATGTATTGCGAATATTTTGTTAAAATAATAAAGAATTACAACTGAAAATTAACCAGTTTGGATATTTGGATAGATGAGGAAAAAAAATCCTTTCGATTGGTGCCATTATAAATCGTCCTATTATAAATAAAATGGGGAGCAGGAATCTGCAAAAAACAATTTTCCCATGTTAAATGCCTATGTTCGGTTTTGGAATATTCACCCGGTATAAATATACATGAATATTGTCTAGTCACTAAGCCTAGTAGTTGCAGTAATTTCGAAATAAATTTCAATTGAAGTTGTTTTCAATAGTTTACATTTATCTAACATATCTGTTTTTGCAAATATAGCTGTGCCACCGTGCATGTGGTTAGTTCGGGAAAAAGATGATGTTTTTACATACCCAAAAATATTATAGCAATTAAGTTGTTCTTCTGTCATCCAATGTTCACTAATACAGAAAAAATATGGATCGTGGTTGTTTAAAAATAGTTCAACCTGGTCAATTTTATTTGTTACGTTAAGGTAAATAATCTTAAAATTAGATGATATTAATTGAATTTCCAAACGTTGGTCGTATTCTTCGCCGCTGGTATTGACTGTCGTCAACATGTAATGAAGTAAATATAAGTGATAGAGAAACCTGTGAACAAGAGCTACAGAACAAAGATTTTAAATGTAGTAAAAATTAAAACCAAAAAGACTATAACTATACCAAATTTAGGTCCAAACAATACAGGAGGATATCAACGGATCACTTCCATGGAGACCGTTAACAGTCTATGCATGTAATCCATGGAAACCAAGAATGTCTTATCAGTCTTTATCAAAACTATATCAAATTTCAATTTATATTAGTCAGCTTCCATAAATGATGTTACAAGTTTGGAACGTGGAGGGGGTCAGCGGAATTGTAACAGCCTATTTTCCTAAAACTAAATTTAAACGTGCATGGTGTGACACCTCGTGTAAGCGCGTGGGTTAAAATTTTAACGAAAAACCCAAAATATGTATGGAAGCCGCCTTAGTCACCTTCAAGGACACCAAGAAGAAATTATAATCGCCGGTGTGACCTGCTCCAAAGCGGTCCTTCCAATTATGTATTTATTATGCAATTTTTTAATTATACATATAAATAATCAGGAACTGTTTTTACATCGACACAGATATCCTCCTTTTACTAAGTAATCGTCATCTAAATATTGAAACCGGTTGATCGTGACCTCCTGCGTGGTTTTGTAGTTCATGGGCAGCCTTAAAAAAATTACAAAACAGATGTGTCATTTTCGCCAGACGGATGTTCCAGTTTCCTTCTCAGATGCTCCGATTGAAATTTATGTCATCATCACAATCGATCTTAACATTTTAATTACATCTGAAAACTCGTTATTGTATCTTAAATACTAAATATAATTATAATTAAATAGTAAAAAATGAAATTGAAATTGGATAACGAATCAGGTAGGCGATTATCTGCCTTATACAGAAGACACTTTGTATATTTTTCACCTTCAGTTGTACACAACAAATGTTTGCTGTATATATTATTGTACAAAATATAGTCTGAATCCGATTTTGAAAATCCAAACTACATATAGCTAAAGTATAATTTTGCGTTTTTGAATCTACGCGAAAGTCACATTTACACTATAAAAAGTCACCAGAAAAGTAACCAGAAAAGTAACCAGACATGTTTTGGCGGTAAAAATAAAATGATTTCAAATTCGTTTATCTACAACATTCATTCAACAATTATATCAACATATAAATTAATTCTAGGCAAACTTTCTTGATTATATAGTCAATGATTCAGTATATAATATTAAAATAATAATTAAAATAAGTAATGAACTTATGCTCACTTGCACCGCAGAACTTAATCATGATTAAATTTTAATCATGATTAACTTTAATCAGAGTATTTCTGTTGCACCGTCGGCTGATTAAGCATCTATCGACCACGGAGTATTATTATAGAGAGCACACGTTTTTCTAGGGATATTAAGTTCTTTTTTGGTTTTTTACGTCGTTCTATTGAGAAGAGAGGAAACAAATGCGCGGTAAATATGAATACTAAATGCTAACTTACGTATACTATTATTAGTATTTCTAATTACGTGAACCTGTGAGCAAAGTAGTTGTAATTGTGCATTAGTGGCTTTTGACCATCTTTATTTGTTAATTTAAGATACGTACTGCAACGAAGTATATGATTCGATAGTATCACATTTTTAATAATATACCGAGAAATTGTAAATAAATATTACCAATTAACCATAAATTCATTGTCGCCTTCAATTAAATTTAATAAATACACGATGCACTCTCGTTTATCTGAATTGACGATGGAAATTATCATTAAATACATCGACAGAATTTAACCTTACATTTATTGTACGAGGTAAAAAAACCAAAATTAATAAAATCATTAACCTCGAAGCCATCGACTTCATCAATCTGCTCAAATATTCCCAAATCCATCGTTTTTAATAACAAAGACAATACAAAGGTTATTAATTTCAAAATCGTCTGCCAAATGCAAACAACTTCACGACTATATTCGCCGTGAAGTTATTCGTTTTTCAGTTAATCGGCCAAAATCGGCTGGTTAAATATTTGACGTTTTTTGGGGACTTTAATCTGGATTAAGTTGCGGTGCAAGCCAATTCTCCACTAACCATTGATTAACTTTTTAATCATGATTAAGTAGCTGCGGTGCAAGTGGGCATTAATCTATGTATTGGAATGTCATATGATGTGACATTTCTAGTGCTATATGAATGAGTTTTTGAAAATTCTTCAAAACAATTTTTATATTTGAAATTATATATGAGTAACTCATACATATACAGACTATTAAATGTTAATATTTCCCCTTTTTTTTAAATAAACAGTCATGCCGCGGATACTTTACCGCGGCATGACTGTATATTTAAGACCAAAAATTATTCTTAACACTTTTTTCTGTAAAAGTAATACTTGATTACTATTACTACTCGCACCATAAAACATTATACCATAGCGTAGTAACGACTCAAAATTTGCCTTGTATAAAATTATTAATGTTTTTATATCAAATATTTTCTTTAGTAACCTCATTGTGAAACATATTTAATTTAACTTGGCAATGAGTCTGGTACAGTGTTCTTTTTAGTTTAAGCTATTATCTATAGACCTATTCATGAGTAGGGCGGTTTACGAAGTAAGTTCGGAACATTCAAATAATATTGGTATCCTTTTCTACTACCTGATAACCGAGCGGATATTCCCAAGACGTACGATTTCGTCGGCCGTATCTAGAAAACACACACGCGGCCTACGTAGCCACGGTAGAAGGAGAAAGAAATAGTTTACGGCGTCTCTTACTTACCGGTTATTTCATAGGCGCACGCGATATAGTCAAGCATTGCAATTACGCAGGTTAATTGGAAAAAAATATGTTTTTAATGAATTTATTTCATAAGTTTTAGCAAATGTGGAAATGGATATTAATACTACATTAAAAAATAGTTATTCTAATACAATAATATAAATGAAATATGAAATAACTAATATGAAAACATAACAAATTTGTGACTTTCATTTTATTTAAATGAATAATATAAAATAATAATACATAAAAATAAATTTAATAAATAAATTAATCATTCATTATCGTCAAATTCAGTGCTATCGTCACTTGAATCTCCTACATGTATGATAAACTCTGGAATATTGTCGATTATTTTCTCTTTCTTCTAATTATTCAATATGACAGCGTCCGTGTGTTTAATATATTGTTTCCAGCTTTCTTTCGGTACGTGTTTAAGCGCCTCCTCCCACATTTTCAAAACTGATTTAGAACTATATCCCTCACAACCTATATGATGATCATAATCATTTTTGCATGTTCCCCAGGCAAGCTCTATTGGATTAAACTGGCAGTGATATGGTGGAAGTCTTAATATTCTATGTCCAAACTTTAATGTCATTTCATCTACAGCATATACATGTGGCTGCTTTCGCATTTGGGCTGTTTGTAGCGAATCTGTTTTTAAATCGCTATCAGAACATGCAATATTATTTTCAGTCAGCCAGTTTTTAATATCATTCTTCCTCCAATTTCCTGTGGGCTGTTTATTTAAAATTCGAGAATGGTACCTCGCATTATCTATAATTATTAAACATGGTTATTCTAACTGTATTAATAATCTCTCAAACCATTTTTCGAAACCTTCAGCATTCATATTATCATGGTAATCGGCACTTTTGGATGTGGTACAATAAATTAATCCACATTCTGATACCCACCTAGACGAGGAACACGCGTGCACAATCATATAGCGCTTTCCAGTTGACGCAAATGAATGTTTCACGCTATTCATAGATTCATCCTGCCAAATTTTCTTTGGTCCTCCGTATTGAAAAATCCACGTTTCGTCCACAAAAATACATTTTAATGCATTCTCAGAATTTAAATTTCTGTGGTATTCTCGCAGAAAATTGATTCTGGCATTTACAACTGACTGTTTTTCGCAGAGAGCACGTCTGTTATCATGAGTTTTAAAAGACCACCCCATTGAATGCTTAACTCGCAACAGACTGGAATTGCTAATTTGCACATTCCCATTGTTCATTAATTAAAGCCACACTCTCATGTTCCTTTTTTATGTACATGTTATAAATAACGCTGCGAATTTCACTTCGAGCACATGCAAGTAGATCTTCGGTATCTTCGGTTTTTGATTTTTTTCTTCTTCGGGAAATTTTGCAGTTCCTTTTTTCATTTTCATATTTTCCGCGCTGAACTCTTCTCTCCACCGATCGTAAACTTATTTTTAAAGCTTCGGCTACTCTCTCTCGAACGCGATTAATATTTGTAATATGCCCTCCATATTATTTTTCCTTTTCAAAATATTCTAATAAGTTTAAAACTAAACTGTCACATTTAGAGTTTAAACACTTCGGCATTTTTAGACGTCTCAGAGTACTAATGTTTCGGTGTTGTATTGATTGCAGTTATCAAAACTAATATAAATTAAATTATATATATATATATATATATATATATATATATATATATATATATATAAGGGAAACAGGCACATTTTTAATAAGGGAATTCCCAGATTTACCCGGGTTTTTTGAATTTATAATCCATTGCGAAGATTAATTTGCGTCCCTTTCGGCCTAATGTACTAAATACATTAACAAGCCCCAGGGGTTATTTGTTAAGATTTTCGTTACTTCTCGGTCATAGTATTATATTATTATTAAAGAACAATTAGGTCAACTAATCCGGTTATTTATTCCTGTTCAAAATTGACCGAAGAATATTAATCCCTTTATAAAACGTGTTGCCAATTATATCCGCTATAAATCAAGTTATTTTATGTGATATGAACTTATTTTTTTTTTTTAATTTGTGATATTTCCGGTTTTACTTTTATATTTTAAATTGCAACGGACACTACTTGATTCGGACGGACAAGACACCCCGACCGCCATCTCTGCTGAATAGCTCTATAGTAGGCGATGAGTTATATTCTCAGCCGTAATACAACGAGTGGTGTGATTATTACCCATGATATTTTGGAGTTGAAACCGAGCTGCATATTCAACGAGTGTGTGGCACGAGTTGAATGTGCTGCGTCGCATTTTTCACCACGAACCCGCACCCAAAGCAGTAACCGCTCCGGTAAAATTCACTCCTTGATGAATATTAAGATCTGTATTAGAACAGTATCTATTAGTTTGTGTATTCCTTATGTTTGTGTACTTACAGATGTTGAAAACCCATCAGTCAGTAATTAGTTCCAGCCTTCGGTTTTCCTCTTCTTCGTTAATACAAGCGATTACGGCTCTATTTACGTGTTTGTGGTATCCTTGTTGGGATTTATTAAAAAAAGTAATCATCAAATACCGCCACAGCAACACTAATTTGTGGTATTGCCGCGAGACCGATTATTATAATTGTGGAGGTGTACAGAATGCATTTGTTGAAAGTTTCAAAATGCGATATTTATTTCTACAGATATAATTTTAACTTTGCAATTAATAATAATAACAGCATAAATCAGAGGTTCGCAACTCTGCGCCTGCGGACGCCATGGTGCCCCCGTTCAACTTTTAATGCATCTTCACAAGACTGAAATTTGAGATGTTTAGAGTGAAGTTGCGTTGTAATCTAAAAAAAAAATAAAATGATCAAGAAATAATTAATATTAGATATTAGATTTGTTCTCCTCATTGAAAAAAATTGCTATAAAATTCTTCGGATTGTTAAATAATGCTAAATTTTAATTTTAATTTAATATTAATAATAAACCACTTTATTTGTAAAATAGTAAAATAAAACATAACAAAATTGATATTTATATTTAAGGACATTAATTTTACAAATATTACAAAAACATGAGGCGGGATTCAGTTCTGAGTAAAAACTCAACTGCTCTTCGATCCAAACCTTCAAATATTAAATATTTATATTAAATGCAGGGCTTGATTTCAGGCGGAACGCACCGGGATTTTTTTTGAGCCAACAGACACTTTGATTTTTAGATGAACCAACTTAGATTAATGCAAAATGTATAAACACATCCAGAAAAGCTTAGAAAATCTTAGAAAGATAAATATAATTTTGTGTTCTTCTTGTATTTATTTGAATTTATGATTCACCGATAACAGGAAACCTCCTCACCCGTTTCGGTACCTAAAAGTTTAGAAATCAAGCACTACAAATGTAGCTATGTAATAGTATATTACATAACTAGAGTTGTAAATGTAGCAAATTACGCGCAAGTGAAAGATAGCGGCGAATAACGTAATTTCACGAGCGCGTAATTGCATTACAACTCTCGTTATGTACTTTACTTTACCTTCGACTTTTCATTTATACGCTTAAACTAAAGAAATATTGAAACAGAGTCTTGTCAGGGTGACGTTTAAATTTGTATTCAATTAGCCGGCAATGGCAACGTAGGACGACTACTAACCAAACAAACGAATTACCGTTCGAACAATTTTCCGTCGAATAATATATTGTCCAATACATTTATTGAACAAATTTAAGGATACGGATCGTTGTACTCACTCTGAAGTGTTAATCTACTAAGATACCATTGCGAAGGAAGTACCCACAAGGCATGGCGTGAAGTTTATTGTGTCGGTTATTGTGCTAACCAATAAGCTGTAATCTGACGTTTAAATGTCACTGTCACTTTTGATATTTAAAGACTAACTGACGAATGCAGAGGGACTCTGTGGACGTTAATTGTAATTGGCTAATAAGTATATAATATAGCGAGGTACATAAGTGGTAATAGTACATGTTACACATTTATGTACAACATTTAACATTTACATATGCTCTATATATTCGTAATGGGTCGCTTACGATTGGTGAAAACAGTTCGGTAATTCATCAATTACAAAGTGGGTGAAGGTAAAAAATATTACATATCAAAACTTAAAAATCAAAACTAAATAAACTAAACAAAATAAAACTAAGTAAAACACACCAAAAATATAAAGTAAATGAAATATGAAAAATGTAAAATAGACGTTAACAATTCTTAAAAAATAAAAAATAAACTGAGATTAAAATCTGTATTAGTTTTGAGTTACAGCACCTATAGACTTTTCTCAAAATTTTTTTTGGAAAATTAAACAGCTTAATTTCTTTTACTTATTTTTATTCAAAATCTGTGGAATTTTATATGTTATTGAAAGTAAAGAAAAAAATAAAACTTATCGTAACATGCACATGAGCCTTATTAATGCACGTACAAATTTAAATAAATATTTTATTGAAACCACCAATGCCATGACGATTATTAAATTGTATACATTTGTATAACAAAGCACAAAACATTTACGTTTATCACATTGGTGATAATGCACTAGCCGAGTCAAATAATCTAAATAAATTATAAAACGTTTTTTTTTTATAACTCATGCTGCTTCATTTCTGGTTTAGACTGATTAAATGGGACAGCGCTGGCGATAAAAGTAAGTTATGCACCCAATTTGCACTTATTTTGGTGCTTGGTCAATAAACTTAACCAATATTAGTTTTACCTATTATGTACACAAAAAAATGGTGAGGTGGCCACCATGTTACTTTCTCCGATTTTATGGTATCATAGTTATTTATATTTACACTTTCATGGTTTATTTTCAATTTAAATCATATTTTAAATTAACATCGAGCGTTTTATAGGAGCTACTGAAGTTTAAAAGCTAAAATTATGAAAGATGAAAATGGCAAATTATAATTCAAATTCTAACAGTCAGTTTACTCAAAAACTAAAGAAAAAAACTAATTCCTTAATTCCTAATAAATTGTTTATTTTGGCATTTTATCATTATAAATACAAATATTTGATGTAACTATTATCGTTTCCTAATTATAAACCGATAATGAAAAATAAAAAAAAATTCTTGAAACACGATTTTATAAAAAATATTTTCAAACAAAAGGTGCTCCGTTCTTAGTTGTCATCAATATTTATTTGAATGTTTTGGTAATATTTTCCACATTAAAAAAATTATTGGTAACAAAAACAAAAAACGGTTACGGCAAACACCCAATTTCAATCCAAAAATTGTTGAAATAGGGACCCCAAAACCCCAAATTTCCGTAAAAAAAATTGTTGAAAATTTTTTTATGATCACAATACTTTCTCGTACTGCGTAACGGAGAAAATAAAAATGATGATGTAGCCATCATGTAACTTTCTCCAAAAAGATTTTTCTGATATTTTTTGCATGCTTCCTCACTTACGAAATAATTTGAAAATTGAAATTGAAATATTTTTTATAAGAATTACAAATTTAAAAGAAAAAAAAACTTACCAATTTGTAGGTGAGTTATTAATGTTAAGAAACATCTATGTGTGTTTTGAAAGTGTAAATCAAAAATTAATGAAAAATATGAAACACCGACATAATAATTAAATAAATTAATGCAAAAATAACATTAGAAGCAGCCGATAAGGCTTTTTTTCTATCAAAGTCATAATGGTTTTTGAGAATATTACATTTTTATTAGAGTTATAATTGTTTAAAAAATGGATCTATATTGGAAGCAACGAAAAAATGAAATAAAACGCAGACATACGACAATCAAAAAAATTAAAAACAACAAGTGCGCAGGGTCCTGGGTTCGAATCCTATCAAGGGCATAGATGTTTGTGGTTGTCCATTTTCATTTAAATATGAATAATACCTAGAAAAAAATCATTATGGCTGAATGACCTACGCTATGTAAGCCAATGTCCCATATTATCCATAATTCCCCAACCCAAATTTCCGTCAATCATGCTTCCTTAAAAAAAAGGTGATGTAGCCATCATGTTACTTTCTCCGACTTGATGGTATCATTTATATTTACTCCTTCATGGTTTATTTTCAATTTAAATCATATATTAAATGTACATCGAGCGTTTTGTATACTCGGATGAAACTGACGTTTAAAACGTCAATAGACGGAAAAGTTATACTTCAAATTCAAAAATTCAGTTTACTCAAAAACTAAAGATATTTCCAAAATTCATTTCCGCATTCTCTACAACTATTATTCATATAAATGTTCTGTAACTATAATCGTTTCATAATTATAAACTAAAAATATAAAAACAAAATAAATTTTTTTCTCGAATAAAAATGATTTTATGAAAAATATTTTCTAATAAAAGATGTTTATCTATTTGTTATCTTTAATAATTGTTTAAATGTTTTTGTGAAATTTTTTCAAAAATCAGCTGAGGTAAACACCCACTTCCGGTGTACAAAATTTTACCAAAAGCTTTTCAGTTCTTCGGATTATCAAATAAGCCGTATGTTCAAAGTTTCATATCAATTGCTCGATTAGTTTTTGAGATACAGCGCACATAGGCAGACACACACACACACACACAGAGACACACACAGCCAGACACAGCATCTAGGGACCCCAAAACGGATATTTCCGTGAATTTTTTTTTTCATCACGATCACAATACTTTCTCGTACTTCGTAACGGAGAAAGTAATAAATTTGTCGGTAATCCCGAAAAATCATTTTTGTTTTCAAAAAATACACCAATTTTTGTGAAGTGAACTATGAATGTTTAAAAAGCTTCGATTTAAATTGTGGAAGCGTTGATTAAGAAAATCGAACCGAAATAAAATTATGCAAAAACTGAAAACAACTGAGATGGCTATATTCTATAAAAAATCATTTTGGTTTTTAAAAATGTTCAAATTCTCTGGTAAGTTGTGAATGTAAAAAAAATATTTGCGTGAGGAAGTGTTAAGTGAAAAAAGTCTAAAACAAATTAATTGCTGAAATTAAATCAGCTAAGAAGGTTTTATTCTTGTGAATTGATTTTTGCTCTTGAAAGTACACCATTTTTAGTGAGTAATGAATGTTTAAAATAAAATGATTTGAGTTGTAGAAGCGCAGATTGAAAACATCGAAAAAATATTAAACGCTAAAACAACCCAAAACGCTTTATTTTCTCAAAATGTGGTTTTTGAGAGTATTTAAATTTTTAAAGAAGTTATAAATGTTTAAATAAAATTGAGTTGTGAAACAGGAAATTGAAAATATAAAAAACAAAAATATGAAGCGTCAAAACAACGAAAACGGCTTTAGATTTTAGTTTTTAAAAATATTTCAATTTTAAATGTCAAAAAATATTTGAGTTGTGAGAGGGATGCTGAAACAAATGAAACAGCTTTATTTTTTCGAAATAATTTTTGTTTTAGATGAAACAAGAAGAAGAATTGAGTGAGATATGAACGTTAAAAAAATTATTTGAATGGTAGAAACGAAGATTGAAAATATCGAAAAAATATGAAACGTGGGATTGCTTTACTTTTGCAAAATTATTTTGGTTTTTGAAAATATTTAAATTTATAAATGAAATTTTAATTGAATTGTGGCAGGATTGTGTGAAAAAAATATGAAACGCCAAAAATTAAAAACTACTAAGAAGATTCTCTTGTTTAAAATTCACTTTTGTTTTTGAAAAAAATACCAATTTATAAGCGTGTTATAAACGTTATATAGCTATTATTACAACTAGGGAAATATGAATAGTATATTTCCCGAGGTTGGCTAGTTATATATTATTTTTTCCATGACAAAATATAATTATTGAGTATAAAGAGCTTAAGCTAACAATGCATTAAACTTTTACATTACTAAAGTAAAAATAGTCTCTTGTCACTTTGTTAATTTTAATAAAAAATAAATTTTTTTTCAAAACCACCTTTGATTTTTATTCAATAAAATGGCTATTGGAATAGTTGATAAAACGAGTTTTATGCAAATAACTTGTAATGCGTTAGGAATTGCGATAGGGTTGTAATGAAGAAAAATTTTTGTTTTTTTAATTCAGCACGGAATGAAATAAAAATATACAGGAGCTCCAGTTTAAAATAAAAAAATAAAGCGCTTTAAAGTTTGGAATGTTTGGCACTAAATTTTGGACACACTGTATAATTCATATCAATCAAAATTAGTTAACGGGACTATCAGACCTTATTTAATAAGTACCTTCTATGATTTTATTAACGAGGCACTATTTTTATTTTTTATTTATCTTTAAACCAATAGTGCAAAATTGGTTTTCTTTAGTTTTCTTTTTGTTCATTTCACTGAATCGATTTTAATAAAATTATAGAAGTATGTGGGCAACCATAAAAGGTTCCCAAATAAGCAATAAAATATATAGCATGTAATTTAAAAAAATATATTATCATGACGTCACACTTTTTTCCTGAAATGCATCCTAGGATACAAATATATTCTGAAAAATATAGAAATCCTAACTTAATTAGTAACTGAGCTATAGAAGACGGGAGGTGAGATGCAGGACTCTGTATAATTAATTTACTACTTTGGTTTAACAATCGACCTTTTGTTATATCAAAAATAGTTTAATAATGAGATTTTTTATTTTACAGTTTTGTTCATTATTAAACTATTTGTGGTAACATTTTAGTTGTTGCGATTGGCAGTACTTAAACGTGACATATGTCGACATCAAAATGTATAGTTGCCGTTAATTCATAGGATAATTGGAACCGTCCAATGCGTTACACACTGAATATGTTCGAATGCATATTGGGGAGTTCGCCACCAGTACCACTAAGGTTGAAGAAAACGGAGGCGTCATATTGTTCACTTTTTATCCGCGTGGAAAATGTAGGAACTCGGTGACAATGGCCGGACGCATGAATTCGCTTGGCTCTCGGTGACGATGTTTAGGCAACACAACATACACAGAGGAAAGCTTGTAATTTATTATATGTATTATCACTTTGTTTGCAAAACGAATATCACGGAAGAAACAGCGAGAGTATAATGCATGTTTTATTCGCGGCGAAAAAGAGCCGCTTGAGTCGGTGTGTTAATTCGGTGTATATTTTTAATTAGCGTCGATCTATGCCTGACACGAGGAACTAGAAACAAATGTAAACATAATCTTAAATTTCGATTATCATTTAAGCGTTGCATTATTTTATAAGCTTAAATTGGTTACATCTTAAGTGGAAATAGTTTGTTTATCGCACCCTTGGCAACCTCCCTTATTTTTGGAGGTTTGTAAGTAATATTCTTGATTTAATATGTTTTAAAATTAACTATTGAAATCGCCGTAGAAATACTAAATATTAAATTCGTTCGAAAGGATCAAATGTTTTTAGTGCTGCCAAATGTTAAAAGATAAAACTCTTATACTTGTTTAATAAGAGGCATTGTGGGGCACTCGTTACATCCCACTCGTGCCACAATATATCCTCTTATTAAACTTGTATAATAATGTACTATTACTTATTACTCCATACCATTTTAAGCGCCGATAATTAAATAATTCAATAGTTGTGGTCAATTATTCAATTATAGTCATCGAGTTTTACTTCACACTTGCGGTTTCTTTCAATATTCAGCGTGGCATTAGCCAGGGAAATAGTTGCTGCGTTAAGTTATTTGTTTTTGGTCTTCTAAGACTAAATTTTGCAGAATTGCGAACAGGTTGAATATTCGTATATATTCTAAAACTTTTCGCCTTTAATTAATTTGCTTGCGTAAGTATCACGAAACAATTAATAACATTACTTCAAGAATTATAATGTGACTTCCTTCTAAATTTTCTTTTTGATTAAATCTTCGTCTCAAAAACACTTGAAAGGATTTTAATTTATTCTTATTTATTAGTGTATAGGTATAATGTGATAATCACATTTATAATCACTTAGGCTATTTTAGGCTTCTTTATAAAGCGCCGGATTTAATTTGAAAGAAAAATACATTTATTTTTTGAATTAAGCAAACATTTTTATTTCAACATAAAGAAAAGTAGTTCCGATTAAACGTGAAGTACAACATCAGGCAAATGGTCACCACGAAACCTCTGGCACAAGGTTATTCCTTTGTTGAAATTTTCAACATTTACGCATAAATTCGCATACACCGTTTCCTTCACATAGCCAAAAAAGTCTATCGGTGTTAGATCGCACGATCTTGGTGGCCAATGTTGATCACCAAATCGAGAAATGACACGGCCGGGAAACTTGGTCTGCAGTTTCACGTGCTGTGTGGCAGGTCGCACCGTCTTGTTGGAAAAACATGTCTTCCGCATCAATTACATCCAATTCGGGCCACAAAAACTCTGTTAACATTTCACGATACCGCACACCATTAACAAAGCAATACGGCCCAATCACTCCGCCAGCCCAAAATGCACACCAAACAGTTACTCGCGGTGGATGCATTGATTGTTTGAGTATCACACGAGGATTTTCATCAACCCAAATCCGACAGTTTTGCTTATATACGTATCCGTCGAGTTAAAAATGTTCCTCATCTGAAAAAATAATTTTCTTCGAAAAATCCGCATTAATTTGATGATGTTTCAACACCCAATTAGCAAATCCACGGCGCTGCGCATGGTCCCTTGGCTTGATTTCTTGCACTAATTGAACCTTGTACGTGTGCAAATGCAGATCTCCTACCAAAATGCGGTGCATAGTGTTTCTGGAAATGTTTAATTCTTGATCACGATGCCGAAGTTCCTGCAGCGTAAATTTGGTCTCAAATTTTGTAATTAAACGCCTCACTGTCGATTCTTTGGTGCATTATTGCGACCGAAAACATGATGTAATTTGCGAACTGTTTTCGCAAAATTTTCACCATTTTTGTAATGTGTTTTTACAATAATTAAACGTTGTTTGTTTACCTCTCAATATTCTTAAATCGCGTGGTCTGTACGTGGCAACTGTCCAGGGCCGATCCTACCGGGGGGCTAGAGCATGCATGGGCTTCGAAACCTGCGAAGCGGACCACCAATAGAGTTCGCGGCGTCCGAAATCTGTAAATTTTAATCCGAGCGCCTCGAAATAGCGGTCGGTTGCCTGAACTCCTGTCGGAAGTTGCCTGGACTCCTGTCAATTTCTAACCGGGTAACAACTTTGCCAAATAAACAGAAGAAGGATCACAAAGCATCTGAAGTTCGCATAAGAAAAACAAATCGCTGATGAAATTATTTTGGATCCTAGAGAAAAATTTTGAATTCACTTTTCTTTTGAAATTTTGGGCATCGCTGTTAATTTGATATCCGAACGTTCTGAGCTGTCAGAAAATGACTGCTCCTTGTTTAAATTTTTGTTGGTATTTCATTCTGCAGAATCCGAATATTTAAGAAAATGTTGTATAGAGTTAGATATTAAATTACAGGTAACCGAAAACGGAAAATTGACCAAAGATTTAGATGGAATCGAACTCCTAAAAGAATTGTTATCTTTTTAGAGAACTATTTCCTAATCATTCCCAATTAAAACCATTAGAAATTTTAAATCATTTAATTAGCCAAGACTTAGTTCCTTGTTCCAAATTTCATTATTAGTCTAAAAATATTTTTAACAATACCGATAACTGTGGCTTCTGGCGAAAGGAGTTTTTCCAAATTAAAATTAATTAAAAATTATGTATGGTCAACTATAACACAAGAGCGATTTGCTAATTTAGCCATAATTTCTATTGAAAATGAGATCGGTGAAACATTTGATATTTCACCATAAAAATCGCGAGAAGTATTGTTTTAGAATTTAGATCAACACTGACAATGAGTAGCGTTCGAATAGTCGATGTTATAGTTACTGAACTGAAGGTTTGATCATAATCTACTCCTCTTCTTTACGAAAAATCTTTGATCACGAATCTGGCCTTGTTTTTACTTTGTGGAGTCGTTGTAGGTGCCTGGTTCCTCGAAGGTCGTCGAGATTAATATCACATAATTCAGGAATTTCTGTGAAGCTATAAGATCTACTTGGTTACGAAGTTTCCGCATAGTCTCACCAGCATTCTCTTCTTCATTGATTTTCGGCATTTCTGAGATTGTTCAATCACTGTCACTCTCATCGGGTTTCCAGAATTCTATTTCTTCGTTTTCTTCAATCCGGGATTTGCTGTCATTCAGGCCAGTCTCTTCAGCGTCGTTGCTTCCTGGGGGTATAATAACCCCGTTTTCCACCAATTTTTCTTCAAATATGGCGTCTTTGGATCTATGGAGTTTGTTTTCCTATTCACTGTAGATACTGTGTCCGTCATCGTTATCATAACCGATGAGGATTCCTTTAATGGCCTTTGGATCCATTGTCGTCCTTCGACAGAATATACATGAATTTGAACCAATGTTTCAAATCTGGTTTTCTAGGCCCTGTCCTATTAAGGATCGAGGTACCTGTACGTATCATCTCGGCCCAAAGTGCCTGAGGAATGCGCATGCATCATTTCTCTAGCAGTTTCCACCACCGTACGATTTTCCCTCTCACTGGACCCGTTTTGTTCCGGAGTGTAGGACATTATAAGACATTGAATAATATCTTTCTTGTGTAAACTGGTCCAAATCTATCTTTCTTGTCGAACTCCCTGCCATTATCACTCAGCAGCTCCAGACTGTTTCTTTCTCAGCTAGGAACTGGCTCAGTTTTTCAGCAATTTTGGATTTTTGCCGCAGAAAATAAACTGTCCTGAATTTTTGTAATCGTCCTTGAAAAGCACAAAATATCGATATCCAGACCTCGATTCTTGAAATGGACCGCAAACATCCGTGGGAATTCGCTCTCCCGGTTCCGTAATTCTGGACCTCGTGATGAACGGTAGCCGATGAGCTTTATCATATACCGGGTGACCCAGGGATCTGTAAAAGCCCCATAACTTATTTACTATTTGAGATATCGACTTCTAGTTTTCTTGAACTGGTACCCACACTTATTCTACATATTTTAAAAATATGTATGTTTTTGTACAGTGTGTCCCAATATACATAACAGAACAAAATTATGTTTTTTTTAAATGGAACACCCTATATTTTATACTTTATTTTCAAACCTCTTGAGAAGCTGATAAAAATAGTATGGGTCTGTTATGGACGGTTGGTCAGTTATGGGCAAATTTGTGGCAAAAACATGTACACATTGAAAACATTGCAGAAGCGTTCCTAGCAAAGATAGCATCATTTTTTATACACTAGAACATTTCCCACATCATGAAGAATAATACACATCGGCTTTGGTTCTTTTTTATTCATAGTGCTATACAGGGTGTCAACATACGCAAAACAATGGATAACTTTTTTTTTTCAAATGGAACACCCTATATAAGTTGCCACCAATATATGGCATTTTTAAGAAGCTTTCCAATGATGTACAGTTTGTATAACAAAATTTTTAAGGATTCTTGAGATTTATCAATAAAAATATATTTCTTTTGCCACCTTCGGCTGATTTTTGGATTTTCAGCCAAAACTATACAGTTTCAGGAAAAATTATAAGAGACCAAAGTTATAGAGCGAATTTCCGATCGATATAGGTCTTTCAACTTTTAAGATAATGCGTGCATTGCCCGCCAGACCGCGCAAAATCGTGACCGTATATGCATTTAAGCGTTTTCTTTTCAAATTTTTTAATAATAAATTGCACTATACTTTATTTTCCGCACCCTCTAGCGGGAAAACGGGAAATTATAGGGAAATTAAAATGGCCCATATCGATTGAAAATATTCCGCTCTACAACTCTTAATAGAAGCAATTTTTGCCAAAAATGCATAGTTTTCCTAAAAATGTTATTGAAAATGTATGTATACATTTTTGCGTTTTTCAATGGATTTTTGCATTTTTAGCGAAAGTTATGCATTTTGAGCAAAAATTGCTTCTTTTAAGAGTTGTAGAGCGGAATATTTTCAATCGATGTAGGTTATTTGAATAATTCTATAATTACCCGTTTTTCTGCTAGAGGACGTGGAAAATAAAGTATAGTGCAATTAATTAACAAAAAATTTGAGAAAAGCTCTAAAATGCATATGCGGTCACGATTTTGCGGGGATCTGGCGGGCAATGCACGCATTATTGAAAAATTGGAAAGACCTATATCGATTGAAAATTTTCCGGTCTACAACTTTGGTCTCTTATTATTTTTTCAGAAAATGCATAGTTTTGGCTGAAAATCCAAAAATGAGCAGGAGGTGACAAAAGAAAAATGTTTTTATGGATAAATCTCAAGAATCCTTAATATTTCATTATACAAATTGTACATCATTGGAAAGCTTAATAAAAATTTCATGCATTGGTGGCAAGATATATAGGGTGTTTCATTTGAAAAAAAATAGTTATCCAATATTTTGCGTATGTTGACACCTTGTATAGCAGTATGAACAAAAAAGAACCAAAGCCGATTTGTATTATTTTTCATGATGTAGAAAATTCTTTAGTGTATAAAAAATGACGCTTGCTTTGCTAGGAGCGCTTCTGCAATTTTTTCAATGTGTCCTTGTTTTTACACAAATTTGCCCATAACTAACTAGTCGTCTATAATAGACCCATACTATCTTATACTATTTGTATCAGCTTCCCAAGAGGGTTGAAAATGAAGTATAAAATATAGGGTGTTCCATTTAAAAAACATAACTTTGTTCTGTTATGTATATTGGGACACCCTGTACAAAAACTTACATATTTTTAAAATACGTAGAATAAGTGTGGGTACCAGTTCAAGAAAACTAGAAGTCGATATCTCAAATAGCAAATAAGTTCAGGGGCTTTTACAGATCCCTGGGTCACCCGGTATGTAACCTTCACACAGTTCACTATGCATTTCTACAACTGTAGCATCGCCAAATTTAACAGTCCTCCACGACGAACTTCCTCCAATTGTTGACTAGGAAGTTGCAGACTTCAGCTGATGAAGATGAATTGGCTGCCCGAGTACTTATCCTGGACTGCAAGCACGGAGAACAGATTTATCTTGATTGATCAAATATCAGCCAAGGTAATTTTGTACTATTTTCCGTGGTTTGCTACCACAACTTCTACTTCACGTATTCCAATGGCTTCGATTTTCTCACCATTTGCTGTGGTCACTGTGTGTTCGGTTGAAAAAGCAAATCTGACAATTTCAAATATGGCTTATCTCGCCATTGTCATCCCTGCATCTCGACCACTCAGCATTTTTTTCAGTTGAGCTAGCAGTGACGAGTATCACATTTGTGTCGGACTCCAGTTTACTAGGCTTCGGAGGACGGCTAACAGCAATCCATTCCCTTCACACTTTAACCATGTGATTGGGCTTCCTGCAGTAGTTGCAGTTTTTTCCTTTTCTTCGCATCGACTGAACTTCGTTGCTGTGATGACTTCTTCGATGATTGCAGGTGAGAGCTTCCTGCTTGGTGGATCCATCTCCCTTGGTCCTTAAGACCCTTTTATACAAACGTAGTTGATTGATTAAGCTATTAACCGTTTTATCACTTTCTTCCCTCACTATCCAACTGGATTTAATAGAAAAATACTCCTCGTCAATGTATCCAGAATTTTGCAAAGCAAAAATGCATCTGGCAGTCCCTGGTTACTTGCAAATTCATTTCTTCTATCAATTCAGACAAATTTTGAATATGTGTATATGCGATCTGACATGATATTTTTCTGCCTTAAAACTTTACAAAAAGATTACAGAGGGTTTTAAAATTTTTCGAATTAAAAAATAAAATCCCCCCGCCCCAAGAAATGTTTTACTTCACGTGAGGAGGCGGCCAACTCATCATTTGTACGCGGGCGGACAAGGGTCTAGGATCGGCCCTGCAACTGTCAAAAAAAATCACCGTACAACTTATATTAACAAAATGGCGGCAAATTTAAATTCGGCATTCTTGTTGGGACACCCTTTATGAACAAGTTTATTAAAACAAATGAGAATTAGCAAGCTCTAGCTTTGTTTGTATACAGTGTGTATCAGCCAAATGGAATAAATTCGATAATAAATAAATGGGGGCGTTTCGAAAAAACGCTCGGATACGTCGATTGGAATTTTTAGTTGTGCATTTTTTTCAATAAAAACTTTTTATACAGGGTGTGTCATGTAATAGGCCAATACCAACTTTCTTATTTTAAATGTAACCACCTGTATATTATTCAATTTTGGGATTCTTCCGAAAATTCTGGACATATTTCATGTACTATATCCTATACCTACCTTCAACTGTTTAGGAAACAAACACACACACAACACACACAGACACATTTTTTCCATAAATTGTTGAAATGGCATCTAAGGACCCCAAAACGGGTATTTTCGTAAAAAAAATTAAAATAAATAGTTTCTCGTACTGCGTAACAGAGAAAGTAAAAAGAATATTACTTGATTACAGAAATTCGCTAACTACAAGTTATAATTGGACAAGAAACACTGGTGACCAGTGGTAGCCTTCTACACTATTCTGAACATCGCACGTATTAATTCACAAGTGATTTGTACTGCAAACAATATTAATACTCCCCTACTAATATGTAACTTGTTTGCAAGTACGGGCAACCAAGGTATGTCTTCTTAGAAACCTTAAACTAAGATTGTTGAAATTTTGCCGTC
Source organism: Ocypus olens (assembly GCA_910593695.2). Taxonomy (NCBI): domain Eukaryota; kingdom Metazoa; phylum Arthropoda; class Insecta; order Coleoptera; family Staphylinidae; genus Ocypus; species Ocypus olens. The sequence goes on from OU343059.1 coordinate 28,733,119, forward strand.
TGGAAGAAGAAATATTCCTTTGGAAAGTAGTCACAATGTTGACCATGTACATATTGTGTGATTAGTGTTTTGTAATACCGAAGTTTATTAACTCAATCAAATTAATGAAAACATATAACGAGATGTTTTACTTTAACAACAAATCAATAATTCCATTTAGTTAATTAATAATATTGTCCCTAATGAATATTATTAACTTGTTTACTTCCTTCTGCCTTACAAATTGTCAAGTCGCTCATTTACTAACAACTGAAACAACTCACTTTAGAATCCGCTAACGTTCCAACATGTTTGACGCTGTGGATCACATTAACCTAATACTTGAAATAAATACAATTTTATCTATAATACCATATAAATCATCAGAAACGAAACAGTATCTAAATCGAAAATTGTACTCATGTATCTTAATATTATTTCTAACAGCAACTCTCATGGTACCAAATTGGTACAAGTACATATTATATAATTTCAAAACCTTCTTCATATTGTCTGCTGTAAGAACAATGCTAACATTTATAAACGTATTACTAATATGTAACTCAATGATTAAAGTAAATGAATTTAATCGTTTCTTAAGAAACATAAAACTTATTGATTCCTACCTCAAGATCAAACCGTACAAATTGCGAGTTGAAAATATATATACTGTTTTAGTAAATATTATTTTTCTGCTGCATTGCTATGTTAAGATAAATGCAACACCTCCATCTACATATAATTGGATAAATTTATGTGCATTTGTAAGTGATTACTATTTGTTATCTGTTTGTCTGCTGCAGTGTTATTGGATTAATGTAATTATTCAAAAATTTGATGCTATACTTTTAGAACTAGAACATTTGGAACGTAGGTATTGTCATAAAATTGGGAACGTAGAGGAAATTTGTTTAAAACATGTTAGTCGAAAAACATTTGATAGCAGTTTGATGACTCGAGTTATCATTTCTCATAAGAAAGTTTTGGGTTTAATCTCCGTATTTAATAATATTTTTGGATGGAACATATTTTTGAGAGTGGTTTCCTATATTGTGTACAACTTGGTTACCGTAATGAGTTTTGTTAACAATCTCAGCGTTGACATTCAAATTGCGATTGCTGTTAATTTAATCTTAGCTGGCGTAAGTATTTTAATCATTTTTTTTATTATATATTAATGACAGTGCAATAGTATTTGCCCCTAATAGCAAACACGTGTTCTTTTCAAATTTTCAATTTCAATTAACTTTAGAAAAAAATTGAATTGAGATAAACTTATAACTTCGGAAATTAACCTTTAATATATTTGATGGTATCACATAATAGCAATTAATCTAAGTAACTTTGGAAATTTAATGGCTCGGAAAGAAAATATCAATATTAAACAAGTCAGGCTTTGCAAATCGCACAACGGGGCAAATTACACTGGTCTGCAAAAAATAATTGTTTTCGAGCCCTGACACCATTCCTGCTGATTCTTATGTAAAATTGCTTCCTGAATACGAATAGACCCCCGATTTCCTCAACCACCAACCTATTTCGATCACTTTTCGACAATTTGGAGGGATCAAGAGGATTATTTTAACCTTTAGATTACTTCTGAGAGGCTGGGGAGGTGAAAAGTTCTATAACATGGACATGTGCAGTAAGGATGTAGATTTAGGGACCCCCCTTAGTTTGTAAAAAAATCATTAAAAACGATCGATTTTTTCGCTTTTTTTCGCAATCTTTTGATTTACGGGTACCTTTGAGCCATTTGGTCAAGCTACTGTAAAAAAATAGTGTAGCAACTTGTAAGGGTTCCCCCGAAAATGATGAGTGATGGCGGAAATTGAGGGTCATATTTGGATCCAGGAGTCATTTTACATAAGAATCCGCAGGAATGATGTCAGGACCGATTTTCATGCAGACCAGTGTTAATGCGCTACCCCAGTTATCAGGGCGCTGCTGCCTTGAAAGGAATTCAAATCATGCATTTAAATTTATTATCCATAAAGTCTTTTACTCTTGAAATGAATTTTTAACATACTGATTATCTAATCCCAATTAGAACAAATCATGCATTAATTTTTAATTTATTCATGTATACAAATCCTGTGACCTGTGTAAACTTTTAGTTCTGGCACCAATAAGGTATTATTATTAATTTTTTTTCTATTTTTTTTACCGAGTTGAAAAATGCAACTTCAGAAAAAAAAACGGGCGTTGAATTGAGATTATCTTACAAGTTACAAAATTTAACTTTTAGAATTTTTATAGTATCACATAGTAGCCACTATTCTAAGTAGATTTGGGATTTTTTAGAGTCGTAACAATTGTTTTTATATATTTTTGCCGAATTTTAATAATGCAACCTGAAAAAACAAACGAGCGTTGAATTGAGATTATCTTACAATTTAGGAAATTAACCTTCTAAAATTTATGTGGTATCACATAGTAATAACTATTCTAAGTAACTTTGGATTCTTTAAGTTCGTTCGTTAACAATTGTTTTTCTATATTTTTACTGAATTTGAAAAGTTTAAATTCAGAAAAAAAGGGGCGTTGAGTTAAGATTATCTTACAATTTAGGAAATCGACCTTAGAATGTTTATGGTATCATATAGTTTCAACACTTCCCAGTAACTTTGGATTGTTTTAAGCACGTAGCAATTGTTTTTCAATTTTTTGACCGAATTTGAAAAATACAACCTCTTAAAAAATCAAACGGGTGTTGAATTGAGATTATCTTACAATTTATAAATTGACCTTTTATAGTTTGTATAGTATTACATGATAGCAACTATTCTAAGTAACTTCAGATTTTTTTAAGCTTGTAACAATTGTTTTTTTTTACCAAATTTAAAAATTGCAATTAAAAAAAACAAACGGGTGTTGACGTAAGAAAACTTACAATTTAGAAAATTAAATTTTTTTATGGTATCATATACAGGGTGGTTCATTTAACGTTACAAATCGAAATAACTATTAGATGGCGCTCCGGTCAAAAATGAAAAAAAAAGATTAATACAATTAGAAAAAATGGTGATGTGGCCATCATGTTACTTTCTCCGATGGTATCATCATTTATATTTACACTTTCATGGTTTATTTTCCATTTAAATCATATTTTAAATGTACATCGAGCGTTTTGTAGACTCGCATGAAACTGACGTTTAAAACGTCAAAATTATAAAAGATGGAAAAATTATACTTTCAATCAAAAACTCAGTTTACTCAAAAACTAGAGAGATTTCGAAAAAAACCTATTCCTTATAAGTTGTTCATTTTGGCGTTCTTTACAATTATTGTTAACATAAATTTGCTGTAACTATTATCGTTTCGTAATTATAAACCAAAAATGAAAAGAAAAAATAATACATTTTTTTCTCGAATTACAACAATTTTATGAAAAATGTTTTCAAACAAAATAATCTCATTTCTTTATTGTCTTCAATATTTGTTTAAATGTTTTTGTGATATTTTTCATATTTAAGGAAATATTGGCAAAAACCAAAAAACAGTTAAGGTAAACACCCACTTCCGGTGTACGAAATTTTACCAAAAGCTTTTCAGTTCTTTGGATTATAAAATAAAACGTATGTTCAAAGTTTCATATCTATTGCTCTATTAGTTTTTGAGATATAGCGCGCACAGACACACACACACACACACACACACACACACACTCACATACACACACACACAGACATTTTTTTTTCAGAAATTGTTGTAATGGCATCTAGGGACCCCAAAACGGATATATCCGTAAAAAAATTTTTGAAAAAAAAATCACGATCACAATACTTTCTCGTACTTCGTAACGGAGAAAGTAAAAAGTGTTTTACGTAAAATTCTTTTCTCCACGACCACCATAGAATTTAAGCATTCTGAAATCAATTTTGATTATAGAACGTACACATTCTCACTCTTGTTATGGAACAAAACACTATGCGCTTATGCGTTTTGCATGTAATTCATTCCATAACAAGGGATAGAATGAATATTCTCACATCGTTTCGAATAAAACAATTAGCCTTGGATATCACAATTGTCAAAATACTATAAACATAACCACAAACGTGATAAAACGTAAGTTCTTTGTGTTCATTATTTTATTAGTCTATTTTATCTGGTCGAGGAGAAAGTATAGTCTGATACTCGGTAAGAATGGAAATTCAGATGCTCGTGGTTCCTCGCGCTCGCCTCACGGCTCGCGCTCGAAATATTCCACTCGCATCGAATTTCCATTCTAACCTTGTTACAGAATATACTATTCTCCACGACCACCATAGAATTTAAGTATTCTGAAATCAATTTTGATTATAGAACGTACACATTCTCACTCTTGTTATGGAACAAAACACTATGCGCTTATGCGTTTTGCATGTAATTCATTCCATAACAAGGGATAGAATGAATATTCTCACATCGTTTCGAATAAAACAATTAGCCTTGGATATCACAATTGTCAAAATACTATAAACATAACCACAAACGTGATAAAACGTAAGTTCTTTGTGTTCATTATTTTATTAGTCTATTTTATCTGGTCGAGGAGAAAGTATAGTCTGATACTCGGTAAGAATGGAAATTCAGATGCTCGTGGTTCCTCGCGCTCGCCTCACGGCTCGCGCTCGAAATATTCCACTCGCATCGAATTTCCATTCTAACCTTGTTACAGAATATACTATTCTCCACGACCATTGTAGAATTTAAGCATTCTGAAATCAATTTTGATCATAGAATGTACACATTCTCACTCTTGTTATGGAACAAAACACTATGCGCTCATGCGTTTTGCATGTAATTCATTCCATAACAAGTAATAGAATGAATATTCTCACATCGTTTCGAATAAAACAATTAGCCTTGGATATCACAATTGTCAAAATACTATAAACATAACCACAAACGTGATAAAACGTAAGTTCTTTGTGTTCATTATTTTATTAGTCTATTTTATCTGGTCGAGGAGAAAGTATAGTCTGTTACTCGGTAAGAATGGAAATTCTGATGCTCGTGGTTCCTTGTGCTCGCCTCGCGGCTCGCGCTCGGAATATTTCACTCGCATCGAATTTCCATTCTAACCTTGTTACAAAATATACTATTCTCAATCAAATTAATCTTATTTCAATAAAACAATAAATAATTAATCAAACCAAAATAATAAAACAATAAATAAATCAATAAATAAATTCATAAATAAATAAATAAACAATAAAATAAATCAATAAATAAATTCATAAATAAATAAATAAACAATAAAATAAATCAATAAATAAATCGATAAACAAATCAATAAACAATTAATAAATCAATTTTGGGCTATTCGATTATTTATTAGGTGACCACTCGTTGTACATCGTGAACAAATTATTTAAGTAGGTGCTCAAAGTGGTGTCTATCGACTTCCAGACATTTTCGAAGTCGATTTATGAACGAAGCTTCCGCTGCTTCCAACTCCTCTGCGGTGATCCGACTACAGGTGGCAGTTATACATTGTCGCATATCTTCTGTAGTTGTTGGTGCGGTCTGATAACAGATGTCTTTCAGTTTTCCCCATAAATAAAAATCTGGAGAGGTAAGGTCCGGCGAACGAGCGAGCCAAAGAACTGGACCTCCGCGTCCAATCCAACGATCTTCATAGTCGCGATCCAGTACTCGTCGGGCAACGCGGGAAAAGTGAGCCGGACAGCCATCATGTTGAAACCACATTTCGGTCCTTAGCTGAAGCGGTACCTCTTCCAACAGTACTGGCAAAATATTATTGAAGAAGTTTTCTTACTTTGCTCCGTTCAAATTGCCGTCGACAAAGTATGGCCCAATACCAATCCCGCACCAAACGTTGACACTCCATGGTCGCTGATGGTTAACTTCGCGAAGCCAATGAGGGTTTTCCAGTGCCCAGTAATGCATGTTATGAACATTTATTTGTCCTCGATTCGTGAAAGTTGATTCATCGCTGAACAGAATCGACGAAACAAACCTGGGGTTTCTACTCGACCCAGGGCCCAACGACAAAGTTCTGCACGATTACGGAAATCGTCTCCTTGAAGTTGTTGGTGTAGAGACACGTGGTAGGGATGGTATTTGTGACATTTAAGAATGCGCAGAATGCTGGTTTTCGAGATTGCTGCCTCTTGCTCAATTTGTCTGGAACTAACGTCAGGGTTGTGAGCGATGACCGCCAATACCATGGTCTCTGCATTTTCACCCGTCGCAGTGTTACTTCTAATGGAATCAAACAAGATGAAATAAGTTGTATTTACTTTTTTGTAAATAGCCATTTATGCTGAAAAAAATGAACTGCTAATACAATAGTCTGCATTGTAATTCTGCCAGCTTTAGACTGTGTAACCCACTTTCAGGAAATGTGTATCCCCTCCGCTGATGTGAATTTCGCGGGTTTAAATTTAAAGGTTATGTTTGGTTTGAACCATCGCGAAACATTTTACACAAACTTGTAAACATATTCAAACTGATTGGTCAACTCCCTCTTCTTTCACAACGATACGGTTTCGTTCGCATTCCCCGATAAAGTGTTAAGGATGTTCTATTCATTTTATCCAAGTCTAATATGTTTAGGTCACCAAAATTAATTAAAACCGACAAACACTTTTATTTTGAAATGCCACTTGTCCATAAAAACATATAATAAATCAGTTAAACCTTCTATAGCAGCTAAACCTGCTATACATATTTTTTCAGATGCTATGAATGGCTTTGAAATTTTGCAGGAATTTTTGTCGCGATATTACTGACGTATCATCAAAATTTAAGCAATTTTTGTTGTTCTCAACTTACCGGGTCCTCTTTGCTGGCTGAACAGTTCCCGATGCTGTAAGTCTTCTGACTAGTCGATAATACGTCGAAACACTTGGTTGATTTCGATCAGGAAATCGTCTCGCGTATTCCCGAGATGCATTTAGTGTATTTTTATTATACTCCCCATAAATTAACACCATCAGGGGCGGCTCGTTATGTAGAGCCAAGGAGCCATGGCACTACCTGTAATTTCAAGCTCAGCAAGAATTTTTAAGTAATTCTTAGAACACTTTTTCGCCAGTTACTTTAGTCTAGAAAGATAAATCGTTCTTTCTTTATTCACAAACGGAGGGGGGCGGGGGTTTATTGTATAAGTGGCTCTACCATCAACATGTTCCACGAGCCGCCACTGAGCACCACATCTACTTTCTCGGCAACAGTGTACTCCATTATTTTTATGTACATGCAAAACTACATATTTTGATGTTGCTCCTTTCAATTTCAAATTGAAACTGAGTTTAATTTTTTTTTTTAATAAAGTAAAAACAAATTCTATTTACATGCAATTCGCAGAAATGGACATCGTTTAGGTTTTCGTTAGGCACGGGACTCAATTTATTGACCGCAACGCCAAGAGTAATTTTATTAAAAAAAGTATTTTACCTTTTTCTGCAGCCGTCCCGAAAATAAAACTTTCGGTATGATTTATTAAATCGAAAGTGCCACTTTACATAAATCGTACCGAAAGTAGTTATTTTCGGGACGATTTTGTTTCACTTTCGGAACGATTTCTATACTTTCGGGACGCTTTTTGTTACTTTCGGGACGATTTTGCGTATATATGTAGGCGGCCTTGACAAAAACATGAACTTCGTATTTAATTATGACAGCGCATGTCATATAACATTCGTGTGTGTTTTAGCTTTTTTAACATAAAAAAACGGCTGCAGAAAAAATATTGTACGTAACGCGTTCCAATAGTGATTTTACGGGACTCGTAGGAAACTTCCTACTCATCCCGTAAAATATCACTTTCGGAACTTGTTACGTAAATTACTATTTTTCTAATTGTATCACTCTTTCTCTATCATTTTCGATCGAAGCGCCATCTATAATAATTGGAGAAACGTCACAACTTGTAAACAATTTCACAAGAGAGAATTTGTTTTTAAACAGCCATTATTTTAAATTTAATTCAAGGCCAAACGCTATTTTTAACTTCTAAAACATTTTTTTACGAATACAGCGCCATCTATCAGGTATACACATTTTTTTTTTAAATAAAATCTTCCTTATTTTTTATGTTCTTTCCGAATTTGAAATAAAAAATAGGGGTTCCCATTTAAGATTTTAATTTTACCCCCCTCCCCCACCGTTTGGGGACTGGGGGGTTAAACATTTTGACATAATCGAATGTCCCCCTTCGTACTATGAAAGTTTGCCTCGGCACATTTTTTGTTAGATGCCTATTTTAACAGTTATTTCGATTTGTCACGTTAAATGGACAACTCTGTAGTAGCAACTATTCTAAATAAATTCAGAAAGTTTTACGCTTGTAGCAATTGTTTTTCTATTTTCTACCGAATTAAAAAGAAAGAACAAATATTTCTTTTTCAAAACGATTAGATATTAAAACACATAACACATATAAAAACTCAGAATGTTTAAAATACTCGACTAGTTTCACCCCATTATTTCTAGAGGAAATTTAAAATTCTCTAGAAAATGCCATAATTAGTCGAGAATGTTAAACATTCAAAATTTAAGCTGATTTTTTATTTGGTAGAATATTCATTTCATATTACTATACTTAAAACATTTCAAATGGTGCTAATTTATAATAACGGGTATGTATAAATTGGCGGATAATCTACACGTGACGATATTCTTCCAGGAATTCTAAGCAGTATATCTTAATTCTAAAATGTTGTACCATGTTTCCTGAGCTTTCACGAGGTCCTCAAAGTTTGAACATGAAGTTGTTACATATGCGTTATTATTCGTTATAAATTTACACCAAACTCTGCAAATTCGGTATTATGACTAGTTTTGAAAATTATTTGTCAGTATGTGCTATCTTTCTGGACGAAACGTGTATTTTTAACACTTCTTAAGGGGCGATGCCTACCTGCAAGACCGAAAAATCGCAAATATTCGGGATTTTTTTCTCGAAAACTAAACAAGACAGGTAAAATCGAATAAGGTGAATTTATTAGTCATATATTGGTCTTCAAAACAATTTTTTTTATATCCGCCGGAGGTCCTGGGTCCCCGCTGCACACCTCCCAGCAGATGACCTTTTAAAAGAGGCCTTTTGGGATGACACCTCCTGAAGTCGCAAAAATCATCTGAAATCAAAAATACGATGCGGGTTGCATTAAGAATGAGTAAAAGCTGTCGTTGATCGTTCGGTTTTGGAAAAAAAAATGAAATGGCGGCCTCATACTTAAAAAAGTATTTTTTCGGATCTAAAAATCTGTTTTTGTGAAAAATCGAATTTAAATAATAGGCGAAATCCGAACGATCAATGACTAGAAAAAATTGTTTCGGATAAGAGACGCAAAGAATCGGCCAAATTGAATGAAAACTCTTCGAGTTATCGGTGTCACCGACTTTGAAAATGTAGTTTCGAGATAATCGCGTTTAAAGATTTGAGATGTATTGCCGGTATTATAAGTGACTAATTGTCGGTACTTACATGGAATCATCGATCCCTGGTCCATAAGATACTCCTTCCTCGTTGATGAAGCCTTCTAGGAACTTGATTTGCCGCTGTCTGCGAAGCATTCGGGCCTCCCGGGTGTTTTCGTGCGCCTGCTGCTCAGAGACGTTGATTTGCGCGATGTCCTCTTTCTTGATGTAGCTGTGCATGTTGCGTCCGCAGTTGACTCCCATCGCCTCAAGCATCTTCAGAAGTCCAGTATGTCCCTCGTTGAACATCGTGGAGGCTGCGTATGCTGCAATCTCTACGTTCAGCTTGCCGGATGACGAGATTTTGGGACTGATTTTCCAAATCAGTTGGTTCAGACTTTCGTTGCGGTTTTGATCAAATCCTCCGACGCACCGCTCCAAGAGATCGTCCTTGCTGAGATCTGCATATATAGGTTTGATGACTTTCAAAACGTCGGCTGGCAAAAGATTGTAATCGTGATGGAAGGTGTCCAGTGTGATGCCGCCCAAACACGCTAGCTCGAGACCTATTCAAAATATCAACAAAAGGAAAACACCAGGTTACTCGCCAGGTTTCTCGCTACCAACGTATGCTGAACAAAATTTAAATAAAACAGAAAAATGAGGCGAAAATTTTAGAAAATTTAGAATTGGCCAACGCTCGCATTTGGTCAGCTATTCCTCGGCTCCTGTGCAAAATAATAAAAAAAATATAGAAAACGGGAGGTTATTCGTGATGTTTCTTGCTATGTATGGTGAACTAAATTTTAAGAAAACAGAAAAATTAGAAAATTTTAGATGTCCAAATTGACTGAACTCGCGTGTTTGGACAGATATTCCTCGGCTCCTGTGCAAAATATAAAAAAAAAAAACGGGAGGTTATTTGCGATATATTTGGCTCAAAAAGTAGGCCAACCCCATCACTCTGACGTTATTCATTGACGAACAATTAAATAAATTTAACACCCATCTACAGAAATAATGACAAATTAAAATATCAAATTGCATGATTTCAGATTTGAAATCAGCATTTCCAAAATACTCAGAATCAGTTGTAAAATCTCATCCAACAGAAAATATTTTTTTTTTATTTTGTTGCCCAGTGTTATTGAAAAACAGGACAGCCCATAAATGCGATGTTGCCTAATGTACATTTCTTTTAAGTGGCTCCTGATGTCACATGTGGCACGGTAGAATATTTTTTCATTGGTATTTTCCATTCAGAATTTTAGAAAGAATTACGCCACGTGTAGATTATGCGCCAATTTAACGTCTATTAAGCTGGCACAGCCACTTTAGCACAATCACATGGGACTGGCCTAAAAAATTAGTGCTATTTTGTTGCTAATTAGTTGCCGTATTTCCGATTTTGTTGCTCCAGCCGTTTTCGAAAAAAACAATGGCTTTGCTAGCTTAAGTTAAAGTTAGCACAGCCATACGAAAAAAAACAATAAAAATAAAAAACAAAGACATATTTTTAAACTACTATTTTGTTGCTAATTAGTCGCCGTATTTCCGATTTTGTTGCTCCAGCCGTTTTCGAAAAAAAAAAACTTTAGTTAATGTTGGTACAGCCATACAAGCAAAACAAACAATAAAAATAAAGAAACAAAGACATATTTTAGAACTACGATTTGGTTGCTAATTAGTTGCCGTATTACTGATTTTGTTGCTCCAGCCGTTTTCGAAAAAAAAAAACAATGGCTGTGCCAGCTTAAGTTAAAGTTAGCGCAGCCATACGAGAAAAAACAATACAAATAAAAAACAAAGACATATTTTTGAACTAAGAATTTGTTGCTAATTACTTGCCGTACTTCCGATTTTGTTGCTCCAGCTGTTTTCGAAAATAAAAAACTTTATTTAAAGTTGGTACAGCCATACAAGCAAAACAAACAATAGAAATAAAGAAACAAAGACATATTTTTGAACTACGAATTTGTTGCAAATTAGTTGCCGTATTTCCGATTTTGTTGCTCCAGCCGTTTTCGAAAATAAAAAACTTTAGTTAAAGTTGGTACAGCCATACAAGCAAAACAAACAATAAAAATAAAGAAACAAAGACATATTTTAGAACTACGATTTTGTTGCTAATCAGTTGCCGTAATACCGATTTTGTTGCTAATTAGTTGCCGTATTACCGATTTTGTTGCTCCAGCCGTTTTCGAAAAAAAAACAACGGCTGTGCCAGCTTAAGTTAAAGTTGGCACAGCCATCCGAGAAAAACACAATAAAAATAAAAAACAAAGACATATTTTTGAACTACGATTTTGTTGCTAATTAGTTGCCGTATTACCGATTTTGTTGTTCCAGCCATTTTCGAAAAAAAAAACAATGGCTATGCTAGCTTAAGTTAAAGTTGGCACAGCCATACGAGAAAAAAACAATAAAAATAAAAAACAAGGACATATTTTTGAACTACGAATTTGTTGCAAATTAGTTGCCGTATTTCCGATTTTGTTGCTCCAGCCGTTTTGGAAAAAAAAACTTTAGTTAAAGGTACAGCCATACAAGCAAAAGAAACAATAAAAATAAAGAAACAAAGACATATTTTAGAACTACGATTTTGTTGCTAATTAGTTGCTGTATTACCGATTTTGTTGCTAATTAGTTGCCGTATTACCGATTTTGTTGCTCCAGCCGTTTTCGAAAAAAAAAAAACAATGGCTGTGCCAGCTTAAGTTAAAGTTAGCACAGCCATATGAAAAAAAACAATAAAAATAAAAAACAAGGACATATTTTTGAACTACGAATTTGTTGCTAATTAGTTGCCGTATTTCCAATTTTGTTGCTTCAGCCGTTTCGAAAAAAAAAACTTTAGTTAAAGGTACAGCTATACAAGCAAAAGAAACAATAAAAATAAAGAAACAAAGACATATTTTAGAACTACGATTTTGTTGCTAATTAGTTGCCGTATTACCGATTTTCTTGCTCCAGCCGTTTTGGAAAAAAAAAACAATGGCTGTGCTAGCTTAAGTTAAAGTTGGCACAGCCATACGAAAAAAAACAATAAAAATAAAAAACAAAGACATATTTTTGAACCACGAATTTGTTGCTAATTAGTTGCCGTATTACCTATTTTGTTGATCCAGCCGTTTTTGAAAAAAAAACAATGGCTGTGCCAGCTTAAGTTAAAGTTAGCACAGCCATACGAAAAAAAACAATAAAAACAAAAAACAAAGACATATATTTGAACCCATGATGTAAATACACATATATATATACCTAAATGTTTAGAAATCCTTTTATTTAATTAAATTATTTCTTTTATATTAAGTATGACTTTACTTCCCAAACATGTTATGTCATTCATACATTATAAGAGATAAATAGGAAGCCCATCAATGCGTGTAAATACAATTGATATTTATTTTTTTGTTACTCTACCTAAGAGAATAAACTGGTACAAAAAAGATATTTGTTGCTCGCTACATTTCAGTATCAGGTTGCTAATGCTTGCAGTCTTCTTTTGCAAAACAGCTACGTCAACGACTAGGAAACAGTAACACATTACTACTCTAAGTATGTCAAAAACCAATTTAAGAATCAAAGCCTTTGTTTTTTTTTGAATGGTTGACTTTCTTTTAACTGGCATATTCATGTTTTTTTTTTCAAAACAGCTACAACAAAAAAAATCAGAACACAGCAACTTTGTAAGAATGTGTCTTTGTTTTCCATTTTTTCAGTTTGTATCCTATGGCTGAGACATCTTTGTCGGGATATAACACATCCGTTGTTTTTCTTATTGGCGGAAGTAACAAAATCGGGAATCAGCAACAAATTGGCAACAAATTTGTAGTTCAAAAATATGTCTTTGTATTTTATTTTTATTGTTTTTTTTTTGTATGGCTGTGCTAACTTTAACTTAAGATAGCAAAGCCATTGTTTTTTTTTCGAAAACGGCTGGAGCAACAAAATCGGAAATACGGCAACTAATTAGGAACAAAATCGTAGTTCTAAAATATGTCTTTGTTTCTTTATTTTTATTGTTTGTTTTGCTTGTATGGCTGTACCAACTTTAACTAAAGTTTTTTTTTTCGAAAACGGCTGGAGCAACAAAATCGGAAATACGGCAACTAATTAGCAACAAATTCGTAGTTCAAAAATATGTCTTTGTTTTTTATTTTTATTGTTTTTTTCTCGGATGGCTGTACTAACTTTAACTTAAGCTGGCACAGCCATTGTTTTTTTTTTTTTCGAAAACGGCTGGAGCAACAAAATCGGTAATACGGCAACTAATTAGCAACAAAATCGTAGTTCAAAAATATGTCTTCGTTTTTTGTTTTTATTGTTTTTTTCTCGTATGGCTTTGCTAACTTTAACTTAAGCTAGCACAGCCATTGTTTTTTCGAAAACGGCTGGAGCAATAAAATCGGGAATACGGCAACTAATTAGCAACAAAATAGCACTAAATATTTAGGCTAGTCCCATGTGATTGTGCTAAAGTGGCTGTGCCAGCTTAATAGACGTGCCAATTTATACACAACCCATATTTATTTTTGTTTTTTAGATTCAACTTGTTGCCATTGTCGTCAAATCTCAAACATTATTAAACCATCAGCAAACCGTTTGTGATAAAGCCGACGACGTATTTATTGCTTTGATGGATCAACCTGAATTAAGTAAGCGAGCAATGATTTTGTCACATCAGGCAAAGTGCAGATTTTCTAAAATTTCAGCGGCCACATTTTTTGATGTTAGCTACAGTGCAATTTTTGCAGTTTTCAATTTGTTTATAACTTATGTGATTGCTGCGGTTCAATTAATAACACCAAATGGATGCTAACTACGTATTATTGACAGATATTCGTTTACGAATGATGATAAACCAATTCGTTGACGAGTACAACAACTTTATTATAATGGCACTTGGCTACGTATAGCCCGTTCTCCGGAATCTGACGGCTGTGGTCGTAAAAGAGGTTCGGAGCTCGGTAAGTAGGGAACGTAATATTTATTCTCTCAAACCAATCTTTGTTGAGAAGTACTGGTGTAAAAGTGCGTATACCGATCGGAGCGAAGGACAGTAATAAATGTATGGGATGCAATTAGACGAACCACCAATACCTTTTCTTCGAGGGTGCGTCGATCCTCAGGGCGGACCGACCGTTTTATGACCTCGGCCGCCAGATTTCACCGAAACGGCTATACCTAATCTTGTCCTTGGACGTGGTGTCTCTACAAACATACACAAAGAGTTGGCTATTCGTGTGATTTTATCAAACAACATTGCAATTTTAACTTATTGTTAGTCACAATTAACCTTTCTCTTACAATCACAAATTTTACCAGAATTTTTTTGGCACTCCTATGGATCCTTGCCTTTTCTAGAGGGATTTTCATAAAGCACAAGCCTCGGCCTTGAGCAGGCTCCGGACGACCCTGACCTAGCACATCATATTCCCAGACTACGAAGCCGGCTAGGTGAAGGCTGCTTCTAGTAGATATAAGCAGAAGGCTGAATTGAAATAATAAACACAAAATTACAGCGATAAAATAAAATAATGAATACATTCAACAAACAAGCAAGAAAAATAGCAAAGTATTTACAAATGTAAGAAAAGTATTTACAGGATGGCACAGAAAGTATTAACGTAAAACGAGTGAATTATTTTGACGATCACAAGGCTAGCGAGCATCTACTACAAGTGATCTCATTTAGTACTTTAAATTTCTACGTTTTTTCCGTTCTCCCGTTATTAATGGTTCTTGTCTTGCGTTTAGTAGTATTTAGTAAATAATGCAGAATTTATGTTGTGAACACTGCTTTTTGTGTAGACTTGTGATCTATCTTTTAGAAGACATTAAAAAACATTGAAAAACAGAAAATAGCGTTTTGATTATACTGAACATTTGTACCTTCTTTGATCCATACTATTTTTATCAAGTGCGTGGGCGTTCGGGCACTGCACCCTTGCATTCAAAATTATATCCAAAACTCGAAATCTCAAAAACGGTTAGGTTTGGTTAAGGTTTGCTTAAGGGGATAAGTGCCTCCGGTTAAACCAGAAGATAATCGGTGCGGGGAAAGACGAAAGTGGGACGGTCGCACAGAGGGGTATTTGACTCAAAAAACCGGACAAAATTATTTTTCAGTTTCATTTAACATATAAGTCATAAACAGCACTATTTATAATAAATTTGAATTTTTAGGTAATGTACTTTGGAAGATGCAAAGAGTCATGTAAAAGCTACTTTTTCAGAAAAAGGTGTAAAAAAATAAAATAAGACAAATCTAAGTATGACAGTATATTTATCGCAGGAGAGCTAAAATAGCTATCCACTATTCAGAGGATGAGTCTCATCCTTCTTCATTAAAGGAATGATCTGTTTCTTCCAACAATTCTGCCGCATTTTCGTCTTCGTTGGAAGCCTCAATTTCACTTGGCAACAACATTTCCATGGCTGTTGCGCTAAATGGCTTCGATCTCTTTGGTGGTTTTGGTCTTATACTGCTCATTGAGGGATCTGATGTAAGAAGTAACCTATTTGAAACATCTTGGTTACACTGTTCTCGAGAAAATTTTCGAGAGAAATTTTGACGAAATTGCCGGAAATGTTTATTTCTTGCCTCAGCTGCTTCTTCCGACAAGGTTCCAATAGGAAATATGGCATGTTAAACCACAAGAGGTCCCTGAATAAGTACCTTATGTAGAGTGGGCGACATAGGATGCCAGGAGTGTAACTTGGTATACAGTATTGCTGAGTTTGTCAACATTTATTTTATGCCCACTGGAAATTACTTCTAAGATATTACCAAATCTTTCAATTAACCTGCAATCATTCCCAGCTATTTCTGAAGACACTTGTGGTTTCTCAAAAAATCTTCGGCTAGTAGTCCCATCATTGGAGTTGCCGTAGCCAGCTTTGGGAACATCAACATGAGACCAGGCCGAGTTCTAAATTTTTCTTGAATCTCTTTTTTTCTTAGAATAACAATATCTTTATCGGTCTTGCCATTTCTGTACAGATATCTTGTAGGAAAGATGGAGCAAAGTTTCAAAAAATCGCATCCTTGCGTGTAACACAGATAAGCCGAATTTAAGATTGTCAAAGTCCATTTCTTTGGACGCGGATGTTGCTAAATTATTAAAATCTTAGGAAGTTGCCTTACAAATATAACACCTCATTGTCGACTTTGTTTGGGCAGATGAATTACAAACTTTGTCGTCAACCATTGTAAACAGCATCGAATGTTTTATTGTCACATCTCTTGCATTTGCTACCTTTGTCTCCTCTAATTGAATGATTTTATCATAGAAATATTGTATTTCCTCGTTAGTAATGTCAGAAGTTTCGTGAACAAATCTGATTCTCATTGGTCGGCAATAGCGTGGCGAGGATGGTGTCGGGTTTTGCCAAATCACCCTTTTACTGCTGCCACAGTTGAAGTGGCACCAGTGACGACTGAAAAATGTTTGCATCAGAATCTGTATATTTTTAAAATTTTTGTTTGTATTCAGTCTGTTTCGAACCATCGCAGCCCCATTTGCAAATCAGCTCCAAGGAAACTATTTCTTCTATTGAAAGACTTCATCCAGGTATATCAGCAAGCGTTGTGATGTATGATTTAGTAAATCTTGCAGTCGGACTTCTGCATGCGTTACAGTCACTTGACAACTCTCTTGGATTGGATAACAAATCTTTCTTGGCTCTTTGCAAATCACTATAGCATGGATATAATTATTTGTCACTGGTCTTAATTATCTCATACTGTTTTCTCGATAGAGACGCTTCTACGAAAATTGACAGCACTTGAATAGGTGTTAGTTGAGGTCTTGATGGTGTGCTGCTGCTTTTATAGCTTTTGAGATATTTAATACCTCTGGTAGGCGATGTGATAATATCCTTGACGACTTTTGCAGCCTCCTTATTACCAGCCTCTGTAAGTTTCATTTGAGTAGCATATACAAGCTCATTTACTTCTTTCCCTTCTCTGAGAGATTGAATTTTGCGCCTTTTACTGCGATCACACAAGTCATCGAACGCTTTTGATCGACGACCCTGCTTACTTGTATATTTGACAGGTATTTAAACGACAACCAATCGCTATTTTTTTTTCAAGAAACCATGTTCAGTTCTGTTAGCAGCACATCACCTAGTCTTTATTTCCGTCTTAACATAAGAAAATTTGTGTAAAAACTCTTTTTTTGTTCAATTGGAAAAGTGGGTTTGTTAATTATCTCATTCTCCAAAAAATTCAACTTTTTGGCAAATTATCTTTCCGTTCTTTCTTTCTCCATATTAAAACATGATATTTTAATAAAAAGTGAATAAATAAATGTTTTTTGTACAGTGACATTGCCAAAGAGAAGAGAGAAACAAATATACAATAGGCAATTTTCGGCACCCAATCTTTAGTTAACCTAAGAAAGGGATGGTCATTTTCGGTTAATTAAAAATAAAATGGCTCGGAAACTCCCGGAAGTACTACAAAAACTATAATACATATACCGGGTGTGGCACTTAAGACGCCTCGGACCATAGCTCCTTTACGATAAAAGCTATCGAAAAAAATCTAAGAACAAAGTGGTGCATAGTTACCGTCGCTATCTTTCAAAAATATTTTTAATCATCAGTGGCGTGCCGTACTCCAGTGGCGTACCAAACTTATGTTTTTTTAAATGGAATGCCCTATTTTTTATTGCAGATTTGGAAAGTGCTCGACGAGTACTTATTTTTTTATCTAACATGTTATACCCTTCACTTTAGCGGTTTCGCTGTTATAACCCCTTCTTTCAAAATTGCGCCCCATTTTTGAGATTTTTTTGTAGAGAAACTAATTGACGCCGGCGCCTAAATTTTGAATTGAGGTACAGGTTAAGACCTCGTATACCTTCACATAATTTTTTTTCGGGTAATTTAGGGAAAAAAAATAATTTTTGGTTGATCTTCGCATGTTGTCATTTTTTCCGAAAATTTCAAATGGCACCCCCCTAAAAAAATTACGGCGTTGTACAGCCAAAACTCTAAATTTTTCATTGGTGTAAAAAAAAAACAGATTGCATAACAAAATTTCGGAGAAAAAAGGAATTTCATCGCAAATGTCGGGAAACGTTTTCCATTCCCAAGTGTGCCATGAGAAAACAAATACACAAATACGGTCAACATAATAGTATGTACCTATTTATTCAACATGATATGAAAAATGCAGATAAAGAAAACTAAATGTTCGAAATGACGACCTTCCTGCTACAGGCATAACCGAAACTTCGACTCACTGGCTCTAGACACTGCCCTAAGGACTTCTGGTGATATACCGCGGATTCTCTCCCTCATATCCTCGACAGTAGTTGGTACCGTCCTGTAAACCTTGTCTTTGATATGGCCCCAAAGGAAGAAGTCAAGGTGTGAGGTCTGGTGATCTTGGCGGCCACCTCACAGGACCCCCACGACCAATCCAGGAGTCCGGAAACGTTTCATCGAGAAATTCCCGAACGACACAGCTATTATGTGCAGGAGCTCCACCGTGCTGGAAAACTATCTGTCGAAGAGAGGCTAGAGGGACATTTTCCAAGAGATCATCCAAGTCGTCGCGAAGGAACCTCAAATAACTGTTGCCGTTCAGGTGCCCCTCGATGAAATAAGGACCCAAAAGGTGTTCTCCAAGTATGCCTCCCCAAACATTCAGCGATTATCTTTGCTGGTGGTTTATCATTCGCATGGCTTGTGGGTTTTCATCGGCGTAATAATGGTAGTTGTGGCGATTGACATGCCCATTTCTATGGAATGTTGCTTCATCAGAAAATAATACGCGCATAAGAAATGATTGCTCCTGCTCAATTTTGTTGATAGCCCACATGCAGAAATTTTGCCTCGCATGAAAATCTTGAGGTTGCAATTCTTGGTGCAGTTGAATCTTAAATGGATGGAATTTGTACTTTTTAAGAACACGATGTACGGATCGCGTTGAAATATCGTGATTCCTACTAATATCACGGATACTGGTATGAGGATCTTCAATAACTGCCTCCAGAACCTGCAGTTCATTATTTTCGGTAATAACTGCCTTCTTTCTAACTCTCCTTGGCCGTTTCACACTTCCCGTAGTAGTAAATCTCTCCAACACTTTTTGAAACGCACGTTCATTTGGATGTGCCCTATGCGGATATCTCGCAGCGTACACTCGTGATGCCAAGAAACAATTCTTGTTACATTCTCCAAGAATAAATATCATGTCAACCATTTCCTCTTGAGTTCGGAACATTTTTAGAACGTTTATCAAAAATGACTTATGGCTGCTATTGACGTCTAATAATTTACTTTGACAATTACCAATCTTTTGTTTTCTCATGGCACACTTGGGAACGGAAAACGTTTCCCGACATTTGCGATGAAATTCCTTTTTTTCTCCGAAATTTTGTTATGCAATGTGTAATTTTTTTTACACCAATGAAAAATTTAGAGTTTTGGCTGTACAACGCCGCAATTTTTTTAGGGGGGTGCCATTTGAAATTTTCGGAAAAAATGACAACATGCGAAGATCAATCAAAAATTATTTTTTTTCCATAAATTACCCGAAAAAAAATTATGTGAAGGTATACGAGGTCTTAACCTGTACCTCAATTCAAAATTTAGGCGCCGGCGTCATTTAGTTTCTCTACAAAAAAATCTCAAAAATGGGGCGCAATTTTGAAAGAAGGGGTTATAACAGCGAAACCGCTAAAGTGAAGGGTATAACATGTTAGATAAAAAAATAAGTACTCGTCGAGCACTTTCCAAATCTGCAATAAAAAATAGGGCATTCTATTTAAAAAAACATAAGTTTGGTACGCCACTGGAGTACGGCACGCCACTGATGATTAAAAATATTTTTGAAACATAGCGACGGTAACTATGCACCACTTTGTTCTTAGATTTTTTTCGATAGCTTTTATTGTAAAGGAGCTATGGTCCGAGGCGTCTTAAGTGCCACACCCGGTATATATTTATGATGTAAAATTTCATGAGGCTGTCATGCGCTTATAAAAATGACAATATCTATTAATTTTGTGTCATTATTTTGAAATAAATAAGTTATATGAATAGAACATACCTGGCTCCATAGTATCCATAATAAAAATAATCTCTTTAAACTTTACAACTTGCCTTAAAAGATTACCGATTACGGATCTTTGAAATCGTTCACTTGCTATTTTTCACGTGCTCGTTGCAAAACGCTAAGATACCGTCAAACTACGACTTGTCGCAATTCAGTTAAAACAAAACGGCGCTCGACTTTTGTTCTCTAAGCATCTAGGCACTCTTCGGCGTGAACAATTTCCGGGAATTATTTCCTTTGTTTCCATTTACTTTTGTCCGATTTTTAGGATCAAATACCCCTATGTGGGTCGGTTCCATCTTCTCTCATTATCTATGTTGTATTGCTGCCTTTATACAACTAAATGTCAGAGCCGCATTGTGCGGCCCAACTGCGCGCTTGCCTTCCAACTCGATCATCCCATGACATCCAAAAATAGTATATTATTAAACGAGTGAGAAAGTTGGCAATGGCCAACTTCCTCACAAGTTTAATACTATACTTTTTCGCATTATATTAAATAATTACCTAAAGATTTTTCTGTTTTTGTTAAATTATAACGAAGAATTTTTCTCATATTTGGAAATTGAGGCATTCCGCTGACAGAATTAGGATGTTCATGAATTCATGTTTTCAATGGTAACCGTAGTAACAAAACAATTATGGTGGAGCACAGGCTTCTACTTAATAGCGGCACTCACACGTACGCGCAGTCCCGCACGATTGGACTGGCCGTTTCCAATCCCGGGCATAGGAACGTACGTGTAAATGCAAGAACACCGCACAATATAAAAACGTACACTTTTTGTCTCCGCCCGTCTCGCACGGGATTAGATCCTTGAAAATTTTTAGCCTGCTTAAAATTCTACGCGCCACTCCAATCGCGACAGATATAACACAGTTTTGGCATTCACACAATAGAATTTGTCCTGTACGGCCTGTTGAACACTCCACTGGAGAAATTTTGACGTTTATGAATACGTGTTTATATAAACAAATGGCAACCATAACAACAACTAAACTGTTGGGCGATGAAACTGCAATCATTTGATTGTGGAGAAAATTATTCAGTCGAGTAATGGACAACTTTCTCAATGAAAAATGACAACGTTTATATTATTTAATAAGATGGGAAAAATGTTATTATCGTACCAATGGGCGCGTTTGTCAGAATTTTCAACTGTCAACATGTTTATTTTCATTTTCGCTGAATGTTGGTATTTGATGAACGCTACTTCGGCCATTCTGATTGCAGTGGTTTTATTGTGTACTTTTATTATAATTTAAATTAAGCTATTTACATAAAAGTATTTACTTTCTTATCAATCAAAAATTCGTGCATTTTCACAATTTGAGTTACTTGATAAATTATATTTTTATCATAAGACTTTGTTAATCTCCATGACTTCGACAACTCCAACGCTTAATTCCAAGATTCCAACACCAATGAGGTCTAATTTGTACGCTTGGAAAAATTGACGAACTTGTTCACGATCAACAGTACGTTCATTAGAAAATACCCCAACGGTTGGCAGTAATCTCCCAACTGTTTTGTCTCATGAACGCGCTCAATGTTATTTATTTTGACCATTTTTTTACTCTCTCCGTACGAAGTAGAAACTATTATTTTCATGATTTTTATCAAATTTGAAATTTCAACGAAAAAATTTAACATTTCTGTGTGTCTGCTGCGTGTCGGTCTGTGGGCCCTGTGTCTCGTATTGGATAAGCATTTGAAGATAAATAAAAACTGAACATCTTTTATTTTAAATACAAGAAAACGAAATGTAGCCTGAATATATGAATATTCAACCTGTTCGTTAATCTGCAAAGCAAAAAATTAAGTCTTACTAAGACTATAAATAAATAACTTATTGAAACAACTACTTCCCTGGCTAGTGCCACGCCGGATATTGAATGATACAAAAGAAATAGTCTTAGTAAGACTTAATTTTTTGCTTTGCAGATTAACGAACAGGTTGAATATTCATATATTCAGGCTACATTTCGTTTTCTTGTATTTATCTAATGCTTTCTGCAACAAGTAAAGTTGTTTCTAATTTGTTTATCTTTTATTTTGTAAATATTTTTCAAAAAAACTTAAAAAAATGAATAATATAATATTATAATAGTTCTTAATAGTTAATGTACGAGAAAGTATTGTGATCGTGAAAATTTTTTCAAATTTTGTTTTTTACGGAAAAATTCATTTTGTAGTCCCTAGAGGCGATTTCAAAGATTTCTGGAAATAAAATGTATCTGTGCGTGTGTGTTATGTGTATATGTGTGTGCGCTGTATCTTAAAAAGTGATAGAGCAGCTAATATGAAACATTGAACATACGGCTTATTTGACAAACTGAAGAACTGAAAAGCTTTTGGTAAAATTTCGTATACCGGAAATGGATGTTTACCTTAACTATTTTTGTTTTTTCTTCAATAATTTTTTTAATATTATTATTAAAATATAACAAAAACATTTAAACAAATATTGAACACAACAAATAAATGAACATCTTTTGTTTAATAATAATAATAATAATAATAAATACAGTTTATTGAAACTCATAAGAGCTACAAATGGCCATCGCCCGAGGTCTTTTAGCCTATTAACACTAGCTACAGTTGTTGTTAGTAACATTATTCTTAAAATAGTTGTTATAAATGTTATATGACATTACATGTTATTTTTAAGATATTAAACTTAGTGAGACTTGTTAGTTAATGCTTATAACTACTCTCTCGTGCACTCTATGATCATTTCAAAAATTGTTTTTTCCGGAAATTTATATGCATGATGCATATTTCTGTCCCTCTGCAACATTATTTTGTTCAATATTTCGTGATTTGCGTTACGAGCAATTTTTTTTATTAATTGTTGCGATCTTAATTCGAACTTTGGGACATTGGTTAAGTTATATAGGAGGATGTTGGGTGGGTTGTGTAGTGGATTGTTCGGATGTCTGATGCGGGTTATAATCCGTAGACAGGACGTTTCTGCTACAGATAGATTACGTTTGACGGTGGATCGGGATGTGGAGAATAGGATTTGTCCATAATCTATCACAGGCCTACAAATCATTTTATATATGAGTGTTTCAGTTTTTGTGCTGATGCCTTTGTTTTTGTACGTTAAGCGCCTAAAACATTTTGCCCGTGTCTGTGTTTCTTTTTAATTAGCGTACTATGCTGACCGAAAGACAGTTTGTTGTCAAAGGTAATTCCGAGATATCTTATTGTGGTTGATGGTTTATGGTTGTTAATGTTTATTGAAGGCGAATTTATTAAGCTCGTTCTCTAAAATATTAGAAGCAGTAATGTACCGAAGATTGGTAAATTTCTTCAAGTGTAACAATTTATTTTCTGCTAGTCAACATGGTTTTCTATCCGGAAAGAGCGTAGACACAGCTCTCTTTGACTATACCACTTCTATCCTTTCAGCATTTGATGAAAGAAATCTTGCCTGTGGAATTTTTCTGGATTTAACCAGAGCTTTTGACTGCATAGAACATGAAATATTATTAACTAAATTACATCATTACGGTGTAAGAGGTATTGCACAGCAGTGGCTCCACTCCTATCTTTCGGGACGGAGCCATGCTGTTAAAATTCGTCGTGACGGCGTGGATGTTCGTTCAGGGGTTCTGCCTGTGGGTATGGGCCTTCCGCAGGGCAGTATTCTGGGTCCATTATTGTTTGTCATTTACGCTATTGATCTTGCAGTTACTGTAGGTGATAATAAAATCATCAGTTATGCTGATGATACGAATTTGTTTTTCAAGGGTCCAAACCTACCTGATATACTGAAAAAAGCAGGTACTACTTTGGATAAGGTCAAAGAGTGGCTGATAATTAATAAATTAGTTCTAAACGAAAAAAAAACTAAAACTATATTGTTTAAGACAAACCAAGTGTTGCAAACCCCATCTACGTCAAATTTTGGTGGACATAAATGGCATTTCAGCAACAGCACAAAATTTCTCGGAATATTCCTTGATGAAACTCTAAATTTTAAAGAACACTTAGAATATCTATGTAGCAAACTAAGCAAAGTCTGTTACGCATTAAGAGTATTGTCTAGGACGGTAGAGAGCAACGTGACCAATCTGGTTTACGCAGCAAACTTTTGTTCACTTCTCAGGTATGGAATACTATTTTGGGGTCTATCTACTAATGCGGATCGGGCATTTATCATTCAGAAAAGGGCCATAAGAATTATTACTAAAATTAGTTCTCGTGATTCATGCAGAGGAGTATTTAAGATGAACAAACGTTTAACTTTGATGGGTGTATATGTACACGAGTGTGCCAAATTTTGGTTTAAAAACAAACATAAATTTGAGAAATGCGCCTCAACATCACTTCATTTAACAAGAAATTGTAGCTATAATTACCCAAACCATAGGCTAAATAAATTGGAAAAAGGTGCATATTATTCATGCTTAAAAATAATCAATCATCTTCCGAGTAGAGTTAAATCTATTAAAAATTATCCTGAATTTAAAAATATTGTATATAACCTGATATGTGAAGTTGAACCATACACAATAACTGAATTTTTTGATGTTAGATTAACTTAGCTTTTTAATTTTGTCTATTGTGCTTTGACTTGTTTCTGTAACCAAACATCCACTATTTTGTGTATTCTCGTATCTACAGAAATAAATGTATTATTATTATTATTATTATTATGGGATGAACAATTTAGACTTTTCGGGGTTTAGTTTAAGTCGCCACGTACGATACTAGTCACTTATTTTATTTGTATATTAGTTGCATTATGTATGTTTGCGCCGTGTGCTATCAGACAGTTGTCATCCGCGAATTGCAGCATATAGGCTTGGTTGTCCAGAAAGTGGGGATCCACATCATAGATATCATGGCACAATACATTAAATAATAATGGTGAGAGTGGGCATTGTTTAAAAATATTTTTCTTAAAATCATTGTTATTCAAGAAAAAAAAAATGTTTTATTTTTATTTTTGGTTTATAATTATGAAAAGATTATAGCAAATTTATATAAATAATAATTGTAGGCAATGCCAAAATGAACAACTTATAAATAATACGTTTTTTTAATCTCTTTGGATTTTGAGTAATCAGACTGTTAGAACTTAAAGTATAATTTGTCATCTTTCAAAATTTTGACGCTTATACGTCAGTTTCATCCGACTGTACAAAACTCGATGTACATTTAACATATGATTTAAATTGAAAATTAATATAAATAACTGTTATATCATTAAGTCGGAGAAAGTAACATGATGGCCACATCACAATTTTTTTTAATTTAAAAAAATGTTTAATGAAAACCGTTAAAAAGCGAAATAATGTTTGTATGCCAATATCTCCTTAGCAACGAGTTGCGTTAAGATACATTTAACAACACTAGTGTTGTTAAAGGTACCTTAAATTGCGTGTTAATCTCGAGTCAAGAAAAAAACTAGACAATTATTAATTTGCATCGTATGAGATATCTAAGGTAATTCCAAAAAATGGTGATGTGGCCATCATGTTACTTTCTCCGACTTGTTGGTATCATTTATATTTGTGCTTTCATGATTTATTTTCAATTTAAATCATATTTGAAATGTACATCGAGCGTTTTGTAAACTCGGATGAAACTGACGTTTAAAATTATGAAAGATGTAAAAATTATCCTGCAAGTTCAAAAACTCAGTATACTCAAAAATGAAAGCGATTTCAAAAAAACTCATTCCTTATAAGTTGTTCATTTTGGCATCCTCTACAATTATTATTAACATAAAATTGCTGTAACTATTATCGTTTCATAATTATAAACCAAAAATGAAAATAAAATTAATAATTTTTTTTCTCGAATAACAATGATTTTACGAAAAATATTTTAAAACAAAAAATGTTCATTTATTTGATGTCTTCAATATTTGTTTAAATGTTTTTGTGATATTTTTCATATTTAAGAAAATATTGGCAAAAAACAAAAAAACAGTTAAGGTAAACACCCACTTCCGGTGTACGAAATTTTACCAAAAGCTTTTCAGTTCTTCGGATTATTAAATAAGACTTATGTTCACAGTTTCATATTAATTGCTCTATTGTGCACACACGCACCCACACAGATACAAATGTTTTTTTCCGGAAATTGTTGAAATGGCATCTAGGGACCTCAAAACGGAAATTTCCATAAAAAAAAATTTGGAAAAAAATCACGATCACAATACTTTCTCGTAATTCGTAACGGAGAAAGTAAAAAATGGTAAGCCTAATTTTGTTGGCGAAACTCCTGAAATTTCTATATAATATTTGTTATTTATAATGATTTGGCCACTATGATTTAGGGCTGCTATGGATCTTTTCTAAACAGAAAAGGTATGTCAGATTTGGCACATTATAATATAATGGATATTGAAGAAGTGGATAGTGGCAAAATAGAGAAGAGGACATATGGATCATAGTAGAAGATCATTTTATACTAGAGAACTCCGCCCTTCAGGTTGTCGCTAAGCTTAATTGTATGGATTTCAATATCACAAACTCGGTTTTTATCACTTTCGAAAAGTTTGTCATCGAATTTCGATTTCACTTCACGCAAGTTTCCGATTCTGTTTCTATCACCAATCGAGTTTCGAATAACGTCAATCGAAAAGTAGGGTTCAAACGAAATCATCGTCAATCAGCTGTCATTTCCAAGGCACTCTTTTCCAAAAGCAGGATTTTTGGCACATCCATTAAACTGCTAAACCAAACCCCAACACATGACACATCACCGTAATCAGAAAAAAAATCTGTATTTGAAAATGTAAAAATACAAGATGGCGCCCGTTAGAAAAAAACAAAGTTGATGATGTTTCCCAAAAATCGAAACGTCGAATTATTATTATTATATCACCACGTTGTAGAGCGTACAAAGTGGCAATGATAAAGTGTCAATTGTTTTGAAGTATCTCTATAAATAGTCTCGTAAAAAAATAAAAACATTTTTTGAAAATTTCTATTTTTTTCTTCGGAAGTAGTCGGAGTATTTTATGTTTCAAAACGGCATTATGTTACACTCCAGATTGGGCAACTTTGCCCTAATTTAACCGACCTTTTGTATCTCTTCAAATAACCGAGATCCCCATGCTTGAGCTCCAAAAACGGGCACCCTGTATACAAGGTAAAACAGATTTTGAGTAAATAGTAACATCCATTGTAATTGAAGAAAACAAAACGAAAATGCATATAGAGGTTGGATGGCTATGAAACGGAAAATGCATTCGCCGCTTTGTTATACTTTAGGGCAGTCATATTGTAGACGAAGCGGCAATACCGCCTAACCGCCATTTGGACCAAAATTGAGATTTTTACATCAATCTTTTCCCAGAAAGCTATAAATTAATTGTTCTGCCTCTTCTTTCAAATTTGGTAAATGTGAAATAGGCGGTACTGCCGCTTCACCGGCGATATTTAGATATTAATCCGGTTGAAAATAGATAACTGCTGCTAAATATACCTTATTTTGTCTATCACACATAATTGAAATGTTGAATTTATTGAACAAAGAGCTACAAGGAGAAAACAGCAATCTTATGTCTTGCAAAGAGGCCATTACTGCTTTTCTTGGGAAAGTCAAGCTATTCTGGAATAAAGTCGGGCGATGTGTTCTAATACAAGTTTCATAATAATAATTATAATATAATATTTTTTTCATATCATATAAATGCATTGAAATTTAAAATATATAATATATGAGAGATAATCAAGTCAATTGCATTCTGATATGCAACTCGGGTTCAGTCATCTGCTTGACATAATTATACCAAACTGGGTGGTCGATCCATTTGAGGTAAATGTCGTTGAAGTAGATATCACATTACAAGAATAATAATAGTTTGAGAATAGGCAACATTGTTTTTCTATAGCATTTCCTACTTCGTATACGGTGGAATCTAATATTAGTCGAGTTCTTCATTTGTTATTAAAAGCTCGTAATCATCTTGATATTGAAAACTGAGGTGGTCTCTGATTACCACTAACAACACTCCAACTTATTCGTATGCCACGGCGGTCTGGAAGGCACTTTAAATGAAAGGGCGTTGTACCTGATTTTTTATTGTTCTGGGGCATTTCTGGGGTTGTTAGGAAGTCTATCCAATGGTTTCTGAAATCGGGACCCCGGCACTTTTTTGAAAACCGGTTTTTATGTAATTTTTGTAACATTTACGGTTCCATGTTACACCAGACCTTATATTCTGTGCGGTTTTGCCTTTTCCTTGCTCTGCGAGCTTTTTTCACAGAATTCAATGAACGCGACGTAAAAATAAAGAGTTTACGAACGAATTATTGAACTCGGGGCCCCAATGAGGAGATTTGTTTATTTACTGGTGAAGATATTTTGTAAACAAAAGCCTTTTTTATAACATGCGCCAGTCTTTTGCATTCTGCCAACGAATATAGAACTCTTTCTGGAGTTGATAATCCATAAAAAAAAATTCTTAATTTAGAAAATGTTTCGGATAAAGAAATTAAATCGTGGTGCCTCTCACAAGAAAATCGAGAACGAATTTGTTTATTGTGTTTAAAAAAGAGTGAACGGTTTATAAAAATCAAAGGGGCTTTGCAAGTGAGGGTTCACCGATTATTGAAATTCGATTTAACGGAGTCTTTACCGAGTGTTCTGTGCTGGGCGTGTAAGACAAAATTGTACCGTAATTGTGCTATTCACGATATTGGCAAAAAATTTAATTTACCAGACTACTCTTCTTTCCGTAATCAAAGAACACACAAGGTCAAAGATTGTGGACAATAAATAAATGCCTTTGCTATTTGTGTGAACTGATTAGATCTCGAAGTGTTACGTTAATGCAACAGACGGGTAGTTCTTCAGGTATATCCGCTGGTCTCAAAGTAGCAAGAGTGGTTTCGACCACTATTTGCCATGAAACAAAATGTGTGAAATGCTTAACTAATATGCAGAAGGGTAAGAAATACGTCTGCACTCTTGAAACTCGCGTAACCAACATAGCAAATTATGCGTCCGATTTGGATAAAAAAAATGCCAACAGATTTTGTCAAAAATATTAAAGTCGACCGCAGAAAAGCAAGCACCTGTAACTGGTACTGAAAAAAAACGAAATACGTTTAAGTCAATATCATGGAAAACAACTACACCTTTCAATAAACACAATATCCACCGTCCAACAGGTCAATAATCATCAGATTTCTTTGGAGACTGTGTCAAAAATCCAGAATAGTTTTAATTTGAGCTACAACCAGATGAAGGGGGTTACCTCTATGTTGCGCAGTGCTACCAACAATAGGAATATGTTTGAAAGTCACCTGGATCCGAAACTTTGTTCCAGGAACCACCTTGTGGACCAATTCTTTGACGTTCAGTCTTTAGATTTTGTAAATATGAAAGCCGATGTTCAAATCAGTGCCAGTAGCTTATCGTAAAGACTTAGATGGACTGATTCAGCTAGTGAATGAAGAGAAAATATTGACACTTTGCTTAAGTTTGGTATTGGTGGGGGTGGCGGCTTTCTGAAAATCTGTTTTTCAATCCATTCGTTAACTCTGTCCACCGAAGTTCTTGATAAATCGCCAAGTAAAAAGTGCAAGGATTCAGGCGTAAAAAAAATTGATCGTCCTAGCCATTGCTCCGAATACCCAAGAAAGCTATGGGAACATTTCAAAATTGTGGGATTTGTTGCAGATAAACCACTTCAGTAGCATTATAGCAACTGACCTGAAGTTTCAAATATTTTACTGGGAATAATGATTCTATTTTTGAAAATCATCAAATAACTCCTGCTGCAAACAATTTAGTGACAAGTGTGACATCAT
Organism: Ocypus olens; assembly: GCA_910593695.2. Taxonomy (NCBI): domain Eukaryota; kingdom Metazoa; phylum Arthropoda; class Insecta; order Coleoptera; family Staphylinidae; genus Ocypus; species Ocypus olens. The sequence goes on from OU343059.1 coordinate 28,763,339, forward strand.
TAGTTTTAAGATGAAAAGCTACTCAAAAATGAAATAAAAAATCGTGGTCCGTATTTAAAAACATAAAGTTGATGTGGATATCTAAATAAAAAAACGTCGTATTTGAGAAATAAAATGATTTTCTGGAATATCGTATAAAACGGTATTAAGAAAATTCTCTTGATTTTTATAAATAGCCAGTAATAAAGACGTAAGAAAATAAAAAACAAAATTGATTTTTTTCAGATTTTTCGAATATCTCCAGAACTAGAAGGAATGTTTTCAATTTATTTTAATTAATAAGAATTTATTTAGCATTAAAAATTAAATATCAAATTAAACCATTTTGTTGCTAATAAGTTCAAAATTATTCAACAATAATCAGAACACATAAATTTTTAAGGCTTCAAATTAAATGCAGAATAAACCTGCCATGAGTATATTTCTCAAAATAACAACAATTTGTTTCTTTGTTACAATTATTTTGTGGTCTCCAGTTTTATTATTATTTTTACTACCTTATTCGCAACAAAATGGTTTAATTTGATAAGTATATAGAGCGAGAAATTGGAATAAATAATAAAAATTATTTTGCGAATTTCAATAATTAGACTAATAAGTAGTACTGTTAACCCTTTGAGGGGCACATTTTTGGGAAGGAGATGAAACGGGGAAACTAATGGCACTTTGGCACTTAAGGTTTTCGGGGTCGCCGATTCCAATTTCGGTGTCAGAAATGAGTTTTGACAGCTGTCAACTGTCAAGTCGACTATCAAATATGGGAAAATGCAATAAAAATTGGGAAATAAGCGTTCATTGGCTAATCCAGGAAGGTTACAGACCAATAATGATGTGGGAAGAATTTTCCGATAGTTGACAGCTGTCAAAAACTGTCAAAATGGACAGAATGTAGTGAAAAACAAGTTGGGCGTCGTTTCCCGCTTCCCAAGGTCGCTGAACAAGATTGCAACATCGGAAAAGAGTTTTGACAGCTTGTCAACTGTCAAACCAGCTGTCAAGTCATGTATTATAGAATCAAACCCAGTAGCCAGACGTTCACTGGCTCTCTGGGAATATAATAGATGACTAACAATGAAGTGGGAAGTATATATTGGCAGTTGACAGCGGTCAAATAACTGTCCCAGTGAAGAGAACGAAATCAAAATACAAGGTTGGCATGGTTTTACCGGACAGAATATCGATATCCGAGATGGGCATTGGCAGCTGGCAACTGCCAAACCATTTTTTAATAACTGACTTTATTAATGCCCGATTTTCGACACGCTTGGCCACATTTCCGGCGTTTCCGGACACTGTGCGGCGCAGCGTAGCGGAGACGTCGTTCGTCACCAGTTAATTTTATATTTCACTATTTCATACAAAGAACTCAATTTCACATACAGCAACTTATTAAGCTTGAAAAACTAGTTAGAAAACTAAAACAAATCATTTCCCACTAATGTTGATACCTACAAGTGGGAATATAATTAATGACTAACAATAAAGTGGGAAGAATATGTTGGCAGTTGACAGAGGTCAAATAACTATCCCAGTAAAGAGAACGAAATCAAAATACAAGGTTGGCATGGTTTTACCGGACAGAATATCGATATCCGAGTTGGGCATTGGCAGCTGGCAACTGCCAAACCAACTGTAAAATAATGTAATCAGCAAAGATCATTCAAAAATCAGCATTTATTGAATATTTTGGGAGATTTGAGGACCAAGCTTGCTGTCAAATGCAGATCTTGGCTGTTGACAGCCGACACAGACCTGTCAGGATGGAGCAGTATACATAAAAATACGAATTGGACGTCATTCTATAGCTTTTTGAGACCGCTGAGTAACGCTAACACATCCAGAATGAGTTTTGGCAGCTTTACACTCACTCAAACTTTCAAATTGTGACAAGCAAGATAATAAAAAAAAATTGTGGAAGCCTGCTAAAGACATATTCTCCCGCTTTGCATGACCCAGAACTAACGACAAGGACGTTATATACGATCATTTTATCTTTCTTTAGTTTATTTCTAATTTTCAAAAAAAATAAATTCCACCAACCACGTATTGTTTTGAATTTTTTCTGGCGTTTGTTACGCTTTTATGATGTTTTAGCTAGATGGAATTTCTCATAACAATTGCTCTTCTCATCTATGCACAGGGAAACATTGCAGGTTTTGCAATAAGATTTTGTCCGCTTGAACTGCAATATGCATATCGGTATCGAGTTTCTCGAGTACCTGGGAAATGAGGTCTCTGAGCTGTTCTCACACTGTCAGGCACTTGCAGCACAACATGTCTAGAAGGGAGCTCGGACGAAGGTATTCCTCTTTTTGGACGATCAGGAAACCCTAATAGGTGATCAATCACTAATAGCCGGAAGTCCTTAAGCGATAAAGTTCTCTGTGGAAAGGACAGTTTATATAAAATAAAAGAATTTACCAAAGTCACGTCTACGAAGTGCCAAAAAAATCGATGCCACCATTTCTTACTCTTGCGAGATATTTGGTAACAATTTTTCATGGCATCCGCTTTATCAACGCAGCCCATATAGGCATTATAATCCTTGGCTACAATCGGACAAGAAACTACCTGCAGAGTTCCATCTTTCTGCTTTTTTTCTGTTTCTGAGATGATGGAAGCGTCGTGGAAATTGGTTAGCAAATGTACCGGTTTCTTATCGATCCACTTCACCCATTGTATGCCTTTATAAGAAGTCCAGAATTCGCTATCCCCGCGCGACATTGCTTTATCTCTCGTTTGTAGTTTGGGCAAATCTTTCCTATTTTTCCGCACCGTTCCACATGCCAAAATTCCGTCAACTAGCAAACTCGACATCAAGTCCACGGTGGTAAAAAAATTATCAAAATAAATACAATAGTTTTTGTTGACCAAGGTTCGAGTCAGATCTCTTACTACCCTTTCGCCTAAGAAAAGTTCTGGTTTTCCCTGGACCTTTCCGGTATACATTTGGAACTCAAAAACATAGCCATAATGATCAGCTCTCGCCCAAGATTTGAAGCCTCTCGGGACCGGTTTCATGGGTACGTACTGCTTCATGGAGCTTCTGCCCTTGAACTTGATCATGCTATCATCCACCGCTTGATTTCTAGTTGGGTCATAAAATCGCAAATATGTGTCTGAGAGGTTGTCAAGAAAGGGTCTTACTTTGTACAATTTATCGTACCAAGCTTCATTCTTCTTTGGTTCTTTGAAACTGTCATTCAGATGTAAACTGGATAGTAAAAACGAAAATCTCTTCACGCTCATCGTAGAACTAACATAACGATCATTGAACTGGACGTTGGAAGACCAATAATCGCGGTAGGATGGTAACTCCCATCATTATGTTCAGACCGAGAAATTGTTTGATTTCTTAGGGGGTGATATCCGTGAATTATTTTTTCTGTCTACAGCAATAGAGATTAAATTGATCTGCAATGGAATTGATATTGATTTCAGAAGATAAACATAAAAAGAAAATCTCCCGGGCTCTTGACATTCTCTGGTAGATTTTTAGAGCCAGTATGTTCGACAAAAGGTTTATTGGTAGCACCCCTATGCTTTCTCTCCCAGATTCCGTCCATCCCAGATAGCCGAATGCTTAGAGGAGTATCATCATCTGAGTCACTAGTCTCGTCTGACTCTCTCTCTAGAGTACTCGAACTTCTGATAAATCATCCTCGTCTTCGCTATCCTCGATATCGTCATTTACTGATTCGCTATCACTTGGGATTTTATCCTCTTCAAAATCTTGAATCCTCATTTCAAAATACAAAACTTTTCCAGATAGAAACAATTCTTACGGAATAACGGAAGATGATCTAATTTGACAGCTCTTTTGGCAATTGACAGCTGTCAAAAGATATTTTAGGCACTGAAATCTCGAACAGTGACCGCGAAAAGCTATAAAATGAGTGACAACTTCTATTTCTGTGACACTTGCACCATCTTGGCAGTTCGATGACAGCCGTCAAGTACTATTGCCATATCGAATAATTCACAAATTGTTGAATGAGCGATACACTCCGAAGTCCCCATCTCAAATCAGGCTTCTCAATAATGCCCCGAATGCTAGTAAGATTAGATTTTAATTATGATTCTCGTCTGCCAATTGCCAAAATATATATATATCAGCTTATCGTAAGTCAGGACTAGATCACACCAGAAAATGAAATCAGCGCGTTTTTCGCGAATCTCAAATATTTTGTGAATCTTGACAGCTGTTTTGACAGTTAACAACTGTCAAAAGTCATTTTTGACACCGGAATCATAATCAGCGACCCCAGAAACATATATCTAGGTAATAAAATCATATTGTTGATTGCAAAAATTTCACTTAACCGATTTTTTTCTGAAAAAAGTCGATTTTTTCATCTTTATCTGGTAATAACAAATTCCCAGTGAACAATAATGCCAAATTTTTAGTTTGGGTAGTTGAGGGAACTCATAAAATCCCCAACACCCATTGTGCACGTGAGACTAGGGTACAAAATAATGACATCTGTAGGTGGGAGGGAATGTAGGTGGGACGTATAAGTCTCACCGCTTCGCAAAAAAATAGCAATTTTCAAGAGCTTTCCAATGAGGTGTTGCCATTAAAAAAAAATGAGTTAAGGTGATTACAGCCCCAGGGATCGCTTAGGGAAGGTCATACTCTAGAAACGGTTCTAAGAAATTTTTTATATCTTTTTTAGGTCCATACTTAGAGAGCATTTTAAATAGACTCCCTGTATATATCATCAAATGGGAGAGAGTAACAAGGTAGCCACATCACCATTTTTTGTTTTTAAAACAGTGGATTCCCTGTGCTTTAAACTTGCTAATTGCAATGTTGGCAAAACGTCGGTTTAAATTGATGTGAAACTGGATTTTCTCTGTATTCGGATCACTTTCTATTTAAACCAATTTTTAGGAGTGCTCCGACGATCTCAACGGCAATAATTCATCTTAACGACGTAACCGTCCGCTTCCATGGGAATTTCGTGCGAAACACGAATCGCTAGATCGCTTTGGGAGTTTATACATGAATTCGCTTTATTAAAACTGGCGCAAACACGATTTTTGTGAAATTCACAGGAGTCTCATCAATTAACGGAACGAGATGAGTTTGTTACCGTTAATTGTAGATAGCCGCCACATCTATCAGTGTGTCAGTAGAAAATTGTTTCATGAAAGTTTTGAATTGAATTGAATTGTTTGCATTGTTTTTGCTTGATTGACCGATTTTCATAGATTCGACAGCTTTGGTTTTTCTCGAATTCCTTCAGCTGGATTTTTTAAAGCAGGGTTTTTTAGTCGATGAAATCCTCCACTAATCTTTCTCTGGCGTTTGTGGAACTTGAACCCCATAAAGTGCTGTGGACGTTGATGTCGTCAATAGTTGATAGAACTGGAGATGTTAATTGCATATGAAGATCTATGATATCATGTACACCCTAGTCTGAATCTAGAAGTTAAAGGTTGTTTGAGATGGCTTTAATTTGACAATTCCAATTTGACATGCGAGGGCCTGTGTCGGGTCGTGAGAAGTATTTCTTTAAAAGGGAATATTTTCCCTCGGCAATATAACAATTTCTCCTGTAAACTTTTGATGTGGTAGAATGTCGTAACCCAAAGAAACATAAGTGATTGTGGACTAAATGATATAGGTAAACTAGGCTATCCTGCCACCAAAACGAATTGCATTTGTAATGAATAAGACAAATATTGGACAACCATAGACCTGACCGGCAAATGTTCGTTGGTTGAACCCACAGAGCACGCACTGATGGCAAGTGCAAAACCTCTTTGAGTTCGAATTTAACCTTTAATAGTCACACCTCCGAAAAAATACGTAATAGTCATTCGGGGTGTGGTACACCCCATGCCTTTGAACTTCGGCCAATTAATGTTAAATTGACAAAAAAAAAACAATCTGGGATACGTTTTGAATCTAGTTACAAGAATATGTGAATAGTTTTCGAAACCTGCAATTTTACTTGTGAAAAAAAATCCGCAAATATTAACTTTTTGCAAAAAATACATTTCATTTTCAATTTCAATTTTCAGCTAAAAAAAATAGTTTGAACCTGAAATAGTATCATTCCAAGTGGTCTATTTCAATTTTCAGCTAAAAAAAAAATAGTTTGAACCTGAAATAGTATCATTCCAGGTGGAATGAATAAATTTTGAGACCTTTCCAAAAACTATATTTATTTTCATGATCGAATGTGGGATTTTTTATGAAAAAATTATATTAGTATTTTTTTTAATATAAAGTCAATTTAATGTTAAATGTGAATATTAAAATATTTTTACAACCATTATTATGAAGAAAAAAGGCTATTATAATGTAAAAGACAATTATTCGATCCCAAAAGTGCATTCGACGCACATATAAATATGTGCGATGTGTGTCGCACATCGACCTCTCGCAACTGCGACATAGCATGTGCGACTTTTTGTCGCTTCTTCTGGAACAAATATCGCTTTTGTTTCTGCAATCTCGGAATAATCCACAGAGAAAAAAATGCTCAGATTTTTTTTCTGGCACAATGATCACTCGGGGTATCGTACACCCGACAATTTTTCACGAATCGACTCGAACAGGTACCACATTAACACTGACGCGTGAGCTCAAATAATACCATACGGGGTCCACAGTAGAAGATTCAAACTATCTGTAGATGGAGTAACATGTCCCGTTTACTTTCAATTTCAGGGCCTTATTCAACGTCGAAAAAAGGCTGGGTTGTATCGCACCCCTAGTGACTATTAAAGGTTAATTAATATATATTTCGGTTGTTGAAATAATGAAAATCTTAGGAGTCTCGAATAATAATTAGTATTCGAAACTGCTGAGATTTTCAATATTATTATAATAGTCCAATTAACCTTAATTCCATAAATAACTGTGTTATACATAAATGCGCATTATTAAACGTTATTGTTTCTCAATTCTTAACTGTTCTTAACAGTGTTGTACCGTAGTAAAGTAATTAGATCGTTTAATCCACGGATTTACTGCTAATGAAGAATTTAACATTTAAAAATTGTTTATGCACCTTTTAATTACCCTATAATTCTTGTAATTATTAATTGCGGAATGCTTATATTCACTTATAAACATGTTGCCAGCGCCGGTGCTAGGGTTTACACCGCTACAAGCGGGAAAAAAAAATTGCCGCCCCAACCTAAATAAAGTTTTGCAAATTAATTGCAATTTTCGATTTTCAAATTTGTTAAGAAATGTGGCCATCGTGTAACTTTCTTCGATTTGATAGAATAAAATGGATTTTTATGATAAATTTCATATTTATCGATTTTTTTTTCAAAATTTAGTAGGATTTTGAAAAATATTTCTTGTTGGCCAATATGAAAATAAGCGACGCAAGCCGCCTGGAAACAAAATGTCATCACTCTGAACTTAAATTTGACAGTGAAATGTGCACCTCGTGTTTAAAAAATTTCTAAAAATATCATCGCACTTGGAACTATCCTAAAATTTTCCAAATCTGCTCAGAAATGACATATTTTTGACATATCAAAAAGTAATTAACGCTGCTTGCTTGTAAACAAAATGGTGACACTATTAACTTGAATTTGAGTGAGTGAAATGTACACCTCGCGATTAAAAAAATTCTAAAAATATTATCGCACTTACCAATTATGTACCTTAAAATTTTTCAAATGCACTCAGAAATGACATATTTTTGATATCACAAATAATTGGCACACCTTCCTTGGACCCAGATTGGCAGCACTCTGAACTTGAATTTGAGTGAGTGAAATGTGCACATCACGATTAAAACAATTCTAAAAATATCATAGCACTTGGAATTACCTTAATTTTTTAAATGCTCTCCAAAATGATATATTTTTGACATATCTAAAAATGATTGACGCACCTGGCTTGTAAAAATGGCGGAATTTGAGTGAGTGAAATGTGCAGCTCGTGATTAAAAAATTTCAAAAAATATTATCGCAAGTGGAATTACCTTAAAATTTCTCAAATGCGCTCATAAATGACATATTTTTGACATCAAAAAATAGTTGACGCACCTTGCTTGTAAACAAAATCGCGGCACTCTGAACTGGAATTTGAGTGAATGAAATATGCACCACCTGATCCCACGCGGAATTACCTTCACAAATTTTTCAAATGCACTCAGAAATTACATATTTTTGACATCACAAATCATTGGCGCACCTTCCTTGGACCCAGATTGGCAACACTCTGAACCGGAATTTGAGTGAGTGAAATGTGCATTACCTGATCAAAGAAAACTCAAAAAAATTATCGCCCGCGGAATTAGCTTCAAAATTTTCAAATTTGATTAGGAGAAGCAGATTGTTGACATACCAAAAAAAAATTGACGCACCTGCTTGTACTCGTAAAAAAATGGCAGCACCGTGAGCTCGAATTTGAGTGAGTGAAATGTGCACCACCTAATTAAAAAAATTCAAAAAAATTATCGCCTACGGAATAAGTTTCAAAATTTCCAAATTTGCTTAGAAATAGCAGATTTTTGACATACCAAAAGATAATTGACACACCTGCTTGTACTCCTAAACAACAAGCAGCACCCTGAACTCGAATTTGAGTGAGTGAAATGTGCATCGCCTGATGAAAAATATTTTCCAAATTTGCTTACAAATAATATATAGAGGGTCCGGGGTGTCCGAAATCTGTAAAATTTAGTCGCCGGTCGCCTGGACCCCTGCCTGTAGTGTATCCGATTTCTAAGCAGGTAATGGTTTTGCCAAAGAAGCGAAAGAAGTGTCGCAAAGCATCTGAAGTTCGTATTAAAAAAAAACGCGGATGTCTAATTATGAGTCATGCGATGAAAGTGTTATGGATCATAGGGAAAAATTAAGAATTGACTTTTATTTTGAAATTTTGGACATCGCTAATAATTTGATATTCGAACGTTTTGAACCGTTAGAATTGCTGCTCCTTGATTAAATATTCGCTAGTATTTCATTTTGCAAAGTCCGAATATCTAAGAAAATGTTGTATGGATTTACATATTAAATTACAGGTTACCGAAATGGAAAATTGACAAGAGATTTAGATGAAATGGAAATCCTAAAAGAATTGTTATCTTCTAATCATTCCCAATTAAATTTTAAATCATTTAATAAGCCAGGACTTCCTTGTTTTCCAAATTTCAGTCTAAGAAAAAAAATAACAATAGCGATAACTGTGGCTTCCGGCGAGTTTTTCAAAATTAAAATGAATTAAAAATTACACAGCCCAACAAAATACAATTTTCGGTTTGGTGCCGGCAAAGTAAAAACTGATTTTGGATATTTTTGATGAGCTGATTCCAAAACAAGCTTTTTTTTCGTATCAGCTCTAGTTTTTAAAATACAGGCTATTTAATTTATTTCTGACCCTTAATATTTTGTCACTCCTTTCAAAAAGTATTTTTTTAGTAATATCAATCTCGATTTTTGACAAAGTTTGCAATAGGCCATAACTAAATAAGAATGCTTATTCTTATCCATAATACAAGTACTTTAATAATCAAGATCCAAAAAACGTTATGGGCACCCCTTCGTCCCAGAAAAGAAAAATTTCTACCGTAAGCCTTGCAATATAAATCTCGATTTTTGACAAAGTTTGCAATAGGCCATAACTAAATAAGAATACTTATTCTTATCCATAATACAAGCACTTTAATAATCAATATCCAAAAAACGTTATGGGAACCCCTTCGTCCCAGAAAAGAAAAATTTCTCCCGTAAGCCTTGCAATATAAATCTCGACTTTTGACAAAGTTTGCAATCAGCCATAACTAAATAAAAATTCTTATTCTTATCACTAATACAAATACTCTAATAATCAAATTAAAAAGATACGGGCAACCCAGAAAAAAATATTTCTCCGTTGCAGAAATCCACACCTCACGATATAAATTTTAATTTTTGACAAAGTTTGCAATCAGTCATAACTAAATCAAAATTCATATTATAATCACTAATACAATTACTTTCACAGTCAAGAGTAAAAAACATGTTACGGGCATTCTTTTAACCAAAAAAAATAATTTCTTCCGTCATTCAGAGAAATCTTCTTTGTGAAATAATACCTCACTTTGTAGTATCTTGTTTTTTTTAACCGGTAGTTAACAAATAATTAATAACGTGAAATGTATGTAAATTAAAAAATATGATGACTTTTTATGAAATAGGCCAATATGGCGTATCTCAAAAACTAGATCTGATAGACCAAATCTGACGGTTATTTTGGATTCCGTACCCTTAAATTACCTAGAAACAGTTAAAAAATGCAGGTACGAAAACGTCTGTTTGGCAGAGTTATTAACGGTCAACTATATTAAAAGAGCGATTTGCTATTCAGCCATAATTTCTATTGAAAATGAGATCGGTGAAACTTTAGATATTTCAAATGTAATTAATAACCTTGCATCAAAAAAATCGCGAAAAGTATTGTTTTAGAATTTAGATCACCACTGAGAAGCGTTCGAATAGTCGATGTTCTTGCCACTGAACTGATGGTTTGATTATAATCTTCACCTTTGATCACCAACCTGGCCTTGAATTTCTCAATCGATCCATCGGCGTTTGTTTTTACTTTGCGGCGTAGATGTCGGGTTCCTCGAAGGTGGTCATGTGAGCATCACCTAATCCTGGAATTTCTGTGGAGCTATAAGATCCACTCGGTTGCGTAGTCCAGCATCTCTTCTTCGTTGGCTTCCGGAATTTCAAAAATTGTCCAATCACTGTTACTGTCATCGGGTTCCCGAGATGTGTTGTCGTTCAGGTCAGTAGGCTTCGTCTCTTTAGCTTTGTTGCTTCCTGGTGGTATAATAACCCCCTTTTTCACCAATTTTTCTTCGAAGATGACGTCCTTGGATCTGTAGAGCTTGTCCTCTTCACTATAGATCCTGTATCCGTCGTCGTTATCATAGCGGTTGAGAATTTTTTTAATGGCTCTCAGATCAATTTTCGTTCGATATGACTATAGATGAATTCAGCAATTTGCATCAATGTTTCAAACCTGGTTTCCTACCATAACACAACTCGAAAGGTGATATTCCTGGGATTTGTCCTGTTAAGGATGTAGGGACCAGTTCGTATCATCTCAGCCCAAAGTACCTGAGGAATGTTTCCATTCGCGTGCATCATTTCTCTAGCAGTTTCCACCACCGTACGATTTTCCCTCTCACTGGACCCGTTTTGTTCCAGAGTGTAGGGCATTATAAGACGTTGAACAATACCTTTCTTGTGTAGACCGATCCTGATCTGTTTGTTGTCGAACTCCCTGCTATTATCACTCAGCAGCTCTAGTCTGCTAGGAACTGGCTCAGTTTATAAGCAACTTTTCCCACAGAAAATAAACTGTCCTGAATTTTGTGTAATCGTCCTTGAAAAGCACAAAATATCGATATCTTTACCTTGATTCTTGAAGTGGACCGCAAACATCCGTGTGAATTCGCTCTCCTGGTTCCGTTATGTGTGAACCTCGTGCCGAACGGTAGGCGATGAGCTTTATCATAAATGCAACCTTCACACAGTTCACTATGTTCATGTCAAGCTCCCTGCTCAGTAGCGATTTCACATTGCGATTGTTCTGATGTCCAAATCGTTCATGGGACAACTTTTATTCACTGCATTGGCATCATTTTATAGGGTTCAAACTTCTCACGACAGTCCTCCATGACGACCTCCCTCCAATTGTTTGCTAGGAAGTTGCAAGGTAATTTTGCACCATTTTCCGTGGATTACAGCCCCAACTTCTACTTCACGTATTCTGTTGGCATCGATTTTTTCACCATTTGCTGTTGTCACTGTATGTTCAGTTATAAAAGACAAACGTTCTAAAGCAAATCTGATCATTTAAAATATGGCTTGTAGCGCCAATGTCAACCCAGCATCTTGACGAGTCAGTATGTGTTTCAGTTGAGCTAATAGTGACTAGTATCATATGTGTCGGACGCAAGAGGACAGCCATCGGCAATTTATTTCCTGCACACTTTAACAATGTGATGGGCTTCCTGCAGTAGTTGCATATCAGTTGTTTTTTCTTTGTCTTCGCATCGACTGAACTTCGTTGCTGTCTGTTCGTTGATGAATTCTTCGATGATTGCAGGTGAGAGTTTCCTGCTCCCTTGGTCCGTAAGGCCCTTTTATACGGATATGGTAGATCGATTAAGCTAAGCTATCAACCGTTCTATTACTTTTTGCCCTCAGCATCCAGCTGGATTTAAAAGAGAAATACTCCTCTGGCAATGTATTCAGAATTGTACAATGAAAAAATACATCTGGTAGTCCTGGATTACTTGCAGATTCTTTAGTAATTTCTTCTTTCAAGTCAGACCAAATATATTTCAAATTTGAAATATGTGTATATGCTCTGACGTGATATTTTTCTGCTTTAAAACTTAGTCAACTATCACTTATCTTAATTTAATTTTTCTTAATTAATGTCTTAAATAATGTAACATTTCCCTGTATTGGATATATGTCTGTTGGAAAATAAATAGTTATTATTATTATGATTACAGAGGATTTTTGAATTTTTCGAATTGAAAAATAAAAGCCCTAAGAAACGTTTTACTGCACGTGAGGGGGCGGCCAACTTATCATTTGCACGCGGGCGGCCAAGGGTTTAGGATCGGCCCTGCAAAAGATATTTGACGCACTTTGCTTGTAAACAAAATGGCAGCGCTCTGAACTTGAATATGATTGAGTGAAATGTGCACCACCTGATTAAAAAATATTTAAAAAAATATATCGCGGAATTAGCTTCAAAATTTCCAAATTTGCTTAGAAGTAGCAGTTTTTTGACATACCAAAAGATAATTGACGTACCTGCTTGTACTCATAAACAAATGGCAGCACCTTGAACTCGAATTTGAATGAGTGAAATGTGCACCACATGATTAAAAAAAAAACTAAAAAAAAAATTATCGCCCGCGCAATTAGCTTCAAAATTTCCAAATTTGCGTAGAAGTCGCAGATTTTTAACATACCAAAACATAATTGACGCCACCTGCTTGTACTGGTAAACAAATGGCAGCACCCTGAACTCGAATTTGAGTGATCGAAATGTGCATCGCCTGATTAAAAAAATTCTAAAAAATTATCGCCAGCGAATTTTGCTTCATAATTTCCAAATTTGCTTAGAAGTAACATTTTTTTACATACCAAAAGATAATTGACGCACCTTGCTTATAAACCAAATGGCAGCACTCTGAACCGGAATTTGAGTGAGTGCAGTACCTGATTAAAAAAATTCAAAAAAATTATCGCCCGCGGAATTTCCAAATTTGCTTAGAAATAGCAAATTTTTAACATACCAAAAGATAATTGACGCACCTGCTTGTACTCGTAAGCAGCACCCTGAACTCGAATTTGAGTGAGTTAAGAATTATTAAAAATCTTCGTCTTTTTTTTTGTCAAAACAAATCAAATAAACGTCAGTTGATAATATGAGGGTGGAAAGTTGCGGTCAGTAATGTGGCACTTCCCAACGTTTCCAAGGTATGCATACGGTTGTGATTAATCAAAATAAAAAATATACATAAAACGGAAAATGTAATATCTACTCTCATCAAGTGTAAAATTTTCTTTCAATCTGTTTTATCCATGGATCTTGCTATATTATTTTAAAAGATAAAATTGATTGGGTCATTTTTGATCTAAACTTTTCTAGAATTTTTGATAGAAATATGATTGATTCTGAGAGCTGAATTAAATCAACATCTGTATTATTATAGTGGCTGAGTTTATCTTTAAGATCCGAACAATGTTTCACAATATCCTCTTTTGTCGATAACTCTGGAAGCCAAATGTGTTATTGTAGTTGATAATTGTTGAAATTGCTCCAACGCAATACATAGTGAACTTTAAACTTTTGTGATGAATCTTTCATAGGGTTCTTGTTTGCTTCCCAATCAAAATTATCATTGATCCTTCAACCTCCGACCAGCCGCCGCCCCTAAATTTGGCTGCTTGTCCGTTCTTATTAATATTGACGGAGATTTGGTTAAACGAGGAAAATATAGCAGTTTTAAGTGTTTACTCATGTTCAATTGGGGAATGATTAAACTTACAAACTTCTAAAGTTAACAAAAAAGATAATCGCAATTTTTTTAATTACAAATATCTCAACAATTGGGATAGTATATGAAAAATGCTTTATATAGGGTGGCGCAATGAGTATTGATGCCTTTTGAAACGCCACTGTTCGAATATAATTAAAGTGGAGGGTACATCGAATGGCTTAAATTATTCCGTGATTTTATGGATTCGTGGCCAGTGAAACATGCAGCTTTTACGTCAATGCGTATCACCAATTAGAGTCTGTTATTGAAGTGCAACGACAATTTCGTGAATAAAATGGTAGAATTCCTTCACGCAACACAATTTTGTTTGTAAGTTGAAAGTTTTCGTAATTATGAAAGTGTGCGAAATGATTATTTCGGTTCGTAAAAACCAGAGAACATATAACGAGTACGACAGGCTGTAACAAAAAGTCCAACTCGATCTCGGCAAAGCAATAAGCAATGGATTAGGCATTACACGAAGAAGTCAATGTCGAATTTTACACGAGGGCCCACGATTTCATCCGTATAAAATTCAAATTATTTATAAAATTCTACCAGCACGTATACAATTTTGTAGAATATTATTAGATTTACTTAACCCAAATGTTTTCAATCATCAAGTGATGTATGATGAGACGCATTTCCACTTATAAGGATATGTGAATCAGCAAAATGCTGCCGAAAAACCTCAACAAAATCACGAACAACCTCTGCATTCCAAAATAGTTACCGTATGGTGCGGTATAGCAGCATTCGGAACACAAGGCCCGTACTTTTTCGAAGATACAGCGATGGTAACTTCCCATTAATAATAATAATAGTAATGGAACTTTATTTCAAAGAAATGTTAACAAAAACAGCAATGCAATTGCGAACAAAAATGAAATTGTATCAAAAAACATAAAATAATAATTAATTTAAAAGAACGTTAACTATAATCTAATTTAACTAGATTTCAAGTTGAAATAATCATTAATGGAGTACAGTTCCGCGTTCAACAATAAGTGGTATACGGCTCTCTAAACTAAATGACGTTAGTTTTCGTATTTGATCTGGTAACTTATTGTAAAAATTTTTACATCTAACGACGCATTCTGTTCAGTGAGCGTTAATTTATGTACTGGATATGTTATATCTGCATTTCTTGTACTATGTGCATGATGTTTGATTACTGTAAATTCAGTTCTTTGTTTAAAAACAAATTTTAAACATTCATATATGAACAGCGAGTATACTGTAAGTATATTGTTTCTTTTAAAAACACCTCTACATGACTCTCTGTAATGTAAGCCAAACATTATGCGTATATAGCGTTTTTACATAACAAATATTTTTTCAATTTGACCACTATTCCCCCAAAAAATAATTCCAAATCGTAATACGGACTCCAGACTGGCATAATAAATTATCTTTAAAGACTCTCTACTGAGATATCTTTTCAAATTTTTCATAAGATCACATAATTTTGCGACTTTAGAGGATAAGTATTCTACATGTGAGCACCAATCCAACGACTCATCAATAAAAACTCCTAAGAATTTGACTTTAGATGATAATGTAACTAAATTGCCGGATAGGCTGATTTGATCAGGAGCACATATTTATGATTGTTTAGTTTTAAACAAAACGGCGTTTGTTTTACCTGCATTGAGAATTAGTTTGGCTGTAGCTAAGTCCGCATAGTTGGTTATACTGCACTTCAAATCTGATATCAATAAAAGTAAGTCGTTTATGTATATATAAACAAAATAGGGCCTAGAATGCTGCCCTGAGGTATTACAACATTTCCTGACTCCTTGATGGCAGATTTGAAGTGCTTTCCACCCTCCTGTATGACAACTCTTTTACGCCTGTTCGACAAATACGATTCGAACCACTTCAATGCATTGCCCCTTACTCCGTATTTTTTCCATTTTTGCGACTAGAATTTTGTGATCAATGGTGTCGTAAGCTTTTGATAGGTCCAAAAATATACCCATTGCGAGTTCTCTATTTTCTAAAGCATCATTTATGTCTTTGATGAAATCAAATGTAGCGCTATTAATTTATCTTCGTTTATGTATGCGTGCTGATGCTTACTTAAGATGCCACAATCATTAAAAAAATTAACTACTCTTTCGCACATAGCTAATTTAAATATTTTTGAAAATGTTAAGAAAAGGCTTATGGGTCTATAATTTTCCATCAATTGTGGATCCCCTTTTTTAAAAAGCGGTTTAATGCCTAATTTTAATTTATCCGGAAAAATTCCAAATTTGAATTATATTATTAATTATGTGTGCTATTGGCTCTATACTTAATTTAATTATATTATTGGAAACGTCGTCATCCCCGCTACTGTATTTATTTTTAAGTCTTTTTGCAATACTTATAATTTCTGTTGTAGTTACTGAAGGTAAGAACATTGATTGCTTGTTGGATTTTATGTGGTCATAAGAGATGCCTCTTCTAGATGTATTCTGCAATCTCAGCTGTGCAGTGCTGCCGATTAAAAATTGATTATAATTTTCAGCAACAGTATTTGCTTCCCCCTGTATTCGTTTAGTTTCGGTGCCCGTATTACTTAATTCTTTGAATATTCCCCACATACATTTTATTTTATTATCGGATGATTTGATTTTTTTTGTCGTATGTTTTATACCGCAATTTTCTTAATAGCTTATCATATTCTTGCTTTTTACACGAATAGAGTTGCTTGCAATGATCATTATAATGAGAAAAAACAAACAAAATGTTGTTGTTTAGATGCACTTACTTGGGAACTAGTATATAATCGCCTGTTTCTCCGATTACTTTTTTTTGATACACGTTATCGGAAAACATTGCTCAAATATGGCCATAAATTTATTGTTAAAATGAACCCATTGTTTATTAACATCGGAGGATTCAATATTATATACAAATTCCCAGTTGCACTGGTTCAACCTGCACATAAAATCATTTTTATTGGTCTCACCAAATACTCTGCGGTATTGGCGCTCACAAGTAGAATTACTCTTTAGTACTTGAAGAACAAATTTCTGACCCAGATGATCAGATACAGCATGTTTATTGATTGCACCATATGCTCACCTGTGTAATTGGTGATAATGTTATCCAGAGCACTTTTACAATTTTGAACAATTCTCGTATAATCATTTACTGTTCGCAGACCGTAGCATTCTAGGATTGAGGAAATTTCCTTTTGTCCTCATTATCGTCTTTTAGTTCTATGTTAAAATCACCACATAAGAAAATTAGCTTCTGTTCTGCGAAATGTTCTGCAACAAACCGTCTATTTGGCGATAAAAAGCCTCTTTATTTCTATATGGAGGTCGATATATAGATACTACAATGGCTGTATGGATCCCAATATCAAATTCACCTGCTGCACACTCGAATTCATTTTTGAATGAAAATTCACTCAATTTAGTTCGCGGTTTAAACGACACACCTTCCCGACAATATATTGCGGAATCACCGTGTTCACCACTTAATCTACAGTACGAAGAAACTAGTTTATAATCATTTACACAAAATGTCTTTATTTCTTCCGTTGATTTCCAATGTTCTGTGATGCACATTATATTACATTCCCGATTTTCTTCACTCCACACATTTAATTTGTCGGTGCAATTTCCTATGGAACGGACATTCTGATGAATTATACCATATTGTAGTCATCTGCTGTTGTCCTTATTGGCTCTGTCCTTGGATTTCCCTACAGAAAAATTGAATCTTCTAATTTCAATTCCCGTGGGCCACGAAGTTGGATTCATTAATCTATCTAAATAACAAAAATCCGCGCCTATTTTAAACGCTTTATTTCGTCCTTTACTTTCAAGAATATCAATAGATTTTATTTGAATAGCTGGCTGTTTTCCTTTTAAATATTCTGTGATTGCATTTTCGGTCACTGATTCCGCACATTTCCCCACATAAATCCACGCATTGTTGTCGTGGGCCTTAAAACCGCTATTGTTTTCTTCCGAGGTGCCCACAAGCATTTTTGTGGATTTTGGTTTTCTGTAATTAACCGTCTTCCACTCGGGCTCTTTTCTATTTATTTCGTCTTTATTTATATGAATTATTTGATTCAGTTTTTCTCTTGTCTGGTTTTCAAGAGCTACCGTATGTGCACTATTGACTGCGTTATTTGTTTTATTAACTTTGTCCGTATAACTTGTATTCGTATTTATTTCATCCGGAAATACATTTTTAATTTTTCGTTCTTTTTCAATTCGCTCTTTGCGGTTTATATGGTTGCCTGTGTTATTGTTAGTATTTCCTTTAGTATTATTTTCCAGAAGAGTTATATTTTTCCTGAGTTGTTCTATTAGCTCATCTTTCGTTTGAAGAAGCTCGTCCTTTACCAAAATAATTGCTTTTAATCCATTTATGATTTCCAATAGTTGATATTTGTCCTTGTTCATTTCAACAACTTCCGAGTTAACCTCACATTCACTGCCGCTCGTATTTGTCGTTGAGAAACACTTGTGGTGTGTTAAACACTTGAGATGACACAACTTTTTGCAAATATCGCACATTGTATCCCTTCCCACCGGTTTTCCACATTTCCAGCACATATATTACCACTAATATTGTTCGATAAAGCAGAAGATTCACCTTCATCACCCGCCATACTTAACTCAATAAATAAATAAATATTTGGAGATGTTTCATTTCTTTTTAACCTGCTGAATTGCGAAGACTGGGGGGTTGAAAATAACGACTTATGGTTCTAGCAAGATGGAGCAACACACTTTGCATAGCTGCTCGAAGAAACATTGATCCTGGATGACTTGGTGAATTTAAATTTGCAGCCAAGGTCACCAGATTTGACCTTACCCAATTTTTTGGGGATACTTAAAGATTAGGGTTTCTATAAATAGGCCACAAATGATACTAGCTTTAAAAGACAACATTTCTCAAGAGTTACAGAGAATTTTCAGTCACGATGCTATTTTTAAAACATAATTTCCGTTATAAAACTGCATTATATGTGTAATAAAAATGTATTTCTTTGACCTAAATCGTTTAATAACATAATAACACTAAAAATTGTCAATACCCATTGCGCCACCCTGCATAAAAGTCATTTGGTTTAAAAAAACCAAACTTTAAAATTAAATTTAAGATGGCGATTAACGAATTATGAGTAACTAACGCAGTCTGAAATAATAGTACTATGATGATCCTAATAATTACCAATAAATGTTTTGCACAAAATTAACATAATTGATGATGATACGATAAATTAAATAACTGGTATTGAGAAAGTTTAAAAAAAAGTAATCTTTTTAAAGCTACAATTCAACGAGTTTCATTTTCTGGTCTCGCGTGTCAACATCCAGGAATTTACACAAGAAAATAATTTAAATGACATTATTATAACTGTAAACGACACTACTCGTTTATACCGTATCCATTTATAGAGCTGTTACGTATATTAGCACACTCGCAACTTTTTATTATTATTTTTCTTCGGGCGTGAGTTGCCGTTATAAACATTGACACTGTCGGTCGAAAATAACTGACGATAGAAACACATTCTATTTCTTTCGTGCATATACATAATCAGTGGAGTTGATGAATTTGCGCAGTTTCTAATTTTAATTTTTACACTCTGATTCGTTTGATTATTACAGTTAAACGTGCGACTAATTAACGCTCACTTAATTCAATATTTGCTATAGTCTGTGAAATTTCATATCCTAGTAAGCGTGAGATAGTGGAAGAAATGTAAAAAATGTATTGTTTCTAGATTTATTCTTTGGTCCATTTTATTCCAAATTATTTAAAATATAATTAATCTTTAGATGCTGTGAATTAATGTTATTGTTTTAATCATTTAAATGATATATTCAAAGGCTGTGGGAAGATACTGTTACACTATGAATAAACACATCTGTTTTCGAAATTAGTTCTAACACAGAGAATTGGGGCGGTTTGGCACTTATTTTCGGTGCGGAATTTGTGGGTTCGAACCACGCGACGCAGTATATTTTATTAACTATATAGTACAATTGGTAGTACAAAAAGTGAGTGATTTATAATTACTCGCTCTAATTTACGGTGTCAGAAATTTTCATAATTTTTATTCGAAAAATAACGCAGACATTAATTAATTTAGATTGGCTGTCCTCCCAATTCATTATATTTTAGCCATTTTCTAACTAATTGAATGAAAAATAAATGTTTGTAATATGTCACTCCGAACATTATAGTACCAGCTTTCATATGATATCAAGATAACGATATTCTATTGTTAAATAATTGAGTTAACCACTGTTGAAATTTTCTTGAAATTTCAAACGCCTGTCAAAGCGAGATAGACAAACTGAAGCCTCTCGCCCCCTGCCGCCCCGCGTAACCCAACAAAGTGCAGAGCGAGATAGACGCTGGGGTTTGGGAGCTGTTCAGGTCATAAAACGCGTACCCTCAATTCATGCATATTCATTATTAGTTTGTTATTTGAAAATTGTGCATTTGAAGAAGCAATATGGGTAGAGAATACAGTAATAAAAGCAGCGCACGCAAAAAAGAAGATACTACAGGATATAAATCATATCACGTATATAAAAAATGGTGATGTGGCCATCATGTTACTTTCTCCGACTTGATGGTATCATTTATATTTACGCTTTCGTGGTTTATTTTCAATTTGTAAACTTATATTATTTATAAACCAACAATAAAAAAAAATTAATAATTTTTTAAATACAAGAAAACGAAATGTAGCCTGAATATATGAATATTCAACCTGTTCGTTAATCAGGCTACATTTCGTTTTCTTGTATTTATCTAATGCTTTCTGCAACAAGTAAAGTTGTTTCTAATTTGTTTAATAATTTTTTTTTTCGAATAACAATGATTTTATGAAAAATATTTTTAAGCAAAAGATATTCATTTCTTTGATGTCTTCAATATTTGTATAAAAAATTTTGTGATATTTTTCATATTTTATTTGTCTGTTGTGTGCGCTGTATCTCAAAAACTAATAGAGCAATTGATATGAAACTTTGAACAACCCTTTTATTTGATAATCTGAAGAACTGAAAAGCTTTTGGTAAAATTTCGTACACCGGAAGTGGGCGTTTACCTTCACTGTTTTTTGTTTTTTGAAGAAAAAAAAATTTAAATACGAAAAATGTCACAAAAACATTTAAACAAACTTTGAAGACAACAAAGAAATGAACATCTTTTGCTTGAAAATATTTTTCATAAAATCATTGCTATTCGAGAAATTTTTTTTTTTTTAGTTTTTGGTTTATAATTATGCAACGATAATAGTTACAGCAAATTTATGTCAATAATAATTGTAGAGAATGCCAAACTGAACAACTTCTAAAGAATAAGTTTTTTTCTAAATCTCGTTAGTTTTTGAGTAAACCGAGTTTTTGAATTTGTATCATTTTTCCATCTTCCATAATATTGACGTTTTAAACGTCAGTTTCATCCGAGTTTACGCAACGCTCGATGTACATTTAGGGCCGGTTGCATAAAACTGAAATGAACCAGAGTTCATATGAACCAAGATCGAAAAGTGAACTACGATCAAAATCAATATCGTTGCATAAATAGAAATGAAGCCGAGTTCCGTGGATCGTTGATTTGTGTAAGTTGGTAAACCTGAAAACGTTGAATGGCGCCAATGCACTGAAAACATTTTATTTTATTGGTGTTGTTTAAGTTCGTAAAGTGCTCTGAATTTTATTAATATCTTAATATTAATTGATATCTGACTAGCAAAATGATTCTAAGCATAACATGACATTTGTGAAACTCATGGCAAGGGTTTTTTCTGAGGTGAATTCTGGTATAAACGTAATTTAAATGGATACATTTGCAATTTTTAATTCTCTAAAAAAATATTCCTTTACGTTTTTTTCTCTAAAATGAATAGGGGAGCTAATAATTACAAATATTTAATTTTACATGTTAAATCCCTATGTTCGCCCCTTATCCCAGACACATGATATTTATGTTGCTTAATGCCGCTAAAGCCCGTGTTGTCAACTCCACTGAAATCCCCGATTACTTGCAACATGGATCCTGTAGCAAGAAAGCGCAGTGTTAAAAGAAGCTTATCTTCTGGTGTAAGAGCATGATTTCTGAAATTCTTTGAAAATATAGTAGTATTACTTTAATTACGTAGATAGCACCTTTCACATAAAAAATATATATTACTGCAAACTCCTCATCATCCGTCATTTCGCGTAAGTATTCCATTTTTAATAAAAATCACAATCAGAGGCGACATATACGTATTTAAAATAGGTTATGTATATGATAAACTGTAGTTCAATCAGCTTGAACGGCCTCAATAGACCGTTCGGATTGAGTGGCCGTTTGATCTTAGTTCAAGTAAAATTACCACATTGAGCCACATATGATTTAAATTAAAAATAAACCATGAAAACGTAAATATAAATGGATATGATAGCATCAAGTCGGAGAAAGTAACATGATGGCCACATCACCATTTTTCCAGAAATTGTTGAAATGGCAACTAGGGACCCCAAAACGGATATTTCCGCAAAAAAATTTTTGAAAAAATGTTCACGATCACAATACTTTCTCAAGCGGACAGTTGCAATAAAATTTTAAAAAAAAATGGTGATGTGACCATCACTTACTTTCTCCGATTTGATAGAATCACACTTATTTATATTTATAGACTCATTCATTATTCTCAATTTAAATCCAATTTTAAATCGAACGATTCACGTGATCGAGTGGTAATGGCGTTTAAAGCAACAAAAGTATGAAAGGTAAAAATGACAAATTATGTTTAAAATTCTAATAATCTTCACCGTAAGTTTAGTGAAAAACTAACAAAAAATGCTAAAAAGGAGTCCTGAAAAATATTTATAAAAATAGTTCTGATTAAAAAGTCCTAAAAAAATCTAATAAAAGTCCTGAACAAGAGAGTCTTAAAAAAGATTTCTAAAAATAGTGCTAATTAAGAAGTCCCAAAAAACCTGATAAAAGCCCTGAACAAGAAAGTCCTGAACAAGAAAGTCCTGAACAAAAAAGTCCTGAAAAAGATTTCTAAAAATAGTCCTAATTAATAAGTCCTAAAAATCCCAATAACAGTCCTGAACACGAAAGTCTTGAAAAAAGTCTCGATAAAAAAGTCCTGATAAAAAGTCCTGAAAAGGAGTAATGTCTTGAAAAACAATACCTTTAAAAAGACCAGAAATAAAGTCCTCAAATAAAGTCCTGAAAAAAGAGTTCTGGTAAAAAAGGTCCTGAAAAAAAGTCATAGAGAAACAGTTTTGAGTATACAATCTTAAAAAAAGAGTCCTGTTAAAAAGTTATGAAAAAGAGTCCAGAAAAAACTACTGCAAGAAGAGTCCTCAAAAATTAAGTCTTCAAATAAAACATCAGAAATAAATGTCCGGAAAAAAGTCCAAAAAACTGTCTCGAAAAAAAAAGTCCGGAACGAGAAGTCCTGAAAATTAATCCTATAAAAAATGTCCTGAAATACAGTATTGAAAAAAGTCCTGTAAAGAAGGCTTGAAAAAAAAATTTACGAAAAATGTAATTAAGAAAATTCAGAAAAGAATCCTGAAAAGAAGACCGGAACAAGAGGTTCTTAAGAAATTCTCGAAAAAGTCCCAGTCCTGGAAATAAAGTCTTGAACAAAGAATCCTGATAAAAGTCGCGAAGAAAAGTCCTGAAAAATAGTCTCCATACAATATAGCAGAAATAAATGTCCCAAAAAAAAGCCCCAAAAAATCCTGAAAGAAAGCTAAAATAAGTCCTGAAGAAAGTTCAGAAAAAGAGTCCTGATGAAATATCATAAAAAATTGTCCTTGAAAAAATGCCCTGAAAATAACGTGTTTAAAAAATAAACAAAGAAATTTCTGAAAAAAAAAGCATTGTAAAAAGTCCTTGGAAAGATCTGTCATAAAAAGGAGATTCTTGAAAAAATGTCCTGCAAAAAGGCCTAAAATAAGTCCTTAATAAAATTCCTTAAATAAAAAGTTCTGAAAATAGTGTTAAAAAAAAGTTAAAATATCTGAAAAAGTCCTTAAAAAGGTCGAAAAAAGGTCATGAAAAGAGAAATTCTAAAAAATGTCATGAAGAAAATTCTGAATTTTTTTTTCTAAAAAAAATCCCGAAAAAAAGTCCTCAACGAAAAGTCCTGAAAACTTTCCGAAAAAAATCCCGTTTTTGAAAAGAAATCCTGAAAATAAAGGTCCCGAAAGAAAAAGTCCTAAAAATAAGTCTTGAATTTTTTTTAAGTCCTGAAAAAGAATCCTCGAAGATAGGTCTTTTAAAAAAGTTCTGAAAACATTGTCCTGAAGTACCAAAAAGGCTAAAAGAACAAAAACGTGTTAAGGTAAATATTCGGAAATACGAAATTTTACCAAAAGCTTTTTAGTTCTTCAAATTCTCAAATAACACTTATGTTCAAAGTTTCATGTTTACATTTCTGTATTAGTTTTTGAGATAAAGCGCGCAAAGACAGACTGTTATAGAGAAAAAATGGTGATGTGACCATCATGTTACTTTCTCCGACTCATGGTTTATTTTCAATTGAAATCATATTTTAAATGTACATCGAGCATTATGTAAACTCGGATGAAACTGACGTTTGAAACGTCAAAATGATGAAAGATGGTCAAGATGGAAAAATTATACTTCAAATTCAAAAACTCAATTTACTCAAAAACTAAAGGGATTTCGAAAAAAAACTTATTCTTTATAAGTTGTTTATTTTAGTATACTCTACAATTAAATAATGTGCTATAACTATTATCGTTTTATAATTATAAACCAAAAATTTAAAAAAATCATATTTTTTTCTCGAATAACAATGATTTTATGAAAAATATTTTCAAGCAAAAGATGTTCATTTCTCTGTTGTCTTCAAAGCTTGTTTAGATGTTTTTGTGATATTTTTCGTATTTAAAACATTTTTGGCAAAAAACAAAAAACAGTTAAGGTAAACGCCCACTTCCGGTGTACGAAATTTTACCAAAAGCTTTTCAGTTCTTCAGATTATCAAATAAGACGGATGTTCAAAGTTTCATATCAATTGCTCTATCAGTTTTTGAGATACAGCGCGCACAGATAGACACAGACACACAGAGTAAGACACACACACAGGCATACGCACAGACACACACACACACACACAGACACAAACACACACACACACAGACACAAACATTTTTTTTCCGGAAATTATTGAAATGGCATCTAGGGACCTCCAAACGGATACTTCCGTTGAAAAAAAAATTTGGAAAAAAATCTTGATCACAATACTTTCTCGTACTTCGTAACGGAGAAAGTAAAAACATAACTATATGTTGACCAGCTGGAGGTATGAGAAAAAGACATGTGCCTTTTAAATTTATATACCGATGTTGATATTGAATTAATTCTGAGTTTTTAGATGTAACCTTTCGGTAATTAGATTTTGTTTAAATTTAATTTAAGTTTAAATAACAAACAAGTTTAAATTGAATTTCAACCAAAAACTCACATCTGATGGGTCACTTATAATACATTTATGAACTCAGAATTTAGAGACAATTTAAATTATGTAAAAATATATAGGGTGTTCCATTTGAATTAAAAAGGAATGGTAATTGAATGGTTGACCCGGAAATGGAATTTTTGTCAAAAGTCCACATGTTGGCACGCTTATTATATTATATTCAGGACTTATTTTCGGACTTTTTTTGGGGCGTTCATCAGGCCTTTTCCAAGGCCTTTCTTCAAAACTATTTTTCAGAACTTTTTTTTCGAGTGTTTGGGATTTTTTTTCAGAACAATCTTCTTCAGAACTTATTTTCGGGTGTTTTTTATGGATTTAATGACTGCTTTTTCAAAATATTTTCAAAACTTTATTTCGTGATCTTTTTCAAAACTTTTTTCAGGTTCTCTTTCAGGACAAATTTCAACTTTTTCAGATTTTTTTGGTCAAAACTTCTTCAAGATTTTTTTTCAGGACTGTTTTTAGAACAATTTTTTCCGGTACTTTTTCAGGTATTTTTAAGGATCTTTTTTAGAGAATTTTTTCAAGAGATTTTTTTAAATTTATTTTGAGGACTCTTCTTTCAAAATTTTACTCAGACTTTTTGTCAGAACTTATTCCGGGTCATTTTTCCGGTTTTTTGAGGACATTTTTGTAAGGCCTCTTTCTAGACTTGTTTTGGAACCTTTTGAGGAATTTTTTGGGACTATTTTAGTCGGGACTTTTTTCAAGACATTTTCTTCGGGACTTTTATACAGAACTCTTTTTCAGGACTTTTTTCCAGGACTTTTTGATTATTTTAAGGACTATTTTCATGACTTTTTTTGTGGACTTTTTTAAATACTTTTCTTCAGAATTTTTTGTCAGGTCTTTATTTTAAAAACTCTTTTTCTGGAATCTTTTTCAGCACTTTTTTCAAGATTCTTTTTCAATACTGTTTTTCAAGACTTTCTTATAGGACTTTTGTTCAGAAGCATTTATTTGGGGCTTTTTTTATGATTTCCATGATTTTTTATTTATTATACTTTCTTTCCGGACTATTTTCAGGCCTTTTTCAGGATTTTTAAATGCCTTTTTTCAGGTTTGAAATAGGCAAAACCTAGTCAGTTAGCAGGTACTCCTCCGACAATTTCATATTTTATTGCTCCCAATAAACTAGAAAATTATCGGAGATCTGCTTCTACACTTCAGCGCCCAGTGAGAAATCGCTGAACTATAAGGGAGATGAAAGAGACTATATACGATACTAGCGTTCATAGCGGACATTCTGGAAACCCGGAGAGCTATAGCCTACCGTAATGTACCGTTCAGCAGTGGTGCATTGGTAAAATAAGAAGTAAGGGAGCGCATGGTGAGCGCAAAAAAATAGTCCGCGACTTTCCACAAGCAGCTTGCTGAAAGTTTTTCGGAAATCATCTTATTTTAAACAAACTATTGTTTTCCTTGTAGGCTTTTTATTTTTTTTAATTCTTACTACAAAATATTAACAAACACAAACGCGTTCCGTTTCTGAAAAAAGGTGGCGGAACGTCGTTCCTCCACGTTCCCCCCTCCAATACACCACTGCCGTTCAGGCCCATAGATTTTTAATCTTATTAATTATAAATTATGAATTTAAAATATATTATTTGATTTTGGCATATTGGCGTAGACGCTTACAACCCTTTTTGCGATTAAATGACAGGCAATAGGTATTTTCGAAATTAAATTTTCCATTTTCAAATTTAAACTTTACTTAAAAATGCTATAAATCGTGATTGTATTGAATTTGTTTATAAGAAAGAAATATTGTACTAAATAATTAGAAATAGAAAATTAACTCAGAACTCATAGGAATTCAAAAAATAGTTTTCATAGTTCCGGATAGTTCTGATTAGTGTTTCCCGCAGTTCTTTGTGAGTTTTATCAATAGTTGTTATTAAGTTAATATTAAGTGAGTCATATGAATTTGAATATTTAGAATTTCCAACTTTGAAAATTTTTACCTCCAGAAATTCAACAGAACTATTTTTTAAAACTATCCGGAACTTTAGGACTAACCAAAACACATCTTAAAACTAGTTCAGAACTATTCGATTATAATGTTGGGGTGCGGTGTCAAGTTGGCACATCATTTTTCTAAAAATTCCTGATAGCCCAATTTTACAGAACTCTTTTTTAAAAGTTGATGGTACTTCTAGATACATCAAAAGGAATTGAGAACTCTATTCAGAATTGCCAGAACTCTTCATTTGGGTGCCAACTTGACACTCTCCCCTCAAGGCAACTCTGTCAACATAAAATAGGGATAGTCAAATATTATAACATTGACTACGTCATCTGCAGTTCTCAGTTATAATATTTTTGAATAGAAATAATGTATGTGAATTGGGGATGCTGCTTGATGTATAGGCTACAGAGCTATTCTGCCATAATCTATTTTCTAAATTAAGATGGTAAGTGCCGAGTCGAAAATCGATGTATTTTTGATGGTCTGCGTATACATAATTCTGAAGTTAATATCAAATATTAAGAAATTATATTTTTCACATTTAGAAAGAAAGAGTTAAACTATTCGTCTATAGAATTTGATTTTTTTTTTAATCATCAGACAAACTGTATAATTTATCCTGAAAATTACCAATATTGGATGGATATCTGAAGCTTTTCTCTGCAAAGAATTAAAAATGTAATGCTACAGAAAAATAGATTATACCTTTGAAAACAATATGTACGTAATAAAATTGTCATTCGTTGTCAAATAAAGTCGCAAAAGCGTAAGAGCAGCACCTCTGCAAACATGAATTTGCTTCATTTTCGGCGCTGTAATGAACGCCACCTGCATGAAACATTTTGTATCCACCCTTGAGGCGTACACAAACAAATTTACGTACTCAGAAAAATTTTGGGCCCAAGATAGTGGCGGTTATCATTTTCTATTAGACCATTCTAGTTCAACTCTGGCGTGAGGCACTTACTCCCTTAAGGGGGAACACCACCTTGACCTTTTCAAAAAAATTGATTTTTTTGTTTTTTGGCTTAAAATATTACTTGGGCATTCATTACAAGTCCGCCAGAAACATTTCAACCAGTTAACCAGACGATTTTCTAAAAAACGTACCGGCGCGCTAAGCGAGCGTCAGGTGCTCCTGACAGAAGGCGATAGCGACGGGTGCACTTCAGGGATATCGACCAGAAGAAGTAGATTTTAGACGCTTACCGTCCTGTCTACACAGAACTGAGCCGGGATGACTTGCTGGAACGGTGCCTAGGCGGGTTTACGCAAAATGGGAACGAAATTTTCAACGCGACGCTCTGGCAGATAGCTCCAAAAGTTGTCCATTCTGTGAAGTCCGTGGTAGACATCGCGGCCGGTATTGCTGCTTGCAATTATAATGATGAACTTTACGACATTATGCAAATAATGCAGGTTCTGCAGCTTCAGGTCGGTCCGACGTGCTACAATTTTTGCGTCAACGACGACGCCAAGCGTGTGAAGTTGACACATTCCAAATTGATAAATACAACAATTTTTGGTCTGCCATCTTGAATTTGACTAATCTTATAATTCATTCACGTTCGGCGACCGCGAAAACCCTTATATCCAAATGTTGGTCAAAATTGGTTGATACAAATTTCTTTTGGTCCGCCATATTGGATCCGCCATCTTGAACTTTGCAAATTTGACCTCAGATTCGTGTTTACCAATGCCGAAAACATATGATACCTAATAGTCGTCGTGTAAACTGAACAAACGAGAAAGTTATCTCAAGTTAAATTTTAAATGCGTTTATCTCGAAACAGTATTTTTCAAAACTGCGGGGGAAAATTCTCGGAAAGTTTACGATGCGCTTTTGCCGACTGTATTAAGAATTAAATTGTCTAACGAAATGAAGCCAGATTTTCGATATTTTAAAAGTTCGATTTTTGGTGCACGTTTTTGTGACGTAAAAATCAACTTTTTCAAAAAAGCTCCCGTGTTTCGTTGCAAAATATAATGTAGAATAATATTCTGAACCGATTTTTATTGCAGGACGACTTGGGGGACCAGTAATCTCCCCGCAGTGGGGCGATCTCGCGCGAGAGGACGTCTGCGCCACCTGGTGCAGCGGCCTCAGGGTGGCCGCGATCAGCGCGAAAAAAAATAGTTTGGAAGCCGGTTTATCACTAAATAAAACCATCAAAAACAATTTGCCCTCCTGATTTGTTTTCATGCCGAAAATAAAATACGAAAATGACCTATTTTTCAGCGCTCAAGGTGGTGTTCCCCCTTAATAATTTCTAATAAATAAAATATAGCACTGAACTATAGACCGAACGGCAACTTTTGAATAAGCTTTGGAGCCCGGTATGAGGCTTGAAATCAGAGCGCCCGCTATGAAGGTTGCTACTAAACCGGAAAATACAAAAATTATTAATGACGCAGTGCATATAATCACAATTAAAGAAAAGTAAAACGAAAGTAAGTAATAATAAATAACGTGTTTTCTCTTACAAAATTAATAAATGACAGTTCAAAAGGAAAGATAAAGTTCTTTTCCTACAAAAATAAAACAAAAAAATTAGTCACAGTTCATACAGTTTAAAAAAAATCATATTTAATGGACACATTAATATGTTCTCCAAATTTGCTTCTGTTAGATCCATCCGTTTATCAGTCAATATAAGTTTTAGTACCGAAACACTGATTTCTACACTAACTTGTATAGCTGATACAGTGGCAGTTTTTTTACATTTTTTTTTAAATCAAATGCATTTATTGTCATCCCTGCTTAAGCTTGGAATGTGGTTTGGTTTGTTCACAGCTGATTGGTGGCGATTGTTGTTACATGAAATCAGAAATGTCTGTGTTTAATGGATTTTGAGCTCTTCAAAGAGTTTGCTCGATTGATATTGTCCATTCATTATTTTTTTTTGCAATTTTTCAAATCTTTGATTGCAGTTTTGGTTTTTCCAGTTTAATTTTGGAATCTTGCCGTTTTGTTAACATCTACAATATAACAATTATTTTTCTGGGAAATCAGGAATGAACTGCTTTTTTGTAGATTTTAAGCTTTTGTTAATTGCATTTTTTTGAGGATTCTTTTTGATTTTTTTTTTAATTGTTGAAATGCGTTTTCAATTTTCCTAGTTCAAGCTCGACTGCAAAAATATGGCATTTATTTTTACGTCAAATCAGAAATGTATTGTTTCTGATTAATTTTGAGCTTTCGAATAAAAATCCTCCATTAATTTTTTTTTTTTATTTTTCAGATCTTTGAATACGTTTAGTTTTTCAATTTTTTATTCATTATTTAACACGAAACTTTTACTAGATTTTTTTTTCATTAATCATCAATACCAATTGCAAACTCCTCAAGTTCATGCGTGTAGGTTACAAAACATTCTGTACAATACGTTTGATTGTTCCTTTTTATCCACTGTGGATTTGCCAACAAAGGGGGTAGCGTGATAAGATGGGTGTGGCGGTCCCCGAGCGATTTGAGTTGCAAGTGTAGAAACCTTGTTTTGGACATTAAAAAAAATGAGATTTGCATGCTTATTAACTGTCATATTCGACTTGTACCAAAAATGTGGTAAAAATTACGTTTTTCTTAAATTATTCCACTGTAAAATTGTGTGTATTTTTTTCCTGTCAGTTGTGTGATCGGATTTAATTTATTTAATTTGATTACACCCAAAACTAGAGAAGGACATTTTTTTCTAGATTTTTTACAGGTCATGGAACTCAAGATTTTTTTCTTTTAAGCTTTCTTGTGCGCTTACAAAAAGGGGCCAAATAGCATAAGTAGCCATATTAATGACCTTCAATATCCCCTTATAAATTAACTAAATTGTGTTTTTCATAACTTCATAATAAAAATATACTTACATGAGTAATTGACAAAGTATAAGTCGTATATCACATTTTTAGGGTAAAATACATTATCATAGCATATACAAATGTTAGAATACATATAGGAACTTTATTTGTCTTCGTTTTTCGCTTAAAATAGGAGTCCCAACAATACGATAATATTTGAATTTGGTGCGATGTCGGTAAAGTAGATTAGTGGTAATGACGCTAAAATTTCTGTACGGCGATTGCGCACGGCATTACGCACACTCGGGGTGTCAACTACCCCATGTTCGGCGGTGTCAATAAACACATCTGGTTCTTCATGTTCCGCCAAATCTATATTTGATGATTATATAAACAAAGATAAAAGACGTCTGGAACTCGACCAGTTCAGGTAATGTAAACAGTACAACTTCAAATATTGTCATATTATTGGGACTCATATTTTAAGCGAAAAAGACAAATAAAGTTCCTATACAGGGTGTCGAATTTAAATTGCCACCCCAAATATCTCGAAACCTGAGCAACATGGCAAAAAATGTTTCAGACAAGAGTTGTAGGGTTTGGAGGGGACATAAAGATCAACTTTGAGTTTTTAAATAGAACCCCCAATTTTTCATTACGGGATCGTATTCTACGGGAAAAATACAAACTTTTTGTAGGTAAGGTTTTTTTTGAAAATGCTTTTTTTAAGTTTTTTTACGAATTTTGTCCGTCATGTTATTTGAAATCTCAGGCTGTGATTCATACATTACCCTCGGCATTAGCGACACACGATGTGCACCACGTGGAGGTTGCCGATGGGATTTTTCTTCTTTTGCACCCTTTTCGGGGCCAATGGTTTCAGTGGCTGGAGATTCGATCTCGTTCTTAGATCAAATGATCGATCAAGTGTCCATCCTCGTCAATGCACTTCTGTACCCTCTGGCAAAAGTTTACTTGAACATTTCGAAGGGTTTGGATAGAAATTACTCGAAGTGCAGACCGAATCCTCTCCTTCATGTTGTGCACTGTTGTCGGAGCTTCAGCAAATATTTTCTCGTTGACTAGTCCCTAGAGGAAAAAGTCAAGAGGAGTAAGATCCGGGAATCTTTGATGCTAATGCCGAGGGTAATGCATGAATCACAGCCAGGATTCATCTGAGATTTCAAACAACTGACGCACAAAATTCGTGAAAAAACTCTTAAAAAAGCATTTTCAAAAGAAACGTTTCCTACAAAAAGTTTGTATTTTTCCCGTAGAATACGATCCCAATAAAAAATAGGGGGTTCCATTTGAAAAATCAAAGTTGACCTTCGTTTAACCTTGAAAATTAACGCCAAGGTCATTTTTAAGGTCACCAGCATATGTCCCCCTCCGAACCCTACAACTTTTATCTGAAACATTTTTTGCCATGTTGCTCAGGTTTCGAGATATTTGGGGTGGCAATTTAAATGGGACACCCTGTATGTATTCTAATATTTGTATATACTATAATAATGTATTTTATCCTAAAAATGTTATATACGACTTATACTTTGTCAATTGATCGTGTAAGTATATTTTTATTACCAAGTTATGAAAAACAACATTTACTTAATTTCAGTTTTCGCGCGATATTAACACGCGGTTAAGAGGATAATTAAGGTCATTAATATGGCTACTTATGCTATTTGGTCCCTTTTTGTAAGCGCACAAGAAACCTTAAAAAACATTTATATATTCTTGAAAAACTAATTTTTTTTCACGTTTTCCTGCTGTTTACACCAAGTTTTTGGAGCGCCATTTTTTACCACATTTTTGGTACAAGTCGAATATAACAGTTAATGAGCATACAAATCTCAGTTTTTAAATATTTAAAACAAGGTTTCTAAATTTGCAACTCAAATCGTGCGGGGGCCGCCACACCCATCTTATCCCGCCACCCCCTTTGATACATATTTTATCCATATGAATAATAAATAATCTGGTCCATATACTTTACAGTAAATGCAATATTAGGTTAAATCTAGGTATATGATGTAAAATAAGAATATCGTATTTTTGTAACCGTAAAATGTATACGTGCTTATTACAATCACCTTAACACTTGAATTCAGAAAATTCATTTGTTATTCTAATAATTATGTAAACATAGTACAATAAATGCTTAATTGCGCAGAACCAGTCAAGGATGAACGTGTCCATTGATTAATTTTCTTTGTATACCTTGAAAATTACAATAACTTCGCGTAAACATCCAGTACTGACAATACTTTCTATAGAGAAAAACATGACTTTTTTCCTACTAATGCGACGCCAGTCATAAACGGAGATTATTTATGGTTTTAGAAAGCGAATATCTTCAGTTTCCTTAGATAATTATTACCTGCTGCATGCACCGACACGTTTCACATTTAAACCATTGCAAAATAATTAACTTTTCGAGGCATATATTAAATTTTTCAATCGATAATAAATAGCAGGTGCAGCAAATAATTAAGACTAGAGAGAGCAAAGTAATTTTCGAAAAGCGGATAGTTTCACATCTATTGAAGCTCACTCTGGATATGTTTATTTTAAAAAGTTAACAATTATGTGTAAATAACTAATCTTTATAATTTTCTGTAGGAGCAGGCATCTTGATTTAAGAGTAAGTTTTCAAAATAGCGAAAAGACCTAGTGTTGCAACATCACATTTGAGCCCAATGGGAATTGCTACTACTTTCAGGTCTGCACAAATACTTCATCTGTGTACTCGTGGTACTTGATTTTCTGAAGCAGTATCCTCAAGTTTTCACAGGTTTCTTTCAATGAACGAGAAAGATGGATAGATATTAGTTACCGTTGTGAAGGAGCACTCATTTTAAACTAAATTTTGATCTATTAATGAATTGATAGGAATATTTAGTTTTGTGAGCAGATTTAATACATCGTTATAAAATACAAGTTTTTTTTCATTAAAACAAAAGTTCATTAACCCCGATTCGTAATATCTAAATAAGGATAACTTCACATCTTCTAAGAGATTTCATTGTTGTAGCC
This sequence comes from Ocypus olens, assembly GCA_910593695.2. Classification (NCBI taxonomy): domain Eukaryota; kingdom Metazoa; phylum Arthropoda; class Insecta; order Coleoptera; family Staphylinidae; genus Ocypus; species Ocypus olens. The sequence goes on from OU343059.1 coordinate 28,797,672, forward strand.
TGGACCCAAGCAATTGGGATTTGAATTAAAATTTTCATATTTTCAATTTCGGGGAAGGCATGTTTACATTCTAAAGAATGGTTAGAGAAGGAACTAGAATTTTGATCTAATCTAAAAGCGCGGAAATATTCAGAATATTTAGTAACGATCGCAACCATCATCAAAATAATATTTTATTAACCAACAAATATCTAATATATAAAATTTTCGTGTCACAGTGTTTGTAACAAAACTCCTTCGAAACGGCTTGACCGATTCTTATGAAATTTTGTGTGTATATTGAGTAGGTCTGAGAATAGGACGTAAACTATTTTTCATACCTCTAAGTGATAAGGGTGGTCCACCGCAAATTGTTTATTTTAATTTTTTAGACAAAATTTTTTATTTTAATTTTTCTATGATTCGGCATTAAAAATACATACAACCCTAAATTTTCACCCTTTTACCACCAACCCCTATTTTTTAATAGCGATTTTGGTACTTTAATAATTTTCTACTCTCAGCGATCGACCGCTCGATCAGTTATTCCGGCCAAGCGTAATTAATTGTCTTGGGGTGTATTTTGGGGAACTTCAATCAGTGGAGTATTTTTTGGGGTGGGTATTTTATCCGAGGGGTATTTTTGGGGAAATTAAACATGTTATTACATTTGCTAAAAATCATCATTACCATGAAGAAGTCAGTAACTTGCCTCAGCGATGAGGAAAAACCTGTGATATCATTTATGGAAGTTGTCCTAGAGATTATATTATTGCCGTTTTCGTAATTTTGTTACCCCCAATGAGATGCTGCACTTTTATTTCAAAAATACGTATGTGTTCCAAAAAGAAGATGAAAATATTGAGGATGAAGATGAATAATAAATTTTAATAAATTTTATAATTACAATGTTTTAATTTTGTATATTTTTCAATAAATCCACTGTATTTACGTTTTGTTTTTAAAATTTATTATTTTGGAGAGGGATAGCTGCGTTTTATTAAATATTTGGGAAATCAAAAATTGCTACTGGCAACACTCGTTGCCCGTAAATAAATAATTATTATATTAAATATGCAATCTTTTTGTTTGCATTTTTTTGTCGTTAGGCCCGGATTTTTATTTTTTTGACCTATATTTTAGATTTTTGACTGCAGTTTCTGTATAACTGAATAATTTTTCTTCATTTTGGATTCAATTTTCGATTTGTTTGTTAAAATTTTCAATTTTTTGGTCGGCATTTGTTTATTTTTAGGCCCGAATTTTTGATTTTCTGCCCTATATTTCAACCTGAAATATTCACTTTTATGCGTGATTTTTTTGCCGGTATTTTCGAGTTTTAGATTTTTTTCCTTTATCTTTTTTTAAACATTTTCGCGTTTCTGGCTGGCAATTTATTTTGAGCTAGAGTTATTTTTGGGACTGAAAATGGCAAATTATTTTTCTTTTGCTTGATTTTTCAATTATTATCATTTAGACCAGGAATTTTACTTGCTTATATTTAAGATGTTTGGTCTGCATTTTTGATTTCTTTGTTTGTTCTAACTTATAGAGTTTTTGATTTTGGTCAATTTTTTTTAATAGTTTGTTGAAATGTTCTACATTTTTAATTTTTCGATTTTTTTAGTTTTTTTATCTTAATTATTTTTCGTAATTATTTTTTTTTTGTTTTATGCGAGTCTACAAAACGCTCGATGTACATTTAAAATATGATTTAAACAGAAAATTAATCATGAAAGCGTAAATATAAATGACTATGATACCATCAAGTCGGAGAAAGTAACATGATGGCAACATCACCATTTTTTTTTGCTTTGAGGGTATTTACGAGTTTTTGATTATTTGCCCTTCATTTTAGATTTTTTTAACTTGAGTTATTATTTTTATGGCCGAATTTTTTTAATTACTTTCGAGGCAATTTATTTTGGGATAAAGTTTCAATTTTTTAGTTTACATTTTTTATTTTTTACATCAGGATATTTGGTTGTTAGCGTATATTTCAGATGTTTGGTCTGTGTTTTTTATTTCTTTGTTCCAAATTTTAGAGTTTTTAGCCTACAAACCAAATTTTTCGAATATTTTTTTTTTCTGGTCTGCATTTTTTTACTTTTGCCGAGAGTTTACGATTTTTGGTCTAAATTCTTGATTTTTTGCCTATATTCTTAGTTTTTTTTTACCTTGATTATTACGAGCGAATTTTTGATTGGTCTATACTTTAGATTTTTAACCTAAATTGTTGATTATTGTGTGCGAACGTTTGGGCGGTATTTTCGAGTTTTTTTAACCAAATTTTAGATGTTTTAACCTGCATTACTGTTTTTCAGCAATTTACTTTGAGGTAGAGTTTTGGGGCTGAAAATGGCAAATTATGTTCCTTTTGCTTGAATTTTCAATTTTTAGCCTGCATTTTTATTTTTTATACCAGGGTTTTTGATTTTTTTGGCCTATATTTTGGCACCTAAACCAAAATTTTGGATTTAGTTGAAATGTTCTGTTTTTTGACTGCATTTTTATTTTTCCCAAGAGTTTTCAATTTTTTACCAATGTTTTTAGTTCTGTTACTGTCATATTTTCGTGAGTTATGAATGTTGTTTAATTGTTGATTTGAATGAGCGAATTTTTAGTCGATATTTTCGAATTTTTTGGTCCACGTTTTTGATTTTTTTGCCCTATAATTTAGATTTTGCAGACTGAATCTTTGACATTTTTGGTTTTTGTATTAATTTTAGATTATTTATTTAATTTGAATTTTTTTGTTTTAGTGGTTGTTTTAGGATAAAACTAATGTACTTTGTTATTTAGATAGAAAACACAGACTACGCGATTTGTGTTTAAGGAATTACTTAATTTTCAAATGTTTCGATTCGATTTTGGATTTTTTTTCGAAAATTTTTAAATCAAAAAAATAATGTTTGCAGTCAATTTAGTTTTTCTAGTTATTGTTAAATATAATACTTTAAATATAATTATTTGGAGGATACCACAGCACGATTAAATATTTTTCTATTTTTTTAAATGGCCTTTTTATACTACCTACATATTTCCGAAAAAACGGAGTTATAAAACTTTGTTTTGTGCAAATTCCGAAATCTTATCAGCGCGCCTTCTCTAGTCCCAGTGTTGTCAGATTGGGGGGGGGGGGGGGGTTTTCTCCAAAATGGGGATAAATTAAGGTTTTGGTGTGTATTTTGGGGAACTTCAATCGATGGGGTATTTTTTGGGGTGGGTATTTTAAGCGCGGGGTATTCTGGGGTTTTTTTATAATATATTTGGGGAAAATTAAAAATTACTCCTGGCAACACTGTCTACCGGTGTCACTTCTCACCCCATAAACAGCATTCACTAACGTTTAGAGGCTAAATCGTTTTCGGCCATTATCGTCACCAGTTTATTTGCTTAATCTTAACGGGCCACACACGGCGCAGCGCAGCGGAGCCGTAATCCGTCACTAGTTATTGCTTTAATATCATTGGATCATGCACGGATGACGGCGCAGCGCAGCGGAGCCGTAGTTCGTCACCAGAGTATTTGGTTAATTTTAATGGGTTACCTTGCTTATTTTTTAAGGGCTACGCACGGACGACGGCACAGCGCAGCGGAGCCGTCGTTCGTCACCAGTTTATTTGCTTAATTTTAATCCGCTGCACCAGTTATCTGCCTTAATATATATGGACCATGCACGGATAACGGCGCAGCACAGCGGAGCTGTCGTTCGTCACCAGTTATCTTGCTTGATTTTAAAGGGCAACTTTGCTCAATTCATGATTATGGTATTGATTTTATTACGTTGGCAGAAAATAAAACGAAGAATGTTGTGTATCATAGAGCATTACAATAATAAACACTATGTTTTTGAATATTTTTTTTTATTAATTATACGAATTCGAATTTAATATTCATAGCTAAGACAGGACAACGTCTGTCGAGTCAGCTAGTATCCCTATAAAAGTTTTGGATAAACAAAAAATAACTTAACTATGATGGTGACGGCCGTTTATAAGTGCTAATCTATCATATAAGTGTATTAAAACGCTTACTACAATTATAATAATAATAATAAATTGTCTTTATTGTTGCAAACACAATGCATAAAAAAAAGTGCATTTAAGGACAGGCGCAGTTCAGCTCAGTTGAGATCAACTTATGCTGCTCTTCCACTTAACCTGTGTGACAAGCAAATACACATTACAAATAAGTGCATACAAATATAAACAAAATTATACAGCACACGAAAAAATGAAACAGAAATAATATACTATACTTTACAAAATTAAACACAGTACTCATGATTTAGTAGAATATGATTCATGGCTTTCTTCAATTTTAGGATTGTGAGGATAATTAGGGGGAATTGAATTATATATTTTATAGATATTATAAATAAACGATCTTTTGAAGAACGCAGTCTTATATTTTGGAGGTGAGATAGTTCCCCTAAACCTCACGTTTATATTATGGACATCAGACCGAAATACAATTCTATTATAAAGATAGGGAGGTGTGCGTAATTGGATGATCTTACTCTAAAGAATACAACAATGCAGGGTCCTGCGTTCAGCCATATTTAGTCAGTTTAAATCATGCAGTTTTCCGGAAATATGGTCATATTTACGTATCCCAAATATAAGCCTTATGTAAGCATTTTGTATTTTCTGTATGCGGTTTTTGGTGGCATAATCAAGACAAGCACTGTACACAATATCTGCAAAATTAAAATGGCTTAATACAAGAGTATCACACAATAACCGTTTGGTTCTTAATGATAACACACTTCTACTAGCGTATATCATTTTCAAGTTAATATATGCGCGCGAAATGCATTTGCTGATGTGTAACTTAAAACGTAATTTTGAGTCGATTACAAGACCCAGATTACGTACAGAGTCTACTATCGGTAGTAGATCATTGCCTATTTTAACTGTAAACTCAGATTTTGCTGAATCTATTATATTTTGTGGACCAAAAAGCATTACATATGACTTTACTGGATTAATTATCAATGAGTGTATGTGAGATATATTAACGATATTAATATATCGGAATTTATATTATCGCAAACAGTACTTATACTTTCAAATTTAAATGAGTAAAGTAATTGTGTATCATCATATTAATTTTGTAATTTTTATACAAATTTACATTTTTATACACATAACACGTTTTTACTTGAAAATGTTAAAAATATTGTCATCCTACATTTTCGAGTAAATGACAATTGAAGGTGAGAAAGTGATATTTAGAGTTTTTGCATAATGACTTTGTTCCAGGGCTTGTAGCAACAACGATCTTTACCTCTCATATAATACAATATGGTTTCAGCAAGACGGCGCATCCCCGCACCTAGGGCCGTTTTCTTTAATGTAGGAATTCTTCTTGAACATAATATTTTGAAAATTTTCCAGGCTAATTCTGCGCATTTATCTCTCTCGCGGGCTATTCTATCGGTCCTCGCCTGCCAATCCACTTATTCGTAAAGCAATTGTCAAAAAACGCGCATGGTGCGGGGGTGCGCCGTCTTGCTGAGACCATACTGTATCATATGAAACGTCAAAATCATTTTTATTTACAAAAATACGCTGGAACAGGGTCATTTTGGAAAAACTCTAAATATCAATGTCTCACCTTCAATTGTCATTTACTCGAAAAATGTCTTATATAAGATGACAATATTTTTATATTGCCAGTTCGACAATGAAAAGATCTCTCAAAATCAATAACAAAAATAAGGGGTTGCCATTTAAAAACAAAATGGATGACGTCATTACTCAAAAACAAATGACGACTGAAATCGACTTTCATGTAAAAATGTGTATTTTTATAAAAGAAAATCGACCTGTTCGAGGATTTTTTCCAAAAATATTTTATTTCGGTTTTATTGAATATATTCAATACTTTAGGCGCGCACTGTATATGCTTAAAATTCCTTTGGAGGAACATGACTAAAATTACCACACAAATTAACAATTCAATGATCTTTGGAAATTAATATGATTTCAAAAACATACTTTGCTAGTTTTATAATTATCTTCAATTGATTGTACAAGTGTGATTAGGACATTTTTCTACATCAAGAAATAACTTGGAGGGCGATTGCACCAAATTCCCAATAGAACATCGCTGAATTTGGCAGGAAAATTGAGAATTTAATGTTCTTTGAAAATATTATCTTCGAGTTATTTTGGTTTAATTTTGAGTGTGATGCTTTCAAATGAAAAACTAACTTCCAGAGCGATTTCTCAAAATTATCTCCAAATTTGGCACGAAAATTGAGAATTAAATCTGTGGCCGTTTGCCAAAAACAGATAATATGTGCATTTTTTTGGTATTTTTCAGGAGAGCAAAAACAAATTTCTACATTATCCAGAAAATCATAACTTCAAAAATTTCGGGTTTTCTATATAATTGTCTGCTTTCGTTTACATAATTATAGTTAACCCTTTCAAACCAACATTTTTAATATTTTGCAAAATATTAAAAAAAAATCTTTTAGGTGCACATATCTGTTTTTATCAAACGGCCACAGAAAAGTTCTTTGAAAATCAATCAAAATCTAAGAATCCAAAAAACCTTACCTAATTTTTAAGTTATTTTCACTGAATCGCGACAGTGATGATTTTACATCAAAAATGAACTTCGAAGGCGTATGCTCGATAAAAGAACAACCATTTTGCTTATATTTCGGGTTTTAAAATAATTCCGTTTCTAAGTTATAATCAATAAAAAATGATATTACAGAAAATTTTGACATGAAAGCTATAAATAATTTAATTTTTTTTACACACTATGAAATTTCAATTTTTAGCAAACAAATGTTCATGTTCAATTTATAATCCAACGCACGTGGAACGAACAACAATTGCTTTTACAAACATGAATCCGCCAATCTTTTAAAAACAATCAAAACTTTGATTTTATGATAATTTTAAATCAAAATTATAAAATTTTTATTAAGGTAATTAAATCACGGAAAAATGATGCTGTCATGCTGAAAAAGTATCATATATTCATTTCGCAAATTTAAGATAACAAAAATTACCCCACGCTCAGAAATTTGTCTCGTGTGGCGCAGCTGAAGCTAAATTATTTCTAGTATGTATCGCATGAGAAAGTTACATTGGTCTACTGTCCGTAAATGCCCCGATTAGTATCGTTTTTATAGATTTTGAATGTTTCATTTACGATTTTCTTCGTCTGGGGTACTGAAATACCTAAGGGGTAACTTGAAAGTGCTATATTTCAGCATGATTTTTAGTCAAAAATATCAAAAGGTTTTTTTTAATCAATTTTTAGTAAAAAATCAATATTGTTTTTGGACATTAAAAATTGTTTATCCATTAACCTGCATTTAAATATGTTCTAATTAGTTGCGTAATTTTTCTAACCTGTAATTTCAGAAATGACGGAGATACAAAGTGTGCCTGTTAAGGGTTAAGATGCTTATAATGTAAAACTACACGATCTGAATTTTGGTTCGTGCAACACTTTAAGCACGTCGTATTTTTAAATTGTCTGTTGCCTATTAAAAAATATTTATTTAAAACATCAGATATTCATTTAAAATATTTAAATCGATGTTGGAAAATTGCATTCTTATTACTTATTTATTCAGTTTCCTCCTTTACGAAAAAAATAACTGAATAGAAACCATATTTAATCATAATGCATATTATCTTTTTGTTATCAGTAATATTAGTAGTAAGTTATTAATTATCTGCTGAAGAAATTACGTAACTGCAAGAGAGCACCGGAGATGAGTTCTTCGCATCAAAAATCAAGATATGTAGGACTCGCAGAGATGCTCTGAGGATATTACTCCACATTCAATCATTAAATGTAATTAGAACACATCCATCTACTACTTCTCCTCGGGTAATCTTATCTTATTTTTCGGTTTATTGATTACTAATTATGGACATCCCGTACCGTCATGTTCTAACAAATAATACAGCAATCTATTGAAAGGCCAGCAGCGCGCTCTCTGGACTGCTTTAATTTTCAAGAAATACCAAAATTAAATTTACGAGGTAATACCCAAAATTCCCGCTCGAAATGAATATGGTACAGGACAGTTCCGTTATGAACAGTCTTTAGTGTTACTGATCTATCAGTCTACCTCTTCTTGTTACCGTGGAAAGGTACATGTTTACATGGTGTAACTTTGTTTGTATGGCCAAAACCGCCTTATGAATTGTAAGGGCCCTAAGCCATAGGTACGAGGAGTAGCATCAAATTTAAATAAAATATTGCAACATAAGCGATTACAATGATTTTGAAACCTAAATTTAACCTTGATTATTCATTATAACAAAACATTACTGAAGTGCATTTATGCGAAGACCGCTTGTTCATCGTCATACTGCTCTCACTTTCGGCAACTTTACAAAATAAAACTAAAACTAAAAAGTATTGTATACGCGGGCCCTATGCCATGGCCTCATTGGCCCTGTGTATATCTGACTTAATGGACAAAGAGTGTTAGCTTGACTCGCAATTATTGGTTTAGTACAATCGCGCAAAGGTGACAGTGACTCATCGCTCCATGTTGCCTGAATTAAGTTACTAGTAAACGTATGTCCGTAAAATAATTCGATTCAGTCTAGGCGGGAAATTTAAAAATTTTTCATGCGTGCAAATATTTTCCCGACGAAAATGCAAGTGCATTTTTCGGCAATCGGCAAAGACAACTGGAAATTTGTCATTAAATTTAACCTTTTTATAAATGAAATGGATACAATCAATTCTGCTCTTAACTAAATCGAAATCGGAGACGGTCAAAACCAGATACAAGCACGTGAATTTTGAGGTTAGAATAGATAGAATGAGAAAAGACATACGTTGCACTTAGCCCTTGAATTTACATATCGACATACGTTTCGTATTTCATTTCGTTTTTCTTAAGCATGCGAACGAGTATATAGATATTTATTCAGACGATTATTAGATCGAAAAAGCATGAGTCACTGTTACCTCTGCGCGATTGTACTATACTGCGCTGTAACCGTGTGCGTGAACCACTTCCCTTTTTATTTTTATATTAATGATTTGACAGTTTCTCGTCTTGCCTCGATAAAGAGGTTAATTCTAACCTAATTGCTGCCTATTTTTATGTCCGATAAAGTAAAGTATAAACCGTTAGTCGTTATTTTTGTTCGTCAATTTTCCCAACCGGCCATCGGTAGCGAGATCCTTCAGCCGTATAGGTGTGTATATTTGTGCGTGTGTGTGTGTGTGTGTGTGTGTGTAAGCTTGATACTCAGAGGATCGCCCCTGTTACTCTAGAACAGCAGTCTTCAAAGTAGGGTGCCAGAAAATAAGAACATTTAATAAAGATCGCCAACTTTTATTTTTAAAGTACAAGATCATAATTGGGAGTGTTCGATTATGGAAATGAATAATCGATTATTGATTATTTTTAATGATCGATTATATCGATTAATCAATTAATCAAATTATCGATTAATCGATTAATCACACAATCAAATGATCGAGTAATCAAATTATTAATTGATTTTTCGTGTAATAATCAAACAATAGATGAATCTATTATTTATCGATTAATCGCTTGGTGAACCCAATTTTATCATTCCACTAGTAGAATTGACATATCACAGCCTGAAATAAAATGGCAAGACTTGAAAGTTGGTATGTGGAAAAAAATGTATTTAGCGATAATAATAATTATAAAGAATAAATATCCATTATTAGCTTCAAAACTTTAAAATCTATCCAAAATTGATTTAATTTTAACATCTTACAATAGTAATCGATATATCACAGCATAAAGCATAATAGCAACCCTTAGAACTTAGCCGTAGAAAATAAAATTACATTCGGCAATTATAAAAATTGAAAAAATTCAATACCTCCTGGAATGGGCTCCAATATTTCAAAAATTCGTACAGAATGGACTATATTTAAACATCCGGCTATAAGAACGGATATATGAAATAAATTAGCAACATTGAAACTTGAACTGTAAAAGAGGAAACTGCATGCGGCTATTAGAAATATTGTAAAAATTCAATCCCAATCGGAATTAGATTCAATTTTTCAAAATACATCCAGAAAAATTTTAGTATTGGCATTCCATATCCCTTTGAGGAGCACATTTTTGGGAAGGAGATGAAATGGGGAAACTAATGGCATCTACGGTTTTCGGGGTCGCTCATTCCGATTTCGGTGTCAAAAATGAGTTTTGACAGCTGTCAACTGTCAAATCGGCTGTCAAGTGCAAGGGCGTTTCCAACCATCTAGTCTAGGGGGTAATAAAAAAAAAGATAAATAAACTGGTGCTTCCGCTCTCATACACCCAGTGGCTAAAAACTATTTTTTACTCGTTTTTTAGGCGTTCCCAGTCGATCTAAGCACTATTTACGATTAAAGTTATTTAGCATATCTTCGTTCCTAGAAGTCCCACAAAAAAATGTTATATGCAAAAAAACCTCTTGAACGCATCACCAGATTTTGAAAATTCTTGGTGCAATGTGTTGTTCACTCATCGAATAGATGCAGATAAAAATAAAAAATAAATTCGTCGTTCAATTGTTTGAAAGGATGGCCACATTTTGAAAATTCATCCAGCAAAGTGTTACCCGTCGTTCTTTTTTTGAGGATAACTCGTGTAACGGATAATCTGATTTTGAAAATTCTTCCGGCAAAGTATTGTGCTCACTGAATTGATGCAGATAAGATAAAACATTAAATTCGTCGTTCATTTTTTTGCGCTTTTGAAAGCATAACTCTTGAACAAAATGGCAGATATTAAAAATTCTTTCAGAAAAGTGTCATTTTTGACAGTTGTAAATTGTGGTTTTTGGCAGTTGAAAATTGCCATTTTTAACAGTTGAAAATTATCAATTTTGGCATTTCAAGATTGTAATTTTTGGGGGTTGACAATTGCCATTTTTAGCAGTTGAAAATATAAGTTTTCGGTTGTTGAAAATGATCAATTTTGGCATTTCAAGATTGTAGTTTTTGGAGGTTGAAAATTGTCATTTTTTGTAGCTCAAAATGATTATTTTTGACAGTTAAAAGCAGCCGTCGTTAAATTTGTAATTTTTGTCGCGATTTTGATATTTGAAATTGCGTTGTCCGATTATAATTATTTAAACTTCAAAATATGTCGAATTTAGTGTTATTTTAAAATGGATTAATATATTTTCTCGCAAAATTAACGCAAAATATAAAAAATTGCATTTTTTTTAATTTCCAGAATTTAAAAAACGCGATTTTAATTTTTGGAATTTTACACCTGCCGAATGAGTAGTCCGATTTTAATTATTTAAACGTCAAAATATGGCGAATTTACTGTTATTTTAAAACGGATTACAATATTTTCTCGTGAAATTAACACGAAATGCAAAATTGCAGTTTTTTAATTTTCAACATTTTGATTGTTTTAAATTGCACTACTGCCCCACGCATTGTTCAATTGTGATAATTTAAACTTCAAAATCTGGCAAATTTTATGTAATTTTATTACGGGTTACGAAATTTTCTCTTGACATTAACACAAAATGCAAAAATTACATTTTTTTAATTTTCAACATTTTAACTTTTGAACCGAAGACGAGATTTGTAAAATTCTTTCAAATTCATCCGGAAGATGTAGAAAAAATGTCTCGACTGATGGAAAAAAAATATTACTTAGTAGAGGATTATATCAATTGCAAATGATTTTGTTCTTGTTTTCTGTGACGTATTCAATTAGCTGTAGAATTTGATTTTGTTGTGATGTACTTTGTTATAATTTGTCATGTACTATATCTAAATTTGAATAAAATTAAAAAAGAACCAAAAAATTAAATTTGTTCAATTTTTTTTCGGGTTTCACAGGATAACTCTTCAACGTATGACCAAATTTGGCAAATTCTTCCAGCAAAGTCGAATGGATGCAGATAAGACCAAAAAATTAAATTTGACGTATAATTATTTTCTGGTCTTTAAGGACAACTCTTGAACGGATAAACATATATTGAAAAATCTTTGAACGGATGACCAAATTTGGCAAATTCTTTCAGCAAACTGTTGTACTCGCCGAATAGATGCAGATAAGACAAAAAAAATAAATTTGTAGTTTTTTGAGGATAATTCTTGAACGAAAGGAAAGATTTTGCAAATTCTTTAAGATAAGATAAGAGTTGGTCTTTTGCATTGTATTTACAATGCGAGACACGTCAAAATAAAGAGTAACTTAGGTCAACTAACAAACCGTTGCACACAATAAACTCAAATAAAATAACTTAAAAACAACTTACCACAACTCAACGTTTTAAATTTTCTAATTTTTCATTTTTTTCCTTTCGGTATAGTCATTAAAGAGATATAGATAAGATAAAAAATAATTTTCCGTTTTTTAACCAAAAATAAGTTTTAAATTCTTAAAGTATTACACTATGCGCCACTATAATGGCTTTCGCGGATGCGATTTTCAAATTGAACTCTGCCGTACAGAGAAACAGCCCCGTGCAAAATTTAGCCGTGCCTAAGAGGTTAAGGAGGTGTTGATAAGGTTACAAAATACAATTCGTCGTTTGATTGATTTCCGTGGACGAAGAACGTTATTACAGATTTAATGCGGGCTATTTTTCGTCTTTATTTTATTTTTTTGTGCTTCTTCTGATCGATTCTTCTTTCCTAAAAAATGAGACTGTGAGATATATTGTGTGTGCTAAGTGGCTCTACCGTCAAAATTTTCCTAGAGCCGCCACTGCTCCGGGCACAAGTTTAAGTATTATTTTTTTAGAGCAAAAGTACTTCATCTTATCTGTAAAAATTGGGCTTTTCACTGTTGTACTAATTATTTTAAAATACTAATAGCTCACGAAGATATAACAGTACAAATCTATTTGTACCGTTTTTTTTTTACCCAGTGTGCATTATTATATTATATGTTAAGTGGCTCTACCATCGAAATGTTCTACGAGCCGCCACTGCATACACCTGTTCCATGAAATCTCCCTATCCGTTTTAAAGCGTTGGAAAAATTTACCGGTTATATTATTTGTTTGGAATATGAAATATCGGTAATTTTTAGGGGGGGGGGGGGTAATTACCCGATTACCCCCCTTTGAAACCGCCACTGGCCAAGTGTCGTAATATGCAATTAAAATCGGGAAATAGACGTTCATTGGCTGATCCAGGAAGGTTACAGAGCAATCATGATATGAGAAGAATTTTCCGATAGTTGACAGCTGTCAAAAACTGTCAAAATGGACAGAATGTACTGAAAAAACAAGTTGGGCGTCGTTTCCCGCTTCCCAAGGTCGCTGAACAACTGCAACGTCGGAAAAGGTTCGAGTCAGATCTCTTGCTACCTTTTCGCCTAAGAAAAGTTCTGGTCTTCCCTGGACCTTTCCGGTATACATTTGGAACTCACAAACATAGCCATAATGATCAGCTCTCACCCAAGATTTGAAGCCTCTCGGGACCGGTTTCATGGGTACGTACTGCTTCATTGAGCTTCTGCCTTTGAACTTGATCATGCTCTCATCCACCGCTTGATTTCTAGTTGGGTCATAAAATCGCAAATATGTGTCTGAGAGGTTGTCAAGAAAGGGTCTTACTTTGTACAATTTGTCGTACCCAGCTTCATTCTTCTTTGGTTCATTGGAACTGTCATTCAGATGTAAACTGGATAGTAAAAACGAAAATCTCTTCACGCTCATCGTAGAACTAACATAATGATCATTGAGCTGGACGTTGGAAGACCAATAATCGCGGTAGGATTAATTGGGGAGGTGATATCCGTGAATTATTTTTTCTGTTGACAGCAATAGAGATTAGATTGATCTGCAATGGAGTTGATATTGGTTTCAAAAAATAAACATGAAAAAAATCTCCCGGGCTCTTGACATTCTCTGGTAGATTTTTAGGGCCAGTATGTTCGACAAAAGGTTTATTGGTAGCACCCTAACGCTTTCTCTCCCAGATTCCGTCCATCCCAGATAGCTGAATGCTTAGTGGAGTATCGTCATCTGAGTCACTAGTTTTGTCTGACTCTCTCTCTCTCTAGAGCACTGAGCCCGATAAATGACTCTTCTGATAAATCATCCTGACAGATAGACTCCTCGTCTTCGCTATCCTCGAAATCGTCATTTACTGATTCGCTATCACTTGGGATTTCATCCTCTTCAAAATCTTGAATCCTCATTTCAAAATACAAATTTTTTTCAGATAGAAACTATTCTTACGGAATAACGTAAGATGATGTAACTTGACAGCTCTTTTGGCAATTGACAGCTGTCAAAAGATATTTTAGGAACTGAAATCGCGAACAGTGACCGCGAAAACCTATAAAATAAGTGGCAGCTTCTATTTCTGTGACACTTGCACCATCTTGACAGTCCGTTGACAACTTTCAACTGTCAACCAATATTCTAGGTATTGAAATCGCGAACAGTGACCGCGAAAACCTATAAAATGAGTGGCAGCTTCCATTTCTGTGACCCTTGCACCATCTTGGCAGTCCGATGACAACTGTCAAGTACTATTGCCATATCGAACAATTCACAAGTTGTAGAATGAGCGATACACCCCATCTCAAATCAGGCTCCTCAATAATGCCCCGAATGCTAGTCAGATTAGATTTTAATTACCATTCTCGGCTTTTTGACAGTCTATTGGCAGCTGCCAATTGCCAAAACATATATATATATATATATATATATATATATATATATATATATATATATATATCAGCTTATCGTAAGTCAGGACTAGAGCACACCAGAAAATTAAATCGGCGCGTTTATCGCGAATCTCAAATATTTTGTGAATCTTGACAGCTGTTTTGACAGTTGACAGCTGTCAAAAGTCATTTTTGACACCGTAATCAGCGACCCCAAAAACATATATCTAGGTAATAAAATCATATTATTAATTGCAAAAATTTCACGTGACCTATTTTTTTGTGAAAAACGTCGTTTTTTTCATCTTTATTTGTTAATAACATATTCACAGTGAACAATAATGCCAATTTTTTAGTTTGGATAGTTGAGGGAACTCATAAAACCCCCAACACCCATTGTCCACGTAAGACATGGCCTAGGGTACAAAATAATGGCATCTGAGCGAGGGAATGTAGGTGGGACGTATATGTCCCACTGCCCCGCAAAGGGATATTATAGGATCTCAGCATAAAGCAAAATGACAGCTTTTGAAACTTAAAAATTGGATTTTTAAGTTATTTTCCTTTCTGCTGTGATCCTATAATGGGATGTCAAAACTATTTTTTTTTAAATTCAATACAACGAAATGTAGCCTGAATATTCATATATTCAGGCTACATTTCGTTGTATTGAATTTATTTAATGCTTTCTGCAACAAGTAAGGTTGTTTCTAATTTATTTATTTTTGTTCAGCGGTTATAAAAATTAATAAAAAAATAAATTCTTGCCGGAATTAGCTTAAAATTTTTAAAATTCTTCCAGAATGAAACTAATTTTGACATGCTACTACAAAAATTGACATGCCTGAGATGAAATGGTAACTCTCAAAACTTGAACTTTAAAAAAACGATTTAATTCGGCAACTATATGTATAAATTGTTACAATTTTATTCCCTAAAAATATTAAAATCGATCCAGAATTAATCTAATTTTAACATCTCACTAGAAGAATTCATATGTCGCAAAATGAAACTAAATGGTAACCCTCAAGAAACTTGAAATGTGGAAATAAGTATGAATTCGGTGATTATAAAAAATCCATCTCCGCTGGAATTAGCGTGAAAATTTAAAAATCTCCCAGAATGAACCCTTCTTCCAAGTTTGATATATCATGGTCTACAATAAAACAGCAACACTCAAAACTTGAACTGTAGAAAACGAAATTGCATTCGGCGTTTAAAAAAATTTCGCCATGATAGAGCACAACGAATTGGAGGTGGTGTACTAATAGGAGTAAGAAATACATTTATTTCCAGAAGGCTAACTCTTAATTTTCCGGCAGAACTTCCTATAGAGTGTGTGGCCGTAGAACTTATCAGCGATAATTCTCTAGTTACTTTGCTATGTACCTATATTCCGCCTAATCTTAGCTCTGATGTATATGAGGAGGTGTTTGATGTATTAACTACTCAAATCGATATGGCAAATCCTACTATTCTTTTGGGAGATTTCAACATCCCCGAATATACCCAAAATAAGGTTGGATTCTCTATAAACAAACTGGGGGCATTAAATAACTTTCTTAGCTTCTGTAATATGTGCCAACACAACTACGTCAGAAATGAAAACGATGTAATCTTAGACTTAATTATAACCTCACCAGACATTGAATGTGTTGCTAATAAAGAAATTGAGCCTCTTGTCAAGGAAGATGTACATCATCCAGCATTATTTTGTGAATTTGTGCTAATTTCACGTCTCACCCCAAACTTTAAAGGTGATAACTCAGGACTCTATAATTTTAAAAGAGCTAACTTTCCATTACTTTACATACATCTAACACATCGACTGGGGTGAATTATTCGCAACCTCTACTGTAGACATCGCCTGTAGCCTATTCTATCAGCAAATATATGAAGGATTCGATCTTTACGTACCAAAATTTAAAAATAAGAAAAAAATCCAGAAACTATCCATCTTATTTTGATAAAACAATAACTATAGCCTTAGAAGAATAAAATAACCTGAGGAGAATATATCTTAAAACCAAAACCACAGTGAATAAAAATAAATTGAATCTCTCTAGAAGTAAATTGAAATGTGCAATTAAACAGGCTAAAAGAAACATCAGGCGAGCAGAGGAACAATTAAATTCTGATCCGACTAAATTTTGGTCACACATAAATTCATTAAAAGGAACCTCAAGAATTCCAGGAACAGTAAACTATTTAGACAATCAATACACAGATGCCAGTGACATAGTAAACTGCTTCGCTGATGTATTTAATTCGGTTCACACGAGTGAGGAAGACGCTGAAACTATATTGAAACACTCCATGAATCACCTAGGAGACTTTAGAGTTTCTGAAAATTTAGTTCTTCACCATTTAAAGAAATTATGTGCTAAGTTTACTCTGGGATTGGACCAAATTCCGTCATTTTTAGTGAAAGACTGTGCAAGTGTTTTATGTCCACCAATTACACATATTTTTAATTTATTATTAAAATATGGAAAGTTTCCCACCATCTGGAAAAAATGTTCGTGTAGCCCCATCTTCAAGAATGGTGATAAGAGTGAGGCAGTGAATTACCGACCAATTGCGTTAGTCAGCATTTTCTCGAAGGTGCTTGAGTCCATATTGAGTGAACAAATAATGTATTTAGTGCGCACGCAAATTGTTACTCAACAACACGGTTTTGTTTCGTGCAAATCAACCATGTCTAACCTATTAAATTTCACCCAATATGATAGATGTCAGGTGGACACGGACTTTAAAAGGTCTTTGATACAGTATCGCATAACATCCTCATTAACAAATTAAAAACTTATAACATTCCTTCTAATGCTATAAACGTAATTCAATCGTACTTAACAAATCGGCTTCACTTCGTACAGTGTCAGGGTTCTACACACCAAATAAGGGGATCCCGCAAGGCTCCAGTCTTGGTCCGCTGCTTTTTTACTATTTATAAATGACTTAGTACAATATATTAAATCATCTTGTTTGTTATACGCCGATTATTTGAAAATGTTTTGTAGAATTACTAGCTTAAATGATTGCATTGAGTTGCAACATGATTTGGATAAGTTAAGTGAATGGTGTAACATAAATAAATTGTATCTGAACTATGATAAGTGCTCAATAATGACATTTTCCAGGAAAATGGACAATATCCATTATGAATATAAGCTGGATGCTTGTGAGTTGAAAAGAATAAATGAGACAAAGGATCTTGGTGTGATGTTTGATAACAAACTTACTTTTAACTCCCATGTTTGTCATATTGTAAATCAATGTCACCGTCTTCTAGGATTCATAATAAGAAACAGTAAAGACTTTTACAGAAGTGAAACAGTCATAACATTATTTAATGCGTTAATAATAAGCAAAATTGAATATTGTGCACCAATTTGGTCGCCTATGTATGATACATATATAAATTGCCTAGAGAATATTCAGAAAAAACTGTTAAAAAATGTATCCTTTTCAACACATGGAATCTACCCTGGAAGAGGAAGCTACCTTAACTTACTCGCTTATTTTAATCTCAGCAGCATTCAAAATAAACATAAAATTTGTTCATTACTTTACTTTTATAAATTAATCAATAATTTTGTAGACGATCCACCAACAATAAGTGAATTACAATTTAACGTCCCTATCGATGAGGAATTGTTGGTCATTTGGTTTCTGTGTTCCTAATTCGCGCCATCATACAAATTCTCCATTGATCAAAATGTGTATGTTATATAATCATATTCAAAACAATTGCGATATTTTTGGAAAAACTTTAATTGATTTCAAAAAATGTGTAACAGAATGTTTGTCTTAAGCATGTATGATCTATACGTATTTTATATATCTTTTATTTTAATGTATTCGTGCACTACAATTAAGATTTGTTCTGTAATTGGACATTCGTCTGTTGGGCAATAAATTATTAGTATTATTATTATTAAATTGTAAATAATTAATTCATGCTGAAATTAGCTTTCAATTTTCAAAATCCACCCGAGATAAATTTAGCCTTGGCATGCCACTATAATTATAATAATCACAGTCTGAAACAAAATGGCAATTCTCAAAACTTAAATTGCATTTAGCTTCAGTAAAAATTTAATCCCCCCTGAAATTAGCTTCAAGGAAAAGAGAATTGCATTAACATCCCGTTCCCGTTAGAAATAAGAAATTGCATTTGGCGATTAATTAAATTGTAAATAAATAATTTCCGCAGGAATAATCTTTACATTTTCAGAATCCATTAGAAATGAATTTAGTTTTGACATTCCACTAGTAGAATTAAAATATCACAGCTTGAAATAAAATTGTAACTTGAACTGTAATAAAGAAAATTTGACTTGGCGATTATATAAATTGTAAAAAAAAAATTTTCGCTTAAATTAACTTTTCAAAAATCTCTCCGTAATTAACCTAATTTTGTCATCCTATTATAAATATTAACATAACTCAATAACCTAAGACAAAATTACTGCTCTCAAAAAACCGAACAGGAGTTTCTGCATATTTTGGGCCATACAGTATTTTACATTTACTAGGAGCTTGAGGATATGGACCGAAATACAAAACTGTGTTAAAAACGAAACCTAGAGCGCAGAGCAAATGCGTATTTACTATATGAGTGGGACTTTCAATTGATTGCGGAGAGAAGATTTGAAATGTGGTCGGAGAAAACCGTAGAAAGTAGGCGCACAAATATGTTAATCTGTATGTGTGTTATGTTGTGCGCTCATATGCATTCTAATAACCTTCAAAGGCTGCATGCACATTTTTTTACATTCTCTAATGATGACCCAAGTGAAAAGAAGAAATTCTTTCTTTTATTTTACTTATCCAAAGTTTACTTCGTAAGTAAAGTAAGTCAACAACGAGTTCGCGAATGAACAGCTGTCGAAAATTTAAGCCGTAATAATGAGTTATTATGTATGGATTCAATGATTAAAACCTTATAATCGAATACTTTTAAATTTTAAAATGTATGTTCGTAGTAAATGGGATGGTCAAAAAAACTAACGTAATTTAATTGAAATGTTTAAACTTTATTATTTTCCACTTAATAAATGAAAACGTAAGTGAAGAAAGGTATTATTCAACAAAAATGGAAAACTTCTCTTAGCTCATAAACTCGCTTCACTTTGCCCTTACTGAGCCAGCGAACACAATGAAAAATGATGCCTCCATATTCTGTTTCAAAGTTCTGCAGGAATTGCTGGAAGTGGTGGTGATTCAAACCTCTTTAATTTTAATCAAATGTATACAAGAAACAAATGTCTTCATTACGTGCTTAAATTTTAATGATTTAGCACACAGGTTTTCTTAATGATTTATACATTAAAATAGGAACAGATAATGAATATCAATATTTCTCTGTGATAATTCTGATTTTCACCACTCCCAAACTTCTTCCCATCAACTCTCTCTATAGCGACACCACTTAACTTTGTCCAGTTTAAAAGCACTAAAAACGTTAACAATTTCTTCAAAAATATCTTCTTCTCCTGTAATGTCTTTCGTGGCTCGAAGCACAAGCAAATCTTTGTTTTATTTTCAAATTTTGGTCGACTGCGCGCATAAAAATTGCTAGTTGCGCTGTAGCACTAATATTCAATGCTTTGGAAAATGCAACACACCTTTCCACCACTTATCCAAGAGCGACTTATGTTTTCAGTCTTATGAATGTTCTGCGAACTTTTCCTTTTTTCTGGATACAAGATATTTGCCAATTCTATTAAGCATTCTTTCAAAAACCCCCCTTTGAGAACGGTCCGAAAGATATCTCAGTTACTTCTTAGTTGCCCTGTTAAACTTTTGTATTTTTGCAAATATTTGCTGGAATAATGTCTTCTTAAATTAACAACTCCTTGAAGGTCCCGACATATTTTTGGCATACTTTTTTTTAGAGCTCCATAAAAATATTAACCCAACTTTTGCGCTATTAACCCAACTGATTTTAAGGCAGACTGGCGGCCTAAGCATCTCGAATAATTCTGAATTTACTAGCGTCTTCTCGTTGATCGCTTTCGTGCGGAAAATACTATATTATGGATTCTACCTTCACACATTTGGCGGGCCGTGTTATTATGCAAAACTCAATGGCGGGCCGAATAAATCTTACTTGGGGGTCACATGTGGCCCGCGGGCCATGTGTTTGCCTGGTCTACACGAAGCGACTAATATTGGATTGAAATATAATATAACGAAAAATCTAGAAGGCTTAGCAGCCATAAGCAATGGCCGACAAAAAATTAAGTATTTGCTGACAAAAAATTAGCACTCTACTATAGAGCTATTCAGCAGAGATGGCGGTCGGGGTGTCTTGTCCGTCCGAATGAAGTAGTGTCCGTTGCAATTTTCCACCATAGGCGTGTGCAAAAACGCCAAATATAGAAGTAAAACCGGAAATATCACAAAAAAAAAATTATAAGTTCGTACAACATAAAATTACTTGATTTATAGCGGATATAATTGGCAACACGTTTTATAAAGGGATTAATATTCTTCGGCCAATTTTGAACAGGAATAAATAACCGGATTAGTTGACCTAATTGTTCTTTAATAATGATCTAATACTATGACCGAGAAGTGACGAAAATCTTAACAAATAACCCCTGGGGCTTGTTAATGTATTTAGTAGATTAGGCCGGAAGGGACGCAAATTAATCTTCGCAATGGATTATAAATTTAGAAAACCCGAGTAAATCTGGGAATTCCCTTATTAAAAATTAGCCTGTTTTCCTTGTAAATATACATGTTCACTTAATAATGTACTTTACATTCGTTTTAATAACTGCAATCAATACAACACCGAAACATTAGTACTCCGAGATGTCTAAAAATGCCGAAGTGTTTAAACTCTAAATGTGACAGTTTAGTTTTGAACTTATTAGAACATTTTGAAAAGGAAAAAGAATATGGCGGACCAATTACAAATATTAATCGAGTTCGAGAGAGAGTAGCCGAAGTTTTAAAAATAAGTTTACGATCGGTGGAGAGAACAGTTCAGCGCGGAAAATATGAAAATGGAAAAAGGAACTGCAAAATTTCCCGAAGAAGAATAAAATCAAAAACCGAAGATCTACCTGCATGTGCTCGAAGTGAAATTCGCAGTGTTAATTATAACATGTACATAAAAAAGGAACATGTTAGTGTGGCTTTAATTAATGAACAATATAGGTTGTGAGGGATATAGTTCTGAATCAGTTTTGAAAATGTGGGAGGAGGCGCTTAAACACGTACCGAAAGAAAGCTGGAAACAATATATTAAACACACGGACGCTGTCATATTGAATAATTGAAAGAAAGAGAAAATAATCGACAATATTCCTGAGTTTATCATACATGTAGGAGATTCAAGTGACGATAGCACTGATAATTTTGAAGAATTTGACGATAATGAATGATTCATTTATTTTTATGTATTATTATTTTATACTATTCATTTAAATAAAATAAATGTCACAAATTTGTTATGTTTTCATATTAGTTATTTCATATTTCATTTATATTATTATATTAGAATAAGTATTTTTTAATGTTGTATTAATATCCATTTCCACATTTGCTAAAACGTATGAAATAAATTCATTAATAAAAACATATTTTCTTTCAATTAACCTGCATAATTGCAATGCTTGACTAAATCGCGCGCGCCTATGAAATAACCGGTAAGTAAGGGACGCCGTAAACTATTTCTTTCTCCTTCTACCGCTCGGTCTAAGACCGAGCTACGCAGGCTGGGTGTGTGTTTTCTAGATACGGCCGACGAAATTGTAGGTCTTGGGAATATCCGCTCGGTTATCAGGTAGTAGAAAGGGATACCAATATTATTTGAATGTTCCGAACTTAGTTCGTCAACCGCCCTTACTCATGAATACGTCTATATAAATAAATTAAATGCCCGGCCCGGAGATTGAAAAATACAGCCCGACTATCGACCTTGTGGTTCTTATAAATGGTTTCGGATACAATACCGGGTGTGGCACTTAAGACGCCTCGGACCATAGCTCCTTTACGATAAAAGCTATCGACAAAAATCTAAGAACAAAGTGGTGCATAGTTACCGTCGCCATGTTTCAAAAATATTTCTAATCATCAGTGGCGTGCCGTACTCCAGTGGCGTACCAAACTTATGTTTTTTTTTTAAATGGAATGCCCAATTTTTTATTGCAGATTTGGAAAGTGCTCGACGAGTACTTATTTTTTTATCTAACATGTTATACCCTTCACTTTAGCGGTTTCGCTGTTATAACCCCTTCTTTCAAAATTGCGCCTCATTTTTGAGATTTTTTTGTAGAGAAACTAATTGACGCCGGCGCCTAAATTTTAAATTGAGGTACAGGTTAATACCTCGTATACCTTCACATAATTTTTTTTCGGGTAATTTATGGAAAAAAAATAATTTTTGATTGATTTTGATTGATTGATTTTTTGATTCACTTTGTTCTTAGATTTTTTTCGATAGCTTTTATCGTAAAGGAGCTATGGTCCGAGGCGTCTTAAGTGCCACACCCGGTATATTATGTTAATATTAGCAACAGAACACAAAATGTTCTAGTATTCAAAATTACTTTTCACCTGACATTTTGTATAACATTATTATATTTGAAAGTGATATTTATTTCATATGAACATTTGCTTGGATTGATAATTCGACTCTTAACCTAGTTTCCACCATCATTTATAAACATTCTTCGGAAGGAGAGATGAGAGGATGGAGGGAACGAGGTCATTTTGAGCCGTTACACTTTGATTTGAGTGTTTCTGCCCTTTGAGCACCTTTCATCATTTTAATTCCAACGAGTGCAATCTTATGATTATTACTCTTCACGATTCCGTAAAACACGAATGAATCGATCGTTAACCATGTTTCAAAAGTACCAGCAATAAAATCCGTGATGTTTTAAAAAACGTCCAAAAGAAAGAGTTTCAATTATTTACCAACATAAGTATAATTAGCAGAACCTTTTTTATTTGTCCTATGCAAATTAGCTTTCAAGCCTTTTTGTGACAAATTCAGTTATATTTTCCTATAAATCCATGATGAGGGCCACAATTATTTTATTTTGTATTTTTTAAATTATTAAAAAAACGTAAATTTGTATTAATCATTTTCAATTTTGCAAAGCTTTGCTCGACAACTAATAGTAATTTATTACCATAATGTAGCAGCAGATGACTCTGGTAGATTTCTGAAAACTGTTTTAATGTGGATTAATCTACATCTACATTAGAACTCAATAAGTAAACGACAACTTAATTGATCCAAGACAATTGATATACTAGCGACATTTTATGCAGAGGAATATAATTCTAATGAGAAGATGAATACACAAACTTTTGTCAAGGATCCTTCCTTAAAGAAAAAGCAAAAAAAACGTTGACATCATTTTAACGACTCACGTTGTTTTAATAGTGAATGAAGTAGGAACATAATGAACAATGAACATTTTAATGTTGTATGCAATGTTTGATTCAGCGTGGAAAATGGAGTAGCCGTTCATCGACCCATGTGACATTCTCTCATGTACATCATGCACACACAATTTTTACATTTATTTCCTGTTAATAATTATTAGTGGCGATGGCCACCAGACATTCCTTGCATTCCAGGTGTGTGTATAATTAAAAGTTACATTAATATATATTTTGTACAATAGATTTAAATAAAAAGTGGTTATGTGTCCATAACTTGTTACTTTCTCCGATTTGATGGTATAATATTTATTTATATTTATTATTAATATACTTTCATGGTTTATTTTTAATTTAAATCATATTTTAACACGTTCGCTGCCTCTACAATTGGGATTGCACATACGCAAGTATAAAGTTGGACGCACTAGCGCGTCGGTGGCAGCGAACGTGTTAAATAAATTGATGAATTTTCAACAATAGAATTGATTCTGCAACATCAATGCTTTATAATACACTGGTGGAAAAAAAATGAAACCCTTGAAATTCGTGAAATTTCGACCATTTTTAAACCGCCATAACTCGGCGTATTTTCTATCGATTGTGATGAATCTTTAAGGGCGAAAAACTTTGAAGTGTCTTCTTTAAAGTCATGCGTGCGCACTTAAGCGTAACCCCTTCCGCCCCCTCTAGCGCCCCTGTGAAAAAAAATGTTTTTTTCAGGAAACCATGTCCAACTTTGTCGATATCTACGGAGTAGCATTAAAATTTGATCGATTCCCTATGCAAGACTCAAAGAACGAAGTTCCTATGACGATTTGGCACAAAGTTATGGGTGTTTGAAAAAAAAGTCCGAAGTTTTTCGACAAAATTGTTTTTGTTTTCACGAATGAAATTTTCTTTGCATGTTCTTTGAGGTATGCACGAAAATTTATTGTTTGCGCGAAATCATGAATATCGCATTTTGTACCTTAAAACTACGTTAACAAAAAACTTTATTTTAGGTCAAAAAAGGTCCACTTTAACGATCTCTGTAGGGTCGGAAAAAATGTGGGCCTAACTCACCATCATTCGTCCATTTTCCATTCGTCCAATAAAAACAAACAAATTACACTGACGGAAAAAACTTGTAAAAATTTAGGTAATTTTCAAATGGCCCTAGCTCGGCTTCTATCCAACCGATTTCGACGATCTTTTGAGAAATCTACCCCCCTCCAACCGAAAAAATAAAACAACCACAAAATGCACTTTTTTCAAACACCCATAATTTTGTGCCAAATCGTCGTTGGAACTTTGTTTTTTGAGTCCTGCACAGGTAATTGAACACATTTCAATGCCCTTTTGGTGATTCGTGTCGACACATTTTTTCCAACTCGGTACACGTTGCCAAAGTAGGACGTTTTTTGCCCAAAAACTTCGACGAAATTGTAGGGTTTGAACGGTTCGAAAAGGGATCACTCCAATCTAAGTTTACCCCCTTAAAGTAGAGCCAAAATGGTATTTTTTTCCCGAAATAATAATAATAATAATCTTTATTGATGTTACTAACATAGAGTCTTACATACGTCAAGTGGAATATTAACATTGATACCTTATTTACTTGCTACATTGCTATATAATATTATTTAATGATAACAATAAACTTGTTTATATTAGGGCATACTATACTCACATACACATACACACTAAAAAATTGTTACATTTAATTGGACTATGCCTTAATTAACACGTTAAAATATTTGTTTTGATTAGCTCATTGAAATCACATAATAGGAATTCCTCTATGGTATAAAATGTCGTTTGAATGAGAAATTCTCTCAAACGAGTTTTAAAAATTCGAAAAGGTAAAAATTTGAATTGTTTCAGGCGACACGTTAAAAAAATTCACACAAAAATACTCTGTACCATTCATGGATTTGGACAAGCGAAAGTTGTTTCTTCTTCTGGTGAGATGATCGTGGCTGGAGCTATTCCTCTCGTATTCTTTTACATGTTTTCTAAAGTAAACTAAACATTCTAATATATATATATATATATATATATATATATATATATATATATATATATATATATATATATGGAAGGTGCCGTTAGTATATTAAGTTGTCTGAAGCTGTGCTGACAATCATCCCTATAATTTAATCCAGCCAATATACTTATTGCTCGTCGCTGGAGACTAAAAGCATCTTCTAATACCGTTGAGTGACCCCACACTATTATGCCATAGCATATATGGCTATGTATATATGCAAAGTAGGTGGATTTTACCATATTTGTGGAAACTGACCGTACCAAGTTCCGAATGAGATAAATATTTTTGGACAATTTATCTGATAGTTCCCTGCCATCATGTTCCCATGTTAGTTTGGAATCTATCGTTAGTCCGAGAAACTTTGCGAAAGAAACTCCGATTCTAGGTTCCTGTTTTAAACTAAAAGTTAGTACAATGGTTTTTGACGCGTTTAATTCAAGTTTATTGGCAACAAACCAATCTTCTAATTCTTTCAGATTGCGGTCTAATTGTAACTTTGCTCTCATTGTTGTTTCACCTTTTGAGGTGCATATCGTCTGCACATTGTATTAGTTTTGAATCATGAGCAAGATATGCCAGGTCGTTTGCATATGACAGAAATAATACGGGGCCCAAGATCGACCCTTGGGGCGCACCATGGCTTAGTTCGATCACGTTCGATCTATTTCCGTCGCTTGTTGCTACCAATTGGGTCCTATTGGAGAGATAGGAAAGTATCATTTTAACTGCCTGTGGACTGAAGTTGTAGACTTATGCAGTATGCTGTGCTGTACACAATCAAATGCACGACTCAGATCCAGGAAATTACATACTACTATTTCCCCATCCTCAAATGCTTGTAGTGTATATTTAACAAATTAATTAACTGCTTACTAGTTTCAGAACCTACGGGAAATGACCATACTGTAGGCATTTGTTTATTAATTTCGTCAGTGGTAAAATGATCAGGTCTAGTACACTCTTAATCATTTGTATATTCAAATTATATACGTCTTTG
Source organism: Ocypus olens (assembly GCA_910593695.2). Classification (NCBI taxonomy): domain Eukaryota; kingdom Metazoa; phylum Arthropoda; class Insecta; order Coleoptera; family Staphylinidae; genus Ocypus; species Ocypus olens. Next base: position 28,824,720 of record OU343059.1, read on the forward strand.
CTGTGTGTCTGAGCCAATTTCTGTATAATATCTCTCACTCGCGCAGGGGACACTTCTTCAAAATATAAGTAAGAGCCGGTGTGTGTTGTTTCTTGCGGATGAGAATTAATCATTACCTCTATTGGAGTTTTCTTGCTATCTGGCAGGATATGGATTATATTGGTAGCTACATTGGAAAAATATGTATTGAAGTTGTCTGCCGAAATTGAACTGGACTTTGTGGAAGAATTCAAAAGTTTCTTTGAATTGATCATTTACCACATTGCTCGGTTTTGATTTGTTGATGATTTTATAAAGTGATCGTGGGTGAGCTTTTGTTCCCTTTCGATAGATTTTTTGTATATTTTTTTAATTGAATTATATGAGCTCTTCAAATCATCAGAGTAACGCTTTCTTAATTGTTCCTTGAGAAACTCTAGCTGACTTCGGAGCATCTTAAGTTCCGGAGTAAACCACTTCATTTGTTTGTTACCTAGTTTTGATATTATTTTCTCTGGGTACGCTATTTCGCTACATGATGTTAAAATATTAGTTAGAAGGTACCATGCAGTTTCTAGGTCTACATCATCATCAGTTATTATATGCCAATCTACTTCGCTAACCAGATCTTAGAAGTTGATAGTTCCTTCCTGAGTGATTGGTCTCATTATTTGTGTGGAGGGTATTGTGTTTTTACCATTACATATTTCTAGTTCGATTCCTAGATGGTCAGAAAATCCAGTATTAACAGTAACTGCCGAGCAATTGAAATGTTCATAGTTGCTGAATATGTTATCAATGCAAGCGACTCCTCTTGTTGACTGCGTTACTAATTTCTTCAAGCTATAGCTCATAAATAAACTGCATCATGTGATCTTTTGTCACTGGTACTATTGAATTGTACGCTGAAGTCACCGCATATGTATATATTTGATAAAACTTCAAATTTAAACTCTCCAGCATACTTTGTAATACACTGAGGAATTCAAAAAAAATTCCGGAAGGAGACCGATATACTGATATCAATATTGTGTTATGATTGAAGATTATTCCTGCTAATTCACAAGTTTTTTTCGACAGAGATCTTTTCTAGGTAGTTTAAAGAGTTGAAATTTAAACCATTTCTAATCATAATTAATGAACCGCCATTTTTTTGCTGTTTTACGACAGAAACTATTGGCTACTTTTATCAATTATGTAGGCTTCTAATTCGTGTAGTTTGTTACCAAGACATTGAATGTCAATATATAACAACATATGCTCTATCGGTTTTTGTTTGAGTTTTTTTGCATCTATTTGAATTTCTCTTTGTTTTTCATATAGTGAAAATAACGATTAAATTTAACACCTTTGGGCCAAATGTTAGGATTCTTGATGTCCTGCAAATTCTCAATTAATGCAGTAATTTTGAAGGACGTGTAACTCTTCGGAAATTTAGCATTCAGTTTCTCTACTTCTATATTTACTAGGTCATTCTCTTTCAGCATATTTGTAACTTGAGCTTCTGTTGTTGTAACATCAAGTCCACATACATGCAGAAAAGCTAATTTAGGGGCGGCTTTTATTCCACTTACAGTTGCAGTTCCCACAATTTCTGTTCGCCTCTTTTTCTTTTTGCTTTCAACAAGGGTAAAGCCTTCTTCTTCAGTTGGTTTTTCTTGATCAGTAGTTGGTTGTCCAGTAGAGATTTTCGCCTCTAACTCCTTGCGAAGCAATCGACGTGTCAGTAAGTTTGCGTGTTCAGTAACATTTCCGGGCGACGGTAACGCCACGGTAGTAGTTATACTTGGCAGTAATTTAATTGGTATTTCGCCGTGCTGTAAAGTAGCTTGACTATATTCTTTGATGTTCTTTCGCTTCATCGTTTCACTTGTACGCTGCCCATTCACACGAATAGCACCCGTATTCGCTTTCAATAGCGAAATTACCTGATCCTTTTCATCAAGTAACTTGTACAATAACTTATTTTTTTCATCTTTTTCGGCAATTATCTGTTTAAGTAGAGAAATCTCTTTGTAGAGGAAATCTGTAATTGGAATCGTACTTTCCCTTTCATTATCAATCTTCTCACATGTTTTTTATATGCGATTTAATACAACTAGGGTGAAGTTTGCAACTGCAGTTTGGACATTTACTTGCATTTTTTAGAGGTTTCCTACAGTTGTAACATTTAACCTCGATTATAATTTCTTAGCTCTGAGAGCAACTTAGTACGACATTATCTTGTGAAGCCATTTCAGCTTCTTAATTAAGAATACACATATGTATGAATTTACATTAAAATTACCTTATACTACATCTATTTTCTAATTTAATAAATCAAATTTATTATACACAGACATAAGCAAGTCTGAAACTAAAATGAAAATAAAATGTTAAAATCAGTTATATAAAATATCAATTGTCATCTATTGTGGCAGTTATGGTGTATATGCGATGAAATAAAATAAGATAAAGTGTAAAAAGTAAAATTGGTATATGGGACTTTAATCGAAACGTTTAAAATTGTTCGGCGGCTTTGCCATTCGGCTAATTTTACTGCAGGATTTTATTATTTCGAACATTACCTATCATTGTACGAGTAAATAAAATATTAAATTACTTTATGTTACAAAAATAATAATAATAATACTTTTATTTCCCAACAGATCGTGGAATCTAATTACAGGGAAAAAGTAATAAAGATAATAAAGATATCAAGATATAACATATAAAAAAATAAAACAAAAGGATAAAAAAAATAAATGAACAAAATATAGCAAATATTCACATAATTAAATTAGAATTGACTATAAAGCATAAATCATAATAATTCACGTAATAGGGATGAGAACTCTCTGGAACTATTGCCAAAAATATCAAGTGAATGCTGGTTACAGTTATACAATCTTTGCATGATAATTAATGGCGAGTTGAAGTGCGCACCCGTTCTACATGTGTCATATCTGAATAATGGTGCATTTTTGTAGTTGTATCTAGGTGTATAGAAGTTAACGCATGAAAGAAGATCAGGGTTATGTATTTTACCATTTACCAGTTTATATAGAAATTCAATACGATAGATATCTCTACGGATTGACAAAGGCGAGAACTCAAAAAATGCTAAAAGATCCAGATATGAGACAGTGTAGTGCGGATATACATACATTGACTTATAATATAGGTATCTTAAAAAATTCTTCTGTATCCTTTCAATTGACACAATGTGTATTTGATAAGCTGGTGACCAGACCTGGCAACAGTACTCCAATTTAGAACGCACAAATGCAAAATATAAAAGTTTAAGAACACCTGTGTTATTGAAAGACTTACATGAACGTTTAACAAAGCCCAGCATCTTATAAGATTCCGAACATACATTCTTAATATGTGCGGAAAAAGTTAATTCGGGGTCAAACGTGACGCCAAGATCTTTTATGCCCGAACATCTCTCTAACGGCACATATTTAATATTGTAAATGTACTCTATTAGAGTTTTCTTTCGCGCGAAGGACATGTACTTACATTTATTAACATTTAGCACAAGTTTGTTTTTGTCGCACCAATTACTAATACGCATAAGATCATTTTGTAGACAATTACAGTCTTCAATATCAGTAATTTTACGGAAGATTTTTACATCGTCTGCGTAGACCAAAATATTAGATGAGATACCGGAAACAATGTCGTTTATGAACATAACAAAAAGGAGGGGACCGAGGTTGGAACCCTGGGGGATCCCACTAGTAGGGGTGAAACTGTAAGACCTGTACTCTTTATGTTGTATGAACTGACTTCTGTTGTACAGATACGATTTAATAAGTTCGGACGCAGCTCCAGAAAACCCAAAGGTTGACAGTTTGGTAACGAGGAGATCGTGATCAATCGAGTCAAAGGCTTTTTGCAGGTCAGTATATATAACGTCAACTTGGCTTCTATTATCAAGGGCATCCGATACAAAATGGGTGAAATTTAAAAGATTTGAGGTAGTCGAGCGCGATTTTATAAATCCATGCTGCTTCGTTGAAATGAGGTTGTTGACATGCCTTTGCATTTGGTAGCACATTGTGAATTCAAGAAGTTTAGCGAAGTTATTGATTATTGAAATGGGTCTGTAATGCTTGATTTTGATTGGACATCCAGATTTTAGTACGGGAGTTATTCTAGCAGCTTTCCAACAATGCGGAAAAGTTGAACTAGAGAGAGCAATGTTGAAAATGTGGAGTAGAGCGGGTATAAGGCATTGAGTGCAATCACGTACAAAAAAACTGGGTATGCCATCCGGACCCGAGGTCAGGTTATTCTTCAGACGCTTAGATGATTCATATATGTCACATTCCTGAATCTTACAAAAAGTGAAATTGACCTCTTCCAAATTAGAACTATTATAATTCGCACTTGTGGCTTGAACTTGAGTATATACTGAGTATACAGATTTAAAGTAGGATGCAAAGCCATCCACTATTGCCTCAGGTGAATCTAATGTTTCGTCATCGAAAAACATCAGTCCGGGTATTCTTGATTGACCTTTCTTGGCCTGTATGTATGACCAAAGCATTTTAGGGTCTTTTGAGATAGATGCTTCCGCATTCAAGGTAAAGGTGTTGTGGTCGCGCTTAATCATGCGCTTTATTTCGCTGCGTAAATTGGTAATTCGGGTTTTTAGATAATCATGTTTATTTTTTTTGTGGAGCTTCCTAGTTTTTTCCTTTAATCTAATAAGTTTGATAACTGATCTGCTAAACCAAATGGGATATTTACGAGATGGGCGTTCCTTAAACTTGGGTACATACATAGAGAATAAATTATCAAGTACAGCATAAAAAGCATTACAGGCATCGTTAACATCTGTGCAAGATAACACAGTTGACCAATCACATTCAAGTAGAGATAAATATAATTTATGGAAGTCAGCCTTACGGAAATTGTATGCAAGTTTGTTATGACTGGGACTAAAATAACAAGTAGATTCCGATAAAAATTCAACATTTATTGTTAGTGATGGGTGATGATTGTCTTCGGGTAGCATTATTAGGTCATGTGAGCACTTGCATACAATACTCTGTGAAGCCATCACTAAGTCTAATAAGCGTTTTTTTAATATTTAATACATCGTTTATTTGGCTTAAGTTATTTAATGCCATAAAGTTCTTAAGTTCAGTATTGACATGATTATCCGGAGAACTGAGTAAGGTGGGTATGTTGAAATCACCACATATAATATAATGATCAAATTTGATAATGACACTTTCGATTATACTAAATACATTCAAATATACCGTCACATCTTGTGAGGGCGGCATGTATATGCAGATAAGACATACTTTAACTCGACCAAATATAACACTAACACAGACTATCTGCACGTCTAAACCTTCTGGAATGATGATGTCACATTTAAAGCTTTTGCAGTTAAGATCTATTGCGATTAGTGCTCCGCCGCCTCTACGCGATAAACGATCACATCTATAAACAATATAGTTCGTTGGAAATATCTCAGAGTCACGTACACTGTCATTTAACCAAGTTTCAGTGAGCATAACTACCTCGCTGTATTGACTTGCAACCGCACTATATATTAAATCCGTTTTTGTTAATAAGCCGCGCACATTTTGATAATACACTTCAATTGTTTTATCGGGTGGTGTAAAATAGAATAAAATGTAATAAAAATTCAGAGAAACATTAGAACGGTAAACATACGACTAATTCTAATATTACTATTAATATTTATTAAGCCGCGTGCCTATTTGCAGCCGCTCGATGCGTCGGACCAGTAGTGGGAGTTTTATTATGATTGATATTAGTATTTGAGGTTAGAATCATTCAGACTTAATTAAATAAACAAACCGTTATAATTTAAGCACTACACGTAACACTAACAATTACTCATGGTTGGTACAATACGGATTACTGGATATCACTAATAAACCAAAACTATACACTTATTTAGAAAACAATAGCCTGGAACAAAATGGAAGAAAAATGATGTGATCATCAAATTTGGTTGAAAAGTCACCGAGTTATGTGCGAAAAACCTCAAAATACACTTTTTTCAAACACCCATAACTTGGTGCCAAATCGTCGTAGGAACTTCGTTCTTTGAGTCCTGCATAGGGAATTGATCAAAATTTAATGCATTTATGGTGAGTGGATCGAGTCGACAAAATTTTTCCAACTCCGTATACATTGTCAAAGTTGGACATGGTTTCGTGAAAAAAAATTTTTTTTGACAGGGGTGCTAGAGGGGGCGGAAGGGGTTACGCTTAAGTTCGCATACATAACTTTAAAGAAGACATTTAAAGTTTTTTGCCCTCAAAGATTCATCACAATCGATTGAAAATGGTCGAAATTTCACGAATTTCAAGTGTTTCATTTTTTTCCTTCAGTATATATCAACGCCAAAAATTTTTACTCGTTTTTTTTTTCTGAACAGTATTCTAACAATTACCACTATTGTGTTATTATGCACAATTGTCGACAATTTTATTATGAATTAAAAATACTTTCGCGTTTTTTTTTAGAAATTCATAACTTCAAATCCATTTGTGTTAAAATCATAGTTATAATGCATAATTGTAGATAATTTTACTGACAATTAAAGATACTTTCCAGATTAGAAATGGTTTTCTCAGTTTCCGAGTTATGCGAATCATAGTGAGAATTCAACTCAATATATGAATAGTTCAATACTATTGGCCGAGGACCACGGTATTGCTGCGAAAATTCAACTCAATATTTCAATTCTATTGGTCGAGCACCATGGTGTTGCCGCGATAAGTTCTTTCATAAATAAACAACCAATCAGATTGGTCCATTTCTGTCGAACGCCGCACGCTACAGAAACTTAGAACGTCAATGTCACTGAGAAACTTAGGCTGATAACACCCCCGCTGTCAGTGCCGATGTTCAGATTTATATCATATTCATAGATACCCTTGAATAAAAAATTACAATCGATCTGTCAACGTATAAACATATCTGAATCACGCTTCGGGGCAGAATGCGATGAAGCAATTAATAATTTAATTACAACACCAAAAAACCCGGTCAAAAGTAAAAAATACGTATGGAAACTTTTCCAGCATTTTTGTGAGGTAAGAAAATACGAATTGAAAATTGTACTTTTAATAAATAATTCAAGAACTTATCTTACCGAATGTACCTCCGGCAATGATAAATTCACGATAATTTTGACTAGTTCCCTCAAGTGTGTTGCTTTAAGTAATTGCCCTCCGCCTAACGGCGTCGGGTAACACACTTTCGGGGTTTAGTCAAAATTATGCGAAATTATCATTGCCCTTGGGACATTATAGCTGATAATACCATGTTGCTTCTGTAATTCTATTGGTTCTACAAATTCACGCACCATGGTTACCAAATAACATTTCAGTTAACTTGTCAAACATTAATAGATTCGGACATTTTTCAACCGATTTAATCGACGCGACAATATCAAAAAACGTCCTGAATAATACAACAAATCAAAACGATTCGTTTCGAAACAGTTTGCACAATTTTGCAAGGAGCGAAATTAACAGTTTGATGCGAAAGATTGGAAGTCAGGATTAGAGCTTCAACATCTGAAAACTTGACGGATCAAATTATAAATAATGTGTGATGAATACATTATGCAATACAAGTGCCAATTTATTGCAGGTGAAAGATTTTAATAAATTGTAATCATTTAAATGTTTAATGAATTTCGTCAAATGCATTTTCAGTTATAAGGTGTGTGCCACAGAATTTTGTTTCATGACTGAGAGAGAGAAACATAGCTATTGAACTAATCTAGTTGCATGATGTAATAATATGCGACTTACCTCATTTATCTCACAGCCAACTCTGAAACAAAATTTTTTGGCTCACACGATATTAATAATTTACGTAAAATATCTTTAAACTATGACTTGTTATTTATATAATGAGTTGAATTCTCTTGCAAAATACCAGTCGTAGGATGAATACATCTTATAATTATTATGTCTTTTATTTACTAAATCAATTGTGTTGCTTTAAGAAACTTAACTCGTCCTACGAACCCTTTGAGTTTCTAATTCTAAGCAACACAATTTCGTTATTAAATAAATCGACAGAATTATTGCGAGTATTCACCTATTAGTGGTATTACTACTGAGCATCTGTTTTACACGAAAAGTGATTTTGTTTTATAAACCGCGTAACTCTTTGGAAAGTTGATGAATTTTCAAAACCCGAATTGATTTTGCAAAATAAAATCATTCTAATGTATACAGTGAGTTTGCAGATTTTTATTCCAACGCAAACTATTTTTCTCGCGATTTATTTTCTTAACACTATTCATCAGCGTGTTCGCATTTTTTTCAACATTTATAACTACAAATCTGTTAATGTTATTATGTACAATTGTCGTTTTATCACACGCGCAACTCTGCAAAATTGGCGAATTTTTAAAATTAATTGTTTCTAATCGATGTTGTAAGTTTTTAGAATTTTATTTAAACGCAAGCAATCTTTTTGTATTTTTTTTTTCTTAGCACTATTAATAAGTATTCGCATTTTTGGAAATTTTTAATTTCAAATCGCAGTTAAAATCACAGTTATTATGGTCAATTATAAGCTGCGATTCAGCCGAAGGCCTACCATTGAAGCGACTGCATACGACTTAAACGCTTAATTACTTAGTTAATTTATTAAGATTGGTGAAAGATGTTATAAAATATTAAAAAAAAAAAATTTAAATTTTAAAGGGTCGCATTTTCCCATCCCTGTAAGATAGTATTCTTCGGCGATTGTAAAACCATAAAGTTGTATCAATATATTATATTCAAACTTTGTTTTAAAGACCTAGCACTATCAAATAATTTTTGTATTTTTGCTTTAGCCGTGATGTTTAATGCAAACGAAGAAAAAAAATCGGTATTCAGTTCTGTCCATTTATCAGCAGGAGCAGCAGTATACAAGGTCTTTGTACTCGTTTCGAGTGGTAATTACAAAATAAATCCCTCCTGCCCCAGCCCATTGTCTATTCGGGCTTTCGAATGAATACCACTTTCCAGATTTGAATATTTGGACCGTTGAGAGATAAATATCAGTGTAAACAAAAGTACGGTTTCCTGTTTTATTTGCATTCTCCATTTGTGTGTGCGTGCGTGTGTGTGAGTGAATACGTGTATGCGTTGCGACATGTTTCCTGCAGGAAATTATTTCGTCCTCCCTGCCGTAATCGGAAAACATACATCAATACGTTTTTATTGTTTACTTAATTTGCTTGAAAAATGGAAAAAGATATTCTTCGTAATTTACTTCTTCAAGATTTTATTTACTTATTTTTTACCAAGTATTAAGTTTGGAAAGCTTTATTCTTATATCGATAAATATATTTAAAAATTAATCAAAGGCAGTAATTAGTTGGGAAATAGCATAGTATAGAATAGTACAGTATAGTATTTATAAATTTCACGCGCAATTTATGCGTTGATTCGGTGTTGCAGAAAATTTATTGATGTCGGCGGATTTCAATTTGAACATTTGCTAAAATAGTTTTTTATTTAATTATTAATTAATTTGCTAACTCTAGTGATAATAATAAAGTAATACTGTTATACAGGGTCTTTTTTTAACTCAGAACATATGATTGTTAATATCTATGTTCTATGTCATAATAATCACCTCAACGCATTGCAATCTAGGCAACCATACTTACACTCAGTTTTATTTAATTGTCAAAATTGTGTTATTAATAAAAATGTATTACACCACCGAAGAAAGAATACAGATAATTAATTGGTACAAGCGTGAGAACAGCATTCGACGTGTTAGAGATTTGTTTTCGGTTGAGTATCCGAGCAGACAAGTTCCATCCATCTCAACAATTTGTAATATCGTCCATCATTTTGACAATACTGGCTGCGTGAGTAATTTTCACATTAAAAGGGCTAAAAGAAATCACATTTTAACGGAAGAGATGAAACTCAACATTTTATGTTACGTAGAGCAGAACCCCATATCATCGTTAAGAGTTATCGCAGCACAGTTTCAAATAGGTTCAGCTTCCGTTTATAAGACATTAAAAGGATTTAAATACAATGCTTACAAGTTTTCAAATCATCAGCAACTATCAAATGAGGACAAAGGCAAACGAACAGAATTCTGTGAAACCGTATTTAATTTAATTAATAATGATCAAGAAATGTTACACAGAATAATATTTACTGATCATTTTCCTTAAATGGTGAAGTTGCTCCACAAAATTATAGGTTAGTATTCTTCATTCCTTATCGATATCCATTCCTTACACCCATTCCTTCACCTTTTAGATTTTGGGCGTGCAATAATCCTCGCTTCCTGATCGCTGGATAGGTAGATTTGGTCCAATACCTTGGCCACCCCGGTCGCCTGATTTGTCTTCAAACGACTTTTTTTGCGGGGGTATCTAAAAAGCAATGTTTATAATAACATTATTATAAACAATACTTCAGAGTTAATTACTATAATTACTGTTTGCGATGAATTAAGAAGAAATCCGCAACACATTAGAAATGCTGTTCAAGGATTTTATAAACGACTTGGCTACTGCTTAGACCGTGAAGGTGGTCACTTTGAATATTTATTATAATTACTTACGATTTATCATTGTTTGTTTCATTAACCTCACTTTATTCGTAATAATTTTAAGCTATCACTGTACTGTGACAGGTCGACGGGACCTTTGTGTACCTGGTTGCCTACATTGTCAATACATTCCTATGCGTTGAGGTGATTATTATGGCATAGAACATAGACATTAACAATCATATGTTCTGAGTTAAAAAAAAGACCCTGTATAAATTTTGTTAGTTGGGACTTTCAGTTTTATCCGACATCTTCGTCATGAATCATTTTAAGATACATGTTTATAGGAACTTTTTTTACGTTTTTATGAGTTTAATACACTGTTTAAGTTACACAAAAATAATCTGAACCATCCTGTATAGTTTTCAAAACTAAATGTGTACATTCATGGATTAGTCAAACATAGAAAAACAGGAAATATGATAGTCGTTATTTACAATACAAATGCAAATGTCTTAATCCTAAATGAATAATGCTTATGCTATGTTAGTCAAACCCAATATAAATAATTTCATTGTAAATGCATTGGACAATGCACAAGAATAAAGCTAAAACTTAATCCTACAGTTAACATATTCAAATTGGTGTATAGATAAAACCAAGCAATAGTATTACAAACGCGGAATCATATACGGTGACCATTTAAAATTTAAGTAAAACATCTATACACTGTGTACATAAAGTAAGGAATAAATTCGATTAAAATTCAGGGCATTTTCTTTCAGAAAAATGCTCGGACACATGTATTATTGTTTTTTAACGCGCATTTTTTGAGATAAAATTCAAATGTACAGGGTGTCCCAAAATTGAGATACGACCCCTGAGTTAAAATTTTCAAACGTGAACCCCCATTTTTTGTTGCATTTATGGATTCTACGTAAAATTTTGAGTATTTTTCATGTAGCATACCCAATGTTGATATTCAGCTGTTTTCGAAGAAATGGCGTTTAAAAAAGTACTGCTACTATTTTATTTCTGGTAGATAACATGTTTTCATCGAAACATTGGAATTAATAAGGACAAATCATTTCATTAAGTAAATTCAACAATTTGCAAAATTGACAGTTAATTACACACTGACTTGTTTATTTCTTAAAATGTATTATTACTTATAGCAAAGGAAAAAACAAAAAAAAAAACAAATTACTGGCTAGATTTTATTCAAATTTTAATCATCACTTTGTTTCATGAAAATAGACGTTTTATGAAAATTTCAATAAAATCGTTCAACAAATTCTAGGTGTTGCAATTTTTATGGAAGTCAGTATACAATAAGTGCAGCCTCTTCGTGGATACCTTAAAAAAAATAACATACTTACTAAACTATATATGCAGTTAACTAATATATGTCAAGTCACCTGTACTACTCTGACCCCCTAAACTGTTTCATGATTTGTTACCATATATTTTTATTTTAGCCATGATCATAGATATATTTCTCAATTTTAAGTAACATTTTTTCGAAAATAGAAACTAACAGTGCTTGTCTCTTCGTTTCATTTTTATTTTTGTTTATTTTTGACCACTCTGTATTTGTTATCTTAAATTTTCTTAGTTTAATATTACCTTCTCAAAATGCAGACCTTTTTATCATTAATGCCTTTTTACTTTATCCGTTACGAAGTACGAGAAAGTTTTGTGATCGTGATTTTTTTTCAATTTTTTTTTACGGAAATATCCGTTTTGGGGTCCCTAGATGCTATTTCAACAATTTCTGGAAAAAAAAATTGTGTGTGTCTGCCTGTGTGCGCTGTATTTTAAAAACTAATAGAGCAATTGATATGAAACGTTGAACATGCGTCTTGATAATCTGAAGAACTGAAAAGCTTTTGGTGAAATTTTGTACACCGGAAGTGGGTGTTTACCTTAACTGTTTTTTTTTTTTGTTTTTTGCCAATATTATGAGTAATATCACAAAAACATTTAAACAAACATTGAAGACTACAAAGAAATGAACATCTTTTGCTTGAAAATATTTTTCATAAAATCATTGCTATTCGAGAAATTTTTTTTTTAATTTTTGGTTTAATTATGAAACGATAATAGTTACAGCAAATTTATGTGAATAATAATTGTAGAGAATTCCAAAATAAACAACTACTAAAGAATAAGTTTTTTTCGAAATCTTGTTAGTTTTTGAATAAACCGAGTTTTTGAATTTGAAGTATAATATTTCCATCTTTCATAACTTTGACGTTTTAAACATCAGTTTCATCTGAGTTTACGCAACGCTCGATGTACATTTAAAATATGATTTCAATCGAAAATAAACCATGAAAATATTTTCAAACAAAATAAGCTCATTTCTTTGTTGTCTTCAATATTTGTTTAAATGTTTTTGTGATATTTTTTATATTTAAGAAAATATTGGCAAAAAACAAAAAACAGTTAAGGTAAACACCCACTTCCGGTATACGAAATGTTACCATTCTTCTTTTTTTCAGTTCTTTAGATTATCAAATAAGACGTATGTTCAAAGTTTCATATCAATTGCTTTATTAGTTTTTAAGATACAGCGCGCACAGACACACACACAGACACAAAAGAAAAAATTTCCAGAAATTGTTGAAATGGCATCTAGGGACCTCAAAACGTATATTTCCGTAAAAAAAATTGAAAAAAATCACGATCACAATACTTTCTCGTACGGAGAAAGTAAAAACACTGTAAATACTAAATAAAAGGACAGAAATATTGTATCATCTGCCGGCTCACTCGAACTACAAAAGTAATTTGAAGCCCGTGCACGTCAGCAAAGAAAACTGGAAAATGGAAAAAATCGAAAATCACCTTTCTTAATAATCATCGTAGACCTTTATGTAATATCATTTTCTTCATCCGAAGAACGAAATTAATCGATTGGCGTTAAAAATTTCATCTAAAAAAATTTAGAAAAAAGTTAACAAGTCATTATGAACTTAATGGAAAATTTTGAAAAAAATCGTTTTTTCAGACTTTGAACGGCCGTAGCAGCTAAGTCACCATGGAAAATTTTGAAAAAGTCGTTTTTCAAACTTCGAACGGCCGTAGCGGCTAAACGAAGAATTCAATTTAAACGCGGATTTCAAATTTCGATTCAAAAATTTTTTATTCGTTTTGAAGTTTTGAGTCCAGTAAGACGATTTCTGAAAAATATCTGTGCGTTTGTGTGTCTGGCAAAGTAAAGTAGTACTTGGGATACACAGTGCAGGATTTACGTATTAGCTTCACAAGCTATACCTTAGGGCCAGCACTGTCTCGGGGGCCACCAAAATAAACAACTTCTAAAGAATAAGTTTTTTTCGAAATCTTGTTAGTTTTTGAGTAAATCGAGTTTTTGAATTTGAAGTATAATATTTCCATCTTTCATAATTTTGACGTTTTAAACGTCAGTTTCATCCGAGTTTACGCAATGCTCGATGTACATTTAAAATATGATTTAAATAGAAAATAAACCATGAAAGTGTAAATAAAAATGATGATACCATCGGAGAAAGTAACATGACCATTTTTTCGTAAAATAGATAATCAAAAAGTTTCGCATATGTGTAGAACTTTAGCTGACATACTATATATATACAGAGTGGTGATAAAGTTCTGCCCAAAATTCATAATTGCTCCATTAAAAAAAAAATTCGTGGATAGGTCGATTTTTGTTCATTTTTGCCCAAATTTTGGCGCTCTAAAAAATATTGTGATGTCACTAGTATTTATAGAATTCGTATTTTTTTATTTGGCAACTTTTGTAGAGCTCCTAATGCTCTTTGCAGTCACATAATTTTTTTGCAAAAATATTTTTTTAAACATTTAATAGAGCAATTATGAATTTTATGCGGCACTTTATATATATATATATATATATATATATATATATATATATATATATATATATATATATATATATATATTCTTTATTTACGGAGACCACTTTACATTAAATTAATAATTGCCTAAAACTAACACTTTAAAAACTATGAATTAAACAATTAATGAAATTAAATTTATCACCACTCTATATATTCAATAGATAAAAATCTTTATCAATATAACATGATTGCATTTATTTCATATTTAAGTTGAAATTGTGGTATTTCTGCCAATTGACCGTAGACGAGTGGTCTTTCTGAAATTTATCACTAAATGTATACTTCAGGCATAATTATCAACAGTAATCTAACGAGTGCCTATGAATTTGCCGGCAATTATTAGCATCAGGATCACGATTTTCTAGAAGCAATAAGCAAAAGTGATCCAGACGCTAATAATTTCCTAGGAAAAATCAATCACGAGTTATATCCGAGAAGACAATTTGCCGAACAGAAAGTTTACACTTCATAATTTGAAAAATTAAATTTAGTGACACCAAGTGTTTCACGTATATTATTCTGCGCCACAATAATTGTAGTAAAAATGAGCTTACCGACATTTTGAGAAATGGCCATGAATTCTATTACTGATGAAAGCACCAACACATAACCCGAAAATACAAACAGATCGAATTCAGGAGCAAACTGTTTACTGGTCCGGCAATAACTGACGTTTTAAACGTTATACAAAATGTAGCAACGCGTTGCTTGGCAATACCAACATGATGGATTATCATATTAGATACCACCCAGGGTGAATTGCCACGCATAGCATGCAGCGTGGTCTGTTACGCATCGTAATTAGAATTTTATTGGATCATGTCATCAACATTATTCTATTTCATTGGTTAAATGAGGGTAATTGTCATTAATATCAAATAAAGTGGTATACAGAAACCTTACTTTCTATAATAAAACAGACAAATTAATAAAATCAAATGAATCGTTATATAATTTTATTTATTGCAGGAACTGATGCTGTTCAAACGCCCTACATTCAAGAAATTACTGCGCATACTGCCAAACCGGTAGAAAAGCCGAAAGTGTTGAGCATGTTGGCGGATGACCAAATCTCCGGGTTTCATCACCAGCTCATTGTTGCTAGCACAACCATAGTTCCTACAATCATCTCGCAAAACACTTCATCACCTGCATCTAGCACGGACGCGAAAGGAAGGGCCCTCGATTTCACAATAGGCGATCACAATAACGGCCTGAACAATACGTCTAACCCAAAGGAAGACTTAAGCGACGTCAGCATGGACTCCGAAGATGAGGACGATATCCCCATCGCTGCTGCTAAGATTTTGGCGGCGAAAAGTTCCGATGGGAATAATTCTTTAGGTGCGTAATGTGATAATTTTTAACTTGTAATATTAGGTGGTTTGGAAAACATGTTTTTATTTAAAGAAAAACATGCATCTAAATTGAACTAAGGTCGTTCACTGTGTAAACACAATCACGTGAGTGATGTGATTGCGCAGAGTCGCCGCACGCGCCCTCTTAACCCTTTCAGCCCTGGATTAAAAAAAAAAAAATTTTTTGTTAATTATTATTGATGGGGAGCTTCTTAAGACCATAAATACCAAATTTGAACTGATTTGATTAATTAGTATAGCAATTAATAAGTGAGGCTTTGTTGAAGTAACATCTAGTGATAAACAGCAAAAATATGGATTGTCATAGTAAGTAGAGACATGTAAATGTTGCGGTGGCAATTGCCACCAGGGCCAAAAGGGTTAAGTAAGTACAAAAGGTACGGAGCGATCTTGCAATCGACGGGCACAAAATACAAACTGAATGCGGCGTAATCCTACAAGAACTCGCATTACTGAACGTCTAATTAAGTAATCACGCGGCTCTCATGCAGCTGGCGTTGTTTACATCGACTGCATCTTCTTCGTGAATAGACTATAGTGTACAGGGTGGCAATTAAGTTCGGTCGCCATAAAAAATGAACTGTAGTTTTATTGTTTTTTTTCATAAACCTAATACTGTTATAAACACCAAACATTAATAGTTAAAGTAAGCTCAAACAATTTCAAAAATTACTCCACATGAGCTTACACAGGCGCACAGGTTTTTCTTAAAATTATCTACAGTATATCGCAACACTTCCTCAGGAATAGCAGCCCAGGCGCTTTAGGTCTTCGACATTAGCATGATATTTTGTACAAGCTGGTACTTCTAGAATAACTCATACAATGTAATCCATTTTATTCTGGCGAAAATGAAGGCCAACCTTCAGGCGAAATGAAGTCTGGAATCAGTGTTGCCATACGAACGGTAATTACCGTACTTGTACGGTATTCTGAGCGAAAGTATGGTATACGGTCCAAATGTTAAAACCGTACACAAATGTACGGTAATTTTCACCCTGTATAAAAGCATTGGCCGCTCTATTAAGAGCGTGGTATACCGAGTGTTTGGGATAAGGGGCGAACATAGGGATTTAACATGTAAAATTAAATATGTGTAATTATTAGCTACCCTATTCATTTTAGAGAAAAATCGTAAAGGAATATTTTTTAGAGAATTAAAAATTGTAAATGTGTCATCCATTTAATTTACGTTTGTATTGGAATCCACCTCAGAAATAATAAAAATAAGTGACATTTGTCAAACTCATGGCAAGGGCTTTTTTTAAATGGTACATTGTTCAACTTATTTTTATTATTTTTGAGGTGAATTCTGGTACAATCGTAAATTAAATGCATGATTCATTTACAATTTTTAATTCTCTAAAAAATAGTCCTTGACGATTTTTCTCTAAAATGAATCGGGGAGCTAATAATTACACATATTTAATTTTACATGTTAAATCCCTATGTTCGCCCCTTATCCCAGACACTCGGTATATTAACCGCATAAAGCTAAGCGCACACTTGTCGGAAGCGGACGGACGGCATGCATCGGATAAAATTGCTTTAATTTTTAATAACAGAGTTGTAAACGAGTCAACGCACATTTATCCGTTCCATGCCGTACCGATAAATCTTTACAATACATCTACCTTTAAAACTAACGTAATTTTTTCTTTTAATTTGCCAATTTCTTATGAATTTTTGAAAAGTAATATTTTAAGTTGTCCAACAGTTAAACAAATAAAAATAAATACTTATATGATTGAATTACCTTAATATACACTTGGATTTTTGAAAATGTGTCAATTTCTGCTCGAGTCGTAAATTTTTAAAAACGAATTTTTGAGTGGTCTAATATTTAAACAAGGAAAAACTAGAAAAAAAATCATATCCCTATGATTGAATTCCATAAAAAAACTCTAATGCAATTTACCTTTAAAATTAACTTTAAATTTTTGTGTTAGTTATGAATTTTTGAAAATTAATATTTTTAGTTGTTGAAGACGAACAGAAAAAAATCTAAAACAAATGAATAGTAATATAATTGAACTCCACAAACATTTTAAAATAGTTCTACTTACAACTAACTAAATTTTTTGCAAATTCACCAATTTCTCCCCGAGTTATGATTTTTTTAAAATTATTTAGTTGTAGAACAATTGAACAAATTTAGAGAAAATAAATACGCAAATGGTCGAAATTTTTAATATATCCACAAGATTTAACATAAATTTTGATTTTTGAGGTATACATTTTTTTTAAATAAATGGTTTAAGTGGTCAAATATTTTTATAAGGAAAAACTAGAAAAAAAAAATCATATCGATATGATTGAATTCCTTAAAAAGTCTGATAAAATCATAATACATTAACCTTTAAAATTAACCTTGATTTTTGAAATTGAGTCGATTTTTTGCACGAGTTATGAATTTTTGAAAATTAATATTTTGGCTAAAAAATAAATACTGATATAATACTAACTCCTCAAAAATTTTGATATCTTTACAAAACATTTACCTTTAAAACTACTCTACAAAATTTGTCGAAATATTTGAACAAAGAAAAAATAGAAAAATAAAATAATATCGATATGATTGAATTCTTTAAAAAGTCAGATGCTATCATAACACATTTATGTGCCTTCAAAAAAAACTTTAATTTTGAAAATGTGTTCTTTTTTGGGTTTCAAATTGTCGTTTTTGGCAGTTGAAATTGTCATTTTGGCAGTTAAAAATTGTAATTTTTGCCAGTTAAAAATGGTCGTTGCCGATACTTGAAAATTGGCCTTTTTTGCATTTGAAAATGGTCATTTTTGGCTGTTAAAAATTGTCACCTTTGGCAGTTCAAAATTGGCCTTTTTGGCAGTTGAAAAATGGCCTTTTTGGTAGTTGAAAATTGTCGTTTTTGGCAGTTGAAAATTGTCATTTTTTGGCAGTTAAAAATTGTCACTTTTGGCAGTTCAAAATTGGCCTTTTTGGCAGTTGAAAATTGTCATTTTTGGCAGTTGAAAATTTTCATTTTTTTTGCAGTTAAAAATTGTCACCTTTGGCAGTTAAAAATGGTCGTTGCCGACATTTGAGAATTCGCCTTTTTGGCAGTTAAAAATTATCATGTTTGGCAGTTAAAAATGGTCGTTTCCGACACTTGAAAATTGGCCTTTTGGCAGTTAAAAATTGTCTTTTTTGGCAGTTAAAAATTGTCATTTTTGGCAGTTAAAAATGGTCGTTTCCGGCACTTGAAAATTGGCCTTTTTAGCAGTTGAAAATTGTCATTTTTGCCAGTTAAAATTGATCGTTTCCGACACTTGAAAATTGGCCTTTTGGCAGTTGCAAATTGGCCCTTTTCGCAGTTGAAAATTTTCATTTTTGGCAGTTTAAAATGGTCGTTCCCGACACTTGAAAATTGTTTTTTTTAGCAGTTAAAAATTGTCTTTTTTGGCAGTTAAAAATGGTCATTTCCGGCACTTGAAAATTGTCCTTTTTGACAGTTGAAAATCGTCATTTTTGGCAGTTGAAAATTGTCATTTTTGGCAGTTAAAAATGGTCATTTCCGACACTTGATTTATTACATGATATGCTAGAATTTATCAAAAATAAAAAATAAAATAGTATATTCACAAAACATCTTAATTATCTTCAATTTTTGAAAATGCGTGAGTTATAAATGTTGAAAATGATGTTTCTTAATTTATCGACTATTTGAACAAAGAAAAATAGAAATAAAAATACTGATATGATTTAATTCCTTAAAACGTTTAATGCAATCATAATATATTTACCTTAATTAACTTTGAGTTTTGAAAATGCGTATTATGAATTTTTTTAAATTAATATTTAAAGTTGTCGAAGACTTGAATAAAAAATAATTTTTTTAATACACTCACAAAACATCTACGTTTAAAACTTATTGTAATTTTTGAAAATGCATCACTTTTTCCGTAAGTTATGAATTTTTGAAAATTAACCTTTCAAGTTGTCGAACAAAAAAAAAACTGATATAGAATTTCTCAAAAATTTTAGTAAGTATATTCACAAAACATCTGCCTTTAGAATCAACTTAGACTTTTGAAAATTTGTCAATTTTTGCGCGAGATTAATTTTTGAAAATTAATATTTAAAATTGCTGAAGACAAAAAATCGATTTTTTTTCATATATTCACAAAACATCTATTTAATTCAATTTATTTAATGTGCCAATAACAATAGGTTTATACAGGTCAATATACATAATATAAATAAGTGGTTTCAGTTTCAATAAATAAATAAAAAATATGAGTCATAACTGATATAAAAAAAAAACTTTAACTTACAGGGTGTAGAAATATGCAAAATTTGCGTTCAGAAAGAAAACTGTAACATAGATAAATAACAAATGTATCTTCGTTTAATACTAACTTTAATTTTTGAAAATGTGTAATTTTTTTCAATTTTTAAAAACGAATTTTTAAATAAGCAAAAACTAGAAAAAAATCATATCGCTATGATTAAATTCCATAAAAAAACTCTGATGCAATCATAATACATTTACCTTTAAAAGTAATCTTGATTTTTGAAACTTAGTCAATATTTGTGTTAGTTATGAATTTTTGAAAATTAATGTTTTAAGTTGTTGAACACTTAAACAAAACTAAAATCGAAAAGAAAATAAGGTCTGTTATGATAAGAGTTCCTCAAATATTTTAGAATATTCACAGAACATCTACCTTTATTTTTCGAAAATGTATTAATTTTTCCGTGAGTTTTTTTAAATTAATGTTGGTGCTTTTTCTCTTGTGAAATATACGTTTCGAAAATAAAGTTCAAATTTAAATTAAATTACGCTAATTTTCTCAACTATCCAACACAATTCTGTTAGAACATCTGCCAGCCGCTTAGACGAAAATTACAGGACGGCAAACGTAACTTGCCGTTGCTCAGTGGCAAAATTGTGGGCGGAACCTTCAAGGGCGCTCTCGATAGATTTCGTGAAGAGTTCGCGCGCCTCGTATATTCATTTTCAAAAGTGACAGTGCATTAATTATGTGGAGGAGAGCGCCCGATAGAGTTGTAAATGAATAGCGCACGCGAAGAATATGTGCTTACTTATTACAGAGACTGTACTCGGCCGGCTGTGAAGAGAGAGCTTTCGCTTGCTCTCTGCGCGTCTGGCCAACTTAAATTTGCCGTCCTGTACTCCGCAATGCGGATTCAAAATCCGCCAGATCTAGTGGATTTTCCGCTGACCTGGCAACACTGCCTGTGGGAAGTATTCTATCTCTCCCCGGTATTTAACATTATATAGCAGATAGGGCCATCTAGCGTCGATTTATGTAACAAATTCGTAGAAAAATGTGAAAATCCCCGAAATAATCCAATAGAACGAGATTATAAAAGGGGAAAAAACGTTTTTATGTGATATTTTCGGTAAAAAAAAATTAGAAAACCTTCGCTTCACCTCTGAAATCTTAAGTTTACATCATTATAAGTGTGTATTTCTCGTAGTCCACACCCTAATAAATTATTACATCTAACATGTATGCTCGGTAATTTATTAATAAGTACGGTAATTCAGAGTACGCGGGTACGGTAATTCGTTTTCGAACGTGTGGCAACACTGTCTGGAATATTCTTTCGAATCCAAGCGAAAGTGGCATACGCTTCACAGTCTTGCTGAAAAGTTCATCAAGAGTCTCTAATATGTTAACGTGTCCATGGTTCTACCACGGCCTCAAACACATGTCTACGATACATTTCTGCGGTCATCCCAATGCCCTGATCTATAAACACCAAAGGTGTTTTTTCCATCCGCAATAATTCCTGCCCAGACCATTACTGACGAAGGATGGAGTGACTTAAGTGCGAGGGCGTTTCCAGCCAATTTGTCTAGGGGGGGTAATTAAAAAAAAGATAAATAAACTGGTGCTTTCGCTCTCATACACCTGTTCCGTGAAATCTCTCTATCCTTCTCCAACGTTTTAAAGCGTTGGAAAAATTTACTGGTTATATTATTTGTTTGGAATATCGGTAATTTTTAACAATAAAAATTGTTAACCGAAAAATTCTTAGGGGGGTAATTACCCAATTACCCCCCCCCCCTTCCTTATTACCAACAACTTCTACAGTACGAGAAATTATTCGAAAATTTTGTTTATTAAACTTTTCATGTATAGTAAAATCTTTCTCGTCTGTAAATAAGACCAAATGGCAGAAAGACCTTCGGTCGATAGCCAATTGACATGAAAACTCCATGTATTTAATTGTTTATGTATTTATAATAATTTGTAACCTTTGTCAATAAAGATTATGTATATATATATAAGACCAAACTGTGCCAATTTCCAATACCGCGTCAAAGCAATCTCCTGCACTTTGTTACCCTATTGGCAGCTGTATTTGCCTGTAGTAATTGCACTTTTTGTCTTTTATAACACTTCATTTTAAGCTTTTCTCTATCAATACTCCGGACGCTCTCTCTGCTTATTCCAAGTTTCATAGCTCACGATTGACTCGAATTTCGTCGAATTCTATCCCTGATGTTACCAATCTTTGGGCGTGTGACAGCAGTTCGCGGTCGGCCACTTCTTGCACGGTCACTTAAGTTTCCCAACTTTTCGTAACAAAAAATTACTCTTTGGACTATTTTTACTTTCTCCGTTACGAAGTACGAGAAAGTATTGTGATCGCGATTTTTTTTTTCAAAATTTTTTTTAAGGAAATATCCGTTTTGGGGTCCCCAAATGCAATTTCTACAATTTCTAAAAAAAAAAATGTATCTGTGTGTCGGTGTGTGTCTGTGTGTTTGTCTGGCTGTGCGCGCTGTATCTCAAAAACTAATAGAGCAATTGGTATGAAACTTTGAACATACGTCTTATTTGATAATCTGAAGAACTGAAAAGCTTTTGGGAAAATTTTGTACACCGGAAGTGGGTGTTTAACTGTTACTTTCTCCGTTACGAAGTACGAGAAAGTATTGTGATCGTGATTTTTTTTTCAAAAATTTTTTTTACGGAAATATCCGTTTTGGGTTCCCTAAATGCCATTTCAACAATTTCCGTAAAAAAAAAAATTGTGTCTGTGTGTGTGTGTGTGTGTGTGTGTGTGTGTGTGTGTGTGTGTGTGTGTGTGTGTGTGTGTCTATCTGTGCGCGCTGTATCTCAAAAACTAATAGAGCAATTGCTGTGAAATTTTAAACATACGTCTAATTTGATAATCTGAAGAACTGAGAAGCTTTTGGTAAAATTTCGTACACCGGAAGTGGGCGTTTACCTTAACTGTTTTTTGTTTTTTGACAATATTTTCTTAAATATGAAAAATATCACAAAAACATTTAAACAAACTTTGAAGACAACAAATATATGAACATCTTTTGCTTGAAAACATTTTTCATAAAATCATTTTTATTGGAGAAAAAAATTTATTATTTTTTTAATTTTTGGTTTATAATTATAAAACGATAATAGTACAGCAAATTTATGTGAATAATAATTGTAAAGAATGCTAAAATGAACAACTTATAAAGATTCAGTTTTTTTCGAAATCCCTTTAGTTTTTGAGTAAACTGAGTTTTTGAATTTAAAGTATAATTTTTCCATCTTTCATAATTTTGACGTTTTAAACGTCAGTTTCATCCGAGTTTACACAATGCTCGATGTACATTTAAAATATGATTTCAATTGAAAATAAACCATGAAAACGTAAATATAAATGATACCATCAAGTCGGAGAAAGTAACATGATGGCCACATCACAATTTTTACTTTCTCCGTTACGAAGTACGAGAAAGTATTGTGATCGTGATTTTTTTTTTTTATTTTTTACGGAAATATCTGTTTTGGGGTCCCTAGATGCCATTTCAACAATTTCTGGAAAAAAAAATTTGTGTCTGTGTGTGTGTGTGTGTGTGTATGTGTGTGCGTGTGTGTGTTGTGTGTGTGTATGTGTGTGTGTGTGTGTGTGTGTGTGTGTGTGTGTGTGTGTGTGCGCGCTGTATCTCAAAAACTAATAGAGCAATTGATATGAAACTTTGAACATCAGTCTTATTTGATAATCTGAAGAACCGAAAAGCTTTTGGTAAAATTTCGTACACCGGAAGTGTGCGTTTACCTTAACTGTTTTTTGTTTTTTTGCCAATATTTTCTTAAATATTAAAAATATCACAAAAACATTTAAAGAAACTTTGAAGACAACAAAGAACTGAACATCTTTTGCTTGAAAACATTGTTCATAAAATTATTTTTATTCGAGAAAAAAATTTATTATTATTTTTTTAATTTTTGGTTTATAATTATAAAACGATAATAGTTACTGCAAATTTATGTTAATAATAATTATAGAGAATGCAGTGCAGAAAAATTTCTTTGAAAGTGGATGCACCCCATAATACGCTTCATAGCATAAAAGTTTTTTGTGTTTTTTTCAAAAATTCTCAGCAAACACATGCAGTCTTGGATTCAAAACGTCACAACTATTTTAATAACGTGCAGATTTTTATAAACCAAAATTATTTTGAAAGTAGATGAACCCTATAATACGCTCCATAGTTGAAAAGTTTTAAAAAATCAATTTTTAAATTTTTTGTGTTTTTTTCAAAAATTCTCAGCAAACACATGCAGTCTTGGATTCAAAACGTCACAACTATTTTAATAATGTACGGATTTTTATAAACCAAAATTATTTTGAAAGCAGATGAACCCCATAATGCGCTCCAAAGTTTAAAAGTTTCAAAAATTTAATTTTTAAATTTTCTGTGTTTTTTTCGAAAATTCTTAGCAAGCGCGTGCAGTCTTGGATTCAAAACGTCACAACTATTTTAATAATGTACGGATTTTTATAAACCAAAATTATTTTGAAAGCAAATGAACCCCAAATGCGCTCCAAAGTTTAAAAGTTTCAAAAATTTAATTTTTAAATTTTCTGTGTTTTTTCGAATATTCTTAGCAAGCGCGTGCAGTCTTGGATTCAAAACGTCACAACTATTTTAATAATGTACGGATTTTTATAAACCAAAATTATTTTGAAAGCAGATGAACCCCAAATGCGCTCCAAAGTTTAAAAGTTTCAAAAATTAAATTTTTAAATTTTCTGTGTTTTTTTCAAAAATTCTTAGCAAGCGCGTGTAGTCTTGGATTCAAAACGTCACAACTATTTTAATAATGTACGGATTTTTATAAACCAAAATTATTTTGAAAGCAGATGAACCCCAAATGCGCTCCAAAGTTTAAAAGTTTCAAAAATTTAATTTTTACATTTTCTGTGTTTTTTTCGAAAATTCTTAGCAAGCGCGTGCAGTCTTGGATTCAAAACGTCACAATTATTTTAATAATGTACGGATTTTTATAAACCAAATTTATTTTGAAAGTATATGAACCCCATAATGCGCTCCAAAGTTTAAAAGTTTCAAAAATTTAATTTTTACATTTTCTGTGTTTTTTTCGAAAATTCTTAGCAAGCGCGTGCAGTCTTGGATTCAAAACGTCACAATTATTTTAATAATGTACGGATTTTTATAAACCAAAATTATTTTGAAAGCAGATGAACCCCAAATGCGCTCCAAAGTTTAAAAGTTTCAAAAATTAAATTTTTAAATTTTCTGTGTTTTTTTCAAAAATTCTTAGCAAGCGCGTGTAGTCTTGGATTCAAAACGTCACAACTATTTTAATAATGTACGGATTTTTATAAACCAAAATTATTTTGAAAGCAGATGAACCCCAAATGCGCTCCAAAGTTTAAAAGTTTCAAAAATTTAATTTTTACATTTTCTGTGTTTTTTTCGAAAATTCTTAGCAAGCGCGTGCAGTCTTGGATTCAAAACGTCACAATTATTTTAATAATGTACGGATTTTTATAAACCAAATTTATTTTGAAAGTATATGAACCCCATAATGCGCTCCAAAGTTTAAAAGTTTCAAAAATTTAATTTTTACATTTTCTGTGTTTTTTTCGAAAATTCTTAGCAAGCGCGTGCAGTCTTGGATTCAAAACGTCACAATTATTTTAATAATGTACGGATTTTTATAAACCAAATTTATTTTGAAAGTAGATGAACCTCATAATACGCTCCATAGTTTAAAAGTTTCAAAAAATTAATTTTTAAATTTTCTGTGTTTTTTTCGAAAATTCTTAGCAAGCGCGTGCAGTCTTGGATTCAAAACGTTACAACTATTTTAATAATGTACGGATTTTTATAAACCAAATTTATTTTGAAAGTAGATGAACCTCATAATACGCTCCATAGTTTAAAAGTTTCAAAAATTTAATTTTTAAATTTTCTGTGTTTTTTTCGAAAATTCTTAGCAAGCGCGTGTAGTCTTCGATTCAAAACGTCACAACTATTTTAATAATGTACGGATTTTTATAAACCAAAATTATTTTGAAAGCAGATGAACCCCATAATGCGCTCCAAAGTTTAAAAGTTTCAAAAATTTAATTTTTAAATTTTCTGTGTTTTTTTCGAAAATTCTTAGCAAGCGCGTGCAGTCTTGGATTCAAAACGTCACAACTATTTTAATAATGTACGGATTTTTATAAACCAAAATTATTTTGAAAGCAGATGAACCCCATAATGCGCTCCAAAGTTTAAAAGTTTCAAAAATTTAATTTTTAAATTTTCTGTGTTTTTTTCGAAAATTCTTAGCAAGCGCGTGCAGTCTTGGATTCAAAACGTCACAACTATTTTAATAATGTACCGATTTTTATAAACCAAAATTATTTTGAAAGCAGATGAACCCCAAATGCGCTCTAAAGTTTAAAAGTTTCAAAAATTTAATTTTTAAATTTTCTGTGTTTTTTTCGAAAATTCTTAGCAAGCGCGTGCAGTCTTGGATTCAAAACGTCACAACTATTTTAATAATGTACGGATTTTTATAAACCAAAATTATTTTGAAAGCAGATGAACCCCAAATGCGCTCCAAAGTTTAAAAGTTTCAAAAATTTAATTTTTAAATTTTCTGTGTTTTTTTCGAAAATTCTTAGCAAGCGCGTGTAGTCTTGGATTCAAAACGTCACAACTATTTTAATAATGTACGGATTTTTATAAACCAAAATTATTGTGAGAGCAGATGAACCCCATAATGCGCTCCAAAGTTTAAAAGTTTCAAAAATTTAATTTTTAAATTTTCTGTGTTTTTTTCGAAAATTCTTAGCAAGCGCGTGTAGTCTTGGATTCAAAACGTCACAACTATTTTAATAATGTACGGATTTTCATAAACCAAAATTATTTTGAAAGCAGATGAACCTCATAATGCGCTCCAAAGTTTAAAAGTTTCAAAAATTTAATTTTTAAATTTTCTGTGTTTTTTTCGAAAATTCTTAGCAAGCGCGTGTAGTCTTGGATTCAAAACGTCACAACTATTTTAATAATGTACGGATTTTTATAAACCAAAATTATTGTGAGAGCAGATGAACCCCATAATGCGCTCCAAAGTTTAAAAGTTTCAAAAATTTAATTTTTAAATTTTCTGTGTTTTTTTCGAAAATTCTTAGCAAGCGCGTGTAGTCTTGGATTCAAAACGTCACAACTATTTTAATAATGTACGGATTTTTATAAACCAAATTTATTTTGAAAGTAGATGAACCTCATAATACGCTCCATAGTTTAAAAGTTTCAAAAATTTAATTTTTAGATTTTAGTTTTTTTTTCAAAAATTCTTAGCAAACGCGTGCAGTCTTATATACAAAAGGTCATAACTTTTTTAATAACATACGGATTTTTATAAACCAAAATTATTTTGAAAGTGGATCCCATCCCATAATACGCTTCATAGTTGAAGTTTCAAAAATTTAATTTTTTAATTTTTTGTGTTTTTTTCGAAAATTCTTAGCAAGCGCGTGCAGTCTTAGATTCAAAAAGTCATAACTTTTTTTAATAATGTACGAATTTTTATAAACCAAAATTATTTTGATAGTAGATGAACCCCATAATACGCTTCATAGTTGAAAAGTTTTAAAAATTTAATTTTTAAATTTTTTGTGTTTTTTTCTAAAATTCTTATCATGCACTTGCAGTCTCAGTTTCAAAACGTCACAACTTTTTTTAATAATGGGCGGATTTTTATAAAGCAAAATTATTTTGAAAATAGATGAACCCCATAATACGCTTCATACTTTAAAAATTTCAAAAATTAAATTTTTAATTTTTTTGTGTTTTTCTAAATTTCTTAGTCTTAGCTTCAAAAAAATAATACTTTTTTTAATAACATGCGAATTGTTATAAAACAAATTATTTTAGGTAGTAAAACGCTTAAATTGGGATGTAGAAATATAAGAAAAATTTTGAAAAAAAAATTTTTTCCAGACCGAATTTTAAAAGATTTATAAAGAATAAGTTTTTTTAAACCCCTTTAGTTTTTGAATAAACTGAGTTTTTGAATTTGAAGTATAATTTTTCCATCTTTCATAATTTTGACGTTTTAAACGTCAGTTTCATCCGAGTTTACGCAACGCTCGATGTACATTTAAAATATGATTTCAATTAAAAATATACCATGAAAACGTAAATATAAATGGCTATGATACCATCAAATCGGAGAAAGTAACATGATGGCCACATCACCATTTTTTTTTGTTTTTAGCCAATATTTTCTTAAGTATGAAAAATATTACAAAAACATTTAAACAAAAATTGAATACAACAAAGAAATGAACATCTTTTGCTTGAAAACATTTTTCATAAAATCATTTTTATTCGAGAATTTTTTTTTAATTTTTGGTTTTTAATTATAATACGATAATAGTTACAGCAAATTTATGTTAATAATAACTGTAGAGAATGCTAAAATAAACAACTTATAAAAAATAAGTTTTTTTCGAAATTCCTTTAGTTTTTGAGTAAACTGAGTTTTTGAATTTGAAGTATAATTTTTAGATCTTTCATAATTTTGACGTTTTAAACGTCAGTTTTACCCGAGTCTACGAAACGTTCGATGGACATTTAAAATATGATTTAAGTTGAAAATAAACCATGAAAGCGTAAACATAAATGATACCATCAAGTCGGAGAAAGTAACATGATGGCCACATCACCATTTTTTTATGAAAAGCGAATCCACGAACAATGTCACAAACACGGTATACATATGTGCTCATACGAATTTATAAAATGATTAGGCCTACTTGTTAAATACATTCCAGGGAACAAAATATTAGAATCCAAAAGCAAAGATTTTAGTACAGGGTGTTCGGGGCGTTTTCAAAAATTGGCGACCGAACTTAATTGTCACCCCGTAATAAACGGTTATTTTGCAGTAATAGTTATAAGAGTTCATTTTACTACTAAATAATTATTTAGTAGTTTATGGAATTTCTTAGTAAATTTTTGTTTATTCAGGTATTTGTGAGAAAGGAGGACTAACGTACGAAAATGGGGAGAAATTGGAAATTGACTGCGACACCGTTTGCACATGCACTAACGGAAAAATGGATTGCGCTGATAGGTGTCGAGAACCTTTCATCAGAAAAGGAAAAAAGGTTTTAGATCCTTTCTGCAAAGAGAAAGCCAGTGATGACCCATGCTGTTCGGTTCTGCAGTGTACAGCAGATACAGGTAAATAGACAGATTGACGACGTTCATAAATATTTGATTTTCTTTAAAATTATTCTTTGGTAATTTAGACTCCTTCAGAAAATATTAGAATTAGTTTTGCCGGCGAATTCATATTTCATCCGAGTAGTGTGATACAAAAATAAAGCGGACAATCCGCAACTAAACATGTATCTTATATGGCACAAGCCTAATGTTTTACTATAAAATGCTTATACACCCCAAAATCGAATATTTAAATAAGAGCATGTTGCGGGGCTGCCGCACAGTTCGCACACCCCTGAAACCGGCTCTATTGGTTAACGGCTGGTTTTGTCACTAAATCACGGTTAACTAGTCAAAAGCAAAAAGTTACCGTGTTTTTATGCTATCGTTCTATATCAAAGCCTTAACTGGCACCTAGTTATTGTTATCATCATTAATATCTTGTGCGTTCTCAGAAACGGAACCTTTGGAGATGTGCACATACAAAAACAAAACATACAACAGGGGCGATCTGATCCAAGAGGGTTGCCAGGAAGTGTGCAGCTGTGAGGCTTCAGGACGATTAGCATGCAAACCAAGGTACTCAAAATGAAACACTTTAAATGCAAACTGACCCTTTCATCTAATTACAGATGCTCACCAATCACAAAACCTTCAGATAAATGCTTAGAAATACCAGACATGAATGACCCGTGTTGCAAAACCGTCATCTGTGATGTAACCTTAAAAGACAACAAACTGATATCGGCGAAATATATAAATTCCAGTACGATAAAACTGGAGTTTGATACGAAAATCGACCAGAATCAAACGCTACCTCTAATAGATATCAGTGAAGACAAACAGAAGTGGAAAACGTACACACCAATGTCAGGCGGGTACTTATCAGGCCTCGAGAGTAACCTCAAGTTCGTGAAAATTGAAAACACCGATGATATAATTGATATAAGCATTGATGAGTCTAAATCTGGTAAAGGGAAACACGGTAAAGGATGTAGTTATAAAGATCGCGAGTACAAAATCGGGGAGGAGTTTTACGACAGCTGCGACTTGTTTTGCGTCTGCAAGGAAACTGGTGTTAAGTGCTTGAAATTCGAATGTCCCACGTATTTCGGCACCGATGTCCTCGATCCGAATTGTATCGAATGGGAGACCGTACCGGCGAATTTCACCCCAGTTCCTCCGAGGTGTTGCCCGGAAAAGTTGCATTGTAAATACAACGGTTCTTGTGAGTACAAAGGTGAAACGTACCAAAACTGGCAACAGGTTCCTTCGAATGTAACCGGATGCGAGAAACGCTGCTATTGCGAAATGGGAAAAGTTGAATGCCAAAATATCTGCCCGCCGGTCACCGCTCTTCCTCCCGCTAATTTGGATTGTCCCCCGCAACAAGCGACTCTTAATCATTTATCTGGCGATGATTGCTGCGTATATTGGATGTGCAATGAAAAGGACGATGTTAATAGTAAGTACTTTTGTGTTTTACTTCCCTCGTCGTGGACATGATTCTTTTGTATATACTCTGACTTATCAATTGAAATAACTCTTCAATCCTGGGACTGGACTGACTAACAAATGTTGAGGGAGAAATTATAGGAGTGGTTTTTTGCTTATATAATTTTTCCTCAATGCTAACGAGCATCCACTCTTGTAAATATTTTTGGTTCTGGTCTACCGCATTAATTTCGAATTATTAAATGTAATGGAGTGGATTCTTTACTTTCAGGCACTGAACAAACTAAAACGGAAGAGCCAGTTATAGTTCAGAGCACGACAGACAGACCCTACATAGCTCCATTTATGCCACTACCCACTAAACCACCCTCGAAAACCCTTGGACCGTTAACAGTCTACACTAATAATAAAACTATTGATGATAACCTGCCAAACAGCTTAAATAATCAATTCAATTCAAAACCGGTGATTTTACCTGATGAAAACCATTACTTTTCTCTTGATAAAAACAAAGATAATGACTTTACTGAAGATAAGAACAAAAATAAAGATTCCGATCAGGGTAATTACTTTTCTAATAATAAGAATAAGGATGTTGAGAATAACACGCCTCCTTATTTAGGTCCATTCAACCCCGCATTTAAACAACCGGGTAAACCTAGCAGTAGCAAGCCTAGTAAGGATAAGCCTAAACCTAATAAAAACGTTTTCGTTACACCACCTCCTATTAATAATTACAACGACATTCCTCCTGAACTGATGAATCCGAATAACATGAATAAAAATACGCCACCTCATATCCGGATACACGGAAAAGGCTCCCCGGAAGAGCTTTTACACATAATCAACCAACACCCGGAAATTGCTAACTATCCAGCGGGATCGGTGTTAGAAATTCACAACGTCCCCAGACCTGATTTCGGCAATCCCAACTCGATCAATCCGGCCACGCACAATATAATCCCGTATACGGTTGCACAAGACAACCCTAACAAAAACGTAGCGCTCCCGTCAGGTTTGACTTTGGAACAGATTTTACAAGAAATCCACAAAACCGGGCATCCGAATAACAACCTGGTCCCGTTCCCTCCGAACGGTTTATTTCATAATCCTAGTAACAACAACGGACAGTTATTCCTTCCTCCTCCAAATCGACCACAATTCAGTAACGGACGTCCACAACAAAACATGACAGGTTCGTGTTTAGAATTCGGGTTTGGGCAACCGGGAATCTTATCGAGGTTATGTTGCAGGTTTAGGACCTCCCGGGATTTATCCTGTTGGGTTTCCTAATATTCCCGGGTATCAACAACCGCAGCCGCACGATGACATCAATGTGCACATTCTGGAAGCTCTGGATGCGCACACTATTCGATTAGCGTTTACAGTTCCTGCTGTGATTGTTGGTCTTCATGGACGGGTTGAAGTTAGATACACAAACAGAAAGTAAGTACAATTTGATTATTCTACATGTAGGGATTAAAGGAGCTTACCTTAAATGTAGGGAAAATTCGAAATAAACGTGAAACAGAGGCCTGATAGGCGAATTTTAATGGTGAATTCAGATTCAGCGGGTGAAAATACATTAAAAAAATATTTTTTATTTTTAGATCAGGTTTTTTTCCTTGTTTTAGTGCGAAACCACGCATAAGCATAAATATCCAAACATGAAGACGCGACATGTTGGTTATGACTCGCATCTTAGATACAAACATTAGTGGAGTCCGCAAGATGAACTTGGACTTGACCTTGAATCCCATTTCATGACCTTGTTGAAGGTCAAATTTGTTTGAAGATCAAATTGCTATTTTTTAATATATATTTCCAGTTCCAGCCTCATATTTGTGATGATCGGGTAGGTGCTTGTTGAAAAACAATGTCCGAAGTGCACAGGAACTGAATGTTTTCATAATACCTGAAAAAAATATTTTACTTGGTTATATCATACATTATTTTTTTTATAACTATAACTTGTTCTTTTTTCATCGAATGATGAATGCAAAGGTTTTCGCTTACGTATTTTTCCTCTTCTTCTGGTTTCTCTCTTTAGCATCCAGCAAAAGTCAGCCATCATAACTTCATCCCATCTACCCTGATATCTCTCTTCCATCACTCTGATATCTTGGTGGAATCGTTCGCCTTGCTCTTCACCGTAATCTCCACAATTTTCAGGAAATCTATCCAGATGCGAGTCAAGAAAGTGTAACTTCAAATTCATTAAACATCCCAACTTTCGAAAGTTTTCCACCATATTTTTCACAATATTCTTGTAGTCGGGACTCCTATGGTTACCTAGGAAGTTCGTTGCCACTGCCCTGAAACTCTCCCAAGCATTTTTCTCAATATCGGTCATTTGAGTGACGAAATTTGTGTCCCTGAATAACGTTCTAATTTGTGGTCCATCAAATATACCTTCTTTCAACTTGGCATCAGAAATAGCTGGAAATGTCTACCCTAAATATACGAAGCATTGGCCGTCCTTGTCCAATACTTTGATTAATTGTTTGGCCAAGTTTGATGTAAAGAGGTGCGATGAGATTTTTTGTAGGATCAACTAGACATTCTTTAATGATGTTGTGAGAACCAGGTTGAATCAATGGTCTTTCTGGCCATTGCTTCCTGCTGTAATGGTTAGCTCGATCTCTGCTATTCCATAAACATGAGAAGCATGGCTCTCTAGTAAAACCTGATTGTTGTCTAGGTATCATAGTTATGTATGATTTTCAGATCACCACAAACTTGCCACTTGTGACTGGCATACTTAATTTTATCCAAAAGCATTTTTACGTTGTTACACTGCTCTTTGAGCGTTGTGGAATGAGCTATTCGGATAGGAGCATACAAATGTGTATTATGTAGTAATACAGCTTTCATACTGCGTTTCGATTAATCAATGAAAAGTCTCCAGTCATCATCTCTATACACATCTTTCTTCAAGTTATTCATCAAACCTTTAATGTTAGTGCAGTAAACTAGAGATGTTTCTTCATCTTTTGTGAAATACTTCCGGAATTCTTGATCTCTATCGGTAAAACGAGATTTTTGTCTTCGGCTCCAGGAAGTTCCTTCTCTTCAGAAATGAAGCAACGAATTCTACACTATCTTTTGGCAATCCTATATCCCTAACAAAATCATTTAGAACTGGTTGTGAAAATAACAATGGAATTTTTGATGCGGTATTATATGGAAGATGAACATATTTTTTGTCGTCATTTTCATAGGGATCATCGCTGCCACTGCTACTTTTTTCAGATTGGTTGTCAATTTCCATCAAGAAATCGTCTTCTCTTACGATTGTATCAGTTACACGTAAAATTGGTCTTATAACTGAAGACACATTGATGTACGAGATAGATTCCATTGACGTCATTCATACAGAAGTAACAGTTTCTCATGAGCATTGGCTTCTTCCATATGGTTGATGTAGAAAATTTGAGATATTTCAAATATTTAGGATTCTTTGAACGATACAACATTAGTCTACAGGAGTTACAAATTATATGAGGAACCCATGTTGTTTCCTGGTGGAGTAATGTTCGACCGAAACAATCCTGATAAAGTTGTTTCACCTCCTCGCCTATTTTTTTTCTCAAAGAGTTCACTTCATATTTGCTGCAGATATAAAAAAATACATCTGGACACTTCTGGCATTCGTGGAAGCGTGAAATACCAGAAGTATCTCTCCTTGTAGCATTATACTCTCCATCAACCAAGAAACCAATCAATGGAGAGCTACGGTCGTTTGATGACGACGTTGGCGAGCCCGCTTTCCCACTCTGTCCAGACGCCGATACTGGGACGTATCCCTGCATCGTAAGACACTTCTCATCTGTGCCTGCCATGACAGCATGAACGCTGTTTACCCAGGGACTCTACCAGTGTGGATCTGTTGCCCACCATTACCACGTGGAGATGCCCTGGTTACAGGCACAGATGTTATTGAAAAAAAAAAAAACTTATTTTCCACCCAAGATATCAGAGTGATGGAAGAGAGATATCAGGGTAGATGGGATGAAGTTATGATGGTTGACTTTTGCTGGATGCTGAAGAGAGAAACCAGAACAAGAGGAAAAAATTTGTTTTTCAACAAGCACCTACCCGATCATCATAAATATGAGGCTGGAGCTGGGAATGTATATTAGAAAATAACAATTTGATCTTCAAAAAAATTTTACCTTCAACAAGGTTATGAAATGGGATTCAAGGCCAAGTCCAAGGTTTGTATCCAAGATGCGAGTCACAACCAACATGTCACCTCTTCATGTTCGGATATTTCTATGCCTATGCGTGGTTACGCAATACAACAAGGAAAAAAACCTGATCTAAATATAAAAAATATTGTTTTAAATGTATTTTCACCCGCTGAATCTGAATTCACCATTAAAATTGGCCTATCAGGCCTCTGTTTCACGTTTATTTCGAAAAATAGGCAAATTTAGCGATTTTTAGGTTTTTTAGGTTTAGGGCCCAACCTAATCCCTCAGGGCCAATTCTGAGGGCGGATCTGGAATCAGCGGGTCAAAATACATATGACCACAAATGTCGCATACCCAGATCATGGCACTTTTTTTGTGGGGCTGTGTAATCAAAAATCTCTTTTTTATGGGATTAGTTTGAAGATATTTGTGCCAGGTTTAATTTTCAGTTGTCTTAAGGAATAAAATGCAGTGACTGATTATTCCGAAGAAGCGTGAAGGTTACCATGCCTCGCAGCTTTTAGTTTAAAAATATGTTTTTATTTCGTTTACAAAAGCGACAATGTGCAAGTAACTGAACTGTGAACTGCTACTGCTTGCGGAACTTGGTAACTGCCTTCTTAGGTAAGGCGATGCGACAGGGTAGTAGCTAATAACTCGCCTGAATAGATTCCAGTTTGCGAGTCACCACAAAATGTCACCTTGTTGGCTTCTCCAAACATGTATTCTTAGTAGATCTTCAAAATAAAATGCATAATAGTGGTACACTTATGCTCGTTTTTTTTTTATTATTGGCCAACCAGATCTGGTGATTTTTGTTATAATGTTGGATATTTGGTTGGATACTCCGGTTGTAATTCTGACTTTTGCCTTCAAAATAAATTTGAGGTTATGTTTTCCACATGGTTGCCATGTGCGTAATTAGTGGCGGAAGAGGTTTCATTTATGAAGGATTGTTTAAAATTATACCGGGTGACCCAGGGATCTGTAAAAGCCCCATAACTTGTTTGCTATTTGAGATATCGACTTTTAGT
Organism: Ocypus olens; assembly: GCA_910593695.2. Lineage (NCBI taxonomy): Eukaryota > Metazoa > Arthropoda > Insecta > Coleoptera > Staphylinidae > Ocypus > Ocypus olens. The sequence goes on from OU343059.1 coordinate 28,860,664, forward strand.
TTTCTTGAACTGGTACCCACACTTATTCTACATATTTTAAAAATATGTATGTTTTTGTACAGGGTGTCCCAATATACATAACAGAACAAAGTTATGTTTTTTAAATAGAACACCCTATATTTTATACTTTATTTTCAACCCTCTTGAGAAGCTGATAAAAATAGTATAAGATAGTATTGGCCTATTATGGACGGTTGGTTATTTATTGGCAAATTTGTGGCAAAAACATGTACACATTGAAAACATTGCAGAATCGTTCCTAGCTAAGATAGCATCATTATTTATACACTAGAAAATTTCCCACATCATAAAAAATAATACACATCGGCTTTGGTTCTCTTTTATTCATAGTGATATACAGGGTGTCAACTTACGCAAAACAATGGATAACTATTTTTTTTTCACACCCTATCTAAGTTCCCACCAATCTATGGCATTTTTAATAAGCTCTCCAATGATATACAGTTTGTATAACAAAATATTAAGGATTCTTGAGATTTATCAATAAAAACATATTTCTTTTGCCACCTTCCGCTGATGTTTGGATTTTCAGCCAAAACTAAGCATTTTCAGGAAAAATTATAAGAGACCAAAGTTGTAGAGCGAAAAATATTTGATCGATGTGAGTCTTTCAATTTTTAAGATAATGCGTGCATTTTTTATTAATAAATTGCACTACTTTATATTCCGCACTCTCTAGCGGAAAAACGTGAAATTATAGAGAAATTAAAATAGCCCATATCGATTGAAAATATTCCTCTCTACAACTCTTAATAGAAGCAATTTTTGCCAAAAATGCATAGTTTTCCCTAAAAATGCAAATGTTTTTGTCAGCTGAACATAGCATATTTGGTAGCTGAAGAATACCATTTTTTACAACTGTAAAATACAACTTGAGACAGCTGAAAATACTATTTTCAACAGCTGGGGATTACCATTCTTGACAGCCGAAAAATACCATTTCCGACAGCTGAAACATACCGTTATTGGCAGCTAAAAAATACAATTTTTGACAACAAAAACAAAATCAATTTTTGTCAACAAAATATACAAGTCTTGACAGCTGAAAAATTCCATTTTTGATAATTTAAAAATGTCGAAAACGCTGCTTTTGATAGCTGAAAAATAGCATTTATATAGGTGGGAAATGCCATTTTTTGCAGCTGAAAAATATCATTTTTGACAGCTGAAAAATGACATTTTTTGACAGCTAAATAATACAATTCTGAAAAATACCATGCTTGATAACAGCAAAACTTTTTGAAAGCTGAAAAATGCCATTTTAGACAATTAAAAAAATGTCGAAAAATGCTGCTTTTGTTAGCTGAAAAATACCATTTTTATACGTGGGAAATACCATTGTTGACAGCTGAAAAATATCATTTTTGACAACTGAAAAATGTAATATTTGACAGCTGAAAAGTATAATTTTTGGCAGCTGAAAAATATAATTTTTGACAGCTGAAAATATAATTTTGGACAGCTGAAAAACATCATTTTTGACAGCTGAAAAACATCATTTTTGACAGCTGAAAAATATCGTTTTTGACAGCTGAAAAATATCATTTTTGACAGTTGAATAATATACTTCTTAGCAGCTGAAAATGCCATTTTTAACAGCTGAAACATACCATTCTTAACAACTGCAACAAACCATTATTGACAACTGTAACATACCATGATTATTAGCTAAATAAAAAAAAATACCAAAAATTCTGCCTTTGGTAGCTGAAAAATAACATTTTTGACAAATAAAAAATATCATTTTCGACAGTTGAATAATACATTTTTAACAGCTGAAAAATACCATTCTTGACAACTGCAACAAACCATTTTTGACAACTGTAACATACCATTATTGTCAGCTAGAAAATAAAATTTTCGACAACACGAAAAATACAATTTTTGACAGCTGTAAAATGCCATTTTTGACAATTAAAAAATGTCAAAAAATGCTTCTTTTAATAGCTGAACAATACCATTTTTATAGTGAGAAATACCTTTTTGACAGGTGAATAGTACCATTTTTGACAACTGAAAAATATTATTTTTAACAGTTGAATAATACTCTTCGCAAGAGCTGAAACATACCATTTTTAACAGCTGAAAAATACCATTCTTGACAACTGCAACAAACCATTATTGACAACTATTTATGTATTTATTTATTTATGTATTAACTTTACATATCCTGTTACTATAACATTTGCAAAACAATATATAATTAAAGTTAATCACCCAACAAATTTAGGACACAGGATTTGCAGGCGGAGTTCACAATGTGTTCTTCCACTCGGACCTATTATTTTCTTCCACATGATGGTGTTCCCGATCAGTTTCAGATTATTGCCATTTAGGCATTATTTTTGCCATTCCTGGCTTATTTATAGCCATTTAATATGGAATTATTTTGTTGTGACATTTTATGTCAGCGTGACAGATACACAAACCATTATTGCAGGCTAAAAAAATATAATTTTTGACAACACAAAAAAATACAAGTTTTGACAGCTGAAAAATGCCATTTTTGACAATTAAGAAAAATGTCGAAAAATGCTGCTTTTGATAGCTGGGAAATCGCATTTTTGACAGCTGAGAAATATCATTTTTGACAGTTGAATAATACACTTCTTAACAGCTGAAAACTACCATATTAAACAGCTGAAAAATACAATTTTCAACAGCTGAGAAATACCATTGTTGACAACTGCAACAAACCATTATTGACAACTGTAACATATCATTATTGCCTGCTAAAAAATAAAAAAAAATGACTACAAAAAGACAATCTTTAACAGCTGAAAATGCCATTTTTAACAATAAAAAAATATGTCAAATGCTGTTTTTGACAACGGAAAAATAGCATTTTTTACATTTGAATAATACACTTCTTAACAGCTGAAAATGCCACTCTTGACAATTAGAACAAATCATTATTGACAACTGTAACAAACCACTATTGTCAGCTAAAAAATATAATTTTTGACAACAAAAAGTGTAATTTTTGACAGCTGAAAAATGCGATTTTTGACAAATAAAAAATGTAGAAAAATACTTTTTTTGATAGCTGAAAAATACCATTTTAATAGCTGAGAAATACCTTTTTTGACAGCTGAAAAATAAAATTTTTCACAACTGAAAAATTTAATTTTCGACAGTTGAATAATACATTTCTTTACAGCTAAAAACTACCATTCTTGACAACTGCAACAAACCATTATTGTTGAAAATACAATTTTCTACAACAAAAAATACAATTTTTGGCAGCTAAAAAATGTCATTTTTGACAATTAAAAAAATCGAAAAATGCTGCTTTTGACAGCTGAATCAATTCTTAACAGGTAACAATATCATTCTTGACAACTGCAACAAATCATTATTGACAATTGCAACACACCATTATTGTCAGGTAAAAAATATAATTTTTGACAACTAAAGAAAGAAAGAACTGTTTATCTTCCTAGACCAAAGTAATTGGCGAAAAAGTGTTTTATGAAGTAATTAAAAATTCTTGCTGAGCATTAAACTATAGGTAGTGCCATGGCTCCTTGGTTCTATATAACGAGCCGCCCCTGGGTGATGTGTTGGGCTCCTCGCTGAGCGTTGTATCGATGTCTTTTTGAATGCGGAGACTGCAATACTGCGATGGGTGACAAAACTATGTAAATCGAATCTTTAATAAGTGACGGATTCGATCGATGGAAAATAATTAGACATTTTGTGACGTCTAAAGTACATAAAATCCCACAGCTGAACTTATAGATTCACTAACCTAGACATCATTTAGTATACATGCGTTGGAAGTTTGTTTTGTTTTTTTATTATATTATTCAGATTTTTTAAATATGTTTTAATAATTACTCACAATAAAATTATGACAGAGACGGCACGCGGGGTGACTCATGGTACGGCAGAGGTGGTACTACAGATAGGCGCTGTCACTCCGCCAGCCGTCTCTGCAACCAACCTTAATACTATTCTGTATTGCCACCTCTGCTACCTCGGCCCTATAATGAGTCACCCAGCGAGCCGTCACATAATTATGATGTTATTTTCTCTTATCACTTTCTATGCATCTATTCATTTTTCTTAATTAAATTTCTTCGATTTTTAGTGATGATGATCTAAACTCATGGGAATTACAAGTGTTCGCCCCACCGAATGATCTCATAGCCACCCCGCAACTAGAATTCGATCTCGTCGATCTCAAAGCCGACACGGAATACAAAATCAAAATAACCATAACTTTAAGAGATCTCCACAACACACCGACGAGTCGTGTTTACAGCATCAGAACATTAAAGGGAGTTCTGAGCAGCACCTTGCCACCAATGATACCAATAGAACCTGACCTTATCATCACGGACGTAAACGCTACTTGGGTGAACGTGGCATGGAGGAAGTTTACAGAATACGAGTTGCAATTTATTGACGGAGTGCAGCTTCGGTTTAAGGAGATTGATGGAAAAATTTACGCGGCCACGCCTTTGATACATAGAGCCGTGATCAGTTACATGCTAGAAAATTTGAAACCGAATACGAAATATGAGATCGGGATATTCTTCATACCGTTCTCGGGACAGCACACCGAATTACATGCCGAGCACATGCTGCACTTCACCACGGCAAATGAAGTCGATACCTATGGATTTAATGTTACGTTGGATATAACGTTAATCAAAGCTACAAATGTTGAAATCACTTGGTCTGGAGTGCCGTATCCTGAAGATAAATATGTGAACATCTACCGGGCGATATATCAAAGTGATTCTGGTAAAGGAGATTCGAGCACTTTCAAGGTCGCCAAGCGAGATTCGCCCTCGAAGACTAGTATAACGGATTTGAAGCCGGGAACTAGGTACAGATTGTGGTTGGAGATTTATTTAACGAACGGGAAGATTAAAACTAGTAATGTTCAAGACTTTATTACCAAACCTAGGTCGCCTCCTAATTTAGGAGCATCTTCAAAACAAGGTAAGAACATTTCTTAATTATAATAAAACCAAGCTACAAAGTTCATAGCCCTTTAAGATGGTGAAAAGTCCCCTGTCCGGGATTATAACCGGACTTAAAGCATTCGATTTGGTATAAAAAAAGACTAAGCCTCCTAAATTTTCAGCCCGCTAGAACATCTCTAGTCGCCGGTAGCTCAGAAAACGGGTTTTCAGTATTTTTGGAATAAATCGAGCTAGAGATAATATTTTTACATCCGAGTTGCAGCGTTCGAAAGCACATTTATCTGCCTCATTGTGGTATTTTTCGGCTCGATAACCAAAAACTGGAGGCCATTTCAATATTTGTAAACTGATTTTCAGCACGTTTTTTTTTTCGCTACGGAAAATCGGAAAAACTGTATCTTTTGGCAGTTTTTCATTTCCTTCATGTGGTGCAAAAGGTCTAAAACGACGAAATACGCGATTTTGGTCATTTTGACAGGTTTTTAATCCTCTTGTGACGTTTTTTGGGGGTATTGAGTCATCACAAAGTCCCTAAAGGGGACTTCTCGGAGACTTATATCCCTCGAAAATCGTTTTAGCACCCTCAAAAGCCCCCAAGTGAGACTTTCTGGCCCTCTAAATTTTTTCAATGTATTTTTTTGCGTCTAAAAACCACATTTCGCCCTTATTTCTAACCCTTCAAAACATTCAATTGACAAACTGACTCCGGGAAAAGCATCAGTACGATACTCCTGAAATAAATAATAAAACGTTTTTCATGGATAGGCTTTTATTTACAGAATGAGTAAATATTTTTTTCCGCATGTTTATTCAGTATCTTAGAAAATCTTCTAATTATCTTAGAAAATGTTATTCATTCTATTCTCTGAATTGTCGTTGATACACGCCACATTATCGTACAAAAAAGTTTTCGTTAAAATCTCGGCTAGTCTCAAAATTCTATCTTCATATCGTCCATTGGATAGATAATACATTATTGCAGCTACATAAGCACAGCACTACTGTACGATTTCCATTCGCACAATCACAACAATACATCAATATACTTCCAGATCCAATTGCATTCGGAGTATATTCCACATAGCAATTTTATTTTTTCCTACTCATGCCTGGAAGGTACGGAAACTCTTATAATGTTTTCATTTTCTCTGCAAAAACCTACTTTTAGGTTGTCGTGTTCATCCAAAATCTCAGCCAGGTAGGAGATGGTTTGTTTTAGCTGGTAGGTACCAGTAAAAAATATTTTTAAGTCACGCCTTGCCAATTTTGGAAAGTCCAAGATATCGGAAGAGTCATTTTTTTGAATTCCCGTTTACGCTGGTTCCAACGATTCTCATCTACTGCCAGGAGTATTCACCGTCGGCAGTTGGATCTGAGCTGTCGGAAATGGGCCGGCGTTAAATAAGCAAAAAAAAATATTCCAGTAAAACAAACCACGAGGAGGGAGGTGAGAGTACGAAGGAAGGGAGGTGGAGCATTTCGAGGCCTGGTATTATATGAGATGTTGGCAAAGGGTTGAAGGTTGGTTCTCGACAATAAGGAGTTTTTGACGTCAGAAAGGCCCACTCGGGGGTTTTAGGGGTGGTGATGCTTTTCCCGGGGTCAGTTTCTTAATTTAATGTTTTGAAGGGTTAGAAATAAGGGCGAAAGGTGGTTTTTGGACAAAAAAAAAATATTATAATAAAAAACTTTCAACTTTGTTTTGTATAACTTATATTTTTATTTCTGTGACTCAAGTTTCGGTAATACAATTACCATTTTCAAACAAGAAGTGTTTTAAAAACCGATTTACAAAGGTATATATACAGGTAAGATACAGATAATATAAGTTATACAAAAATTGAAAGTGTTTTATTATAATATTTAAAATGTATAACGAAGTAGAAGGCTCCAGCATAAACAAAAAAAAATATATTGAAATAATTTCGAGGGCCCCCTTGGGGGTTTTTGAGGGTGGTAAAACGATTTCCGTGGGATAGAAGTCTCTGAGAAGTCCCCTCTGGGAACATTATGATGACTCAATACGACCAAAATCGCGTATTTCGACTTTTTTCGACCTTTTGTACCACTTAATTTTTTTTTTGGCAATACATCATTTTAAAGGTGTTTGGCTTTCCCGTCGCGAAAAAAAAACGTGCTGAAAATCATGTTACAAATATTGAAATGGCCGCCAATTTTCGGTTACCGAGCCGAAAAATCTGAAAAAAATACCACAATGAGGCAGATAATTGTGCTTTCGAACGCCGCAACCCGCATGTAAATATATTATCTCCAGCTCGAGTTATCCCAAGAATACTGAAAAACCGTTTTTTGAGTTAGCGGCCGCTAGAGACGCGCTAGGGAGCTGAAAATTTAGGAGGCTTAGTCTTTTTTGATACCGAATCGAATGCTCTAAGTCCGGTCAAAAACTCGGACGGAGGACTTTTCACCATCTTATAGGGCTATGCCCCCTAAAAAAATATATACATACTAGGCTAACAAACGCAAAAAGAACTATAAAGATTCTCTTTGAGTACTTTAATAGCTTTTAGGATAATTTAAAAAAATTTATGAAAAATCCAAAGTTAATTTTATATTTCAGATAAATTATCAGGTGAATTACCTGAAGAGAAGAGTGACTATTACGGGCCACTAGTCATTGTAGCAATATTGGCCGCGATAGCCATCCTTAGTACTTTAGTTTTGTTGTTAATTTTGGTGAGGCGACACAGCCAGAATAAGGCTTGCATCACACCACCGCCAAGGGTGAGTCAGTCTGCATACGACAATCCCACATATAAAGTCGAAATCCAACAAGAGACTATGGGTAATTAGCAAATATCAAACTGAAATCGCAAATTCCTTATTAATTTGTTTCTTGCTCTTTTTAGATTTATGAGAGTTCTACTGAATATCTGCGTGTACATAGATTTTACTATAAGGAGATTATTATGTCTAATTTATGCTTAAACAGTATTGTAATTTGTAATATAATTATAATAAGTAATTTAATAAAGATAAGGTTTTTATTTATTAAAGTTGTATTTTAATTTGATAACATCTTTAAGAAAGTTATGAAAATATGTACAAGTAACCGTGATTATGGTCGTGTCAATGTGTCCCGTTTCAAGACGCATCATAGGGAATTTCCATGTAAAATTTTTAATTTCAGTTTGTACCTTTATTATTGAATTTAGAAGGTCAGAATAAAATTAGAATAATTCCTTTATCTACTATCATATTTTAAGTTTTATTTTTGTTTTCTCGTTAGTTTTATATGAAATATCGGGTGTGTATAAATTGGCGGATAATCTACACGTGGCGATGTTCTTCCTAAAATTCTGATTAGAAAACGTTGATGAAAAAATGTTCTATCATGTCTCATAGGCCATCACGAGCCATTTAAAAGAAATGTACATTTGGCAACATAGCATTCAGGAACTGCCCTGTTTATCAATAATCTCATGGTTCAGAGTAGAAGGTAATAGATAGATAGAATGGGGTTTATTTACAGATGCAAGGTAAAATAGATTATTAGTAAATAGTAAAATTCATTGTAATTGAACAAAACAAAACGAAAATAACACAAAAACATTAATACACTGAAGCGCGGGCACTAATATAAACTGATAATAATGAGAAAAGCAGAATTGGCACAAACTTGGAACTAGCAAGTTTGAATGAATTATTTGTGTCAAAGTGACATAAGCGGGTGTCAGGTTGCCGGACGTATTTTTTATAAAAATAAGCTAATTAAGAAGTGTTAAAAATACAAGTTTGAGATGGAAAGATAGCACACACTGACAAATAATTTTCAAACTAGTAATCTTTGCACCATGCTATATACTATTAATGTATAGTCAAAGCGCTAACGATAATTGACCCGCCGTTTTTCGTTCTGATTGGTTCATTTTTGACACATGACGTATAATGAGCTAACTTCATTGGTATTCAGAAATGATCTCGGAAATTATAATCTAAATTTTTTGACACAAAAAAATAATTCAATTCACCATGAATTACAAAGGAATTCAGATCGTAATATAGGAATGTTGGCGGGCATTCGTGCTATTTCCGACTTATTTAGTATACATTTTGAAAACCGTGTGCCGTGTGTCGTTTGAATCAACAATTATCATAATCTTTCAGAAATTTGAGAATGGTTGTGTGAACGATGGATATCGTTAGGAAATGAAGAAACCATAACAAATGTATTGGCAAGGATCAGAGTAAATCCAACATTAACGGCAGGGTACCCATCAAAAGTACGGTAAGCGTCCGCATGAGGGGGATTAAATCAAAATGACGTGACTGTAGGCAACTCAACGTACAAAGAGGGTAAATTAACTCGGTGCTATTCCCATTTATTATGATACATTCCAGGTTGCGCCTGCGATCAAAAAGAGAGAGGCTATTATACGTCTGCACCCTGCAACAGTGCGAGCGTCTCTGCGTATTAGTAATGCCTCAGCTCATGGTGTAATTATACATGGTGTGTCGGGATCGACGCGTTTTCTTTCTAAAATCGTCCCTTTTTGTCAGATTTTCGTCCTCAAACCGCCACGTTGACCAACCCTGAAAAGAATTGCAGTTTAGTCTATAAAGTCGGTATAAATAATTTCAGCATCTTTGTCGCACTCGCTCCTTATATTATGCCGAACTCTTTCAATGACAAATATCTTATAATTAATTAAGTTCATTTTTATATTAATAAAAGGTTCATCAGAGAGCAATTTTATTTATGATTAAATGAATTCATTAGAAATAAATTATATAATTAACATATTTATTCCCACATATTTTTTGAAAAATAGTTTCGTATTATTAAAAATATCGTTTGATAATAAATGAAGACTTGTTAGAATTAAATAATAGTAATAACAATAATCTATAAGTTTTATGAACAAAGGAAATACTACAGGATACTTGAAAACACGAAACGTTTTATTTGAAATGTTACATAATTTTATGATCGATCATAAATAATTAAGTTTAAATGAAAATTAAATAAAACAGTTACGCTGATAGATTCATTTATTGTCATACTTACAGCAAAATCTATCAATACTAAAATATTTACAAAACATAGTTCAAATGTGAATCTTAATGTGACGGGTACTTTAACTTTTGCATTATTTCTTCTTCATCGAGCCATTACTCATCTCTTTTACTACTTAATAATGTTACCATTTATAAATAAATACAGGGAAACTTTTTAATGTACCATATTCTGCAGTTTTTGTCTTATGGATCAAATAAGTGTTAATTAATAATAAATACAACTCAAAAATATGGGTATAATTTTCTACTGTACAATATATACATAGTAAATATAAAACTTTCGTACTTTATTTTGTACCAGGAATGTTCTAGTGTTCTTGCTGGTGTTCACATCCTCAATAAAAAAGTTCTGAATCAAACATTTCAATCACAAGTAATAACACACATTGGCGTGATGTCAATAAGGATGTTATATGTTTAGTTTTTATTATACAAATTTTTAGTAATCGGTTCCAATTATTAATCAGTTTCTTGTGAATAACTCATGACGAATGCCTTATTAGAAAGTACTACACAAAATTTCTTTATTGCCCTTATGACGTTTGAAATAAAAATATTCCATGTATTACAGATATTTCTTTACATATCGTTGGCTTACAACCAAAATCAGATAAGTACAAAGTGATTCATTTTTGAGATAACTGCAGTTCTGGGCCTAAAACTCTAAGTACTGGCAAAACCATATATGTTTATCATAAATGGAAAACTCGAATACGCATATGTACAGAATAGACTGGAAGATTTTTAATGTAATGTTAAACTTCAAAACTGTAGAATTGTAACTTATCTGGTTTAGGTTGTAAGCCAACGATATATGTGTATCAAAAATGTAAACAATTACATACTTACTTTACATCATTTCAAATGGCAGCAGCAGTATGACTTTGCAAGTATGTAGATATACTTTAATCAATGGATCTTTGCGTGCACGTCATAGATAGCCGAACCTAGTTCCGACAACATTTGCTTGCGTTTACTCTCTTTACGATAAGTTAAATTAGACGCATCATGTGTGTACGTATGTCGTCCATGGCGAGAAAACTCAGCCTTCGTTAATAATGCACACGCAAAGATCCATTTATAAGATTCTATATATTAACAAAAATTGTTTTTAATGCACAGACATTACTTACCAATATAGGGAAAACATCAAAACACCAAGTTTACAAATGTAATACACTAAATTCATGAACATAAATATTGTCCACTTTAAATAGCACATGTTGGTATACTATAATTTGTATTTATTTATATACACTGTACATTTGCACATAATAATAACATATTGGTTCAAGTAAAATGGAAAACGGACACAAAGGTTAGGCAAAATAGAGAATAATAATAATAATATATTTGTTGGTGTATCTTATAATATGATTACTTTTACATTCACAAACAATTACGGAACATTACTGCATTCTTACTTGTAACTGTTTATAACATTTTCTTTTTTGGAATTTCATTCGTAGGCAGGAAACATTCTTTCTCCAGTGAAAAAATCACCAGCAGACAAAACAGCTGCTGTTTCAATACCTGTCTGGAAACTCTTGGTTGTTCAAGTTGCTCTAAAAATATAATTTGTATTTCTTTACAGAAAAGGTAATGTCCCAATCGTTAGCTTTACAAATAATTCCGATCACAATCAAATGCACATAGCATAGAGCAGATCCATTGAATTAATGAGTGATTTCAAATTTAAGGCCCACTACGTACAACAGTTTTTGTGATTACAATTTGATGGGATCAGGTGTTCAGATTTTTTCAGCAAACGTGGTTCGTTTTTCAAAATTATGGGTATAAACAATTACTGAAAAACGGAAACAAAAAACATCAAATACACTGCGCATACACTTGAGGGTGAATGAAAATAAAACAATTATCATACAATTAATGATTACAACTACACAATTAAACCAATTTTGTCACATAGATCAGTTCTTAACTCGAGACACTTGGAGATCTTCGACAGGGTCCTTACAGGCTGATTGGAGTAAGTACCGGATGTACGGATGCTTCCGATAACCTCGCGGATAAGTAGCAATAGGTCAACACTTCTTGGCTCTCCATTTTCATGTCGCCACAGATGTAAGGCGAGGGAGTTGCTATTTGAATCGTCCAGTACGGTGGAGACTGCCCTCCGGTACCTCTCCACCCGTCAGTCCTTCTTTGTAACCTCTTCCCGGTCCAGCATGATTTACATGAAAAATATTAACGGATGATTTCGTAACATGAGATCTAGTGAATTTCATTATAATTTCTGGTGAATAACAAACGTCAGGTGACATTTTCTAAGCATTCGCAAGTGATATTCGTAAAAAATGGAACAAAATAAGCGTACCAAAGGGAAGAATTTCACAGACAGATAAATGGGTGTACTATTAGACACAGTGGAAGGGTATATATTATAACAATATTAGAGAACAAAAAAACTGATGCCGTCACTAGTAAGGAAAAGGCAGCCAGGTGGAAGAGAATTTGCGTCGAGTTTAATAGCGGAAATGGAGCGTCACCCCAGAGGACCATACAAACAGTTAAAAAATTGTTACGACAATTGAACGTAAGACCAGGAAGGATAATGCAAAAGATAGGGTACTTACTATTAATATTGATTGTTTTAGCCGAATGCACCAACCATCGGCGTTTTTATATGTATATTAATTCATTTGGTAAATATTATAGGCACATAGGTACGCTACCGGAGGTGGATTCTACATGAAGGTGTTGACCGATAATGGAGACCGTTTGCAAGGGTTACTCATCGAAAGATGTCAATCGAAAGCAAATCCTTTCGATAGCGAAGCAAGTTATCATGCTGCTCCCGAAGAGGCAATAGTGAAATGCGTTATTGAGGCAGATGAGAAAAATCATGTTGCACTTAACGATACAGACATTGAATCAGCCCCTGCCTCTGAGGAATTGTGTAAAACACTGCAGTCATTACCCTCTATAATCTCAACAAATATTATACCAAAACGTGCGAAAAGCAGTGCCTCAAATGTTTATGCTGGTCTGAGTGATATCATCAATACGAGAAAAAGAAGATGTTCTCAGAGTGAAACATACCTTCAGCGAAAAAACGAGTTGGTTTTAGAAACAGAAGAGATAAAAAAAATAATGCATTATTAGAAACGAAAATATTGGAAGCTAAACTAAGATCAGATGAATTGAAAATAAAGATTCAACAGAAACAACTCGAGTTATTAGGAGAGGCAGATCCAAACAAAATTTCCTTATAAACACATATTACATATTGTACAGTGGACAGTAAATATATTGTTCATTATTGTTTGTCAAATTCTGGTATTATTGTATCCAACATCGTCTGTTGAGACAATTCGATATTTTAGCATTATAAGGAATTGTTAATTCATGTTTGCCGAATTCTTGCGTTATCGTTGTGGCGAATATTTTCTATTGGCATAATTCTATAGGTTTCATCATCTATTTCGATAGCAGGGTCTGCGGTAGGTACATTATCATTGAAATAAATCTCTATATTGTGTAAAACAGCAGTTGCGACTATAACTGCTAATGTTCTATTAGGTTTTAACCGCAATCCCAATGATAAACACGGGTATCTCCTTTTCCACACTCCAAATGCACGTTCAATACAATTTCGGGTTTGAATATGTGCACTAGAGTGGTTTTAGCATATATGGTGGAGTTTCGAAGTATGTGAAAATCAACGGGACAACCCGGAAACTTGTTCGTATAGATAAAAAACCAATAACTGTAAATTTCTAGCCATATCGATCATTGTGTAACCGGGCCCTAGCCCTCTAAAATTTGAAAAAGTAGGTTTTTTTTATTTTTGTTTATTTTGGTCCACCCTGATGGTGAAATTATATATTGTGTCGACAGAGGAGGTTAATACGAATCCTAAATGAATTTATTTGTTGAAATCGGACTAAAATTGATGGAGTTATGTTTTTTTTTGGTTACATCATACTTGTATATTTCGATATTTCGTGTTTTTTAGATATTACCAATTAATGCATTTTTATTAAAATCTCTTGTAATACTCTTCAAAGTTTAATAATAAAAACTTAATTTGTTCCTTGTCATTGGTTAATAGAGTATTACATTCTTCGATTAATTTGACTTTTCAATCTAAAATGTCATTTACAACAATAATTTTGTCAAGAATCTTACTGCCGGCAATATAATCCTGACATTGGGGCCAAATAGTGGGTTCAAATTTCATAGCCTGCACTGATGAATAATATGTAATAATAATTAAATCGTTTACATTGTGACCTAATCCTTCAGTGACGGTAATCAGAAGTTGAACGGCATTTATCCCTAGTAGCACAAAATATTTCTTAAATATTGAAAAACACATATTTCTGTGATATTGATTATGACAGATTTTTATATGTTTTAGCAATATTTCTGTAAAATATTAAGGAAATATTACTATGTATATATTTTTGCAATATTTGTAAAATAATGTTGGGGAAATATCATGATATATGTGGTTGTGGTGCGAATCCCAAACGCATGTACAGTATTACCGAGCACTCGAGATGTGTGGAGGTGAAGTTTGCGCAGAGTGAGAAAATATTCGGAGAACGCGAGAGAACGTAAACGAATTTAAGATGGTCACGCGCAACACGTCTCGAGTGCTTGGTACAACTCTACTTACGGTCAAATATCACACTTTGGAGTTTGCAAATAAATTATATACTGGTTGAGAGAATAGACAGGAATATATAACGAAATAGCCACTAGCACAGTCGTCTACGTGTCAAACAGTTCAAACGGTGGCAGAATTGACAGAGACAGTACAGTGTTGCCTTTTTCTGTCATCCATATATTTCTTTGGATATATTTATAAAATGTTACTTACTAAATATATGGATTGAAATATATACAACATGTCTATAAAATAATTTCATTTCAATATTTCCATAGACATATTAAATGGATATTTACTTTGGCCTTTTAATATTTCTGAAACATAAAAATGTAAAATCAATATTTCGAAAATAATTCTGACACATATTGTGCTACTAGGGATATCACTTATTTTACACTTGTCTAAAGCAGATGATATCCTTTTATTGATAAATGATATTTTTCCTCGTTGTGGTTGCGGTTCTATGTCCTGATCCAGATCTGAGCTAGGATTAATATTCAAATCGGCTGGACTGTTATTACCATTTTCAATTGAATCGCTGGCTTCTTGTTTCCATTGAGACAGAAGTGGACGAGACTGCCATTTCTTGATTAGATTTTCTCTTCCATCTCTACTTCAAACTACTTCAAACGTCAGTTTCCACTTGCGCTGCGAAACTTTCAATGCCATTGATTGATACTGATCTTCCATTCTATCTCTGTATTAATAGAAATGGTTTGTCTTCTTCAATTGTCATTGTTTGCAATGTATTTTCAGAAGCAAAATCGAACAAATCGTTGAAATCGTTGAAACTTTTAACAAATTAGTTTCTTTATTTATATGTGCTGCAGTTTCTTGAGAAGAGTGCTTATTAAGATTTTGCCATTCTTTATGCTATAACTACATTTTATCGATGCAACGTTGTTTGTGTTGAATCGGAATATGAGCCTTTGATCAACAGACAATGCTTCCATACTAGCGTTTGACTGAAGCGTAAATTCATTTTAAGTACTCGCTGATTGGAGAAAAACAAAGATAACACTTGCTTCCTAAATGGTGGTTTTGAGCAAAGTATTTGGCTATGCGGTATTCTGATCAAATAAATTGCATCTGCAAATATGGTTCTTCCACTTATTTTGAAAGCAACGTTATTACAAAATGCCGCCAAAACCACCAAACCTGACTAACCAGGTGTTAATCTGCGCCACAGGCCGCAAGAAAATTTTCCACTCCATTACGCACATAAGGGAATGCACGGATTCTCTCTTGTGCGCTGTGGCGAAGATTAAAACCTCTCCATTAAACTAATATTACCAAATGTCAAAAGATAAAAATAGGATGGTGTTACCAATTGAAGTCTGATGGCTTTCTTATAATGTATTTTCAATTTCAATGCATAGAGGGGCATTAAAAACTTCGTCAATTTTAGTCCAATTTCAACAAATAAACACTTTTTGGATACATATTAACGTCCTCTATCCACAAAATATATATTTTGGCCATTAGGGTGGACGGTTTAATATTAGGATGAAAAAAAATTTCAAAAAAATAAAAAACCGACCCGGTTACGCAATGTTCGATATGGCTCAAAATTTACAATTATTAGTTTTTTAACTATACAAGTTTCCGGGTTGTCCCGTTGATTTTCACATACTTCGAAAATAAGAACCACTCTAATGTGCACGATTATAATTTATTTCTGGAGGTGTATTGGGATTTAGCAATGGAGTAAGTAGATATGGCTTGCAAGCGTAACCACCGTCCCCCAATAAAAATGATTCTGGGTAACGTCAATTTTCTAAATCCACTCGAAGTGACGAATCAAAAAATATAGTACTATCGTGTACATATCCTGGCCATCTAGCAATTACATATATAAATTTTAACTTTGCATTACATACACACTGCACATTGTAAGAAAACCACCCTTTCCTGTTTCTGTATAGTTCTGCTTCTTGGCCGCCTACTGATTGTATATTGATGTGCGTACAATCCACTGCTCCGATTACACCAGGAAATTGACGAATTTCGTAGAATTGTCTCTGCACGTTCCTTATGTCATCTTCCCTCCGAGGCATATAAATGTGCTGTGGTAGCAATTCTGCAATGGCAAATGTCACTTCTTTAACTATTCGGCTAACCGTTGGCTGACTAACATTGATATGGTCCGTGAGAATTTGTTGAAAGCTACTAGAAGCATAAAATCTTAAAGCAATTAAAACTTGATTGTCGACTGTAACCGCTTTATTTCTTCTATACCTCATTTAATAACCAGGCGGACTAAATCAAATTATTGCCGTCAAAATACGTTGTTGTGATTGGCTAGACCGTTTCTACACAGGCCCGAATTGCTGAAAATAGTAATGGCCGTTGTTATGATCAGCTGATCTCGAACCGATCCTCGTGTCCCACCGATTTCACGCGTTTCTGCTCAGTTTTTGTGTTTTTAGCCAGTTGTTTCTCGAATCGATTCCTCTTATACCGCGATTTTCTTGGAAATAGTTATTTTATTTTAACTATGGATATATAGCCAGCACAAGTTTGGTGTCATTTTCGCCCCCCAAGAAACGGAAATGGTTGGATTTTAGAGCATTAACGCTCGAGGAAAAACAATTCAAAATTATCCGATATAGAGTTTTAATACAAGAGGCTTTAAAACCTACTTCCGTTGTACACACAATTTTCGATTCATTAGGTAAGTGTGGCACGTTGACACAATTGGGGAGTGTAAGGAGATTGGGGCAGTAACAAGTCCCAAACTTCTTGAAGGACGTCCAGCTACAGAAGATATCTACAATGAAAGCAGCAAAAATTCTGTGTGTTATGAGTTGATATAATTGTTGAATGAATGTTATTGATAAACGAATTTAAAATTATTTTATTTTTACCGCCAAAACATGTCTGGTTATTTTTCTGGTAACTTTTTATAGTGTAAATGTGGGTTTCGCGTTTAGTCCGCCTGCTTATTAAATGAGGTATAGTAGGTTTATCTATTTGGGGACCAATCATTTGTATTATTTCACGGACTGTAGCCTTATCAAAACGATAACGGATTTTAAAATCGACATCATCTAAAAATTCAAACGGCATTTCTCGATTCCTTATAAGTCTTGGCCTCGGCATAACCTCCAATACTTCCTCCACAAACTCTATAACCTCTTCACTGGATGACATGTCACTATAAAATCAAATACGTACATTACAAACCAACTAAATAATTAGGGAATGTTTTATATAAATTTCAATTATAAAACATTTTCTTGCAACTCATATGATACACACGCTTACATTTGTATAATATATGTGATGATTTCAGTCGACAAACACAGCTCAAAAACTATTAAATTGTTATTAATATGACACAGTTTCTTATCGACTTGCTTTACTGCAAAACATAACCTGTAGAAATGACTATTTGACGTCTCGTTAAATTTTAATCAGTCGAAAACGGCCCGTTAAATTTACGGACGATTTAATCAGAGATTTAACATTACAATCGTTTGTGAATACCAAATTGATACTTTTAACGGCCCGTTACGTGTAATCAATAGTAGAGGAAAACAGCCGATTCTGGGCCAGGAAGTGATCCCGGAAAACCGGAAGTCAAAATGGCAACGCTGTACTCGCAAGATTGCCGCCAATTTAGTGGCGGGAAATTCAAATCTGGGGGATTTTAGGGTGAAAAAATTCAAATCTGGGGATTTCTGGGTGAAAAAATTCAAATCTGGGGGATTTCGGGGTGGAAAAATTCAAATCTGGGGGATTTTTAACTCAAAATGTTCACCAACTGTCAAAATCTGGGGGATTTTAGTGGCGGGATATTCGAAATCTGGGGGAATAAAATGGCAACAGCGGAGCTTGGAAGTTCTACAGTGTTGCCGAAAAGGCATCCGGTTTCCATCCGGTTTCACCCGGGAATTCCATCCGGTTTCACCCTGGAATGGCAACGCTGTCGAGCTTTAAGTTCAAGTTCTAAAGCGGGAAATTCAAAAAATTTAATTGCGGGGAATAAAATGCCAACAGCGGAGCTTGGAAGTTCTACAGTGTTGCCGAAAAGGCATCCGGTTTCCGAGAATTCCATCCGGTTTCACCCTGGAATGGCAACGCTGTCGAGCTTTAAGTTCAAGTTCGCGGCGGGAAATTCAAAAATTTAATTGCGGGGAATAAAATGCCAACAGCGGAGCTTGGAAGTTCTACAGTGTTGCCGAAAAGGCATCCGGTTTCCGAGAATTCCATCCGGTTTCACCCTGGAATGGCAACGCTGTCGAGCTTTAAGTTCAAGTTCGTGGCGGGAAATTCAAATCCAAAGTTCAGCGCCAGCCAAAGTTCTAAAGCGGGAAATTCAAAAATTTAATTGCGGGGAATAAAATGGCAACAGCGGAGCTTGGAAGTTCTACAGTGTTGCCGAAAAGGCATCCGGTTTCCGAGAATTTTATCCGGTTTCACCCTGGAATGGCAACGCCGTCGAGCTTTAAGTTCAAGTTCGTAGCGGGAAATTCAAATCCAAAGTTCAGCGCCAGCCAAAGTTCTAAAGCGGGAAATTAAAAAGGTGGGGTCAACTTAAAGTTTTACAAAAGTGCCAACTGTTCACCAAAGTTTATTACCAACCTAATAGCTGGATTTATATGTGGGTAATTTAAAATATGTGAATATATCCGTAACGACTCGTCGGATTTGGTGTAGATATCTACTTTGTACGTTTTGAAATCTGATTCGGCAATCTGAATGGTTGAAAGTGCTAGTTATTTCATCATCCTCGAATATAACGAGCAGTTATTATGAAGTCATCTTTATTGTAACGCGATGCATGATCTTAGAAGTGTGATTAATAACCGCAGGTTTTTGCGTAAAAGTGAAAGTATTGTTTCGATGAAAATTCTCAAATTAGAAAAGACAATCGAAAAACTGCGGAGAGACCTTGAATTGCGAAAAATTATAAACAACGAGTTGGTGAGACGTTTCGAAAAATTGACAATTTGTGTAAAAAGTGCTCAAGGTTGCAGTAACTTGTGATAACAGACCAGACGTTGTGCTCAAGTTTCATCGCCGACGGACCGAAACAGCAAGCATCAGCAAAATATTAAATGGACAGGCGCGACCGTAAGGAGATTTCGTGGGATAAAACAGGAAATCCTATGCGATAAGTGTCGGATTCGGCGTAGATATGCACTAATTAAAATGGAGCCGGAAATATTTGCAAGCGATGACGTCAAAAACATCGTTAAGAGCCGCCCTTATAAACCCAGGGACGAACCATGAATTCACCATTCAGTCAAGTTTCGTTTAGAGTTTTCAAAATGTTCTCTTGGAATGAATTCCTAGGATTGTGTGGGCGCAGTTGGTGCTGTGGCTGGCACGCCACCCTCTGGACCCGACCAGACTTTGCCGGTTCACGAATCTGGAGCCTAGGGAGAGGGATCAGGTGAGAAACGTCTTCATCTGGTACTTGGCGGGAGCAGCCAGGTTGGAGACCGTCCTGGACTCCTACGTAAGGTCGGGACTTGTAAACACACGTTGCGAGATGGACGAGGAGGCGGATGAGGAGCCTTTCCACCGTTGGGACCTACAGCCGGAGGGACTCCCCATGGCGGTGATGCCGTATCCCGTGGTGTCTGTCCCCTGCAACGGCTGTGTGTACCAGCAGGAGGAGCAGGAGGAGGAAGAAGACGCCGAGCGGGAAGAAGAATTCCGGCGCCACCTAAGGCGGATCGAGGACTCCGACTACGATTCGGGGGACTCGGACGAATCGGAGGATTCGGCGGAGGAGCAGGAGCAGGCGGAGTAGCGCCGTAATTTATTTTTACGTGTATTACGTGTATATGTTTTTTTATTTAATTTTTTTTTTTAAATAAAAACACTATGTTATAATTGAAAAAATGGTGATGTGGCCATCATGTTACTTTCTCCGACTTTATATTTACGTTTTCATGGGTTTATTTTCAATTTAAATCATATTTAAATGTACATCGAGCGTTGCGTAAACTCGGATGATACTGACATTTAAAACGTCAAAATCATGAAATGGAAAAATTATACTTCAAATTCAAAACCTCGGTTTACTCAAAAACTAACGAGATTTCGAAAAAAACTTATTCTTTAGAAGTTGTTCATTTTGGCATTCTCTACAATTATTATTAACATAAATTTGCTGTAACTATTATTGTTTCATAATTATAAACCAAAAATTTAAAAAAAATAATATTTTTTTTTCTCGAATAGCAATGATTTTAAGAAAAATATTTTCAAGCAAAAGATCTTCATTTCTTTTTTGTCTTTGATGTTTGTTTAAATGTTTTTGTGATATTTTTCATATTTAAGAAAATATTGGCAAAAAACAAAAAACAGTTAAGGTAAACACCCACTTCCGGTGTACGAAATTTTACCAAAAGCTTTTCAGTTCTTCAGATTATCAAATAAGACGTATGTTGAAAGTTTCATATCAATTGCTCTGTTAATTTTTAAGATACAGCGCACACAGGCAGACACACACACACACACACACACACACACACACACAGACACACACACACACACACACACACAGACACACACACAGACACAAACAAATTTTTTCCAGAAATTGTTGAAATGGCATCTAGGGGCCCCAAAACGGATATTTCCGTAAAAAAAATTTTTGAAAAAAAAATCACGATCACAATACTTTCTCGTACTTCGTAACGGAGAAAGTAAAAAGTATTTTATTTCCTTTACATATTTTAATAATTTTTGCACGTTAACAATACTGCAAACACTTAGCCTATTACTATGCAATAGACAGCAATACATTTATTTTTTTAAATTAGGACATTGATTATCAAGCTCTAAATTAATAACATTATCAAAAAATTTAGACAGGTAAGTACATTTTTGACTGCCTTTCACGTATACAGTATCTGCAGGTAATTTTTTTAATATAGCCGGTAATTCACTTTCGCCACTACCATACGGAATTCCGTGGTAATTGTTTTCCAACCATCGCACTTGTTTCTGGGAGGTTGAACTAAGATTGTGAAATGGGGTCGGCGGTTTGAATACGTGGTAAAGTAGATTTATTCCATCATCCGTAGCAGCAAGTTCTTTCGGAGTAAAGTCGGGAGCATTGAATCCTTTCATTGCAGTCTATTTGTATGATTGTAATAACTCTGCTGAAATTGGCAATACATATTGTATACAGTTAAGTAATCATTATTTCCAAAATCCAAATTTAAGTGATCATATGGATAAGATTCCGAGTTCAGGTAAATTCTTTTGTTTCTATTGTTGGTGTTGTAATCCATGGTTACTGGGTAATGTTTAAATGGTAATAAAATGACGTACGTCCCAGTATTTAGTTGAAATTTTATTTTTCTGAACTAGTTTCGGATAATATCCATCTTCAGCAGAAAAACTACAAAAATACGAAATATATACATGTTTAAAAAACAAAATATAAAAATATAAAAAATATAAAATTGTAACGCAGGGGGTGAGAGGGGTACATTTATAGTCTTATATTGAAAAATATTATGGCATTAGTAATTTAGAAAAAAAAAAAAAATAAAAAAAAAAAAATAAAAAAATAAAAATATATATATATTTGGTAGTGTGGGTTGTTATCCTAATAAATGTATACAAAATTCTGAATATACTTACACGTCTAATAAATGTAAAATATGTTTTGGTTTTGGATATATTCCATGTTGTGTTTGATATGAGGTTCTGTTTTTGGTTCTGTTTTAATTATCTTAACCTGTTAATTGGAGTGATTTTTTAATTATTTGTGTTATTTTAATAAGTTGATATTAGTATGTGTAACTTACGTGGGTGTTGTTCTGTCGTTGTGTATGTGTGTGTTATTAATTATATTGTGTGTGCCTGGAATTATAGTAAATTAATTGGTTCTGTCCGCGTGGTTGTGGTATTTTATCGAGTGTTTTTGTGTTATTGAGTGTGGCAGTGTATATAGTATTGTTTTGTTGGTGTGAATGTTTAGTGTATAGTGTGTATGAATATGAATTAAAAGCGAGTTATAGTATGTAAACATAATTTATAATTTGTATGGGTGACTTAGAGTTTTGAATAGTGGTGTATTGTGTGATTGTATTTGGTCGTTTAAGCAGTGGATTGAAGTGTTGGTGTTGATTAGTTTTTCAATTTCGTATTGTTCTAAAAGGTTTAGTTGTTGTCCTTTGTTCATTTGATGTAATAATTTAATGTTATCTGGATTTTTGCAAGAGTGGTTGTGAATGTATAAATGTCTGCCAAAGTTTGAATTATATGTTTGAGAGAAATGTTCTTTAATTCTAGTTTTTATAGCTCTACCGGTTTCTCCAATATAGGTGGCTCCGCAGTCATCGCAAGTTAATGAGTAGACGCCATTTTTGTCCATTATGTTTGTCTTATCTTTGGGGTTACAAAGTATTTGTTTAAGTGTCTGATTGTTTTTGTATGCTGGTTTTATGTTATATTGGTATAGTAATTTTTGTATTTTATGTGTGATAGGTCCGTGTATGGTGAATTTTTTATATATGAATGGAGTATTTTGAGTTTGTATTTTTATTGTTTCTAGAGGTGGGAGAAGCATTTTTTGATGTTTTTTATATATAAGTTTGTCTATTAAGTTCGGATTGTATTGATTGTTAAAGGCAATTTGTTTGATAATATTGATTTCATGTTGTTTTTGAGTTTCTGTCATAGGTGTATTTACTAATCTATTGATATATGCGTGGAATGCTGCTAATTTATGAGTGTGATGATGGATTGAATGAAATGGTATAATGGTATCCGTTTGTGTTGGTTTACGGTAAATGGAAAAAAGTAGGTTTTGATTGTTCTTAGTGATGGTGATATCTAGAAAATTAAGTGAGTTGTTTTTTTCCTGGTCTATAGTGAATTGGATATTCGGGTGAATTTTATTGATGTCTGTGTGAAATTATGTTTACATACTATAACTCGCTTTTAATTCATATTCATACACACTATACACTAAACATTCACACCAACAAAACAATACTATATACACTGCCACACTCAATAACACAAAAACACTCGATAAAATACCACAACCACGCGGACAGAACCAATTAATTTACTATAATTCCAGGCACACACAATATAATTAATAACACACACATACACAACGACAGAACAACACCCACGTAAGTTACACATACTAATATCAACTTATTAAAATAACACAAATAATTAAAAAATCACTCCAATTAACAGGTTAAGATAATTAAAACAGAACCAAAAACAGAACCTCATATCAAACACAACATGGAATATATCCAAAACCAAAACATATTTTACATTTATTAGACGTGTAAGTATATTCAGAATTTTGTATACATTTATTAGGATAACAACCCACACTACCAAATATATATATATATATATTTTTTTTTTTTTTTTTTTTTTTTTTTTTCTAAATTACTAATGCCATAATATTTTTCAATATAAGACTATAAATGTACCCCTCTCACCCCCTGCGTTACAATTTTATATTTTTTATATTTTTATATTTTGTTTTTTAAACATGTATATATTTCGTATTTTTGTAGTTTTTCTGCTGAAGATGGATATTATCCGAAACTAGTTCAGAAAAATAAAATTTCAACTAAATACTGGGACGTACGTCATTTTATTACCATCTTTTGTTTCTTATATTGCTGTTATCAAACATTGAAGCATCAGCATTAGCGACTCCCTTTTTATTTTCTTGGAAAGCGATAATTATGTATCGGGGCTTCTCCAAACTGCTTGAGGTTTTTACGACCCATATATCATCTCTAGATTTTTTCATGGCTGGTAGTTCATGCAATTCCCATTTTCGAAATGAAATTAATATATTTGGATCGTTTTTAATTTGCTCAAATATTTGCAATTTCAATTCATCATTCAGTTGAATGTGTGGTACCCGCCATTCAATTTTATTGAGTTTAAATTTAATTTGGGCAACAACCGCATCATCATCATCACATTTGAAACAATTCACGTCACTGGAGGATCGCAACAAAACCAATTCCTGTTTTACATTGATTATTAACTTTTGATAATCCTCAGCAAATCCCATTAAACACTTTAACGGTATTTGTGCATAAAATTTCTTGTTTGGAAAAAATGTTTTTATGTGACCAGTCTTAGCCCATCCAGAAATACCGAGTACTTTCATGTCTTCTGAATCATCATATGAAACATATCCCTTTAGAGTACTGGTAATTCCCAAGTCCCTGGTTCGATCGACTTCAATACCGTTTAGTTCATATCTAATTTCCTCAAACAGGAAAGCGAACGCGTTTGTAACTAATTCAAATTTTTTACCCTCAGATAAATTGTATTCAACTTCCCCGCTCAAGTAAATGTAACTGTCTGCTGGACAGGTATAAATATCTTGATTTTGTATTGTTATCCTTATCTCATCGCTGTTTCCAAAGTTTGTAGCTCTAGGTTGATATGTGTGATACTGATATTTGACAATTCTCTCGTCGTAGTGGACTTTATCGAATACACCAATTTTATCCATTATATTTAATTTTATAACCGAGAGAAGTCAATTTAGCAAGACTGATACGTGTCACTTCTTTGGGTGATGAACTCGAAGTGATGGTCTTTAGGTGTACACCCCCCTTTTTATCAAAAACAATATCCATCACAACGTCTTTAATTCGAATCCAACCAAAATGTGTTCTCCTCTAAAATTTACAAACTCGCCTTCTTGGTCAACAATTCTCAGCGTTATATTATCAATCCGATCTCGAGTGTTTACAGGTTAATATAAAATATTTTTCGGCTCTATATTTATAGCAAAACCTGGATCAACAGATGGACTAAACTCAAATAAGGTGTGTGACAAGTTACTGTGGTAATAAGCACCGCTAGTAATAATGCACTCGATTCTTATACTATTAACTTTAATTATTTGCACGGGTAAATCAGATGTATGCAGTGCCCCCGCTTTTAGAATTTTATTTCCAGAAAATCCTAATATTTTTCCAATAGTACCTTTATGCGATGAAAAATCAATATCGTATTTACTTTTAATTTCACTTTTTAGCGTATTATTATTGGGTTTAAGTGACAACACTTTATCAGCTTCCGTTTGTACCGCTTCACTTATCAACAGCTGACGTTGTAAATATGATTCAATGTCATTAATTTCGTACGATCCCGTTGGAATTGAGATTATTTGATTTTTCCCATAAATAAATTTATTGTTCCGGTCCTCTTAAATATTCGGAATTGAATTATATGTATGCAATCCTATTAATCCTAAACAATACTGACGACTCGGATCAAGTTCAATCGGTGGATAATAGTTTACAGAGAGCACACTACTTACACCTTGTAGGGTAAAGGTCTGAGACATGACTAAGACATCTTTACTATATCATCTTTATTTATACAAAAATTCTAAGCACAAATTTCCACAGTTGTAAGAACCAAAGTTTTGATATTGATCATGATTATATTTTATATGACAATTATTAAAATATTTAATCACTTCTAATGGTGGTGATAAATTTCCGAAACTATCAAAGTAGCGAACAGTATCTCCAGCCTTTGTATAAGCCACCCAATGCGTTCCTAATCCATCCTTGGAATCCATATTAATAATACCTGCTTCTCTATAATGAGGTTTTGATGGTAACGCATCGCGCATAAACACTCCTCTAAAATGTTTAACGTTTCTAGCCCCATTTAGCAAATCGACATCGGTTAGGGCGCGGTTGGGTAGCGATTTCATTAGTTTTTTGACTTGTGTTGTTGTTTGAAAAAGAGGCCCATACCTTTACGATGTGGTTTTAAAAATAATCCTTTCCCCGGTTTACCGAGAGCAATGGCTTCCATCGTTTTATTGTGCCTTCCAGCTTCTGCAAGTTTTGATCGTGCATCTTTAGCACTATTCGCAGCTTTGGCAATACCAGCAGCACCCCCGGCCAAGGTCCCGAGGGCGCTCAATCCGGAAAAAATTGGAATTAGTGGTAGAATTCCGCCCTGTTTTGGAATGGGGATAATTCTCGGAGCACTAATTTTTTTCTTACCACCAACCTCTCGTATAGCAATCTTTGCTGCAGATAATGCAATCTTACTACTCTCTTTAACACCGCCAGGCTTATCAATTTTTCGTTTAAATCGCTTAATAGCTTTTCGAGCCTTCATAACTACTCCACTCCTTAAAGGGGTTTTTTTGATACCCATGCCCGTTTTTCTCTTAGCTTTCATCACGTTCGTAACCGTCCACGCTGCTGTTTTTCCCCGAATTTAGCGTCCTTTGCTTTTACCCTAGTCCAAGCAGCCTCCTCCAACACCTTATCAGCTTTATGTCTCTCGCTTAAGTCCTTATGTGTAGAGTAAGCAATGTCGTGCTGTCTACAGGTGGCGTCCAGGGGATTAATGCCGGGGTCGCCTCTTTTGAACCGCTTTTCTAACTTGGTCCCCGGACCACAATACTGATAGCCGGGTATGTGTGCTTCGAACGGGAGCTTATTGATTAATGAGTTGATGATACCTCTACCGCTGCAAGTCATCATTTGAAAGTTACTTGGAATTGGTGGGCTATATATACCCTCAGCTGAAGTCACTGGTGTTAGTGCAATGAGGGTTGTCAAACAGAAACCATCACTACCAGTATCAAATTTAGATAAGTGGGTGGGCGAGGGATTTAAGAATAAAATCCTGAGACATGGCGATCTACTACCTAATTCAATTAGAGCACTTATTTGCGGACCATCAAATTGCGGTAAATCAAATGTAATGCTATCGCTCCTGTTCAATGAAAACGGTTTAAGGTTTGAAAACGTTTACATTTACTCCAAGTCACTATATCAACCGAAATACATATTTTTGCAAAAAACGATAGATGCTATGCCTGAAATTGAATATTTTCCATATAGAGAGAACGCTGAAATTATAAGTCCTGAGGAGGCGAAAGAGCATTCAGTTTTCATATTCGATGATGTCGCTTGTGACAAGCAAGACAAAGTCCGAGAATATTTCAGTATGGGTAGACATAATAATATAGATTCCTTCTATCTTTGTCAGACTTATACTAGAATTCCTAAACATTTAATACGAGATAATGCTAATTTTATTATATTATTTAAACAAGATGATCTCAACTTGAAGCATGTGTACGCTGATCACGTGAGCAGTGACATGACCTTTGAGAAATTTAAGTCTTTATGTGTAGAGTGCTGGAAAGAAAAATTCGGTTTCATTACTATTGATAAAGACTCGGAGTAAGGTAGATATCGGAAAGGTCTTGATCAGTATATAATACTGAAGTAATCAGAGTTTGTGGTAGTGCTAAAACAGCTGTGCAAAGATGCAGACCTGTTTTTAATAACTGCTACCTGTCTTGGAATAACAGCTACCTGTCTTGGAATAACAGCTACCTGATTTGGAATAACTGCTACCTGTTTTGCAATAACAGCTACCTGTCTTGGAATAACAGCTACCTGATTTGGAATAACTGCTACCTGTTTTGCAATAACAGCTACCTGTCTTGGAATAACAGCTACCTGATTTGGAATAACTGCTACCTGTCTTGGAATAACAGCTACCTGATTTGGAATAACTGCTACCTGTCTTGCAATAACAGCTACCTGTCTTGGAATAACAGCTACCTGATTTGGAATAACAGCTACCTGTCTTGCAATAACAGCCACCTGTCTTGGAATAACTGCTACCTGATTTGGAATAACTGCTACCTGTCTTGGAATAACAGACCTGTCTCCGGAGAAATGGCTGATGTTAAAAGAAAAATATTATCAATTCAAAAGGCTATTAGGAATAAAGTATTAGCTCTGAAATTAAACCGTAATGAAAATGATGACAGGTTAGAAAAATTGTACAATCCAATTACGGAGCCTTTAAAATCAATCATAAAAACTCAAGAAGAGGTGAATTTATCATTGATGAAGCCGGAATTAATACCCGCCTCTACGCCTAATACGTCGCCGGTTAGGAGGAATTTTAGGGAGGCACACATTCCGAGACGGTTGGAATTTTTAGGCGTAGAGGATTCTAACCGTCTCGGAATTTGCACCTTCCTAATATTCCTCCTAACCGGCGACGTATTAGGCGAGAAATAATTACTTTTTTAAATTAATTTATTATGATATTATATACAAACAATATAGACAATATAGAAGCTATTAGTCACTATCAAATCCCAAAAAATCACTGTCATCGTTGTTAATATTAACAATTAGAATGTACATATCTGTAACAACTTCATTCTCCAAATATTGATTCTCCAGTTTAACAACATGCTGGCACCTTTTCACCCATTCTTAACGATGGCATTGAATTCCTTTACCGCTAGTGCTTTTACGTCCTCCAATTTAAAGCTGACATTTCTTTTAGCGACGTGATTTTTGACAGTAGCCCATATTAATTCGATTGGATTTAGATCCGGATGGTAAGGAGGTAACCTCAATACACTGTAATCTTTTTCGTGTAATAATGTATCAAATTTGAAAACTCTATGTCTTGATTTATTATTTTTTATTATCTCATATAATAGAGGTTTCAACATATTATGGTCAAAAGCAATATTTTTCTCCACTAACCAATTAACCATGTCTGCTTTTTTGGTGTTTGAGTTTGGTGCAGGATTAGATTGTACGTTGTGATAAGGGGCACTATCTGTTACAATGACCGCATTAGGGGGTAAATTGGGGATTAACATTTCTCGTAACCATTTGTCGTAATTTTCCGAATTAATTTCGTATAGTAATCGCCACTTTTACTACCAGACTTAAATATTAACAAACAATTGGGAACAAAACCTATTTCGCCCCCGCATGCACTATAATTAGCTTTGGGCCCTTTGAAATGTTTTTAAATAAGCCTTTCGTGCTTTATATTCCGGCAAATTTGTAACTTAATTCGTACGAACGCGTTTTTTTGGACTTCGAAACTTACGCTCTCCTTCTTGTACGTCTGCAGAACCTTCTTGAATAATTCTACTAATTGTTCTTATGGATACACCTGTAGCTTCTGATGTACGGGTTTTAATGTTGGTTGCAGCCACCCACACTTTTCAAATTTAATATGTAATGGTAAATATTGAACACAATTTCACGCGCTTGACTATGCAGAGCTTTGCCACCACCGATTGTCGACATTTTGCAAAAAAAAAAATCACTACGCTCGTTCCAATTTTACAGTGTTCGCGGTGCGCCACTGCAACTTGTTTTGAGGCGAAGGCGCGACCATTTTTCACGAGATTACGCTTATTGCGCACCCTCCCACTGGCCAGGTTAAAACGTGTTTGCAGTAGCTGTTATTCCAAATCAGGTAGCTGTTATTCCAAGACAGGTAGCTGTTATTCCAAATCAGGTAGCTGTTATTCCAAATCAGGTAGCTGTTATTCCAAGACAGGTAGCTGTTATTGCAAGACAGGTAGCAGTTATTCCAAATCAGGTAGCTGTTATTCCAAGACAGGTAGCAGTTATTCCAAATCAGGTAGCTGTTATTCCAAGACAGGTAGCTGTTATTGCAAAACAGGTAGCAGTTATTCCAAATCAGGTAGCTGTTATTCCAAGACAGGTAGCTGTTATTCCAAGACAGGTAGCAGTTATTAAAAACAGGTCTGCATCTTTGCACAGCTGTTTTAGCACTACCACAAACTCTGATTACTTCAGTATTATATACTGATCAAGACCTTTCCGATATCTACCTTACTCCGAGTCTTTATCAATAGTAATGAAACCGAATTTTTCTTTCCAGCACTCTACACATAAAGACTTAAATTTCTCAAAGGTCATGTCACTGCTCACGTGATCAGCGTACACATGCTTCAAGTTGAGATCATCTTGTTTAAATAATATAATAAAATTAGCATTATCTCGTATTAAATGTTTAGGAATTCTAGTATAAGTCTGACAAAGATAGAAGGAATCTATATTATTATGTCTACCCATACTGAAATATTCTCGGACTTTGTCTTGCTTGTCACAAGCGACATCATCGAATATGAAAACTGAATGCTCTTTCGCCTCCTCAGGACTTATAATTTCAGCGTTCTCTCTATATGGAAAATATTCAATTTCAGGCATAGCATCTATCGTTTTTTGCAAAAATATGTATTTCGGTTGATATAGTGACTTGGAGTAAATGTAAACGTTTTCAAACCTTAAACCGTTTTCATTGAACAGGAGCGATAGCATTACATTTGATTTACCGCAATTTGATGGTCCGCAAATAAGTGCTCTAATTGAATTAGGTAGTAGATCGCCATGTCTCAGGATTTTATTCTTAAATCCCTCGCCCACCCACTTATCTAAATTTGATACTGGTAGTGATGGTTTCTGTTTGACAACCCTCATTGCACTAACACCAGTGACTTCAGCTGAGGGTATATATAGCCCACCAATTCCAAGTAACTTTCAAATGATGACTTGCAGCGGTAGAGGTATCATCAACTCATTAATCAATAAGCTCCCGTTCGAAGCACACATACCCGGCTATCAGTATTGTGGTCCGGGGACCAAGTTAGAAAAGCGGTTCAAAAGAGGCGACCCCGGCATTAATCCCCTGGACGCCGCCTGTAGACAGCACGACATTGCTTACTCTACACATAAGGACTTAAGCGAGAGACATAAAGCTGATAAGGTGTTGGAGGAGGCTGCTTGGACTAGGGTAAAAGCAAAGGACGCTAAATTCGGGGAAAAACAGCAGCGTGGACGGTTACGAACGTGATGAAAGCTAAGAGAAAAACGGGCATGGGTATCAAAAAAACCCCTTTAAGGAGTGGAGTAGTTATGAAGGCTCGAAAAGCTATTAAGCGATTTAAACGAAAAATTGATAAGCCTGGCGGTGTTAAAGAGAGTAGTAAGATTGCATTATCTGCAGCAAAGATTGCTATACGAGAGGTTGGTGGTAAGAAAAAAATTAGTGCTCCGAGAATTATCCCCATTCCAAAACAGGGCGGAATTCTACCACTAATTCGAATTTTTTCCGGATTGAGCGCCCTCGGGACCTTGGCCGGGGGTGCTGCTGGTATTGCCAAAGCTGCGAATAGTGCTAAAGATGCACGATCAAAACTTGCAGAAGCTGGAAGGCACAATAAAACGATGGAAGCCATTGCTCTCGGTAAACCGGGGAAAGGATTATTTTTAAAACCACATCGTAAAGGTATGGGCCTCTTTTTCAAACAACAACACAAGTCAAAAAACTAATGAAATCGCTACCCAACCGCGCCCTAACCGATGTCGATTTGCTAAATGGGGCTAGAAACGTTAAACATTTTAGAGGAGTGTTTATGCGCGATGCGTTACCATCAAAACCTCATTATAGAGAAGCAGGTATTATTAATATGGATTCCAAGGATGGATTAGGAACGCATTGGGTGGCTTATACAAAGGCTGGAGATACTGTTCGCTACTTTGATAGTTTCGGAAATTTATCACCACCATTAGAAGTGATTAAATATTTTAATAATTGTCATATAAAATATAATCATGATCAATATCAAAACTTTGGTTCTTACAACTGTGGAAATTTGTGCTTAGAATTTTTGTATAAATAAAGATGATATAGTAAAGATGTCTTAGTCATGTCTCAGACCTTTACCCTACAAGGTGTAAGTAGTGTGCTCTCTGTAAACTATTATCCACCGATTGAACTTGATCCGAGTCGTCAGTATTGTTTAGGATTAATAGGATTGCATACATATAATTCAATTCCGAATATTTAAGAGGACCGGAACAATAAATTTATTTATGGGAAAAATCAAATAATCTCAATTCCAACGGGATCGTACGAAATTAATGACATTGAATCATATTTACAACGTCAGCTGTTGATAAGTGAAGCGGTACAAACGGAAGCTGATAAAGTGTTGTCACTTAAACCCAATAATAATACGCTAAAAAGTGAAATTAAAAGTAAATACGATATTGATTTTTCATCGCATAAAGGTACTATTGGAAAAATATTAGGATTTTCTGGAAATAAAATTCTAAAAGCGGGGGCACTGCATACATCTGATTTACCCGTGCAAATAATTAAAGTTAATAGTATAAGAATCGAGTGCATTATTACTAGCGGTGCTTATTACCACAGTAACTTGTCACACACCTTATTTGAGTTTAGTCCATCTGTTGATCCAGGTTTTGCTATAAATATAGAGCCGAAAAATATTTTATATTAACCTGTAAACACTCGAGATCGGATTGATAATATAACGCTGAGAATTGTTGACCAAGAAGGCGAGTTTGTAAATTTTAGAGGAGAACACATTTTGGTTGGATTCGAATTAAAGACGTTGTGATGGATATTGTTTTTGATAAAAAGGGGGGTGTACACCTAAAGACCATCACTTCGAGTTCATCACCCAAAGAAGTGACACGTATCAGTCTTGCTAAATTGACTTCTCTCGGTTATAAAATTAAATATAATGGATAAAATTGGTGTATTCGATAAAGTCCACTACGACGAGAGAATTGTCAAATATCAGTATCACACATATCAACCTAGAGCTACAAACTTTGGAAACAGCGATGAGATAAGGATAACAATACAAAATCAAGATATTTATACCTGTCCAGCAGACAGTTACATTTACTTGAGCGGGGAAGTTGAATACAATTTATCTGAGGGTAAAAAATTTGAATTAGTTACAAACGCGTTCGCTTTCCTGTTTGAGGAAATTAGATATGAACTAAACGGTATTGAAGTCGATCGAACCAGGGACTTGGGAATTACCAGTACTCTAAAGGGATATGTTTCATATGATGATTCAGAAGACATGAAAGTACTCGGTATTTCTGGATGGGCTAAGACTGGTCACATAAAAACATTTTTTCCAAACAAGAAATTTTATGCACAAATACCGTTAAAGTGTTTAATGGGATTTGCTGAGGATTATCAAAAGTTAATAATCAATGTAAAACAGGAATTGGTTTTGTTGCGATCCTCCAGTGACGTGAATTGTTTCAAATGTGATGATGATGATGCGGTTGTTGCCCAAATTAAATTTAAACTCAATAAAATTGAATGGCGGGTACCACACATTCAACTGAATGATGAATTGAAATTGCAAATATTTGAGCAAATTAAAAACGATCCAAATATATTAATTTCATTTCGAAAATGGGAATTGCATGAACTACCAGCCATGAAAAAATCTAGAGATGATATATGGGTCGTAAAAACCTCAAGCAGTTTGGAGAAGCCCCGATACATAATTATCGCTTTCCAAGAAAATAAAAAGGGAGTCGCTAATGCTGATGCTTCAATGTTTGATAACAGCAATATAAGAAACAAAAGAATTTACCTGAACTCGGAATCTTATCCATATGATCACTTAAATTTGGATTTTGGAAATAATGATTACTTAACTGTATACAATATGTATTGCCAATTTCAGCAGAGTTATTACAATCATACAAATAGACTGCAATGAAAGGATTCAATGCTCCCGACTTTACTCCGAAAGAACTTGCTGCTACGGATGATGGAATAAATCTACTTTACCACGTATTCAAACCGCCGACCCCATTTCACAATCTTAGTTCAACCTCCCAGAAACAAGTGCGATGGTTGGAAAACAATTACCACGGAATTCCGTATGGTAGTGGCGAAAGTGAATTACCGGCTATATTAAAAAAAATACCTGCAGATACTGTATACGTGAAAGGCAGTCAAAAATGTACTTACCTGTCTAAATTTTTTGATAATGTTATTAATTTAGAGCTTGATAATCAATGTCCTAATTTAAAAAAATAAA
Source organism: Ocypus olens (assembly GCA_910593695.2). Taxonomy (NCBI): domain Eukaryota; kingdom Metazoa; phylum Arthropoda; class Insecta; order Coleoptera; family Staphylinidae; genus Ocypus; species Ocypus olens. The sequence goes on from OU343059.1 coordinate 28,895,000, forward strand.
TGTATTGCTGTCTATTGCATAGTAATAGGCTAAGTGTTTGCAGTATTGTTAACGTGCAAAAATTATTAAAATATGTAAAGGAAATAAAATACTTTTTACTTTCTCCGTTACGAAGTACGAGACAGTATTGTGATCGTGATTTTTTTTTCAAAAATTTTTTTTACGGAAATATCCGTTTTGGGGCCCCTAGATGCCATTTCAACAATTTCTGGAAAAAATTTGTTTGTGTCTGTGTGTGTGTCTGTGTGTGTGTGTGTGTGTGTCTCTGTGTGTGTGTGTGTGTGTGTGTGTGTGTCTGCCTGTGTGCGCTGTATCTTAAAAATTAACAGAGCAATTGATATGAAACTTTCAACATACGTCTTATTTGATAATCTGAAGAACTGAAAAGCTTTTGGTAAAATTTCGTACACCGGAAGTGGGTGTTTACCTTAACTGTTTTTTGTTTTTTGCCAATATTTTCTTAAATATGAAAAATATCACAAAAACATTTAAACAAACATCAAAGACAAAAAAGAAATGAAGATCTTTTGCTTGAAAATATTTTTCTTAAAATCATTGCTATTCGAGAAAAAAAAATATTATTTTTTTTAAATTTTTGGTTTATAATTATGAAACAATAATAGTTACAGCAAATTTATGTTAATAATAATTGTAGAGAATGCCAAAATGAACAACTTCTAAAGAATAAGTTTTTTTCGAAATCTCGTTAGTTTTTGAGTAAACCGAGGTTTTGAATTTGAAGTATAATTTTTCCATTTCATGATTTTGACGTTTTAAATGTCAGTATCATCCGAGTTTACGCAACGCTCGATGTACATTTAAATATGATTTAAATTGAAAATAAACCCATGAAAACGTAAATATAAAGTCGGAGAAAGTAACATGATGGCCACATCACCATTTTTTCAATTATAACATAGTGTTTTTATTTAAAAAAAAAAATTAAATAAAAAAACATATACACGTAATACACGTAAAAATAAATTACGGCGCTACTCCGCCTGCTCCTGCTCCTCCGCCGAATCCTCCGATTCGTCCGAGTCCCCCGAATCGTAGTCGGAGTCCTCGATCCGCCTTAGGTGGCGCCGGAATTCTTCTTCCCGCTCGGCGTCTTCTTCCTCCTCCTGCTCCTCCTGCTGGTACACACAGCCGTTGCAGGGGACAGACACCACGGGATACGGCATCACCGCCATGGGGAGTCCCTCCGGCTGTAGGTCCCAACGGTGGAAAGGCTCCTCATCCGCCTCCTCGTCCATCTCGGAACGTGTGTTTACAAGTCCCGACCTTACGTAGGAGTCCAGGACGGTCTCCAACCTGGCTGCTCCCGCCAAGTACCAGATGAAGACGTTTCTCACCTGATCCCTCTCCCTAGGCTCCAGATTCGTGAACCGGCAAAGTCTGGTCGGGTCCAGAGGGTGGCGTGCCAGCCACAGCACCAACTGCGCCCACACAATCCTAGGAATTCATTCCAAGAGGACATTTTGAAAACTCTAAACGAAACTTGACTGAATGGTGAATTCATGGTTCGTCCCTGGGTTTATAAGGGCGGCTCTTAACGATGTTTTTGACGTCATCGCTTGCAAATATTTCCGGCTCCATTTTAATTAGTGCATATCTACGCCGAATCCGACACTTATCGCATAGGATTTCCTGTTTTATCCCACGAAATCTCCTTACGGTCGCGCCTGTCCATTTAATATTTTGCTGATGCTTGCTGTTTCGGTCCGTCGGCGATGAAACTTGAGCACAACGTCTGGTCTGTTATCACAAGTTACTGCAACCTTGAGCACTTTTTACACAAATTGTCAATTTTTCGAAACGTCTCACCAACTCGTTGTTTATAATTTTTCGCAATTCAAGGTCTCTCCGCAGTTTTTCGATTGTCTTTTCTAATTTGAGAATTTTCATCGAAACAATACTTTCACTTTTACGCAAAAACCTGCGGTTATTAATCACACTTCTAAGATCATGCATCGCGTTACAATAAAGATGACTTCATAATAACTGCTCGTTATATTCGAGGATGATGAAATAACTAGCACTTTCAACCATTCAGATTGCCGAATCAGATTTCAAAACGTACAAAGTAGATATCTACACCAAATCCGACGAGTCGTTACGGATATATTCACATATTTTAAATTACCCACATATAAATCCAGCTATTAGGTTGGTAATAAACTTTGGTGAACAGTTGGCACTTTTGTAAAACTTTAAGTTGACCCCACCTTTTTAATTTGCCGCTTTAGAACTTTGGCTGGCGCTGAACTTTGGATTTGATTTTCCCGTTACGAACTTGAACTTAAAGCTCGACAGCGTTGCCATTCCAGGGTGAAACTGGATGGAATTCTCGGAAACCGGATGCCTTTTCGGCAACACTGTAGAACTTCCAAGCTCCGCTGTTGCCATTTTATTCCCCCGGATTTCGAATATCCCGCCACTAAAATCCCCCAGATTTTGACAGTTGGTGAACATTTTGAGTTAAAAATCCCCCAGATTTGAATTTTTCCACCCCGAAATCCCCCAGATTTGAATTTTTTCACCCAGAAATCCCCCAGATTTGAATTTTTTCACCCTAAAATCCCCCAGATTTGAATTTCCCGCCACTAAATTGGCGGCCATTTTGCGAGTACAGCGTTGCCATTTTGACTTCCGGTTTTCCGGGATCACTTCCTGGCCCAGAATCGGCTGTTTTCCTCTACTATCAATCGTTAAATAATTTGACGGACGTTTATGAATACGGGCCTAAGGGCCGGTTGCATAAAACTGAAATGAACCAGAGTTCATATGAACCAAGATCGAAAAGTGAACTATGATCAAAATCAATATCGTTGCATAAATAGAAATGAAGCCGAGTTCCGTAGATCGTTGATTTGTGTAAGTTGGTAAACCTGAAAACGCTGAATGGCGCCAATGTACTGAAAACATTTTAGGTTATTGGTGTTGTTTAAGTTCGTAAAGTGCAGTGGCGGCTCGTCAGGGGAGGCAGGTGAGGCACTGCCTCAACATTAATTTTCAGGCACTGCCTCACCATTAATTTTCTATTTTATAAAAATATAAATCTATTCAATAAATTTCTTCCGTGTTGGCTTTAATATTGATAATTAATTATACAGTAATTATAAATGGATGTATTAACGGAAAATTCCCGATTTTTAATGATCAGAATTAGCGCGCCCATCCAGGCCGAACTTGCGGCAGAAATGAACCAGAGTGGTAGGAATTTATGCAACTTAATATGCCTCCACACAGTTTACCCATATCACATTCGAAGTAATGTGCAGATTTATTTCGATATCGGAGGCGAGCCTCACAGGCTTCTCATTGGTCGGAAATCACCCGCGTGATAGAGAGAGAGAACCTCGCGGCACTCGCAATTGTCAGCTGTGTTAGTAATCTATTCATTTCACTCCGCCGTCCATTGATCAGCGTTAGTTATTAAAGGTAATCTTATTGATATTTATTAGTAAATAGTATTTATTCCTATATTATAATGGATGACGGAAATAGCACTCTTACAGTGAGAAATTGTAAAGACATCGTAAATTTCTTGCTTGATAATCCATTTAGCCGGTTGTCGTACGATGATAAAGTTTATGTAAAAGGTATCAAAAGGCCTTGCCCTGATCTTAGTTTATTATTGATTCAAAAACATCGATCATTTAAAAGTGCATGGTTTGACAAATGTAGTTGGTTGACAGGTACAATGATTAGAAATAAATTATTTTGTTGGCCTTGCATATTGTTTTCAAATAGCAATGAGTCGGTATGGCATAAAACAGGTTATGACGATTTAAAAAATTTAGCGCGTTCTATTGATAAGCATTCCAAAAGTAGAGATCATATATCATCAAATTGTAAATTTCACATTTTAGGTAAACAAAATATAGTTAATGTTTTAAGTACGGCTCGGCAAATTGAAATCGAAACGTACAATAACAACGTGAAGGAAAATAGGGGGATTTTAAAAAGATTAATCGATGTGACAATATTTTTGTGCAGTCAGGAATTGTCATTTAGGGGGCATGACGAATCAGAAACCTCAAATAATAAGGGGAATTTTCGAGAATTAGTTTTGTTAATGAGTAAAACGGATGGGATTTAAAAAAAAAAATTAGATGATGCTTCAATTTTTTCGGGGCTTTCAAAAACAATTCAAAATGAGTTAATTGATTCAATCAGTTACACACTGAAGAATCAAATAGAAAGTGAAATTTTAAATTCCAATTTTTTTTCATGGCAAGTGGATGAAACTACTGATATCACTTGTATTTCTCAATTATCAGTTATATTTAGATACGTCATCCAGGGAACACTTGTTGAAAGGTTTATGGGATTTTATGATGTAAATTCTCAACGAACGTCAGAAGATTTATTCACCTTGTTAACAGAAACATTTGGAAAATTTAATATCAAAGAAAAATTAATTGCTCAAACTTATGATGGTGCTGCTGTTATGGCTGGTCATTTGAATGGTTTACAAACCAAAGTAAAATCAGTAGCTCCACAAGCAATTTTTACTCATTGCCATGCTCACGTTCTAAATTTAGTGCTAAGTAAATCGTGCAACTCAATAAAAAAAGTACGAATATTTTTTTCAAATCTAACAGGATTTTCTGCTTTCTTTTCAAAATCAACAAAACGAACCGCAGTATTGGATGAAATTTGTAATGCAAGAATACCATCTAATGCACAAACACGTTGGAATTTTACATCTCGGGTTATTTTTACAATTCATGAAAATAAAAATAAATTAATTGAAGTATTCAATTTTATAATTAATTCAGACAAATTTGATAATATATCTATCAGAGAGGCATACGGCTTAAAATCATTGTTAGAAGACAACCATTTCTGTTTCTTATTAGATTCCTTCAAACTTATTTTTGAACAAACAAGTGTTGTATTTTTAATTCTTCAACACAAACTAACTGACATCACGTATGCAAGAGGGCGTTTAACTTCACTTATTTTAAAATTAAAGGAATTTAGAACCAATGAAACATATTTTAATCATATATACGAAAAACATTTTTCTCCACGACCACTGTAGAATTTATGCATTCTGCAATCAATTTTGATTATAGAACGTACACATTCTCACTCTTGTTATGGAACAAAACACTATGCGCATATGCGTTTTGCATGTAATTCATTCCATAACAAGGGATAGAATGAATATTCTCACACCGTTCCGAATAAAACAATTAGCCTTGGATATCACTATTGTCAAAATACTATAAACATAACCACAAACGTAATAATAAAACGTAAGTTCCTTGTGTTCATTACTTTATTAGTCTATTTTATCTGGTCGAGGAGAAAGTATAGTCTGCTACTCGGTAAGAATGGAAATTCTGATGCTCGTGGTTCCTCGCGCTCGCCTCGCGGCTCGCGCTCGAAATATTCCACTCGCATCGAATTTCCATTCTAACCTTGTTACAGAATATACTATTCTGACATAGAAAATCCTCCGAAAAAGCGAAAGCGCTCTGATGATGCAGATGATACGGGATTACAATATAAACAGATATTTTACGAAATTTTAGATACAGTGGTAGGACAAATCGAAACAAGATTTTTTGATCTAAGTAAATTAAAATCCTTTGATTTAATTTCTGTTAGTAAGTTTGAACTGTATTCAAAAACGTTTCCATTGCAGTTGTTTGAAGAATTAATTAAGCAATATCCATTTTTTGACAAAATACAATTACGAAATGAACTGTGGGTTCTATATTCAAATAAGCTTCTTGGTGAGTCTAAAATGCCAATGGATATGTTAGAATATATAAAGAATAATGACTTGCAAGTATGTATGCCTGAATTGTACAAACTAATTTCTTTAATAGTAACCATACCGGTAACATCTGCATCTGTGGAAAGAAGTTTTTCCGTATTAAAACGAATAAAAACATGCACAAGAAATCAAATAGGCCAAAATAGGTTGTCAAATATGTCACTCATTGCTATTGAAAAGGAATTTGTGAAAACACTTTGTAAAAATGAACATTTTTACGATCAAATTATAGATTATTTTGCTGAAAATAAGAACAGAAGAATACCATTAATATATAAAAACCATTAAATTTTTTGATTACATTTTTCTTGAAACACTTTTGTGCAATCTCTTTAAATAAATAGGATCCGTTTTCTTTAATATTCAATATACACATTTCTAGTTTTGTTCAAGAATTTATTTATTTTCAAATGAATAGTTTTATGTTGTATTTTATATTTAATATTTATTAGAGTATTTTTAAGTTTGTTGTCCCATTTATTTCCATAACACATTCCATTATTTATTATAAACCTACGTAGAGTTTTATTTTTGTTATAGAATTTAAATATTTATTTATTTTTATTTAATAGTTCAACCTTATTATTTCCTTTCCAATTTTCCCATCCCGGCAAGAAAATCTTCACACCTTCTCGTGGTTCTTGCTGAACAATAGAATATCTTAAAGATATACCGGGTGACCCAGGGTTCCGTAAAAACCCCATAACTTATTTGCTATTTAAGATACCGACTTCTATTTTTCATAAACTAGTACCCACACCTATTCTATATATTTTAAAAATATGTATGTTTTTGTACAGGGTGTCTCAGTATAAGTAACAGATCAAAGTTATGTTTTTTTAAATGGAACACCCCATATTTTATACTTTATTTTTAATCCTCTTAAGAAGCTGATAAAAATAGTATAAGATAGTATGGACGGTATTACAGACTAAGATTATGGACGGTTGGTTAGTTATGCAAAATAATGGATAACTATTTTTTTCAAATGGAACACCCTATATATCAACCTTCTGTTGATTTTTGGATTTTCAGCCTAAACTATGCATTTTCTGAAAGAATAATAAGAGACCAAAGTTGTAGAGCGGAATTTTTCCAGAAAATGCATAGTTTTGGCTGAAAATCCTTAAATCATCAGAAGGTAATAAAAGAAATATGTTTTTATTGATAAATCTCAAGAATCCTTAATATTTTGTTATGCAAACTGTATATCATTGGAAAGCTTATCAAAAATGCCATAGATTGGTGGCAACGTGGTGGTGTTTTATTTGAAAAAAATAGTTATCCGTTGTTTTGCGTATGTTGACACCCTGTATAGCAGTATTAACAAAAAAGGACTAAAGCCGATGTGTATTATTCTTCATGATGTGGAAAATGTTCTAATGTATAAAAAATGAAGCAATCTTTGCTAGGAATGCTTCTGCAATATTTTCAATGTGTACATGTTTTTGCCACAAATTTGCCCATAACTAACTAACCGTCCATAATAGACCCATAGTATCTTATACTATTTTTATCAGCTTCTTAAGAGGATTAAAAATTAAGTATAAAATATGGGGTGTTCCATTTAAAAAAAACATAACTTTGATCTGTTACTTATACTAGGACACCCTGTACAAAAACATACATATTTTTAAAATATGTAGAATAAGTGTGGGTACCAGTTTATGAAAAATAGAAGTCGATATCTCAAATAGCAAATAAGTTATGGGGCTTTTACAGAACCCTGGGTCACCCGATATATACACAGATGTTTTATTGGCCGAGTGAAGTGTCGACAATATTAAATCTGTGCCTCACCAAACCAAAAGTTGACGAGCCGCCACTGGTAAAGTGCTCTGAATTTTATTGTAAAACATATAGGGAAGTCTCGTTATTATATTTGCATGCCATTTTGCATAAGTCACTGGTATTTGTGAGATTTATATTAGTAATTTCAATATCGTAAATAACTTCTGTCTGTTTGACAATAATAATGGTGCTTGCAATCATATCGCAAATTATGTTTGTTTGTGACTTTATTTACTTGTATTATTATTCTGTATTTGTATGTTCATGAGTACATAATACATAAAAAATATATTAATCATTTATTGGCCTTAACTGTCAAGGTTAATTGATATACTTGTTTTGTTAAGGGTTTGCACAATCTACAATTTAGCAGCTATGTTTGCTTTCTATAAATACCTTGCAGTTTTAGATGACATAGCTAGTTAAATTTGCTGCAATACATTTCTCACAGTCTCTTTTGAGAGTCGAAACCTTTTTAAAAATTCTCTACTATTCCATTTTACAAAATGATTAACCCGCTGTCTGAACAATCTTGGGATTTTTGGTCGCAAGGTTAATTCCACCAACTCTGCAAACTCATCATCCGTCATTTCGCGTACGTACTCCATTTTTAATAAAAATCATTTTCGGAACTGTAGTTCAATCAGCTTGAACGGCCTCAATCGACCGTTCGGATTGAGCGGCCGTTTGATCTTAGTTCGAGTAAAATTACCACATTGAGCAACGTAATTTTTATACTGAACTGAAAATCAACGTTGAACAATGGTTCAAAAGTTTTATGCAACCGGCCCTAAGTATAAGAAAAATAGCTTTGAAATATGATGACAGCAAATCTACTATCCATCGCATTTTAAAGGTTGTAGTTATCGACCTTGTATAAGCCAAAATCAAGAACTGCTAGCAGTTAATCCCGATTCGTGATCTACTTTTGTGGTCTTTGTGGTTTGGCCGTAGTGATCTTAACAATTCCGCCGTCACTTTAATACTAACGGTAAAGAAGCGGTCGCGATCGCCGCTTCCAGACGAGTCTGAACTTACGGTTTAAAAATATAACTGACTCATAGATTACCGGCGCGGCAGCGACATTCGAGCCGTTCAGATCCCGTCATAAAGAAGCCCGCGAGAACGCAGCGTCCAGACTCCAGAGGCGCCTCCATGGAGCGGTTTTTTCTCAACTACACTAAATAAAAATATTGCTCCGATTTACTTTATGAAAAATCATTTTACATTAATTTTTACACTGCATCCACCGCTTCCATGGACCGCACGCCGCTGTGTTATAGGAATTATAATCGTTTCCGTTCTAAAAGTAATTTCTCGTGTTGTCTGGTTTATTACTTATTAAAGCAAATACTAAAAGTTGAGTTGTATGGGTGGTTGCAAGATTGATCTGGAACCCAACATGATCAAATATGTAATAACTGAAGAACAAGTTAGCCGGCGTTGGTACAAGTGCGAGATCTTATTGAAACTTCTGCATAACATTACATATAAACAATGACATGTTGCCGAGACGTAAATGTTACATTACAGTGTTAACTGGGAAGAAATTAAACAAATTATTCGAAGAAAATATCTTTATTTTTCCTCATGCACATCGCAAGATATTCCCTAAGAGCTTGACATAGTTTAAATGAATAATTTATAAATTATAATTATAGTATTTACGACCCTAACTGCCTTTGTATTTGATATTTGTTAGTGTTCATAAAATTCAGTAGTCTAAACATTGGTTTAAATTGAATTGACCATACAAGATTGTGCTTTATTGTATATCTTCATTTCATACACATTAGGCAAAAGAATAAGCTTCAGGACAAAAAGCCCATTTTGCAATTTGCCACCAAATAGTGAAAGATTAGACTCCGGCAACTTGTGGCATAAATTTATCAAAAGACCTGGGGCATCATTTACGGAAACCTCCTAATTTTAATCTGCATGTTTGTTACCTGTATTCATTTACCAGCATAGTTATAATTTTAATATGAAACCCATTTCAGTCTGCAGTTTCTTGTTTAGCATATAATTATACTTACGTGACCTGTAGAGAAATAAACAAATCAGACTTGTTTTGCAGTCATTCTTAGACGTGATTTTTTACATTTTAGAATAGATTTAATATTCACATATTTCGGGTTTGTATTAAATTTATATTATTAAATGAAAGGATGTAGTGAAGTGGAGAAAGGCAGTTTTCACACAAATAATACACAAAGTAAATTTAATTTAATAAGCTCATTTAGTCATCATCGTGGAAGCAGTACATATGACTAAGGAATTTTAGACAGTTTTGAATTGGTAAAATTCAGTGTTCCATTATTTTTTTTTAGAATATGGCTTGTGACTTCGCAAAAAAACACTTACAATTAACGTTTCATATACAAACAACAAAACGAAAAAAGAAAAATCCCTAAGTTTATTATTTCCTGGTACGATAAATTTAAATTGTAAAAGGCATTAATCCGAGTGCTCACAGACGATTGATTATTCCAGAAGATCCTTTCGAAAATGCGCGCATGCGCCGATACGACAGGTAGGGTTAAATGTTTTTTTTTTTATTTAGTCTGCACCCTAAGATATTTCCATGGGAAGGGGGAATCGTATCGGTGTTCTAAAGTAGAAATATGGTCGTCATTCGGGGGGGTATACAATTACCACGATAAACAATCAACATTCAACGTGACAGTTAAACATGTATATGGACCGGACCGCACATATTCTACCTTTTTTTCTTTCAGACAATGATTTTACTGACAAAGCCACTACAATTTTACATCTATCTATCTATCCTAAACATTTAAATGTTAGAACTGTGCTAATACTACTCGACCGTACAGAGTTTAAACGTTCGCTCGGTCTGGTTATTGTTCTCGTTTTAAACACTGCACGGCACAAAACACAAAAAGGAATAAATCTTATTTAATGCTTTTACGGACTATAAAATTTAACCTTTCACCTGATTACTTATTTGATATGAAAATCGATCTATTTAATTACTATAGAGCATCATTTCTTTTATTTTTTACTTCTCAATTCCGACAAATGATAGGTTTCATCATTAGAATACTTGAAAATAAATACTTTAATATCCTCGCATAATTTACACACATGTAACGGCAAATAAATTCAAACGCACGTCATACATTATTTTATTATTATTAAACAGCCTTAATTTTTGCTGAAGCGAGCAACGTTTTAACTCGGTTCGGTTGTGTTTACTTGACCCAACATGAGAAGACAGAGACGTGTATTGCTTAGATTTGTAAAAAGTTATCCCGTATTCGTTCGATTGTTTTTTTGGTGTGACGCTGCTCTGTTATTTGTTGGTTTCAGGTAAATATAGTCTTCAAAGAGACACATTTAGAGTACACTTCTTTACGTAAAATAATGATTTTTTACCAGGAGCAGAAACAATAATTTGATGCTTAAAGTTAGATTTGTTGATAACAGTGGTGTGTCCAGAAATGTACAGTTTGTCTAGAAGACAAGACAGGGGCATAGACAGCATAGTCCGCAGTGTGTGGTGCGAACAAATGAAAGGAAAGTAAATGTGGCACTAATTTCTATTAAGGTATATTTGAAAAAGTAGTAGTATTTCGTAAGACATTTGTACTCACTCTTTGCAAAGTGATTCTTTATTTGTGGCGGGGGTACTAAAGTTTTGCACACAGGCGACTTCGGACACTGCTGGTGTGCCCCTACCAGAAGGGAGGGGGTACTCAAATAAATATATCAAAATTAAACAATATAAATTACATGATGCACGTGCACGCCCTTGGACGATCGTAAAGAAATAGAATAAGCCGCTGATTGATACGACACATTGGTGAATAGTTTTCAGAATTATCCTTCAAAAAATGTTTCTTGGCCATGGCAACAAAACCAATTTAGCCAGTCCAAGTATTTATTGTTACCTTACATGAATTCACAAAAGAACAATGAATTAGTTAGCTTGAAAAGTTAGGTTAGATTTACAATTAGGAGTATTTAAAATTAAATTAATTCAATTGAACATTATTTTTAAAAGTACTGCAATGGAGTATGAACATTTAGCATCCTTCCGGGGGATCAGGAAATTGGAAATTCTACATCCCAAGCAAGAGACAGTACCACCACAAATCCCAAAATTATTATGTGGAAACAGAAAATTATAATATAATTCAAGTTCCTGTTTGAGAAAAGAAAAGTTGAAAATATGATAAAATTCATTAATAAAGATTGGACATATTCATTGGGCCTGGCCCATTTTCCAAGGCTACTGCTACTCGGAATACGGAGACCGCACCATGGAAGCAAGTTCAAAAATTGTTACGTGGGAGATAGTGGTTATCGATATTGGTTCGGAAAATGCAAAATATAAAATAAGACAACTTCCCGTTGCAAAAAAGAATATGATGAGATGTATTAATAGGGATCAAACATGTTCAACGGGTGCACTCGCTTATTTCAGAAGGCAACTGCTCTACTTGGAAGTTAGACGCGGACTCCTCATCATGCAAAATTCCTTTAACTTTATACATCCAAAGTGGTAATATGTGAAGATATTATCAATACTTGTTCGTAAAAGTAACTCATAAATAATAACAAATAAAAAAATTTAAGCTGAAGTAATGATTAAATTTTGTTTTCATTTGTTACTATTTGATTTCAAAATTTTCCACCACTATTTATAAAAACCTAATTTGAAATCTTTAAGCAAAACACTTAGTTCCTTTTTCAAAAGTTGTGGTGTTTTAGAAACACGACTCATTTCCTCTAATAAAAAACCAGCACCGAGTTAAAATCAAGCATTTCGAGCAGATAAAAGCAGTCATAATTTAAAATTACACCCTCCCTTGTTCATATATATAGGAATACATCATCTTGTTTGTAAGAATAAATAAATTTGTTTTTCTTCCTTATTATACAAATAACATGGCTGGTTGGATGGTTTCTTTTTTATTTTAAGGTTATGTACACGACTCCAAGTGCACTAAGCAATAAAAATATTAGCGCGCATCGAGCCGCGAGGCTTAGTTCTCATTTAATTTCATTTTCCCCATGTCCTTCGATGAACGAGTAAACTAACAATAAAAATAATTTGCACTCGACGTGTGTTAAAATTAAGCAAAACGAAAAAAATTTGTACTCTCAATAAATAAATTAAAGCTAAAAGAAAAAACAATGAGATTTTTGACTACAAAATTCCCCAAGATCTTCGTTTTTTTTATATATATAATAATATATATATAGAGGATTTGATATGTTTCAACTGATCTACAGTATATAAATAGCGTATATATATAGAAATATATAAATCACAGCAAGATCAGATCTTTGCGAAAAGGAGAGATGATTGGGTGATATCAATTGCTTTAGAAAGATGATGTGAATAAATTAATAGAAGACACGAGAAAAAGGTTATGAAGGGTGACCTCTTTTTATGCACTCAACGATTATGACCAATCTTTAAATAGCACTGACCCGCAGTGGTATTTTCTTTAAATATAAATGATGATCGGTCACACACACACACACACACTCATACGACACAAAAGCACATAAGGTTCATATATATATATATGTATATATATATATATATATATATATATATATATATATATATATATATATATATATGGTATTTATATTATGTACACTTGACTAGTAAACCCGCAGCACCCTTCATATGCAACCAGCTGTGTTTACTACTCGACATGTATTTTAATATGAATACAGACAGGAATTTTTTGGGGATAATGAGAAAGGCTTGTGGGGGTAATTCATCGGATGTCCCTTATGTTAGACTTGGATCCAAAGATTTTGAGCATCTGTTCTTCATAGTCATTGATGTTCCTCTTCATTAGTTGCATGCACGGACCCAATAGTCTCTCGAACGTTTCCACATCCAAGACTAAAAATTTAAAAAAAAATTACAATAAATGTTCACAACTATACAGTATTACCGAGCACTTGAGACGTGTGGGTGTAAAGTTTGCGTAAAGTGAGAAAGTATTCGTAGGACGCGACAATAAATTTCTGGAGCCAATTGAATTTAAGAAGGACACTGCGCAACACGCCTCGAGTTCTTGGTACAACTCTACATCATACTACATTACATTATAATATTTATATAAAATTTAAAATAAGAAATAAGTGTACTGAACACTACAAAAAATCTTATAAATACATGGTTAAAAAGCTGGAACTTATGCACATTCAATTTTGTTTATAAAATTTAAAAGTAGAGGAAGTTTGTCACAACTGCCTATAACTAGGAGGCAATGATCCCAAAAACTGATTTTTATGGAAAACTTTAAACATATGGTTTTTATTTTATTCTAGAAAAAAAAACTGAAATGTTTTAGAGGCTTTCACTTTGTGCACGAGCACAGGAGTTTGTTATTAGTATCAAAAAATACTTCTTAAGAGAAAAATATAACGGAGGTCCATTAAAGTATATTAAAAAACGAGTTCAATAAGCGTAATTTTTTCGCACGCGTCCAAGTTTAGAAAACGACGAGCGTAGCAAGGAGTATGGACAAATGCGAAAAAAGGCTTTATGAACAAGTTTTTTACAGTATTTTTTTTCTATTTTGTCCCTTTTATTAGGGAAATTAGTTTGCGATTTCCACATCACATGACCATAAAACTATCTCGCCGCAAATTTGGCACAGGTTGACGGCTCTGAATTCCAACGGTGACTACCTTGAAAAATTGAATTATTAAAGCACTCGGCGAGCCATTAACGAACCCATATGAGTGCGTTAATGACTTCGTTTTAGTCGCAAAATAGAAAAACTTCTTTTTCTACTCCTTACCGTATATTGATTAATTCCCTAACAATAAACTGCACGGATATAAGCTATTTTTAGATTAGGTGTACGGATATGAAATCCAGGTTACAGATAATAAACAATCATATATTTACAACGCTACAGCGGCGGCGGCGACGGGAGAACGTCACACCAAACGTCAACTAATTAATTTACATTTTTATATAATCGAAAATCATCACGGAAAGTGAAAGTGATTTGAATAATTGTACCCCACCTGCATTTAGGAAATCTGCTCAAGATATCCAGCAGGGATTACTGCCGATCAGATCCCGTCCAAAATATGACTTCGCATACAAACAATATATGGATTGGTGTACATGTAAGAATGTGAAAACTATCAATGAAAACGTTATGATTACGTGCATTAAAAACATTTCCAAAACTGATCAACCTTCAACATTGTAGACCACATGTTACAGTGACTTTTTTGTAATGGAGACGTGGCCGCACCGATGAGAAAATGTCATTCATCAAATGGCAGATAAATTAATTTACATGTTTTTTCGGTATTCATTATGAAAAGTGAAAGGGATTTCAGTCATAGAAAAAGTTATCTGTACAACGCGAGTGGATATGATACCCCCATATTTCACGAAGGCAAGTTTGGGAAACGAGCCGTAGGCGAGTGTCGCAATGCCGAGTATGGCCATCATATCCACTCTTGTTGTATAATATACTATTATCTAAGGAAAACAATCAAGCAGCTGAAGCATTAGGAATACCATTATCAGCTATTCACAAGATTATAAAAGAGAAACATGGTTTTGACAGCAGCAAAAATAACACCAGGAAAGGAAAGCAGCATAAAAAATATGTCGTATTACTGGAATATTTAATATTAATGCAATACCATTTATAATTATTATGCCAGAAAGGAGATTGCTACTTAGCCATAGCAAACTTTAATTACAAAAAATTTAATGGTAGAAAATGCATTATTGAAAAGGCGGATATAGTAGCCTGGAGATTTTTAAGATAAATTAGGAATGAATGTTGAAAAACTATAATTTTTTGGATGAGACTCTAAAATTTGGTCGACAATAGCAGTAAATCAGGCCTGAAAGTACCACCAGAAAAAAGAGGAAGATGAATTATTTTGCATGCGGGATATAGCACTAGCTTTATTCTAAATGCATTATTAACCTTTCAATATAAAGAAAATCTAAAATCTACCATTGTAATGAATAATGCAAAATAAATAAAGCACCCTCAGCTGCAAATAAAAAAAAAAGTTTTTCGATAGTCAGTATTACATTTTCAGCTGTATAAATGTTCTTTATGCGTCATTGTCTGTAACTGTCCATCACCAAATACATTTTTTAATCATTATTGTTTAAATTAAAAATGGATCCTCATACGAGGATTTAAGGTAAAAATACATCGAAATAGAAAAGAATTTGTTAATAATAAACATTATGAAAGAGTAGATATCAATTAAAATATGTGTAAGGTAACCGCAGGATCTAACCTCAAATTATGTATTCTGTTTACCATTTGAAGGATTATTTACACAGCTGAAAATATAATATTTATTTATTTATCAATTTAAGCCAGATTTATATTTATTAGCTCCTCTGTGAAATCCACTGGCTTACCAGCCGCTAGTGTAGCAGCCATTTAAGCAGCACCGTATAAATCATTATAGCAGCGGCAGGTACAGTTGAGACCGTACTACTTTACCAGCGCTGCTAGCCAACAGCAACTAGCGGCTGGTGAAACCACCGCTTTAGAAAATAAGAAAGTATGAAAAATTATTAGAATTGTGAAATAAGCAATATGAAGTTGACAAAATACCGCAATTTTTTGGTCATAATAAGACTCTCCCTTACCACTGCGAATACAATTATATTGAGTTAATCTGGGATTAACTACTATTACTACCTCTGTTCCATAATAAGCACAAACTGTAAAATAAAAAATTCCCACACTCACAAAAACTGAACTAAATTAATTCAGTTTGTCTCAGGATTTAACATTCGTTTGTTTCTTTTTTCTTAAGTACATCTCGAAACCGAAAATTAGAAAAAAAAATCATTTTCATAACAAAAATCGCTTTCTTTTTGAAAACCAATGAAACGTACTTTAATTCTTTGAATGAAAATTTTGGATTTAAGGAGCATCAACAACTGAGGGCATTTGTGTACTATAGTCTATTTTTCGTAAGATTACAAGCAGGGAAAGATACGACAGATATGACCTTGTTCAGTGATTGGTTGAAATTGTGTGAAAACTCGCACCAAAGACATTTAATTCTCTATCTTTATTTTGTCTAGTGGTCTCCGTCATATTGCTAGTTGGCATAAGCATAGCATTAGGGGGTAAATATTAGAAAGAACTGCCAGAACATTGTTGAAATAATCATGCAAGCGATAAGAAAGGAACAAGAGATATGGAAGGAGGAAATGAAGGTAGCAAGAGAGATATGGCGTGAAGAGATTAGAGAGATGAAAGAATTATGGAGGCAGGAAAGGGCAAATCTCAAACAAAAAATAGTAGAACTGGAAGGACAAATGGAAAAGAAAGAAGAAATAAAGGAAAGGAATTCCAGAATAAGGGAGTTAATTTTTGAAGGGAGACTTTGGAAGTGGAGTCCAAGAAAGCTTCAATATAGATGGGTTCGGAAAGACAGTGGTAGTAAAACTTAAACAAAGAGAGGACAAAATTAACGTTATGAAAAATAAGAATAAACTAAAAAATTCGCAGGAAAGAATCTATATAGATGACGACTTGACAAAAGAGGAAAGAAAGATACAGAAGTATCAAAGGGAAAGGGCTAGCACAGAGAGATAAGGGTAACCTGACCAAAATAGGTTACCAGAAAATAATAATCAATGGGAAAGTTTGGAGGTGGAATAAGGTGAACGAGGACATCAGTGACGGTTCGCGGGGTTTTTTCTGGTACGGCCGAGGTACAAGAGGTGGTAATACAGATAGGTAGGGTCAGTTGCAGAGATGGCTGGCTGCGTGACCGCACCTATCTGTATTACCACCTCTTGTTCCTAGGCCGTACCAGAAAAAAACCGGCGAACCGTCACTGGAGGACATAGAATGCTTAGAAGAGAAAAAAAAGGGTGGAGGGATGACTCGGTAAGAGAGCGTGATGACAGCAATAGAATAACGAAACTGGACAGGATAACAACAACGGAAATGCACAAAATAACAGGGAAGAAGGAATACAGGAAAATAAATGACAGCATACGCAAAACAAAAGGGAAAAATAGAGAGAAAGAACAACAATATCATGGGAGTGTGTGTAATCAATGGTGACATAAGAGAAGAGGAGAAAGTTAGTTCAGAAGAAGAAATACAACAGGGAGCAATGAGCGTAGGAGTAGGAAGGGGACTAGATTATCTGACACCAGGTATTGCAAGAGAAGAGAGAATAATAAGCAAGAAACGGAATGAAAGTGATTCACATAGTAGTTTGATAGAGAAGGATAAAGAGGAAAACCAAAATGAGATGAACAACACCAAAAAGGATGATGGAAATGTAAGATGACAGGGTCATAATACAGGCAAAAGGAGCAGGGCACAACAGGATAAAGGAGTGACAAAGGTAAACAACAAGGAGAAAGTAAAGTACGCACAAGGAGCTCGTGGAAGTTTCTGGAATGTAAGGGGATTAAAAAAAACTGGAGGATGAGGAGGAGCAGAAAATAATACAGGAATTTATCAGAGGAAATGATTGGCCGGGTCTAGTAGAGACATGGGTGAGAGAGGAAGAATGGAAAGAGGCAAGGGAGGGGCTACCAGGTGAATATCAGTGAAAGTATTAGGGTGAAAAACCATTTCCCGGTAACGGTGGAGTTTCAGATAGGAGCAGAGGAGGAAAGACAAGACAGGTATAGGCAAAGGGAAGGACATACAGTTGGGGAATTAAATCAGTGGAGAAGTTTAAAGACAACTTGAAAGAAATCAACTGGGGGACGAGGAGGACTATTGAAGAGATCGAAGAAAGCATAAGGGCAGTGCAGGTGGAAAGATCAGGCAAAAAAAAGAGAGGAAAACAAGAAAGAATGGCATGATGATGAATGTAGGGAAGCAAAAAAGAGGGAACGATATAGCTTTAAAAGATGGAGGGCAACAAACCAGGAAGGTTGGCTTGAAGAATGGAACAGATCCAAAAAAGGATACCAAGTAATTTGTGAGCACAAGAAGGTAGCATGGGAAGAAGAACAAGTAGAGATAATGAGAAACTTCAAAACAGAAGGAGAAGTCTGAAAGTTCATAGGAAGAAGAAGAAGAAGGAAGAAAGAGGAGGATACAGTTAATATTGAGCAGATGAGGAATTTCTTTAGCGAGAGTATGAATGAAGTCATGGCAAAGGAAAACACAAACAAAAATCCTGTCACAGTTCTTCAAAGGTGTGACTTGAAAGAAGCAGAAATTGAAAGAGCTATGGACAGAATGAGGGCAAAAAGTGTACATGGCCCAGGAGAAGTAAAAGTGAGGGCGCTAAAAATTTTAAAAGAAGAGCAAGGAGGAGGGTGGATTGCTTTTATGGAGCAAGTGAAGTGTATATGGAGTAGAGAGAGAGAGAGAGAGAAATCCCGGAAAGCTGGACACAGGCTGAGATTATTCCCGTCTTCAAAGGAGGGGAAAAAGAGGACCTGGCAAACCACAGGCCAATTAGTGTAACAAGTGCATCATACAGGTTATGCATGAAAATAGCTGCAGAGAGATTGGAAAGGGAGGTGGAAGCCAAGGAAATAATTCCGGACAGCCAGGCAGGGTTCAGAAAAGAAAGAGGGACAACAGACCAAATACTTACTTTAAACTAATTAAAGTAATTGAGAAAGGAATCAAGGAGACCAAAGGAAAGGTATACAACCTGTTTATCGATCTGAAAGGGGCATATGATTCAGGGATAAGCTGCATGAGTGCATGAGGAAAAGAGGGATATCGGATGAAATGAGAGAATGGGTTGGAAAGATCTAGGAGAAGACTAAATGTAGAGTGAAAGGAACAGGCGAGAGGACTGAGTTGTTCAGAACAATTAGAGGCCTGAGACAGGGGTGGCCCAATGCTTTTTAACCTTTACATAACCGATTTAGAAAAAATATTGGAACAAGGCCAGGATGGAGGGGTAATGGTAGGCAGGAAGAAAATAAGAATGCTTGCATACGCAGATGATATAGTCATGATTGCCAAAAGAAAAGGTGACTTTTGTATGATAGAGAGAGTGAGGAAGTACTTTGAGAGGAGAAAATTAAGAGTGGATGTCAAGAAAACGAAAGTGATGATCTGCATGAAAGGTGGAAAAAGAAAGGATGAAAGATTTTTCTAGAAGGGAGTGGGGATTGAAAGAGTGAAAGAATTTAAATATTTAGGGATAGTACATTTCAACAAAACGGGAAATGGGGGAGCATATGAAATATATGGTGAGGAAGGTTAAAGTAGCTGCGGGGAACTTATGGAGAGAATGGGGGCGGAGAATGAGAGACTCGATGGTAGCAAGAGAAACGATTTGGAAGGTATGCTTGAAAACAATTTTATTGCATGGGGTTTGGCATGAGGGAGAAAATGGAAGGGCTGCAGACTTGGTGGATGAAGAAAATGTTAAGTCTAGAAAGGAGTACACGAAGGTACATTGTGTACCATAAAATGGATGTTGGTAGTGTGTGGATGGCTGTAGGAAAAAAATGGGCAAAGTATGAGAGAAGAATAAGGAGTTTAGGGGTACAAGAATTGGTAAATGAAGTTTTGAAAGAAGCAGACAAAAAGGAAAGTGGTGGGTCTCAGTGGGAGAGGGGTATGCGGGAGATGTTTAAAAAGTTAGGATGGTCAATCGAGTACATGAAGGCAATGGTGGACAGAGGAATTCTGATTGAAATTATAGTGGAGAAAACCCTGGGAGATGTCGACAGACAGGAAAGGTGAGAAAATCTCAATAAAAGTAGATATAATCCCAATTACAGTAGAATAGCAGAAATGGCAGGTAAGCCAAGCTACCTACTCGAAAGTACGAAGTGCGAAGAGAAGATACTGTTGACAAGATATCGGTGTGGTAGCGAAAAAAGAGGGAGCAGATACTAGATGCCAGAAGAAGAGAGGAAATGTAGGGTATGTGGAAAAGAAGAAGAGCGATGGGACCACTGGAGGCAGATTGTGAAGTGCTTATAGGCACATGGGGCAAGTTTTATGGGCAGTGGTTGAAGTTATTAAGGGGAGGAAAAAGTGATAAAGGAAATTGAAGTGAAGAAATCAGAAAGATGCACGTGACAGAAAGGGAAACAATAAAATATAAGAAAAGTGTAAATATATAATAGAAGTGTAAATATATAAGAATTGTAAATAATTAGATTATATGCCAATAAAAGGATTAATAATATTAGACGGTTTTTGAGGTTATGTTTGTGGACATGTGTTGTAAGTTTTGTGGTTATTATCGCAATAATTGCAGTGGTTTTAATATTGCTTTACACGTTTTAAACTAATCACAAGACTGGTTTAAACCTCGTGAATTGTGCACGTTCTCGTATCCTCATCAAATCCGCGTTTATTTTCCACAATTTACAGACAAATAAACGCAGTGATTTATTGCTACGGTGGAGTGGAATTATCGCTACTGGCTATCAAACACGCGGTCCATTCGCAAAACTAGTAGTGCTGGAATAATCATAAACGGTCCATTGGCAAAACTAGTAGTGTTGGAATAATCACAGACGGTTCATTAACGACAAATAAATTATCGAGGAGAGGAGAACGGGACGGGGGAATTCAGAGTGAATTAAGGTTGAGAGAAGGAGAAGGGAGAAGCGAAGTGGAGATCAGAATGGGAGGAAAGGGCAGGCAAAAGGAAAAGAGAGAAGTGGCAGAATGGGACAGACAAGAAGAAGAGAATAGAAGAAAGACGGTGTTTGGGGGTGGAAAGGGCCTGAGAAGGTCACCGCAGCGACAAGAGGAGGAGACGGGGATCATAGAGAAGAGAAAAGTAGGAGATACGTCGTTTGAGGAAGCAGGAGAGCAGGGTGGTGGAAAAAAAAAGATAACAGAGGAAGCGCAGAAAGGGTGTGATGGGGGGTGCAGGGAGGTAGTACAACTTATATCGGAAATGATAAGGGAGGAGAGAGAAGTGTGGAAAGAAGAGATGAGGGAGGCTAGAGAGATGTGGAAGGTGGAGATGAGGGAGATGAAGGAAATGTGGAGACAAGAAAGGGAGAGGTTAAAGCAGAGGATAGTGGACTTGGAGGAGCAGGCGGAGAAGAGAGAGAGGCAAGAGAGGAGAAAGAATATATTGATAAAGGGGAAGGACATAAAAGAGAGGAGTGAAGTGGAGAGGTTTATGAAGGACGCACTGGAGGTGGAGGTGAAGGTAGAGGATATGTACGTGGTAGACACAGTGGGGAAGATGGTGGTGGCACGATTGGGGACGTTGGAGGAGAAGATCAAAGTAATGAGGAGTAAGAATGAATTGAGAGGAGAGAGGATATTCATAGAGGATGACCTAACGAAGGAGGAGAGGAGGATCCAAAAGATAATCAGGGAGAGAGCGTACGAGGAGAGAGAGAAGGGGAAAACAACGAGGACGGGGTACCAAAAGATGGTAGTGAATGGGGAGCTGTGGAGGTGGAATAGGGGAAAGGGGAGTTTGGAGAGACAGGAAGAGCCAAAAAAGTAAAAAGAAAGGGGACAGTGGGAGAAAGGAGGAAGGAAGAGGAAGAGCTAGGACATAATCGGGGTGCTGGGGGGAGTGACAAGACGATGAGGATAGGGGTATGGAATGTGGCGGGGGTAAAGTCGAAAATCAAGGGAGGAAGATGGGAGAAGGAATTGGAGCAATGGGTGGGGGGGAAGGACATAGTGGGGCTAGTAGAAACATGGGCAAAGAAGGAGGAATGGGAGGAGCTAAAAGGGGGGCTGCCAGAAGGGTTTAAGTGGGAAATGAAAGGGGCAGTGAAGGGAGGGGAGAGAGGAAGAGCAAAAGGAGGGATGATAGTGGGGATGAGAGAGAGGAGGAAGGGAGAGGAAATGAGGTGCGAGGAGGGGGGAGAAGGTCTCATGTGGGTAGAATATAAACGGAGAAAGTATAAGGTGGAGGTGGGAGTAGCGTACGTAAATAAGAACTGGGGCGAGGTGAGAAAAGAAATAGAGGAGAGGAAAGAAGAGACAGGAAGACGGATGATAGTGGGGGACTTGAATGCGAGGATAGGGGAAATGGGAGGAGGGGTGGGGGAGAATGGAGTGGAACGAGAAAGAAGATCACAGGATAAAGTGGTGAACGGGGAGGGGAGAAGGATGAGGGAATGGGTGAGAGAGGAGGGATGGGAAATTCTTAACGGATGCACAGAGGGGGATTGGACGGGAAAGAGAACGTATATTGGACCACGAGGCTCATCAGTAATAGACTACGCAATAGTGAAAGGGGTGGCGAGAGAGGAGATAAGAAAAATGGAGGTGGAAGAGATAATGGGGTCAGATCATTTACCGGTGAGTGTAGAGATATGGATAGGCAAGGGGGAAGACGAGGAGAGAGAACAAGAGGAAGAGAGGTTGGAGAGCGGAGTAGGGGCGATAGACAGGATGAAGAAGAAGTTGAAGGAAGTGAAGTGGAAGGAGATAAGGTCAATGGAGGAGATGGAGAAGGCCATAATAGGATGTGGAAGGAAGGTGAAGGGAACAAAGGGGAAAGGTAGAGAGTGGTTTGATGAAGAATGCAGAGTAGCGAAGGGTGAAGTGAGGAGGGCGGTGAAGGAATGCATAAGGAATGGTGGAGGAGAGAGAAGAGTGGTGGAGGCCAGAAGGAAATATGAGAGGATATGTGAGTGGAAGAAGATACAGGTGGCGGAACGGGCTGCAGAGGAGATAAGGGGGTGCAGAAATGAGAGAGAGATGTGGGACGTGTTAAGGAGAGGACAGGAGAGGGAGAGGATAGGAGTGTCTTTGGAGGAATGGGTGAGGAAGTGCAAAGAAGGTGGAGGAGAGCCGGAGCAAGTAGGGGAAGAGAGGAGAGGAGTGATAGAGGAGGAGTTCACAGAGGAGGAGGTGGAGAGAGCATTTGAAGAGATTAAACGAGGGAAGGCGCCGGGTAGAGATGGTCTGAGGTCGGAGATGTGGAAGGAGATAGGAGAGGAGGGGAAGAAGAAGTTTAGGGAGCTAATAAATAAAATGTGGACGGGGAGTGAGAGGATGCCGGAGACATGGAGGGTGGGCAGGATGTGCCCGGTGCACAAGGGTGGGAAGAGGGAGGAGATAAAGAATTATAGGGGGGTAACAGTTATGAGTACAGGGTATAAAATAATGATGGTGATGGTGAAAAATAGAATGGAAGCAGAGGTGGAGGATAAAGGGTTACTACCGGAGTCACAAGGAGGATTTAGGAGAGGAAGGGGGACGATGGACCAGGTCTTCACTCTGGCGAGGATGATAGAGAGAGAGATGGAAGGGAAAGGTGGTATGTTTGCGGTGTTCCTGGATCTAAAAGCAGCGTATGATGTGGTGCCAAGGAAGGGGATGATAGAATGTTTGAGGAGGAGAGGGTTGAGTGAGGGGATGATAGGATGGGTGAGAGAGGTGTATGAGGAGACATGGGTGGAGGCGAAAGTGGGGGGGAAGATAGCGGAGGTCAAGAGGGAGGGGTGGTAAGTGGGTCGAGAAAGGTATGGATGTTGGCATATGCGGACGATATGGTTTTGGTGGCGAAGGACTGGATGGGTATGAAAGGAATGATGAGGAGGGTAGAGAAGTATATGGATAAAAGAGGTATGTGTGTGAATGTAGAAAAAACGAAATGGATGAGATTCAGGAACAGAGGGAGAGTGGGAGAAGTGAAAGAAATAGAGTGGAAGGGAGAGTTGATAGAACGGGTGAAGAGTTTTAAGTATTTGGGGTTTGTGTTTAAGGAAACGGGTGGATATGAGGAGCATGTAAGATGGGTGCAAGGCAAAGCGAGGAGAGCATGGGGGATAGCATGGGGGAAATGGGGAAGATGGATAGAGAATAATATGAGAGTGATGTGTAAGGTATGGGATGCGTGTGTGGGATCGGTGATGATGTATGGCGTGGAGGTATGGGGGACGAGGGAGGATGAATGGGTGGAGAGGGAGCAGGGTTGGTTTATAAAATGTATGTTGGGAGTGGAGAGGTCGACACCGAGTTATATACTTAGGCAGGAGACGAACAGGGATAAAATGGTGTGTGAAACGATGAGGAGGGTGGTGAAATACGAAGAGAAATTGTGGGGTTTAGGGGAGGAGAGATTGGTAAAGGCAGTATGGTGGGGGTGTGTGAATGGGGAAGAGGGGAAATGGAGAAGGGAGAGAAGGAGGATGTATGAGAGGGTGGGGTTATCGGAGGCAAAGGTGATAGAGTGGATGGGGAGGGGGGTGAAGGTGGCGGGGTGGGTGAAGGAAAAAATGAGAGAGGTGGATATGCAGGAGAGACAGGGGCGGATAGAAAGGAGTGAATATAATGATATGTATGGGAGGTGGCAGGTGTACGGGAGAATACCAGAGTATTGGGGGGAAGAAGGATGGAGTAGGGAGGAGAGGGTGAGGTTGGCGAGGGCGAGATGTGGGTCAGGAGAGAAAGGGAGGAAGAGGTGGATGGGGGAGGATTATATGAGATGTGGGCTGTGCGAGTGGGGGAAGGATACATGGAAGCACTTGGCGGAAGAATGTGAGGGGGTGAAAGAAGAATGGGTAGGAGTGAGAGGGAATAGAAGGGTGACGGAATGGATGAGAGAGGATGGGGCAGGAGTGAAGACGCTGGAGAAGGTGGGATGGGAGAAAGAGGGGAGAGGGAGGGAGGGGAGGGGTGGAAGGGGGGGATGAGGGATGTAAAGAGTTAATTTTGTTCTGTATATATGGTTATGCCAATAAAGGTCCTTTTTTTTTTTTTTTTTTATTAGACGGTTAATGTAGTATTACCGAATAAATTGTAAAATGTAATATTAAAGTACTACATTTCAATAACATAATTGACAATAAATTAAACTTTTGTGTACCACGTGGATCAAAATGCCAGCTGTGCGAACGTCCGCCATTATAGATACTCTGTTCACGTGTTACTATTTTGTTTTGTTTAGTGTTTCTCCCTTTGACTATATACTAATGGACTGCTAGCGCCGCTTCATGTGTGTCTCCAAGCAACGGTGGCGCGGCAGGACCCTAAATGGTTGCGGTATGTTACTAAATTGGTAGTTATTTTGTGTCTATGACGGGTCCGGGACAAAGTGCCGAATGTCCAAAGTGCCGAATCGAAATTTTGCCCAAAGTGCCGAATTTCATACTACCGATCATGCCCAAAGTGCCGAATCTCATCCGTGACTCGTGCCCAAAGTGCCGAACGACGCTAAGCGACGTCGCATCGTTCGGAAACAAGGCGTCGGACCCGAATGCGAATCGGCAGTTTGGGCATTCGGCACTTTGTCCTCGCACCGACGTTGGAGTATGGACCAAAATGCCGAACGCACGCCCGTTCGGCACTTTGGTCATTCGCCAAAACGTCCCCGCACGCACCTATTAAGAAGGCCCAAAATGCCGAATGCACACCCTCATTTATGTGCGTAATGTATTAAATTATCAACTAAAAGTTGCCCAAAATGGATTTACTAAAATCTCTCGAGGTACACAAAGCAAAACGTAATCCTGGTATTTCCTTACTTAACGAACAAACTGACCTAGTATATTCCCCACTGTTTCTCGCTGTATAAATGTGTGTGTGTTTTTCGTTTGTTTAAAGTACTTTTAGTTTGATAATGATCAGTACATAATCGAAACTATAGTCGCTATTAATAAATCGAGTGATATTAATAAAGAAAGTGTTTTATTTATAATTCAAAATGTATCATGTGTCTCCAGTGTCAATCAATTAAATATCTGAGAATCTGTAAGTATAAATAATATGTATAAGTAAATACGAACACCCTTTAAAATGTAAATAATAGCAAAATATATCGACAATATATTTCCCTGGGAAGCATTTAAACGGAATAACAAAACAGTGGTTTATATTTAGAGAAAAATTTTATTGCAAATTATGTTGCCACAATTTTGACATATTCCTTAATTTCTCTGTCGATCGGGCACCTGGAATAGTCTACGATTGCATCGTACGCTTCATCTTCTGGGCTTGATGTCAAAGATTTAAATCGTTTATTCTCCTCAGAGCATTCACCACATAGCCCGAATTGCTTGCAGGGCAACAAAACTGTGGTTGTAGGTGTAGTTTGGCAGATCATGCTTTTATTTACATTTTAAAAAAGTACCAGTAAAATTAACTGCTTGTGTATACGTGGTATTATAAAAAAAAATTCACATTATTTATACTTACAGATTTTCAGATATTTTGTAGCTCAAATAAACAATATTAGTTAATTGCATTTTAACTTTAAGTTATTAAGTCGGACTCATAGAAAAACGTTTTATTAATTTCTCAGAAAATTTTATTCTTGCAAAAAAATTCTGCAATATTTCAAACCTAAAAATCAATCACTGAAGTAAAATGATCTTCCGTATACGTGGTGTTAGAAAACATAGTAAAACGTTTTAAGAGTAAACTGATCTTGTTATTAAAGCGGTGAAAACATATTACTTGGAAAAGTTATTTAGAACTCACAGAAGGTTTAAATTACTGTTAATTGGTTTAAATTGGATTTGTTTAAAATATTGTTATTTGAATCAATCAAATCATTTAAGATTTTGGGCTTTATGCAAATAATTTATCTAAATTATTTGCATAAAGCCCAACACTACTTATTATTAAACTATATTTGGCGTAACTATTATAGTTTCATAATTATTAACCAAAAAGGGAAAACATTTTCAATTTTTTTTTCTTTGAAAAAGCCCACAGACACCCCCACATCTAATTACGACGCATATTGTAAAATAAAAAATCATGTTACTTTCTCTGGTTTAGATGGTATAATAGTTATTTATATTTGTACTTTCAATTTAAATCATGTTTTAAATGTACATCAAGTGTTTTGCAAGAACGGATGATATTGACGTTTGAAACATCCAAATTATGAAAGATGAAAATAAAAAATTATACATTAAATTCTAAAAATCTTTACCACCAGTTTACTCAAAAACTAAGTTATTTATTTCGGCAATACCTACAATTATTATTAATATAAATTTTATGTAACGATTATCGTTTTACAATTATAAACCAAATATAACCAACATTTTCGAACAAAAGATTTTTTTGCTGTCAATATTTGTTTCAATGTTTTTGTAATTTTCCATATGTAAACAATTATTCGACAAAAAAATAAAAATTCACTTCCGATGTACGAAATTTTGTCAAAAGCGTTGGATTGTCAAAGAAGACAAAGTTTCATGTTAATTCCTTCCTAATCATTTTTTAGATACAGCGCACACAGACGCACACACAGTAAAGGAGAAAGTAATAGTTATTTATTATACGAATGTGAAATGTACGTAATTAGTCCCGCTTGAAAAATTTTACCCCTGAGCTTGAAGAGCGAAGGGGTAATTTTCTTAGGGGGGCTAATGAGTAATTCCACATGAGTATAATATGACATTTTATCCAAAATCGTCTGAAGTTACATTAAATGGTGAAATAATGTTTATAAAATTTTGACAAGAAATTTTGACGTACGTGGTGTCAATTTGAATTATTTCAAAAAACCTACGAAGGATCCATGTATTCCGTGTGTGAGTTTTTTTCTCACTAGTGGGTAATGAATAACATTACTTCTCTTAAATGACTGCAGTAATTCACTTATTTTTATCCAAAATCGGGTGTAATTTTGAATAAAAATCTATTCATGTCTACACGTTTAAAATAAACACGTTTAAAACATTTGTTTAAACACAAAAAGTTTTTTTTTTATTTTCAACCCTGGTATCATCTACCTTTTTCGCATCTTATTAAATAAAATAAACATTCTTTGATCAATTAATTAAACATTGACGCAGTATAAGGATTCAAAATGGTTTTTTTTTTACATTTTTGGACCTTGTATAAAGTTATCAAAACTTTAATTTCGTCCCAAATACGCAGTTCCATATTTAATAATTAGAATTTGGAATGTTGAAATTCCAGCTAATTGGTCCCTTATATTATACGATCGCAATAATAAATACTTACCACTAATGGCACAAATCCTATTATTACGGTAAAAATCCTCTTATTCTTTGAGGTATGCTTAACAGAAAGTTATTTACAATTTAACGATCAGTTTTACCAACAAACAGAGGGATTATCAATGGGTAATCCGTTAAGTCCATTGCTCGCTGAAATATTCATGCCACATTTAGAAATCCACAACCGAAAGCAGTGTTTATTTAAAAATTGTTTATATTGGTATCGATATGTAGTTGATATATTGGTCTGCTTCATATGCACCAACAGACTTTTGCAAACTTTTCTAAAATGTATCAACAAAATTCACAAATTCACCTTCGAAGTAGAATAATATTATTCAATAAATATTTTAGATTTAGTCGAACAAGAAATAGGCATAAATTTAAAATTTTTCATAAACCTCACATTGTCACAACCATATATATGCAATCCTTTCATCCTTTGTATTTAAAACCTCAAAAATATGCAACAAATAATTAATTTGAAATATGCAAGTAATTAATTGAAACATGTCATTGAAAAAATACAAGTTTGTTTATATACATGTTTGTTGTTGTAGATTAAAAAAATGAATTACCGGATATTTAAGAGGACACTTAGATATTGACATTTTAGGAACACTTATTGTCAAAATTGACAGTTTCCATTTTCTTGAAAACTAAAATAGACAAGTGTACAAACGTTCCTACAAAATATATTGAAATTTAAAAGAGAAATCCAAAAATATAATAATGTATAGGGTGTTCCATTTAAAATTACAAATTTCGTGCTACTTACGGTGGAACCGGAAGTGATAAAAAGTTAATAATATGTCACATGAGGAGAACTGATTCAATAGTGTCATGTTTCTTTTTTCAAATTTTCAATACAACGGCAACCCCGTAAACTTTTAATGAACAGTTTAACAAAGACACCCCATATTTGTATACAGGGTGTTTCAGAGCTCTGGGATCGGTCAATCACGTGCTTATTTGTCAAAATTTTGAAAAATGTTTTATATAAAAGTTGTGCAGAATAGTGAGCTGCACGCCCTAAAAATAT
This sequence comes from Ocypus olens, assembly GCA_910593695.2. Classification (NCBI taxonomy): domain Eukaryota; kingdom Metazoa; phylum Arthropoda; class Insecta; order Coleoptera; family Staphylinidae; genus Ocypus; species Ocypus olens. The sequence continues at coordinate 28,924,505 of OU343059.1, forward strand.
TTAAATTTATACAGGGTGTCTCATAACAAAGTTACAGACCAAACTTATGTTTTTTTTTTAATGGAACACCCTGTATATTTTAACATTTTTGGATTCCTCGTTACTTGGAGATTAACATGACCTAGGTTGTGGAGATTTAAACTGGGCCGTTTTTGTGTTATTCAGTTGTTTATACAAAAATTTGAACAAAATTGTTAAAGTGCTTCCCTAAAACTAATAAAGATAATTCATTCTAATTTAGTGGTAAAGTTTAGTTGAACTTTAGTCTTCAAAATTACTATATCATCCAAAGCGTAACTCAGCGTATTATACAGGGCGACAGCCATTCGCAAACTGCACAATTTCTTCATTTTTTTAAATGGAACACCCTATATATTTTTTCATAATTTGAAAGTCTATTGAGTAAGCTTTCGTTTCATATTAGGTTTCGTATGTCTGAAGTTGATAGTGACTCGAGTATTTCAGAATTCGTTCGTAAGTTGCATGTTTCGGTTGAGAAGGATCCGTTTATAAGCGTTGTGTTTGCCTACAAAATCGTATTTTATGTTTTTGAGACATGTATTCAAATCTTGTATCCTACCATATTTCAACAAAATCTGGATGCATTATTCCCAATAGGTTATACAAACAATTATGTTTCAATACAGATAGAGAACTATAGTAAAAACTTTTAAATCAACTTAAATAACAAAACAATTTAATAACATAAGTATATAAAATGAAAAATAACAATTTAAAGAAGTTTACAACATGTTTTCAAAATTTCGACCATTCTGATTCAAACAAATTCTGAGATGTTCAACGAACGATTTGTGAACTGCAACTAAAACTTATGGCGTTACTGCAGAAAAAGCATTCCTAATTCGTATTCGCATATCTTCTGCTGTAGTCGGTGGTATATGGAACACCATGTCCTTGATATAGCCCCATAGAAAAAAATCTAATTTCGTGAGGTCCGGCGACCTAGGTGGCCATAGTACAGGTCCGCCGCGACCTATCCACTTATTAGGCTAACGGTCATTCAAAAATTGTCATACACTGCGAGCAAAATGTGGTGGTACACTATCCAACTGGACAAACATATCTCTTACTACGTTGCGTGGTATGTCAAGTAGGTACTTATCTAAATGATTCCTAAGAAATTCTTCAAACATTTCTCCATTCAGGCTGCCTTCAAAGAAGTGTGGTCCTATGACGGGAGTTCCTAGAATACCACCCCATACATTCAGGCTCCATCGATTTTGATTATTTACTGTCCTTGTGAAATGAGGATTGTGGTCCGAATAATAATGAAGGTTGTGTCTGTTTACCTTGCCATTATTGTGAAATGAAGCCTCATCAGTAAACAACACAAAATCAAAAAAATGTTAATTGTTTCCCAGAATATTAAGGGCCCAGTTACAGAATGCAGTTCTAGCGGGAAAATCTGCTTCTCCAAGCTGTTGTTCTAAGTGGATGTGATAAGGGTGAAATTTGTGTTTTGAATAATTAACGTTACCTGTAGTCTCAAATCGCTCTTGCACTCTTCTAAATACTACTTGTCGTGGACACCGCCTCTCGGGATACCGCTGTCCATACACTCGTGAAGCCAAAAGACAATTTTTGTGACATTCACCAAGAATGAAAATCATGTCAACCAATTCTTCTTGTGAGAAATTCATAATTATAAACTAAGATCACAACTTAAATGGTTCGATCTATTTTTGAGACTAATATAATAATTACAGCCACCTGTATTTTTTTGTTTGTTTATTTGAAATGATTGGTAACTATATTTTAAAACTAATAATAAAAACATGCAAATTACCAATGAATTTTGAAATATTAGAGTAACCATCAACTTCAGATATACGAAACCTTATATGAAACAAAAGCTTACTCAATGGACTTTTAAATTATGAAAAAATATATAGGGTGTTCCATTTGAAAAAATTAAGAAATTGTGCAGTTTGCGAATAACTATCACCCTGTATAATACGCTGAGTTATGTTTTGGATGATATAGTAATTTTGAAGACTAAAGTTCAACTAAACTTTACCACTAAATTAGAATGAATTATCTTTATTAGTTTCAGGGCAGTACTTTAACAATTTTGTTCAAATTTTTGTATAAACAACTGATCAACACAAAAACGGCTCGGTTTCAATCGCCGAAACCTAAGTCATTTTAATCTCCAAGTAATAAGGAATCCAAAAATGCTAAAATATACAGGGTGTTCCATTTAAAAAAACATATGTTTGGTCTGTAACTTTGTTATGAGACACCCTGTATAAATTTAAATATTTTTAGGGCATGCAGATCACTATTCTGCACAACTTTTATGTAAAACATTTTTCAAAATTTTGACAAATAAGCACGTGATTGACCGTTCCCAGAGCTCTGAAACACCCTGTATATCCTTCTCTATGTATTTCGTAATCAACATGTTGTATCATATATATTATATTCTACTTCTAATTTTATATTGTTATTTTTTATATTCTAGAGCGCCGGATCAATGTGCATTCGGCATTTTGGGCCTTGCTCGTAGGTGCGTGCGGAGACGTTCTGGCGAAAGTGCCGAACCGGCGTGCGTTCGGCATTTTGGTCCTTACTCCTATGTCGGTGTGAAGACAAAGTGCCGAATGTCCAAATTGCCGATTCGCATTCGGGTCCGACGCCTTGTTTCCGAACGATGCGACGTCGCTTAGCGTCGTTCGGCACTTTGGGCACGAGTCACGGATGAGATTCGGCACTTTGGGCATGGTCGGTAGTATGAAATTCGGCATTTTGGGCAAAATTTCGATTCGGCACTTTGGGCATTCGGCACTTTGAGCAGGCCCCTCTATGACATATGACTCTATGAGCCAGCATTGCATATTGTGATACCCTGCAATTTATTCACACCTTTGAATATATAAACATTTATATTGTCAAATATTCACACTATATCAAAATATTGCTATGCGAAAGGCTGCAATAAGTCCACGTATATATGCCAACGCGGTTATAATACTCGTCAGCTGATGTACACATCAGTTGATTTTTGACTTATAACCTAAAATTCTGTATTAGATTTCCATCAAATCCGGAACTTCGCAAATTTAGGGTGGATGCTTTGCTTATAAAGAACAGGCAGGAAAGTTGCTGATGAATGCATCGAGAAATATTTTTTTTGCTTTCCGGTTTTTAAATTACGCTCCATTTTCGGCTCCGGGGCGGGACTTATATCGGGCTCCAGCTCGTGGACAACTTTTGGAGCAGTGATCATATGGGAAATGGAGGGGGAATAGCAGTCCATTAGTATATACTCAAAGGTTTCTCCTTATTGCTGTGTGGTGTTTCTTAAATTTTGTATTTGGGCAATGACTGATAAATTCATCCCATACATGTAATGTATGTAATCCACTAGATTTAAATTTTGCACCAATATTCTTCACCAGATTCACATATGTCAATGGTGTAAATCAGTCTTCTAGTGTTTGTAATCTAAAGCCCATTTTAAACGTTGTAATTTTCTTGTACAAGAAAATTGTATACCTTTTTCTACTATTGTGTAATACAAGAAATCAAATCTTGAACAATAAATTGGATGAAAATAGAACACGTTCTATTTCCATCCTAGATCTAGTATGCGAGCATGCGCATTTTAAATGCAATGAATTTATATCAATCATCTGTGACATAACCTAAAATTGTAGCACGTGAGTTCAGTTTATGCCGTTTCAACGATGACTACTGGGACAACAGATGAAGTCGCGAGCATTATTGAGGGATATTAAGACAACCTATTGCTGTATGTTGTAAAACTTGTGAAATACCACAATAAGTTCCAACATTTAAAACCGAAATGTTTTATATCAACTTTCAATTTTTCAATTCTGTGCATGATCCGGGACTCGTTTCTTGTACCATTATACCGGGTGTGGCACTTAAGACGCCTCGGACCATAGCTCCTTTACGATAAGAGCTATCGAAAAAAATCTAAGAACAAAGTGGTGCATAGTTACCGTCGCCATGTTTCAAAAATATTTCTAATCATCAGTGGCGTGCCGTACTCCAGTGGCGTACCAAACTTATGTTTTTTTAAATGGAATGCCCTATTTTTTATTGCAGATTTGGAAAGTGCTCGACGAGTACTTATTTTTTTATCTAACATGTTATACCCTTCACTTTAGCGGTTTCGCTGTTATAACCCCTTCTTTCAAAATTGCGCCCCATTTTTGAGATTTTTTTGTAGAGAAACTAATTGACGCCGGCGCCTAAATTTTGAATTGAGGTACAGGTTAAGACCTAGTATACCTTCACATAATTTTTTTTCGGGTAATTTATGAAAAAAAAATCATTTTTGATTGATCTTCGCATGTTGTCATTTTTTCCGAAAATTTCAAATGGCACCCCCCTAAAAAAATTACGGTGTTGTACAGCCAAAACTCTAAATTTTTCATTGGTGTAAAAAAAATTACACATTGCATAACAAAATTTCGGAGAAAAAAGGAATTTCATCGCAAATGTCGGGAAACGTTTTCCGTTCCCAAGTGTGCCATGAGAAAACAAAAGATTGGTAATTGTCAAAGTAAATTATTAGACGTCAGTAGCAGCCATAAGTCATTTTTGATAAACGTTCTAAAAATGTTCCGAACTCAAGAGGAAATGGTTGACATGATATTTATTCTTGGAGAATGTAACAAGAATTGTTTCTTGGCATCACGAGTGTACGCTGCGAGATATCCGCACAGGGCACATCCAAATGAACGTGCGTTTCAAAAAGTGTTGAAGAGATTTACTACTACGGGAAGTGTGAAACGGCCAAGGAGAGTTAGAAAGAAGGCAGTTATTACCGAAAATAATGAACTGCAGGTTCTGGAGGCAGTTATTGAAGATCCTCATACCAGTATCCGTGATATTAGTAGGAATCACGATATTTCAACGCGATCCGTACATCGGTTCTTAAAAAGTACAAATTCCGTCCATTTAAGATTCAACTGCACCAAGAATTGCAACCTCAAGATTTTCATACGAGGCAAGATTTCTGCATGTGGGCTATCAACAAAATTGAGCAGGAGGAATCATTTCTTATGCGCGTATTATTTTCTGATGAAGCAACGTTCCATAGAAATGGGCATGTCAATCGCCACAACTACCATTATTACGCCGATGAAAACCCACAAGCCATGCGAATGATAAACCACCAGCAAAGATGGTCGCTGAATGTTTGGGGAGGCATACCTTTTGGGTCCTTATTTCATCGAGGGGCACCTGAACGGCAACAGTTATTTGAGGTTTCTTCGCGACGACTTGGATGATCTCTTGGAAAATGTCCCTCTAGCCGCTCTTCGACAGATAGTTTTCCAGCACGATGGAGCTCCTGCACATAATAGCTGTGTCGTTCGGGAATTTCTCGATGAAACGTTTCCGGACTCCTGGATTGGTCGTGGGGGTCCTGTGAGGTGGCCGCCAAGATCACCAGACCTCACTCCCCTTGACTTCTTCCTTTGGGGCCATATCAAAGACGAGGTTTACAGGACGGTACCAACTACTGTCGAGGATATGAGGGAGAGAATCCGCGCGGCTTTCCGCGGTATATCACCAGAAGTCCTTAGGGCAGTGTCTAGAGCCTGTGAGTCGAAGTTGCGGTTATGCCTCCAGCAGGAAGGTCGTCATTTCGAACATTTAGTTTAAGTTGTTAAATTTTCTTTATCTGCATTTTTCATATCATGTTGAATAAATAGGTACATACTATTATGTTGACCGTATTTGTGTATTTGTTTTCTCATGGCACACTTGGGAACGGAAAACGTTTCCCGACATTTGCGATGAAATTCCTTTTTTCTCCGAAATTTTGTTATGCAATGTGTATTTTTTTTTACACCAATGAAAAATTTAGAGTTTTGGCTGTACAACGCCGTAATTTTTTTAGGGGGGTGCCATTTGAAATTTTCGGAAAAAATGACAACATGCGAAGATCAATCAAAAATTATTTTTTTTCCATAAATTACCCGAAAAAAAATTATGTGAAGGTATACGAGGTCTTAACCTGTACCTCAATTCAAAATTTAGGCGCAGGCGTCAATTAGTTTCTCTACAAAAAAATCTCAAAAATGGGGCGCAATTTTGAAAGAAGGGGTTATAACAGCGAAACCGCTAAAGTGAAGGGTATAACATGTTAGATAAAAAAATAAGTACTCGTCGAGCACTTTCCAAATCTGCAATAAAAAATAGGGCATTCCATTTAAAAAAACATAAGTTTGGTACGCCACTGGAGTACGGCACGCCACTGATGATTAGAAATATTTTTGAAAGATAGCGACGGTAATTATGCACCACTTTGTTCTTAGATTTTTGTCGATAGCTTTTATCGTAAAGGAGCTATGGTCCGAGGCGTCTTAAGTGCCACACCCGGTATATGATGAAAAATTCGTATTTCGCACTAGCTAATATTTTTAGGTCACATATTCTACTACAACTTTCTTGTACAAGAAAATAACGTCGTCTAAAATGGGCTTTAGCAAAAATAGACTATAGTTTTGTTTTCGTAGAATATTATTTCCCTCAATATTTTTTTTTATTTTTCCTCAAATGTATTCAGAAGTGTTTAAGAATTCGCCTTAAAATTGGTACACAAAATCATAAGTTATATTGAAGGAATAGCATTTTGTGCATTGCATGTAAATTTTTTTAAATTGTTTCTCAGAGTATTCAAGCAATATATTTTTGTTAAAACATTTTTTTTACAATATCTGTTTTGAGGTACACAAATAACGAAGAGTTGCTTTAAAATCAATCACGATTCCTTCCATAAAATTTTTGCTGCTCTCACTGATGGTTTTATAATAATTATAATATAATACATACTATTATCAGCCATTTCAAGCAAATGACAATGTATATTATTATTATATGCGCATCATCGTAGTCAATAGAAACATATATCTCTCTGAGCGTTCATACAAGTACCGATAGCAGTGCCCAACGCTCGAAATTTTTTGGTCAATTTTTGGTTTATAATTGAGAAACGATAATAGTTACAGCAAATTTATATTAATAACAATTGTAGAAAATGTGGAAATAAACAACTTATAAAGAATAAGTTTTTTTAGAAATCCCTTTAGTTCTTTACCTAAACTGACGGTAAAGATTATTAGAATTTGAAGTATACTTTGTCATGTTTCACAATTTTGACGTTTTAAACTTCAGTATCATTCGACCCTGCAAAATGCTCGATGTACATTTAAAATATCATTTACTGCCTTCCACTATCGGCATGATTCGTCACAAGAGTTTGATTAGGTGTTGCAATGCCAGACAAAAAATCTTGGGTAAGCTTTAATGTAGGATTCAGTAAAAAAAAAACCCATCCCATTTAACGTTATGCCAATGCATACTATTGTGACCTTGAACGGATTGACTCGGAACTTTAGAATTGATGACGTGAACGCCAGCATTCATAAAAATAACTAGAATTACCAAATCAATGGATAGCAAGGTGTAGAGTTCATTAGAGTATAGAACGATCGAAAATTGATTTGATGCCGTTTCCCAAATCTTTTATGCCGAATTGTGTGTATCATACTGCTTATTGTTCTTTGTTTTGCTTTTATTTGTTTTTATGATTGAGATTATTATGTAATACATGTGAACTATCAAATGGTGCTCACAACATTAATAAACTAAATTTGGATGCCTTCAATTCGTATTATTTTCTACCCTCCCAAATAGTATTCATTTGAAATGCATACGCCACTGGCAACAAGAAACTGTTACAATTTTGTGCAGCTTGGGGTTCTTCTGTATTCAAATGTACTCTACCATTAGTTGATTTTACAACATAAGGTATTTTTAAAAATAGTAGTATGAAATAGTTGAATACTACCAAATAAAAAGAATGTTTAAAATTCCCAACTAGTTTCACCTTAGTGTTTTCAATAAATTTATTGACACAAAATTAAAATTCTCTTGAAAATGCTCTAATAAAGTGAGAATTTGAACATTCAGACCATACACTTTTTTTTTTATTTGGATGCATCCCATTATTATTCTTAAAATTATGAAGATTTAAAAAAAAATAATTATAAGCTATTCTATTAATATGCAAAAATAACTTACAAGCTAATTTAACATCTTCATCAGCAAAAGCCGACGCAGCCCTTGGACGATGAGTGACGAGAGCCAGTTCCCCAAAATAGCCACCCTTACCCACTCTGTTGATCTCCACCTCTTTCCCATTATCATTCACAGTAATGCTGATAGTTCCTTGCTCCACAAAATACATTCCGTCCGCTACATCGTTTTGTTTTATAATTCTTTCACCTACAAGAACAATTATTATTTGTTAAACTACAAACAGCGTTTCCTTCCTTACCTTTCGAAAATGATTTAGGTGACAAAGCATCAGCCAGATTCATCCTCTCATAAGCTTGCAGCGTTTTCAGCATCGGCACGCTATCTATCAACGCCTCGTACATCTTCCTCTTTTTGAATGCCGACTTCAGCAGGATGCGACGAAAAGTCTGCCTGTCCATGGCCCACAACGACCCATCCGTGTGCGCCACGATGGTCGCGGCCCTCGGCATATTGTACATCAAAGCCAGCTCTCCGAAACTACCAAAACCGTTGTACGTATGGATGTGCTGAGGTTCTTTATCCGGATCGGGAGCCACCAGAGCATGAAATACACCCCTTAAAAAGAACACATTATAATTACCAAATTATCAAATTCCACGAACTAACTCTTGTATGACGTAGAAGTTGTCCCCGTCATCGCCCTGCTTGATAACATTCTCCCCAGCAACCACTTTCTTCTCGAACATAGCGTCCAGCACATCCTGCATCTGCTCTTTCTCCAGTGCGCGGAACAACAGTATGTTTTGAACCGCATCCGCTAACTGTTGACGTTGTTCATCCGATTTAGGAAAGACTACCTTAGCCCCCTCGTCATCGTCGTCCTCTTCAGGATCGTATGTTTCCGCAAATACAGACTTGCGTCTTGTATTGAATCGTCCGACGGGAGGCTCTGAAATGCCAGTCGAAAAAAAAACCAATCAGACAAAGAATAAACACAGATTTGTTTGGTACATATGAGATTTATTGTGGGTTAACGATTTACAATGTTTTTAACTAAACTAGACTAGACTAGGCGAATTAACCTTCCTGACATAATTCAAATGACCCCTCGCCCTGATAGATGTAGTCAAAGCATTCACCTATAATAAATATAAATGAATTAATATCCTATTTTTTTCAATTGTGTAGATTGTGTTGATATTTTAATTTAATTATTAGTGTTTAGTGATTATTTAATTGTATTCACTAAATTGTATCTAAATGTATTATATTGTTATTATTAAGTTATATACATATATATTGTAGTTATAGAGGCTGTACCCTGTAATTGGACCTTGTGTCTGTTGGGTCCGTAATAAATAAATAAATAAATAAATATAATAAATTGTGAAAGCCTAATTTTCATGTAGTTTTTGTCTTGTTTTTAAAGGTTGGCTACAGAAACATCTCTCTGTTGCATAGGAAATGGCCTTGGCAACATGCCAGTCACTCGGACAGCTCGATTTTTGTTTCTCAAAAATATTGTGACGTCACTAGTGTTAGATGTGTTACATCATCGGCAATTGTTTTAAATGGAATTAGATTTTTTTTTATTTGGCAACTTTTGCAGAGCTCTTAATTCTCTTTACAATCATATGAGTTTTCTTGCTAAAATACTTATCCATTTCTTTTTGTTTGTTTTTTTGGAAGTGAAATATTTCAGATTGAAAATACCTAATTTTAGAAAAATTGCAATATTTTTTCTCTGTAGATTCGGTGAGTTCACTAGAATTTGATCGAGCCTCAACATATATGAGTATAGGAACTTTTTACATTCTTTTGAGGTCCTCTATTAAGTGGTGCTATGCATTGTACTTTTTTCAATGTCACCCTGTACAGTTTGCGAGTCTTAAAAAACTGAGTACACTAAAATGTCTTGAAACCGTTTACTACTCTTGCTTTCAGTCATTACTAAAATCTGGTGCCAATCAAGTTATGTCAGTAAAATATTTTTTCTTCACAAGGCTGCACTTACATTCAATAAATCGTGCTGTGGAAAATTGAGACAAAATAAAATTTAAACTCGGATAGGTTTGTGTATTTATTAGATTCTTATTTTTAATTTCAAATATAAAAATAAATTCATTGCGCTATTTACAATAAAAGATCAAATATTTATCACAAACTAAACATAAAATGTTTTCTACTTTATATACTCATGGAAAAAAAATGAAACACTTGAAATTCGTGAAATTTCGACCATTTTCAAACCGCCATAACTCGGCGTATTTTAATCAAAATCGATTGAATTTTTTTTCCTTCAGTATAGTTCATTATCATTATTCAATGTATTGCAAACATTAAAATATAAGCATATATAGTGAGATCAGAAAGTCGAAAATAGTTGGCAGCACATTTTCTGAAAATAGGGACAATAACTCACGTAATATTATATTGGCTGCCTGTTTCAGTGCAGTACATAAGAATTTTGCCTATTTTGACGTCTTGTGGTTTTTTGTGGTTACTTGTTGATAGTATATTAAATAGACACTTTTTCAACAATTACAATGATATAAGGTTTGGTGGGTATGCGACTTGTGTTTTTTTTTTAATAATAAATAAAATAATAAAAAATTAAATTTGTGAATTTCGTAAAAATTTTGATTTATAAATATTAGAACATCTCTCAGGGAATGTTGCATTAAAAATACATGCATCTTGTGGAGATCTCTACCAATCTCCAAAACTAACCATCATGTAATTGTTTCACGTTAAGTTAATTCACCCAAAATTGAACAGCAATGTTAATATTTCACATGAATACTATCTGTTAGTTACAGAAAACATAAAAACATGAAATTGTTTTATCAGAAAACAGAGTAAAAAGATGTAAAAAGCCAACTCGATGTAGAATTATTTTATTATTTAATATTTAAAAAACCACAAGTCGCACACCCACCAAACATCATTGCAAATATTGGAAAAGTATCTATTCGAAAATGTATGTCCGATATTTTGATATTTATATAAATATTCCTGCAATTATGAGAACTGGCCATTTTCCAAGCAAGTGGAAAATAGCACAGATTATAATGCTGCCAAAACCGGGAAAACCTCCAAATCAAGTCACTTCATTCAGACCAATAAGACTCTTACCAGTCCTATCGAAGGTGTTTGAGAAGATCCTCAGGAGAGGTAACCCAATTAATTAAAGAGAAAATTATGCCTGATCGTCAGTAGGATTCAGAAAACAGACACGGAACAACTGAACAAATCCACAAGATAATCAATCAAATTCAGAAGAGCCTAGTAAGAAAAAGATATTGCTCAGCCACCTTTCTCAGTATCGCACAAGTATGGCATCTAGGATTGTGCTACAAATTAAAGAAATTATTACCACATCATATTTATGAAATACTTAAATCCTACCTACTTAACAAGCAGATATTTCTTGGTGAAACATGGAAACAAGTACACCAATCTACAACCAATACTAGCAGGTGTACCACAAGGAAGCATACTAGGGCCAGTACTATATTTGATGAATACATCTGACTCATCCACAACAAGACTAACAACAACCGCAACATTCGCAGATGATACCGTAATTTTAACATTGCACACTAACCCCAAAATGGCCTCAATGCCCTCCAAGCTTAACAACATCCAGAAGTTACTCAGGTTACAGGTTCAAAGCTAATGCAGACAAGTCCATACATGTTACATTTACTTTAAAAAAGGACAACTTCCCACCAGTAACCCTAAATAGAAAACAACTAAGGGCCGCTTTTACAATTAAAATCAAGGTTAACACTATCTCCGGATTAAATGCGAAAATACGGTTTTACAATGCCTAGTTAAAGCAGGGTTAGGGTTAAGAAGTAGATAATTCGCAGTTATCTTATCCGGTGCTTGGAGCAGCAGATAAATCTCGGTTAACTCGCAGGCAATGCACACAGCAAGCACATGCACCATACCTGTATGTAATTGATTGCAGATCGTTATAAAGCTTATAACGATATGCAATCAATTACATACAGGGGCCGTTAGAGGGCAACAAACTAGTTTCTAAAAAACATGCATTCTGGCATATTTCTAGGTGGAATATTGAAAAGAAGCTCGACGGGGTCAAGGGTCGCATCAATGATTACAAACAAAACTTTCTAACCTTTCCACAAGCAAAACGAAAAATGCCAATTCTATAAACTGCGCAACCGCATGTATCCGCAATGCTGAATACATGCGGAGAAAATCTATCTAAGCGTTTGTAAAAGGAAGCGTGCGTTAACTGAGAGATAAACGATGGGATTAGTTAAAGAGGGTATAAGTTAACCATCATTTATCCGACGATTGTAAAAGCGGCCCTAAATCATTTTAATAGTGCAACATATCTGGGTTTACACCTAGATAGAAGATTAACCTATAAAAAGCACATTTTTACCAAAAGGAATCATCTTGGGATAAAACTAACCAATTTATACTAGATGATTGGCAAGAAATCCCAATTAACACTAAGCAACAAAATTCTGATCTACAAGTGCCCTATATTAAAGAGGAAATACAAAAACTTAGTATCAAATATAGCAAAAGCATAGAGGTACATCCCAACAATGTTGCAGATAAATTGATGCACCCATCAAATGAACCAAGGTGTCTGAAATGCTTCAAACCATCGTACTTATTAACCAGATTTCAATAGTGACAAACTGCAACAGACAGATATTATGTGATGTGAACTACTATAAAAGTGAGAATACAACTCATGGCCTACTAGAATGTATTTTGAGCCAATCAGATGCTAGGAAATGCATAGCAGCATGTGTATCACCGCGATGATAAAAAACAAAAGTGGCGGTGATATTTTATTGTGGTCCTGTCAGAATTTTAAACCTCAAAATGGACATACTAAATTATTGATGCAGTTTCTAACAGTGAAATCAGTGAAATGGTGAAAAATACGATGCCCAGAAACACCGCGAGGAATAAAGAGTCGCAGTGCCGACAGTTTAGGGAGTCTTTGTGCTGCAAGAAACTACAAGACGAATTAAAACATTGCAATATGTGAGTTGTCATCAAGATTATAAAAGGTTATTCGTTATATTCTCTCACTAAATATAACTCGTGGTACGATTAATAACCGATGATATTTAGTCGTTGAAACCGAAGCAGCACATTCAACTCGCGCTAGCGCTCGTTGAATCTGCAGCTCGGTTTCAACTCCAAAATATCATCGGTAATAATCATACCACTTGTTGTATTACGGCTGAATATACTGAAAAGTTTCCAGTGGGAGACTTCTCAAGATAACTATCATCAAACTAAATACTTATTGTCTCCTTGACAGATTGTATAAAAAAGGGGAGTTTATAAAAAAAAAATTGACAAAAATAAAAAATGAATTCCACAATTTACCATTAGCTGGTTTACGCATCTGCACATAGTGCTCGTGCTGTGGTAAAGCATTTAAATGAACAATTTTATGAAAAATGTATTATTTCCATGGCCTACTCACTCACCCACTCAAAGGAAACCGCAGTTGCCCATAAAACGATCAACAGGCCCATAAATTTACGTAAGTAAAATAATTTGTTATTTAAAGTTGTGTGTCATTTGTTTTGTGTTTTTAGTTGGTTTGGATAAAGCGCGCAAACTTTTATAAAGAATAACATGCTTTAAGAAATCATGAATAAAAAAGCTACATACAAATGGACATCTATAGCATGTGAACCCTATCATATAGAAGAATTTGTGAAATTTTGTGAACAATAAGTGTACCATTTTATTATTGTAATAATTTTGTACGTTATTGTAATAATCTTACTGAAATATATTTATTATCATTAATAATAATTAAATAAATAGACACATACTACTGCAATCAACAGCTGACTGCAAGGTCAAACCCAACTAGATTCTTGTTTTATACATATTACAGAAGTGCACTCTATCACTTTAGTGGTGAACTGCAAATCAGACCTTTTTAGAGAAAAGGTTCATAAGGATCACGTTATATAGTCATTGTAATAGTATAAACCATGGTGCAAAGATTACATGGTGGCCTATAACTCCCGCACCAGGGATGCTATGAAAAGTGGTCGACAAGTGTCGCATGCGAGAAGAGTCGATTACAAATGTCGTGCACACAGTATTTTTGAACACCCATCGAGATTTACGATTGAAGGGTCACGCGCATGTCATGTTGTTGTTTGGCAACATGATGCCAATGATGTACTGAAAATATATTATATCTATAGTAATTAAATATTAATAATTTCTGTATTTGTTCTGAATTTATATAATTTCTGATGGGGGTGCGTCTGCTCATTTGAAAAAAGGCTTCCCACACTGTTTTTATGGATATTGCATCTACAAAACGCAGGTCTAATAGGGTTTATTGGGCCTTTTTACTCTTCGCTTTTATTTTTAATCTGAGGAAATTGTGGGTAAGAACATGTGCATTTCGATGCCAGACATATGGCTCCTTTTGGGGACTTAAAATGCATCTCTATTTCACATTCGGTTGGTGAATTTGGATATTTTTCGAATTTGAAAGTCAGCGCGTAAAGAGCCTATAAACAGTAAACATCAACAACTCTGCTTCTCTCTGCAAAGTAAGATTCGAGTTGTGGGCAAACAATGGCAGAATCCAACAAATTTAATACAGTATAAAAAAAAAGACCTTTATTGGCATATTAACCTATTCCAACACTAAGCTAAACTACAACTATTCCTAATCTCTAAACAAATAACTATTCTAACTACCCAAAAACTAAAATCATAAATACAAAAACTCTCTCCTACATTCTTTTTCCCTCACCGTTTCCTGCAGTATGTTTTTTTTTTATACAGTATGTTTTTTTTATCGTGGGCCATAGGATTTTACATGCTAAAACCTAAAAGTTATACCTTGTGTTAATGTATATTTTATTATATAATTTTGAAGCAAATTTTAGTTAGTAATATAAATTATTTTTCTACATGATGCGCTTAATTAGAATAATTTAAACATGTTTTATTCCATTAAAAAGTGCATTTGCTCGGAACCATACGTTCAGGATACGTTGCAGAATAGTTGTATTTCCCTAAAATAAAAATTCCCTAACTTCTTGTAGAAAAATTCTACTATTTCCCTGCTAGACAAACCTCTTATCATTGCCGTTACAAATTCCACCCGTTCTCTAACAGTATAAACAGACATTTTCTAATATAAATTCGTTTGATTACTTTGATTATTTTTGCTCAGTTATTTATATTAAATAATTTCATTTTTTAATGGGATAAAACATGTTTAAGTTATTCTAATGCAGCGCATCATGTAGAAAAATAATTAATTTATTACTAAAATTTCCTTCAAAATTTCATGATAAAATATACATTAACACAAGGTATATTTTTTAGTATGTAAAATCCTATGGCCCATGATAAAAAAAAATTATGGAAGAGAACCCGGGTTTGCGGAATGAAAAATTTTCCAATGAATTTACTTGTAACCCAAAATTTGAGAATTCAATGTAATGCAATGTAAATAACAAAATATGATGACATTATATAAACTTTGATTTGATTAAATGGTTTAATATTGTGACTTTAAAGTTTATAAATTATTATTATTATTATTATTATTACATTTAATTATTATAACAGCTAATTAAGAAAAACGTTTTTCTTCTTCCATAACACCAACTTAGCAATAACATACTGTGTTCATGATAATTTACCACATAATAATAGATGTGATAACAGAAAATCGATAACTAACTGGCTTAACAACAATGTTTTGCTTTGTCATAAAGTTAGGTTCAATAACAGAAAAACTATAACTATACCTCATTTAATAACCAGGCGGACTAAATCAAATTATAGCCGCCAAAATACGTTGTTGTGATTGGCCAATCGGGCGCCGTTTTTACACAGGCCCAAATTGCTTAAAACAGTAATGGCTGTTGTTATGATCAGCTGATCTCTAACCGATCCTTGTGTCCCACCGTTTCCACGCGTTTCGGCTCAGTTTTTGTGTTTTTAGCCAGTTATTTCTACTGTTGATAGTGTAAGAAGATTTTTCTTTAAAAATGAAATCGCTACATTGGATTAAATTTTGATTGCATTAAAGGATAGAGATGACCTGCCAATGACGTCCCGTTAAACATTATATAAATTAATTAATGAGATTGATTTTAAGTAAGTTATTATACGTTTTTAAATAGCAAATTTATTTAATTTAATAAAATTTTATTTCACGATAATCTAGTATTTATATTTCAAACCTTTTACGGAATTATATGTATTTTTTTCTACTCCCACCTCTAAAATGTCATTTATCACATGTTTCCATGACGCTAAGTGATTCTTTAAATACACCTTGACAAACTGTGACTTTGTGCATTTTAGTCATGGGGTGAAGTTAGCTCCAGATCTTTTATCGCTAAAATCAATTGAAACTCAAAATCAAGTTGTCACTTATCAACAATCTGTCAAAATAAAAAATAAATAAATGAAACAAGGAATACTTTCAACTTACTTAAATCAAATAAATAATACAAAACATCAAAGAAATTTAGAAGAATTAATTATTTCCTTTAGCAATTGCCATAATGCCTCTAACGTGACTGTTAATGTATATTTACCTAAGTAGACCAATTTAATAATAATGTACTATTACCGTGTTCATTTAAGATGATAAAATAATTTTAAAATTTTCCTAATTTAGTCGTAGAAAAAGTATAGTATGCAATTCATGTTATAAACTTCTCTAGACACTCGTTATTAAACACTCGCTCCGCTCGTGCCTAATTAACTCGTGACTAAAGTGCCGTTTATAACACTTGTTGCATAATATACTATTAAAATACACCTACTAGTACAATCCACTTTATACGTAAACAAATATATGTACAACTTGAGTTTTTCAATACGCCCCTAAATTCTTAAGAGGGTCTCATACTTACTTTAATTCATATTTTAATATTAGTAGTATATCTACATCATTGAGTATATGATCAAGAAAGAATGCCTAGAATTAATTTATGTGTTGGTATAAATGTTGAATGAATGTTATGGATAAAATAAATTGAAATCATTTTATTTTTACCGCCAAAACATGTCTAGTTACTTTTCTGGTTACTTTTTATAGTGTAAACGTGGCTTTCGCGTTTAGTCCGCCTGGTTATTAAATGAGGTATAGGTGAGTAGCTTTTAAAATTATAAACATGATGGTCATGACATTATGTCACTTTAAAAGTGTTAATCTTTACAATTACTCTTGTAGCAAACCAAACTATTCAACTTATAATAAACCATAACTTTTCCTGTTCCTTATTATTATTTCATTTGATAAATTATCTGCTCAAATATACCGCGAGGTTGGATGAATTATCAAAAAAGCATTTTTTTCGTCCCTGTTACTTTTAGTAATTCATCTCGACATAACATTTGTTGTCAACTGATTATTAAACTCGAGCTGACGCTCTCGGTTACTAAAAACAAATGTTATTGTCTCGTTAAATTACTAGGTAGCAAGATACTCAAAAAAACTATTTTTTGATAATTAACCTCAATCTAGGTACATTACTAGGGATAAGTAAATTCGTCATTGCAAACAGTGATATATACTAAAATTCATGAGTATTACGTAACTTACTTATAACTAACCATGGCATTTTGTTAATCTTGTGGTTTTTTAAGGTTACTTGTTTTAAAATTAGTTTTCAGATCTGATCATCACTATTAATAATACATTTCAGATTAATTATCTAGCTGTTTTATTTAAATTCCAGGGATTTCCATGCCAAAATTCTCATTCTTAGAGACCACTGAACTTCTGTTATAAGGGCTGCCAACTATTTTCGACTTTTTGATCTCACAGTACAGAAAACAATGATTTGCATTTTGAGCGTTTATTACAATTCAATCATAAATTTAAGATTGTTTTATTTAAACCTCCTCTATTTCCATGCCAAAATTCCTATTCTTGGTGATGCCACTGAATTTCTCCTAGTTACCTAATTTTTCAATGATTGCCAACTATTTGCTACTTTTTGATAGCACAACTGGGATCCAGACATAATCCCGACAGCCGATATCCCAACAAGGCAGAATCCCGACAATGATTATGATTAGGTTAGGATTATAATAAGATTTTACAATTTTAAATCTATTAATTAGTAATATGTACTACAGTTAAAAATGACATTTAATGCGCCATTGGTGACTCAAATTTAATGGTGACGCCGGTCTCAAGCACTGCGGTTTTCAACTGAAGATTTTTCAAAACGTGTTTCTAATAGTTCATGTTTTTTTTTTTTAATTTATGATCTTTGTCAATAAAACAAAGATATTTAATCAATTTAAACTTTGCAATGTGGCAAATACTCGAAATTGCAACAAAAAACAAAAACTGAGAATAAAGTTAATTGATATTATTAAGTATAATCCAGAATTAATGATTTGTTGGGATTTAGGCTTGTCTGGATTTCAACCCAGACCAAGCACAACTAGTGTGACACAAGTTTTGGGTTTGAAGGAACCCTAAACTAGATAGTGTTGCGATTATGTTTAGTTTGTTGGGTATTCTAATTAGAACTATTGGAATTGAATTGAGTTTACCTTCATCCCGGGAGAGGAGAGATTCTTCTGGAGATGACGGACTGGCAGCTATCTTCCCATCATCATACACGATTTCCGTGTGTCTTGTATCTCGCAACCGGCAGAAATAATCAGCAGCGTAGTTGATGACGTCCCCAGGTTGTTCCAGTAAATAACTAATTGTGAACTCTAGCAGAACCTCACGTAAGTCGTCCGGCACTTGGATGCGTTGTCCCTGACTGCGGCTCATTTTTAAATTAAACAAGAATTTACTTTTCGAATGAGTTTTTTGGTTAGGAAACTGAGGTGGTTGTGTCGTTGGAATTTGAATATTTGCGAGTGTATGAAAAGCACCAGAGATTTATAAGAGCACAGCCGATTTCATTTAAAATAGTTAGTGGTGGGTTAAATTTAGTTGAACTCTTAGCATTACTGCACAAGCCGAAACGTCAGAAAACGGAAAAACAGCTTTCAACTTTTCCAAGGGTAGTGCGATTCCCCTAGTGCGGACGTTGAATCGGGTCCGTGTTTCTACTGGTGGAAATTGTTACGATGGGATTTTCCAGGCGAGCCCTCGCCTAAAATGGTGGAGAGGATTGTCCCGTTCCCGTTTCCAACGCCGCCGCCGTTTTCCGCGCACACACTCCCCGTTTCACAAACGCGAACGCGTCTTATTTCGTCGTCGGATCCTACTGCATTTTCGCGTCTCGTGTGTCTTTTTTTCGCGACAAGGCAACACTCGGCCGAGGTAATCAATGATTAATGATCGGATGTCACTTATCACGCAGACACACAGGTGGAACTAGCGGTGAACGCAAAAACTAACCCAAATCATCAGCACCTGCCTACCAGAATAACGCGGCGTTGCCACTTTTAGGCACTCATCTAAAGACTAATTTTCAATAATTCACGCTCAAATTGTTTTACTTTGATCTATTAGTTACAATGAAGAGGGTGGTTGCGACCGTTACTACGTGGTAATTCATATTAAAAAGGATTGAAAATTTCACGATGCGTTAACCACAAATAATTATTGTAAAAAAAGATTATATAACGTGAGAAGCAGCGGCGGCAACTCGTGGAAGTTCGGCGAAAAAGCTAGGGTCCGTTCACGAATGACGCTCCGACTAAAAAGATTGCGCTCTAGTTACTCCATCCGTCGTTCAGGAACAGTTGGATCGCGCTCCGATCATTTAGCCGGTTGCGTTCAGAAATAGGTAGAGTAAATGACTGGGGCGCACTCTCTTTTACCCACTCTGGATAGGGTACAAGTGGTCAATTATTAGTTTGATGTTATGGCCGTCGGATTTTTATGGCAACGGCAACGAGAGATATTTATACATAAAATGTATAAAGCTGCTACCTTTGACTCGCGTTTCTACTTGTGATTGCTACTTTTTAATATCAGTGATTTCAAACTGTGACTGTGATCGCGGTTATTGAACATCGTAATTAATTATAGTTATTATATATTACGTAAGAAACCGGCACAAGAAATTCGCCCAAAAATATGACGAGGATTTTGAAAATCGCATCCCCCGAAACTCACCCTTAAAATGGGGGGGGGGGGGGTTAAACCTCACTACTTATAGGGGTCTTATTCGGTAAAATTGTGTTAGTTTTTGCGCGCAGAACCCCACCAACGGGAGGGATTTTTCAAACGCAGATTTTCGATTTTTGCACGTTTCCAAAAAAAAAATAACTCCTTCGTAACCGCCGGAGCTGGACGATCCCGGTATGTCTTAAAACCACTTTAAAGCCACTTTTTTTGAATTTATGATTTTTTAAAACCGGGTAAAAATTTTTTTTTTCTTCTTTTAAGGACGCATTTTTTTCTTTTCAAGTCGAAAAGCTGAGACTTTCAGGGTTGACAGGAGCAATGACTGGTTTTCATTGGGATTTTTTTCAAAATTTTTGGAACCACCCCTAGCACCATTTGCATCCCCTGGATTCGTTTTTCTTCTTTTAAGGACGAATTTCTTTCTTTTAAAGTCGAAAAGGTGAAACTTTCAGGGATGGCAGAAGATATTTTTTCAAAATTTTTGGAACCACTTAAATCACGAACCCTGGGTTCATTTTCCTTCTTTTAAGTTTTTTTTTTCAAGTAGGAAAGCCGAAATTTTCAGTGATCGCAGAGGATATAACTGGCGTAAAAAAAATAAAAGAAATAAAAATAAAAATAAAAATTTAAAACATTTAAAATAAAAAATGTAAAATAAAAAATTTAAAATTAAAAATTAAAAATTAAAAATTAAAAATTAAAAATTAAAAATTAAAAATTAAAAATTAAAAATTAAAAATTAAAAATTAAAAATTAAAAATTAAAAATTAAAAATTAAAAATTAAAAATTAAAAATTAAAAATTAAAAATTAAAAATTAAAAATTAAAAATTAAAAATTAAAAATTAAAAATTAAAAATTAAAAATTATTTAATTGTGGTAAAAAACATAGTAAGTGTTTTATTCAGTGTTTCTATTATTATTATTATTATTACCAAATTTGATACAAAAAACTGAGACTTCAATGTTATTTGCAAATCATTTGAATCCAAAAATTTCCTAGTTTGCACAAAATTCCTTTGGAGTTACATGATCACATTTGCCACGCCGCACAGTGGGGCCGATTACATCAAAAACTGGCAAAAATTATTTTCGTTGATTTAGTTGTTGGATATGACAAATGACATTCATTTTAATAAAAATTAATAATTTATTGATACTGGGAGTTAAAAAAACGCCAAGTTTAAGCATTTTAATTTTGTAATTGCAATATTTTTGACAGTTATCATACCTATGTAAAATCAATATACATTAAATAACAAGCACAATTTGTGAAACTAGTTTAAAACAAGAACAAAAAATCATAAAAATAAATACATCATACTAATAAATATATCTATAATGAGAAATCATCACTGTCACTGTCTTGAACGTCAGAGCTAGTAGTATCAATATTTGGAGGTTGTAATAACTGTAGAACGTGTTTGTCTAACTGACTTGCTTTAATTTTTATTTGTCGCATCCTTGAAATTAAGGGATCTGAAGACATTAATAAAGAGTGAATTATATCTTCGTTGGTTTTTTTCACGAGAACACTTGTGGGAATGGTCTTCTCTATATTTTTTAAAGACTTTGTTACTTGCTTCTAGCGCTTCTTTATTAAGCTGTCCTATTGGAAGGCCTTTTCAATTATAATTGGTCCGTGAATGAGGACTTTGTGGACAGTAGGAGGCATCGGATACCAAGGGAACTTGTTTACAAAAATCTTTGCAGTTTCTAATGTATATATTTTGAAAGCCTACATTAATATTATAACCACTAGCCATTGTAGTCAAAATTATAGTAAGGCGTTTGATAATATTTACATCTATTCCGATAATATTCGCTGTCCGAATTATGGAAGAAACGCCTGGCTGTATTCCCATCATTACTACTACCACATTCAGGTTTGGGCTTATCTACTATAAGTCCCCGTTCTGATTTGAATCTTTGAGTTGTTTTTAATCTTGTCATTTTTTGAACATATGCGTATAAATACATCTAATATCATTTTTTGGCGAAGGCGATTGCAGTAGTACATCCAATAATGTTTTTTTGGTAAGAATAATATTCTCATCTAACGATCTTGTAATAAACGCAAGCGTTAAGAATATATATTTGGAGATAATTAATACATTAGAAACAACCTTACTTGTTGCAGAAAGCATTAAATAAATTCAATTGATTATGTTCGTGTATTCATCGAATGATATTGGAATATATTTAAATTATTATCTTAAGATGGCAGTTAAAAGCGGTAAATGTTTTTGCAGTTTATAATAGCCGAGGTATTGGGCTAAAAGGTTTTGCAAAGGATTTTGCCCGACAATTCCGGAAACGTCACTTATTGTCTAGTTGAGTGCAGATTTACTAGTATTTGTTCGATGTTGTTTTTGCGCATGTAATAAAAATATAAAACATACTGTTACATTTCAAATCTGCTGGCCAAAGGATAGTATTATGTCGTACATATCTCCAGGTTGCGAATCCATTTTTTAAACTACTTCGAACTTTGTCTCTTACAAATTATACTTTTAATTCGTCGACGCGTTGTAGAACTGAGTATCGGACATTACTCAACTGAACACTGTGCTAGTTATAAGGGTAGCAATCTCACCACCTAAAAACTTACGGTTTATTGCGGGCAGGTACCCTGAGCTTATGACACGTAGGTTATAAATGTAAAATAGTAGATTTTAATATTTTGGGTTTTTTCCAACTTTTGATACAATCGGCCCCACTGTGCGCCGATTAATAATGTAATGTTCTTTGGAAATCAATAAAACTGTGATGATGTTACATCACGGGCAATTGCACCAAATTTCCTCGGCAGAAAGAACATCGCAGAATTTGGCACGAAAATTGAGAACTTAATGTTCAATGCGTGAGAGTGTGATACTTTTAAAAGAAAATCTAACTTCGACTTAAATTACGTCGGAGGAACATCACCAAATTTAGCAAGTAGAATTGTATGTTCTTTGAAAATCAATCAAAATTCAAAAATATGTCTCAACTAGTTATCGATTGATTATGATTTTACATCAAAAGGTAACTTTAAGGGAGATTGCTAGAAATTCCCTCGGTGGAACATCTCCAAATTTGGCACACAGACTAAAAAATGGTGAAGTGGCCATCATGTTACTTTCTCCGACTTGATGGTATCATAGCCATTTATATTTACGTTTTCATGGTTTATTTTTAATTGAAATCATATTTTAAATGTACATCGAGCGTTGTGTAAACTCGGATGAAATTATGAAAGATCGAAAAATTATACTTCAAATTCAAAAACTCAGTTTACTCAAAAACTAAAGGGATTTCGAAAAAAACTTATTCTTTATAAGTTGTTCTACAATTATTATTCATTTAAATTTGCTGTAACTATTATCGTTTTATAATTATAAACCAAAAATTAAAAAAATAATAATAATTTTTTTCTGGAATAAAAATGATTTTATAAAAAATGTTTTCAAGCAAAAGATGTTCATTTTTTTGTTGTCTTCAAAGTTTGTTTAAATGTTTTTGTGATATTCTTCATATTTAAGAAAATATTGGCAAAAAACAAGAAACAGTTAAGGTAAACGCCCACTTCCGGTGTACAAAATTTTACCAAAAGCTTTTCAATCTTCAGATTATCAAAATCAAATTATCATATCAATTGCTTTATTAGTTTTTGAGATACAGCGCGCACAGCCACACACACACAACACACACACACACACACACACACACACACACACACACACACACACACACACACACACACACACACACACACACACACACACACACACACACACACACACACACACACACACACACACACACACACACACACACACACACACACACACACACACACACACACGCACACACACACACACACACACACACACACACACACACACACACACACACACATACACGTCCCGCAATGCTTGTGGCAACCCATGAAATATCCTCAATTGTGGCGCTTTCGTTTAGATGCTGCCCTTTCGCTGCGCTTTTCCACGCTATTTCTGAATATGTGATTCATTTTGTTTTACCCTCCATATAAACAAAGTTATTGCAAAAAAACAATTGTGGCAACCGTGCCACAAGTATTGGGAAACGTGAAGTGTGTATCCAGGGTGCCACAAGTGTGGGGAAACATACCGTGTGTAAGAATGGGTTGCCACAAGTATTGCATAACCTACCAGTGTGTGAAAAGCAACGTTGCCGCTGCCAGCAACCTACAATAATTCATTGCATTCTACCTTTTGAACATCTTTTACCCTTAAATGCATGGTTATTTAACTAAAATTTGTTTTTATATTATCGATGTACATATTCAGAAAATAATTTATGACAAGCATTCAAAGAATTACTTCATTTTGTGAGTAGGGAATTTGCACAACGACAGCGAACCAGCAGTTCGCAACGCTACGAAATAAAAATAAAGGCACTTTTAATGCGTGTATCATTCACAATTTTTTCTATCGTAATAATAGTTATTTTTGTACGTGCGCAAAATTTGTGTTTTTATTGTTTCGCATGAGAATGTCATTCGAATGCGCCAATAATCATCAAACACGAAATACAAACAATATTTTTGTTAAAATTAGAATACTATACCTAAATATTGAGAATTTAGCGATGCGTCAATACACTTTTTTTCTGACGATTGTAGAAAATAATATTTGTACTTTTGTGATTTATTTTCAATTTAAATAATAAAATTTTACTTTATAATAATATGCTGACATAGTTTCATTGGTTCAAAACTTCGGATATAAAATGTTGTAAATCTTCTGAATCAATTCTAATGAATAGTTTTAATTAAAATAAGACACTAATATATAAAATTCGAAATTTTTGGTATTTAACTCTGATTTTGCATCAAAACCAATGAGTGTTCAGAAATACTCCAGAAATAAGTGTCATATTTTCGATTTTTTTTTAGTTTAGTGGTCATCCAAAAACCAGTTGCACTTTTGGTTTTACCGGAAATTACATCAATTAATTTTTAGTAAATTTATAAAGTTTATGTGAGAGACATTTTCAGGACATTTTTCATTTGATTTTTTTATTTGAATGGCAAAATATTGTTAGTTTCAAAAAACAACCGACCTTGTTGTGTATTTTTTAGATAGAGCATTTGTAACTACGATGCAATACTATTTTTTCTAGGGTCGCCTAAGGCATTTTTCAAGTAAATTTGATGAAAAATAAGTGGTAGCGTGTCTAAAATATATCGCATAATTTTATAATTAATTTTTTTAAATTAAATTTACCAGATTCAAAAATGCATTGAACTAAAGTTGAATACTTTGTTGCTATAACAATACACTTTTTTACTCTTTATAGATTTTTCTCTGATCCCATTTTTTTAAATTGTATTATTAGAAATTTTTTGAGTCATTTCGTTTAAAAAATAAAACAAACAATGCGTTGCCACAGCAACAAAATAATAAGTGGCAACAAATATCCAACATCATCACTAAATGCATTATTAAATTCCAAAGAACTTGTAAACAAAGATTTTAATATATAATTCATAAAATATTTTATTGGGAACGACATTTAATCGATGAAAATGATATTTTCTCATACCAGATTTACATCCCTTCCTTGCTATCAGTTCAGTGATTTTTTAATTAAATTACTTTACATAAATGGATATTTTACTGTTAATGTGTAAATGTTTTTATGTGCTATTGTGTGTTAGTTTGGACCGGATATTGGGATGTGACGCATACATTCCACGAATTCGTTTTAAAATTTAAAGGGCGGTCGAAAACAGGTAGTTAACTTGGGGGTGACGAATGCTAACATCTGCGAAAGATAAAAACATTTGAGGCATGGCATCCACTTCTATACACATTTAAAAATAGATTTTTACTATTGCTATTTAAATTAATAACTTTCTTTAAGTTTTTTGCGGTTTCAAACTGAATTTCATTGGCCATTGTAACGCATGGTAGAGAAATAAATCTTCGATTTTTTATTACGTCCATTTTCTCAATAATACTTTATTCATACATTTCTTGTAAATATTAATATAGAAATAAATACCAATCAATAATAATAACTTACGACAAAAAATAAGTTTTTCGAACAATTTTAAACTGAATATAACATTTACTAAATTATAAATTGGTGGTCAAACAATAGCCTAAATTATACTATTTCAAGTAACGTTTGATTTTGTAAACTTATTTTTGCCTGAGCTATAAATCTTTGAGATAATTTGTTGAGCTAAATTGCCGGAAATAAACAATGAATACCAATATAATATTTAATCAAATTTGTATTGGTTTTGATTTTCAAAAGTAAAGTGATTTTTCTTGGAATAATTAATAATGCACAAATTACGGTATTAAACCTGTACCTGTACTAATATTAGTTGCATCCTCTTGTGCCGTAATAGAGAAAAGTTAGACAGAAAAAGATTCAATGGAAATTAATCACAATTTTTTTTTTTAATTTTAAAATTTAATTTGATGAAAATGATTGATTCATTACTTTTAGAATAATTTGCCCAATATTATAAACATAGTAAGACATCTGATATCCTATTATTTGAGAATAATTTTTATATGTGTGTTATTTCTTTTCGAATCAGTGACCTGTTTAGTACAAAGGGTGTAATTATAATAAGCCGTGCATGTCGAAACTGGTTGATCGAACACAAGATGAAAATGAAATAATTAAGAAATAGAATAATTTTCCTCATCATGGGTGTATTAATTCTCAGTAATATTATTGAAAAAAATTACTTAATTTTTTTTTGTTTTTCGTTGTTTCTTTATATCTTAGTTAATTGAGGAGGTATTTAAGAATGGCAAAGACGTTCGTATCATAAATTTCTTATTTCTTATTTCTTATAGATGCTATATTTATTTTTTACCACATTCAATTTAATTTTTATTATATTTATATATATAACACTTTTTTTAATAATAATAATATTCAAAAGACAAAATGATTTTGAAAGATCGACGGCGTGTAAAGTGATTTGAATTTTTGTAGAATTTTTTTCTTGCGATTCACATTATTTTTTTAATTTTTTGCGCTCGAAAGTTTGACATTGAAGAAACTTCATTTTCAGAAATTCATAACGACTGAAAATTGCTGCACATTCAAAAACCAAAATTATTATTGAAAGATAGACGCCTTGTGAAGTAAACTGAATTTTTGGTAGGATTTTATCCTTCTGTTTTATATTATTTTTTAATTTTTGCATTCCAGTGTGCGTCATTGAAAAAAATACATTTTAAAAAATTCATAACTTGACTGAAAATTGCTGCACATTTAAAAGCCAAAATTATTTTAGTTTTTAAATGTACTTAAAACATATAATAAATATCAATTTTGTTATCAAGTAATAAATATTATTACTTTGAAATATGTGCTACGTGTGTAAAAATAAGAAAATCCTCGAACACGTCTGTTTTTAATTTTAAAAATAAATATAGTGTTGGACAAATAAAATATATGTAATAATTACTAAAATTTATATATACATAATCTCTATTAACAGCCTTTTGACATGATTACATTATTTACATATTTTTTAAATAAACAAGACTGTCACATGGGCTATTGACCTAAGGTCTTTCGGCCCTAGAATGCGTATATACTTGAATTAGATTAATTTATTGTATATTGGTTTGAATCGGACTTTTCGGAGCTACTGAACATAAATATAAATTCATTGAGCCATGTTACATTTAAAAGTAAAAGTTGAATTTGATAATTGCCGTTTAGATTGAAAAAGTACGTGTAATATAAATTAAATATGAGTTAGTTTTATTCAGCGTATGTTAGTTTGGAACGGATTTTGAGTTGTGTAGCATTCATTTAAACGAATTCCTTTTAAAATTTAAAGGGAAGGTCGAACGCAGGTACTAGGGATGAAGAATGGGAACATCTGGCAACATAAAAGCCAAGGTTGCCAGCCCTATAAATTTTCATAGTTACTTACATAATAAACAATTGGGCCGTTGAATGTTTACATCAAGGTTATCATTTTTTTTTTTGAAATTAGATCGTCTGTAACTTTAAAAAATGGCTACTTATTTTTTTTCTATTACTTCGGATTTTTATAGACCTGTTGTTTCCCTTTATACGAAAGCATAACAATTATACTGTGTTATTAAACAAACACTGGCACTGTTTCAATGTACTTAACTAAAATTATTTCAAGCACCAGTGCAAAATGTAATTTTATTAATACATTATGCACTTAAATTATTTCAAAGTTATTTCTCTATTAATTCTGCCAATAAAATCGCTGTATTTGTTTTTCTCTTCTAAATAATAACGGTTATATGGAATAAACTTGTAATACTTTGGTTTTCATTTAATTCTTATATATAGTGCACGCAGTACAGTATGGAATAAATTCAGTAAAATCAAAATAAAATATTTTTGGAAAAAATCCTCATGTCAATTTTCTTTGATAAAAATACACATTTTTCCATGAAAGTCGATTTTCAGCCATCATTTATTTTTGTGTAAAGACGTCATCGATTTTTTTTTTTAATAACAACTCATTCATTGCCCGAATTTTCCGGGCTAAACCTGCGCATTTCATCTCTTATGCAATGTTCAAGTTCAGCTAAATTTTGTGGTCTGTTAAAAATATTAAAGATGTTCTAGAAAGGCTTGTAATTATTCATTTTTTCCTCCTTTTATTCTGCAAATATTATAACCGTTAGTGGGTGAATGGCTTATAAGCCAAATCCAATAAAAAAAAGAAGGGCTTGCGAATTGTCTAGAAATCGATGGATTTCCATCAACCCTAATTTCATGAAATAAATATTCATTACTGTAGTATTGTATACATTTTTATCTGGATGTTTGTTATTAAATATTTCATCTGCTTCCCGATACGTTTTATAATCTTCAATCACAATTAATACAATTTCTATTTTTTCTCCAAACTCAATGTCACCGGAATTACTATTCATTTATAATTTTCAAATATCTGACGTTCAATGACAGACCTCTCACTGTCATTGCAACATTTGAAATATCAATGTGCATGTACCACTGTAGAGAAAAAGAAAAATTACAAAATCTTATTTTTATCACTGGGCAGACATGACTGTATGTTTAAACCCAATTTTAAATTCTAAATAACTTTTTTTTATAACAGTTCTTGATATTGTCAATAATAAAGGTACTTTATTCTGGAACAAAATTCATATTTTCACACAAACTCCGTATATTACTGAAAAATTTGACATCTGATGATTGCATTCTAGGTTTTGGACCATGCAGAACTTTTTATAAAGAATAACTTTTTTCCCTAAAAGTAACTTTCAAAGGGGATAGTTGAGAAGCTGCAAACAAACATTGCATACATTGCAATGCAGAAAAAATATTAAATATATTGATTGTATTTTTAATTGCGGACTTTTAAAGTTTTCATCTTAAGTTTTAAGTGGTACTATATTAAAATTTAATTATTTAACTATTGATATGTTAACTTTGATAACCGAAACAAGAGAACAAGAAATTGTAATTAATGTCAATGTCATTTTACTAAAAATTAAGCTAAAACCTATGGATTACAATCTATTGTCTGTTATAATAATGTTCTAATTATAAGAACAATTAGTTCGCTGAAAAGAGATAAAATTTTAATATGGATTTTAAGCAAATATTTTCATTAAAACGTAAGTTAAAATATGGTCCAAAAGTTAATTGGCAAAATATTAACGGCTATGGTGATACAATACACGGCATATTATAACATACCCCCGAAAGCAGAATCTATTAATAATATATCATCTAAACCTATAATTTAACTAAATTACAAAAAAAAACATTTAATAGTAAAATATGTAAATTTAGAAAAACAAATTGAAATTGTATTAAATTATTATTAAAATATTTGATAGGATTAAAATTATTTACCATTTTGTGCCAGTTATTAAATTGAAATCACATAAATTCAATGGACAATTGACTCTTAGCTCGATTCATACTAGATGATATTTATAATAATCATAATACTGATAAAAAATTGGTGGTCAATTTTCTATGTTTTAAAATGTTCAAAAATGTTTAATAAAGAATATCTGAATATTATTTTATATTATGTTCTTAGTATTATTTGAGATATTTTTTACTCTTCGCCTTGTCATTGACAAAAATAGTTTTAATAAAATGTAAATTTAACCTATTCATAAACAAATTAAATTTGGAATTTGGAATTTTACCATCTTTTGAAAACAATTGAAATCCTGGCAGTCATACCAGAGAGACGGTAAAGGCATGGAAATGCACACTTGTGGCTGATTTCCTCACTGAAGACGAGATTGCGTTAATGCACTAAATCCTATTCGTTTAAAATTTATGAAGCATTTTTTGAAACGTATACAATTGTGCATTTGTCCCTGAAGATGTTAAATAGAATTATAATACGACCGAATAACTATAAATAAGAGCCTCAAATTCAATTTAATAAACTTATAGGAAAGTAAACAAAAAATAAACTAAGCTAACAAAAATTATAAAAATATATTATATGTATGATCAATTGCTGAATGTCTAACAATTAAATATTTTTAAAATTATTTTATATTATCTTTACTTTATTCAGTAATTAAGAAGAAATAATTATTGTTAATTATTAAATTAATTATTTATTTAACCAATATAATTACTTATTATTATTATAACAGATTAAAATATGATATGTATGCAACTAGAAAAACAATTCATAAGAGCAGAAATGATTTCTAGGATATTATCCGGCTCCAACCCAAATATATATGCGCCGAAGAAACTCTCAGTATCAAATTACTGGCAACGTAGCATTTTTTTGTAGAGGGCGCTACCAACTAAACACTACTGAAGTTGCCACAAATATGAGTGTGTGTACCACATGCAAGATCCTGAATAGTGGCGTCTTTTACACATTTTTAAAAAAAGTTGCATAACTTGTGTAAAAGGTACTTTTCGTAAATACTATGATAATGAATAAATGTATTTTCTTGATCATAATATTCAGTGTAAATATCGTTAGTCTAAGTTAACAAGAAACGGAGAAA
Source organism: Ocypus olens (assembly GCA_910593695.2). Lineage (NCBI taxonomy): Eukaryota > Metazoa > Arthropoda > Insecta > Coleoptera > Staphylinidae > Ocypus > Ocypus olens. The sequence continues at coordinate 28,955,692 of OU343059.1, forward strand.
TCACCAGAGAAAATTGTGGCACAGTGTGTAAGTTGCCACAATTCCGTGCGTCCGCCACAGTTCAGGATGAGGCACACACAAGTTGCCACAAGTATAGAGGAACATACACACACACACACACACAGACTCACACACATACGCACACATGCAGACACAATTTTTTTTCCAGAAATTGTTGAAATCTGGTATCTAGGGACCCCAAAACGGATATTTCCGTAAAAAAAAAAATTTACAAAAAAAATCACGATCACAATACTTTCTCGTACTTCGTAACGGAGAAAGTAAAAAAATCATTTATAAGAAATCGTTTGATTTTTACAAAATTTCAACTTCAGAAAAATTGTTTAATCAAAAAGGAACTATGAAAGAAAGCTGAATTAAAAAATCTGATCCATAATGAAACAGTTAAATAAAAAAAATCTATTAGAAACCAGTTGAATTTTTCAAAATTTCACTAAGAGAAAATAGTATATTAAAACATGAGTTCAATAAGCGCGATTTTTTCGTTTAGAACTTCTAATGGACAAGTGCGGAAGAAGGCCTTATGAACGACTTTTTTACAGTATTTTTTCTATTTTGCCCCTTTTATTCCATTTCTAAATTTAAAAAATCGCCCATACATATTTAGAAAATTGTATGGTGGTTGGTAACACTGATAATTGACATTTCAATTTGAAATTAGTTTGCGATTTCTACACATCACATAACCTCAAAACTATCTCGCCGAAAATTTAGCACAGGTTGACGGCTCTGAATTTCAACAGGGCCAACCTTAAAAAATTAAATTATTAAAGCACTTGGCGAGCCATCAATGATCCCAAATGAGTGCGTTAATGACTGCTTTTTAGACGCAAAATAGAAAAAGTTGTATTAAATAAAATATCTATAAAGTTGAATTTGAGAAATCCCATCAATAAAAAAACGGTTAAATAAAAAAAAAACGTGTATTAGAAATTTTTCAAAATTCCATCTCGACATTAATTACCTAAATAGATAATCTATAACAGAAAGTTGAGTTTAGAAACAGTTGAATTAAAAAAAAATATCTACAAATGAAAATTGAATCCAAAAAATGTCTTCTATAAAAAAAAAACGGGCGAAAGTTTACTTGAACATTTCGAAGGGTTTGGATGGAAATTGCTCAAAATGCAGCCATAATCCTCTCCTTCATGTTTTGCACTGTTGTTGGAGCTCCAGAAAATACTTTCTCCTTGACTAGTCCCTAGAGGAAAAAGTCAAGGGGAGTAAGATCCGGGGATCTTGCACCCCCACCTTTGATGCCAATGCCGAATGCATGAATTACAGCCTAGATTTATCTGAGATTTCAAACAAAATTCGTAAAATACTCTTAAAAAAGCATTTTCAAAAGATATGTTTCCTACAAAAAGTTTGTATTTTTTCCCGCAGAATACGGCCCCGTAATAAAAAAGGGGTTTCTGTTTGAAAAATCAAAGTTGACCTTCGTTTGACCTTGAAAATTACTACCAAGGTCATTTTCAAGGTCACCAGAATATGTCCCACTCCAAACTGTACAACTTCTATCTAAAACATTTTTTGCCATGTTGCTTAGGTTAAATGGGACACCCTGTATAAAAAACGTTCTAATTAAAAAAAATATAAACTTAAAAAAAATAATGTAATACAAATTAATTTAAAAAAATCTACGAATCAAGTCGATTTAAAAGGCACTATTCTCAGTTAAAAAAAATTTAAGCCATAAGAAAATATTTACTTAAAAAAAATTCATCAATAGAGAAAAATGTATCCATGAGCCAAATTTGAATTAAAAAAATTATTAAAAAGCTAACTTGAATTAAAGAAATCTAATCAGCAAAGTAAAAGTTGAATTAAAAAAAAAAATTTATCCATAAAAAAATGACAAACGTTTTTCGAATACAATAAGATCAATTGTTTAACGGGATGTCAAAAAAGCTTAATTACTGATGGATTTTGAAATTTTAAAGCTATTTTGGTAACTAATTCGAGCGGAAATATTTTTTTAATTAAATGTTCTTTTCTTCAGTTCAAGTTTTTTTTTTATTTCCAGCTGAGATTGGTCAATTTTTTAAAGAGGATGTCAAAAATAGTTTTATTCCGGATGAATTTTGAAATTTATAAGCCAATTCTGCTAAAGATTAGTTTTTACAATTTTTGTAATGTTCCTTTATGTAGTTAAGGTTTTTTGTTTCTAGGACTGAAAAATTAATTGTTTTAAAATAGTTTATTTTGCATGGATTTTGCAAGTTTGAAAGTAATTCTAGCGGAGATGGATTCTATAATATTTGAAATTCCTGAATGCAGATTTCTATTCTCAAGTTTCGATTCTGTTTCTGGCTGTGATACAAGGGCGTTTCCAGCCAATTAGTCTAGGGTAATTAAAAAAATGGTGATGTGGCCATCATGTTACTTTCTCCGACTTGATGGTATCATAGCCATTTATATTTACGTTTTCATAGTATATTTTCAATTGAAATCATATTTTAAATGTACATCGAGCGTTGTGTAAACTCGGATGAAACTGACGTTTAAAACGTCAAAATTATGAAAGATGGAAAAATTATACTTTAAATTCAAAAACTCAGTTTACTCAAAAACTAAAGGGATTTCGAAAAAAAAATTATTTATTATAAGTTGTTCATTTTAGCATTCTCTACAATTATTATTAACATAAATTTTCTGTAACTATTATCGTTTTATAATTATAAACTAAAAATTAAAAAAATAATAATAAATTTTTTTCTCAAATAAAAATGATTTTATGAAAAATATTTTCAAGCAAAAGATGTTCATTTCTTTGTTGTCTTCAAAGTTTGTTTAAATGTTTTTGTGATATTTTTCATATTTAAGAAAATATTGGCAAAAAACAAAAAACAGTTAAGGTAAACGCCCACTTCCGGTGTACGAAATTTTACCAAAAGCTTTTCAGTTCTTCAGATTATCAAATAAGACGGATGTTCAAAGTTTCATATCAATTGCTTTATTAGTTTTTGAGATACAGCGCACACAGACAGACACACACACACACACACAGGCACACACACACACACACACAGATACACACACACACACACACACACACACACACACAGACACAAAAAAAAAATTTCCAGAAATTGTTGAGATAGCATCTAGGGACCCCAAAACGGATATTTCCGCAAAAAAAAATTGAAAAAAAAATCACGATCACAATACTTTCTCGTACTTCGTAACGGAGAAAGTAAAAATGATCTTTGGAAATAAATGAAAATAAAAAACACACCCTTCCCTAGTTTCCGGATATTTTGACTTAACTGTGAAAGTGTGATGACTTCACATCAAAAATTAAAAGTAGAAACGCCAAAGAGGCGAAATCTATTGTACTAAACCCAATCTTTATAATATGTATATTCCAATAGTAATTTCAATTTCCCCATCAGCAACTAACTGAGCTGATGAGACCTGAAAGGTCGAAACAGGTCCATGGCTGTTGTGATGGGGAAACAATACTTAACTTCGAGGGCGTTTGCAAGAAATTCTCTCTTTAGAACATAGCCGATTTAGGCACGCAAATTGAAAATTTAATGTTCTTTGATAATCCAGAAATACGCCCTTTTCTTGTTTTCGAGTTATTTTGATTCAATAGTGAGTATGATGCTTTTAAATCAAAAACTAACTTCGCGTGCGATTTCTTGAAATTACCACTGTAGAATATCACCAAATCTGGCACGAAAATTGAGAATTGTTCTTTGAAAACCAATAAAAATTCAAAAATATGCCTTGCCTAGTTTTTCAGTTATTTTAACTGAATCGCGAAAATAATGATTTTACATCATCAAACATAGACTTTAATCGCGATTGCACAAAATTTCCTAGGTGGAACATCATCGAATTTGGCACGCGGATTGAGAATATTAAGTTCTTTGAAAATTAATCAAAATCCAGAAATACGCCTTTTCTAGTTTTCGAGTTATCTTGATTTAATCGCGAAAGTGATGATTTTACATAAGAAAAGTAACTTCAAGGACGATTACTCGAAATTCCCTCGAAATTTGACACGCAGGTTAAAAATTAATGTTCTCTAGAATTAAAAAAAATTAACAACCTTCCCTATATAGTTTTCGACTTAATCGTGAAAGTGTAATGATTTTACATCAAAAATTAATTTCGAATGCGATGAATCGAAATTACCTCATTGGAACATCACAAAATTTGACACACAGATTAAGAATTGAATGTTCGTTGAAAAATCTATATAAATCCAAAAATACGTCTCTAGGTTTTTGAGTAATTTTGACTTATTGTGAAAGTGTGATAATTTAATATCAAAAATTAACTTTAAGGGTGATTGCTCAAAATTCCCACGGTGGAACATCTTCAAAGGCACGCAGATTTAGTATTGAATATTCCCCATAAAAAATAAAAAGGAACATTCTCTAGTTTTCAATAAACATTTAAAAAAATGTTCGATGTCTTTGAAATGATTGTTAAATCTTTTTATTTTTTAGTGGTATGATTTTTACTATTATCGTCGTGGATACAAGGCATGAAAGCGTACTCATAACTCCCACGGGAGATATGAGTTATATCTCCCTTGGGAGATATGAGATCTGCTCCTGTTTACCTGACAAATAGTTTGTACAATTTCCAAATACTCCGCTTAAGATTATGGTTGAAGATAGACAATCTTGCGTCTGCTCACGACCAACTTTATACCGAGACAGGAATTAAACTTTTCTCCCAGGTTTGTTCACTATTTTATTCACAACTGTACGTTCGTTGTTAAAGCATTAACGTCAAATCAAATCAAAATAAATAAACGTCAGTTCATGAAATGCGGGCGATTTGATTTAAAACAAACTCAAAGCAACCATGCGAATACATATTGCAGATCGATATACTGAATATTTTTACGAATTACTAAAAAATAAAATATTGTATGCACCGCGGGAGATATTCATGTTCTTCGCCCTCGGTTGACTTACAAACCTCGGGCCGGAGGTCCTCAGTTTGTAACCCTATCAACCTTGGGAAAAAAACATTCCATATCTCCCTTGATGCATAAATATCTATTAAAATGTTAAGGCAAATTTTATTTTAAAAAGTAAATTATATCCAAATTGTATTAAAAATTTTTTGAAATCAAAAACAAATTTTCTTTAAAAATAGAGCATTTACTTTGGTTTTTTTTATTTAACACAAACTTTTCAAAAAGGTTGTTGGAAAATGAAGAAAAATATTATTTAAAGGCCGAAAGTCTGTTATTGGCGCTTAGTTTATCCACGCGTAATGCGTAATTATCTTAATTATTGCATTTTATGAGCTAACCATTGCTCCTTTTCAATATTAACATAAATTCCGCATTATTGAATTTTCCAAACGAGATAATTTTAGAAGAAGTACAGCTGCCAGTAATAACACAATGAAGATGAGCCTATACCCGCTGTGCGCCGATTTATCGAGGGCATCGTTAAGACCGTTTTCGCAGAACCATTAGTGGAAACACAATGGGCTGTGGATCCGCCTTCCGATGCCTACGTGACAAAATTGGTCCGAACCCAAATTATTCTTGGATTGTTTACCGGTTCGAACACGTGCGCTGACCTCGGCGCTCCTGTCACACCCTACCACCACCACCACCCGCAACCCGGAGAAGAGTAGGGCGTGCGCCCCTAAAAGGCTGTGGAGAGCTCTCCAGACAATCAGATGAAACACAAACATTCAGTTCATCATTCGTCACGACACTAAGTCGCCGCAACGCTGAGTCAAGACGCCGTCGATCCACCGAAGCCGCCTCAGTCGCCGACGTCGCCATAGCCGCCGCCGCCGATTCAGTCGCTGCCGTTGCTACCGGACATCCACCAGCGATCTCGTCGGCCTCTCGTGAACATTAAGTGAAGTGTTGCTGACTATTTTACTTTGTCGTGACAATTATTTCTTGACATTTTCTGTGTACATATTTTATAGTTTCTTTTTGAACTTTGAACATTTTTTTCTGTAACTCCGTGCGTAAATAATTAGCGATTGTTATCGCGCCTATAAGACTTTCTCCGCCTCCATCCCATCTTTGTGTTCTTGTGCTGTTTCATAGCGACACCGACTTCATGAGCTAGCTGGAGCTCAACGAGGGCGGTTTTCACGACCCTTTCCTCATAGAAAAAACATTTTTAATACTACAAAACCGCTGCGGTTCAAAAACTTTTATCACCACCAAAAAAGAAAGAAACCCGTTGTTCATCGGTGGTGGAGGGTGGTATTGTCCGCAACCAATATGGCACAGTTGTTTATAATAGGGCAACAATCGCAGTTTAAGTAGCAGTCACAGTTTGGCTAACAGTTGTGAGTTTAAGTAGCAGTCACAGTCACGATGAAATCCGCCTATTAGTAACAGTAGCGACCTGTGATTTTTCAATACCAGGTACGTGAAATATCGCCCATCCCTACATAAAATTAATTATCAAAATCCAGGAAGAAAATCTAAAATGCATTTGAAATTGTTGAATCTGTGACGATCCGCTTCAGGAAAGAGGGGTCATGATACCGAAACGATGTTGAAGTGCTAGCCCCATACGCAGTTCCTTTTGCTGGTGCACACGCGGAACTGACCAAGTTCGAGTGGGAACAGCTTGACCATCCGCCCTACAGCCTGGACATGTCGCCGTGTGATTTCCATGAGTTTGGTCCCCTGAAAAAGCATCTGACTCGACTCGGACGACGAACTTAAGAATACTGTGCAGGACTGGCTCTCGTCACGGCCACAGGAACTTTCAGTACAAGGAATTCTTCGGCTCGTTAATCAATGGGATCGTTGTGCTAGGGTCTATGGTGTATACTTTTAATAAAGTCTTCATTTATACCCACAGTGTCGTTTCGTATCTTTTCATTTGAACACTCCTAATACCTTGGCTGATGTTTGGTGTGTACCTCGGAATCAAGAGGAATCTGTTCTCCGTTCTTGCAGTCCAGGATAAATACTCGGGCAGCCAATTTATCTCATCAACTGAAGTCTGCAACTTCCTAGTGGACACTTGGAGGGAACTCGTCATGGAGGACTGTTCAAGTTTGTAGTGAGAAATTGAACCCTATCAAATGAGGACAATGCAGTGAGTAAGGGAAACCTGTTGAAGTTGTGCCATGAACGATTCGTCAGCTGAAGTCTATAACTTCCTAGTGAACAATTGGAGAGAGCTCGTCATGGAGGACTCTTCAAGTTGGTCGTGAGAAGTTTGAACCTTATCAAATGAGCTCAATACAGGGTCGTGCTATGAACGATTCGGACATCAGAACAAGCGCCATGTGAAATCGCTACTGAGCAGAGAGTTTAACATGAACGTGGAAATGCATAGTGAACTGTGCAAAGAGAGAGCGAATTCACAAGGATGTCTGCGGTCCATTTCAAGAATCGAGGTCTGGATATCGATATTTTGTGCTTTTCAATGACGATTACACAAAATTAAGGACAGTTTATTTTTTACGGGAAAAGTAAAAATCCGAAATTGCTGAAAAACTGTGCCAGTTCCTAGCTGAGGCAGAAACAGTCGGGAGCTGCCGCGTGATAATGGCAGGGAGTTCGACAACAAACAGATCAGGACCAGTCTATACAAGAAAGGTATTGTTCTATGCCCTACACTCCGGAATAAAACGGGTTCAGTGAGAGGGAAACATACGGTGGTGGAAACTGCTAGAGCAATGATGCATGCGCATGGAAATATTCCTCAGGCACTGAGATAATACGAACAGGTACCTTCATTCTTAACATGAACATCATCTTAAGAGCTGTAGTATGGTAGGAAACATTGGTTCAAATTGCTGAATTCATGTATTTTCATATCGAAGGAGCCAAAGACGAAAATGAATCCGAAGGCCATTAGAATATAATTTTGGAAACTCGATGACAGTGACAGTTATAGTGATTGGACAATTTTAGAAATGCCGGAAGCCAATGAAGAAGAGATAGCTGTGAGACTACGCGGAAACTATGCAACCGAGTGGATCTTGCAGCTCCACAGAAATTCTAGGATCATCATTATGTGATGCTCACATGACGACCTTCGAGGAACCAGACACCTACAACGACGGCACAAAGTAAAAACAAACGCCGATGGATCAATCGGCAAATTCAAGGCCAGATTGGTGATCAAAGGTTTTTCGCAAAGAAGAGGAGTAGATTATGATCAAATCTTCAGTTTAGTGGCGAGAACATCGACTATTCGAACGCTACTCAGTGCTGATCTAAATTCTATAACAATTCTTTTCGTGATTTTTTTATGCTAATTCATCAATTACATGTTTCACCGATCTTATTTTCAATCGAAATTATGGCAAAATTAGCAAATCGCGAAATATTCTTAGACTAATTAAATGATTTAAAATTTCTAATGGTTTTAGTTGGGAATGATTAGACAATATGTAATTCTTTAAAGGATACAAATCTTTTAGGAGTTCAATTCCTTCTAAATCTTTTGTCAATTTTCCGTTTAATTTAATATCTAAAACCATACAACATTTTCTAGAAATTCGGACTCTCCGGAATGAAATACTAGCAAAAATTTAAACAAGGAGCAGCATTTTTTTAGCAGTTCAGAACGTCCGGATATCAAATTAATAGCATGTCCAATATTTCTAAATAAAAGTGAATTCTAAATTTTTCTCTAGGATCCAAAACACTTTCATCGCATGACTCATAATTTGACATCCGCGGTTTTTCTCATACGAACCTCAGATGAAGATGCGACACTTCTGCTTCTTTGGCAAAATCTTGACCCTATTGGAAATCGGATATACTTTAGGCAGGGGTCCAGGACACTATATCGGTGGTCCGCGGGCTTCGCCCTTCCGAAGGGAAGAAATGATAGTGGGATGGAGGAAGAGTATGGGGGTGGACGTGACGGGGTTCGTGGAAGGAGGCAGAGAATGTGGGAATAAACATAGGGGCTGTATATGTAAACAAAAATTGTAGAGAAATAAGTCAGGAAATAGAAGAAAGAACTGATGTGGTGCCCGCCTCTACTCTAACCTATAATTGACATCTGATCAAGCGGACACCTGCATACATTGTTGCTATATAACCTGTCGAGCGGTTGCCAGATTATATAGCCAAGGGTTCGCCTGACTCGCAATCGTGACTTGGACTTAACAATACTAATAAAATAAGCTTTTAGTCATTACTTACCTTTACACCTGCTGTCTCAGTTCGGGTCCACTGGCATCTCGGCGTCGACACAAATTAGTTCACTCGCAATTAACGTTTCGTAGGAGTAATGGGATCGGGATATCAAGGAAGTACTATACAAAATGACAACGACGGCAATTAATATGACAAACGTGATATATTAATGAAATAAGGAATTTAACAAACATTACTCTTGACATACATTTAGTGGACAACACAATCAATACATTAAAATCTAATTCAACAAACATGACAATTATCTGACGTTACATCTTAATAATTACAACACAAGTGAAAATTAACCTGTACACATTATAAATGAATTTAGCCAAAACCTCTCATTGTCACCTTACATTACCTCACCCATTAAGAAAAGGAGCAACTGTACCGTACGCGGACCGTAGGACTAAAACTCAAACTCAAAAAGAACTTTAAAAGAACTGACTGACTGTAAAAAGAACTCTCCAAGAACTCACTGACTGTAAAATCTACATGTTACTGTCCACGAAACCTCCGTGTCCCCTCCGTTTTCTTTAAGAATTTTCCTGCGAAGACAAAGGGAATCCAGAGTTCAATTCGACATCGCTTTTATCTGGCTCAACATTTGCTCCTTTCCCATTTTTATTTAATTTAGGCGTTTACTTCGCCCAAATAGTTCTATTATTTGATTAATCAATTACCCTGTGACTTGAGTTTGAAAACGAAATTAATTTATAGACATAATCACTTAATTGACTATTTACAGGTGTTGGCTATGAATTCACACCTTAGTTACCACAGGTAGCTCAGAAAACCACATTCTTCGATAGTGCACTAAATACATAATGCGCTGGTGCACACTGACAATAAGAACCCATTATCTCTTTTCTGAAATACGGGCGCAACTATTAATGGAATTTTATGATAATGAACGAAATTTGATTAGTCGGACATCGCTAATACCTCTCACATCTTTGATTAATTACACGTATACTTTTTACACTCCTCACACTGAAGGTGGAGGAAACTGGGTGATAGGAGGAGACTTCAATGCCAAAATAGGAGAAATGGGGGGAGGGGTCAACGAAGAAGGAGAGGTGATACCATCTTCCACTGAAAGTAGAGATATGGATAGATAGGGAGAAAGGAACAGAGAAAGAGAGGGAAAGTTGGCACCTAGAGAGCGGGATAAAGGCAATGGAGGAGATGGGCAGGAAGCTGAGAAGGATTCGCTGGGAGGATGTGAAAACAATGGAAGAGATGGAAAAGAAGATAGGAGAATGTGGGAGAAGAGCGAAGGAGGGCGGAAGAAAAGGAAATTCATGGTTCGACGAGGAGATAAAGCAGGTAAAAAGGGAAGTGCGAAGGGCAGTGAAAGAATGCTTAAGAAATGGAGGGGAAGAGAGAAGAGTGGTAGCTGCGAGAAAATATAAGGCAATATGTGAGAAAATGGAGATAAAGGCAGTGGAAAGAGCAGGGGAAGGGTTGAGGGAATGTAAAAATGAAAGGGAGATGTGGAACGTGCCGAGGAGAGGAGGGAGATAGGGGTGACACTGGAAGACTGGAACAGGAAATGCAAGGAAAGTAGCGGAGAGCCGAGGGGGGTTGGAGAAGGAAAAAGAGTTTGGGGTTGTTTGTGTTCGGTTTATTTGGTAATCAAAATAGAGGTGGTCTTTAAGTCGTTTGATTTCAATTTATTTACAAGTGTATATACATTTAATACAGGGTCTTCCCTCTTGTGAGCGGCGATATTGTCTCGCACTGAATGTCTTCTGGGGTCGTCGAGGCGAACCCTCCAAGGATTCAGTCCGGCGTAGAGTGTCGCGGTCGATGCGATACGATGTAGGCGAGGATATGGCTTAGCTGTCCGTTTCCTTCTGGGCGTCGGAGGCAGTGGTGACACTGGGACTGGAGTCGAGTGGTCCTGGTCCGGTCTGAAGAGGGCCCGGGGCGTCGTTCGTTACTGGTAGTCTGTCGTCTGCCTCGGCAGCGTTGTCCACGGGTCTGATCGAATCCTCCTCTTGGGTGTCGACATCGGTGATAAAGCTGCTGGGACTTTTCTCGTCGCACTCGGCGTTTTAGATTTAGATTAAAGCTCGACGCTTTCCGCATTACTGTACTAGCCAATGCGAGTGTCCTAGCTGTGGTACCTCCTGACAATTTGTCGGAGGAGAGCTTGCCTCTGCTTCGTCCGCAGCGCGTTATGAAGGGTCGTCTCGTCTTTGCCCTAGGAAGCCCTTGGTGGTGCGCCCATCCCTTGCTGGGGCGGCGCACAGTGGTTCAGAATTCGAAAAAGCTGGCCAAAAGTCGAAAAATTAAAGTTAATATTTTGAGTTTAGTACAATATAGTCATGTCCAGAGGGTTCCACGGGATGCCACACTGGAAAAATATGATTGTATCTAGTTCAAAATGCCTCGTAATTCGCGTTCAAACTTGTTACTTTGTTAGACGCGTGGGAGACGTTCGGACGAAGTGAAAGTTTGGCGTCGGTTTTTCACTATAAATACTAATCTTTATGTCCTGGGATTTTTTCCTTGTTGTAATGGATCTTCCTGAAGGTAAATTAATGGTTATTACATTTAATATGCATATAAAATTTTTGTTAGCAATTATAGGAATTTGCCTTAAAAATAGGTAGATGCATTTTACACATTCATGAAAATATTTTTTTGCCTGTATATGCCTGTGTTCCTATAGCAATAAAACTATTTATTGTAGAGTCCTTTAACGTGATAAACAACAATTAGCTGCATTCACTTGCATTCCTCAGTGTAGGATTATTTTTATTGCTGATGTGCAATATCGTTGAAAAATTCGACTTTATATTTTATTAAATATCTTGTATTTATGACGTGTATATGTATACAGGGTGTAAATGAACAAAACGGAACACAGGATTTTCAATGTTAATTTTTTTATATTGGAATATTATCTTTCGTGATCATTTTAGAGGAAAGATCTCAAATAAGTAAAACAGAACAAATAAGGAATTTGAAAGAAATTTGTACGGAGAAAGTAAAACATAAAAATTACAGACAGATAGACACAAAGGCAGATACTCACACAAACTTTTTTTAACAAAAATTGTCGAAATCGACGAAATGGATATTTCCGCAAAACAAATGTTTGGAAATTCTTTTCGATCACCATTCTTTCTCGTAGTTTGCACGGAGGAAGTAAAAAATAAATATGACAGACATGCAGACACACAGACACACAGTTTTTACAAAAATTCTCGGAATCGACGGAAATAGATTTTGCCACAAAAAAAAATGTTTGGGTTTTTTTTTACGATCACAATAGTTTCCCGTAGTTAGTATGGAGAAAGTAAAAAATAAATATGACAGCCAGACATATACAAAGGCAGACTCACATTTTTTTTTTACAAAAATCGAATCGACGAAATGGATAATTCCGCAAAAAAAATATTTGGAAATTTGTTACGATCACAATATTTTCCCCTAGTTTGTAAGGAGAAAATAAAAAAAAATAGATATGACAGATAGACAGACACAAAGGCATACACACAGACACATTTTTTCAGAAAAATTGTCGGAATCAAGGAAACGGCTGTTCCGCAGAAAAAAATTGGAATTTTTTTACGATCCCGCAGTTTGTACGGAGAAAGTAGAAACTAAATATGACAGACAGACACAAAGCCAGACATACATATTTTTTTACAAAAATTGTCAGAATCGAAGAAATTTATATTTCCGCAAAAAAATTGGATTTTTTTTTTACAATCACAACCCTTTCCCGGAGTTTGTACGGAGAAAGTAAAAAAATCAATATGACAGACAGACAGACAGAAAGGCTGACACATTTTTTAACAAAAATTGTCGAAATCGACGAAATGGATATTTCCGCAAAAAAAATGTTTGGAAATTTTTGATGATAACAATATATTCCATTACTTTGTAAGGAGAAAGTAAAAATAAATAAGTCAGACACAAAGGCAGACACACAGACACATTTTTGTCACAAAAATTGTAGGAATCAACGAAATGGCTATTTCCGCAACAAAATATTGGAAATTTTTTACGATCGCTATACTTTCCCGTGGTTTGTACGATTAAAGTAGAAAATAAATATGACAGACAGACAGAGATAAAGGCAGATACACAGTCTTTTACGAAAATTGTCGGAATAGACGAATTGGATATTTCTGCAAAAAGAAATTTTTTGGATTTTTTTACGATCACAATAGATTCCCATCAATTGGCACACTATACAGGGTTAGTATAAATTATGGTTTTGGCCCGAGGGTGGAGAGTGCCACTGACTCGAAGCCTAAGGCCAAAAACCATTTTATTAATTAATCCGTGGTGATTTTTTGGTACATTATTTTTTTTAATATCATTAAGTTTTAATTTAAAGAAAATTCAAATTACAATTTATACGAGAGAATAGAAATAATCGTAATTTATATGACACGTTTATTCTGTTCGTAACCATGGTACTAGGAAATAAGAATGGAAGTTCTTCACTAATTTTGAAAATAATCATTAAATTGTTGTTAATGTTGGCCAAATAAAGGTAAAAGCGATTGTGACCAACTTAAAATTTTCAAAATTTACTCGAAATTTATACCATTCTATGGTATAAAAAAGACCTTCTACACACCCTGACTAAATTATAAAATAATCACCGGAGAGCTGGGATCATTGGTTTTCTAAAATATTGGATTTCTTCAGTGAAGACAATAATAATTTTATCACTTATGTCCGCCATTTTGAATTTTTCAGTTTTGACATCAAATTCATAATCTGCCCATTTATGTTAGTATTTATCAAGATTTAGACTTTTGGCCAGCTTTTTCGAATTCTGAACCACTGTGCGGCGCGTCGTCTCGTTCGCTGGTCTCGCGTTTGCTCGTGGTCGCTATGTGGTGGGTATGCGTATGTATGCGATTGTCTAGCGTCGGTCCCCACGGAGAGAAGTCAGGAAAGAAGAGTGTTGGGAAGAGGAAGTAGAAAGAGCCTTCAAAGAATTGAAAGGCGGCTGGAAAAGATGGACTTAAAGCTGAAATGTGGAAGGAGATTGGGAAAAAGAGGAAGGAGAAATTCAGAGAGTTGATGAATCAATTATGGAGAGGGCAGTCGAACATTTTAGCGTCATGGAAGGTAGTATCAAGATTATGGGAGTAGGTTACAAAATAGCCATGTCTCTGGTAAAAAAAAAAAACAGATTGGAGGAGGAGGTGGAGACAAAGGGGTTGTTACCAAAGTCGCAGGGAGGCTTCAGGAGGGGGAGAGGTACAAGAGATCAGATCGTTACCTTGACGAGGATGACTGAGAGAGTGAGAGAGGAGAAAGGAAGTCTGTTATTCCTGGACCTAAAAGCGGCATACTTTAGGATTCCAAGGATAGTATGGTAGAATGTTTGAGAAGAAGAGGGGTGAGTGAGGGAATAGTTGAATGGGAGAGGCATGTACGAGGAAAGGTGGGTCGAGGCGAAAGTTGGTGAGGAGGTGTCGGTAAGGTTTAGGACGTGGACGGGGCTGAGGCAGAGGTGCCCGTTGAGTCAGGTGCTGTTTAACTTATACATCAGTGAACTTGAAGAGGTGCAAAAGAAAGGGCAGTGAGAAAGTTGGAGTGGAAGGGGACATTGAGAGGGTGAAGAGGTTTAGGTATCTGGGGTTTATGTTTAAAGGGACGGACGGATATGAAGAGCACTTAATATTAATAATAGGTACAAGGAAAGGCGAGGAAAGCATGGGGGATGGCGTGAGGAAAATGGGGAGGATGGTTGAGTGGCGTGCAAGATGTGGGATGCATGCGTGAGGTCGGTATTAATGTATGGAGTAGAGGTATGGGGGACGAGGATGTATGAATGTATTGAGAGGGAACAGCTATGGTTCCTAAGACGAATGCTGGGGGTAGAAAGATTGAAGCCGGGGTACATTTTGTTATAGGAGACGAATAGGGAGAGTGACGAGTAAAGCAACAGAGAGAGTGGTAAGGTATGAAACGAGACTGTGGGAAATGGGAGAGGAAAGACTGGTAAAGGCGGTGTGGAGAGAAGAGAGAAAGAGAATGTATGAGAGGGTAGGTCTGGTATAGTTAAAAGTAAAAGAGTGCTTCGGGAGAGGTGTGGGCGTGGCTGCATGAGTGAAGGGGAAGGTGAGGGAGGTGGAGGCGGAGGAGAGGCAGGGAAAGATAGACGGAATTGAGTATAATGACATGTTTAGGAAATGGCAGGTGTTTGGGAGGGTTTGAGTGGATGAAGGAGGATGGGGCCGGAGGAAGGATGCTGGAAAAAGTAGGACGAGAAAAAGAAGGCAGTAGATGAGGAGGGGGGAGGGGAGAGAGATGAGAATCAAGCTACGTATAATATTATAAGGTTGTAACTGTTATGCCAATAAAGGTTGTTTTTTTTTATTGACAGTACAAACTTGCTTTCTTCGCAGCTTGAGACTTGGACTTGGATGAGGTATAACGTGGTGTCGTTAGGGGGTCTACTTTAACAGACCAAATTCCGTTGATATCTTGAAAGAAAGAATCCGAAATGAAATTTAGGCAATTACCCCAGAGATGCTTCAAAATGTTAGGCAGGAATTCATGCATCGACTTGCCTTCTGCCAAGAAGTAAATGGGACTCACTTTGAACACTTAATTTGATAGTTTAATGTTTTTTGAATTGTTATTTTGTTTATTTGATATTCTGTCAAATTGCTATTCATCTGATTCAAATAAATTTATAAAAATTCCACAGCTATCTCAAATTTTGTTTTCAATTTTACATAAATCAGTTTCTTTCATAAATTCCAATAGTTTCGCTAACTAATCAAATAAACATCACCAAACTGCATATTGCTGTATGTAGAATTTTAAGGAGAATCAGATTCCATGGAAAAATATGGTTGCCATTTAAAAAAAATGGCGATGATGTCATTACGCAAAGGGGTGGGGGTATGGAAAATACACAACTATCAGAAAAGATGCGCGTTCAAAAAATAAGGTTGACGTTTCGGAGGATTTTGGCCGCAGATGATCGGGGAATTTTTTATTTGGAGCGTTCCACAGCTAACGTTCGCACTGTATATTATCCGTGTAAATACCCCCATCATTTATGTTCCTTGTTCTGTTCTTATAGCGACACTGACTGAGGTAGCTGGAAGTCAGGGGAAACTGTTTTCACTCCTCGTTGCGAAATCCCCCGTGACAAGTGACTTCAAGAAGGTTCTCGGGTGCCCAGTAAACGCAATTGTGATGGTTAATCGGTCCGTTTTATTTGAACTGCGCTTCGTCGTTCCAGAGAATTAGTTGGTAAAACTGTGCGTCGTCTTTCGCACAACCAGTAAACCACTCACAAAATTCCATTATACGATCAGGGTCGACTTTCCATTATCGCATGAATCAAACATGCAGATCAATACGTCATGCAGATTGTTTGGGTGCCTCTGCAAACATATGGGCAACGAGATACATGTTCTCTTCTCACTTCCGTAGAACGGCGACCCGTACTCGGCTTGTCTGAGACCGACCCGGTTTCTTGGAATTTCTTGTTTAGCCTGCACACCATCTGTCTCGTAGGAATGGACCTATTATGTCGGAAGTACACGGTTGCCGAGGCGACCCGAGTCTTGGCGAGCGCGAGCGTGTACGTGGTGTTCTCACCTCGTCTCACGGTGGTCTACGGTCTACGGTCTACGGCAGGGCCGTCTTTCCGCATGGGCACGGTGGGCACTTGCCCAGGGGCCCCGCGCTAACGGGGGCCCCATCGCGATAAAAACCACGACTTTAATAAATTCATAAACGGAAGTAGTAGAAGCGTTGTAATAATTCAAATGTACATACTTGTACTTGGACCAAATCTTAAGTGTGCTCCTATGACGCAAAAGTTTTATTCGTTGCGGTCGTAAAACACTCATAACCTGACAGTAATTAGGAAAGAGCAGAGCTTAACAATTTTGTGAATACAATTTTTGCGCGTTTATAGATGCGAGCCGAACAGTGGATTTCGTTTGAGCGTTCATACCGCCTTGCAGCGTCAATGCTCCAAGGTACCAAGGTAGTATGCTGAAAAATACGCGCAGTTGTAAAAACACGATTTAAAAACATATAAAATTGCATATTGTTTTGCGCGTACTCTTCGGCAAACTGCATTGACGCTGAAAGGCGGCATCATGGAATAACAGGAAGCTACAAGGCATGTTGATAAATTGGAATAGATAAGCGCCATCTATAAATAGCGGCGTGAACGAACACCAACCCATCGTACTATACTAAAATAAGTTAAATATTGGTAATCAAAAACACTTGGTTTTACTTGTTTTAGAATTTATATTAATTAAACATTATAATTCCACAAGTTTTGTGCGTTCTCCTTTCGAGAGTGAACAAAACTAGTTGGGCAAGTTGAATAATATTTATTCTACTTAATATAAATAGTAAAACATAGTGATTTTGTTAACCAATATTTACCTTGCTAATAATGTTTTATTGGGTGATGTACACATATATTTTGTACATATTGTGTTATGAGGCTAACACAAGAAATGATTGTTTTATTCGTCCTCGATTTCCACACTGTTTGACATTCTACGTTTCAAGTAACACGGGGAATCCTAGCGGGGAATTACACGGCATGTAGATAAATTTTACCGGAAAAGCGCCGTCTAGTGTTCGCAACAACATAATTTACAGAAATCCATCGAATTTCTATGGTGGCGCCATCCAATATTAGCGGCGTAAAGCTCGTTTCTTATGCCCCGTTTCCCATATCTCTTAAGCAGTGATTAGCAGTTAGCAGTGTCTGCCAGATCGCGATAGCGTACACATTTTCACGCATTTTTTGTAACCACTCTAAATAATTAATCGTTGTGTGTGCGATCGCGGAAAATATCACTTGTATTATTGTATACAAGTTAGTACCGAGTGCTGGCTGTACCCCCACAACCCCTACACTAGTAAGTATTCCCTCTAAGTTACATTTTTATTGATATTTAAAAAAATCGATTCTCGTCACTCTTCTTAGAACAAAATGAAACGTGTCGAGTTGAGTGGCGCACAGAAGAGAAAGAGAGCAGCGAATGAGATAGACAAAATTAATAAGTTACCCAAACTAACACAGTGGTTAAAAAAAGATGACACCCATCTCACCGAAGAATCACCAACAGGAACACACGAAAGTTTTGCGCGAGAAAGTGCGGGTATTCCCCTAGTTGCACTAGTTGCGTCTAGCAGCAGCAGCAGCCAATTTGAAAATATTGACAAACCCGTGTGCGAAACAGAATTCAATGCCGATGAGACAGATCCCGGTTTATGGGACAGAAAAAATATCAATTTAATAGATGCTTGGATCAAAAATGGCCCATTGAGATACCAAAATCTTGACGGCAATTTTTTAAAATCTGCAAGAAAATATAAAGAGGTGACTAGATACGTATCCATAAAGATATTTAGAAGGGAGCTACGAAACGGCGAATTTGTGACACGTGATTGGCTACTTTATTCGCCATCAACTGGATGTGTATTTTGTTTCGTCTGCCGTTTATTGTCCAGTCTTGATTCTCCATTTGCTACCGTCGGTTTCAACGATTGGAAGCATAACAATTTAATTGCAGAGCACGAAAATAGTAAAGAACATCACAAGTGCATGGCATCCTATCTTTCGCGCCATAAGGAAATCTCTACTGTGGATTCCTTATTGCGCAAGCAATTTCAAGCTGAGGAAGAATATTGGAAGAAGGTCTTGACGCGCGTTGTAGCGGTAGTTCGTTTCTTGGCATCTCGTGGACTGGCCTTCCGAGGAGATGATGAAGTAATTGGATCGCCAAATAACGGAAACTATTTAGGTGTTCTTGAATTAGTCAGTGAATTTGACCCTTTTTTTGGAGAATCATTTAAAACAGTATGGGAACTGTGGAAGTGGCAAAGTGTCATATTTATCGGCTAACACATGCGAAGAGTTCATCGAAGTGTTGGGGCACCACGTTTTAAGAGTAATTCTAAAAGAAATTCAAGAATCAAAATATTATTCCATTAGTGTTGATTCCACCCCCGATATTGCACACACAGATCAGCTAACATTTACTCTACGGTATGTGCGAGGTCATCAACCTGTGGAACGTTTTCTGATGTTTATCCCGATTTTTTCGCATGATGCCCAAAGCCTATCAGACGTGGTTATTAACTTTTTAAACGAGAAAAAGATTCCCATATCAAATTGTCGGGGACAATCATATGACAACGCGGCTAATATGTCTGGACGTTATAACGGGTTACAAACAAAGATTCGGGAGTTTAATGAATTTGCTCTTTATGTCCCATGTGCTTCGCATAGTTTAAATTTAGTGGGAGTTAAAGCTGCATCTTGTTGTCAGCAAAGTATCAAGTATTTTGATTTTATTAGGCGACTTTACTCTTTTTTGCGGGATCAACTTATAGGTGGAATATCCTTACAACAAAGTTACAAAAAAACGTCGTAAAACGACTTTCAGACACAAGATGGTCGTCACGCTTTGATGCTGTCAATGCATTATACAAATGCTATGACAATATTAAGGAAGCATTAGATATGTTGTCATTGGAATCAAAACAAGAAGATGCAAGTACAAAACTGGAAGCAACCGGATTGAGCAAGAAGATGGCACATTTAGAAACAGTGTTTCTCACCACTTTATGGAACGACGTCTTAGAAAGGGTAAACAAAACAAGCCAAACTTCACAGTCCGCGAAAGTCAACATTCTTACAGCGGCCAACGTTCTCAAAGCATTGAGCATGTATCTCCATGAAGTAAGAGACCAATTTAACGTATACGAATTAAAAGCCAAGACAATGTGTCCAACCTTCGTATACAGTGATATAAACAAACGAGAGCGAAAACGTAGTGTGCTTCGCACAAGATACGATGGTGCGGCCGAAGAAGTAGAATTGAATTCATCCGAAAGGTTCAAAATTGAAAATTACATTCCAGTGGTAGATCTGTTAATTAACGATTTGGCAAAACGAAGTGATGCATATGATAACATTGCCAATTTATTTGCATTTTTAACAGAATTGAAGGTAATCGAGTCAGAAGAACTTTCCAGAAAATGTGAAGTGTTAGTTAATGTCTATAATAAAGATCTGGACAAAGACGATCTACTAAATGAGTGCATCCAACTTAAACATTATATAGGTGAAGAAGATTGCTGCAGCCTCCCGTTATTATACCAAAAAATAATTTCGGATCAGATTAAATCAGTTTTTCCCAATATCGAGATTGCACTTAGAATATTCTTGTGTATGATGGTGACAAATGCGACTGGGGAGCGCTCATTTTCAAGGCTCAAAAATTTGAAAAACTACCAGCGCAATAATATTAGCCAGTCGCGTTTGAATTCACTTGCATTATTATGCATTGAGAACGATATTTTGAAAAGCTTGGATATATCTGAAATAATAAACGATTTTTGTTCAAAGAAATGTCGCAAACGAGTATAATAATTTATAATAAAACATATTTTGTAAATGTAATTGAGTTATTCTTATTGTATCCCTGGTAGGAAAAGGCGCCAGTAATTGTTTATAATCTGGCCATATTTGTGTCAACAGAAACCTTACATTCATGAAACGCTTCAGTGGCCAGAATCTGGCCAGAAGTTATGTTATGGTTTCTGGACAGATTCTACCAGAATTTCTATCAGAATTCTATCAAAAAAAGTTGGTCAGACAAGTTTGATACTTGTCCGAACAGTTAACATTATTATTATACACATTATTTCTATCATTAATACATTTTAATTTTTTTTAATATTTTTTTTTTACATTGGGTCACCCATCCAAATACTGAACGCGCCGGACAATGCTTAGCTTTGAAAAGATCGTGATCGATACCCTGTGATGGTGTCTAGAATTTCAATCAAAGCAGATTTTGATTTTATTGATATTTCTTATTTCTGTTTATGAAACTAATACCTAAATAATTTCTTTTTTTTTAGAAATCGGTTTTAAAAAATTGTCATAAAAATGCACATGTGTACTGAGAAATCCTAATTTTCTGATGATTCCGAAGGGTTACCCTGATTAATAAATTAATATCTCGATCAATTTTAAACCGAATTTATTGAATTTTTTTTGTTAGTAAAGTTATTTAAAATACCTTTCGAAAAAAAAATGATAGTTCCCTTCAATAATAGTAATTGTTAAATAAATATTGTTAACAATTTATTAGTTAATTAATAATATTTTTTGATTTATTTAATATTTTTACTTATACCGAATTAGGTTTTAAACTCGGAAAAAATAATTTCCAAAAAATATTAAAAGAAATTTTAAAATCCGAGTTTGGATTTTTTTTTAAACATATGTTTTAATACATACATAGGGATACAGTTTATTCCAAAAATTTTGTAAGTAAATCTGAGAATTGAACAGTCTGAATGTGTGAGTAAAACGTTATAGGGGGCCCCAGATGATGTTGTGCCCAGGGGCCCATTCATCCCAAAAGACGGCACTGGTCTACGGTATTGTCTACGGTAAGATTTTGGGGTTGTTTTGTGATAAGTTATGTTATCGGCGTTCTACCGGGAACGCCATAACAATGCTTATTCAAATATTTCTTTCAAACCGCGCGCTTTTAATTATCATCTTTTTATATCTCAGTTGTTTCATAAGCATTTTTTCTGTTGTTATTAAAAATTAGTTACGTTCGTAATACATACATTGACACAACGTATTTTAATCATGTAAAGAATAGGTAAGCTAACTTTAAGCTTCGTAAGGTTAGGAAATTATGAGTAAGTCTTTCGTGAGGATCTGCTACCTGGCTAATTATGCGTACCCACGTCCGAACCCATGGACGAGCGCTCGATGGCCATGCGAACGCGGCCCAAACGATTTGGGGGCTTAGGACACGGCCATAAATGACGCCCACCAAAATCTGCCACCCAGATGGACAATTCCGAATAACGAGATTTTGGGGCAGTACAGCACAAATATTTTGCACATCTTGGGCCAATAAAACGATTTGGAAATGCGAGGCCCTTTGTCCAAATTCGGAGAAACATAGACAAAGGAGCCTTCGCTGCTTCCAACCGAAAAGGCCCAAATCGTTTTATGGCTCAACACCAATAAATTCTAAATGACCAAATTCGATCCGAGCGCGTATTACGCGAATTACGCCGCGGATCAAGTCGCGATCCCAACAAGGGCACACAATTCGAGGAGGTCACATGACAACGCGTCGAACGATACCTCACACGTGGGTAATTCGCATACGGGTAGTAGATTGCCACGAATCACGAGCGATGGACCTCATATGCACAGATGTATAGTACACATATAGTTAGCTAGCGTTGGATAGGTTAAATAGAATTAGGTCTCCATTCCCTTCGTTATAGGTAACTTTTAGAATAAGATTAGGTTTATTTTGTACTCAAATTGCTACCCGTAGTGTCACCTGGTAGAGGGTGAGTGAACACGACTGCCCCTACCACTTGCCAAAAAGTCCGTCGAGTACCCGAAATAAAACTAGACGGGGTAGTCGAGGAAGAGACAGTTCAGTTCGATTTTTGCTATCAACAACACGTTGTTTTTTTTTATTTTGTTTTCTTTGCGACGGAATAAGTTTTAGCTGTAAATTCACAGTTTTTTTTTTGTTAGTTTGACCAGTGTCAATATCGTATCCGCGTGTGTATGTATAGCCCGCGATATCCCACCCTTATACCATTGTATCATTGTTGTATCTATTTTTATTGTTAATGTAATTTTGTTGGTTTTGTTTGTTTTTTTTTTCACGGTAATAAAAAGTCAGTCTTTACCAGACATTTCTTTTTTTGTGCTTTAACTTATAAAATAGCAATACATCATTCCCTACCCTTTACCCTTTTCTGTCTTGTGCTCTCCACCGCTAGTCGATAGTTCACGAAGGGGGCCAAGCGAATTATTGCTTTTTTTTATCATTTATAACAATCTTATCAGTTTGCTCCCTGAATGTAACAGTTACTATAGTACAGTGATAAGTGACAGTATTTTTTCAGAGACCTTATTAACTTACATAACCTACAAGCTGCACTTTAAATATGGCTGAAAAAAGGAAGCAAGCAAATCTTCTGTCCTTTTTTGAAAAGAGCAAAATTGAAACTAAAGACATTTTACTTTCCTCTCAGACGGGTAAGTACTTTATTGTTGCAAGTTAGAATATAATATATGAAATTTTTATTTTTTGGTTACTTGAATTTTTTTAATAACAATTTCGACCTCGTGATTTTGATATAATTAGCAACAGAATTTGGTAGATTTAATTTTTTTGATTAACTAGAGGCTACGTCCCTAGGCTCGCTAACGCTCGCGTCTAAACATTAGAACACGTGAACTACATATCTTCTTAACGATTTAAAATTGCATTAATTTATTTCTCATTTATTAAACGCTGTATAAATATTGATATTTCTTTTAATATACCGCACGTGGTTAAATTGAATATTTTTTTTTAATCTTCACTACAATATAGATGACAGTAGTATCTCTTTGTAACAGAAAAATATTTGAAATTTTAATTGCCTTTTCCGACAATTTCGAAATTTAATTTCTCGTAAACTAAATCGATTTTTTGAAAGGACAACGAATTTTAAATGTTAGCGCATAGGTCTACATATCCACAAAGTATTGTGATTCGGTCAGTGTTTTTTATATACAAAATGTAAAATTACGGACCGCGAAGTAGATTTTTAAAATTTAATTCCTCATAAACTAAATTGAAATTAAAAAAAAAAACATGTAGACTCTACATGACCTCAAATGTGTGTGCTTCTGTAAGAATTTTTTTTATATTCGAAATGCCAGGATTTTTTTATGTTCAAAATGCCGCGAAGAAAGGTTTTTTACTTAATTCAACCTTGATGTCAAATTGATCTTTAACTTCAACCCGCATCGAAAAACCGTTTACATCAGCGTATTCCTCATACATTTCTCTATAAACGACGAATTTTTTACTTTTTTTGTGTTCAGTAGTTTTCTTGCTGGGAGCTAATAAAAAACCATTGTCGCGGAATTTCTCAAACAGCGGTTATAGCAACTTTTTTTTTTAATATAGAGATATTTTTTAGTTACTTTAGACTTTTTATTTATTACAGAGTCTACGTCAAGTACATCAGAAGCATGTGATCCTGAACAATTTAAGAGGAATTCCAATGACCCCTCTGACATCGCCACTGCGCTGGGAAAAGTTTTGTCAAATGAGGAAAAATACAGATCTTTAAAGAAACACTGGATTCCACCTGTAAATTTTGATTTCCCTATGCGGATTGAAGGTGGCCAAAAACGAAAATTTTAGAGGAAATGGCTCTCGGACTATCCTTGGTTGGCCTATGGTCAAAGTCAGGGAGGTGCATTCTGTGTGCCTTGTGTTCTTTTCGGACCTGTGGAAAGCGGAGCAAAACATGCTGTTCGCCTTGGGGCGTTAGTGACTGCGCCATTAAAAAAAATAAAGAAAGCGTTGGATGCATTTAAAAGCCATTCATCTACTGATTGCCACAAAATGGCGCTGCTTCGAAGTTCAAATTACCCAGCCACTCACGACAACCCCACAATGGCAATTAATGTTTTGTTGGATACAGAGAAGCGGAAAACAATTTTAAAAAATAGAGAACGCTTGCTCACTATTGTAAAAACAGTCATTTTCTGTGGTCGAGAAAATATTCCTCTCAGAGGCCATCGAGATGACGGCGATCTTTCTCAAACAGATGAAAAATCGGAAGGGAAATTTCGGGCACTACTGAAATTTCGTATTGATTCAGGCGATACTGCTCTTCAACAATATTTAGAAACAGCACAAAAAAATGCCAGCTTCATTAGCAAGACAACACAAAATCAAATAATTGAATGCAGTCATTTGATAATTACAAAAAAAATTGCTGACAATATAAAGAAAGCTAAATATTTTTCAATATTGGTTGATGAAACTACAGACTTCAGTATTACAGAGCAACTCAGCCTCTGCGTTAGATACTTGGATACTGAAAGTAGTATCATCAAAGAAAAATTCCTGTGCTTTGTACCTGCCATCGATCTCAGTGGCGCAGCACTTACTGAGTTAATTTTGCAAGCAATTAATAAACTGGGGCTGAAAACAGAGAACCTGAGAGGTCAAGGATATGTTGGGGGATCAAACATGGCTGGGAAATTCCGAGGCGTGCAAGCACGCATAAAGGAATTGCAACCTCTTGCCATATATATGCACTGCTCTGCTCACAAGCTAAATTTATCTATATCAAAATCATGTTCTGTTCAAAGTATTCGAAATATGATGGGCACAGTTGCCAATTTTGTGCGAGAGTCTTACAAACGGACGGAATTAATGAAATTGACAATTCAAGAGACTCATCCTAAAGATAAAAGACTAAAAATCAAATCGTTGAGTGACACACGATGGATTGAACGGCATGATGCACTTTTGCAATTCCATGACCTATTTGATGCAATCGTAAGATTTTTAGAATTAGTGGACCAAGCTTCACCGTCAGCAAACTCCGCTGGTCTCTTAGCTGCAATCTCCCGATTCGATTTCATAATTGCATTGGCAATTACGTCTAATGTATTCCAGCTGACCATCTCGCTTTCTCGTCAACTTCAGGCAGTTGAGCTTGATCTAAAAACTTGCTACATTATGGTAGAAAGTGTCATTGAAACATTGCGACAGTATCGGGACGAGAAATATGAAGATATTTTCAAAGAAGCAGTCGGGATTGCAGATTCTCAGAACATTTCAGTCGAAGCACCGCGAATAGCCAAAAAGCAGACACACCGCTCTAATGTTGGTGCATCTAATGTGAAAGAATACCATTTATTATTTATAAATCCAGGCTAATATTGCAACAGAAGGATATGAAAGTAGGTCTATTTATTAATGCTAATTAATTCTTATATTTTTTTCAGGTTGAACGTCTTTTTTCCCTTTGTTGATTACCTGATTTCTGAATTGTCTGCACGATTTTCCAAGGAGGAACACTCACATATTTTAGATCTCTTCGGCTTGATACCGACAAAATTCTCTGATGCTGATGTAAACTTGTCAGAAGTTGTGAAGGCTGCTGAAATATATTCTAATGATTTGCCATCTCCACTTTCCACCAAAGGAGAAATAGCTTTGTGGAGGGAATATTGGACAGCAAAGAATGGCAATGTACCTACTACAGCTGCTGAAGCCCACTGTGAGGCAACAGATTTTTTCCCGAACGTGAAAGTGCTGTTACAAATATTGGCCACAATTCCTGTCACAACGTGTTCGGTGGAAAGGAGCTTTTCTTCTTTGAAGTTAATAAAAACATATCTGAGAGCCACAATGGGAGCCGAAAGGCTAAACCGCTTAGCGTCCTTGTATATCCATACATCAGTATTAATCAATCCAGAAGAGGTGGTAGATGAATATGCAAGGAAGTACCCACATCGATTGGCGTTGTTATATGAAAGAAAAGAAGACTAATAATTTGTGCGATTGTATTTTTATTATTTTGTTTTTTACTTTCTTGCTATGCCTAAATAAAGGATACCAACTCAACTGTAAGTTTTTTTGCTACTAGTTAAGGCATTGCATCAAGTCTGAGAATGTGTGATAAAAAGAATGTTAGCCCCCTCCAAAATAAATTTCTGGATCCGCCACTGCAAGCGTATTTACATTTAATACAGGGCGAGGGTCGTCCCTCTTGTGAGCAGCGATATTGTCTCCACACTGAATGTCTTCTGGGGTGGTCGAGGCGAACCCTCCAAGGATTCAGTCCGGCGTAGAGTGTCGCGGTCGATGCGATACGATGTAGGTGAGGATATGGTTTAGCTGTCCGTTTCCTTCTGGACGTCGGAGGCAGTGGTGACACTGGGACTGGAGTCGAGTGGTCCTGGTCCGGTCTGAAGAGGGCCCGGGGCGCCGTTCGTTGCTGGTAGTCTGTCGTCTGCCTCGGCGGCGTTGTCAGCGGGTCTGACCGAATCCTCCTCTTGGATGTCGAGATCGGTGATAAGGCTGCTGGGACTTTTTTGAATAATCGCACTCGGCGTTTTAGATTTAGATAAAAGCTCGACGCTTTCCGCATTACTGTACTAGCTAATGCGAGTGTCCTAGCTGTGGTACCTCCTGACGGTTTGTCGGAGGAGAGCTTGCCTCTGCTTCGTCAGCAGCGCGTTATGAAGGGTCGTCCCGTCTTTGCCTTAGGAATACTCTAGGCGCGTCTTCTCTCGTCAGCGGGTGGTCTCTCGCGTTTGCTCGTAGTTGCTAGGTGGTGGTATATATGGTTGTCTAGCGTCGGTCCCCACAAATATCGTCTTGTAAACAGCGTGGTGATGCAGGTATAGAGTCACCAGATAGATACGTTCTCCATTTGTTTACTGAACATGGAGCTGAGCTACCATGGAGACGTGAACATAATAACCAGTGATTTTATATCTAGTAGATACCAAATGTTAAATGAGTTAGGATGCCAACATCACAACATATGAAATGCGTGGTACTTCAATTCACCATTTCAATCAGATAATGTCCTTCAGATAATGTCCTTGGGTATAAATCTGTCTTTCTCGCGATCACGAATCCCATGAACCAATAGCAGTACCGAGATACCCCTTCTCAAATCAAACGAAATAAGACGCTAAATTTGAAAGTTCCAATAAACGAAAGTACTGGAATGACATCATTAATTAAATTTCTTGGGAAGCACCACAAACAATGCACTTCCGGCCCATTTTGTTAGAATAAAGAGATAATTCAACTAAAAACGCACTCTAGGAATAAACTACAAGCAAATAACAACTGATACAGGTTATGCAAGGTTACGTGTGGGTACCCGGTTTGACATTAGACGGGTTGACGGAAACACTGTTTGGCGATAGCGATCGACGTTAGAAATGCGTTTAATTCCCTACCCTGGTCGGTCATTATCGAGGCGCTGGTAAGGAGGAGGGTCCCGGAATACCTCACGGGTATGATTCAGAGTTACCTCAGTAATAGGCGGCTCCTGTACGAGGGCGAAGGGGGTACGCAGCAGGAATTAGAGCTATCGGGGAAGTTCCCCAGGGATCGGTGATAGGGTCCCTCCTCTGGAACGTGGCGTATGATCACGTGCTTCGTCTACCGCTTCCGGAGGGGGTGGAGATAATCGGTTTCTCTGACGATATATTGCTGGTCGTAAGGGGTAGGAAGATCGATGAAGTCAGGGCAGCGGCGTAACAGGTGACTGAACAGGTCGTCAATTGGCTAAGGGGGTAGGACTCAAGGTTGCTGCAGATAAGATGGGAGCGGTCTGGTTAGGCAGGCGAAGGGCGGGGAAAGTTCCAGGAGAATGCATCACACTCATTGGCCAGGAGGTGGAGGTGAGGAGCAAGTTGCGATATCAAGGGGTGATTATCGAGGCCAACCCGCTATGCAGCTCGCAGGTGGTGGAGGCCGCGGCGGGAGCAGGCAGAGCAGTTAGGGCGGTCGCCCGACTCATGGCAAACCTTGGGGGTCGAAGAGGTAAAGCAAGGAGAATCCTAATGGGATGGCTTCGTCCAAACTGCTCTATTCCGCCGCGGCCTGGGTGGGCTGCGTAGGATCCAGGCGGAACATAGATAGACTGGGTAAGGCACTGCGGCAGGGGGCCATTCGCATAATCGGAGGCTACCGGACGCTGTCCACAGACGCGGCCGAGGTTTTAGCGGCCACTATACCGCCAGACATCAGGATCAGTTCCATTGCCAGGAGGCATTGGGCCATAGCGCAAGGCAGATGCGAGAAGTTAATTAAACTAGAAGAGTGGGAACAGCAGATGTCAAGGTGGCAGGACAGATGGGACAGGGGGACAAAAAGGGGATGGACCCGAAGGCTCATCCCACAAATTCGGGCCTGGGTCGAGCGCGAGCACGGTGAGGTGGAGTACTCACTTTTCCAGATCCTGACAGGGCATGGTGAATTCCGGCAATACCTGATGAGGATCGGCAAAGCGGACAGCGACAAATGCCGCTTCTGCCAGACGGCTACTGACGATGCTCAACATACTCTGGAGGCCTGTC
Source organism: Ocypus olens (assembly GCA_910593695.2). NCBI lineage: Eukaryota > Metazoa > Arthropoda > Insecta > Coleoptera > Staphylinidae > Ocypus > Ocypus olens. The sequence continues at coordinate 28,984,782 of OU343059.1, forward strand.
CAGAATGGGAGGGACAGAGGTACAACCTAGCGGCGGCCCTGGGGAAACCGGTCAGGGCGGAAACCATAGTGGGCCTCATGCTCGAGGACCCCCTGAAGTGGGATGCGATTGAGGAGTTCTCGAACTCTGTAATGAGGGCAAAGGAAGGCAGGGAGAGCGGGCAAGTAGAGCTGCTTGGCTCCCCAGGGGAGGAACTCAGCGAGGAGGCATGATTCCAGCCCATGACGCCTTACTGACTGAAGGGACACGCGATGGCTATATAGCGCGAATTACCTCGGCAAATAAGCTGCGCAGCAAAGGTATTCTGTAGATAAATGCACTGTAAATATAGAACTGTAACTGTAGACATATTGTAAATGTATATACTATAATCGACAGGTTCAAGAGGTGGAAGGGGCTCCAGGTGAAGTGTACCGAGAGGTGTTCCACTGAAGTCCCGATTCTAAGGGGCCAATTCCAGTCCTTCGGGGACGATATGTTCCAAAAAAAAACGCCTAACGTACGTCGTAGGCTTGCTCGCTCGCTTCGTGATCGCGAGAGAGATATCGTGCTAGGAACGTTGTACATGTTTGCTTCATAGGTGTATTAGGACATGTACCATATGTCTATATTGGTATCTGCTTGTACAAAATCACTGGTAATCCGTAATAAAACGTTTGTGATTCGCTTTCGATTAGTTTGCGCTGTAGGTTGGTATCTGGTGAACGCTTCGGCGCCATTTTATTTTCATCAGTTTTCCGTTGACGTTTCCGAGAACCGGAAAATATGGATGATGTACTTTTGAACATATTACTTGAAGATAATGGAGGTATTGTAAATGCGGGCATTGTTTTGGATCTAGCGTATCCTTTGCAGAATGATGCCATAGTAGAAAGGATTGCTATTCCAAGAAATGAAAATTACTACGAAAGAACAATACCCCGTTATTCAGTCGTACAATTTAGGGAATATTTTAGAATGTGTAGGCAAATGTTCCAGGTAAGTAAATATTTTTACTTCCATTGTGCTGAAAGGTTTAATATAACAAACTCAAACCATTGCTACTAATGGATTAATTAAAAATGCGAAAACAAGAGATCCTCCGAAGCAACCTTCCATTGCAAAAGGATCTTGTGATTGATAACCAGTTAGTCTAAGTGTAACAAATAAAATTTATACTACCAAAAAATTTAACGATCTGATGTTATGTAAAATTGGTTTTCTGGAAATAATGAGAGATTTGCAAATCTTTAATGACTAAAATCACACAAAATTAATTTTACATATTATGTATTTTAATTTCGGTGTCAATTTATTTTTGTTAGTAGTTTGGAACTGCTTTTCAATTACCTGCTTCATATCCGTTACATTTAATTTACTTATAATATTAAAGATATGTGTTTGTATATTTTAGGTATTGTTAAACCGAATCGAAAATTTACATCAAGGGAAACACACAATTATTTCTTTAGATAAGAAAATATTGTTTACAGTATGGCTGTTGAGTAAACCAGAGAGTTTTTTAGCTGCAGGCGATAGGTTTGGTCTATCAAAAAGTACGGGTCATGCAGTATTTTATGAAATAATTGATTTCATTTGCCAACTTATGGCAGAATATATAAAATGGCCTGAAGATCATACTCGTACTATGAATGTAAGTGAAAATAGATTTATTAATGATTTTACAAGACTAAATTGTTTTTAAGGCTTTTAGAATTCGTTCCCGCGGAATTACTGGAATTGTAGGTGCAATTGATGGCTGCCATATCCCCATAAAACAGCCCGAAGGAAATGAAATGCGCATGATTATTTTAATAGGAAGCAATTCCATTCGATAATTCTTCAGGGTATGTTTACACATATAATTTTTGTAAATGTTATAGAAGTCCTTGCAATTGTTTTTTGTAGGAATCTGCAATGAAAACGCAATATTTACGGATATTACCGTTGGTCATCCAGGACGGATGCATGATGCTCGTGTGTTTCGGCTGAGTCCAATTTACCAAAAATTAAGTGATAATGAGGAACCGTTACTTTCTGCGGAAAAACATCTGATTGGTGACTCGGCGTATCCGCTTATGGTTAATTTAATGAAACCGTACCAAGACAACGGCCATCTAACACAAGTCCAACAAATTTTCAACACAAATCTTTCGTCAGTTAGATCCACTATTGAAAGATGTTTTGGGCTCCTAAAGGGAAAATTTAGGAGACTAAAATATTTAGATGTGGGTACACCTGCCAATGCTATCCGCATAGTGGGTGCTGCCTGTGTATTGCACAATTTAATAATACATGAAAATAATAACCTAGATGATTGGAATGTCAATGAAGTTGCTGCAGAAGATGGGGTTCAAAGTTTAGATGATCCAGTAGAAGAGGAAAGAGGTGCGGCTGAAGCCAAGAGAAGAGGTTTAGTCAACCTCATCATCTAAATGTACCTCAATATGTGTACAATAAATACAATTATATATTGAATATATTTTCTACCATTACTTGTACAAGAAAAATAATTCCTATATAAACCTAAACATAATTCCTTCACATCCATACAAAATAATTACAGCTTATAACTACAATAGAAATAAATTAAAAATGCACAGCCTATTTGGAAATAAAACACTTGGACTTTGTTATACAACTGTATATTAAACATTCTTAAATTGATACTATTGAAATTTACTTAGAATAGAAACGGGAGACGGTAATTAGTCTATTTTATAAATTTTTTTTAATATATCGTTTCTCTCTCTTTGAATGCGATTCTGCTCTTCAATTTCTTTTCTAATTTTTGTCAACTCTTCTACCCTCTGCTCTTCAATGGCTAAATTTTTTTTACGAAGTCCGTAGAGGGCTCTTGCATTCCTCGATTTGCCACGGACTTTTCGTACTGCATCATTTTCCAAACGTCCGGAAGACTCCACATCTTGCGTAACCAATGTCGGAGAGCACATCATCATTATTGGCGAGACAAGTTCATTGGATGTGAAAGAAGATGGAGCAGGACATATGAAAGTGGAAGGCGTTTCACATTTTGGATGAAGATGCGGGAGTTGAAGAAATCAGTGCTGGAATATTAAGGTGTAGGGGGGACAAAGAAGAAGGGACAGATGGGGTCACAATTTTATTAAATGATGACAGAATGGAGCCTGGATGAATTGTTCGATCATCTTGAAATATATCGTTGAACTGGTCAAAATGTTCCCACTGAATTCTGCCTTTTCCAGTACTGGTTTTTTTATTATTGTCGAGAATTGTCTTATGGTGGTGCTTCATATTTCTAAATTTCCGATCCAGTATCGATTCATTGACATTGTGTCCATATCGTTTGAAAGTCGCAGATACATCCCGCCAAAGTTTTACTTTTTTCTGACGTGGATCCCGGAAGTCCTTACTCCGCTTCTTATACTCTTCAACCAACAATTTGGTTTTGTTATGGTCCCAACAAAAAATTTCAGTATCTAAAAATGACATTATTAGCAATAAAATAATTGATGATTAATTGAATTTATACTGAATATTTTAGAGTGAGGGGAGTTACCTGTCGATAAATGTTTGTAAATTTTGACTGAAGAATTAAGCTAGCTTAAAGAGAAGTGAACAAAATTAGTCAGATTATTGCTGTTTGAAAATTTCTAATGACACCAGTAGATTAAGCTTAGTGCCTTTTTTGTGTTTATGTAAAATTTTGAGATTGTTGGTTTTTACACTGTAAACAATGATTTGAAAATGAACTGGAATTATGTCTCAGGCGAAAAGCGAATTGTTCAGAGAAATGAGTTGAAATACTACGACCAATCTTACCTACATACACGCTTTGGGGGGTTTACGGGCTTGTCGTTGAATTGACAAGTTTTAATCTCCAGTTTTAAGTATTTATTCGCTATTCACACAAGATACAAGATAACCTAGGTCGTGAGCCGGGGTGTCGATTGACTTGTCTCCCTCCTACGGTTGGTTCGGACGGGGAAACGGCGGGGGTCTGTCAGGTGCACCTTCCGGGGGCTGACGCCGTGGTAGGTCCTCCTAGGCGGGAGGTCGATGGCGGTGAGTCGATAGGATGCAAGCCGGGGGGCCTCGCGTCCGAGTTGGCGGCGTAACTGCTCGGTCGGCGACGGCGGGAGCGGAGAGACGGCTCTGGGAGGCGGCGTGCAGTGGCGTCGTACGGATGGCCTCTTCTTCGGTGAGCGTGGGTAGACCAGTGGTTTCTTGGGGGATCCGTGGCGTGGCCTCGTCGATCGGGAGGTAGGCTGTGGTTTCACGGGGGTCGCCTTCAGCGGGGAAACGATGACTGGGAGCTTCGGACGTCGGAGGAACTCTCTGCATACATTTCGGTGTAGTCGGCGGGCAGCGGCTGGGGTGGTCCTCCTGGGGCACTTCCGGGGTCGTGTAGGCTCGTGTCGCACTACGGGGGATGGAGTTGGGTTTCGCTGGTGCAGGCTCGTATCGCGCTGCGGGTCGAGGAGAGCTAAGGCGAGCAGGTTCAATATCACGCTGTAGGCCAGAGGAGAGGGCACGTTCAAGATCACTCTGCTGCCTGTCTTCTTGTCCTGGCGTTTGGGGTTTTATACCCTTTTTGGCCGCTTTGGCCGGGGTGGGGGCGTGCGCGCGTCACGCAAGTTGGAAGGGGCGCGCGGGCGTCGCGCGTGGTAGGAAGGGCGCGCAGTGCCGTGCGCGGTTCCAGTGGCGTCGGCGTGGGGTGGCCTGTGGGGCTGCTTGAGCCGCCACAACGCTATTACATTCAGAACAACGGATTTCTCGAGTCGTGAATAGTTGTTTAGATTTATATAATTGACTTCTCATGTTATATAATATTTTGAACAAAAAAAAATTACTTGTGGTTAAAACAGTGAATTTTTCAAGTCAACATAATATAACGATTAATGTACTTGACAAATATTTGTCACATGTAGTCCTTGATAAATGGTAACGGGTGTATTAACAAAACTTTTGTACAAGTACATCAAATCCCTTGTGGCAAGTATTTGAAAGTGACCAAATTGTGCCAAGTACTCAGTTATTATATTATAAATATGTGAAGAGGAACATACAACTTGAACTAGATTTTCAAACAAATTAAATTTCATTTTGTTATCAAGTCACATCATGTTATGTTTCATAGTTCCGTCTCAATTGTACGTTACATTGTAAATCCAAATTAATATTGTAAAAAATAGATATCAATAATAAATTTAATTATCAGCCAAATTAGAGGTTCAAATCCGAAGGGTTACTCAGTCTACCCTTCCATTATAATAGCAGTAAAAAATAATTGTAATTGCCACCTTATTATTCAGGGTTCAGGTGTCACATAAATGAATGTAAAACGGGGGACAAGGTTTATCCCCCGCGGCCACAGTTGCACCTTTAGTTCAGTCAAAATGGGGGACAACGTTAGTCCCCCATGGCACTCTACGTGTTAATACTAAATTATTTTATAAAGGCGTTCATTCCGGAGTATATGGTTAATTGGGTGGTGGTAGTTAGTAAGATTCTGTTCTGTTTCACTTACCCACATTTTCTGCACCCACTGGAATTGATACTTCCAGGCTGTTTGAGTGGTTCAAAATATAATTTTCGAAAAACTTCTCATCTATAAAAACACAACCTTAAAACATTTTATCTGCAGAATAAAACAAATCACCTTTACCATTTAACTTATTATGAACGTCTTCACTCTCCGTAACATTATAAATTACTTCGTTAAATAAATACTTCTTCGTCGACTCCATTTTGAACGTTTGCACACTGAGAACGTTGGTACACAAAACACGTTTGCAGCATAAATCGCTTTTATTTGTATGCTTGCTAAAATAGCGAGCGCTGAACAAACGCGTTTGCTATTTATGGTGCGTTCAGCAGAAAATCTGTCAACTGTTGGCAACACGTTTGCAACTATTTTGTCGGATGAACGCGCCCACTGATAACCGATAAGCGTCCACTGATAACCGATAAGCGTAAACTAATATTTGCCGCACTTCCCACGTCTTACCACCCTAATTTAAGCACGCACACGATGAAGTTCGCGCAATTGCAATTTCGGACAGCGGAACCTGAGTTACACTGTTCGTCACAGCAGCTAAAACTAGTGGTTCGTGATTTAAAGATTTGTATGATATTCGTAATGTTGTTGGTACAATAAAAGTGATTATTAATTATTTATCGGTTCCAAATATAGTCATATTATTTGAGACTGGATGTACACAATACAATACAATGGACGAGTTCATCAGAAATAAACCGTTTGTTTTTCGCTTGCGATTAGTTTACATCAGACAAAACAGTTAGGAGTTTACTGCCAACCGTTGGGATATTTTCTGATGAAATTTTCTGTTGATCATGAACAAGTTCGTCCAGCGGTCGCCATTTTCCCAAGCGCACAATTTAGATAGATTGGTGTAGGAATTAAACGTTGGAGTTGTCGAAGTCAAGGAGATTACCAAAGTTTTATGACAAAAATATAATTTATCATGTAATTGAAATTGAGAAAATGCACAAATTGCCAATAGGTAAGAAAGTAAATGCTTTTGTGTAAATAGTTTCATTCAAATTATATTAAAACTACATAAACAAAGCACTGCAATCAGAATGAGCGTAAATGAAAATAAACATGTTGACAGTTGAAAATTCTGACGAAAGTTGATATCTGATGAACAATATGGCGCCATTTTGATTCATCAATTTTCATTTGACGTTCCCGGTAAATTTGAAATCTGATTAAGAGCGAAAAAATATGGAGGTATTATTGCAAATGTGGTAATTGATTTATTGTGCACATTTCATGGAATCAACAATTCCACGTTTCTTGTATATAATATAATTTTCGAAATGATTTTCATCCATTAAAGTAAGTAGTAATAGGGCCACCTGGCCGTGGGAAAATGCGGCGTGTATGAGTTGTCATCCTCCTATCTTGTCATGCCCATCTTCATTATCTTGTCCTGTATGTGGACAATCAATTCCTTATCAGCTGCATCCTGTTCGCACGCACATTTCGCGCAAATCCCCATAAGAGCAGATGAGTGTGAGAGAGAATTTTTATTGAAGAAAGAGTAAGTTGGAGATAGTGCGTGGCAGTGGTGCCAATTGAAACGTTCAGTATTACCCTTTTTCCCAGCTTAGGTCGAGAGGGCCCCCTCGCGGGAGATTTGAATGTTGTACCAACTGCATTCGGAGACGTGTGTATGTTTGGTTGCATAATTGAAAAAAATATTTATACAGGGTGGACAAAAAAAGTTCCAAAAATGGCGACCGGAAGTCAACGTCCGGTCTCCTAAAATTCACAATAGCGACCGGAAGTGCCATTTCCGGTGTTTCAAAATGGGGCTTCTTGGTGCTCAAATGAAAGCTCTCGACGTCAGGATCATGAATCTAAAATAAAAACTCATAGTTGGCCTGCTCCGAGACGAGAAAAATCCCATTTTCTTTGTGTGACTTCAGAAACGAGAAGGATAGGTGTTTGATAAGGAATAAATACATTAGAGTGGTTTTAGCATATATGGGGGAGTTTCTAAGGATGTGGAAATCAACGGGACAACCCGGAAACTTGTTCGTATAGATAAAAACCTAACAACTGTACATTTTGAGCAATATCGAAAATCGCTTAACCGAGCCCTATCCCTCTAAATTTTGAAAAAGTCGGTTTGTACCTTTTTTTTCATTTCGGTCCCCCCTAATATTAAATGGTCCACCCTAATGGTCAAATTATATATTTTGTCGATAGAGGATGTTAATACGAATCCAAAAAAAAAATATTCAAATCGGACTAAAATTGACGGAGTTATGATTTTTTATATCATACTTGTATATTTTGATTTCGTGGTTTTTTAGATATTAACAATATAATCCTAACATTGGGGCCAAATGATGGATTCAAATTGCATAGCCCGCACCGATTAATAATATTTAATAATAATTAAATCGTTTACATTGTGACCTAATCCTTCAGCGACGGTAATCAGAAGATGAACAGCAATGCAATTTTTCCACGTTGTGCTTGTGGTTATGGTTCAATTTCCTGATCCAGATCTGAGGCAGTATTATTATTCAAATCAGCTGGGCTGTTATTACCATTTTCGCTGCCATTTCTTGATCAAAGTTTCTCTTCCTTCTAGCCCCTTCTAAACGCTTCAAACGTCACTTTTTTGTCTTCGAGTTTCTTATGGCATTGCTGCAGGTGATGTTTTCATAGAATCAATTTAAAATTTTTCGAGTTTACGGAAATACAGATTAGGTTGCAAACCAAAATACATTGCCAAAATCTGGCCCAAAATGATTTTGCAAGGAACTTAGTATCATCTCAAATAATTTGAATGGAACTAAAATCTGGCCCAAAATGATTTTTGTAATGTGTTTATAAAATAATGTAAGGCACGTTATTTGAGATTTATCTGTCAAAATTTCAAGCATTTGCGGAAAGAAATGTGACATTTACAGAGCAATTTCAGGGAAAACTGCTCTTTTGGTCCAATAAATTCGTTTTCAAACGCAGCCATTTGTGATATTCTAAAGTCAGATTAATTTTCTTTGGATAATTATAAAGGCACATTATTTGAGATTAATCTATCAAAATTTCAAGCGTTCGTGGAAAGAAATGTGGAAGCTACATGGCATTTTCAGGAAAAAGTGCATTTTTGATCCACTAAATTCGTTTTGTGTTATTCTAAAGTTAGAATAATTTTCGTTGAGTATTTATAAATGCGCATTATTTGAGAGTTATCTGTCAATATTTCAAGCATTTGCGGAAAGAAATGTGGAATTTATAGAGCAATTTCTGGAAGAAGTGCATTTTTGGTCCACTTATTTGTTTTCAAACGCAGCTATTTTTGTTATTCTCAAGTTAGAATAATTTTCTTTGGGTAATTATAAAGGTGCATTATTTGAGATTTATCTGTCACCTTCCATTCTCTCTCTGCATCAAAAGAAATTGTTTGCCTTCTTCAATTATCATTGTTTGCAATGCATTTTCAGGAGCAACATCGAACAAATCTTTTTTTTTACAAATTATTTTTCTTTATTTATATGTGCTGCAGTCTTTAAAGAAGAGTGCTTTCTAAAATGTTGCCATTCTTTATGCTATATCAACACTTTTTTGATTTTTAGGCTCTATATTTTGGATTTTTTAAACTGAACTATTGATTATATTGCGTGCATTTGTTATTTTTTGCCGGAATTTTCGAATTTTTTTGGTATTAATTTTTGATTTTTTATCCTTTATTTTAGATTTTGTCACCTGAATTTTGTTCTTTATGCATGCATTTTTTATTTTTTTGGCAATTATTTCCGAGTTTATAATAATAATAATAATAATACTTTATTCATTCCATTACCAAACGGTTCACACAAGTCACAAAAATCGTACAATGAGATGCAATATAGTGCTAAATAATGTGTTACATAATAACACAATATAAAAATATACGGGTCGGAAACTTATTTTGGGCTAAAAATTTAATTTTGGGGCTACAAATTTTTCTTTAACTTGAATTTTCAATTTTTGATTTTCGGGCCAGCTTTCTCCATTTTTTACTTTTTTTTTTTACCTAAATATTGCTTATTTTGGCCTAATTTTTCGATTTGTTTGATAAAATTTTCGATTTTTTTGCTCCGTTTGGGCTCGAATTTTTGATTTTTGGCCCTATATTTTGGATCTGATTAATGCACGCATTTTTTTATTTTTTGTTGATATTTCCGAGTTTTTTGGTCTAAATTTTTGATTTTTTGCCCTTTATTGTGGATTTTGTAACCTGCATATTGTTCTTTCTTCGTATTTTTTTTTATTTTGTGGCGGGTTTCGAGTGTCCGGTCAAAAACTTATTTTGGAACAAAGAGTTATTTTTGGGGCTACAAATTTTTCTTTTACTTCAATTTTCAAATTTTTGGCTTATATTTAAGATCTTTGGCCTGTTTTTTTTTCGGTTTTTGACAAATTTTTTGGTCTTTTGTGATCATTCGCCCAAATATTCTTTATTTTGGCCTAAATTTTCGATTTGTTTGTTAGAATTTACGATTTTTTTGTCGGTATTTTTTTATTTTTAAGCTCGAATTTCTTATTTTTGGTCCGATATTTTGAATTTTAACCTGAATGATTGATTATTGTGTCTGCATTTTTTATTTATAAACCCGGGTTTTCGATTTTTGATTTCTTGGTTCCGATTGTGGATTTTTTTTAGTATATATTTTAGATTTTTGACCTGTATTTTCGATTTTGTAGATTAAATTCTTGATCTTCCGTCTTATATTTCCCTTATTTTGACAGAAATTTTCGATTTGTCTGTTGAAATTTTCTATTTTTTTAAATCTGAATTTTTTAAATTTTTATGCCCTAGTTTGCGATTTTGGGTCAAATGTTTTAATTTTTTGGCCCCATATTTTACATTTTTGACTTGCATTTTCGACTTTTCGGTTTAAATTTTTGATCTTCTGTCCTAAGTTTTCTTTATTTTGGCCGAAATATTGTTCAATTTCTGAATCTGCGTTTTTGATGTTCAGTCCCGAATATTCGATTTTTGGTCAAAATTTATGATTTTCTATCATATTTTTGATTTGTTGTGTGACCTTTTTTTTATTTTTTGGCTGTTATTTTCGAGTTTCTGGTCGGAAAGTTACTTTGAGCTAAGGGTGAAAATGGCAAATTAATTTTCCTTTACTTGAATTCTCAATCTGCATTTTGTTGTTTTTGATTTTGTGGCCGATATTTTAGATCTTTGGCCTGTAATTTCGTCGTTTGTTCCAAATTTTTGATTTTGATCAAATAAAGTTCATCTGCAGATAGGGTTCTTTCACTCATTTTGAAAGTAACTTTATAATTTCGTTGCTAAAATGCCACCGAAAACATCAAACCAGAGGTCACAAGAAAATTACCCCTCCACTCTCTTGCGGACTGTGGCGCAGACTTTAACCTCTGCATCAAACTAATATTACCAAATGTCAAAAGATAAAAACGATATTGGGTTACCAATTGAAGTCACGCGTCTGGTTCACTTAGTCGTGGCTCTCTTATAAAGTAATTCCAATTTCAATGAATAGAGGGGCGTTAAAACATTCATAACTTCGTCAATTTTAGTCCAATTTCAACACGTCTTGGATTCACATTAACGTTCTTTATAAACATAATATATAATTTGGCCATTAGGGTGGATCGTTTAATATTAGGGTGAACCAAAATGAAAAAAAGGGAATAAACCGACTTGTTCAAATTTTAGAGGGCTAGGGCCCGGTTATGCAATGTTCGATATGGTTCAAAATTCACAGTTATTAGTTTTTTGTCTATACGAACAATTTTCCGGGTTGTCCCGTTGATGTTCACATACTTCTAAAATAAGAACCACTCTAAAATACATACACATATAAAATTTATATATTTAATTGATGAATGCTGTACAAATAAATTACATGTGTTTATAGTCATATGGCAGCGAATCGAAATTATCACACCGCTTACGTTTTCTAAAATTAATTCTATACAATTTCTGCTCCGTATTAAATAGGATTTCGTGGCTTTGAGTGCGAGAAAATTTGTTCACATAAGGTACATAAACTTCTGAAGAGTTTTTATTTGAAGAAAATAATTTCTTTGACTGCATCTTTAGTAACGTCACAAGGTCGCATTCCTGTAGTACTATGTTTCCGTTTATTGTAGGCGTCAGTTATGTCTTTCAGAACATCTATCAACTGATACTTCCCACGCAGGCTAAATACACGACAGTTTTTCCTTTAATGTTCGAATCACTCGTTCTGCCATGGATGCTTTAATTATAGTATACGTGTACGTAGAATAGTGATTTGCACCATGTTTTTTCAATAAAGCTGTACATTGATTGTTATAAAATTCCTTTCCCTGATCAGTAAATTTTTTGGGATTCGACCATCCTTAAGAAATACAGCTTTAAATGCAGCACGCACACTAGCACCTGTTTTATCCTTTAAGGGTACGGTCCATATGTACTTTGAAAAACAATCAATTACCACCAATATGAATTTATATCCTTTATTTTCTCTTGCATAGAGGCCAAACTCAGCTAAGTCAGCTTGCCACAAATCATCCAATCCTTTAATAATTGCTCGTCTTCGAGGGAAATTAATACCGGCTTGTGAAGCTCATTTACGACATCAGCTTTAATTTTACTCATTGACTTCAGGCTCTTCGTCCTCTGAATATGTATCTCCTTACTGGCGAGTAATAAAGTCAGCAATTCCTACAAAATCCAGCTTTGGAAGTTTTGGATCCTTGGATCTTACCGAACTTAATGGTGCTGGGCTCCTGTTCTCAGGAATAGAATTCCCGGCCTTTTCTTGTTTTAACTGATTAAGTTTTTCTTGAATACTACTTACAACACCATTTATATTTTTGTACGGATGAAACCTTGCTTCAATCATTTCAGGAATTCACGTTTGCAATTTTTTTTTATAATCCCGAAGTTCTTGAAATACATTGGAAGTACTCATGGTATTCTTGGTTGTATTTTCTTGTATAGAGCGAAGATTTACTTGAAGTTCTTCTAATTTACTTTCTACACTTTTAATTGTTAAATGCATTTGTTTTTGATTACCACTCACTGTATTCGAGAGGTTATTAAACAATTTAATGGTTTTTGAATCTGATTCGTTTTTAGCATTTTGCGACCTCTTTTCAACATCATCCGAATCTTCTGGATCCAGCACACGTTTTCTTTTTTTCTTTTCTCTAGGTTAAAATGACCATCTGGGGTTAGAGAAAATCCAATTCCTGGAGGTCCTCTTGGTAAACCCGAATGGTGCTGCTCTCTCATAGAAAAGCGTCCACACTTGCCGACGCTCATTATACAAATGAAATTCGATAATAATATTAGCTTCTTTTAATTCCTCTTCAATTGATGCGATCTCGTTTCCATGTGAATTATTACCAGCTTACCAACACCAGAATATTTATTTATTTCTATGCTTGTTAAACTGGCGACCGCTGAACGAACGCATTTGTTATTTGGGGTGCGTTCATCAGAAAATCTGTCAACTGTTGGTAACACGTTTGCAACTATTTTGTCTGATGAATACACCTAATGTTGCGCTCGCTAGGAATCCCGAAAATTTATTTAGGTTTTTCTTATAAAAATAAACGCCTGCAAATTTTTCAATAAATTGCGACAAAATCAATTACAATTAATGGAAATATTGACTATATACATCATCGTATTTTTCTATCGTAAATAAAGATACTTTGATGCTTCAGTGAGACACTCGGATATATGCTCAAATAAGTTTTATGAGGCAAAACCTCGAAATATTACGTTATGTGCGAAACTTGATACGATTTATTTCCGATAGACGTATGGATACATACGAAGGAGCAAATAAAACATGTAAAAGCATATACATCCGGACTTATTCATAAGGCGTTCATAAATGCTCTTATAAAACTTGTCTTTCAACATACTATTTCTGTCGTCGGATCGTAATTCAATATCTTACGTACGAGACGAACATCACTGATATAGCCGGAGCAATAATCCTATATAGCCCCACATTTATCACTGAAACACTGTCGCTCGTTAAAATATAATTGGTTTTCCAGTAAAAGTAAATAATACTTATGTCTGTAATGAGTACATGGGTCGCGTAATACACATAATTAATACAATTTTTTTTCAGCAAAATAATTCGTAATTTTAATAATCTGATAAATTTAATTCACACAAATAACACTGGTCTGCATGAAAATCAGCCCTGGCATAATTCCTGCTGATTCTTCTGTAAAATTACCTCCTGAATCAGAATATGACCCCCGTTTTTCCCCATCACCCACCATTTTCGGGGGACGCCCCCAACCTATTTTGACCACTTTTCTATCATTTGAAGAGGGTTATTTTATTACTCTTAGGGTATGAGTATGTTGGAGCTGCGATAAACGACTAGAGCAGTGATGAGAGCAGTGACAAAAGCAGTGAGTACTCTTTGCTTATATGGAGTGTTCACGTTGGGCGAACTGAGACTCGAGCAGTACTTGAACAGAAGCGCACTAGCAGAACATTGAAAATAATATGAGTGATTCTGACGATGAAGATGTCTTACTTTTTTCAAGTTTTACAAATTATTATTTACTTGAGTATAGGGAACGTGAATACTGTACACATCCTATCAATACAGAAAGAAACGTATTCGGGGAATACCATCACCTCTATCAAGATTTAAGGGATCATCCCATAAAGTTTGCAGAATATATGAGAATAGTAATAGAAATGTTCGATTACATAGTAATGAGCATTTCTAAAAAACTCAACAAAAAGTGGTGTAATTGCCATAGAAGACCAATTTTACAAGAGGAACGATTAATGTTGACACGACGGTAGGTATTAATTATTATTGTATTTTATTTATGAAAATATTTAACATATTGTACAAAAATATTAATTTTAAGTGACAAATGATTTAATATACGTATTATTCTTTATCATCAATTACAATAAATTGTATATTTTCAAACACATTATGTTGATGTAAACTGTATTTTTTTTTCAATATTGTCATAAAAATATCTCGTTGTTTGATGGCTACCAGACGCTAAGCTGTTGTCAGCAGCGCCATTTTGAAATGTGGAAGAACTACTTTCCCGGGGTTTCATGAACTCTTGTGTTGTTTCCATAACTTTCATACGGTATTCCAATTTTTCAAAAGGCGAAAGTGTTCTAAAGTGTGGCAGTAAACTTTTAAAGAAACTTAGGTCTTCATCATCCTCCTCTTTTTTAGCTCTTTTGCTCTGTAAATATTGTAGTTTTTCTTTCTCTATTTGAAGTAATGCACTACCCACACTTCCTTTCGATGACCTTCTACTTTGTACCGAATGTATCGAAGAAGTAGTAGAATTTTGAGAAGGGGGTGATGTGATGGTATCTACATATTCTGAAGATGTAGATATTTTGTTCAGTTAAAATATCCCATTGCTCCTCATTTTCATAATCATTTTCATCTGACTCATCAAGAATGGGTCCATTACTTGTCTCGCCAAAATTTCCACTAGATTTTCTTGGAGTGAACTGATATTTTAAGAAAAAGAGAGGTTTAAAGTGCCTCCATTCACCATTGTAGTCAGTATCATTTCGGGAATCGACAGATTTTGGGCGTGGAAGGACTGCTAACGTAGTTCTGCGCAATTATCTTAATTTGCATTTTATGAGCTAACCATTGCTCCTTTTCAATATTAACATAAATTCCGCATTATTGAAATTTCCAAATGAGATAATTTTTGAAGATGTACAGCTACCGGTAACGATACAATGAAGGGATAAGCCTCCACCTATTCTGCAGCTGTTAAGATAACACAAAAGACGGCCGATCTGCCTTCCGAAGCCTGCCTACGTGACAAAATCGGCTCTAACCCAAATTGTTCTGGGAAGTGCAATTTGCCGATTCGGACACGCGCGTCGACCTTGACGCTCCAGTCGCACCCTACCACCACCACCACCCGCAACCCGGAGAAGAGTAGGGCGTGGACCCCGTAAAAGGCTAAGGAGCGCTCGCAAGACATCAGTCATTTACAACAGTCAGTTCAGAATTCAATTGACACCACTCAGAGATTGAGTGAAACATTCGACTATGACTAAGTCACAACACAACAATCGGCGTAGCGGCCGATCCACCACGCCGCCGATCCACCATGCCTACGATCCACGGCCGCTGACTTCGACACCGCTTCCGTCGTCGCCGCTTCCGCCGCAGCCGCTGCCGCCGCTTCCGTCGCCGTCGCAGCCATCACCACCAAGCCGCCGATCATCTATCCGGCAACTCATCGGACATCCCTATACTTTACGTTGTGAACATTTGTGTTGCCGCTGAAAGTTGTTGAGGTAAATATTTACTAACTATAATTCATAAAAAAAAACTCGTCATACCCTTGTCTGGGGGATAGTTAGTTACGTGGTAATCTGTGAAAATGAAGTCATAGTATGCAGGTTGAAATTCATTCAGGCGATGGTTTGTGGTTCACATAACATGAAAATAATCGTCAGACGTCATCAGAAAGACTGTCAGTTGGGCCTCCGAAGTGAAAAGCAGCATTGAGCGCTGCATCTTTTGCGGTCCAGCTGACGGACTTTCCACCACTTTGATGCCAACTGACGATTATTATCATGTCGAATAAACTACAAACTTGATTATTTTCATGTTATGTGAACCACAAACCATCACATGAATTAATTTCAACCTGAATACTATGACTTCATTTTCACAGTTTACCACGTAATTGACGGACATTCCATCACAGGGTCTGATGAGCTTTTTTACGAATTATAGTTAGTAAATATTTACATCAACAATTTTCAGCTTGCATAAAATAACTAATCGAAAAACTTTTCTTGACAAGTTCTGCAGCCTGCCACAACTCTACCCACCGGTAGTGGAGGATCTGACGGTCGGATACCTTATGAACAAAATAGGAACTACCAGTGGTATAAAATCCAGCGTGCATAAAATTACTTAATTAAAAGTGACAATACCTCCCGTACTATTAGCACCTTATCTTATCTTATCTGCTCCTTTATTTAAGTCGGTGCAACCGGGCATAAAACGTGTATTAATACGCAAGCACTTACGCTTAATTTCACAACAAAATATGCAGAAATGACAAACAGGAAATTTCTCTGCATAATTTACGGTGCTATTTTAATTTACCACTAAATTTATCGAAAAATTAACATGTGAATTTTGTGTAAATTTAAGCATCGTGTCAAACGGGCTTTAGTTTCACGGGCCAAATAATTGACATATGTGGGGACCGACGCTAGACAACCATATATACGCATACACACCACCTAGCGACCACGAGCAAACGCGAGACCAGCGAACGAGCCGACGCGCCGCCCCGGCAAGGGATTGGCGCGCCACCAGCAAGGGTAACGTACCACCCGCCGACGAGAGAGGACGCGCCTAGAGTATTCCTAGGGCAAAGACGCGACGACCCTTCATAACGCGCTGCGGATGAATCAGAGGCAAGTTCCTCCGCGTCCTACGTAACCAGAGCTGGGAACGTAAAATCGATGAGGTCAATTCCTGCTCCAAAACCTTTTGGGGCGTGACCACAGCTCTGAGACGCAAACCAGCAGGCCGGGCCGCCATCCACGGCGAAAGAGGTCTCGCATACACAGATGCTGACAAGGCTGAAGCTTTCGCCGACTTCCTCGAACATCAATTCATGTTAAACCCGAGCGAGGATTACGACTTCGAGGATGAAATAACATCCGCTGTTAGTTCATACCTAACAGCAGACAATGGCCAGTGGACCATAGTCCCCGCCACCAAAACCGAAGTCGATGACCTCATAAAAAGTCTCCAACTCAAGAAGGCCCCGGGCCCTGACGGTATCAGCACCGCCATGGTCCGTAAACTAGGCAGAAAAGGTAGAGTCGCTATCTTAAACATCGCGAACGCGTCTATGAGGTTAGGATGCTTTCCGAACTCCTGGAGGCTGGCTAACTAAATCAGTTTGGCTTCCGAAAAGGTCTCTCCACCACTCACCAACTGGTGAGAGTCACCGAGTACATTGCAAACGGTCTGGCTCATAAAAAGGACACGGTTGCGGTCTTCTTTGACGTCGCCAAGGCTTTTGACAAGGTCTGGCCAGAAGGTCTAATCCACAAAATGATCCTCCTCGAGTACCCTGAGTACTTAGTACGACTAATCCACTCCTTTATGTCCCAGCGACGGTCTGTAAACACTGCTCTCTCCACAGTGAGAAATGCTGAAGCCGGGGTTCCTCAGGGGTCATGCCTCTCTCCGACACTCTACAACATCTACGTGAGCGACATGCCAGATTTTTCCCCCTGCATGGTCGCTCAATACGCAGACGATACGGCTCTCCTGTACCAAGGTCGCATCCGAAAAGCCTCAAAATTCGGCCCAGTCAACCTTCGCGACTATATGGAGCACACGCTCCAAACAGCTATCGATTCCTTCGAGGAATGGGCCGACAAGTGGCGAATCGCGATAAACCCAAATAAGAGCGTGGCCGTGCACTTCACACGGCGGCTACGCCCCAAATCCCCGATCCCTCCCCTGAAATTTACAATCGGTGAGTCTCCGATAGCCCTCAAAGATCACGCCCGGTACCTGGGGTGTACTCTAGACCAGCAACTAAACTGGTCTAAACACAAAGACTGCCATCGACAAAGCGAAAGCCACACTGCACGACCTGTTCCCAATAATAAATCATAAGTCCAGGTTATCCACCAAGAACCGGGTTAACCTCTATAAACTAATCCTGAGACCACAAATGCTTTACGCATCACCAGCCTTCGGTTACTGTTCTCCATCCACGCTCAACAGGATCCAAATCCGGCAAAACGTTATGCTAAGACAGGTGCTACGTGCACCCCTGTACATGCGCAACTCACAGTTGCACCGAGACACCAAAACGCCCAGTGTCATGGATCATATCAAAGAGCTCTCCAGTAAATTCTTCGAAAGGTTGGACAACGACCCACCATCGGGAATTGAATTCCCACGATACGACAGGCCGTCCAGGCGTGCAGACGCAGAACACCTCACCCCCAGAGATATCCTAAGGTAAAACTTAGAAATACCAAAAACTCCAATTAATTAAATTAATTGTTTCGCCACCATAGCGTTACACCACCTGTCCCCCCACTGCCAGCAACGAACGACGCCCCGGGCCCTCTTCAGACCGGACCAGGACCACTCGACTCCAGCCTCAGTGTCACCACTGCCTCTGACGCCCAGAAGGAAACGGACAGCTAAACCATATCCTCGCCTACATCGCATCGCATCGATAGCGACACTCTACACCGGACTGAATCCTTGGAGGATTCCCCTCGACGACATTCAGTGCGGAGACAATATCGCCGCTCACAAAAGGGAAGACACTCACCCTGTATTAAATGTAAATACACTCGTAAATAAATTGAAATAAAACGACTTAAAGACCACCTCTATTTGATCACCAAATAAACCGAACACAAACAACCCCAAAACATACTATTTAAATTTGATTAATATAACAAGTTTGACGCTTCGATAATAATTGTTTATAATATCACGAAATTTAATCCCAACGACGAAAATGCAACGAGTCCACAGGGTGAGTTAATAATAGCTATTTATGTAACAAGTCCACAATATAGCACTTTCTAGGACGAGATGTTTTATGGCCGAGCGAGGCAAGCGAGAGAGGCTAATAATGGTGGCGAGTCCATGAAGTGCTATTGTGGACGAGTTACATACAAAACTTTATGTTCGAATGCATTTAGCATTTTTGGAATACTTTTTAAATACAAACTGAAGCAATTTATTTATACCGGGTGACCCAGAGATCTGTAAAAGCCCCATAACTCATTTGCTATTTGAGATATTGACTTCTAGTTTTCATGCTACCCACACCCATAAACTGGTACCCACACCCATTCTACATATTTTAAAAATATGTATGTTTTTGTACAGGGTGTCCCAGTATAAATAACAGAAGAAAGTTATGTTTTTTTTTAATGGAACACCCCTTATTTTATATTCCATTATTAGAAGCTGATCAAATTAGTATAAGATACTATGGGTCTATTATGAACGGCTTGTAAGTTATGGGCAAATTAGTGGCAAAAACATGTACATATTGAAAAAATTGCAGGAGCGTTCCTACCAAAGATAGCGTCAATTTTTATACACTAAAAAATTTTCCGCATCATGGAAGTGTCAACAATCGATAATTATTTTTCTTCAAATGGAACACCCTATATATGTTGCCATTAATGCATGGCATTTTTGATAAGCTTTCCAATGATATACAGTTTGTATATTGAAATATTAACGACTCTTTAGATTTATCCATAAAAGCATTTTTCTTTTGTCACTTCTGCTGATTTTTGGATTTTCAGCCAAAACTATGCATTATCTGGAAAAATTATAAAAGACCAAAGTTGTAGAGCGGAAAATTTCCAAAAAACTTTTCTCTCGTAATGTAAAAACCTTCATAACGTTACTTGTATCGTAAATTATTATTATTTTATCCTATAATGTTAACATGGCAATAATTCCTTAGCAACGAGTAACGTTAAGGTATCTTTAACAACACTAGTGTTGTTAAGAAATTCTTACGTCACACGTAACGTTATTTGCTTTTACATTACTCGAGAATTTAAAATCACTCGCTCCTGCGTCGCTCGTGCTTTCAAACTTTTCTCTCGTAATGTGAAAACCTTCATAATACCCTAGGTACACGGAGCTATTTAATGATCATTAAGTACTAATTATCATTAACTTCACCGTGTGTCACATCGACATAATACTAATGATCATTAATAACGTCATATAAACTTATGATCATAGGAATCGGCGAAGACGTTTAAAACAGGTCATCGCCGGTAATCGTGTAACATCGCCAGTCATTTGAAAAATACCGCTTTCATGAATGACAGCTAGCGATCAGCTGGTATTATTACTTTACTTTTATAAATATACGCACGTGCAAACTTTTTCTTTGCTATTTCTGTATATTGTACATGTGAGTTCCTACACTTGTTCTTCCTTTATAACTTTTGTATTGTGAAATCACATACATTTGGGCAAGTACAATTGGTTGATATAAAAATGAGCACGTGTTGGGTGGCGCTGTTTGATGTAACCCATCAATTAAATCCAACCTTTTATATGAATATGGAATATTTTATAAGAAACCAAACATTATCATATTTAGGTAGGTATACTGCGCAGGCGTGATTTCTTCAGTGTGTCACCTATATTTGTAAATTGCCAATTTTCTTAATGATCATTAGGGCTAATGATCAACTCCCTCCGCGTGCCTAGGGTATAACGCTACTTGTATCGTAAACTTTTATTAACCCTTTCAGCCCTGGATTTTTAAATTTGAAAAAAAAAAATTGTTAATTATTATTGATGGGGAGCTTCTTAAGACCATAAATACCAAATTTGAACTAATTTGCTTAATTAGTATAGGAATTAATTAGTGAGGCTTTGTTGAAGTGACATCTAGCAAAAAT
This sequence comes from Ocypus olens, assembly GCA_910593695.2. Lineage (NCBI taxonomy): Eukaryota > Metazoa > Arthropoda > Insecta > Coleoptera > Staphylinidae > Ocypus > Ocypus olens. Next base: position 29,005,733 of record OU343059.1, read on the forward strand.
ATGGATTGTCATAGTAAGTAGACATATAAATGTTGCGGTGGCAATTGCCACCACCAGGGCCGAAAAGGTTAAGTATTTTTTGAACATAACGATATATAAGTAATATAGGACAGTATTACATTATACATAATATGTCCAAATTATGTCTGGGGTTGCGAAGTGTTCATACTATTTTTTCTCCAAGCGAAAATAATCTTAAAATGACTAATAATTAAAATTAGAACTCATATTCCCGGCCAAGCCAAGAGAAAAATGTATGTATTTTGCATAGCAACTACCACGATTGCGGTATCATTTATTTTACGGGCACAAAACTGAACGAAATATGTTAATTTTCCGACTAGTTGGAGAAAAATTAATCAGGGTAGGTGCGGCAAAGCCCTGCACGGGCAAAGCCACGCACAGGGTTTTTGGAGGGAAATTTTGTAATTATTCAGATAGCCGCCAGGTGGTTGACCTGTCTCAACAACTTCTATTTACACACTAATGCTCACTGAGGTCGGTCGCACGTGAGCTTGGAAAATTCGGCAAGTCAGTTTTTTCGTGTTTTGATGGAATATTTCTTGTAACTCCAAGCCGATTTTTTTCAAAATGGTTTGAGCTTTTCCGCAATTGAACTTACGGTAATGAACTGCATGGTTGGGCTTCACGTTAGAGTGTCAAGTTCCTTGTTATCATTTGCTTACGTAGTTGGAGATGATGCCATGTTGAACGTGTGAAATGGGGTAAATCCCTGCATTATCACAAGTGCGGGGTTTTGCCCCAACACCTAGAAATGCCCCTAAAATCTAAGCTAGCATTATAACTTAATACATTTAAATAATATATATTTATATTTCAGAAACTACAAGGGGAAAGCGGCTTATAAGCCTATGACCAAAGAATACTTGGCAACAGCCCGTCGTTTAATGGCTCGAGGGCTACCAATTCGAAAAGCAGCAAAGGAGATCGGCTTTCATGAATCTACCTTAAGGGATTGGATGAAGAACAAACGTAACCATGGAAGAGGACAGGGTAAGCTTGGGTATTTTAAGTCGACATTCACTCCGGAGCAAGAACGAGAGCTGAACAGAACTTGACACACGTTATTTTGGACTAACACTGACATCCCTACGATTCCTGCTTTTCAAATTTGCAGAGAATAATAATATACCTCATCAATTTAAATCTGACACAGGACTAGCTGGGAGAGACTTCACACGCCACTTTATGCACAGAAACAAATTGTCATTACGTGTGCCAAGGAAAACTAGTATCGCTCGAACCATGGGATTTAATAGGATGCAACTTTCCCTTTACTTCAAAAATTTGCTGGTTGTCATGACGAAATTTAAGTTTACTCCACAGCAAATATTCAACACGGACGAGACTGGGGTTAAAACTGTGCCAAACAACTTTCCACTGGCAAAAGAGATGTGTCCAAAACTGTGGCAGCAGAACAGAGCCAAACAGTTACTGCAGTGTGTGCATGAATGTTGTAGGTCAATATTCGTACCTACTTTTTTTGATATTTTCTCGAAAACGAGAAAATGGGCTTCTCATAGAAGGGGGGAGCTACCGGTTGTGATATGGCAGCGAGCATGACCACTTCGGTATTTATTACATGGTTGGAACATTCAAGAAGTTCACAAAACTCAGTGAGACTAATCCAGTTTTGCTCATACTCGACAATCATATGCTCCACACTAGTCTGTGTTAGGATGTGAATTAAATTTAGTCTATATTTAGTTAAATGTGCGCCCCGAGTTGATGATAAAAAAGGTAGTTTTTGTGGTGTACGGTTCGGTTGGAAATAAATCATTCTTGAGTTTGCAATGAATGCGTGTGTACCTCTTATTTTGATTATCCCCAAAAGTCAAGTTAGAGCAGGATGCTGTAACCTATGCTAAAGACAATGTGGCGTCGCCTGAAGCATGGAATCAAGTGACATGGCTGCTTTCATGCGGGAGAGGTGCCAGAGCGGTTGTTGCTAGGGCTTGTGGAGTTTGTTGGTAGCTCGGGGGGCACTCTGGATGTGGAACAGGCTGGCGGGCAGGACGTCGGGATGGTACCGTTGTCGGGGTCACACACGTCGGGCAGGATTACGTTGGGCGGCGGCTGTGTGGGGGTCGTGTTTTCGTCGGGGTCGCCAATGTTGTCTATATTGCGATCTGGATTTATTTAGATATATACAAATCACAATTTGATAATAACAATTTTGGTTGCGTCGTGCAGTGCGAGGGGGAATATGGCGTATCTCGCTCGTGCTCCTTGTTGATTCCCTTTACTCTCGTCGCCTCGCAACCTCTCCCGCGTCACAGTCATGCCACTTGATTCCATGCTCCAGGCCTTGCCTCTCCTTACCTTGCCACCACACAACAACTCAACCTCTCGATCGGAATTTGTTTGGGCCTTTGAAAGCTTATGACAGTGCTGCAATTTATGCTTGGAATGTCACATCCAGGTGAGGTTTTCAGTCTTTACAATGTTGCTGAAACTTTCAAAGTGGCCTTCGAAAAGGCAGGTGCAATTGAAAATGCAACACAATGATTTAGAGTTAGTGGCCACCAACATATTCACTGACGTGGATTTCATGCCTGCTAAAGTGACTGACCAGGACCCACCAGATGGCAATGAATCAATGATCGTATTTGATTTTCTGGAATATCAGGAAGCATCTGAAGGGAATAAAAGCCAAACACGTGTACATCTACATTGGCTGCTGTCAACTTTCTGCCTCCTTGGATTGACCAAGAGCTATCTACTTCTCATGCTGCCTCCATTCAACCCCTTGGTGATGAAACATTGCCTTCTTCTTCACCCACCGCCGCAATGTTATCACCAGAGGATAGTATTCCACTCCCAAAAATAAAAGTTAGGAGGAAACGGTCCGGAAAGGGGTTGAAATCAGTAATACTTACATCAACGCCAAACAAAGAAAAGATGGAACAAGAAGCAGATGAAAAAACAGAAACAAGCAGCAGAGAAAGAAAAGCGATTGATGGCAAAGAAAGCCCGTAAGCAACTGTTCCCACTCTCCAATCCAAAAATTAAGAAGAAAAGAAAAAATTAAGCAAGCTCCTCGGATTCTGAGGGGGAAATATCGCTACACAACAACAGCTCTGATTTTGACTTATAGTTTTTGAATGTAGAAGAAAACAGCTCAGACTCGTCAATTCCTAACCCCGAAGAGACAGTAAAAACATTGATGACTACGCAATTCACGGCAAAACCAAAAATTATTTCCGATATTACGTTGTAAGAATAATTTCTTTTGATCCTGCCGGATATGAGGTCATGGTCTACAAAAGAATGCAACATACTTCAAAATTCTCTGAAACTAATGAGGAAGCAATGAGGATAAAGGCATTGTTTTTAGACTATCCGAGCCGGCCGAAAACAACAGTACGAGATTTCATAGAATGGTATTATTCCCAGAAGACTTGTCCGCATTTACCATTTATTAGTCTTTATACCGTGCGTGCCTAAAGTATGGAATATAGTCAGTAAAATCGAAATAAAATATTTTTGGAAAAAATCCTCGAACAAGTCGATTTTCTTTTATAAAAATATACATTTTTGCATGAAAGTCGATTTTCACTCGTCATTTGTTTTTGAGTTAGGACGTCCGCCATTTTCTTTTTAAATGGCAACCCTCTATTTTTGTTCTTGATTTTGAGAGATCTTTTTATTGTCGAACTGGCAGTATAAAAATATTGCCATCTTTCATAAGACATTTTTCTAGTAAATGACAATTGAAGATGAGAACTTGATTTCTAGAGTTTTTGCAAAATTAACTTATTCCAGCGCTTTTTTTCCAAACAAAAATGATCTTGACCTTCCATACATACAATATGATTTTAGCAAGACGGCGCAACCATGCACTATGCGCGTTTTTTGACAATTGCATTACGAATAGGTGGATTGGCAGGCGATGACCGATAGAATAGCCCACGAAAGAGATGAAAACGTAGAATTAGCCTGGAACATATTCAAAATATTCAAGAAGAATTTCTACATGTTCGAAAACAAAAAAAAAACAAAAACAAAAAAAACGCGCATAGTGGGGGCATGCGCCGTCTTGCTGAAACCATATTGTATTATATGAAAGGTCAAGATCAATATTGTTTGGAAAAATTGCTACAAGCGCTGGAATAAGGTCATTTTGAAAAATTCTAAATATCGGGTTCTCACCTTCAATTGTCATTTTCTCGAAAAATTTCTTATGTAAGATGGCAACATTTTTATACTTCCAGTTCGACAATGAAAAAATCTCTCAAAATCAAGAATAAAAATAGGGGGTTGCCATTTAAAAACAAAATGGATGACGTCATTACTCAAAAACAAATGACGACTGAAAATTGACTTTCATGCAAAAATGTGTATTTTTATAAAAGAAAATCGACGTGTTCCTGGATTTTTTCCAAAAACATTTTATTTCGATTTTACTGACTATATTCCATACTTTAGGCGCGCACTGTATAAGATAATTTAAGGGGGTTACCTCCTCTGCCGTTTTCTATTAGAAAACGTGATTTTTAGGTACACTTTTCTAGAAACCTACTGTGCGGATTTCTCTGAAATTTTGCACAGATGTTCTTATCTCCAAAATAAGCATTTATGACTGAGGAATTAAGCAAATATTAATTGGATTCAGAATTATGACATGAAAAAAAACATGAACATTTTTCGAGTTCTTTTTATTTTAAAAAAATCCGCCACTCAACATATGGAAATAATCTCAGACGTACTGGTAGGTATCGATACCACCGTTAAAAAAAATGCGTTGATAGCTTTTATAGTTTTGAAGAAACGTGTACCTAAACTTAGGGCCGGTTGCATAAAACTTTAGAACCATTGTTCAACGTTGATTTTCAGTTCATCATAAAAATTACGTTGCTCAATGTGGTAATTTTACTCGAACTGAGATCAAACGGTTGGGGCCGGTCAAGCTGATTGAACTATAGTTCATCACATACATAACCTATTTTAAATACGTATACGTCGCCTCCGATTGTGATTTTTATTAAAAATGGAATACGTACGCGAAATGACGGATGATGAGGAGTATGCAGAGTTGGTCGAATTAACCTTGCGACCGAAAATCCCAAGATTGTTCAGAGAGCGGGTTAATTATTTTGTAAAATGGAATAGTAGAGGATTTATAAAAACGTTTCGAATCTCAAAAGAGACTCTGAGAAATGTATTGCAGCAAATTCCGCTAGATATATCATCTAAAACTGCAAGGTATTTATACAAAGCAAACATAGCTGTTAAATTGTAAATTGTGCAAACCCTTAACACAACAAGTATATCAATCAACCTTGACAGTTAAGGCCAATAAATGATTAATATATTTTCTATGTAAAATGTACTATCTACGTAATTAAAGTAATACTACTATATTTCCAAAATATTTCAGAAATCATGCTCTTACTCCAGAAGATAAGCTTCTTTTAACGCTGCGCTTTCTTGCTACAGGATCCATGTTGCAAGTAATCGGGGATTTTAGTGGAGTGGACAAATCGACCGCAAGCAGAACTGTTCACAAAGTAACACGAGCTTTAGCCGAATTAAGCAACATTTATATTAATATGCCAAGTGATGATGATGATATGAACAGAACTCGGCAAGGATTTTTCAACATCAGTAAATTTCCAAGATGTATTGGAGCATTATATTGCACTCTCCTCCTGAGTACTACCGCAATAGAAAAGGGTACATTTCTTTTAATGTGCAAGCATTGTGCGATTCAACGTTACGGATACGAGATATTATGTGTCGTTGGCCAGGAGCGACACATGATTCTAATATCTTTAAAAATTCAAGGTTGTCGATACGATTCCAAAACATGGAGTTTGGAGATGATGTACTGCTTGGCGATAGTGGATATGGTATAAAACCATATTTAATTACCCCTCTAAGGAACCCCGAAACTTCCGCAGAACAATTATTTAACGAGTCACAAATAAGGACAAGGAATCCTATCGAAAGATGTTTTGGAGTGTGGAAACGTCGATTCCCTATATTGGCTCTTGGAATACGATTGAAGACAAGTAGAGTTGAAGCTGTAGTAGTTGCATGTGCTGTGCTTCATAATATAGCCTGTCTTCAACGTGACGTTGTACCTCTTGTCAATGATGAGATTGTGGCAGCAATTAACATATACAGGGTGGTTCAAAAGTCTGGAAACGGCGAATTTATTTCGCGCACGGGTAGAAAATCAGAATTCTGATACTAGGGTCTTTAGTAATTTTGCCCGAGGTATCGAAGCGGCCCATCAGATTTTGGGCCCGATAGTTCCTTATAAGAGATATTAGGCCCAATTTTGAAATTTCATATGCAGACCTATATTTTTTATTGCGGATTCGGATTCAGCGGAAAACTTTACATCCAAATTGGCTAAAACCCAAAAATGTTTGGTCCATTTTTGGGCCCTATGGTGCGGTTTTTGCTCAAAAGTCTGAGGACGTCTGGTTCATTCAACCCAGTCGAGGACAATCGAATAACTGATCTTGGAGTCTCTAGGACATTGCTTAAGGAATGAAATGGGCCCATCAGATTTTGGGTTCTATCAGGTCTTATGGAACTTCCATGCCAGAATGCCTTGAAGACTTACATTTAATTGTCCTGCTAATTACCACTTACTGACTAATTGTGTTTGTTGTTTGGGCTTAGGAAGCTTCAAAGCGATGTTTTCTCTCGCACTCACTAAGCAAGATAAATACAATCAAACTCAACGCACATGTACCTATACATAACACGGGAAATATTTTCCTGTGTGTTATTTGATTTACGTTGTCAAATCCAATATTGAAATCAATACGCTCAATACAATGTTCCACAATAGTTACAACTTTTGTTCTCGCAAATTATTTTGTGTTTTCATATTTGTGCGAGAGAAAACATTCCCTGCTTCCTAATGACAAACGTAAACGCAAATCAGTTAAATGTGTGAAAAATTATAGTTACCTCGATACCACCTAAATAAATCGTGTTACAATCGGTAATTTTTTCTTCGAGCTAAATATGCTTAACCACCCGTTGACAAACAGAGGTCATATGAGAGTGCTGCGAATTTGTTCAACGACATCCATTCTGGACCACGATTTCAAAATCATCAGTCAAAAAAACAGTTGACCGGTTTACGGCGACCGAGACTATAGCAGACTTGCCGAGATCGGGCCGGGGTAAAAGTGCAACGAATGAGGAGAAAGCCTTGGAGGTCCTTCTCAATGTCACCGAGGATCCTCATGTGAGCCAAAAAAAGTTGTCCCAAACTCTTGGGGTAAGTAAAGCATCAGTCCAAAGAATATTGAAAACGAATGGTTGGCATTCCTATAAAATGCACTTAGTCCAGGAGCTTAGATTGATCGTCGTCTGGAATATTGTGGGGTAATGATGGAGAGATATGTTGCTGATAATTTCACCTTTTTTTTTACGTGTTTCTCGGATGAGGTGAATCGCCACAATATGAGATTTTGGGCCGATGAAAATCCCCACTGAATGCGAAATACACACACGCAATGGCAGGATAAGATCAATGTTTGGGCTGGACTTTTGAATAACCAAATAAAAGTGCAGATGCAATACCTGAAGAGGATATTAGGGTTGGAGAGGGCCACACCAAATTATATAGTTCTGCAGTAGAGTTAGAGAATGCCAGTAGAGTGGGAAACGGTCAGAAGGCTGGTAAAATTTGAGAGGAGGATATAAGGGTTAGGTGATGAAAGAGTAGTGAAAGAGGTATGGAAGGTGTATTACAGAGAATGGGTGAGGAAAGGTGAAGGAATAAGATGGATGAATGATTGGAACAAGTTGTATGTCACGGCGGGGTGGTCAGCGACGGTTTTTGAAGAAAAGGTATCGAGGGGGAGCTGATCGAGAAGGAGGTGGCGGAAAGGTTACTGTCGGTGGGGTTGCAGGAGCGGCAAAGTAAAATATGCAACAGTAGATGTAACCCGAAGTACCAAGGTCTGCAGGTGTTCGCAGGCCCGCCGCGGTTGAAACCTGACGAAGTTCGTTTGTTTCCGAGGTTCAGATGCGGGAACGAGGAGAAGGCTAGGAAGGTGTGGATGGGAGAGGAATACACGAGGTGTGGTTTTTGTGGGGAAGTAAGATATGAATGGGAGCACTGGATAACCAAATAATTGGGCCTTTTTTTCTACATGAAAATTTCACTCACGCCCGCTACTTAGAGATGCTGGAACGGGATATCATTCCAGCAATTCATGCTGTTGTTGGAGATCAATTGGAAAACGTGTGCTATTAACAAGATGGAGCACCTGCGCATTTTGTTTTACTCGTTAGGCAGTTTCTTAATGTTACATTTCCTGGGCGCTGGATAGGCAGAAGAGGCGCCATCGAGTGGCCACCAAGATCGCCCGACCTCACCCCTTTAGACTTCTTTTATTGGGGCTATTTAAAATATAGAGTCTACGAAACCAAGCCTGCGAATATCTAAGAACTCCAGAGAAGGATAATGGAGGTGTCAGCCACGATAACCCCGGAGATGTGGGCACGAGTGAATAAGGAAATCTACCAACGACAACCGCACTGTACTGCAGTGGATGAACACCAATTCGAACACTTTATAATCATGTCCAGTGCCGTAACAAATTATAAATAAAGTTAACTCCGCAATAAAATGTAGAGTGCCATTTAAAGTGCCAGGGCTCGACCCTGTACCTGTCATATGGCCCCATAAGACTCAAATGGTTTACCCGAGTCCTAGAGACTCCAAGATCAGTTTTTCGTTTTTTCTCGGCTGCGTTGAATGAACCAGACGTCCCCAGACTTTTGAACAAAAAACGCACAATAGTGCCCAAAAATCTACCTTTTTTTTTGGGTTTTAGGCTATTTGGATGTAAAATTTTCCGCTGAATCCAAATCCGCAATCAAAAATATAGGTTTGCATTTGAAATTTCAAAGTTGGACCTCATATCTCTTATAAGGCCCCATCGGGTCCAAAATCTGATGGGCCCATTCGATTCCTCGGGCAAAATTACTAAAGACCCTAGTATCAGGCTTCCGATTTTCTACCCGTGCGCGTAATAAATTCGCCGTTTCCAGACTTTTGAACCACCCTGTATATGTTTTACAATAAAATTCAGACTTTTAACTTTACGAACTTAAACAACACCAATAACCTAAAATGTTTTCAGTACATTGGCGCCATTCAGCGTTTTCAGGTTCACCAACTTACACAAATCAATGATCTACGGAACTCGGCTTCATTTCTATTTATGCAACGGTGTTGATTTTGATCATAGTTCACTTTTCGATCTTGGTTCATATGAACTCTGGTTTATTTCAGTTTTATGTAACCGGCCCTTAGAAAAGTAAATTTTTCAGGAGAGTCAAAAAACTTAAAAATAGTCCACACAAGAGCTCGCCTCCCCCACTTCTTTGCTTACAAATTTCGATCACTTATAGTAATCGGAAAAATGTAAAATATTTTTTTATACGCAGAATTGAGCGTTGGATCAGAATCAACGATAAATAAAAACGATTATCTTGTTCATTTTTGAGAAAGAGACCCGCTTAACTTATTTACTAGTGTTTATTAAGTGAGAGATTTAGACTTATTTTTTTTTTTACTATTGACTACTATTGACTATATAAAGAAGTTTTTTTTAAATAAAAAGTTAGTTCAACTAAGACTTCAAACGTATTTGTTTCATCATGTGTGAATTGTGATAAGAGTTTCATTATTTTTTCTATTAATGTTAAAAGACTGAGACTGTAAGCAATACCTTATAAACATACCTCCATAATGTTTGTTAATTATCAAAAATAAAGTTGATTGGGTATTAACTCGTTTTTTCTTTTGTTTGTTCCATAAATCCTGATTCTGGGGCAAAGCAGGGGTTTGCCCCATTTTTCTGCGCTTACAATTTCAAATTTCTCTGCGACTAATTATTGGACAAGCCCGGTATTTGCAGGGGTTATGGGTAAGATCCTAATATAACCCTCCAATGTAAAACTGAAGACAAATCTATCTCTGATTGCAAAGAATTTTTCAAAAACCGAAAAAAGTCCTCGCCCCTACCTACCCTATAAATTAAAATATTATTTCAATTACAAACTGCTTAATAAAATCTCTACTGGGAAGAAATCTATTTTTTCTTTTCTACTGAATTAAAAGGAAATTCTTTGTAGTACGTCAAGTCTGACCTTTTTGTACTAATATACGTTGTGTTTAATTTTTGTAGTAACCCTTAATTATTTAACAGATTCGTTCCGAGTGTCGATGCGTGTTGAATATTGCAAGAATTTGAGATTTACAACAACTGTCGTACTTTTTCTTTGACCAGACCAGAATACGTATAGTCATACGAATTGTTTATAATGACGTGAGGTTTGGCAATTGACCTCTTTGCTTGATGTCGATAAAGCTTTCAACTAGATCTCAACGGATAACTTACACAATCGGTGACCTTGACTATACTATTTCGTTCGGAGAATAAGATTACCATCAGAAATGAATAAGATTACCATCAGAAATTTTAAGATTACCATCAGAAATTTTAAGATTACCATCAGAAATTGGGTGCTCTTTTCCTAGCCCTCAAAGCGTCTTGGCGATATACCCTTTCTATACAACCCCTGGTCCTAGCGCTCAAAGCGTCTGGAGGTTGTAAGAAATCAATACGTTCAATAATAACAAGTTAAAGTTATTAGACATTAGATTTTGGAACCTCTTTTTCTAGCGCTCAGAACGTCTTGGCGATACCCCCTTTCTACACAACCCATGGTCCTAGCGCTCAAAGCGTCTGGAGGTTGTGAGAAAGTAATTCGTAGTATAATGTCTGCTAACTCAGGTTAGTCATTCTTTTTCCGACGATTTTGCATTTCGTGGCAGAGTAATAACTCAGATGTGAATAGTTTCACATTTCGTTGCAGAGTGATTACTCGGATGCAGTTATTCATTGGATCTGTGTTTCGCATTTCGTAATAGAGTAATTATTCAAATGTGAATTGTTTCACATTTCGTTGCAGAGTAATTACTCGGATGCAGTTATTCATTGAGACAAGTTCACTTCACATATTAAAGAAATTACTCACCCTGTATGTTGTCGAATCACTCACTGATTGCCACCATTCTATTTCCATCACGGAAATCCTCTCGAATTTTGTGATCCCGTCCCTTTTATCATCAAATTTGCCCCCGCCACATTCAGAAATACACGTGCCAAATTGCCTCGTGTATGTTTAAGTTCATGAACTTTCCCGTGAATTTACTTATTAGTATTTTTCTGGTCTTGTTTTGGACGTTGAATTTTATGAATTGCATTTTTCTGAATCTCGGTCAGGAGAATGTTTACGTTTTCTTCCCGGTGCTAAGTGTGATTTTAGATGATACAAGTTAAAGAGTTATTTGTACGAGGCATATTTTTCAGCGTGGATGTGTTGTTGTTTATTTTAGCGATGTTATTCCGACCGCGAGACCGCGCGTGTCTCAACTTCTTGCTTACATTATCTTTTACGATTGATATTTATGATGCGCTGTTATGATTATTGTGTTAATTACATTTATCAGATTGTTACAATTACGAATGATTTTGCTGAAAAAAATATTACATTAATTATTTTTATTAAGGGACCCATGTACTCATTACAATTTTATGCTTAACATTTATTGATCATTATTAGGACCATCATAGTACTATTATTTCTGTTATCAATGGACTGTAATTTTGGACACACAATCTAAACCTTCTGAATCCGCCAAGGAATGCACTTCCCGGTTTCCGGTGGACGAAAATATAAAAAAACCACTCACCTGGTTTCCACGCCGGAATTCTCCGGATCCAACCGTAACTGGCGTTATTCGGGGAAATAAAGGAGGACGATAAATTGAGGATTTCGAGGATGGGATCGCCGAATACCGAACGGTGTAGTTCCTTTGAAAAAACGGCGTCAACCACGTGGTCCCACTCCTCCTCTGCGGACTCAGAATGCCAAACCCAAAACTCTACCCACTCAATAATCGAGATTTGCGGGCAAACTAACTTCGCGTAATTATAACAAAATATAAACCGCGTTGTTCGTCTTCGGAACAGAGCCAAAAAAACTCTCATTCGCGATGGCCACGAACGTCCTTTTTTCGGGCGCTCTCAACAACAAAAAACGTAGTTAAACTAAAAGTGCATTGAGCGCGACACCGGACGGCCGACAATATGCATTTCTAATTCATTAATCAAATAAATATTAATTGGCTCGAACAATTTCACAATACGTTAGTTACGAATCAACAAACTAGTAACGTTGTGGGATGGCAGGACAAAACTCAACTAATGACTCTGCCACTTAGTACGTTACATTAGTATTACGGTATGATATAAAATAACTGCTTATCCTTCTTTTGTTGGTTTATTGTGACTAAGAAAACACGTACTAATTAAATTAGGTACTTTCAGTCTCTGATATTTTTTTAATATATTTATTTTTCTCGTTTTTTAAGTTACGGCACCATTGCTGCCTCGGATTTCTACTGCTCTTATGCTCAAGGTGTCCCCACATCACCCCCGTCTAAGAAAAACCGAAACGAGAAGAAACACAAGAAAAAGAGACGCGTTTTTTTAAAAGAGAAGATGTAGAAGTGCTATTTTCAGATTTCAAAATGGAACGCGGAAATAAATTAGGATGTGAGGTGTTTGTTGTATTTTTCATAGAAGTTGCTGAAATATTAGAAATAAATGCGGGTTTTAAGCGATCTATGGAGATGGTGTCTTGTTTACCGTCAATAGTGATCGTAAAAAATTTCGAATTTCGACTTAAAACCTTGTACGGACCGTCGTAGGATGCATGTGCAATGTTGCGAATGCTATCGCGACGAATAAAAACATGTGTACATGTGGAAAAATCAGGGTGAATAAAAGACTTGCGACTATGGTAACGAACAGTGGCAGGGCTAAGGACACGTAGATTTTCCCTCAGGTCATCAAGAAATTTTGAGCCAGAAGGATTATTTTTAATTGCGGAATTTAAAAAAAGAAAATCGCCCGGTAAGGGTAAAGTCTTACCGTAGACGAACTCTGCAGCCGTGGCCGAAAGAGATGATTTGAAAGTTGTCCGAATGTCTAAAAGAATTAATGGGAGGTGAGTTACCCAGTTCTTCGGATCGTTGCTCATTCGGATCGAGTCTTTAATTTGTCGATTGAGTCGCTCTACCAAACCGTTACATTGCGGATAGTAGGCGGTTGTGGATTTGTGTAAAATTCCGAAAGTCTTGCAAAATTCCTTCCAGATGTTGGACTGGAACTGCCGACCTCGGTCAGTGATGACCGTCAATGGCGTTCCAAAGCGTGCAATCCAACAGTTCAAAAAGGCATTGGAAATGGAAACTGCAGTAATTTCGGAAAGAGGTATGGCCAACGCGTAAAGCGATCAATGTAGACCAAAAGGTATCTGAAATTGTTGCAAATGGGCAAAGGGCCTATGATGTCGATGTGGACGTCAGTGAAACGGCCATCTAGGTCCGGAAATTTAGCAACGGGTGACACTGTATGTCGATAAGTTTTGATCTTCTGGCAGCTCAAACAAGATTTGACAAATTGTGCAATGTCGTAGTTCATCCGTGGCCACACGTAACGTGCTGTTACGAGACGTTTCATTGTACGAACGCCAGGGTGCGTGAGCTCATGCAAAGAACACAAAACTTCGTGTCTTAGTGCAAGAGGGACATAAGGGCGCCGTTGTGCAAGAGAAGTGTCTACGTAGATGTGTGTGCTAGTGCCGTCAGGGATGAACCTCTCCAGTTTGAGTGCTGTAGTAGTGCTACCAAGAAGAGATTGTAATTTCAAATCCTCAGATTGTAATTTTGCCAGGAGGTTGAGGTCTAAAGCTTTAATTTCGACTCTCGACAGTGTGTCAGCCACGTTATTTTCCTTCCCCGTGATGTGTCGAATGTCAGTAATGAATTGCGCGATGAAGGTCAAGTATCTGTGCTCACGTCCTGAAAAACGATCAGAATTAGAATTGATAGCAGCGTTCAGAGGTTTATGATCTGTAAATACTATAAATTCGCGACCTTCGAGGTAATATTTGAACTTCTTAATTGCCAAATATACGGCTAACAATTCACGGCCGAACGTGTTGTATTTGCGTTCTGTTGATGAGAAAGATTTATAAAAGAAAGCGAGCGGGCGAAGAACGCAAGAACTCTCCTTCTGCTGCAAGACCACTCCAGCAGCGGAGTCTGATGCGTCTACCATTATGCTTAACTCCGCAACCGGGTCTGGTAGTGCAAGCATAGCACAGTCGGCAAGAGCAGCCTTAACTGTTATAAATGCTTGTTGAGCAGGTTGTGACCAGACCAGTGCACAGTGGTCCCGCCACCTAAGAAAGGCGGTTATAGAGATGACGCTATTTAATAATGACTCAAATTGTACGCTGTTATAATTAAAATTAAATCCATTATTGAAGAAGAGAACGAATAAATAAAAGTCTTATTATAACTTTATTAAGACCCGTTTTTATTACTAGATATGACATGAAAACATATCAAAAAATTACACATAAGGAATTCACATCTAACGAGGTAATAACAATTTGTTTACACTAATACTCTATAATTAGACCAAAATGAACAACTTATAAAGAATAAGTTTTTTTCGAAATCTTTTTAGTTTTTGAGTAAACTGAGTTTTTGAATTTGAAGTATAATTTTTCCATCTTTCATAATTTTGACGTTTGAAACGTCAGTTTTATCCGAGTCTACAAAACGCTCGATGTACATTTAAAATATGATTTAAATTCAAAATAAACCATGAAAGCGTAAATATAAATGACTATGATACCATCAAGTAGGAGAAAGTAGCATGATGGCCACATCACCATTTTTTAAATTAAGGTGTGCTAAGGAAATGCTACTATAGCTTAGAACACATAAATGAGACACTTGCACAAATTTACGCAGATAATCGCTTGTATCTTCTAAAAGTACACACTTTATTGAACAATAAGAAGTGCTTATCATTTCGCGGATTGCTGCGTAAAGTAGTTAAAAGTTTAGATGAATTTTAATAAAACTGTAAACTAAACAAAAAATATGAAGAGGCGTAGCGCTCTTGTAACTCTATGTAAAAGATTATATTTTATATAAAAATGTGTTTAAAAAATTGTACATACCTTCATTTTCAAATTCCATTACAACAACACTTGCACAAATTAATAAATTCAGAGTATTTGGCCGTTGTCAAGCAAGTGAAAATTAGCGCACCGATAACACAACGGAGTATTGACGAGATGCGTCTACTTAGGATGTCAACAAGAACTGAATTTATGCACGTATCAAGATTTTTTTTATACCTCCATTTAGTATGCATATTGATAACATGCTGAACGAAGTATGACGTCTTAATTTAAACATGAAAATATTCAGGCTATAACCTATAGTGGGACCACTGTGCAGTGGTTTGCTGCTTGGAGTTGAAGCAGCGAGGTGATTAAGCGGCTCTAAAATGCTCGAGCATGATTTAATGAATAGATGATAAAAGTTTAACATGCCGAGAAATCGTTGTAGAGCTTTTGGGTCTGCAGGTTGCGGGAATGATAAAATCGCATCGACCTTGGACTGCAGAGGTTTGATTCCAGAACCACTGATGCTGTGACCCAAAAAGTTCAATTTTGTTTGACCGAAAACACATTTATCAGTATTCATTTTGATACCGAAAGTAGCGAGTCGCTCAAAAATTTGGAAGATGTGACGATCATGTTCGCGTTCGTCTTTACTGAAGACGAGAATGTCGTCAATGTACGCGAAGCAAAATAGTAGTCCGCGTAAAACCGAGTCCATAAACCTCTGAAACGTCTGAGCGGCGTTTCTTAAACCAAAACTCATCCTAGTATATTCGTATAGGCCGAAAGGTGCTGTGATGCCCGTTTTAGGAATATCTGCAGGATGAATTGGAATTTGGTGGTATGTCTTGACTAAATCGATTTTTAAAAATAACATACAACCACAACAGTTATACGCGAAATCGTGAAGAAGTGGCAAGGAATACCGGTCTGGAATCGTGATTCGATTAAGACATCGATAATCTCCACATGGGCGCCAAGAACCATCTAGTTTGGCGACCAGATGTAGCGTCGCCCAAGGGCTGGAGGAAGGTCGAACGAAGCCAAGTTGTAAGAATTTCCTTCCTCCTTCGCAATTTGGAATTTATGTGGCGGTAATCGCCGTGGTCGGCCAAAAACAGGAGGTCCAGAAGTTGTGATGTGATGATACACATCATGTTTGGCAGGTTGTGACAGATCGAAAGGGGTTGACAAATTAAGAAATTGTTGTAGCAATTTTGAATATGGCGAATTTTGAAAAGTGAGTGAATTTAGTTCTGAAAGGCCGAATGCTTTCCTTGCAAGACGATCGTGGGCAATGTCAACGGTGATGTTGAAATGTCGAAGGAAGTCAGCACCCAGAATCGAAAGGTTAACTTGTGCTAACATGAAGTTCCATTGAAAATTCTCGTCCAGGCCGATATTAATTATTAATTTGGAATGACCAAAAGTTGGTATAAAAGTACCAGTAACTGTGGTCAGAGAAAATTTTGCGCGACGACGAGTGTTGACGAAGAATTGGTTCACCGCCAAGATGCTAACCTGGGCTCCCGTGTCGACTAAAAGTTTGGTCCCAGAATTAGTGTCGCGTATGAAGAATAAATGACCTGGAGAGATGGCTGGACAATGGGTTGACATTAGCCCTGCCGCTGTCCGTTTCCCCAATCGCAAGGAGGTGTGCATTTGCTCGCATTCTCTGCGTTCCTTTGGTGATACCAACAAAACTTCGATGACTTATCATTGTTGCTATTAAGTCTTGATTTTGAACGGCTCCTATTCCTTGCAAAATTTGAGAATTGAACAGACAACTTCTCAACTTGTTGCGTTAAGGCAGTGATCTGGTTTTGCAAATGTAAGGAATTGTCAGTCGTTGTTGTTGGAATCACCCGAGGCGCAGAGGTCATTGCAAAATGGTATGCGGGCCAGAAATCTCGAGGATCTGGTCGGCCATGTCGGCTAAATCATTTAAACTGGATGTGTTTGCCGAAATTAGTATCCGTTGCACGTCAGTGGGCTAACGGCTATGGCATATTTCCTTAAGTAAACTTTCGTCCATGGACGTATTCTCAAGAAGTTGATATAACTTTCGCAGTAATTGCGACGGGGTTTGCTGGCCAAGAGTTTCCTTGGACAAAAATTGTTGCATGTGACGCTTTTCGGAAACCGTTGTACGCTTTATAACTTCTGATTTGAGCGTTTCATAAGGAAACATTTCTAGGGGATTGATTAGCATCAATCGGCGGGTAGGGCTGCGACCACGTCATGAAGTTTCTGGAGAGAGTTTGTTATGCGATTGTTTTTAAAAACGGATTCAATTTGGATGAACCATATTGTTGGTTCAAATTTTGAAAATATAGGTAATTTATATCGAAAATGTGGACTGAACCTGATCAACCATAGCCCTTAGTACGTGTAAAAGTGTGTGAAAGATAGATTAGAATAGTATATAGTAGAAACAGAGGTTGAATAAAGAAACACCTTAAGCACAGGCCGGAACAAAGTAGACAGCGTGTTGCAGGTACGGCAGTGACGGTCGGTTGCGGCCTTCGTGCGTGGAGAATAGACGGTAGGTGATCGTTTGGGGGTTTTTCTGACGTAGCCGTCAGTGTCTTAGGGAAAACAGTCCAGATGCAATAACTGCGGAGGGATCCCTGGATCTTGATCCCGTATAATTCCAAGCGGGTTCAGGTTCGTTTCAGTGCGGATCACGTCGGGGTCACCAGATATAACGTTGTGAGATGGCAGGACAAAACTCAACCAATGACTCTGCCACGTACGTTACATTAGAATTACGGTATGATATAAAATAACTGCTTATCCTTCTTTTGCTGGTTTATTATGACTAAGAAAACACGTACTAATTAAATTAGGTACTTTCAGTCTCTGATATTTTTTAATATATTTATTTTTCTCGTTTTTTAACTGCCTCGGGTTTCTACTGCTCCTATGCTCAAGGTGTCCCTACATCACCCCCCGTCTAAGAAAAACCAAAACGAGAAGAAACACAAGAAAAAGAGACGCGTTTTTTAACGAAGAAGATGTAGAGGCGCTATTTTCAGATTTCAAAATGGAACGCGGAAATAAATGAGGATGTGAGGTGTTTGTTGTATTTTTCATAGAAGTTGCTGAAATATTAGAAATAAATGCGGATTTCTACTGCTCTTATGCTCAAGGTGTCCCCACAAACTATTGTTTCATATATATCATCAATGGATCTTAGTTACTGATAATTCGTTAGTTACGAATCAACAAACGTTAATAAGAACGTGCAAATTTTGGGGTTAGTATTTTTATATGTCAGGCATAATTTATTGATTTGATTTGCATAGCATCGGCATTGTCTATGATACGATAAAGCTGTGAATATAACTCGAACATTTGAGATGTAAAATAATCTCGGACGCTTTTTTAAGTGATGAGGCGCGCTAGCGCTAGTCCTCAATTGTTGTGAATCGCATAATAATCTCGTTATATTAATAGCAGTGACTGTTCGCGTTTTTCCTTTTGTACGGCCGGAGTAGCAGAGGTGGCAATACAGATAGGTAGGGTCGGTTGCAGAAACGACTGGCTGTGTGAGCGCACCTATAATCTATCTGTATTACCACCTCTGCTACCTCGGCCCTACCAAAAAAAAACCGCGAGCCGTCACTGCTTAATAGCTATAACCGGTGGTACCGTACAAATTAACGTAATTTCTAAAACAGCTGAAATAATTTAACAAATGGTTTTGTGAATACACACGGCAACGTCGCAGTAGCGGCGTACGTGTTTTAGGAACTAGGTCAAATTGTATTCAGTATCAAGTTATTTTTATTATTTCTATAGACCCGCTCGATTTAAAACGTGTCTCGTGATCTACCTCATTTGAATAGAAAACCTTAAAAACAAACAGAAAAAGAAAAAAAAGAAACTATTCAAATAACAATTTCCTGATTAAGCACGCGCTTAATTTACCTTCAACTTATTGAGTTTAAAAATGCGCAATTGTTAGGAAACTGCGTTCTAATACATTTTACGGAGTAACTTTAAATGAAACAACTTTAATACCACTAATAATTGTATAATACACAAAATATGTCATTATCAAGTGTTGTGCGAAGTCTATTTAATATAAATACATAGTCCAATTTATATCTGGTTGTTTTTCAAACTGTTAAAAAAAACGGGAGATATACTAAGTGTACAAAGTCAAAGGTTGATATCTTGAAATAATAATAATTAGTATCTATTATTTATTTAAAATTGTAAAACTTTTTATGTTTTTTCGAATTAGAAATTTCAATGGAAATATCCGTTTTGAGGTGTCTGTTTGCCTGTATGTGAGCGCAGAATCACCACAAAATATTTTTCAATAAAACTTTGAACATTCGTTTTATTTGATAATCCAAAGAACAAAAAAGCTTTTGGTAAAATTTTGTGCACCGGAAACCGTTTTTTACTTTCTCAATTACGAGGTACGAGAAAGTATTGTAATCGTGATTTTTTTTTCAAAATTTCTTTTTTCGGAAATATCCGTTTTGGGGTCCCTGGATGCCATTTCAACAATTTCTGGAAAAAAAACTTGTGTGTGTGTGAGTGTGTGTCTGTGTGTGTCTCTGTGTGTGTGTGTGTGTGTGTGTGTGTGTCTGTCTGAGTGCGCTGTATCTAAAAAACTAATAGAGCAATTGATATGAAACTTTGAACATAAGTCTTATTTGATAATCCGAAGAACTGAAAAACTTTTGGTAATATTTCATACACCGGAAGTGGGTGTTTACCTTAACTGTTTTTTGTTTTTTGCCAATATTTTCTTAAATATGAAAAATATCACAAAAATATTTAAACAAATATTGAAGATAACAAATAAATGAGCTTATTTTGTTTAAAAACATTTTTCATAAAATCATTGTTATTCGAGATTTTTTTTTTTCATTTTTTGGTTTGTAATTATGAAACGATAATAGTTACAGCAAATTTATGTTAATAATAATTGTAGAGAATGCCAAAATGAACAACTTATAAAGAATACGTTTTTTTCGAAATCTCTTTAGTTTTTGAGTAAACTGAGTTTTTGAATTTGAAGTATAATTTTTCCAACTTTTATAATTTTGACGTTTTAAACGTCAGTTTCATCCGAGTCTACAAAACGCTCGATGTACATTTAAAATATGATTTCAATTTTAAATAAACTATGAAAGCGTGAATATAAATGATACTATCAAGTCGGAGAAAGTAACATGAGGGCCACCATTTTTTCCAATACCTTTTAACTCCGTAAAATACTAGAAGAGCATATAAACAAATATTGACGACAGCAAAAAAGTGGACAAATGTCTCTCGAAATCTTTTTAATTTTCGAAAAAATATTTGAAAATGATAATTTTTGTTTACAATTATGAAACGATAATAGTTACATAAAATTTACAATAACATTAATTGTATAGAATAAGGTTTTAACTTTCTCCGTTACCAAATACGGGAAAGCATTGAAAGATTTTTAACGGAAATCCGTTTTGGGGTGATTTCTACGATTACTGGAAAAAATATTTCTAGTCTGTGTGCGGCTATTCCATATTTTTATAATATTTTTCATATTTACAAATAACCGGAAAAAACAAAAAACGGTTAAGGTAAACATCCACTTCCTGTGCACGAAATGTTTACCAAAAACTTTTCAGTTCTTCCGATTGTTAAATAAGGCTTTGTTGAAAGTTTCATGTTAATTCCTGTATTAGTTTTTGAGATACACACCTTTAAAAACAAAACGAGAAACCTGTATTATGAAAATGTCAAAAATTTCAAAAAAATTGGACTAAAATTTAATTTAAGGCATATTTGGTTAAAATATGAAGCAAGTATTATTACTGGGTTTTGTTTCGATTAGAATCAAGTGGAAAATTTAGTTATCTATTTCCCCTTCAAATTAATGAATGTCTAAGAAAAACGCATAATGAGTTTCAGTTTAAAATTACATATTCACAATTTTATGAATATTATCGCATCAGTAGGGGAAATACGGCCTTCTTTAAACTTGAACATAACCTTATGATTGTAGTTCAAAATTGTGTTTTCATTTCTAATTGCATTCTTATTATATTTTAATTGTTATATTAGTCAACCCCTTCTGCGATGGACGTGACTTACAAGGAGAGGATCAGATGTGTGACTCACCGATTTGATAAATCTTTGGCACACGTGTAGGTCATGACTAGGAGTGTAACAGGTACAAGTAATAGGGCGCACTATTCAGCCGTTTTCGAGTAAAAAATTGATTGATTCTCAAATTAAGATATTTAAATATACATGGGTTTATAAAAACTATAAATAGAAAATGAATGAACCCAACTTCAACAATGGGGTTCGATCCTTCGACCTTCCGACTACGAATCGGAGGTTTTATCGATGCGCCAAAAGGTCGGTATATGTTTGTTAACGCAAAAGGTATATAAACATACGACTGAATAACAAATTAGAAAAATATGTTTTCTCGAAAACGGCTGAATAGTGCACCCTATTACTTGCACCTGTTACACTCCTTGTTATGACCTACACGTGTGCCAAAGATGGATGAAATTGGTGAGTCACACATCTGATCCTCCCCTTATTAGTCTACATGTGTCGTGGGAAAATATAAATTTCCGTGGAAATATCGAATTCAGAACCGATCGCTTACTTTGTAGGGAGAGAGTACACATCAGAGGCCCGGAAAGCCCGTCGGGCCGGGCCGTATTTTTCAATCTCCGGGCCGGGCCGGGACCGATGGATAATTTAGACCGGGCTGGGCCGGACCGGGCTTGGATAAATTTATTAAAGTTTGGAAAGTAACAACTAAGTGAATAAAAAAAAATGGTGATGTGGCCATCATGTTACTTTCTCCAACTTGATGGTATCATAGCCATTTATATTTACGTTTTCATGGTTTATTTTCAATTGAAATCATATTTTAAATGTACATCGAGCGTTGTGTAAACTCGGATGAAACTGACGTTTAAAACGTCCTAAATTTGTTGGGTGATTAACTTTAATTATATATTGTTTTGCACATATTATAGTAACAGGATATGTAAAGTTAATAAATAAATAAATAAATAAATAAATAATTATACTGCAAATTCAAACACTCAGTTTACTCAAAAACTAAAGGGATTTCGAAAAAAACTTATTCTTTATAAGTTGTTCATTTTAACATTCTCTATAATTATTATTTATAAATTTGCTGTAACTATTATCGTTTTATAATTATAAACCAAAAATTTAAAAAATAATACATTTTTTTCTCGAATAAAAATGATATTATGATTTTTATGTTTTCAAGCAAAAGATGTTCATTTATTTGTTGTTTTCAATGTTTGTTTACATGTTTTTGTGATATTTTTCATATTTAAGAAAATATTGGCAAAAAACAACACCCACTTCCGGAGTACGAAATTTTACCAAAAGCTTTTCAGTTCTTCAGATTATCAGATTATCAAATAAGACGTATGTTCAAAGTTTCATATCAATTCTGATTCTTATTAACGATATTAGTGACTATTTAGAACACACCAAATGTTATCTCTATGCAGATGACATGAAAATTTTATTAGAAGTTAATTCCATTCATGACTGTCATAAACTTCAGGATGATCTCAATAATATATGCAGTTGGTGTGATCTAAATGATTTGGATCTTAACCCTTAATAACCTAGAGTTTCAATTTTGATACCAATCTTTTAAACCGAATGTTCACATTACTATTAGTTTTTTTTTATAGGTTGGCTGTACGTATTTTACTGTTGTATAATATTCTTTCCAACGAAATTAAAAAAAAAATCAAATGTCATTATTGTTTTATTTTATCTATGACATATTACTTGCGCGGCAAAGTGAACAAGTAAACACATTTTACTAAAAGTTTTGTTGAATACAAATTTGATATATTTTCTTTTTCTGAAGAATATAAATACTTTTGAGGTAAGCGAATATATTATTTTCGCTATGATATAATTATTTTTTGCGAGTGCATGTTTTACTTGAAGAAACTAGTGCTATTTTTGTGAGTATCAATTTTGATACTTCAGGCATTCCGCCCTACATAAAACCTACCTACTAATTCTTTAGCTATAAAAACTTTTTGAACTTCCGATTCATTATTTTTCTGCATAGCTTGGTGTTGGGATTACTTTTATTTTTATTTTATTATAGAAATTTATCAAAAATGCGACCAGAAGAGATTGAGATTTTTCATGCATAAGTATATCTAATTTCTTTATGGCGTTAATGCCTGAAGTATCAAAATTGATACCTGTTTTTTTTTCTAAATAAATATGTAAAATAAATATTGTGATTTTTTTAGCTATTTTTCCCTTCATCTAGACCCTCAAGCAAACACAGTAATATTAAAAATAAATCACTTTCGTAAATCAGGCTACTAAGGGTTAATATAAAAAAATGTAAAGCTATTTCGTTTAATAAAAATATTTAATTAAAAATATTCCCCTTGAAAGGGTTAATTCTATTAAAGACTTGGGGATATTTCTGGATACATCACTGAATTTTGGGAAATATTTACTATTTGTATGCAATAAAGCTATGCGTTCATTAGGTTTTATTATACGTAATGGTAAACATTTTAATATCAAAACGTTAATGATTTTATATAACTCCTTTGTTCGCTCTCACCTAGAGTATGGTGCATTAGTTTAGTTCCCATTTTATGACACTCATATTGCCAAATTAGAAAAAATTCAAAATAAATTTGTTCGCTACTTATTTTACAGATTTAATATTAACATAAATCTAAAGTCAATTAATGGCCGTCATATAATTGCTGGGATTTGCTTTGTCCATAAACTTATAAATGGTGAAATCATATCTCCAGAGTTGTTATCCATGCTGAATTTTAATTTTCACTCACATAATAGACCCATTCGCAATGCATCTTTGTTTCGACCGAATTTTCATCGAACTAATTATGGTTATTATTCTCCAATAGAAATAATTATGCGAAATATAAATTTGCTCAATATGTCTCATGAGTTTGACATTTTTAATAATTTTCTGGCTTCCTGTAAGTCAGTCATTATTTCCAAAATTAATTAATGCTTTGGTTTTTACTGACTCAGAAACCATAATTGGTTCGTGTATAATTTCTGGTTATATTGTAATGCGTTAACTAACCCAGTCGCTATAGTTTATCTTTCTTTGTATATAAGGTTAATAGATTTTTATTTTGTACTTGCTCAAACCATTATTATGTATTAATTTTTAGTACTCAATATATGTATGTATTACATTGTAAAAAAAAGGGTGAATCCCGTTAATAAACGTATTATTATCAATTGCTCTATTAGTTTTTGAGATACAGCGCACACAGCCAGACACACACACAGCCACACACACATACAGACACAATTTTATTTTCCAGAAATTGTTGAAATGGCATCTAGGGACCCCAAAACGGATATTTCCGCAAAAAACAATTTGAAAAAAAAAATCACGATCACAATACTTCCTCGTACTTCGTAACGGAGAAAGTAAAAATGGGTTCTTTTTATTAACATATAAAATATTCAATGTATTCTAAGAATTATTAATTATGGGTCCAGTAATTGTATTAATTTAAATCAATCTTTTTTCGGTGTTGGGACCGGGCTGGACCGGGCCGGGCTTTGAATGTACAGTTCCGGGTCGGGCCGGGCCGGGTTTAAAATTTTTACCATCGGACCGGGTCGGGCCAGGCTTTCAAAAACCCTCTTGTGCAGGACTCTGGTACACATCACATAATAAGTTCGTAGGATGACTAATAAAACAACAACTTTTATACAACATAGTTTCCTTCAAGAGTGATATACTCCATCTACTCATAGATTAGACTTTTTTGACATCTTGAGTGACAGAAATCCCACCGAGTTGTCGAACAACTCTCGCCTCAAAAAGTGGTACTTACGAAACTTAATTTATTACGAAAATCGCACTCAAGAATCTTACCGCGTAGGTGTGTAGTTGGTTCGTCACCCCATGGTGGAAATCAAGAATAACAAACTGTCAATAATGTGTCTATTGGCGATGTCCTGTATGAATATATTGGAAGTATACCGGTACCAACCTAACTTGCTGCAAAATTACATTTTTCTCATAGTCGTGTTAGTACTTTTAATTTTCTAGTGTTTGTCACTAAAGATTTCAAAAAATGTCTAATCTACGAGTAGATGAAGTATACATTAATTTGGCCTTAGAATAGGCTTCAGATCCGGCAATCACTTGTTTATTGGAGCCAAATCTCTTGCCCTATAGCATTCTTTTTAAGTCAGCAAACAGGTAGTAACGCTGGAAGCCAAATCCGATGGATGGGTAAGCAATTCAAAGTGCAATTCGTACAATTTTACCATTGTTGCGATCGACTTGTGACACGGGGCATTGCCTTGGTGAAAGAGCACCTTTTTCTTCTTCATTTGGGGTAGGTTTTTGCAATTTCTTCCTTCAAATGCACCAATAACGGCATTTAATATTCGCTATTGATGGTTATTCCTTCTCGAGGTAATCGATGACGAAAATACCGTGTGCATCCCAAAATATGGAGGCCAAAACCTTACCTGCTGACATTTGCGTTTTTGGTCACTTTGGACGGTTTTCGCTGGTTGCAGTCCACTCAGCTAACTACCGATTTCACTCTGCAGTAAAAATATGGATCCATGTTTCATCTATTATCACATACCGCATGAAAATATTTGTTATTGCACCGAAACAGCTCTGAATCGTCGACGCGTTGTTGTTTTTGGTCGACTGCGAGCAAACGCGGTACCGAATTCGTACAGAGCTTTCTCATGAACAAATGTTCATGCAAAATAGTGGTGCCTTCTGATATCTTTAAGGTATCGACTATCTCACGCAACTTCAATTTACAATCGACCAAAACTATTTTGTATACGTTTTTGATGTTCAGCATCATCGGTACTTGTACGGCCAAGTAAACCACTTCTCTACCATTTGTCTCAATGAATAATACTTATCAAGCCATTGCTTTGCTTGAACAGTATTCTTCCAATTAAAAAGCAATGCTTTATCAACACACGAAATTCAGATTTTTCAATTGTTTTGAAAATTACAAAAGTAGCGCCACTAAAGCCACTGAAACTTGTGAACTAAACGTCAGATTGTTATGAAATTCACGTATCATTTGAAGGTTAGTACTTCCTAAACATCATAGCAATTTAGGAATAGTAGAGACATCTACAGGGTGTCCCATTTTGCATAAATTGCATAAGCGTGTAAACCCACCATAATACGAAATGTGAATTCACGACTCACGTTCGAGTAATTATTCTGCTACGAAATACAGCACTGGTTCTATGAATACGCATCTGAGTAATCGCTCTGCTAAGAAATGTAAAATAAATCAAATTTGAGTAATTACTCAGTTACTAAATGCGAAGCGCATCGGAGCTCTGCATTTAGTACAACATTTTCACAATTAAAAATAGCTCCCACAAACACAATCAAAAAACAAATAATAAGTTAATCAAATCACCAAATCCTAATATTGACATAACAATATCAATTTTCAGCCCATCTGTTACTAGATACTACCGTGGACGAAAAAAATGACACAGATATGTGTTAATCATATAGATATATAAACATAAATTGAATATGCCACACGTAAGTAACACACAGAAAGCACAAATTGCTATGCAGGTCAAATGTGGCAAATATATCAATGATGTAGCAGCTGAATTTAATGTAAGTAGACGTACAGTGCAAAAAATTTCAAAAATGTGAAAGGATGAAAGGTGATTGGAGCAGCTTAAAGGTTTGGGCCGCCCAAAAGTTTCAAATAATAAAGAAGATGATGCTGTTATAAACTATTTAATAGAAAATCCGTTTGAAAATGCTACAAATGCCGCATCATAACAAATTTTTCTGGAAGTTCCCGAGCAGCTCGCAGACGTCTAAAGTTAAGAGCGTTAACTTGTCATGCCGCAGCCAGAAAATCTCTTTGACTCAAATTGACAGCAGAATTGGTTTTGCACTGGAATATCTTCCGAGGCAAGAAGACTTTTGGAATAAAGCAGGGCCGATCCTACCGGGGGCTAGAGCGTGCAAGGCACACGGGCGGCGGTTAGGGGGAGGGGGCGAAACCTGCGAAGCGGGCCACCAATATAGGGTACGCGGCGGCGGCGTCCGAAATCTGTAAATTTTAATCCGAGCGCCCTGAAATAGCGGCCGGTTGCCTGGACTCCTTTCGGAAGTGTATCCGATTTCTAACCGGGTAACAACTTCGCCAAATAGACAGAAGAAGTATCACAAAGCATCTGAAGTTCGTATAAGGAGAAAAAAATCGCTGATGAAAGTATTTTGGATCCAAGAGAAAAATTTTGAATTCACTTTTCTTTTGAAATTTTGGGTATCGCTATTAATTTAATATCCGAACGTTCTGAGCTGTTAGAAAATTACTGCTCCTTGTTTAAATTTTTGTTGGTATTTCATTCTGCAGAATCCGAATATTTAAGAAAGTTTTGTATGGAGTTAGATATTAAATTAGGTAACCGAAAACGGAAAATTGACCAAAGATTTAGATGGAATCGAACTCCTAAAAGAATTGTTATCTTTTTAGAGAACTATTTCCTAATCATTCCCAATTAAAACCATTAGACATTTTAAATCATTTAATTAGCCAAGACTTAGTTCCTTGTTTTGCAAATTTCAGTATTAGTCTAAAATATTTTTAACAATACCGATAACTGTGGCTTCCGGCGAAAGAAGTTTTTCCAAATTAAAATTAATTAAAAATTATTTATGGTCAAGTATAACACAAGAGCGATTTGCTAATTTAGCCATAACTTCTATTGAAAATGAGATCGGTGAAACATTAGATATTTCAAATGTAATTGATGAATTTGCATCAAAAAAATCGCGAGAAGTATTGTTTTAGAATATAGATCAACACTGACAATGAGTAGCGTTCGAATAGTCGATGTTCTTGCTACTGAACTGAAGGTCTGATCATAATTAACATGTTGGAGAGTATCCAACGTAAGTTTTTAAAATATTTAAATTTTAGGATAGGAGTTTACCCTGAGCGTGGATATGATAATGACATACTGCTTTCAAAATGTAATATATGTTCTCTTCAGAAACGCAGATTTGTTAGTAGTATACTGACATATGATCTAGTAAACAACAATATAGATTGTAATGCATTACTCTCGCAGGTTAATTTTAAAGTCAACTCTGCATCAACTAGGTCACAATCAACATTTTATGGACCAATTTAATGAGAAGATCGCCAATTTCTACAATGACGTCAAATTTTAACCACATTGCTAATATTTGTGATATTTTTTACGATACTAAACATTCCATAATGAATAAAGCCCAAAGTTGTATTATGCCATATTAATATAAATTTTGTTAGAATTGTATTCATTTAGTTTATAGTTATATACGTATATTTTGTATAGCAATAACTATTTGTGTTGTGTATATCTATTTTCTTTTATGTTCTATATTCTACTATATGTGTATATATTATTATATTCCCTGTTACTGGAACGTTGTTCTGTTGGGATTAAATAAATAAATAAATAAATAATCTACTCCTCTTCTTTGCGAAATATCTTTGATCACCAACATAGCCTTGTTTTTACTTTGTCGAGTCGTTGTAGGTGTCTGGTTCCTCGAAGGTCGGCGAGGTGAGCATCACATAATCCTCGAATTTATGTGGAGCTATAAGATCCTCTCGGTTACGAAGTTTCCGCGTAGTCTCACCAGCATTCTCTTCTTCATTGATTTTCGGCAGTTCTGAGATTGTTCAATCTCTGTCACTGTCATCGGGTTTCCAGAATTCTATTTCGTTTTCTTCAATCCGGGATTTGCTGTCATTTAGGCTAGTCTCTTCAGCTTCGTTGCTTCCTGGGGATATAGTAACCCCGTTCTCCACCAATTTTTCTTCAAAGGTGACGTCTTTGGATCTATAGAGCTTGTTTTCCTCTTCACTGTAGATACTGTGTCCGTCGTCGTTATCATAACCGATGAGGATTCCTTTAATGGCCTTTGGATTCATCATCCTTTGCTCCTTCGATAGATTATACATGAATTTGAACCAATGTTTCAAACCTGGTTTTCTGGGCCTGTCCTATTAAGGATGCAGGTACCTGTTCGTATCATCTCGGCCCAAAGTGCCTGAGGAATGTTCCCATGCGCATGCATCATTTCTCTAGCAGTTTCCACTACCGTACGATTTTCCCTCTCACTGCACCCGTTTTGTTTTGGAGTGGAGGGCATTATAAGACGTTGAATAATACCTTTCTTGTGTAAACTTATCCTGGTCTATTTCTTGTCGAACTCCCAACCATTATCATTCAGCAGCTCCAGACTGTTTCTTCCTCAGCTAGGAACTGGCTCAGTTTTTTAGCCGATGAGTTTTATCATAAATGTAACCTTCACACAGTTCACTATGCATTTCTATGTTCATGTCAAGCTCCTTCCGAATTGTTCATGATACAACTGTAGCAAGTTTCCCTTACTCACTGTATTGACCTCATCTGATAGGGTTCGAACTTCTCGCCGCCAAATTGAACAGTCCTCCACGACGAGCTCCCTCCAATTGTTTACTAGGAAGTTGCAGACTTCAGCTGATGGAGATGAATTGGCTGACCGAGTACTTATCCTGGACTGCAAGCACGGAGAACAGATTTCTCTTGATTGATCAAATATCAGCCAAGGTAATTTTGTACTATTTTCCGTGGATTGCTACCCCAACTTCTACTTCACGTATTCTAATGGCTTCCATTTTCTTACCATTTGCTGTGGTCACTGTGTGTTCAGTTAAAAAAGACTCTAAAGCAAATCTAACCATTTAAAATATGGCTTATCGCGCCATTGTCATCCCTGCATCTCGAGCACTCAGCATCTGTTTCAGTTGAGCTAACAGTGACGAGTATCATATTTGTGTCAGACTCCAGTTTACTAAGCTTCGGAGGACGGCTATCAGCAATCCATTTCCTGCGCACTTTAACCCTGTGATTGGGCTTCCTGCAGTAGTATCAGCTTTTTTTTCTTTTTCTTCGCATCGACTCAACTTCGTTGCTGTGATGACTTCTTCGATGATTGCAGGTGAGAGCTTCCTGCTTGGTAGATTCAGCTCCCTTGGTCCTTAAGGCCATTTTATATGAACATAGTTGATTGATTAAGCTATCATTTTTCCCCTCACCATCCAGCTGGATTTAATTGAAAAATACTCCCCGTCAATGCATCCAGAATTTTACAAAGCAAAAATACATCTGGCAGTCCCGGGTACTTGCAAATTCTTTAGTCATTTCTTCTATCAATTCAGACAAATTTTAAATATGTGTATATGCGATCTGACATGTTATTTTTAAAACCTTACAAAAAGATTACAGAGGGTTTTAAAAATTTCCGAATCATGTTTTCTCGAAAACTGCTGAATAGTGCACCCTATTACTTGCACTTGTTACACTCCTAGTTATGACCTACACGTGTGCCAACTATGGATGAAATCGGTCAGTCACACATCTGATCCTCCCCTTGTAAGAGCTTTATATTCCATTGCACGTATAGAAGTTTTGGTATGCTGTAATTGAAAAATAAAATCCCCCGCCCCAAGAAATGTTTTACTTCACATGAGGGGGCGGCCAAATCATCATTTGCACGCGGGCGGCCAAGGGTCTAGGATCGGCCCCGGAGTAAAGTGATATTTTCAGATAAAAAAAACGTTTCAATCATCCTATAATGCAAGAACGAAAGTATACCGGCCACGAAATGCACGATTCGAAGAATCCTATCTCCACAAACTTCAAAGAAAGTTCTCTGTGAATAAATGGGGATGAATTTCTTCGGCAGGGGTTGGTATACTTTGTCGTCTAGACCAGACTTTAAATGGTGTGGTGTACAAAGATATACTGGAAGACGTTATGATACCTTCAATATTATCTATTATATTTCCAGAACACACGTTTATGTCTCAACAGGATAACTGTCCTGCGCATACTTCTGCGATTGTTCGAGAATGGTTCTTGAAGTATTACCCTGGCCAGCAGTAGTCCAGATTTAAACCCGATGGAAAATGCAAATTTCAGACCCAGAAGTGCGGATGAACTCTGGCACCAAATCAAAGCATGTTGGGAGGCGATACCTTTTTCCTATATTACGAATTTAATAGCATCTATGCCTAGGCGTCTAAATAGATAATAGAGGAAAATATTAATTTAATAAACATTATTATCACGTTCAGATTTACTGTATTGCTAATTATTACTGTCACTGTCAAATATTAAGGTTATATAAGTCAAATTCACAATACTAAAAAATAAGAAATAATAGACACATGGCAAAAAAGGGGTGTCATTTTTTTTGTCCACGGTAGTATGTCTTTCATTCTGTGGGAGCCCGGCCACGGCCCAAGCGGACACACCAAAAAGCGCTCGCCACTAGGTCATTATGCGCGAGCCCCTCCTTCCCTGAGAGGCACCACCGCAGGCGAGGGCGCAGGCACAAAGAGGGAGTAGGTCAGGCGGCCTTAGAAGGGTCGCGCGCCAGGAGAGGATTCTTCGGTAAACTCGAATCATCCGGTGTGTTCACCATAGCCACTAGTAACGACACCCCGTGTGATCACCATAGCCGCATCGACGAACGAGTTCCATATAAGTATCGGCGAGGGAATGCTCAACGAAGGCGCCAGGAATCGAGCCCGACAACGACAACTCCGACGTAAGGCCATACGCCGCGCTACGAAATACCTGAAAGTGCCAGCCCCCGTGACACCTCTACCACCATCGCCACAGAAACGACCGCAACCCCGTGACTTGTCTCCGGACTACGCCGTTCGCTGCACGGCCCTGCAATCCGTGTCAATGTTGCCTGTAACACCTTGAAGAAGTGAAGATCCGACGCCAAAGTACCTGCAGCACGATTCGCGAAGGAAGTACGGAATGTTTTGACATCACCGCCATATCGGGAAATACGACAATCTCAAGGCTGAACTTATCCGACGCCTCAGCGTGAGTCAAGAAAACCGCATCATACAGCTTCCAAAGTGAGAAGAGTTGGAAGACAGGAAACCATTACAATTCCTGCGCCACCTACGACAGTTCTAGTCCAGACGCCTTGTTACGCTCGCTATGGCTGGGAAGACAAACAAAATGCAGGCTATACTAACAACGCAATCCAAGGCCAGATTAGACTAGATAGCCGACGCAATCGTGAATACCACCACGCCGACACTCTACGATGCCACTGACGGAGACATCGCAAATCTGCTAGCCGAAATCGAGCATATAAAAACCCAGCTCTGCAAAAACCTAAACGACAGACCCAGCCAGCAACCCCCGCAGCGAAACCGCTCACGTAGTAGGACCAGGAATCAAGAACTAAAACAGTCGGGAAACCGCTCTTTCGATATGTGTTGGTTCCACTTCAAATACGGTAACGAAACACGGAATTGCCGATCTCCCTACAAGTACGAGCCGAACGGAAACTATCGGGGCGGTTAGTAGAGGCGGCAACTGACCATTCGCCGAGCACATCACACCGCCTGTACGTCACCGATGAGCACTCAGAAATTTAATTCTAGTGGATACAGGAGCAGACGTCTGTGTTTTTTTGTGAGATTTAGTAAAACAAAAGAACCACAAGTCCGCATACGACCTGTATGCAGCGAACGGATCCATCATACACACCTATAGCACGGTAAACCTGAATCTGGATTGAAACTTAGGAGAAGTTTCACATAGCGATTTATATAGCCGACGTACAAAGGGCAATTATAGGCACTGATTTTTTGTCGCACTACGGATTATTGTCGGATATCAGGAGTAAAAAACTACGCGACGGTACGAACAATCTTGTGGCGCTGGGCCAAGTGAAAAAGAGTCAAGAAACCGGAGTGAGCACTCTCAACAGCAACGGAACTAACCTTAAAACATTACGGAAGTTTCCACGGATTTGCAAACCACCCGGGTTAACGATTTTTCCATGCCACGACACGAAAAACATCACATCCAAACCACCGTCGGTCTACCAGTATCCAACAAACCGAGACGACTTGCACCAGATAAATTGGGAATCGCAAAGAACGAGTTCAAAACCATGTGCCACATAGGAATAGCGCGACCGTCCCAAAGCGCGTGGGCATCACCACTGCATTTGGTAGCAAAAAAAACTCCGTGTGGAGATTACAGAGCCCTCAACGCAAGAACAGTGTCCGGTAAATACCCTGTTCCGCACATCGCGGACATTTTACAGCAGCTACACGGCCGAAAGATCTTCTCAACGATCGATCTGATTAGAGCGTACCACCACCAGATCCCGATAACCGAAAAAGACATTACGACACGAAAACAGCCATTACGACACCTTTCGGACTCTGAGTTCGTATATACGAGGTGTGGAAATTAAGTGATGAGATTGGCAGCATAGCGCTCGATACGGCAACACTGGAAGCACGTGGCTTGGAGGGGTGACAGAAGGACATGCGATAGGCGTTCAGTACAAGTTTGAACTTGATCGAGTCATTACGCTCGTGAAACCGTATTTTGAAGTGCGTTCTAAAAATGAGTGACATTAATTTCGAGCAACGATATGCTATCAGGTTTTGCTTGAGACTTGGGTACAGTGCAACAGAAACTTTTGCAAAACTTCAGCAGGCCTACGGAGACAGTGTTTTGTCAAGAGCCGAGGTTTTTCGATGGTTTAAGGCATTTTCAGAAGGAAGAGAGTCGATGGAAAATTAATCACACAGCGGAAGGCCTGCAACAGCAAGAACCGATAAAAATGTCGACAGAATCCGGGAACTTGTGCTTTCAGATCATCGGTTAACGATCAGAATGATGGGGGAACAGTTGAATTTGAGTCACACCACCGTTCATCACGTTTTGACCCATGAATTGGGGATGAGAAAGGTCTGCGCGAAAATGGTTCCAAAAAACCTTTCGCAGGAACAAAAAGACATTAGAAGGGAAAGGTGCCTTGACTTTTTGGAATCGATTGAAAATGATCCACATTTTTTGGAACATGTCATCACTGGTGACAAAACGCCAGAGCATGCAATGGTGCACGCCAGGCTCTCCAAAGCCCAAAAAAGCAAGAATTAGCAAATCAAAAATTAAATGCATGCTGATTTGTTTCTTTGATAGCCAGGGAATCGTCCACAAAGAGTTTGTGCCTCAAGGCCAAACAGTAAATCAACACTTTTACCGCGAGGTTCTTGAAAGGCTCCGAAAAAGGATCACTCGTGTGAGATCACACATCAAGAACAATTGGATCCTGCATCATGACAATGCGCCGTGTCACACAGCAATATCAATAAACCAATTTTTGGCCAATAAAAATATTCCTGTGGCTCCTCAGCCTCCTTACTCACCTGACTTGAGTCCTGCTGACTTTTTCCTCTTCCCTAAATTGAAAATTCATCTGAAGGTACGTCATTTTGGGACACTCGAAAACATTAAAACGGCTGTAACCGACCAGCTGAAGGCTATCCCAGTATCCGAGTTCCAGCACTGCTATGAGGAGTGGAAGAAACGTCTCCAACGCTGTGTGGCTTCCCAAGGGAATTACTTTGAAGGAGACAACATTCAATTGTAATTTTATTCGAATAAAACTAATTTAAAAAATCAGTCTCATCACTTAATTTCCACACCTAGTATGATGTTTGGTTTACGCAATACCGCACAAATATTTCAACGATTCATGGACGAAATACCGCGAGATTTAGATTTTTGTTAGGTGTATATAGATGGCATTGTGGTAGCAGGGCCGTGCGTAGAGAAAACTGCGCCCGGGGCGAAATTAAAATTGGCGCCCCCTATCCCCAAAAAAAAAAATTGTTGCGGAAAGTGTTACTTATATTGCTGCCAAACAAATAAATAAAAAATAAAAATCAGAATTCAGGAAAAAACACGTTTATTCAAAAGTAATAAATAAAACATTATATAATAAAAACATAAATTAACATAATTAACTGAATTACATATTAATAAAAGGAACAATAAAAGATGCAAAACGAAAAATTTTATTTTAGATCAGAACGAAAATAAAAAATGTTAATAAAATGCAAAAAAAATTATTTTAGATTTGAGGACAAAGTTGTGTAAAAAAAGATTTAAAAATATGTTATAACTAACACAACTTTATCTTCCTCGCCTTCAAAGTGGCAAACTCATCGATAAATTTTTCTAAATCTAATGATTGAACCACTTCACGTTCAATTGAAATTAAACTTAAATTGGCCAGCCTATCCTGAGCCATTGAAGATCTTAAATAATTTTTTACCAGTTTAAGTTTACTGAAGGACCTTTCTGCTGAGGCAGCTGTCACGGGAATACTTAGAAAAATTCTAAATGCAGTTTCCATATTCTTATAACTTGCAGTTAAGTCAAAGCGATGAATTAATTGGAGGATTTCCAAGTGTTCCATATTTTTAAAGTTCTCATCCAAAGACTGAAACAATTTTTTTGCACTTAAAATCTCACACACAAAATCCCCACCGTTCAAATCAGCTTCATATTTAATTGCAAGGTCCATAATATATTTCTTGAGGCTATCTTCATTGAGCGAAGTAATGTTTGATCCACAGAGGAAATCGAAATCTTGTGACACCTGTCGAAGTTTTTCAAATCTCCAGTTCAGTTGCTCAATAACTGTGTCAATAGCCTGGATATAAATTGATCGAAACTTTTCAGATTCGCTTAAATCAGCTGAAGCTTCATAATCAAATTGTTTACGAACCTTACGCCTCCTTTTTTCTGTAAATACAGGTTCGACATCCACAAGTTTAGCCAGGTCTACACTTTTTTCATAAAATGTCTCAAACTTTTCTTTCCTAATTTTAGCTATTGTGTTTCTAAGCTGTGCAATTGGCCTACAAGCTATAGTAACAGTAATACTCTTCTTCTGTAGTAAAATATTTACGTTGTCTATTTCTTCTAATATGCTGTTCCACATTACTAAACTACAGATAAAGTAAAAATCTTAATATCCGGCGTGGCATCAGCCAGGGAAGTAGTTGTTTCAATAAGTTATTTGTTTATAGTCTTAGTAAGACTTAATTTGGTTGCAGAGTTACGAACAGGTTGAATATTTATATATTCAGGCTACATTTCGTTTTTTTTGAATTTAAAAATCTTTTATTTGATGTATAAAGTTTTTTGCACCTGAATATGTTTCCTCATTTTTTTTAATCTGTATAAGATCTTCGAATGCTTGCAAAATATTTTGCAATTGTTTATAGACCGCAGATACTGCTCGTTTTTTGGAGGACCAGCGAGTGTCGCAATGTTTCTTTAAAGAGACGGGCAAATGAGATTTGAGCAAATCCCATCTATCTGGCGAAGATGAGAAGAAAACAAATAAATTTTGGACAATTCCAAAAAATGTTACCATTTTTGGCGATACGCTGGCAGCGTGAACTCCAACTAGATTTAAGGAATGAGCCGAACATGGTACAAAATATGCAAATTCGTTTACTTGTAGAATTCTAGATTGCACCCCTTTGTATTTCCCAGCCATATTCGCACCATTATCGTAGCACTGGGCTCTACAGTTCTTAATATCGAGATTGTCAGACTGCAGTTTGTCCAAAATTTCTTGAGCCAATCCTTCGCTTGTTTTTTGTTTTGATTCAATAAAATCTATAAATCTTTCCTCGATGGAACAAATTCCCTGTTGAATCTTAACATATCTCACAATTTGTGTCATCTGCTCTTTATGGGCTGTATCAGGTGTACAATCAAATGAAATCGAATAATATTTAGCCTCATAAATTTCACTGAAAATTATTTTTCTTACTTCACCTGCAAGTTGATTTATTACTTCATTTTGAATGTTGTTCGAAAAGTAGGAAATCTTTTTTCCTGGATGTCTTACGGCTTCCACATGGTTGCGTATTTCTGGATCATGTTTGGCGATTAAATTGATAATTTTTAAAAAAACACCGCAGTCGTTACTGTCTATATCATTTGATGATCCTCTCAAGGGCAAATTGTTCTCAGCACAAAAAAGAATTGCGTTTATTACCGCCTTTAATATATGCCGCCATTTATTTTTTTCAATTTGGATATTTTGTTGTATTTTAGAGTCGATGCATGACTGTGTTTTTAATCGCCTCTCAAATCCTTTCCAACTGATGTATGCATTTCTGTGGTCCTGGGAGTTTTCATGATCAGAAATTTTGGGATTTAACTTTTTCCAGTTAGAAAATCCACAATCTGGATCAGCTAACTTTGGTGTCCGATAGTTAAATTTCCCAAATAACAAACATGCAAAGCAAAACAATGATTCTTAGTCTTTGCTAAATATTAGCCAATCTCGTCTTACGGATTCTCCATTTGGCATGATTTTGAAAAACCATTTGAAGAAAATTGTCGCCCTTCATTATCTACCGATTTGGAATAATCTGCCTCTTCGTCTTGTTTAGGACCCATATCTACAAGCGCGGAGATCAATGAATTACTATATGGACGCACCCACGTGGCTGGATCAGCAGGATTAAATAATTTTGTTTCTTTCCCTATTTTATTATCCCAATTATTTGTGTTTAATACCGCACACTCCTCCAAATCAAGGGTTAAATTTTCTTCTTCAGTTTCCGGTGTTGCCTCATTATTAACATCTTGTTGATGTTCATCAGGTTCATCTACCTCCTCAGGAACACTGTTAGTTGCTGAACAACACCCGACATCTGGATTATCCTTCTCTATCCATTTTTGCCATGTCCTGGCAAGTTGTTTTCGTTCTTCTTCTCGCTTTTGTCTGAGTTTTCGATACTCGGCTCCCGATTTCTTTGGCATGTTCTAAATTTGAGATTTAACAGAAATAAAATTTGTTTCACTGTTCAAATTATATTTATTTCTAACAAATAAATTGATTATTACATTTTATCTATTCTCTAAAAAATGGATTTCTAAAAGATAATTTATTTGTGAGAAATAAATATTTGTTTAGGTGCAGCCCCCTCGCACTTTGACTTTAATTAATGCCACTTCTTTTACTTGACCCTATCATCACGATATATTTTTTCTCGTCTGATAGGTATTAAATCATCGGAATCACTACCGTACTTCTCATATAAATGAAACAATAAAAAAGTGAATTATATTAATCTGTGGCGACCATCTGGTCACACACTTTTATTATATCGAATTTTAACGTTCACTTCTTTAAGTCTGAAAATGGTTTTACGGCCCAAATACTTTTAGGACCTGGAAGGTTTTATGACGCCTTGTCTCAACACATCTGCCATACCATAAACCCGCTTACTGTTCATAAGGAATAGTATAAAGAGGCCGGCTTGGTACGGTCAGTCATTCATGCTATTCGCCGGCAGTCATACGGTTCACACTCTGCGATACGCTTTCTTCGACTCAATCAAATTCAGTTCTACCTTCGCTCCCGCGTTCCTGCCAGAAACATCTCACATGAACTCCGTATTCGGTATATCAAGAAATATACCAATAGGACAGTTCGATTCAGTAATACTCAGTGCTAGGCAGTGCTTCCTTCGATACGACTCTGTTCCTTCTGAACCTTGCATTGTACTTCGAATCATTATTACAACAATAAATATATATTATACGTTAAAACTTTTGTATAATTTATCATACCATAACCTAGCACATATCCCCACAAATCCAATCATAATATACAATAAAAAATTATTCAATCATTAAACGAAAGTGGAAAAATATACTTACATTAATAGTTTCTGTTTTCACTTTGTCACACAACTAACACGTCTGCTTAATTTTAGGTTCAAAAACTATTTAAAGTTTAAAAAGCAAGCGATTTCTTGGGGGAGGCATCTCAATAAAAATTTAAATTATTCTGGGACTTAGCAAGTCTCAGCAAATTGTATGGCAGGCCCATAAATAATGTAAGCATTGAGTAATAAATATCTGCCGTCCCGTAGTGACGAATCTCACACGACCCCAATAATAGTAATTATAAAAAACGTAATATTGGTGCTCGACACTCAAATGTGAATATAGCCGACGGTAAGTCGGCTCGCCACCATTAAGAAGTTGGGACTTCCCCGGAATCTGCATCCGTTGTGAGGTTGGGACTTCCCTGGATTCAGCCTATTCTTACAATCCCACAAAACGCAATCTAAGAAATTGCAGTAATTTTACATAATGATTCTAATTCTAAAATTGTCTAGAGTTTCGGAGATTATATCGATTCCTTGACTTGTATGAGTTAAAAAAATAGGCTACGGAAATCTGGAAAATATGAAGTCAGATTGACGACCAGCCGGCCTGACCGCGCATAGCTAGGAATAGCCAACCGGGCAATCAGTTCAGATAAAAAATGTCACAGCATCTGGATTATAGGTATATCTTGTCGACGGAGTGTTAATTTACGATATTTTCACAAAAGAACATTTCTAAGAATATTATATTACATTTTAGTATGTGACAAGGGAGCCATTAGAAATAATTTAGTTTTATTTATTTATTCCCCGTTAGTATGTAATCAAGAAATTTAAGGTAAAATAAGAAGAAATATTAGGTATGCTGACGTGTGATAAATAATAAAAATACTTTGATTAACACTTTTATAAATTTTCCGCCATTCCGATGTAATAGCGATTTTGGCGCCCCTAATTTTAGCGCCCGGGGCGGGCGCCCTCTTCGCCCCCCCCCCCCCCCTTCGCACGGCCCTGTGTGGTAGCATCAAAATCCGAGGAAGAACACACCGATCACCTCAGACGATTTTTCCGACGATTGGACGAAAACGGAATCGTGATAAATCCAGCTAAATGTGTGTTTGGTACACGCGAAGTCTATTTTCTGGGTACAGAGTATCCGGAGAAGGAACGAAACCACTGGACAGCAAAGTGAAAGCTATCCAAGATTTCCCACCGCCACAAACGGCAAAGAGATTACGGCAAGTGCTTGGAATGGTAAATTATTATCGACGCTTCATTCCGAACGCAGCCAGCACGCAAGCACCGCTCAACAAGCTGTTAAAATGGAAGACGAAGGGCAATCAACCCATCGTATAGACTGCAGAACCGCAAGAAGCGAAAATCAAATCGCCGAAACAACATTGTTAACCCACCCGCAACCCAACGCTAGACTCTCAGTCAAGACAGACACATCTGATTGCGCAATAAGAAGCGTAATCCAGCAACAACAAGAAGGAAGCCGATAGCTTTCATGTCATGGAAGTTCCCACCCGCCGAACAGAAGTATGCAGCTTACGACAGGAAACTTCTAGCAATATACGCAACGATCAAGCAATACCAACTAGCTAGAAGGGTATACGTTCACCGTTTTCACGGATCACAAACCAAATACGCATTCGCGCAGAAACTGCAAAAATGTTCGCCAAGACAATTCCGCTATCTTGATTACATCGGGCAATTTTCCACGGACATACAGCACACAACACTCAGTCGGATCGAACAAATAACGACAGGAATAAACTTTGGAGACCTGGGAGCCGGCCTGGAGGCAGACGAAGAACTCAAACGCATCAGAGATGAGGGAACCACGAACCTCCAGCTCAAGCAAATCCATTTCCCCGAGAACAACGCAAAAGAGTACTGTGACCTCACAGTATTCATAACAAGCAGATTTAGAGAACAGGTGCAGCAATTATCGCATCCAGGAGCAAAGGCAACAACCAAACTCATTACAGAAAAGTTTGTGTGGCCTCACATCCGAACAGATTGCAAGAAATGGACCAAGCATTGCCTGACATTCCAGCGAGCGAAGATTACACGACAGAACGCACCGACCGCCGAAAAATTCCGACTACCATCTGCAAAATTCGACCATGTACACATCGATATCGTCAGACCATTGAAAGAAGCGGATGGAAAAAAATATATTTTAACATACGTAGACCGATTCACCAGATGACCAGAAGCTATCCTGATGGCATACATCGAAGCTAACACGGTAGCCAAATTATTTGTCACACACTGGATAGCCAGGTACGGGACACCGCTCAGGGTAACAAGGGATCAAGGATGTCAATTCAAATCCCAGTTATTCAAACAGCTCGAGGAAACCATCGGTTTCAAACGAATAAAAACAACAGCTTACCACCCAGAAGTAAACGGATTAGTGGAAAAATTACACGGGCAACTGAAATCCGCACTAATGTGTCACACCGACGTGCCATGGACGGACACATTACCCATTTTCTGTTAGAAATCCGGACGGCTTGGAAGGAAGACATTAAAGCGACAATAGCAGAGATGGTATACGGAGAAACAGTGCGACTCCCCGGAGAAATACTGTCCACCAGACCAGAAAAACCAAAGATAGATCCCGAAAATTACGCAAAACAGCTTAAAAGAGTCATGAAAGCGATCAAGCCCACACAGACGGCAAAGCGAAACCCTTCGTGTTCAAGAACCTAGCGAACGCAACACACGTATTCATCAGGATAGACACGATGCGAAAATCGTTGCAACCACCATACGAAGGCCCAAACGAAGTCATCAAATGGAGCAACAACACCGTGCCACTCAGGAAAAACGAACAGCCAGTCAGGACTTCCACGGAGCGAGTCGAACCAGCAGTAGTAGAAAACACACGCGAGGACACGGACAAACCCGCCTCGAAGGAGCAGAGCGAGACCGAACCGACAAGCAAGACGCGATCCGGAAGGACGATCAAACGGACAGTCCGTTTCCAACTCTGACTCCGTCAAAGGAGGGTGTGTGGGAGCCCGGCCACGGCCCGAGCGGACACACCAAAAAGCGCTCGCCACTAGGGGGGCAGTTACGGGCGAGCCCCCGCTACCCTGAGAAGCACCCCCACCGGCGAAGGACACAGACAGAAAGAGGGAGTAAGTCAGGCGGCCTTTTGGGTTTAAGGCGCATCGACATCTGTGGTCATTCGCGCCACAGTTATTAAAATTGAGAAAGATCCGATTTAAATAAGGAATTATGAAAATATGATAGTAGTATCACAGCACAAAAATTGATGAGTATCACAGATAATTGTCATAGAAAATATCACAGAGAATATCACAGGTAAACGAGTTATAGAATAAATGATGTATGATGCAAATGTCTGTAACGTGTAAATTGTGTTAGACATGTGCCAATAACTGTATAAGCAGATGTGTATAGGGCATCTTGGAATTTCGAAATAAAAATGATTAACAATTACAAGATAATACAATTTATTAGATCAGATGTATCTAATCAAACCTGAAATTGTTAGAAATTTAAACAGATTTTCTATTGCGGCAATATCGTTTGCTAAAATTACACTCAAAGGATCCATCAGACTCACTTCGCATCTGATGTTCTCGAATTGGACACACTCAACTAATAGGTGTTTTACTGTAACAACAACGTGACACGTATCGCATATTGGTGCATCGGACTGGTTGAGTAGAAACTCATGTGTCATACGACAATGTCCGATGCGGAGTCTAGCTAGCGCCACTTCTTCGTAACGGAGTGCTCGGCTAGATGTAGCCCAAACTTTGGTAGTGTCCTTTATTGCTCTAAGCTTATTGTCAGTCAGATAGTTCCAGCGTCGCTCCCAGATAGCGTCTACTTCTCGCATCAAATAAAGCTTGAGATCGTCAGGTGTTACAAGATTTATAGGAGACCCGTGCAGACGAGCATCGTTAGCTGCCTGATCTGCTAGTTCATTTCCCAGTATTCCGATATGACTGGGCAACCAGTAGAAGATGAATTTCCATACTGATTCTGTATGGTAAGCATATTTTGTATCTCTATAACGAGGGTGTTTTTTGGCATATAGCGGCCTAAACTTTCCAATGCACTAAGAGAGTCGCTAAAGATGATAATGGTTTCATTTAGGGACTTGCGTAGATAGTGAAGTGCTTGCTTT
The DNA here is from genome assembly GCA_910593695.2 of Ocypus olens. Classification (NCBI taxonomy): domain Eukaryota; kingdom Metazoa; phylum Arthropoda; class Insecta; order Coleoptera; family Staphylinidae; genus Ocypus; species Ocypus olens. The sequence continues at coordinate 29,048,576 of OU343059.1, forward strand.
ATCGCAATTAGTTCGAGGGTAAAAATGCTACAGGTGTTAGGCAGCTTGAACATATATTTCTCAGAACCAACAACGAAAGCAGAACCACACATTTCCTGCGACTTGGATCCGTCTGTGAACACTTCCTTGTCATGCTGAACCCTATTTTTAAATTCGAGATACCTCTGATGATATAATGTATGACTTGTGTCAGATTTTTTATATGAAGACAAAGACAGATTTATTTGAGGTCGTGGAATTTTCCAGGGAGCTATAAAGAAATTTGATTTAGAGACTGTTGGGAATGAATAGTTCATTCTTTCTACAAGACTCTGCAGACGAATACCGTATGGACGTGTAGCGTTTTGTCTGGTGCTGAATATCGCGCTATTTGGTGGATGAAAGACACTGCTGTACGAGGGATGCCGAGGTTTGCATCGCAGGCTTGATGCATAGGATAGCATCAGCCTTTCTCGTGGGGGTTCCCCACTCTCAGCATACAAACTCAAGACAGGACTGGTTCTGAACGCCCAGAGGGCTAATCTAAGGCCGTTGTTGTGTACGGTATCGACAGGTTTTATATAAGAAGGTCTTGCAGAGCTATAAACTACGCTCCCGTAATCTATTTTAGACCGAATTAGTGATCGGTAAAGCCGGAGCATGGCGACTCGGTCAGCTCCCCATGTTGTTCCAGAAACGATTTTCAAAGAGTTCATTGCTCGCATACATTTTTTTCTGAGGTTTATAATATGAGGTTTTCAAGTGAGTTTGGAATCAAATTCGAGGCCAAGGAATGTCACAGAACCATTAACGATGATCGGATTGTCGCCAAGGTATATTTCAGGGACTAAGTGGAGACCGCGAAGGCGGTGGAAATGAACACATCGGGTCTTTTCCACAGATAGTTTGAACCCATTGGTGTTTGTCCAATTATTGATTTTATTTATGGCTAGTTGGAGTTGCCTCTCTGCTAGCTTCAAAGAGTGTGAAGTGCAGTAAATTGTTAGGTCATCGACATAGAGGAGTGTTTGGACAGGCAAACTGATATTCTTTACGATATCGTTAATTGCCACATTAAAGAGGGTGACACTGAGGACGGAGCCTTGAGGCACCCCATTCTCTTGCGTTTGGAGGTCGGAAATATGAGATCCCAGTCTAACTTGAAAAAGTCTCTTTGATAGAAAATTACTAATGAACATTCCCATATTGCCTCGTATACCCCATTTATGAAGGGTTTTTAAAATTCCATAGCGCCATGTGGTGTCATATGCCTTCTCGGTATCAAAGAAAACCGCCACCAGATGTTGCTTGGTAATGAAAGCATTCTGGACCGCGGACTCCAGTGACACGAGATGGTCAGTTGTTGAACGCCCCTGACGAAAACCACATTGTACGTTTGATAGGAACTTACCAGTTTCTAGAAACCAGGTCAGTCTCCGATTGACCATTCTTTCGAAGAGTTTGCAGACGCAACTGGTAAGTGCTATGGGTCGGTAGCTCTTAGGATCCTTAGGATCTTTGTTAGATTTGAGGATAGGTATTAGGCTGGCATTTTGCCACGCATCGGGAAACGTTCCTGTTAACCATATTTGGTTAAAGATTTCTAGAATAGCAATTAAATAGGAGTGACTTAGATGTTTTAAAAATTGGTAATGAATATTGTCGGGTCCCGGAGATGAATCCCGACATTCCCTAAGTACAGCCTCTAGTTTCCAGAGTTTAAAAGGTTCATTGTAGTCTTCGAAATTAAAGGAAATAAAATTTATTTGCTGTTCTTCAGCTTTTATCTTTATTGTTTGAAATTGTTCAGTATAAGTCAAAGAACTTGAGACGGTAGCGAATGACTCAGCTAGGGTGTTAACGATTTCCTGAGGAGAAGTTATAACACTAGAGTTAACTCTAATGCCGGAAATTGTGCCGAAACCATTTTTCCCCGAGATTCTACGAATTTTCTCAAATACCTACCGGGATGTAGTGTATCCCTTGATAGAAGATATATATTCGAACCATGACTTTCGTTTACTATCAGCGATTACTTTTCGTGCTGCTGATCGTTTTCGCTTAAAATCAGCTAAATTTTGTGCGGACATATCACGTTTAAAGCGATGCAGTGCTTTCTTTCTCTCGCAGATCGCCTGGCGACAGGCATCATTCCACCAGGGAACGGGAATACGAGAGAGAGAGGTAGAAGTTTTTGGCACGCTATTGTTAGCTGCATCGAGTAGTAGCTGATTTAAGGAATCAATCAGTACTATTAGTAGTACTGAAATCAATGTTGTTTATATTAACGGAACGCTCAAAAAGGTGCCAGTCAGCCTCAGAGATTTTCCACCTAGGTGGCCTAATGAATACGTCTGCACGCAGGGCCATTTACAAGTTATGGGGAAATGGTCACTGCCGCATAGATCTGGAGTGATTTCCCACACAATTTCCGAGACTAACGAAGGCGACGTTATAGAGAAATCTATACACGAAAAACTACCATTTGCTACAGAAAAATGTGTGTGCTGTCCATTATTCAAAAGGATGGCATCGTCTCTCTGAAATAGTAGTTCGAGAGCCCTACCCCTGGGATCAAGATGTACCGATCCCCATAATGGATTGTGGGCGTTAAAATCTCCCATGATAAGGAAGGGCTTCGGAAGAGCCTCGATGAGACCATGCATATCGTCTAGTTGGAGAACCTCTCCAGGAGGAATATACAGTGAAAATATAGAGATAGGACGAGAACAATGCACTCTAGCTACAACAGCTTGGAGAGGTGTATTTAAAATTATGGCTTCAGAATAAACGGTATTTTTAATTAGGACTGCAACTCCCCCACACGCACGCTCCCCGGTAGGAAAGTCCTTTCGGTAGAAGTCGTACCCACGTAGAGCAGGTGTTTGTGACTCCCGGAAGTGAGTCTCTTGCAGGCAAACCGCGACAGGGTTTATTGAGTTGCAGAGCAATTTAATTTCGGAAAGACGTGTATAAAATCCGTTTACGTTCCATTGTAAACTAGTCATGGTTTCGGTTTTGGTTTTGTGGCCTTTTTTCCTACCGTTTATCTTTCTTTTGTTTTTTGTTTTTACTTAGATAGGACGACGGATCGGCGTCTTCTAAATGGTCAATGATCATATCATCGGTAAGGCCTACCGATGATGCTCTTGGCGGGTGTTTTCGGGAGGTGGTGTCACTTTTAATCAAGTCATTTTATGCACGCTGGATTTTATACCATTGGTAGTTCCTATATTGTTCATGAGGTATCCGACCGTCAGACCCTATACTAGCGGTGCGTGTAGTTGTAGTAGGCTGCGGAATTCCAGCCTGCATACTATGACTTCATTTTCACAGTTTACCAACAAGTTGATACGTGTAACTGACGCAGATTCCACCCCCAGACAAGCGTCTGACGAGTTTTTTTATGAATTATAGTTAGTAAATATTTACCTCAACAATTTTCAGCGTGCATAAAATAACTATTCGGAACAATTTTCTTGACAAGTTCCGCAGCCTACCACAACTACACCCACCGCTAGTGGAAGGTCTGACGGTCGGATACTTCATGAACAAAATAGGAACTACCAATGGTATAAAATCCAGCGTGCATAAAATGACTTGATTCAAAGTGACAACACCTCCCGGACTATTACGGAGGATGAAGTTGATGGTTTGCTACCATGAGAGGTAGAAGGTTTAGTCTTGTGTTTTGTTTCAAGTTTAGTTTCATTGATTTTCGTTTCATTTTTTGTGGTTACCTGATCTAGGTCGCATTGAATGGCGATGGTTGAGGTTTTTTTCGAAGAGACAACTTTAGAGTAGAGAGTTTTGTTATTATAAGCAGATGGAACAAGAGTACGGTGTTTCTTTTTGGCTTCATCATATGAGATATGATCTTCAACACGAATCTGCTGGATAGCGAATTCGCGTTGGAAGGATCCACAGTTTCTTGATCGTGATGAATGCGGTTCAGAGCAGTTTGCACATTTAAAAGGAATGGGACAACTGCTACCCTCGTGAGGGCGATTACCACACTGTGCACAAACTGAGTCGTTCTTGCAGGTACCCGACACGTGTCCAAACTGTTGGCAATTAAAGCAACGAAGAGGATTTGGAATGTATGGGCGAACGTCAAGACTATACATAGATGTTATTTTCACATTTCTGGGAAGTTTAAAAGTGCTGAAGGTTAGGATGAAACACCCATTAGCGGAAAGAGTTCCATTCTTTCTACTCGTTAATCGTCTGATTTCTATTACATTTTGTGCCTTTAACTCTTTAAGAATTTCCTCGTCCTCACAGTGCGTCAAGTCAAAGCAATAAATTATCCCTTTAGACACATTAAGAGATCTATGAGGTGCAACAGACACCCTGAAATCTCCCATCTGCGCCGCTTTGAGAAAAGTATTACTTTGCCTCTCGTTGGCTGTGGTTATCATTAAAGTACCATCTCTTAATTTTTTTATGTTTTCGACATCTCCAATGCGAGAAACAATCTTTGAAATTACAAAAGGGGAAACCTTTTTAAAAGTACCATCAATGCGAGAAACAATCGGGTATTTGCTAAAATTACAAGAGGAGCTACTATCATTTGGTATTTTTTGAGGCAAATTTGGGTAGTTTTGGTTTTCCATGTTATTTGTTTTTATGTTCGGTCCCTATGCTCCCCACCCTCCTTGGAGCCATAAATGGGGAGTCCTGGTACAAACTACCAAAATCTCCAGAGATACATAACAACTATAGCCGTCATGGTATGAGCCACACGTAGCCTAAACGTGCCCCTAGACCCCACACGACTCGCCCCATCAGCACACAAAGGACATGGTGACTTGCCGATTGATCCTCACTGGCCTAGGTAAGAACCTCCCGTTTAGGGGAATACAAGGCCAAAGTGGTGTATTGGTGGTCACTTCCGCAGATCGTGACATTCCTCAACCACCAGGATCCTTTTCTCCCCCGACACGGGTCGCAGCGCACGGCAGACACGCAGGTGGGTCATGTCTTCTCTAATGGCCACAAGACAGAACATAGACATACAGAACCCATAAAGGAGGGACAGGCCGCTTATCAAAAGACAAAGAACATACAGGACAAGGACACTTGCGGCCATTAAGTTGACACCCGGCTGGTACCCACGGAAGCCGGAAATCATTGGTCGTCTTTTACGACCTGCTGAGTGGGCAGCGGGTGTATTCTAACCCCCACCCGCAGGGGGGGGGGTTAGAAGGGTCGCGCACCAGGAGAGGATTATTCGGTAAACTCTAATCATCAGGTGTGCTCACCATAGCCAACGACACCCCGTGTGATTACCACAGCGACTCTCCGCAAAAACTCTCGCGTGCTAACCATAGCCGCATCGACGAACGAGTTCCATATAAGTATCGGCGAGGGAATGCTCAACGAAGGCACCAGGAATCGAGCCCGATAACGACGACTACAGCGTAATGCCATACGCCGCGCTGCGAAATACCTGAGAGTGCCAGTCCCCGTGAGGGTCCGGGACAAAGTGCCGAATCGGTATTATGCCCAAAGTGCCGAATTTCATACTAGCGATACTAGCGACCATGCCCAAAGTGCCGAACGACGCCAAGCGACGTCGCATCGTTCGTAAACAAGGCGTCGCAGCCGAACGCGAATCGGCAGTTTGGACATTCGGCACTTTGTCCTTGCGACGACCTCTCAGTAAGGTCCAAACAGCCGAATGCACGCTGATTCGGCACTTTGGTCCTCGCACGCACCTACGAGTAAGATCCAAAATGCCGAATATTTATGTTATAATACGTTTAAAAACAAATTGGGGTTAACGTTTAAAAACGTTTAAAACAATTATTTTAAATTTAAAACAAAAAAACATTTTCCAGCCCTGAACATCTACATTCCATTAATAAACTTCTGTTATCAAAAATTATTTTTGCACATTAAGAGGTGTGCATTCGGCGTTTTGGGCCATACTCATAGGTGCGTGCGAAGACGTTCTGTCTATTGACCAAAGTGCCGATTCGCATTCGCCTCCTACGCCTTGTCTACAAACGATGCGACGTCGCTTGGCGTCATTCGGCACTTTGGGCATGGTCGGTAGTATGAAATTCGGCACTTTGGGTAAAATGCCGATTCGGCACTTTGGGCCCCATGACACCATCACAACAGAAACGACCGCAACCCCGTGACTTGTCTCTGGACTATCCCGTACGCCGCGCGGCCCTGCAACCCGTGTCACCATTACCTGCAACACCCCGAAGAAGTGAAGACCCGACGCCGGAGTACCTGCAGCCCGGAAGGATAGAAACGCTTCCGCCGCTATACTACGGAGTTAATCCGTCTGAAGTTCACATTGACGACCCGAGAAGATACGGAGTGAGAAGCCGCTTCCGATACGACCGATTGTCAAATAATATCATATATTCCTGTACATTTTGCAAATATGAAATAATCTAAAATAACGACACCTTTGGCCTTACTGCATTACACATACGTGTGTGGAGCACATTTGATAACACATTAAAAAGCAACATTTTAAACATCTCCAGTAAATAAATAGATAAAGAGAAAGGGATGACACAGTGAAGTAATATTAACAAAAACAAACCATAAGGACAATCTAAAGTTTGATATATTTGTATAAATCAGTTTACATTATGAATTAAACAGCTACAAGTTTTGAGTTGTAATAGAAGTAAACAGTACACGGATTTGTATTGTTGGTAGTATATCACATAGAGCCAGCCCTCTACAAATAATAAAAAGATATCAATCAAACCTAACAATGATTCAATTATAAATCCAAATCTTTGCTGTAGACCTCCATGATTTTCTCCATGATTTCCCAATGTTTATCCTTCTGTAGATCCTTCACAAAAACACTGTACCAAGCCTCATCATCGCTATCCTCCATTAACGGTAATTGAATACCATAACACTGCAAGCTCAAGCTAATACAAGCTATCGCTACGTGTTTCGGCTCATAATCTAATATACTGGGATCATGGTGAAAGTCTTGTAAGAAAGCTGCCGAAGTGCGAGCGATTGGTGTTTTGTTCCATAAATCTTTCCCCAGCAAACCTTCCAAGGAACGCAGATAATGCAGCATGTATTTGTGCGGGTGTGTGATGGTCACTTCGAATTTCAGTACGCGCATGATGAGGAGCTCGGCCTGCACGATGGCGTCCCTCATGTTCCAGAATTCATCGCCAATTTCTAGAGGGCTGTTGTTTCGGTGTAACGTGTTGTGGGAAACATTTATTATATCCCGGATTTTAAGTGGATCGTCTTTGATTTTACCTGCTAGGTATAGAGTTGACGCTGCTATTAACTGTAACAAAAAGATAATGGATGTTTAACCTTTCCTTTTTCAAATAAATTTTTCATACTGTGGTATAATTAAATAAATGGCATGGTGATGTCATCTATGCTAGTGGTCTCAAACTGCCAAACAGAAAAAATAATTAACTAAAAGAAAAAGTACAGTATTACAGAGCACTCGAGAAGTATGGGGGTAAAGTTTGCGCAGAGTGATAAAGTATTCGGAGAACGTGAGTGAATGTGACAACAAATCTTCGGAGATAGTGCTTGGGACAACTCTACTTGGTTTGTGTCTTTTTATTGCAACTAGTTTTAACTTTTAAATCATTTTCTAGGAATGGCTTAGAAAACAACAATATTTTGCTTATACTGTGAGATCAAAAAGTCTAAAATAGTTGGCAGCACATTTTCTGAAAATCCTTATAAAAATTCAAAAAACTATTGATTACAACACGGGAAATATGAATATACTATATACTATTCATATTTCCCTAGTTGTAATAATAAGTTGTAATTGTTTCCTTCTTTTCTTTAATAATATGTTATCTATGATGTTAGTTTAGCCATTATTTCGGGCTATTGTCTTAATTATATTCACTTCATTATTGAATTCTTGATGATTTAATGGAATATTTAATAGACGATGAATGAGAGAGTTAAAAGTGCTAAACTTGATTTTATTTGAATGATTAAAAGAATTGTGAATTATTTAATCTGTAAATGTTTCTTTTCTATAGATTCTAAAATTTAAGCTTTTATTTTCAGTTTTCTGAATTGTCCAATCTAGAAAATTTAAACCATTGTTGATCAGTCGAGCAAATAAACAATGAATTTGTGAAAAAAACCAAGTGTTCATTTTTGATTTATATTTTATTATTTTCAAAATATTTCACCAAGTGATAAGCGAGAAAGTTATTCAAGAAATTTTAGCAGTTATTTTCAGAACTGATCAGCACTATTAATAATACATTTAATATTCACTATCTAGCTGTTTTATTTAAATTTCAGAGTTGTCCATGCCAAAAGTCCCGTTATTAGTGACGCCACTGAACTTCTGTCAGTTACCTTATGCTTTAAGGGCTACCAACTATTTTCGACCTTTTGATCTCATGGTAGGGTCCAGAGTGTGGCGGTGTGTTTTCACAGCTGAAGGGCTTTGTTTACTTTTAAACCTTTCCTTAGATTTAAATTGCGGCCTTTACTAGCAGTATGTAAATCTTCAACTTGCGTAATTAATGGCCTTGGCATGTATGCCCTGTTGACCAGTCACAGTAAATTATTAATTATAAATAATGAAATAATTAGGAGTGTCGACTGAGTTGATTTAAATTAAATTCGGTTTTACATTTTTTTTACGTAAAATTATAACTAGTATTTCCGTGGCAGACCCCCCCCCGAGTGAAAGGAAATTAGAAAATACACAACACGATGTAAGTATAGGTTAAAGTTAAAGGAAATTACCGGAAAATTAAGTGATGAGATGGGTTCATATGGATGGGACACCGGGCTGGCGACGTTTTTTGTTTGCGGAGCGTCTGGCCTACTCGGGAGTTAGGCTCGGAATCATGTAATCTTAAAATTATCTTAATTAAAAATATAGTTATGTTTCACAAAACCTGTGGTACAGGTACTATAGTTTTTCTGTGTTCTTTAATTCTTGTATCAAATGATCTTCCTGCTTGCTCAATTGCATCACACACCACATTATATCTATGCGCTGCAATATATGTTGGTGAAACAGGAAGATTAAGTAAGTTATTATTAAAAACAATATAACACGTAAATTAACTTGAGACAGCCTCACTTATTGCAGATTTATTGAATAAAAGTAATGAAGACAAAAAATAGCCTGAATAAATGAATATTCAGCCTGTTCGTGACTCTGTAACATCTTACCAAGACTACAAACAAATAACTTATTGAAACAACTACTTCCCTGGCCAGTGCCACGCCGGATATTGAATGATACAAAACAAATTTGCATGTTATTACTAGCACGTGGCGATGCGTTGCGTTGGGGATTAAATGCATTTTGGTAGTAACACGGCTCCTTGGCTCTATATCACGAGCCGCCCCTGCCTGGTCACACCAGCTACATTCTCAGCATACAATGAACTACTGCTCGAAGCTTCATCTCAACTACTCCCCCAAAAAAGCTGTCAGATGTCTGCACCGCTGCCTTGCGTAAGACGAAACGGTCCATACTGACCCTACGTAAATAAAGGTTTTAGATATTGTTACATTGAGTTCGTGGGGTAAAAACACAGCTGACGCCTTTAAAGAATTTATTGACCACTCAAACGATCAGTCACAAAATCCACTTGAAAAAGGTTGGCGCACTTTAACTTTTACGTACATATGCTACCGCTGTGGAGTTAGCAACACAAACTTCCGGCAAAAAAAGAAATATTTCACATGAAATCAATCATATTTATCGTTATTATTTAGGTAAATATGATTTATTTTATGTGTTTTTTTGCTTAAAATTTTAATTCCAACTTGAATGACTTCGCACAAATTTATACAATATTTTTGCTCCCCTTGACTTTTTCCTCTCGGGACTAATCAAGGAGAAAGTATTTGCTAAAGCTCCAACGATAGTGCAGAACATGAAGGAGAGGAATAGGGCTGTATTTCGAGCAATTTTCATCCAAACCCTTCGAAATGTTCAAGTAAACTATCGCCAGCGGGTACAGCAGTGCATTGACGAGGATGGACACTTGATCGACGATTTGATCTAAGAACGAGATCGAACCTCCAGCCACTGAAACCATCGGCCGCTTTTCACAAAAAAGGATTTAAAAAAAAACGTTTCCTATAAAAAGTTTGTATTTTTCCCGTAAAATACGATCCCCCAATAAAAAATAGGGGAAAAATTTGAAAAATCAAAGTTGATCACCGCTTGACCTTGAAAATTGACCGTAAGATCATTTTCAAGGTCACCAGCACATGTCTTCTTCTGAACCATACAACTTTAATCTGAAACATTTTTTGCCATGTTGTTTAGGTTACAAGATAGTTGGGGGTGGCAATTTAAAATGAGACACCCTATATAATACTAGCTACCCGGTTCCAGTTTCACACGGGAATTGTAATATTCATCCCAATAAATAGAAAAGTAACTACAAATAATAAAGACGAAAAATAGCCTGAATATATGAATATTTAACCGTGACTCTGCAACATTAAGTCTTACTGACAATTAGTAAGACTTAATGTTGAGACAGAGTAACGAACAGGTTGAATATTCATATATTCAGGCTATTTTTCATCTTTTTTATTTGTATTTAATAAATCTGCAATAAGTGAGGTTATCTCAAGTTAATTTAAAAAAATAACTGTTACATAAAATAACTTTGGTTGCATGGATGAGAAGAAATAAGGAACAAAACAGAGCATACGTTTCATATAAGTTGCTGCTCTGCACCGTCATCTGTGCGATATAGCCTATAACCTTCCCGGTGAGTCACCAAACAAACATCCAAAATTTGTAGTCGACTAATGTTTTCGAGTTTTTGAAGCGTACACAAACCAACTTAATATTTGTGTATGTATACCAGGTGACCCAGGGATCTGTAAAAGCCCCATAACTTATTTGCTATTTGAGATATCGACTTCTAGTTTTCTTGAACTGGTACCCATACTTATTCCACATATTTTAAAAATATGTATGTTTTTGTACAGGGTGTCCCAGTATAAATAACAAAACAAAGTTATGTTTTTTTTTTAAATGGAACACCCTTTATTTTATACTTTATTTTAAACCCTCTTAAGAAGCTGATAAAAATAGTATAAGATACTATGGGTCTATTATATCCGGTTGGTTAGTTATGGGCAAATTTGTGGCAAAAACATGTACACATTGAAAAAATTGCAGAAGCGTTCCTAGCAAAGCTAACGTCATTTTTTATATACTAAAGAATTTTCCACATCATGAAGAATAATACACACCAGCTTTGGTTGTTTTTTGTTCATACTGCTATACAGGGTGTCAACATACGCAAAATAAAGGATAACTATTTTTTTTTTCAAATGGAACACCCTATATATCTCGCCACCAATGCTTTTTTTTGATAAGCTTTCCAATGATATACAGTTTGTATAATGTAATATTAGGGACTCTTGAAATTTATCCAAAAAAACATTTTTCGTTTGTCACCTCCTGCTGATTTTTGGATTTTCAGCCAAAACTATGCATTGTCTAAAAAAAATATAAGAGACCAAAGTTGTAGAGCGGAAAATTTTAGATCGACATAGGTTTTCAATTTTTCCAATAATGCGTGCATTGGCCTCCAGAGTGCGCAAAATCGTGACCGTATATGCATTTTAGCGTTTTTTTTCAATTCTTTAATAAAACGCACTATACTTTATTTTCCAGGATCTCTAGTGGAAAAACGGGAAATTATAGGAAAATTCAATTGACCTATATTGATTGAAAATGTTCCGCTCTACAACTCTTATGCCCGGTTGCATCGTAAGTTAAGGAATCCTTAAATACTAAGGATTTAAAAAAAATGGCGGTTTGGTTTGCACTGTTACTTTAAGTAGCAATTTGGAGGTTAAGAATTCCTTAACTTTAAGCCGTGGTGGCGGCTTAAATTTTAAGTGCATGCTAAGAAATGAATGAAGTGCACAGCATTATAAAATAGGCAATTTCACACACGTTATTCAACGTAACCTCACGTTTTATAAAGAATTAAAAATTATTCTTTATTTTGACTACGATCGTGATATTCTAGAAATGATTGAGCTCGAAATTCCAAGTAGAATATATAACAGAACAAATTACTTCCATGATATAGATGACTTTAATTTTTAACGGAGGTTCCGCTTATCCAAGCAAACAACATTGCATTAACTTTCAGTTGAAATTTAATTCAAATATGTAAATTCACATTGTTTACTCCCACACATAAAATAATTATATACATTTTTGCTAGGAACAACTCGTTGCCCATGAATCATACATACAAACACATGCTTGGAGTAAAAAATATCCATGAAATTGATGTCTTTTCTATGCATGGAATGAACTAAACCGTTTTCCAGAAAATTCCCGCAACTCTCCCCTAAAATTCAGGAAATATTAAATTTCCCTAGATTTTATGCATTATCTATGACCGTTACTCCCTTTGTCATTCCTCAGTTAAGGAACACTGCAAGAGTCACGGTGCAAGCGAACCTACACTTAACACTTCCTTAACTTTTCCTTAACTTAGCGCTCCCTTATCTTATGAGTCTCTTAACTTAAAACGGTGCAACAGGGCCTTAATAGAAGCATATTTTGCCCAAAATGCAGTTTTCGCTAAAAATGCAAAAAACCATTGAAAAACGCAAAAATTGATACATCCATTTTCAATTTGCATTTTTAACGAAAACTTTGCATTTTGGGCAAAAATTGCTTCTATTATGAGTTGCAGAGCGGAACATTTTCAATCGATATGGGTCATTTGAATTTTCCTATAATTTCCCATTTTTCCGGTAGAGGGTGCGGAAAATAAAGTATAGTGTAATTTATAATTAAAAAAATTGAAAATGACGTTAAATTATTTGAAATGTCGAAAGACCTATATCGATCAATAATTTTCCGCTCCACAACTTTGGTTTTCCAAGTAATGCATAGTTTTGGCTGAAAATCCAAAAATCAGCAGAAGGTGACAAAAGAAAAATGTTTTTATTGATAAATCTCAAGAATCCTTAATATTTTATTATACAAGCTGTATATCATTGGAAAGCTTACAGAAAATGCCATGCATTGGTGGAACCATATACAGGGTGTTCCATATGAAGAAAAAAATAGTTATTCATTGTTTTGCGTATGTTGACACCCTGTACAGCAGTATGAACAAAACAGGATCAAAACCAATGTGTATTATTCTTCATGATGTGGAAAATTCTCTAGTGTATAAAAAATGAGACTATCTTTGCTAGGAACGCTTCTGCAATGTGTTCATGTTTTTCCCACAAATTTGCCCATAACTAACCAACTCTCCATAATAGACCCATTGTATCTTATACTATTTTTATTAGATTCTCAAGAGAATTAAAAAAAAGGTATAAAATATGGGGTGTTCCATTTTAAAAAACATAACTTTGTTGTGTTATTAATACTGGGACACCCTGTACAAAAACATACATATTTTTAAAATGTGTAGAATGGCACCCATTCTACACATGGTAGAATGGTACTGGGTACCAGTTTATGAAAAATAGAAGTCAATATCTCAAATAGCAAATAAGTTGTGGGGCTTTTACAGAGCCCTGGGTCACCCGGTATATACAGTATGTTTTTTTTTATCGTGGGCGATAGGATTTTACATGCTACAAATTATACCTTGTTTAACGTATATTTTTTCATATAATTTTGAAGAAAATTTTAGTTAGTAATATAAATCAATTATTTTTCTATATGATGCGCTTAATTCAAACAATTCAAGGGTCGCTTTTACAATCGTCGGGTAAATTATGGTTAACTTATACCCTCTTTGACTAATCCCATCGTTTATCTCTCAGTAAACGCACGCTGCCTTTTACAAATGCTTGGATAGATAGCCAAGTGCTTTTGTTCGGAACCGGAAGATCGGGCTACGCTGCATACAAGTTGTCAACTATTTCCCTAAAATAAAAATTCCCAGACTTCTTGTAGAAAAATAAAACTATTTCCCTGCTGGACAAACCTCTTATAATTGCCGTTACAAATTCCAAACGTTCTTCAACAGTATAAACAGACATTTTCTAGTATAAATTCGTTTGATTACTTGCCTCCCTAATCAATGTGACATTTCGGAAATTTATGGTACTTTGATTATTTTTGCTCAGTTATTTAAATGAAATAATTTCATTTTTTAATGGAATAAAACATTTTTAAGTTATTATAATGCAACGCATTATGTAGAAATATAATTCTTTTATTATTAACTAAAATTTGCTTTAAAATAATATGATAAAATATACGTTAACACCAGGTATAATTTTTAGCATGTAAAATCCTATGGCCCACGATAAAAAAATATATTCTATATATAGATTATGCTGAATGTTATGCCCAATCGGTGAAATGTTCGTCAAAAATTGAATTCGGTTTCGATGAACAGAAAATGTACAACGGACCCGCTTTGTAATGCCGGGGGTTTGGGGTAGTCTTATACCGACAGGCATAAGAATGAAACGGGAACACACTCTACTTGGTTCATCCTTTCTATATGATGTTCAACTTAACACTAACTAAATTACACTATTTTACAACAGTCGAAAGTACGTTACATTCAGGTGACACAACTGTTACCAAGTGAATTCTTGCTAACAAATCGATAATGCATTGAATCTAGAGTGCTGTCTCAGGTATTGATTGCAATTAGTTTATTCAACTCATCCGATTGCTTATTAGACATAATGTTAGACTTTATGTTACTTTATCCACTACAGTATATTCAAAGCCCAGCCTGTCCCGACTAAGTTTGAAATTTTTTTATTTTGATTATACCATTTCGAAAAAAAGTTTAATAACCAAATCACAAAATATTCTTTTGATATTAATTTTTTTGGTGAATTTGTGAATTGAAAATTGTTTTTTCAATTCTCTTAGTTGCTACTTTCTAGGGTCTATAATGAACATGCAGGCCTCTGGCCTGGTTAATGGTGTCGCGCACAGTGTTGCCAGATTGTTTCTTTTTAAATTTTAGCGGCAGAATTTAAGTAAAAAAGGAGGTAGATGGCGGTAGCATTAAATGTCAAAGCGGTAGATGGAAGAAACAAGTGGTAATAAAGATTTAAAAGCGCAGACATTGGGTGAAACTTATTAATCTGATTGTAATGCCTGGAATAAAGTAAAAAAACTGTTGTAAACAGAAATATATTCAGGGCAAAAATATAAATCCAAAAATGCTCAAATATACAGGGTGTTCCATTAAAATCTGTAACTTTGTTATGAGACACCCTGTATTAATATAAACATTTTTAGGACTCTGCACAACTTTTGTATAAAATATTTTTTGAAATTTTGACAAAAAAGCATCTGGTTGACCTTTCCCAGCGCTCTGAAACACTCTGTATATACTTGAGAGTTGCGATTTTATAGTGTTTGTCACCTTTTTTCTCAGTTAATTGAAACCATCAACCCTGTTTCTAAAGTTGTGTATAAATTAAGTACTTCCTTAATTTGTATAAAATTTATTTATATTGCGACCGGTTTCGGCTTACGCCATCTTCGGGCAAAATTGTCTATTTAGAAGTAGGTACATCTCTATGTTTAATGTTTATTTTGGTTTCACTGTTATTGTGGTTTGAGTTGTTTATTTATGTGGTTTGTTTTAAAAATGTTTCTAAAGCCCTACAGCACGATAATTTTGATTTACAAAAAGCCAGTATTTTATTAATGAGTCATTAACCACGTCGACGTGTATCCACGTCGAACCAATTCTCCATTGTGGTGCGTTCAACGTGTATACTCATCGTATAAAATAAAAAATTACCATTAACTATAAAAACTTAAAATTTCAATAAAAGGCAATAAGAATATTATTTGGTGGTATATTTCCTTTATATTACCAATAAAACTGTTATTTATTTAATACGGAAGAGGTGGAGGGGGGCTCGAGACTAATTACCTGTGACTTGGATGATGAACGTTGATTTGCAGAGAAATTGCGTTAGCAATTAGCAATTAACTGGTCTTATAATGGCTGCGCCAGGAATTATTGTATTTCTTCAATGTATCTTGTTTATGTATATTTTATTATTTTTTGACACTTGTTAACCAGTTATCTGTGTGACAAGTATACTCGTCATAAAGAATTGACTATATTTTGTGTTATAACGAGTAGATACTTGGCATGTTGCCATTTCTTTATGATGAGTATATTCATCAAAAATAGCAAAAAAGAAGAAATGTCAATATATTGTGTTTATGCAGAGTAGGTACTCATTATAACACAAAACATTGTCATTTTTTGTGATAAGTATACTCATCAGATAGAATTAACAGCTTATGTAATTATAACAATAACCTTTTCAGAAATGAATTGTTCATTTTTTATCAAATAAAAATAAAATCCTTCCTCATTTTTCGTAAACTTTATAATATGACCATTTATCCTGGGTTCGACGTATCTTCTGGACAAACTAGTACATTTAAGAACACAAAATATATTCAACGGATTGCTGGGCTAGAGATGTAGCAAGAGTGGAATAAAACACCAATTTCCAAAAATAAAAAAATAAAAGACGAAGGTTAAACAAGAGCCTTTTTGATGAGTTATCAGAAGATGGGAGAATTTCTGAGCCGGAATCTGTACATGTTTGCTTCATATTTGTGCTAGGGCACGTATGTCTATATTGGTATCTACACAAAATCACTGGTTTTTCTATTTTTTACCGAATTAAAAAAAATAGCTGCAGAAAGAATGAACATGCTTTCAGGTGCAATTATCTCAGAATTTGAAGAAGAGACATTTTATAATCATTATGGTATTACATAGTAGCATCTATTCTAAGTATCTCCTGAAAGTTTTATGCTCATAGAAAGTTATTTTTCTATTTTTTACCCATTAAAAAAAAATGTAATCACAGAAAGAACAGACAGGCTTTCAGGGGCGATTATCTCAGAATTAAAATTATTATTATCAGAAAGCGATCACATTACCAATGTAATAATTGCACCGTTGGTCTTTGTGTGGTGCCATGTTTTAAAAACGTTCATAGTTTAAAAACTTATTCAAATTTGTAGTTGTAATTTCCTCTTGTTTGAACATATTTTGTTTTTTTACTAAATAATATGTATACTGGGTGCTGTAAAAATGGCGGATTAACTCAATGGTGCATTGTCGAGGATTACTTCGAGTATGGAAAAAATAATGAAAAAAATCGGTTGTATTTTTTTGAAGATATGAAGACTTTAGTGTGCCCTCTGGTGGAGTTGAAAAGAATAATATAATTTTATAAAAAATTGTTTTTGATGCCTCTCAATATATCTTTTCAAATGCACAAAATCTGATATCTCTAAATAAAATAGATGTCTATAAAAAAATATATGAAAATTGGTCAATTTTCAACAGTAATATAACGAGTGCCTATGATTTTGCTGGCAATTATTAGCGGCAAGATCACGATTGCTTGTTGCGACGAATTTCTAGAAGCAACAAGCAAGAGTGATCCAGACGCTAATAATTGCCTAGGAAAAATTAATCGAGAGTTAGATTCGAGAAGTTAGATTCGGCTGAACAGAAAGTTCACACTTCATAATTTGAAAAGTTAAATTTAGTGACACCAAGTGTCAGACGTGTATTAATCTGCGCCGCAATAATTGTAGTAAAAATGAGCTTACCAAGATTTTGAGAAATGCCTATGAATACTATTACTGATGAAATCACTAACACCACCCGAAAATACAAACAGATCGATTTCAAGAGCAAACTGCTTAAAAGTCCGGCAATAACTGACGTTTTATATGTTATAGAAAATGTTCCAACGCGTTACTAGGCAATACCAACATGATGAATTATCTGATTAGTTACCACCCAGGGTGAATTGCCATGCATATCATGCAGCGTGGTCTGTTACGCATCGTAATTAGAATTTTATTGGATCATATCAACATTATTCGATTTCATTGGTTAGTAAGTAAATGAGGGCAATTGTCACCCAAAAAAACCAGACGTTGCCTTAATGCATAGGCGACTGAGATAAATTTATATTTAAAATACCGTAATAAGGAAGAGATGGCTCTAGACGAAACAAATGATAATGAACATGTTGATAAACTCAATCATTTATTTTGTAGGTCAGTCAGTTATGAATCACCATCAATGAATACAAATATTCAAATATTATTGAATTTTATACATTCATTAATTGCATTTATAGTTTTTTAAAATTTTAGGTGAAGAGGTTCTATTTTAAAAAATTTCAAATTTCATTTGTACTCATCGATACGTTTTAAAATTATTTTTATTTTTTGGGGAGATAGTACAAAGGCACCTACTAAAGTTTTGCACACAGGCTATTTTTTTCATTTTGATTGATTTCCTCAAAAACCAGCAAAATTAAAAAAAAAATCTTATTCTTTATAAATGATTCACACTGTTGACGCGGGAGCCGCGATTTTATTTTCCAAATTACTTAAACACGATTATTTGACTGAAATAATATATTTTACAAATACCATGCATCATATACAAATAAAATATTTACAAAAAGGATAGGTAAAATTAAAACAGTATAAAATATACGAATACAAATGATTGATAATTGCAAGAATGTGAATGAAGTTAAAATTACACAAATAAATATTACAAAACAAGGATAAAATTCTCAGTTAATATTAAAGTTTCACGTAGCAGACAAGATAAAATGTAAGAACTTACTTGTGTGCTGTTTAGCAAAAGACTCACTCTTGTTCTTACATTTTGAAAAAAAGAAAACAAGAAAGGGATCTGATTGGTGGAAAAATAACGAATGGGGGGTATATTTGAAAAGGAACGAAAATTAGAGGACATGCATAAAAGAGAGAAGAAAATGGAAAAAACCGATATCATAATTAATTGAACTGGGCTGCATTTTATGACTCTAGCGAAAATCTCTCGGCGGCGGATTAGCGCTTATTGCCCCTCATCAGGCACGTAGGGCCGAGAATCTATTGTGATCCTAGAAATTCTTGAGTGCGATTTTCATAATAATTTAAGTTTCGTAAGTACTTTTCGTGGCGAGAGTTGTTCGGCAACCTGGTGGAATTTCTATCACTCAAGATGTCAAAAAAGTATAATCTGTGAGTAGATGGAGTATAACAGAAGTTCAGTGGGAATTATTACATGGAAAACCCAGAAGTTGAATTAAAACAGCTTAGATTATGAATCTTAAGTGTTCGGTTCTAGAAATAACTGCTAATGTTTAAAATAGGCAAAATCGGCAGACAAAAACACTTAAAACTATTTTCAAAACAAGTAACCTTAAAAAATCACAAGACATCAAAATTAACAAAATTTACACTGCACTGCATTGGAGATTTCCAGACAGCCAATATAACTTTACTTGGATTTTCAGAAAATGTGCTTAAAACTATTTTCGACTTTCTGATCTCGCTGTATTTCATAACTATAGACAAGAATAGGCAAAAATTTTAATTTCTTATCAAAAATCTAAAAGTTTATGAGAAATAACAAAATATGTCCAAATTTTTGTTGCTAAGATATGTTCGTAATGTTTTTTATAGTTGCATAACTTTTTCAAAATTAAAAAAAAAACTTTTAGTGAGCTGCAAATCACAAGAGTCACATAACTCTGTGACTCACTTTCAGGAGTTGCCACTTTGAGTCAACTTGCGCATGAGTTACCCACCCCTAGTGTGGAGTAAAAACAACTCTTGATAATTATCAAAACACATTGCAGTTATAGATTGAAAATTCACAGAAGTGGCTAACAACATTGTCGAATAACTAATCTATAAATGAGATTTATTGCCTGGTCATACAATTTTCTGTTCGCATAAAATCACATCTGTCATTTTGCATTTTTATAGACTTAATTTTAAGTGAATTTGAAAAGTTTCTAGTTGATAGAAGTTGTTTATTGGTCTGCGATTTTAAGTGAATGTATTTGTTTCTGGATTTTTATAAAATGATAAAGCAGAATCAATTTTGAGCGAGTTTGGACGATTATCAGCTAATAGCAACTCTTTGTATATTTTTAGCCCATGAGTAAATTGCAGCTTCATAATGTATCCATATTTCTGTTGTAGTGCGATTATCTGAGAATGTGAGGTTTCTGAATATTTATAAAATCATAAAGTAAAATTAATTTTGAGGAAATTGGAAAAGTTTCAAGCGGATAGCATTTGTTTCTATATTTTTTAACCCACAAGAAAATGTGCAGCTTCAGAATACATCAATAGTTCCATTGGCGCATGTTAACCAGTGAACATAAGCATGTGCTGTTTCTTAACCCGCCACTGGTGACGCAAATTTGACTTTGATCAATGGTGACGCCGGTCTCACGCACCGGAGTTTTCAACTGAAGATTTTTCGAAACATGTTACTAATAGTTCATGTTTTTTTTTTAATTTATGCTCTTTGACAATAAAACAAAGATATTTAATCAATTTAAGCTCTGCAATGCGGCAGCTACTCGAAATTGCAACAAAAAACAATAACGGAGAATAAAGTTATTCAAATTTTTTAATACACCCGGTCTCACAGATCAGTAGGTCACCATTGGCCGGTTAATTCACTCAAGGAATTTGCTTCAAAATTATAAAGATGATTTTGAAAATAAATTTAATTTAAAATTCTCTCGTTAATGCCTTGAAGGAATTTTAAACTCTATTTCAGACAGCAAAATTATCTTTAAATTTGGTAGAATTCGTATCACTATTCATAATTTCATTAAAATTTGATCAAAATCGTATTAAACATGCAAATTGGCTCATTAGCAATCTTTTTAATAGATTTTTTATTCATTTCCCCACTTAATTGAAACATGTTAGACCTACTTTCTCAAATGCCCCGAGGTCGAATGTCTAGAATTCATGGACTTACATAGCAATCATAGTTGTTGGGATCCACTTCGCGGAAAAATCTATGCATCAGTATGGCAGCCGTGGCTACGGTGAGGGGTTGCCCCCTTAACTTGATGCCGCACTCGAAAATGAAGCGAGCTGGGGTGAATCCACCTGCAAACTCCATCTTGCGATAATCCATGGACTGCATCCTGCTTCGGTGCTTCTCCCGTTGCAGTTCCATAACATCAATTACATCCTTCATGGTTAATACCTACAAGTAATGGTGCAAGTGTAGATTTAATAAGTTTTAATGAACGAAGGTTCCGATGTTTCAACTTGCACAGTAGTTGCAGATTGAAAGGATTTACATAAAGATTGTACATTACCTGTTATGTTAGGGTAAATGGGGCCGGCGTGTGTTTACGAAATTTAGCAGGAAGACCGTTGAAATTGAATTCGTGGTGTTTCTGAGTTGTATTACTTGAAGGAATTATGGCTGTTTTTGTTAATTTAATTGGAATGATTAATTATTGTTGAGTTTGGTTCGTCGATGTTCACGCCGCTTTCGTAAACTTTTTTTTCTACAGGTACCGTTCTAAAGGTTTGTTGCACGACTGGCAACTTGCTCCCTACTTTTCAATGCTCCCCACCACAGAACACATACCCCCACCCCCACATGTGAGTTTAGCCTAGATATTTTTAGGTTGGTACACGTTGGAGAAACTGGTCAAACGAATGGCGCAAATATTTAAAATTTAACAGATAATAAAAAAAATGGTGATGTGGCCATCATGTTACTTTCTCCGATTTCAGAGAATCATAGTTATTTATATTTACGCTTTCATGGTTTATTTGCAACTCAAGGAAGCCGAAAAATTGGTGATTTTAGGTATTTTTTTGCATAAAATATAAAACATGTTTAAAATTTAGTTGATCTATGTGGTCGCACGTATTTTCATGAATGTAACATACATTATATAAGAAAAAATATTAGCAACAAAAAAGATATGACCACCCTCTTGAAGACCGTTGAAAAACCAGATTTCGTGGTGAGTACTGCTACTCAGATTTGGATTATCAGAAATCAAAAACAAAAGAATATTTCTCTAGGGCATTAAAGTAACTAGTGATTTCACGAACAGTTTGTCGATATATTGATCTGGGATTTTCATGAAAATATCGCTACGTCGAAAAAAAATTCCTTCGATCAATCACTGGCTTATTATATCTCAAATAAACGTGCCAAGTTTTCGAAATATCGTGGTCACTGTGTTAGAAATGCGGTTTTGAGAAAAACGCGTTTAGTTTCAATACTCCGCTCAACTCAACTATGCGAACGGAGCGTACTTTGACCGCCTGTAACTTCGTCAATTTTAATCGGACTAATTCCAACTTTTTAGGGAATATACTTACTGAAAATGACAAAACCAAAAAATCGATTTTTTTAAATTTCTGACTAGGCGTGACCCCTTAAATCATATTTTAAATGTAAATTGAGCGTTTTGTAGAATCGGATGAAACTGACGTTTATAAAATCCTAATAGTCAGTTTACTCAAAAACCAAAAACATTTCGAAAAAAAAACTTATTGTTTATAAGTTCTCCATTTTGGCATTCTCTACAATTATTATATTTATACAAAAACTTATTATCGTTTCATAATTATAAACCAAAAATGAAAAATAAATTCATAATTTTTTTCTCGAATAACAATGAATTTGTCAAAAATATTTTCAAACAAAAGATTATTTTTTTATTTTTATTGTCTTCAATATTTGTTTAAATGTTTTTTTTTTCTACTTTGGTTTAATAATGAGATTTTTTATTTTACAGTTTTTGCTTATTATTAAACTACTTGTAGTAAAATTTTAGTTGTCGCGATTGGCAGTACTTAAACGTGACGTGTCCGGACATCAAAATGTAAAATTGCCGTTAATTCAGGAAAATTGGAACTCTCCAATGCGTTACATACTGAAAATGTCCGATAATGCATATTGGGGAGTTCGCCACCAGTACCAACAAGGTTAAAGAAACGGAGGCGTAAAATTGTTCACTTTTACCGGCGTGGAAAACGGGGGAACTCGGAATGGCCGGACGCATGAATCCACTCACAATATTTTGGAAAATTTATAATTTTCTACCCTCTCCATTAAAAGTGTTTACCAGTTTTCATTTTGATCAAAAAGTAATGAATCATCTATTTCCATTCAATGATTTCTTGAATATGAAATGGACATTTCAACATTTTTCCATGACGATAGAGCATCTATTCAAAATTTTTGATATCTTCGAAATGTTTGATCGTTTGAATTTATAAATATATAGTCAAAGGTTTGGTTCATTTATTTAAATGAGCATTTCAGCGTTGGTACATATTTCAAATTCATATCTCTTTGAGAATGAGGAATGGTCGAAACTACTCGGAGAGAAAAATAATAAACCAAGTGATTGAATCAATCAATATATTTAAAATTCATTTCTTAGTTCAGTGCATTTAGGGTTTTAGTTTTGTTCCTAAAACCCCCTTTACTTTTAACTACAGAAATTGCTGATTGCTTCTTTCTGTTATTCTGTTAATGTTTTTCAATGGTATTTCTACTGGCTATCGGACTTGATTTATGTTGAGTTATTATTATTTTGCATGAGCAACCCTCCAAACCCCCCCTACAAACCAAATTTCTCTTTACATTATGTATTTCCATTTTGTTATTTAAATGTGATTTGAAAGAATGAAAAATTGATTACATCTGAAGCTTGTTCTTGGGATAAAAATAGGATTTTACAGCTGGATATATACATTTTAATTATTCGGTGGATAACGGCAAACAAAGACAACCATTGACTTTTTATTTAAATTAAATAATAGTTTTCTATATTCGACGTTAACAAAGTTGTTTTAAAGTTTCATCTGGAAACAGTTATATATTTTTAAAACAACTGATTCCACGTCTATTACTAACCCATTGATAGCATATTTTCCATAATTATGCAATAATAATATTAATGTACGGGACATCTGATACCAATCAAGGATTTTTTAGCGAAGCAATATTGTTTGTTCCTGCTCTATTAATCTCGCTAAAATTTGTATTAAACCTATCTCCCGTAAATGCAGTTCATTTATTTCTTAGATCAGTTTTCTCTTATGTTCTAATCAATTAATTGTGTATTGTTTCTAATTTCTCATCAGGTACAGATTCGGATTCTATTAATTAATATTTGATACCCGATTCGTTGTCAAAATAATGTATCAACAAAGGAATAGTATATTGTTCAACGTGTGAGAAAGTTGGCCATTTCCATGAGCGTGAATTTTGCGACATGAGCTGAAGGCCAGTGGCGGTTTCAAAGGGGGGGTAATCAGGTAATTACCCCCCCTAAGAATTTTTCGCTTACCAATTTTTATTGTTGAAAATTACCGATATTCCATATTCCAAACAAATAATATAACCGGTAAATTTTTTCAACGCTTTAAAATGTTGGAAAAGGACAGGGAGATTTCACTGAACAGGTGTATGAGAGCGGAAGTACCAGTTTATTTATCTTTTTTTTTTAATTACCCCCCCTAGACTAGTTGGTTGGAAACGCCCTTGCTGAAGGCGAGTGATGTAATTCATCCGAGTGGAAATGGCCAGTTCTCACAAGTAGGGCCGTGCAAAACAAGCGATTCATCGATAAATAATCAATTATTTGATTATTACTCGAACAATAATCAATTTATTGATTATTTGATTCATCTTATTAAGAGTTTTCGAGGTTATTTTATTGTTTTATTATTTAAGGATAGCAGGGGGCGGCTCGTTATATAGAGCCAAGGAGCTATGGCACTACCTATAATTTTAAGCTCAGCAAGAATTTATAATTAATTCTTAAAACATTTTTTCGTCAGTTACTTTGGTCAAGGAACATAAATAGTTCTTTCTTTCTTAAAAAAAAAAGGGGGGGATATTGTATAAGTGGCTCTACGATCAACATGTTCCACGAGCCGCCACTGAAGGATAGTAAAATGAAATGGATATTAAGATTCAAATTTAAATGAAGTTTGGTTGTATGCAAAATACATGTAGCACAAATGTCAATTAAAATTTAATCGCCAATTAAAT
The DNA here is from genome assembly GCA_910593695.2 of Ocypus olens. Lineage (NCBI taxonomy): Eukaryota > Metazoa > Arthropoda > Insecta > Coleoptera > Staphylinidae > Ocypus > Ocypus olens. Next base: position 29,073,427 of record OU343059.1, read on the forward strand.
TTAAATTTCCTTTATAACACCGGCGCTAATTCTAGTAAATAAAATGAGAGTTTACACTTGATGCCCACTTGCACCGCAGAACTTAATCATGATTAAATTTTAATCATGATTAACTTTAATCAGAGTATTTCTGTTGCACCGTCGGCTGATTAAGCATCTATCGACCACGGAGTATTATTATAGAGAGCACACGTTTTTCTAGGGATTTTAAGTTCTTTTTTGGTTGTTTTACGTTGTTCTATTGAGAACTCAGGAAACAAATGCGCGGTAAATATGAATACTAAATGCTAACTAACTTATACTATTATTATTATTTCTTATTATTGGATGAGGTAAACAAACCAAAATTAATAAAATCATTAACCTCCAAGCCATCGATTTCGTCAATCTGCTCAACTATTCCCAAATCCATCGTTTTTAATAACAAATACAAAACAAAGGTTTTTAATTTCAAAATCGTCTGCCAAATGTAAATAACTTCACGACTATATTCGTCGTGAAGTTATTAGTTTTTGAGTTAATCGGCCAAAATCGGCTGATTAAATATTTGACGTTTCTTGGGGACTTTAATCATGATTAAGTTGCGGTGCAAGCCAATTCTCCGCTAACCATTGATTAACTTTTTAATCATGATTAAGTAGCTGCGGTGCAAGTGGGCATATATAAATGTTTAAAAAGCTCGACTAGTTTCGCCTTGAGGGCATTGTTTTTCTTTTCCTTCTAAATCAACTTTTATGTGGTAGAAAGTCGATATCGATTCGATTCGGAATTCCCCGCTGTTGAACAAGTGATAAAAATGTACGAAACTCGATTGAGTGATTGAAACAGAATTGTAAGCTGAATTACAGTTTTCGATAAAAGTCGAGAAAACACAATACAAACAGAAGGGTCATTGATTAATTCATAAATGAGTCATTCTTACATCACTTCCTGTCTATCTTTTTAATAATCCCGCGCGGTGCCATCAACACTGAGTACAATCCTCAACGTAATTAAATTATTAAAACATATTTATTTTACAACTTTAGTATATGATCGTTAATGATAAACGCATTTGATAATTAATTTCCTTCAACTATTCACTCGTATAGCAACGATAAAGCGAATAATAGCATTAGTTGTATCAACCGTTAGACGCAGTGAACCGACCACAAAAATCACACTCAACTGTCAAATTTGACGTTTACACTTGAGAGTTGAAATTGTTAATATATTTGTTATTGAAATAGGTAAGTTTCTAGAGTGTAATACATAAAATCTGCTTAGAAAAATATCCGACGTTATTATTCTAATCATTTTTCCCACTAGAATGGACGCTAAAGATAAGTTAAATATAGAGGCTGATCTTCAAGAGGAAGGTCAGTTCTTGGTCGATGAGACCAGCAAGATCATCAAAGACGCTATAGAGACGGTGATCGGAGGCAATGCTTACCAACAGAACAAGGTGAACAACTGGACTACAGGCGTAGTTGAGGCTTGCACTTCTGAATTAACCAAATTGCTAAAGCCCTACAAGTACATAGTGACGTGCACAATAATGCAGAAGAACGGGGCCGGTTTGCACACCGCGAGCTCCTGCTATTGGGACAACAACACAGACGGTAGCTGTACCGTCCGCTGGGAAAATAAAACGATGTTTTGCATTGTGTCGGTCTACGGCTTAGCCATATGAATACTGTAATGATTCGATTAAATTATTGTAATTATAGCTTATATGTTTTAAATATCTTTCACGCACTCTATTATTACAAGTATTGTAACTGTATGTAATTATTTTTTTAATACACCTGTTTCCTTTTTCATAACTTTTTTTTCATTTCATCACCTGTATTTTGCACCATTATCAAAATGTAGCACTATCATCGTTATCTTACTGGACAATGTGATTACTTCTATTTACATCGTACTGAGAAATGTGAATTAAAATGTTGGTTATTTATTTATTGGTTAATACAACAATCTGCAGATGTAAATTTTTAATGAAACGGACTCTAACATCAAACATTAAATTTCCAACTTTTTATTACTATTTTCTCGTTGAATAATTTAATGTATTGTTAATTTATTGAGACACATTTTTTGACTTACGTAACTTATATACCTAATTAATCATATTAATGTAAATATATATGATATAAATTAACATCTCCACTCACTTTCCCATCTACCTTATTTAAAACTTACAGAATATGTATTGTTTAAAAAAGAAATTTAGTTTTTGAGCCAATGCTGTAACATGTCAACGGTATATCTTTTCTTTGCTTCAACATGCTATTAGCCTTCTTATAAAAAGGGTTTTTATGGTATTTTCGTTCGCACAGTTGGGGTTGTTTAAAAAAAAGGTTTATTCTTCCTGGCAGTGGCGCAGTTATAAAACCTGTTAGTTTATAATATGATTACTTTGTTGCAATTGAAGAAATGAAGAAGACTATGGGAAATTATATGATGCTCTGTATAGATGAAACTTCAGATTCATTTAGTTGGTATATTGTTTATTTAATGATTGGTATTATTGAACAAAAAATTACACAACCAATGCCAACCAATTTATTTCATAAATTTCAGGCATTTTGAAAAACCGAATAGCAGTGCTTTTACAAAACTGATTCAGTTTTATCAGCTAGAGGGCATAACTTTAGTAGAAACAGTTGAAATAATTAGTGATTTTAAGAATGACGCTGTAAAATACAAGTATATGTAGGTGACATTGTTTAAAAAAGGCATTAATTAAAAACGTTCAAAACGAAGAATTTGTTATTAAGACACGCTTTAAGATGCCTATACAGGGTGTAAAATTGGCTCACGAACCATAGGGATTTCTATCTTAAAATCTTAATATTCAAATATTGGCTGTCCAAATTATTTTAGAGAAAAAGTGTAAACATGTTTCTTATAGGGAAACAAAGTACTGTATACAACTATATCATTACTTATTTTTTTTTGTCATACAATAAAGGAGAAATCTATACAATTAAAACTACAATTTTAGCAAAAATTGGTAGTGCCTTGGAATTGTTGAAACCAAAAACCGTTGACCGTTCCGAAATTTGCAGATCATTCTGTTAACTGTGGTTTGGAATTTGTCTATTTGGATATTCTACACGAGGTATATCACTTACTGCACATGTGCTATTATGAGAATAGTACCATTTTACCATTAGGATCTTTTCATGTACAGGGTTGGGATAAAGTATGGAACCAAGTAAATATCTTTAAAACAAAAAGGGCTAAATTTATGAAACTTTGTAGGCAAGTATAATGACACATAACGCATCTGATACCGTATTTTTTGTTACTACTGTACTTCCGGTTTCACCGGAAATACTATCAACTTTTTTTAATTTAAATGGGACACCCTGTATATTTTTTAATTTTCGAATAGATACTTTTCCTACAATTGCAATAATATATGGTTCGGTGAGTGTGTGACTTGTAGTTTTTTAAATATTAAATAAAATAATTGTACATCGAGTTGGGTTTTTAGACTGTTTTCTGATAAAACAATTTGTAACTATAAAAAAATATGGCATCAGATACGTTATGTGTCATTATACTTGCCTACAAAGTTTCATAAATTTAGCCCTTTTTGTTTTAAAGATATTTACTTGGTTCCATACTTTATCCCAACCCTGTATATAATACATATTATTAACTCTGAATTGCGTAAAATATGTCTAAATTTGTGATTATACTATTAGCATGACAGCTATGAATGTTCAACGGTTGTTTGTTTCAGCAATTCGAAGGCACTATCTATTTTTGCTAAAATTGAGTTTTAATTTTCTCGATTTCCCCTTTGAATGGAAATTTAAAAAAAATAAGTAAATATATGGTAGTAAACAGTATTTTTTTCTCTATAAGAATCATTATTACACTTTTTCTCTAAAATAATTTGGGAAGCCAATATTTGTATATTAGGAATTTAACATGGAAATCGCTATGGTGCGTGAACCAATTCTACACCCTGTATATAAATGCATCTAATCTTCCAGTAATAGGATACAATTTACAGTTGAAAATTTAGAAAAACATAGCTCGTTTAGAAACAAGAAGTAATTTTATGATCATCTGATTATCAAATGTATTGTTTTTTTAAATTAGTTCACGATAATTGTACTTTTTGTGCATCTAAATCTTGGATACGCATATTTTATTTTATCAGCATATTTTCCAAACAAAATATGCTGTCTCAAGCGCTAATGTTTATTTTTTTTTGTACTTATAAATCTGCGCTTTAAATATGTGTAATGTACAACAATATACCATAGATGTTATTAAAGATATTCTTTTTCTACTAAATGGTTATCGACGTGGTGTCCCTCATCCCATCTTTAATAGTAAGCGGCTCAAATGCTACTTACTATTATTTTATAAATCGTTATTCCGCGTCTCCTCGGCTTCCTCGCATAGATATTACGGGTAATAATACCATTTTATAATTTCTGGATCTTGAACTATGGGAGGCACCAATTGCATTTTTTAATAAACAGTTTGGTTCTTACTTCTACCGATTCTTCTTTTGCAAGTTCTGCCCTCCCTCGAAAAGTGTCGTCCCACGTGTTCTTTTCGATATGTAAAGTCCAACGTATAATTCTTTTATCTATAGAAATACCAGGCATTAAAATAAACGGGAATTGCCTCTTTGACGAAATTATAGGTTTAAGGCTGAATGTACCTATATTTAAATTCTGAAAAATATACAATGGAAAAATCAACACGTTGAAATTAATAAAAGATGGGTGGAAATATTCAGCCATTTCATAAATGAACATATTCCGTATAAAAATGTATTTATTCTTGTTCAATTTACGTTGTGCTGCCCTGGAACTAACGCACCAGTTGAAAGATTTTGTCAATTGCTAATGATTTTTGGACAACTGAGAAATCAAGATTGAAATCTTTATACTTCAGCAGCAGAACTTCCAATAAAATTCAATAAGAAGGCTATTTCATGTTCAGATATTTTCAATGAACCCTTCCTTTACATCCATCATAAAACAATTCATTACGGTGCCGAACCGAGATTGGTAACATTCATGGTGCAAAGATTACACCCCAGAACACATCAGTGACGGTTCGCGGGGTTTTTTCTGGTACGGCCGAGGAACAAGAGGTGGCGATACAGATTTATAGGTAGGGTCAGTTGCAGAGACAGCTGGCTGCGTGACCACACCTTTGACTATATACTATTGGACTGATAGCGCCGCTTCATGTGTGTTTCCAAGCAACGGTGGCGCGGCGGGACCCTAAATGGTTGCGGTATGTTACTAAATTGGTAGCTATTTTGTGTCTATGACATATGACTCTATGAGCTCGCATTGCATATTGTGATACCCTGCAATTTATTCACACCTTTGAATATATAAACATTTATATTGTCAAATATTCACACTTTATCAAAATATTGCTATGTGAAAGGCTGCAATACGTCCACGTATATATACCAACACGGTTATAATACTCGTCAGCTGATTTACACGTCAGTTGACTTTTGACTTATAACCTAAAATTCTGTATTAGATTTCCATCAAATCCGGAACTTCGCAAATTATGGGTTGATGCTTTGCTTGTAAAGAACAGGCAGGAAAGTGGACCCGAGTTGCCGAAATATGCTCGCATTTGCATTCTCCACGTTGCTGATGAATACATCGAGAAATATTTTTTTTGCTTTCCGGTTTTTAAATTACGCTCCATTTTCGGCTCTGGGGCGGGACTTATATCGGGCTCCAGCTTGTGGACAACTTTTGGAGCAGTGATCATATGGAAAATGGAGGGGGACTAGCAGTCCATTAGTATATAGTCAAAGGACCGCACCTATCTGTATTACCACCTCTTGTTCCTCGGCCGTACCAGAAAAAAACCCCGGGAACCGTCACTGGAACACATACCTTGGCAACCATTGCTGCGCACTCCATACACGTTCGCTTTTAAACAAGCACTTTACCATAGGATAATTTAGCATAATATTATAGACTATAATTACAAATTTTCTTTAAGTTCTACATATTATTGTAATCGGTGACTTCTTATTCTAATTTATTTAAATCAATATTATTTAATTTATTTGTGGAGCCCTTAACTCTTTGAATAAATTCGAATAAATACAGTTTGGTTGAGATTGCTCTTTATTTTCTCTTTTATAAAAAATTATTTTTATTCGAATTATATTCAAGGTTGTATGGCCCCTAATTGCATGTAAACCCTTCTCACCCCGACCCAGCCGTTTTTTCCCTATTACAGCGCTGCGTGCGGTACAGTGCTCGAACTAATAATACTGTAAATGTTTTGTACATAGAGTGGCCTATCTATATTATTTATCTAGGATGGTAAATTGACAGACGTATTTGACATTCGCCGTCAAAACCGTATTTTTACATAACATCTAAAAATGTCAGAATCAAAACCCTACGAATATTTCGACACCCCCGACGGGGAAGACATCGACAAGAAACTATGGGTGGTACTGAAACCAACCGTTGTATCCGCCATCGCCATTTCCACCGTCGATGTTATGACATTTTCTCACCCCAAGGGTTACATGAAAACGTTGGGACGATACGCGTATATTTCCATACCATTGATCGCCATGAGCACTGCCTTTGTGGGGGTTACGAACCTTGCCTGCAGTCTCCGTAAGGAAGATGATAAATTAAACTGGGTACTTGGTGGACTCGCCGCTGGTGGGGTATTCGGTGCATGGAGAAAAAGTGTTGTCGCCGGATGGGCGGCGGGTGCATCATTTGCACTTTTAGGATTGGGTAAAGTGAATGTAAGGAGACTCATCATATGCTCATTCATAATTTTGTAGGTAAAAAATATGCTGTCCAAAATGGATATGTCCTTATGCCAATACATAATAAGATAGCACATGGGGCTATAAGGGCACCTAGGCATGATTTTACCTTAACCAAGGATATTCCTGGGGCGTGGAAGGAGCATTAATTATCAGCGTGTTTCTGCAGTCTGTAGTTGTTTGTATTTACATACTATTAAATTAAATTAAACCAAACAAACATTGCTTATTATGTTACTAAACAACATTAAGCACCTGGACGACTGAATGCTATTGGCATTTAATTTTAAACCGTTGCAAGAACAGGAGCAGTTGCTTTATTTTATTTATGAGTAAATCAGTGGTTGCTGAATGACACTGAGATATAAATCACATTCTCATGTGATCTATATTTCCCAAACCCTATTAACATTTACACGATCAACTTTTAGTAAGGCAAAGTCATGATATTTGTTTATTATGTTTGCAGCAGAAAATTGTGACAGTCGAAACATTCTGTAAAAAAACTATCTCAATCTTATTTGCGTGTGAAAAATTGAATGGGAAAATATTACTGGCAACAGCAAAAATAAATTATAACCTCAAAACAAAATCTCTTGGTGTGTAACAAAAACTTCACTTTAACATGGCCTACCTTATAATAAGCCGATAGTGAATGGATTATATTAAACTTATTTTCAAATACAATATTATAAGTGGTCGGATTCTTGCTGGCAATTTTTGCAGAGTAGCTTTTGCGACAAAAATCTGGAGATTTTCTAAAGGCAAAAGCTATGATTTAATCTGACTGACAAAAATTACCAAAGGAGTTCGACCACGAATTGTATTTGGTCGTTTCTGTAGCCACCACGTCAATAAACAATAAATGTGTAAATTGCTTAGCGAATTGTGTTATAAGAGTGTGTTCGGTGGCAGATATGGCCACAGGGCAACAAGGAATTTTGCCTGTTGATCATGTTTCGAGCCAAAAAGGCAATCAGTGATTTGGTTTGTAAATACTGTGTAGTTTGTGATCCGTACCAACCCCATGCTTTGTGATAACAAAAATCCACAAAATGGAGTTTCGGCCCCGGCCTCTCCCGTCAATAATCCTTAGATGAGTGTAACATCAATAGGGACTATGGGGCCGTGATATCCCTTTCATACCAGGGCCAGTGTCCTTAGCAAGAACCAAAAACATTCTAAACCAATAAAGTGAGCATGGTGAAAAGAATTGAAAAGAAAAGGATGCGTCCTTTCTTGTCTTCATAAGCACTTTTGATTTTCATTGGTTTACAATGTCAGAATAGAGCTATTTGATTGGAGGGTAAATAATGGGTTGGATAGTCTTTAAAAAAAGCCACCATGACTTTCTCGATTTGATGGTGTAGAACGGATATTTCTGATATTTTGCATACTGATTGACAGTGCTGTACTTGTGCACAGGCACAGTAGGCACTAGCTGGGGCCTCGCCAAAAGCAGGGCCTCAGCCCCCCTCCTAAACAAATGCCCACATACAATTCCAAAAAATTCACTTGCTTTTTGGAATGAATTTTAAATATGTGTACATTTCGGGGGATGATTGTGTCAAGAACGGAAAGGTAATTTTTTAAACGGTTTAGATTACCTCAGCCAGTTTGATCCATTTATAAAGAGCCAGCGGCGGATGGTGGATCTTCGCAGAGAAGGCTAAGACAGAGATGCCGCTTATGCCACACTACCTATTCATATAGAGGAAGCAAATATGCCACTCCTGTTTTAGTCAAATGTTCTTCCATAGCCTCCTCGCCAAACATCCATGAGCCGCCGCTGTAAAGAACTATTTAGAAAAATTTACCAACTGTGGCCCTGGTACAACAAATTACCTATCAGACAAAACCAGTGATGGATTTATAAAATGGTTAAAAAAACTATGAACACTTTAAGTGCTGAAGTAAAATGAGCTAAATACGTTTCTATTATTGTCGATTAAATTCCCGATATGTCATATTGACCAATTAGTTTTAATAATCTGATATGTTTAAAAAACAACAAATTAAAGAAAAGGTTTTTGGTCACCTTTAAATAGATCAATACAATGCAGAACATTTAGAATGTATAATTTTAAATAAATTAAGAGAAGTGACTAATTTACCAGACATATTGGAGGCGTTATCACAGCTTTGTCCCCTACAATTATTAATATCCAATTTTAAATAAATGAACAGAAGTAACTTTGGATATTAAAAATTCTAGGAGACAAAGCTGTGGTAACGTTTTCCATATGTCTGGTAAATATTCTGGATTGTAAACTAGAATATGAAATCATAGTGCTACAGCTTTTTTATACCATCCCAGCACACAATAACATAACATATACCTCTCAGCAACATGTAATTGTTTATATGTTACACAGAAGTTACAATAAGATCTCACACTTGTACCAATGCCGGCTAACTTGGCCCTCAGTTATTACATCTTTCTGCCTTCATTTTATATATATGTCGGGTACAGAACATGTGTAATATGCCAGTTACAACAAAAGCACACACTTGTACCAACGGCAGCTTACTTGTTCTTTAATTGTAGCATATGAGGTACAACATTATCCCTACTAGCACACTTCGTCCGATGTACGTACATTTATGTCCATATTACGTACATCCGTCCATGTACCAAACATGGACGTACGATGTACGTACTTTGGAGTACGTACATAGTATGTGTTAAATAATACGTCCCATGTACGTACATTTTAACACGTTCGCGGACGTGAATGCTATAGCAGTCATTTTCATTGTGATGCAGAATGATAGGAATGCTATAGTATTCATGTTTTAGAATCCATTATTATTTATTTAAAATATGATCTTGTGACTACTCTTGCAAAACATGTCTAATCAGATTTCGGATATCACTAGTAATTTAAAAGTCTATTTTTGCAGCTCACTGAATTTTTTACTGTCCGCGAACGTGTTAAATATATGAAATTTTCCCATTCGATCTGATTTTTGAAAATTCAAGAGCGTGCACCAAAAACGGCCAAGCTTAAAAATCCCGCCGGCCTGGCCCACGCACCATATTTACTTGACTAAACTTTCACGCTTCGTGACAGCATGAGTCACAGTCACAGCCGGCAAATGGTGGTGAGTGTTCCAGACTTTGACTATATACTATTGGACTGCTAGTCCCCCTCCATTTTCCATATGATCACTGCTCCAAAAGTTGTCCACAAGCTGGAGCCCGATATAAGTCCCGCCCCAGAGCCGAAAATGGAGCGTAATTTAAAAACCGGAAAGCAAAAAAAATATTTCTCGATGTATTCATCAGCAACGCGGAGAATGCAAATGCTAACATATTTCGGCAACTCGGGTCCACTTTCCTGCCCGTTCTTTACAAGCAAAGCATCAACCCATAATTTGCGAAGTTCCGGATTTGATGGAAATCTAGTACAGAATTTTAGGTTATAAGTCAAAAGTCAACTGACGTGTACATCAGCTGACGACTATTATAACCGCATTGGCATATATACGTGGACGTATTGCAGCCTTTCGCATAGCAATATTTTGACAAAGTGTGAATATTTGACAATATAAATGTTTATATAATCAAAGGTGTGAATACATTGCAGGGTATCATAAAATGCAATGCGAGCTCATAGAGTCATATGTCATAGACACAAAATAACTACCAATTTAGTAACATACCGCAACCATTTAGGGTCCCGCCGCGCCACCGTTGCTTGGAGACACACATGAAGCGGCGCTAGCAGTCCAATAGTATATAGTCAAAGGTTCCAGAGTATATTTATCTTTTCTTCATCACCACGTGCAACAAGTTGTGTTATACTAGTTATTGCACTCAGTGCATATACCATTGAATTGATTTGTACCGCTAGAAGTGAAGAAGACGATCAGGTCGTGCGGCGTGGTGCACTTTGCGCCAATAGACAATAGTTTATTGCGACACTGGATACGTGAGAGTATTAGCATCAAAGTTTAAATCGTAAGTGCTTTATAATATCGAACAATATGCGATATTTATTTCATATTTTTTGCAGTTGTTTGATTTTCATCCGAATTGGGAAGTCCCCTTTTACCCAGGTACCTATTATTACGTACTCCAAACCTCAATTCCATTGTGATCTATCTCAATCCTTAGTCTTTGCATTAATAGTTTAACTTTAAAACGCCTAAATATAAATTATCTCGCAAGCTTTACAGAGATGCACAAATAGCGTCAAATTCTACTATTAGTGTTATTAATTCAAAAACTAATAATATTCTTTTTGCTAAGAATAGTAAAGTACTAAATGAAAATGCTTATGAAGTTGCTTGTGCAAGTACAAGTGCTGAAAACCATTGCTTATCAAATGAAGAAATTCGTTGTGATTTTGGTTGTAGCAGTGACTCTAGTAATAATAGTTTTGATTTAAATGAATTTATTAATGAATGTACTGATACCAATGTTCCAACTAAGGAACCTGAATTAAACTTTTCATTATTGTTAGCTGATTGGGCAGTAAAGTTTCAAATCTCACACATTGCTTTAAATAATTTATTGCAGCTGCTTCACAGATTTGAAGAAAATTTACCATTAGATTCAAGAACATTATTAAAAACACCCAGGCATTGTGAGTTGCAAGTTGTACACCCTGGTCAATATTACCATTTTGGAATTTTTAGTGCTGTAGAAAAATTACTTGATAAATATAAATTTAGTTCTAACATTCATAATGTCGAAATTTGTATAAACATTGATGGTCTACCTTTATCGAAAAGCTCTGGAAGTCAACTATATCCTATTTTATGTAATTTATATGAAAATCCTTCAATAGTGGAAGTAATAGGATTATATCATGGGTATGATAAGCCGCACGATGCGAATATATTTTTACAAAATTTTGTAACTGAAGCAATCTTTCTCACAAACAATGGTTTTAACTATAAAGAATATGTCTATCCATTTAATGTTAAAGCTTTTATTTGTGATGTGCCAGCAAAATCATTTGTTACGTATACTAAAGGTCATACCGGTTATAATTCATGTTCAAAGTGCCATGTTAAAGGAACTTTTATTAACAATCGGGTATGTTTTTTGGAAACTGACAATTTAAGAAATCGGAATCATATTGAATTTTGCAAAAAAGGAGATGAAGATCATCATAACGGAACTTCTTTAATTGAAAGTTTACCTGGGTTTGATATGATACGTGATATTCCTTTGGATTATATGCATCTTATATGCTTGGGTGTTGTTAGAAAGTTGCTATTCTTATGGGTGTTTGGGAAACCACCAACAAAGTTATCATTCACTCAAGTTACAAATGTATCAAAATTGTTATTGGAACAAAACAATTACATACCCTGTGAATTTGTTAGAAAGCCGCGATCATTAGATAATGTTAAACGTTTTAAGGCTACCGAGTTTAGGCAATTTTTATTTTATACAGGTCCAGTTGTTCTGAAATCAATTTTACCAAGAAATCAATATTTACATTTTTTGAGTCTTCACATTAGTATCACAATTTTATCAAATCCTAAATATTTAAATAATTTGGGTGATTATACACACGCTTTACTTAAATACTTTATAGAATCGTTTATGATTCTGTATGGTAAAGAACATATCTCTCACAACGTACATAATTTAATACATCTTTATGAAGACTGCAAAAGATTTGGAACTGTGCAAAAATTTTCTGCTTTTCCTTTTGAAAATTATCTACAATTATTAAAATCATTAATTCGTAATGGTGACAAACCATTGCTACAAATTATCAAGAGAAAAGTAGAACTTGATAATAGTCAATATCAACAATATGATTCTCAAAGCTCACCACAAGAAAGTCCTATACCAAAAGTAAAACATAATAATGGACCATTATTAAGTTGCCAAAAATGTATTGATCAATATAAAGAACTCCATTTCAAAAACTTTACACTAAAACTTAACAAGGGTAACAACTGTTGTAGATTAATTTACTTTAATTTCTATTGAAAATTTTGTAAGTAATCCCGATGGTGTGCACATAATTGGACGCAAATTTAAATTAATAGAAGATTTCTATACTGAACCTTGTCAGTCAACATTCCTAAATATTTATGTTGTTGGTGATTTGGATATATTACAAATGTGGAATGTTAAAGAAATTACATGCAAATTTGTTAGATTAAAATATGGCGAGAAGTTTGTTTTAATTCCATTACTACATTCAATGGAATAAGTTTTTTTGGTTCATATTCAAATCTAATTAAGGATCATATATCTGTAATATATTACTTTACTCTTAATGTGGGCCATAACCTTGTTTATTATTAATTAATAATTAATAATACTTTCAATTTTCTATACAGTTATGCAATAAATATATTATTTTTATGGTGGCCTTATAAACATTAATACCATTAATATCCTATACGATAAAATATGTCCTAATACTGATGTCCTGAGCAATCCAAATATAATGAATAAGAGTCATTCCATGTCAAATCAACACTGCCATTTTCCTCACCATCTCAGATTTTAATGAAATTATAGGTGACCTCTAGACTAAGAAAAATTGCATCTTTATAAATCAACCAATTTAGATAATATAACTAATGGGCAGCATTTTAGACTGCTTTCCATGTGATCCCATAATGATCCCATTTTTAAACTTATAGTATCAGTAAACGTTTAAAGGGTGTTTTTAGAATTTTTAAAAAAAGTGTATTAAAATTGTGTTGAATTGATTTGGAATGACCCATTCATCCTTGCTCCAGGCCAAAATTCATAATATGGATCCACAAATAAAAACCTGGTCAGTCATCAAATTCCCTGATGAAGAAGCAGTGTCAGCTGTCCCAACTTCCTGGCTCCACGAAGGAGATAAATGTTATTGGCCACCTTACAATAAAGTTCATGTAAGAGCAGCCATTGAGAAAAATGAAACTCCAGATAAGAAAAGTTGGCAATCTTTTCCATGCTCAGGATTTCGAAATAATGTATATGGTAATATTTTTAAAATGTATAATAATTTCATGTATTTATATTATTTATTTTTAGACAATTTTAAAGAAGCAAACAGAAAATCGATAAAAGCCACAAATACATCTGATTTAGAGTCGGACAATAACACGTACCTGATGTCTTCAAAGAAAAGAAAAATATTTAGAAAAACTTTCAGCTTTTCCTCAACAGAAGAAGATATTAGTAATATATCAAATTTTCCTCAATTAAAAAAACGTAAAGGTACAAAATACCTTATCTGTTAATATTGAATTTTTTTTTTCTCAATAAAATGTGTTTAGTTTCAGATATCAATACTGAAGATTCTTTTAACATCCCATTATGTCCAGCTATACCTGAGGGAAGTCAAATTAGTACTTCTCAAGCCCAAGTAATGCATTCTAACAAAATCAGAGAAACAGAGAATAATGAACGGATTAAAGACTCTGATGTAATAATCAGTATGTTAACATACTTTTGTAAAAATATTTTGGTAATCTTTTAGTATATTTTAGAATACCTGGAACAGATTATCAGAAAACAAAATATCATTCAATCTATGATAGCTGATATGAATACTCGAATAAGCCATTTGGAAATAAATCGGAATATTGACAATATACAGAATAATGGAGATTCCATTTTCATAACATTGCAGAACCTGCCCGTGAATTCTGCAGAACATTTAGATGATTTAGAAAGATTTTTATCAGAAGATGCACAAATGCAGATGGCAGTACGTATACCACTTTTAATTGGGTGTTTTTATAGTCACATTTTACAGTAACCTTATTATTTTATATATTAATGAATACACAAACTGTATAATTATTTATTATTTGTAGGTTAATGAAATGTCTTTCTTGGGTGGTAGTAATGTATACGACTTCGTATTTAGGGCCACACAAAAATTAATAACTAATCAGTTTTGTGGAACCCACTACAGTTATCTGGGAAAACGTAATAAAAAAGCATTCAGCATATTAAAACTGAAGGAATTATTGATAAGTATGTTATTTGTATTTATAAAAGCACCTGTTTCTGTATATTTTAATTTTTACAGAATCCTCAATGAAATTATTTCCTTCTGCAACTATAAACGATATTGAAAAAGATGTAGGAAAATGGCTGCGGAGGTGTTCAGAGAGAGCAAAAAATTAATCTAATTAGTTATTTTTTAATTTATTTCATAAACCTAACAATAAATGTTTGAAAATCAAGTTTTTTAATTTTTTTCCATAAAACTAATACTTCCAAGGTATACTCTTGATGGAACAAATATTTAATTAGTTTTTTTAAATTAATATACTTGGGTTCCATATTTTTATGTTAATTTACACAAATATATTAATTTAAACAAATGTATTAATTATTTCCCCAAAAGAGTAAAATATGTTCGTATTGGTATATACCGGGTGTAACTGAATTCTGGTAGATCACAAATAATCATTTGCATTTTTACTTATATCTTTATGAAATTTAGTATGGTGTTTTTAGGGAATAAAGTGCGTCGACATGTCTACTTTTAATAAAAATTCCACTTCCGGTTTAACCGGAAAAGATCATAACTTTTCTATTTTAAATGGAACACCCTGTATATTTTTACATAATTTTAATCGTCTCTAAATTATGAGTTCAGAGATGTATCGTAAGTGACCTTTTCTTTATTAGTTTTTTGTTTAAATCTCATTTAAATTTGTTTTTTTGTTTATAAATTTAATTTAAATTTAAACAAAAAAGTAACAACTAAAATGTCACTTGCGATACATTTCTAAACTCAGAATTTAGAGACGAATTAAGATATGTAAAAATATACAGGGTGTTCCATTTGAAATAGAAAAGTTATAGTCAGTTCCGGTTAAACTGGAAGTGGAATTTTTACTAAAAGTAGACATTACGACGCACTTTATTCCCTTAAAACACCATATTAAATTTCATAAAGATATATCTTGAAATAAAAATGATATTTAGGGTCTACCAGAATTCAGTTACACCCGGTATAACATCCAGGTATGTATATCCCACGGACGCACAGCCATGTACATCCCTCGGACGTACAGCCATGTACATCCCTCGGACGTACAGCCATGTACGTCCATCGAACGTACAGCCATGTACGTCCCTCGGACGTACAGCCATGTACGTCCCAGATTCGTACAAAGTTGTGCCAAAGTAACGTACATTGTACGTCCATAGGACGTCCATGTACGTAAATGGACGTACATCGTACATCCATATGTACGGAAGTGTACGTCCATTGTACGTACATAGGACGTCCTTGTGCTGGTAGGGATATAATTATCTGATATTTTACAATATGCACAACAACACACATATATTCACATCGCAGAAAATAGTGGTTCTCTGGATATCGTATACATTTTTTAAAATAAATAACATACCCAAAGTACAACTATTTTCTGTGATGTGCAAATAATATACGTGTATTGTTTGCGCATATTGAAAATAGCAGATAATAATATAATATTGCACCATATATGTTAAAATTAAAGAACAAGTTGGCTGGCGTTAGTACAAGTAAGTACAAGTGGTGTATTGCGCGTAATATAAGGAAAAAAAACATAAACAACGAGACTATTAATAAAATTTGAAGGTTAGAAGAAAGGGTGTGGTTTCACCCTGATTTTAATATAAAATAACGGTAAAGTACTCTAATTAGTTCAAAAAGACCCTCCTACAGTATTTGTATCGGCACATTTCTCTATTTGGTGCTTCCTTAAAGAGGTATAATTTTTCAAAATGCTTCACCAGTTTTATTGCGAATTTTTTTCTTCTGAAACGCAATAGTTGAAATTTGAAATTCTTACGGTTAATAAAAGGTTTGCCTAGCTTTCATTTGTATTTTTTTCAAAAATTTTGGAGCCTCCCTACGGTTATAGGACGTGTTATTTTGCAGTTTTTGAAAGATTTTTTTCGGGGTGCGGTTTCACCCCTTGTTTTAAGTAGGAATTAAGGTTAAAGTACTTTACTCTGTTAATGAAGAACCTTTTACAACACTACTACCGGCAGATTTGCGATATCGTGCCCCATTAATGAGATATGATTTTTCAAAATTTGACCAAAATAATTACACCTATTTTGACGTTTCTTTCAAGGACGTATTTTTTTCTTCTGAATTGTAAGAGTTGAAATACGCTTAATAAAGGGTATAACTAGCTTTCGTCAACCCTCTACGGTTTTAGGGCGCGTCATTTGATATATTTCGGGGTGCGGTTTAACCCCCTGTTTAAAGTAGGGGTACATTTTTTTGATTTAGCGGCGAGTTTTCGAGGTATGATTTTTCAAATTTGCCTCAAATTGATATTAAAAAAAAGATTAAACCATCAATTGCAAGACATTTTTTTGGGATGCGGTTTCACTTTGTTTTGTGTAGGTAGAAGTAGAAGGAATAGAGCAATTTCTAACAATTCTTTGTGAATGTTTATATTCATTAACTTCCGACCAAAATGAAACTTAAATGTACTAAAATTGGTATAAAATGCAGTATAATTACTCAACAGTATTTTTTATAAATAAAGATTACTCAACTTTTTTTATTACAAAAACAAGTTTATTTCAACTTTTTCGATTTTTTCAATTCTGGCTAGAATTTAAATCTACTGCAGGGACAATTAAAAAATGTATAAATAAAAGGGATAAACTGCTTTGATTAGTAAAGAGATTCAAAAGTATTCGGCAACGATTCCAGCAGGAACAATTTTGAGAATTTATAACCTTTGTCTTAATGGGAATTTTTAAAGTAGGTAAACTAATTGCAAAACAATTACGCAACGATTTCATTTTTAAACAATATTTTTAAATTCCAGTTATTTAAATCTTACTGCAGGAGCAATTTTGAAAATTTATAACTTTTGTCTTTGTTACCAGTTGCAAAAAGATTTAAAGGAAATTAAATTATTAATTTATCTTATAGTTAACAAATTTTATGGGGCCACAATAGTATATTATTATACAAGTTTAATAAGAAGGTATATTGTGACACGAGTGGGATTGGGGCACGACTCGCGCAGCGAGGAGTGGTCCAATGTAACGAGTGCCCCACAATGCCTCTTATTAAACAAGTATAATATACTATTTTTTCTACTTTGGATTTTTTTCTAGTTAAAATAAAATATATACTTAAACATAGTGAGTTTTATCTTTTAACATGTGGCAGCACTTAAAAACTTTGATACTTTCGAACGAATTTAATATTTGACATACGTATTTCTACGGCGATTTCAATAGTTAATTTTAAAACATATTAAATCAAAAATATTACTTACACTCCTCCAGAAATAAGGGAAGATGCTAAGGGTGCGATAAACAAACTATTTCCAAGTAACTTGTAGCCAATTTAAGCTTACTGAATAATGCAACGTACTTGCCTTAATGTTAATCGAAATTTAAGGTTATGTTTATATTTATTTCTCGTTCCTCGTGTCAGGCATCGATCGACGCTAATAAAAATCCACACCGAATTATCACAGCGACCGAAGCGGCTCTTTTTCGCCGCGAATAAAACATACATTATACTCTCGATGTTTCTTCCGTGATATTCGTGTTGCAAACAAAGAGATAATATAATAAATTACAACCCTTGTTCTGTACATGTTGTGTTGCCGTGAAACGTCGTCGCCGATCGCTGTGTGGATCATGCGTCCGGCCGTTCTATTGTCAACGGGTTTTCCACGCCGGTAAAAAGTGAACAATATTACGCCTCCGTTTTCTTTAACCTTAGTGGTACTGGTGGCGAATTTCCCAATATACATTATCGAACATATTCAGTATGTAAAGCTTTGGAGGGTTCCAATTATCCTATGAATTAGCGGCAATTTTACATTTTGATGTCGACACATGTCACGTTTAAGTACTGCAAATCGCGACAACTTAAATGATACCACAAATAGGATAATAATGAGCAAAAACTGAAAAATAAAAAATCTCATTATTAAACTATTTTTGATATAACAAATGGTCGATTATTAAACCAAATAAGAAAAATATTTTTGTGCCTATGGCCTCCAAATATATAAGTACGGCACAGCTTATTGATTTATTTCAATAACCAGTGGGGTTAAGTTATTCATTTTGTATTCTCTACAATTTTTGTTTATATTTTGGTGTAATGTAATTATTATAATAAAACACTTTTAACTTTGTTTTGTATAACTTATATATATTTTTTTTTGTGACTTAAGTTTCGATAATACAATTACCATTTTCAAACAAGAAATGCTTTAAAAACCGATTTACAAAGGTATATATACAGGTAAGATACAGATAAAAACTAATTACACAAGGGCTTTTTAAAACACTTCTTGTTTGAAAATGGTAATTGTATTACCGAAACTTAGGTCACAAAAAAAACAAAAAAAAAATAAATATATAAGTTATACAAAACAAAGTTAAAAGTGTTTTATTATAATATTTAAAATGTATAACGAAGTAGAAGCCTCCAGCATAAACAATATTAATGTAATTATCATCACTTCATAATTGCAGACCAAAAAATGTTAAATTTTTCCTCGAAATATAGATTTAATGTAACACTATGTTTTGAACCATAATTATTTATTGTAGTGTATATACGAATTTACATTTAAATAAACATAATAAAAGACTTTAGTTTAGACATTTGACGGTCATTTTCAAGTTTCAACAAATTTCAGAAGTGGTTATATTTGTAGGTACAAGAATATATCTTTAAAGTGAGGGTAGCAAATAGATTAAAGTGACACAACTATAGAGTATTTGTGGCGATCCGCGCCCAGGCGCGCGAAAACCTGAACAGAGGGCGCGCCCTACGCTCGCACGACGGTTGTGGCCGCACGACCCACTTAAATAGGGTATGTACGCCCTCATCTCGTCACTTCGATCAGCGCACTGCAATAGAACAGTCAGTAAGATAGTCTGACAAGCGAGCTCACCAAGGCACGCAACACGAGCTCAGCAAGGCACGTATCTAAATACACGAGCTCACCAAGGCACGTGAATCAAAGTAAGCTCACCAAGGCACGCTACGACGAGCTCCCCGCGGCATCCGATGCTACGCCTTCCGGTTCGGCAGCATCAGACCCGGAGCACATCACGCCGGAGTCGACGCCACGTCAGTAGAAGAGTACGACGCTACTGCGTGGACCACCCGAGGCTATTATCGCCAATCCCATCGACAGTACGGAGGCGAGGCCCAGAGCGGACCCGAGGACCAGCAAGGACGCACGCCATCCCGAGGCCCGTGTCACCGCTGCCACCATCGCCGACGAGGACCCCCACGTATAGGACACCACGACGACTGAACCGGAGTGAACCCGACGACCGTGCACCCACAGGACCCGCGCCGATTTTCAGTCCGCGAAATCCGCGTCGCGATACTGACACCGCGCTAATCTTAATTATCTGTACCTGTATATATTCGTATTCTGTAAATAAACTGTTACGACCACATCGAATTTTCTTGGATCCAACGAACTACGCAACGCAACTCCCACATTGGTGACCCCGACGTGATCCAAGAGAACCACGGGTGCAGTGAACTAGTGATAGTGCAAAATGCCGGACAACCACAAAGTAAATCGAGTGCAAGTGCGAATCCCGCCATTTTGGGCCGACGATCCAGACTTATGGTTCGCCCAGGTAGAAAGCCAGTTCCAGATCGTAGGCATCGTCACCGACAAGACGATAAACTCAAAGCCGAGCTGAACCGCAGGCTGCCCGTAAGCCAGGAACGACGAACAAAGCAACTGCTGGAACGTGAAGAATTAGGAGACAGAACACCATCTCGATTCCTACGTCACTTACAATACCTAGCAGGCACCACCGTACCAGAAGAGCTTCTTCGATCGCTGTGGTTGGGACGACTCCCAAACCACATGCAGGCCATACTCGCGACACAAACTAAGGCAACACTGGAAGAAGTGGCAGAATGGGCAGACGCCATGGCGAACACAACAGTCCAAACGGTAAATGAGGCCACGCACACGTACGATGACATGCTGAAGAACCTCGTAGCAGAGATCGGACAACTGAAGACGCAGCTTTAACAGCAACAAGAGAAGCAGAATTTCAGACGACCACACAGACGCGATCAGTCACAAAGCAGGAGCCAGAGCCAAGGCAGAACCCGTGCGAAGACCCGCGAATATAAGACGTGCTGGTTCCACTATAGGTTTGGCAACGAAACGCGAAACTGCCGACCCACGTGCAAACATTGGAAGCAGGAAAACTACCAAGGCAGTCAGTAGCGGCGACTGACCACACGCCTAACACCTCCCGCCGTCTATACGTCACCGATCGACAAACGCGAGTCCAATTGATCGACACAGGAGCAGACGTCTGCGTTTTCCCACGGAAACTCGTAAAGCGAACCGGCAACGCTGCCGCGTACAAACTTTACGTAGCGAATGGAACTGTGATAAACACGTACGGCACAGTAAACTTGAACTTGGATCTAAGTTTAAGGAGGAATTTCCCATAGCGGTTTGTGATGTACAAAAGGCGATAATAGGGGCCGATTTCCTAGCCCACTACGAGCTACTACCCGACATCCGACGCCAAAACTAGCATCACTATATCCGGCCAACTGACGACAAGTGACGAGGGACGAGGCAACTGTGAGCACGATCACAACAGTAAAAAATACCACCAAATCCTGAGCGAATTCCCTGAGATCTGCAAACCAGCCGGGTTACCAGCAACCACACGACATGGAACAGTGCACCACATCCAAACAACGCCAGACCAAACAGTATCCAGCAGACCACGCCGACTCGCACCCGACAAGCTACGAATAGCGAAAAGCGAATTCAAGACAATGTGTGAAATGGGGATAGCGAGACCATCGAAAAGCCCATGGTCCTCGCCACTTCACCTAGTGTCGAAAAAAAAAACGCAGAATGGAGACCGTGCGGCGATTACCGAGCACTGAACGCAAGAACGATCCCGGATAAATACCCCGTTCCGCATATCGAAGATTGTGCATAACAACTACACGGCAGCACACATTTCTCCATGATCGATTTGGTCAGAGCCTACCATCAAATACCCGTAGCAGAGGACGACATTCCAAAAACAGCAATCACCACGCCATTAGGACTATTCGAATTCCCATTTATGACGTTTGGTCTACGCAACGCAGCGCAGACATTCCGACGGTTCATGGACGGAATCCTGCGAGACCTGGAATTTTGCTACGTATATATCGATGACATTCTGGTGGCCTCCAAATCAGAGGACGAACACGAGAAACACTTATGACAACTGTTACAACGACTACGAAACAACGGAATAGTAATCAACCCAGCCAAGTGTGAATTCGGAGCATCCAGGATAGCTTTTCTAGGGTACATGATATCCGGAGAAGGAACCACACCGTTCACCGACAAGGTAGTGACCATCCAGAACCTGCAGCTACCCGAAGCAGCGAAGAGACTAAGACAAATGCTCGGAATAATCAACTACTATAGAAGGTTCATTCCCAACGCTGCAAGCGTACAAGCCAGGCTGAATGACCTCCTGAAAGGCAAGAAGAAAGGCAACTAACCCGCCGAGTGGACAAATGACGCACGAGCCGCGTTCGCGCGATGGAAGCAGCAAATCGCAGAGGCAGCACTGTTGGCGCATCCAGAGCCCAACGCACCCCTAGCAGTCACGACCGATGCTTTAGACTACACCCTAGGAGGCGTCATACAACAAATGCAACAGGGAGAGTGGAAACCACTAGCTTTCATGTCACGGAAGTTATCACCAGTTGAACAGAAGTACGCAGCGTGTCGACCGAGAACTTCTTGCAATATACGCCACCATAAGGCAATACCAGCACCTCCTGGAGGGACATTCACGATATTCATAGATCACAAACCGATCACGTTTGCTTTCACATAGAAACCCGAGAAGTGCTCGCCGAGACAATTCCGATATCTCGACTACATCGGCCGATGCAGGGATAGACTTTGCAGCCCTAGGAGCCTACCAGAGGTCCGACCTAGAACTGCAACGAATCCTGAGCGACACGAAATACAGCCTACAGCTAAAAAAACTCTTCCTACCCGAATACAACTGCAAAATTTTCTGCGACACGACAACTGACACAGCCCGACCCTACATCACACGCGACTGCAGACAGGCAGCATTCAACAGCCAACATTAACTGTCACACTCTGGTGCCAACGCAACCACGAAACTGGTCACACAGAAATTCGTATGGCCCGGCGTACGAAAAGATTGCAAACGTTGGAGCAGGCAATGCACAGCCTGCCAACGATCGAAAATCACCCGACATAACGCCCCGACAGCAGGAGAATTTAGGCTACCATCAGCGAAATTCGAACATGTACACATCGACATAGTGGGACCACTGCCCGAAGCAGAAGGGAAGAAATACCTGCTAACGTGCATCGACCTATTTTTACGATGGCCAGAAGCGATCGCAATGGCCAACATCGAAGCGGAAACAGTCGCCCGACTATTCACGACGCATTGGATCAGTGGCGGTTTCAAAAGGGGGTTAAACCGATATTCCATATTCCAAACAAATAATATAACCGGTAAATTTTTCCAACGCTTTAAAACGTTGGAAAAGGATAGGGAGATTTTACGGAACAGGTGTATGAGAGCGGAAAGACCAGCTTATTTATCTTTTTTTTATTACCCCCCTAGACTAGTTGGCTGGAAACGCCCTTGCATTAGATAGCCAGGTTCGACACACCAGTAAGAGTCACGACAGACCAAGGACACCAGTTCGAAACCCTGTTGTTTGAAAAACTTGAAGAAACCACAGTATTGACGAGACACAGGCAAACGGACTAGTAGAGCGATTCCACAGACACCTGAAGGCAGCATTAATGTGCCACACGGACATCCGATGGATAGAGGCACTACCGATCGTCCTGCTAGGCATACGGACGGCTTGGAAGGACGGTATCAAAACCACCAAACCAAAGAGTCCAAAAGTCAATCGAAGCCGAAAATTACGCTACCCAGTTACAACAATCAGAACAATCAAACCCGTGCAAACGACACAACACAACAAATCGGAGCCCTTCGTTTTCAAAAACCTAGCGACGGCTTCACACGTTTTCATACAGATCGACGTGATGCGAAAAACTCTGCAGCCCTCCTACGAAGGACCATTCCGAGTGATTAAACTAACAAAGAACACCATCACGATCGACCGGCAAGGACAAACTACGACAGTCTCAACAGAGCGAATCAAACCAGCATTCACGGAACAAACTCGAGCGACCGAGCGAACCGTCAACGCAAAACAGACCACGAAACCACCTATGATCACGCGTTCCGGACGAATCAGCAAACCCACGGTGCGTTTCGTAGAGTGACTCCATCACAAGGAAGGGGGTATGTAGCGATCCGCGCCTGGACGTGCGAAAGACACTCGCCACTAGGGTGACTCACCACCAGCGGCACTCGCTACGCACGATCCCCCACCAAAGGAAAAGGGCCGCCCGCAACCTGAACAGAGGGCGCGCCCTACGCTCGCACGACCCACTTAAATAGGGTATGTTAACAGTCAGTCCAGTCGGTAAGATAGTCTGACAAGCGAGCTCACCAAGGCACGTAACACGAGCTCACCAAGGCACGTATCTAAACACACGAGCTCACCAAGGCACGTGAATCAAAGCAAGCTCACCAAGGCACGCTATGACAAGCTCCCCACGGCATCCGATGCTACGCCTTCCGGCAGCATCAGACGCGGAGCACATCACGCCGGAGTCGACGCTACGTCAGTAGAAGAGTACGACGCTACTGCGTGGACCACCCGAGGCTATTATCACCAATCCCATCGACACCACGGAGGCGAGGCCCAGAGCGAACCTGAGGACCAGCAAGGACGCACGCCATCCCGAGGCCCGTGTCACCGCTGCCACCATCGCCGACGAGGACCCCCACGTACGACGACTGAACCTGACCGAGGTCCTGTACACCGGAGTGAACCCGACGACCGTGCACCCACAGGACCCGCGCCAATTTTCAGTCCGCGGCAGCGCCCGCGGAATCCGCGTCGCGATACCGACACCGCGCTAACCTTAATTATCTGTACCTATACCGTGTGGTTGGTCATACATCTGAACATAGGGAAATAGCATGGGAAATCACGTTGTTGGAAATTCCTGCCCACCAAACTTATGTATAAGCATAAAAATTGAATCACTTGAAACATCCTATTTGTGGAAATTTGTTGATGCCAAATACTTGCACGTTGATGCCTTTTTTGAGGATAAACTAGTATTTTAAATAATAAAATTTGTACTCGTAAAAATAAATGCAGGCTGTGAAACGTCAATGTCAATAGCCACGACGAATAGAAACTGCAAAATAGAATTTTACAAAAAAACGATGATCTATTCTTACAACGAATGAGCATTTATTGCAAACAGGAACTTATGTAAATACATAAAATAAAATAATTAACAATAAACTCATTTCACAACAACATACATCATAACAGATATTCAAACACTCCTCCGTTTTCAACTAAACAATACCCTAGTCCAGCGCTGTCCAACTTCTCTTAGCCAGCGGGCCATTTTTTCTTTAGCAAATATTTCGCGGGCCGAAAAGGATAGGTAAATAAAAAGTCAGTTTATGTCAACTCAAAAGTTATTTTATTTAAATGAAAAAAATAAAGTCAAAGGTAATAACATTTTTTCGACAATAAAGTTTATATTTTCGCATAATAAATATTTCGTTATATTTAATGTTAAAATGAAATATCACATATAACGGACAAAACAATGTTATTCTTAAAAATAATACATAACGAGAAATAATAAAAACACAATAAAATTAGAATATTATTAAGCCTAAGCATTGTGGCCGTAGTTGTTGAGCAACAATTTCTTTTATGTCCATATCAATATTTATTGTGGCAACTCTAATTATATTTTCAAGAGTGGAGTCTTTCAAGCTGTTTCTAAATTTTGGTTTTATATATTTCATGTCAGAGAATGTCGCAGATATATGTACTTCCGAACATAGAAATGATTTGAAGTCCAAAATCTCTCATTTTTTTATATTTTTCTTTATCCAAATGTTTGAACACTTGTATCTAGTTGCTCCACTAGATGCAATTAATGGGTCAAAATTCGTACAGTTTACTATAACTCGCGGGCCGTAAAAGGAAAGCTTCGCGGGCCGGATGCGGCCCGCGGGCCGCCAGTTGGACAGCGCTGCCCTAGTCTATTGTATAAAGAATTTTTAACTTTTGCTGTCTATTCGCGCTAAGTGCACATTCTGCTGTTATTGCAGCCCTCAAAGAATTTAGGTTTGGATGGCGTCTTTGGTAAATTTTAGTTTTAAGATGATCCCACATTAATAAATAAGTTCTTACATCGAGTCCAAAATGCGCTGGACATCCGTCGTGCTGATACCAAACCTCCTGACTTTCACGCGCTGCTTCACCTAATGCAAGGCCAATCTTAGTTATCAATAGCTCCAAATGAGATTCCGAATTTAAACTTCCACTTGGTTCAAATGGTCCAATTATTGTATTATTAAAAATCCCAGCCCAAATATTAATTTTTTGTGGGTACTACGTTCTGGTGGACAATTTTATTCTTGGATTTTCTTGAGACCAAAATCTAGTATTTTGAACATTGGGTTCATTGTTTAGGGTAAATGTTGATTCATCCGTAAAACAAATAGATGAAAGAAAGTTACGATCCTGGTGTGATCTTTCTTGCATTTCTTCGCATAATATACGTCTACTTTCTTCATCAAGTGGTAAAACTTTCTGGTGGCATTGTACTTTATACGGATGGTAGTTAAGTTTCTTTAGTATTTGTAATACTGATGCATGATTTATATTGCACTCACGAGCAATGGTTCTTGCACTAAAATTGGAATTTATATTGATTAGTCCCAGAAGTCTTTCTTCCAAATCTGAATTGTTTCGACTAGAGCGATTGCCTGAAAAATCTTATTTTAAATACCAGCAATTAAATACAAAACTGTATGTAATTACTACTACCTTTACTAGATTCAGCTGCCTTCAAATTGTATGGAAAATATGTCCCTAACTCTCCGTAAACTGTTGCCGGCATAAAACGTTTTAACTCTCTCTTCGTTCGTACAAACCAAATTCATTTTGTAATATTAATTACCTAATTGTCAAATCTGATAAATTGTCATTAAGCGCGGAAACATGAAAATCTAAATATTTTGTTTTGACGTTTCACAGCCTACATTTATTTTTTACGAGTACAAATTTTATTAATTAAAATACTATTTCATCCTCAAATAATGCATCAATCTGCAAGTATTTGGCATCAACAAATTCTCACAAATAGGATCTTCCCAATGGTACCACTTTTATGCTTGTATTTAAATTTGGTGAGCAGGAATTTCCAAAAACGTGATTTCCCATGCTATTTCTCTATGTTCAGATGTATGACCAACCACACGCTATATTCGTATTCTGTAAATAAACTGTTACGACCACATCGAATTCTCTTGGATCCAACGAAGTACGGAACGCAACCCCCACATACATATTATTTCGAAATAAATTTTTCAAACAAAAGTTGTTTCCTTTTAAAACCCAACAATACCTCACACGACCGAGGTTCCCATTTGAAATTCTAAAGTTGAGTGTAATTACGCCTACTTTCGGTAACTTTCGGAAGTCAAAACTACCTCTATTAAATTCTTTAGATAGGCATTGGTAATTCTATTTTTTTCTCGAACTCTGACATCACGTTTTCGAGAAAAATGCCTGGGGCGGGTGGTCTGAAACACCAGGCATACAATATTACCAAATACCTTCCCTTTACCCAATATAATGCAAATCTATGGCTCATTCAAAAATTCTACAGGGTAAAAATCACATTTCCAAAGATTATATTTAGGAAAATATGAGAAATAATTAGATTAAACTTATGAACATAATTGAGTATCTAATCTTTATTTATACAATAATAATTACACTTAAAGTATCTCATTCATTGCAGAACACCTACGTGTGGTATAAAAAAACGATTGTAAAACAAAAGAACCACCGTTATAGGATAGATTATAGGAACCGATAGCGCATGTTTTCTTTTGGTAAAACACTAAACATCAAGAACCACAACAGTATACAGGTTTGCTACTTAATAATACACAACAACAAGTCCCAAGTAACAACACTTACATATTAGAGGATTTATAAGTGATTAGATATAATACTATAAGAGTAAAATACTGTTCTCCCAACGTATTAGCAGAAAGGCGTGGTGGTACGCGTGTATGTGTGTGTGTATGGTGGTTTCACAAATTAAAGAAACTGGCTCTCGCAAAAATTCGATTTATTTCATTGTTCCGACTAGACGATTTTCTCATTAACTTTACTCTTCCGATTCCGACGAATGCTTGACGTGATTCACTTCAATGTCTTCTATTAGGTCTTCTTGATTGTCATCCTGAAAAGTATAAATTATTAATATATTTCTTAGAAATTAATTCCTTCCTCCTCCAAGGACAAGGTGGAAAAATCAATTGTGCTCATTAAAATAGATAGTAAACCCAGTTCAAGTTTTATTGCAAAAAAACTTACATCATCAGATACTTCAGGCTCTGCAGCTGTGGCACTACTGGCAGTTGTGTATTTTGATTCCGTCCTTAACTCGTCATCTCCGTTCACCTCATGTTCCTCTTCAGCTTCCTCTTCCTGTTTGGCTTCTGGATATAATACTCGAGGAAATGATGCTTGAATAGTGATTAAAAAATAGGAATTTAATTTTACTCACCATTATCTTCCACCACCGAATCTAAACTGATTACGGACAGTGTCATTTTGCCAGCCAGAACAATAGCAGGATCATCGTCCGAATCGGATTCGGCTATATTCGTTTCAGTTTTCGCGTCAGACACCAATATCTGTGATTGTGCCGGCAGTGAACCTTCCAAATAAATTTCCTGCAAAACGGTGGTAACATTATTTAAAATCAAACTTAAAACAATGAAGAAAACGTCTTCGGCTTTTTGGCATATTGGAAGAAAATAATTAACACGTTCTCAAATATTGGAAATTGTTGTAATTCCATGATATCACTTAATAGAACAATGACGCAGTGCAAGGTTTCAATTTGATTTTATTCTTCTACTACCATTATTTCACCGCACAGTGGCTTTATAAGGTAAATGAAATAGTAATTTACGTAACAGGTTCCGAAAGTGATATTGTACGGGATAAGTAGGAAGTCTACGGCTCATCCTGAAATCCTGCGAGACCCGTAAAATCACTTTTGGAATATTTTTTCTGCAGTCGTTTTTTGATGTTAAAAAAGCAAAAACACACATGAATGTTATATGACAAGCGCCGTCATAATTAAATACGAAGTTGACCTTTTTGTCAAGGCCGCCTACATATATACAAACAAAAAGCGTCCCGAAAGTATAGAAATCGTTCCGAAAGTGAAACAAAATCGTCCCGAAAATACCTACTTTCGGTACGATGAATGTAAAGTGCTTTCGATTTAATAAATCATACCGAAAGTTTTATTTTCGGGACGGCAGCAGAAAAAATATTTATTTAACGAATACAATTAATTCATTGTGTTACCGCGTCCCAAGGCAGATTTCTTCTAGACTCAATCGATACTACTGCCTGGACGGCCTTAAGTATTCTTCAGCGAACAAGACCTGATCATTGGACGGTCAAAGTCTGATACTTGTAACTGGTGTCCACTTAAGAAGATAGTCGCAGGATCTGGTCAATTTTGTTTTTCCAAAAAAACACGCGTGGTACCGTCTAACGGCGGGCAGGCCTGGGGGCAGTAAACCTAGGCCTACCTACATAGAGGTCGCCTTGGCCTCCGACGCCATTAGCGTCGACAGCGATGCATCCACCTCCAAAGTGGACATTATCCAGGAGCAAAGTAGCACCATCAAAGAACTAAAATCAATGCTCAAACAGTAAAGTCTGACCCTCGCGAAAATGCAGTTATCTCTCGATGAACTCCAACAGGACAATCGAAGCCTCTGGCAAGAGCCGGAGCGCCTCCGACGCCCCCAAACGGGGCTCATGCCCCAAGGTGAATCTCCTGCCCCCAGCGGGCACGCCACCGACCCGGTCGCTCCCTCGACTAGTCAAAAAAATCTCCCGAACGGGATCGAAGAAATCCGAAGAAAGGGATATCTCAAGCGCCTTAAAAAGGCG
The DNA here is from genome assembly GCA_910593695.2 of Ocypus olens. Taxonomy (NCBI): domain Eukaryota; kingdom Metazoa; phylum Arthropoda; class Insecta; order Coleoptera; family Staphylinidae; genus Ocypus; species Ocypus olens. The sequence continues at coordinate 29,103,325 of OU343059.1, forward strand.
CAAAGAGCGGCCGACATTGAAGCCCAGCAGGCCGCCGCCAAAAAATGGCGAGCAAATAACAACGAGGACTAGCCCCAGCGCTTCAGATCTACAAAATACGCCGCATCCTCCGACGCTCCCGGCGGATCCGCCAAATAATCGACCGGTCCGGGCCTGGTCCAAAATACCACCCACTTCTCCGGCGGTCAAGCTACCCAAGCCCCACCCTCTTCTTCTCAGAGCCCCCATGGCCCGAGCTCATTTCGTGGTACTGAAAAAAGTGGTTCTGAAAATTCGGCCACCCATCCTTTTACTGATCCGAGCCAAAAGTGCTTGACTCGGCGATCGGCCTCTGCCACCACGGTTAACACTCAAAACGGTGCTCCGAAAGGTTACAGAATTTTCTTGCGCTTCAAAACGCAGTGGGTAAACCTTTACAAAGAACTGACGATCGTAAGACAGATAGACATTATCAAATCGACCCCAGTAAGAGACGGCATCAGGGTGCAAGTAGAGTATCCTACTGACATCAGAAAACTTACTGCATACCTCGACAGTAAGATCTTTAAAATAAGAAGCGTAGTCGGCCTTTCCATCAAGGTCCAGGCCAAACATAAGACCTCAGGCGGTAATCAATTCCGCCGCTGCTGGCGTGTAGGGCACTCAGGCCCGCTGCACCCCATCTTTCGTCGCTTTCTGGAATGCGAACGGACTATCTGACAAGATACTGGGGTTTGGGATACAAAAGATGGCGGACAGTATAGTAGATGAAGAAGAAGCTAGTGATATAACAAGCAATAATAAAGTTTGTACATATAAATATTGTAAAAAAATCGATAAGGAGAGACAGTGTTGAGTGTAGTGTGTGTTGGGCAACGCTCCATCCGGGATGTTTCGAGAAAGGTAAGCGAGATTCCAATCATGTATGCACCATGGAGAACATAGACGGGGATACTGTTAGCCACCCATTGCTACAAGAAATACAACATTTAAAGCAGATAATTACACACTTGGAGGATATGAACCGCATTCTTAAAACTAATAATGAGACATTAACAGAGAATAATAAATACCTGTTAGGAAGGTTAGAAATTCTGGAACAAAAACAGTCCCAAAATAAACTAAAGAAGCACACCAATAATACAGAAAAGGATTATAAATCAACACCAACTTCCTCAAACAAACCAGAGCTGGAGCAAACATACACTGCAGTATTAAAAACGAATCCAATAAATCGAGACACAGAAAAACAACAAACATATAAAAGAACCATAAACAAACAAGACCTACGACAACAAAATGCAAGAAATACAAATAATACGTCATATACTTGTTTCTCATTGATCACTTGGTGAAACATTATGTTAATATAGGTTTATAAATAAAAATTCACTTGGTTTGTTTCACGATTAAATTGTTTTATTATCAACTAGTTTCGGCTTAGTGCCATTTTCAAGAATGATGTACAAACGAAATTTTATGGATTATATATACATTAGGTGACCGTCGGTCAGGTAATAAGGGCATTTATTTATTAGGGACAAATAATACACCTGAACGAAAACAAACGGACGGACCAAATAAAATACAGTTATCACAACTTCAGAAAGCATTGGAAAATGAAAACACTGAAAAAGAAAATCCCAACATGGATTACGAAAATTGGCAAATTGCTACACATAGAAAAGAAAAACGGTAATATTCACAGCCCGTAACAATGGGAACAGGAGAAAATAAAGGAAAACTGGCAGCAGCTCCTAGGTTAATGTGGTACTTTTTAGGAAGAGCAAGCCCTAACACCAGCAGCCACTCGAGTGGCCAGCAGACTTGAAACTGCAACGATATTCTTTTTTTGCGGAACGCAAAAGAGCACCAGCAACCACGTAAATATCGTAAATGGCAGCAAGAACCCTAGGAAACTTGAGATATCAATAATACATTTAAACATTAGATCCTTAAATAATAACACTGAAAAAATTAACGCGATGAAGGAAGATCATGAAGATTGTTTGTTTTTAATGCTTACTGAACATTGGCAAAAAGAAGATAATCTTAGAAAATATCCAATTGAAAAGTTTACTCTTGCAACGTCATTTTGCAGACCTGGACATCAATCGAGGAACACAGCTTATATCGGATCAGTGATATACGTGCGTGATAATGTGCAGTGGAAATCTCGGAATGACATCAACAAACTGGCGATAAGTGGAACATTTGAGTGTGCGTCCATTGAATGGTCAAAAACAAAACTGAAGTATACTATAATAGTGATCTATCGCGCCCCTGATAGAAATAACTATACGGATTTTATTAAAAAACTAGATAAGCTGCTTAATATACTTTAACATAGATACAAGCATGAAAACACCAGAAGCTCTAGAATTCAAAAACTTAGTTCAATAATTTAACGCAAAACTAACAATAGATAAGTTCACACGATTAACAAAAACAAGACATTCACAAATTGATATTGTAATTACTAACATGGATGAAGATTATTGAACAAGTGTTTTCGAATCTCACATGTCGGACCATCTAGCACAAAAACTTAGTTGGAATGCAGACAAACCAGTGCATGTTAATACTAATATTGAGAAAAAACGCTTATTCAATAATGAAAATATAACTAAATTTGTAAACCAACTGTCAGCTCCTAATATCTGGGAAAATAAATTTACTGCTAATACAAATGATAGCTGGAATAACTTCATGGGTGTTATACAATCAGCTCTAAATAATTCTTGCCCGAAAACATGTACTAAACATATTAACCAAAAGAGCAACGAGAAAATATGACACTCCAGAAATAATTAAATATAGGGATATGTTAAACTGTTTATCAACAATAAAACCTTACTGCGCGGAAGCAAATGATCTGTACAAGAAAATCAATCGGGAATATAATGCATTAATAGAAGAGAGACACAAAAAACAGGTGAAGTCTGTAATACTAAATAGTGATAACAAAATGAAAAGTACTTGGCAGGTAATTAATGCCCACCTGGGAAAAACTAATAAAAATACAGACACCAACGATAAACTATTTATTAATAAATTTAATGAATTAAATGATTTCTTCTGTAATACAGAAGAACGAACAAAAAATATACCACAAGTACCATTTATTAATTCGATCATAAACAATTACCAATCAATGTACTTAACACCTACTACACCTGAAGAAGTTTTTAATATAATAAATGAACTAAAAAATAAAGCCTCGTGTGGTTACGATGAGATTAATGCACGACTGTTGAAAGCAGCCACAATTTATCTTGTTGAGCCATTAACTTACTTAATAAATCTCGCAATGTCAACAGGAGTATTTCCTGACTGTTTAAAGATCGGAATATTAAGGCCGATATATAAAAATGGAGACCCAAATTTGTTTACTAATTATAAACCTGTAATGCTTCTCAGTATTTTTTCAAAAATTTTCGAAAAAATTTTAGCCAAACGTCTGATAAAATACTTCAACAGATTCAATTTATGTAATGACTCGCAGCACGGGTTTCTTAAAAATAAATCAACAAATACTGCGTTATTTCAGTATATATCCATGGTTGCAGATGTCTTGGAGAGGGGAGAGATACCCATGGGAATATTTCTTGACCTGTCCAAGGCATTTGATACCATGAATCACCGGATACTATTAGAAAAACTGGAGCACTATGGTATCAGAGGCGTCTGTTACGATTTAATTAAAAATTACTTGGAAAATAGAAAACAAATCTCTCTGGAAGTGCAGAACAACCAACAGACGAGGCAGAGCCCTGGCTAACTACATCGAGAATGCCCCTCACGAGCTAAGGGCTGTGGCTCCAGAATGCCCCACCTTCTTTCACGCCGCCGGCTTCCGGCCCGAAATTCTTGACATTGCTTTATTATGTAACGTCAATGGCGAGCACAACATCTGGACCGAAAATGACCTTGACTCAGACCACAATCCAAAGTCATATAGCAATAGACACCAGTATCGCTCCTTACTTGATCAGGAACACGGACTGGAAGCTGTTCCGGCAGAAAGTCGACAAACTCGTCTCTCCACTTCCAAACATCCAATCAGAAGCGGACCTAAATGCCACAGTCGCGAACCTCACCAGCGCCTTCATCACGGCAACTGAGGAGTTCACAGACGTAAGAGTCTCGACTAACCCCGAGTCTATCAACATCCCACCCGTAACACTCGACCTCATCGAAGAGAGCAAGTTCGCCCGCTGTAAATGGCATAGCATCCACCAGCCTCGCACTGCGAGTCCGAGAGTCTCCTTGAGCTACGCAACAAGCGTTGAGAGCGCACTATCCTTGAGATTAATGTCTCCATGAAGAAATTCTGGAGCGTGACCAAAGCCGTAAGACGGAAACCACCTGGTCGTGCTGCGATACATGGTGAGAGGGGTCTCGCATACTCCGATACTGAGAAGGCTGAAGCTTTCGCCGACTCATTCGAGCGGCTGTTCACTCTGAACCCGAGCGACGATGATGAATTTGAGGAAGAGGTAACAGCCGTCAGATCCTACATGACAGCCAATGGACAATAGTCCCTGCCACTAAAATCGAAGTCGATGACATCATCTTCTTTCTTTCAAAGGCCCTGGGCCATGACGGCATCACCACCGCCATTGTCCGTAAGATCGGTCGCAAGACCAGAGTAACCATCCTGAATATAGCTAACGCGTCAATGACCAATTAGCCTTTCAGCACTCTATCTTACCACTCTACCACTTACCAGCTGGTGAGAGTAACCGAATATATCATTAATGGATTCGCCCACAAGGACACGGTTGCGGTATTCTTCGATGTGGCCAAGGCGTTCGACAAGGTCTGGCCAGACGGCCTCGTATAGAAACTTATCCTTCTCGAGTACCCTGAGTACTTGGTACGACTTATCCACTCCTTTATGCGACAGCGACAGTACTGCTGCAAAGACAACACTGCTCTCTCCTGTAAGAGACAAATAGAAGCCGGGGTCTCTCAGGGGTCAAGCCTCTCCTCAACTATCTACAAAATCTTTGTGAGCGACATGGCAGATTTCACTCCGGTCATGACCGCCCAATACGCCGAGACACAGCGCTGTCCCCGATAGAACTCCGAAACCAGGCCCAGTACCTGGGCATAACCCTTGACCGACAGCTAAATTGGTCAAAACACATAAAGTGCGTTGTCAACAAAGCACGTGTCACGCTAGCCAACCTGTTCCCAATAATAAAGCTCTCCCTAAAAAACTTATATAAAATGGCCACAGATGCTCTACGCATGCCAACCCTTTAGCTATAGCAAATCAACTGCGCTCACTAGGCTTCAAGCCCTGCAAAATATCTCGCTGAGGCGGGTAACCTGTGCCGCCTGTACATGCGCATCTCTCAGTTGCATCGAGACACAAAAACACTCAGTGTCCGGGAGCACATCAAAGAGCTTTCCTGTAAATTCTTTGACAGGCCAGACAATGACCCTCCATCAGGAATCAACTTCCCCCAATATGACAGGTGGGCTCTGCGTAAGAACCCAGACCCCAGAGATATTCTAAGCTAACTTAGACACACCCTCTTCTAATTTAACAATATTAAATAGTATCGCCACCACAGCGTTACACCAACCATCCCCCCATCGCCCTTACAATCCACGAGGGCGGTGGGTTCGGACTGCTGGTAGCTAACAGTATCTAAACAATCCCCAAGATACGCTAGAATAGGCCAGAGGTCAGACTAGCACTAGCAGTGAGTCTAGTGTCTATGAAGATCTCCTCTCTTCACATTAAAAAAAAATCTGGTCAATTTTTTAAATCGTAAAATGTATCAAGGTTCTTTTTCGATGCAGTTTATTACGAGAGAAATAAGGAGCTTTTGTTTTTGCAGAGTAACATTATATGACATCACCTTTATAAAAGCGTACTGCGCGCCTACCCAATCTGCCATCTACTATAGATGTGCGAGACGAGGACATCCCCGTTCTCGAAAACAAAGTGAACATGGTGGACTTGTGGAATGAGAAGTTTCAGCCTTCAAATCGTCCTCGAGCACAGGAAAACCCGTCCAGCGCACAGTGCGGATAAAACCTCATATCTTGAGAAATACGGAATATATGAAAAACGAACACGAAAGACGGGCTACAATCATAGCAGTATCAATCGCTCTAAAGTGATCCTGACTTGGGACATTAATAACGCAAGTGAATTATCTCTTGTGCAATTATGACCGATTTTGTTGTTCCTTATACCGTTTTGTGCGAAGTTCTTTTCGATCGTCATAATTCGTTAGAATGGTTTTTACGCGAAAAGTACTTGTGACAGGATGATCAAATTTCGAAAATAGCTTCGGAAATAAATGAAAGATTCCTACCACATTTTAATAACAAATATAAGTAAATCGAGCGAAAACGAAATTTATTGAGAAGTATTTATCACAAATTTCAACGCAATTACAGTTTCAATTAAACTTTGAATTCTTAATTTAAAGAAATATTCAATTGAAAATTAATTTTAAGAAAACATGTTATCCAGACAATGTAGTTGTTACGGAAAAATTGGCACAAGTTAGACTACAAAATTTGCTTGATCACACCTCGAAGAGAATTTTGGAAGACATTAGCAGAAGAGCATTTAATACTACATACAAAGTGGCGCTGTGATGAAGAATCTGTCCAGAACGAATATGAGCAGACATTTTTAATCCTTCAGTTTCGGATTCAAATTTATTCAAGACATCGATCGTACCTCAAAATATGATACTTGCCGAAAACCAAATCAAAATGGTTTGGAAAAATTCTCGGCCATCTTCGACAAGTTATTGTCGAGCCTTGAAATACGAGTTTACAAAGGAGATACCAGATGTACATTTTGTGTCGAAAATGAAGCAAAATACCCCCGTGAAACGGAAGTAAATCTAGGTGAGCATATCCTTTATTTTACAATGATAGATGGGAAAGTCGCACAAGCTGTGACCAATACTGCATTTTTGAGTAACTGTCATTTGTGGAGACAAACTATCGGATATGAACAGCAAACCAAAACTTCTATACGTGCAATGGAATATAAAGCTCTAACAAGGGGAGGATCAGATGTGTGACTCACCGATTTCATCCATGTTTGGCACACGTGTAGGTCATAACTAGGAGTGTAACAAGTGCAAGTAATAGGGCGCACAATTCAGCAGTTTTCGAGAAAACATGGTTTTTAAATTTGTTATTCATTCGCATGTTTATATACCTTTTGCGTTAACAAATATATACCGACCTTTTGGCGCATCGACAAAACCTCCGATTCGTAGTCGGAAGGTCGAAGGATCGAACTCCATTGTTGAAGTTGGGTTCATTCATTTTCTTTTTATAGTTTTTATAAATCCACGTGTATTTAAATATCTTAATTTTAGAATCAATCAATTTTTTTCTTGAAAACGGCTGAATAGGGCGCACCTATTATTTGCACCTGTTACACTCATGAACTACACGTGTGCCAAAAATGGATCAAATCGGTGAGTCACACATCTGATCCTCTTCTTGTTAGAACTGGGAATGTCCAAGTTGCATGCGCGAATACGATTTATGGAATATATTCTACGTTTAAGTTACAATTTAAGGTTTAACCCTAGATGGCTAAACATTTGTCTAATAGACTACTTTTAACTTTCCAAACGTACAAGCACTAATTTTTACCATATTTCTATTTTTAATTGAAATAATATAGTACTTCTCTAAAGTTACGACGCTAATTTGTTAGAAATAATTAAAGAAATTATAAAAATATACTTGTTTCTAATTCTTTGTCTACGAGCCGAATTATTAGTTACAGAGTAACACTAATTTAAGTTTAGTTATCTAGGGTTAAGTAGAGGAGGACGTCAGAAGCTACTCAGTCTATCAAAGGAGAAACTTAATCGCATATCCACAATCAATTTAAAGAAAAAGTTGGCATTGTTAAACAAGAAGCGGGGGCAACTAACGATGGTAACACTTCGAAAAGGTATTTTTGGAAACCCACGGTAACAGCTGAAATTACTCAGATGCGTCATTAAATATAAAAATGGCTGATAATAGAATAGCATATTCGGTAACAAGGTTAGCATTTCCATTCTTACCGAACAGCAGACTATACTTTCTCCATGACCAGACAAAATAAACTAATAAAATAATGAAAACAAAGAACTTGGTTACATGGTTGTGTAACATTCAATGGTAATTGTTTTATTAGGAACAGTGTGAGAATATTCATTCCATAACTTGTTATGGAATTAATTACAAGCAAAACGCATAGTGTTTTGTTCCATAACAAGAGTGAGATTGTGTACGACCTATGATCAAAATTGATTTCAGAATAGTTAAATTCTACAGTGGTCGTGGAGAATATTATTATAATCATGCTGCGGCGCCCCAAAACATCTGATGAATAAACTAGCCAGTTTCGATAGGAGGGTCATCCGCCGTTACTACCGTCTCCGCTTCGGCCACCCGAGCGAGCAACTGCACGAACAGGCGTCCATACCAACCATCATAGAGCGAATCACCAGAATGACGGCGAGGACTGCCAAGCGTTCTCCGGCGTCAGACTACTTAAAGGAACCAGCTACCTGCTCGGCGCAAGTCAAAACACCCCCACCTCGCCATCAAGATGCTGGACGCAGCCGAAAACCTGACGGAAGAAGCCACCATCGCGCCTCTCTCACTTCGCATATAAACAGTGACTATTTTTCAAAATGCTAATGTAATTTAATTACCCATATTATCCCTACACTATTTCTTTGCTTTTCTTTTTCTTTTTGTATAATAAGAACCACGCATTCGCTAAAGAGGCTGCCTGTAAAAGCGATTTTATTATATCGGGTGTGTATAAATTGGCGGATTATCTACACGTGACAATATTCTTTCTAAAATTCTGAATAGAAAATGTCGATGCAAAAATGTTGTATCATGCCTCATAGGCCATCAGGAGCTATTTATATAGGTTTGAATTTTTTTTGGGAATTGATGAAAATGATGGGTTTACCAATTCGACAATTGCGAAGTAGTGACAATTCAACTCGCCGACATTCACGAGGATTCCCATTTGCACCAGGTTAAGGTGGGTTAAACCGAAGCCAACTTAAACGGTGGATAATAACCAACACCATCCTCGAGGGCCCCCACATGCGTCAGGTCTAGAATTAAACCAAAACCAACTTTGGCAGAGGAGGTTAACCGACACCAGGACTTCTTTTCATCTTCAATGGCTTTGAGCTGCGGCAGGTCCAAGTGGATTAAACGGAAGGCAATGGCTTAGCCATTCTAGCAATCGACGCCATGCTAGTAGATTCCCCAATGGCACTTCAGCACCACCCGCCAGAACTATTAGGCCAGTGGTCGGCAAAGTGCGGCTCCAGAGCCGCATGTGGCTCTTTGGCTCCTTAAGTGCGGCTCTGGCACAAATATCGACGGAAGGCGCAATAATATTTTCATTAAAAAAAAAACTTTGTAAGAAATTAAAGCATTTCACTATCTAGAACTAACAGACGATCACTAGATCCAAAACTTTTATTTTATGGCAGACGTTACGTCTCATCTAAATCAGCTTAATGGTCAACTACAAGGGTAAGGAAACTTAATTTTTCCGATGTTAGAAGACATTCGAAAACAAATTGTCCATTTTTGCTCAGTATTTTGAAAGGGAATTGTTTTACTTTCCGAGCCTGCTGAAGCATCGCCAAGAAAATAATTCCTCCATTGATAAACACCATTTTAAAACAATAATTGTAAATATGAGGGAAGCATTTCTTAGGAGGTTTTGGGAATTTAAAAACAGCAGAGCAACTTTAGCATTTGTCAAAAATCCTCTTAATGCTACGATAACCGAGTTGAAATTTTCTCCTTTTTAAATTGACATTGGTAGCTTTGAAATACAATTGCTGAATTTAAAACACAAGGAGATATGGCGCTCTGAATTCGAACGTCTTTGTGCTGAATTGGAAATATTGAAGAAGAAAATATGTGATCTTAGTTCACAACACAAGTGGTCTGCTTTGAATGACCTGGAGAAGGAAGACATAATCATTTTCAACGCTTGGAATACTATTCCTGACTCTTACGATCATCTGAAAAAGCTCGCGTTTGCTGTTCTTTCCCTTTTCGGTTCTACATATACCGTGCGCGCCTAAAGTATGGAATATAGTCAGTAAAATCGAAATAAAATATTTTTGGAAAAAATTCTCGAACACGTCGATTTTCTTTTATAAAAATACACATTTTTGCATAAAAGTCGATTTTCAGTCGTCATTTGTTTTTGAGTAATGACGTCACCCATTTTTTTTTTTAAATGGCAACCCCCTATTTTTGTTCTTGATTTTTGTTCTTTGATCTTTTTATTGTCGAACTGGCAGTATACAAATATTGCCATCTTACATAAGACATTTTTCGAGTAAACGACAATTGAAGGTGAGAACTTGATATCTAGAGTTTTTGCAAAATGAACTTGTTCCAGCGCTTTTTTTCCAAACAAAAATGATCTTGACCTTCCGTACATACAATATGGTTTCAGCAAGACGGCGCAACCACGCACTATGCGCGTTTTTTTGACAATTGCATTACGAATAGGTGGATTGGCAGGCGATGACCGATAGAATAGCCCAGGAAAGAGATGAATACGAAGAATTAGCCTCGAAAATATTCAAAATATTCAAGAAGAATTTCCACATGTTCGAAAACAAAACAAAAACAAAAAAAACGCGCAGAGTGGGGCATGCGCGTCTTACTGAAACCATATTGTATTATATGAAAGGTCAAGATCAATATTGTTTAGAAAAATTGCTACAAGCGCTGGAATCAGGTCATTTTGAAAAAAATTCTAAATATCGGGTTCTCACCTTCAATTGTCATTTTCTCGAAAAATTTCTTATGTAAGATGGCAACATTTTTATACTTCCAGTTCGACAATGAAAAGATCTCTCAAAATCAAGAATAAAAATAGGGGGTTGCCATTTAAAAACAAAATGGATGACGTCATTACTCAAAAACAAATGACGACTGAAAATTGACTTTCATGCAAAAATGTGTATTTTTATAAAAGAAAATCGACTTGTTCGAGGATTTTTTCCAAAAATATTTTATTTCGATTTTACTGACTATATTCCATACTTTAGGCGCGCACTGTATATGCGAACAATCTTTTTTAAGCATGAACATTATCAAGAGTAAACTGAGAAGTCGTCTTATTGATGAGAACTTGGAATCATGCCTAAAATTAAAAACAACAACATACAATTGTTCGCATTAATAAATATTTAAATATTTTTAAGTATGAAATTTAGTTTTATTTAGCGTACTACTTATTTAGTGTAATAAAAGTTTACTAAACAAGCAGATTTGGCTCCCATTTTTTTTTAATTGTTGTAATGTTTATATTTGGCTCTTTGGCTTATAAGTTTGCCGACCACTGTATTAGGCCAAGAATGGGGCTGCTGCCCATAACCGGGACCCTTCTTCTTGAAGTGCCATGTTTATTACGGATCGTTGACGACTGTTATGTCTGCCATTATTTTAAAATTAACTCGGTCTTGCGCTGCGTGGAAGAGTTCGTCTGCTGTTATTCCGGTCCATTGCCATAAATTGCGTAACCCCGACATTTTCTTCCAGCCTATCCGACTTTTTCCTTCGATTTTCTTATTGAGAATCAAGCGTGAAAGTTTAAATCTAGACCCCTGCTTAAGTGTCCAAGATATTCCAGTTTTGCGGCGTTTAATTGTTTCTAGCATAAGTCTATCGTAGCCTATTCTGCGTAAGACTTCTTCGTTTCATGTTCAACTTGTCAAAGATGTTTTAAGAAATCTACGATACATCCACATTTCGAACGCTTCTATTCTGTTGATATCTTTTGTGTTGAGCGTCCTCACCTCACAGCCATATAGTAGAGTCAACCAGTGATGCTATACTTGAAAACCTCTCTCTACTTGCTAAACTCAACGAATTGTTTGTCAATACCGGTTTTAATTTTTTAAGTGCCGCTCTGAGGGATTCAACGAGTTTCCGATGCAGCATCCCAGATATTGATTTTTCCACTTTTTCTTTAGGCTATACATTCAGTCTTGGTGCCGATGGGGCAATATCTATTTGATTGGGAACCATGTACTTTTTTTATATTAATGGCAAGTCCCCATTCTTCGCACGTGGCGTCTACTCTATCCAGTTATTCTTGAAGGCCTTCTCTGGTTAATGATTTTTCCTCCTATTGTAATCCGTTGTTGCTCTTTTAGGGCTTCAGATATTCTCTGAGTAAACATCGAATAAGGTTGGGGAGAGTACGCACCTTTATCCAGCCCCCGTTTAATATCAATTGGTTTTGAAGTATCGTTGTCTGTGATGATGGAGGCGTTTTGGTTCCACTAAAGACTTCATGTCCTTATCATGCAGTTGAATTTTTTGTATAGTTTTAATTAGCTTGGAAAGCTGGACACGGTTAAAGGCCTTCGCGAAATCTTCGAAACAAATATGTACTGGTTTTTTAACCTCTCAACATCGTTGGAGGAGTCTTAGCATCAAGAATAGTTCCAAGACATCTTCTGAAGCCAACCTCTTCTTGACTCATGGCTTCACCGCATTTGGTGTTAATCCTATTGTGTGTAACGTGTAAAAGTATCTTGAGAGCATGGCCCATTAGACTGATGAGGCCGCAGTCGCTATATTACTTGGAGGTCAGCCAATGAGGTGGTATGTATTCAGTATCATACTGTCTTTTCTGTTGTAGTAGTTTAAGAGTTTGAGCCACTCGTTAAATGCATCGTCTGGGCCACTAGCTTTATGACTCTTAGCTTGGATAATAGCTTTTTTCGCATCTTATTAAATAATATAATCGTTGTTAAATCGTTTTTGATTGAGAAAGTTGGCCGAATCATTTTCTCCACAGGTGACGCCCAATCAAATGATAGCAGTTTCATTGCTCAACAGGTGACGCCCAATCAAATAATAGAGGTTTCATTGCCCAACAGTTTAGTTGTTGCTGTGGTGACGATTCGTTTTTTGTCAACGAACTGCCGCAATTTCCAAATAGAAAAATTATTCGTATTAAATTACAAACAGAAAAATCTTTAGGTAATTATTTAATATGATGCGAAAAAGTATAGTATTAAACTCGTGAGCAAGTTGGCCATTGCCACTCGGGTGAATTGCAACACTCGCCTACAGCTCGTGTTGCAAACTTCACCCTCATGGCAATGGCCAACTTTCTCACTCGTTTAATAATATACTATTTCCACTTCGGCTGCGACGATATACACCCCGGCATCCGTTCTTAAACTTGACAGGATTGGTCTATCGTCTCTCCCATTCTGTCGTTATTTCTTGTGTCTCCATTATTAAACTTTCTTGGTCATTTGTGAGAGTGGGTGTGTTTTTTTAGTGCATCATGTAACTTATTTGATTTTTTTGTGGATATTGAATTCATCATGTTTCTTCCGGAGTTCTTCAATCTATCCCTTTTCTTTAGCTTTTTGATTTTGAACTTAATAAGTTTATGTTTTCTCTTGTATCCAACATCGCCTGTGTTCTTTAAGGTTCTCCGTTCTTCTATAAGCACAATAATCTCGTTCACCAGTCATTGCAGTTTTTTCACCCACCGTTCGTCCATCTTTAGTATATTATATGATTGTATAACATTTTCCTTTATATTGTTATTGAGGTTTTGTTCAAAGTTAGCTTGGGAGACTTCTAATTTGAGCTGTTGTTCCTGATGGGCCGTTCTATAATCTTCTTTAATTTTAAGTTTATTGTGGCCTCAAGTAAGTTGTAGTCTGTGGCTGCATCGCAAAAGTTTTGGTGCACTTGATTGCATTTTTAAACTTGATTATTAATTTGGTTGCGTATTACGTATCCCTGATTATGTCTCGGCGACGTCCAGTTGTACAGGCTGTTGCCTTAAACAAGTGTTGATCTCTATGCTTCCATCAGCCTGACAGAAGTCTATTTTATTTCTTTCTGCAAGGCCAAACTCCCCAGAGATTCCAAGTGTTGCCGTCTACCCTACTTTAGTCTCCCCATTATTTTATTTATTTCATTTTTTTAGTGTATTGTAGTATTTCTTTAAGTTGATGGCAGAAGGCCTCTATTTTATTTTCAGTACTATTGGCTGTGGGAGCATATACTTGTATATTAACATTATGATGCGATCTCAGAGAGGACGAACTTCTTGACAGGACCCAAAAACGACGAAATTTCTGCACAATAATTCGTCACAGTGCGACGTCTATAGAATTCCGAGAATGATCCCGAAACACCAACAAACGGTTTAGTAAAAGAAAACCAACCGGCAGGTCCTCCCAGGCATAAAAATACCGGACACCTTCTTCGTAGAAGAGGTGCTAGTGGCGTGAGGATCGTGGTGTTTGTCGTAACCGCTACGTGTGAGTACTTAATAGTTCAGAATGCAAGGTTTATTGACAAAGGGCACCTGGTGGCGTTAATTCCTCTGAAGAGTTCCAGGTCACCGGCCCTTGCGTTGGGGGAATTCTTGAATTTTCCCGGTATGGCGGCTGTGGATCTTGTGATAGAGGAGTCCTTGGTGAAGACCAGCATGACCTTGAACGAGGGACTTGGGTTAAGGTCGAGACCCTCTGACATGGTACGAACAAGAGAAAAAAAGTCGTCGAGGTTGGTGTGATACCGCGAGTATTAGCGGCGTGGTGTGGCAGTCGAAGTTTGGGGGTTTCGGATGTGCAGCTCTCGAAATCTTCGACGCAACCCAAATAGGGAGCAGCGTCGGATTCACCGGGAAGCGGAGCCTACCGCCAAACTCACTTCACTCCATTCTTGGCCGGGCTGACTATGAACCATCTTCTTGTGGGCCGGGGTTAGCCTTCTAGGTGATAGTCTCGATGGAAGTGGCGGGATGTGAACGCTCTAGGGAGGAGCTTTCCAGCATATGTGCCACAATTTTTCCAATCCGCTTGTAGACCTCCTTTCCCCCAGTAGTTGGAGGTGGTTTGGTCGTGGGCAGAGGGGATCGAGTAGCTGTGGCTATCAGGGATGTGAAATGGCGACAAAAATGTAGCGACTCCGACTTCTTTTTTTTTATTCGACTCCGACTCCGGCTCCGATTCCTCATTTTTTTTTGTTCCGACTTCAACTCCGACTCCGGCTCCGGCTCTAACTCTGACTCCGACGTTAACAAGGTCGTATTAGAATAACAAAATCAATCATTCATTTTGCGTATCATATAAAAAGCAAGGGGAAGCACCGCTCTGTGTCGAATGTCTGCATCGACGAATTTCTGAATAGGTTTATTTTCACTAATGCAAGTTGTGTGAGCTGTTCGACAATTGAATGCGTAATAGAATCTTCTAACTTGTAATCAGAAGTGTAGTTAGTCGTGACAAAAATGTAGCGACTCCAGCGCCGATTCCTCATTTTTTTGTTCCGTCTCGGACTCCGACCCCTCAAATTTGCCGACACCGGCTCCGACTCAGACCCCCAAATATTTTCCGACTCCACCTCTCCCGACTCCGACTCCACCTCTTTGACTCCACACCCCGGGCGGCTGTAGCTACGTAGCTCGGTTGACTCTGTCAATTGCCGTCGAAGCTGTTCTCGTGATGCAGGCGCTATCGTCGTTCTAAAGTCTGAGGGGGTGGCGGTCCATCAGAAGTACTCGGCGTGGAGGTACGTCGCATCTTTTTCACCAGCAGTTTGCTCACTGTCAATTAGTGTCCTTTTGGGAGAAATGGGTGGTGTCCGCGGGGCCTTGGCGGTGAGGTTCGCCACCTGGGAAGCAGGTAAAGATGCCGCTGGGCGGTCTAGTGATGGCCGGCGATGAGTTGGTCCATTTTTTAAATTATATTGGAAAGCTTAGTATCCTACGCCTTCTTCCTCTACCTAGAGGATTTCGACGGGACTGCTGGTGAAGTCGATAAAACGATGTTGCCAGCTTCCATTGTCGCTAGGCTGGGAGTGACGGCGGGTGTCACAGGAGGGGGCTAGGGACCCGTTCTGGTCATGTCAGCTTCGTGGCGGAGATAGCACGGGGCGGGGTTCGGGAACACTTTCGTCTTCTTAGACCCGGACATCTGCGGTGCTCCTTCAGTAACTGTATGATATTATTCCGCTCTATCGTTGGCTTGGGCGCCGAAATCGTGTCATCAGTTGATGACGTTAGGCGGTTGGAGTAGCGGCAAGGGCAGCTTACTGAGAGCTGTCGATTGGTAAGTCAGTGTCATGGTACCGCACAGACGACTCCATATATCGATATGACGCAAAATGATGTCGATGGTATGATGATTTTAGTAGAATAGCAAAGTATTGATACATAACTCTGTTATGAACACTCAGTGCTCCAGTGTTGTATATGATTTTGTGGTGTAAGCATCAGACATTGTCTTATTTGCGTTGTCCGCCGATTGATCCCAGTTAGTGACACTTCCAGCGTGATACCGTTATCCGCTGGTTGACCCCAGCTGTAACCAGTGGAGGCTGCGGAAGAAAATTTTACTAAAACAGTAGCGACATATTTTCTTTCTCTATAAGAGAGAGTGGTACAGCGCGAGAGAGTCTAGTATTGTACTTGGCAAATAAATTAAGATCCGACGAAAAACCTAAATTAGACACTTAATTGAATGATGCAAAAAAACCGAAATTCCTACAAAAAGTAATATGTTAAATAATTCCTTAAACATTCCGCAGACTATATTTTCCAGATAAATATCAAAGTAAATTAATTTTATCTAAAAATAAACCCCATATTTAAAAGCCACGAAACCAAACAACATAAAATTAAATAAATAACCTGCAATTAAAAACAAAAACCCTT
Source organism: Ocypus olens (assembly GCA_910593695.2). Taxonomy (NCBI): domain Eukaryota; kingdom Metazoa; phylum Arthropoda; class Insecta; order Coleoptera; family Staphylinidae; genus Ocypus; species Ocypus olens. The sequence continues at coordinate 29,120,057 of OU343059.1, forward strand.
GAAAATACAGGTCAAAAAATTCAAAAATTTAGGTTGCAAAATCTACAACAAAGGTTAGAAATAAAAAAAAAACCGCGTAAAAATCAATCATTCAGGTTACAAAATCTAAAATGTGGGAAAAAAATCAAAACATTTTGACTTAAATGCCGGACCTGAAAATGCGGAAATATTGAAAATTATAACAAACTAATCAAAAATGTAGGCCAAAATAAAGAATTATTGATTTATATGCGAGAAGTTCGTTGAAAATTATTTTTCTTGTGCCTGTATTTTCAAGTTTTTTGGTATGCATTTTTATTTTTAGACCAGGATTTTTGATATTTTTGGCCGACATTTTAGATCTTCGGCTATTTTGTTCCAAATTTTTGATTTTTTTCATCAAAATTTGTTTGTTGAAATTTTGGATATTTTACCTTCTGGCCCGAGTTTTCGACGTTTTGTCTAAATTTAGGCCAAAAGATCGAAAACTCAGGCCAAAAATAAAAAATGCAAACCAAGAAATCGAAAATTTCAAGAAACGAATCGAATATTTTGACCAAAAAAAAAAAATTGGAACAAAACAGCCGAAGATCTAAAACATCGGCCAAAAATCAAAAGTCCTGGTCTAAAAATAATACATTTTAGCTTAAAATAAGTTCTGACGAGAAATTCGAAAATAATAGCAAATAAAATTACAAAACCGCACAATAAAATCATTAATTCTAAATATCCGGCGTGGCACTAGCTAGGGAAGTAGTTGTTTCAATAAGTTATTTGTTTGTAGTCCTAATAAGACTAATAATAATAATAATAATAATAATTGTATTGAAAATAAAGCATTTTATTATTATTATTATTATTATGAGTTACGAACAGCTTGAATATTCGTATATTCGGACTACTTTCGCCTTTATCGAAATCATTAATTCTAGTTAAGAAAATCTAAAATATGTGACAAACAATAAACAATTGGTGGACCAAAAAATTCAAATTTTCAATAAACAAATCGAAAAATTCAACAAACAAATCGAAAATTGAAGTCAAAATAAAAAAAATTTCGGCCAAAAGACGAAAAGGCGTGAAGATAAAAAATGCAGACAACAAACATTGAAAATGTTGGTCAAAATAAAGAATATTTGAGCCAAAAAATTAAGAAAATGGAAAATACGGTAATCTAAAATATGGGCCAAAGAATCAAGAATCCCGATCTGAGGATAAAAACGCAGACAAAAAAGTCGAATATTTAGGTAGAAGCAAAATAATTTACCACTTTCAACCCCCAAAAATGAGTTTCTAACCAGAAATTTGAAAATAATAGCCAAAAAATCGAATAATAAAATCAATCATTCAAAATCACTGAATAAAACACTTACTATGTTTTTTACCACAATTTATTTGCTGTATGTACAAATATTTCATATACATACATATCACGACTTAAGTTTCGACGTTTTACTGTCATTATCAAGTGAAACAATTAATGGAAGACGTTACATTTATATCGGTACGAAAAATAGGGTGAGGGTAACAAAATGATTTACAGTGAACAGGTGCAAAAACATAATTAAGGGATTAAAGAATTTTGAAAAGCGGTGAGTACATTAGATCGGTCTGCTCGTTCAACAGATTAACGAGGGGATTATTGCTAAGTCTGAAAATTTCGGCGGATTCAAGGAAGTTAAGCTTTGTACCTTTTGTACAGTTGTGTAAAATTTTCATGTTTTGGATATCGGGGAATGAATGTTTACATTCTAAAGAATGGTTAGAGAATGAACTGGAATTTTGATTTAATCTAAAGGCGCGGAAATGTTCAGAATATCTTTTTTCAAAACTACGACCGGTTTGTCCTACATATACACTATTGCATTCGGAACAAGAAATTTCGTAAACACCTGATTTCTTTAATGGATTGATTTTATCTTTTGAATTGAATAATATGTTTGATAATTTGCAGCTAGGTTTAAACGCGATTTGATGGTTTTGTTTGCGGAGAATGTGAGCTATTTTTTCGGTAGTTTCACCATAATATGTTAGGGAAATGAATGGATCTTTGTTCGAATTTTCCTCTCTCCTCTCAAGAAAGATCCGACACCCTCATTTCAATCTCAAATCAAAAATTTGCTAAAAAACATCACCGTTATTTTGTCTAGTTTCGATAAATTTCAAATTATTAACAAAAATCCACTAGCCCCTAGACTATACGGCTTAATCAAAACCCACAAACCCGATCTCCCAATTAGACCCGTAGTATCATATATTAATAGCCCATCTCGTACATTAGCAATCAAATTAAATCTTCTCTTTAAAAAATACACTCGCTTCACGTCAAAATATTCAGTTAAAAATTCACTTGAACTTTCCAATCAATTAAAATCAATAACCACCCCAAAAGGCTCAAAACTTGTTTCGTTTGATGTCACCAGCATGTTTTCAAATATCTCAACTAATGAATGCCTCAAAATTATCCAGAATATGTTAGATAAAATAAATATTGATATCATTACTAAATCAGAACTTTATGAAGCATTCGAAGTGTGTTTACAACAAAATTATCTCCAATTTAATCATCAATTCTACCAACAAACTACAGGACTAGCAATGGGTTCGCCTTTGAGCCCCCTATTAGCAGAATTATTCATGGCACATTTAGAAGAAAACATTTTTAAGCTAGATTTCACAAAAAAACATATATCATTTTGGCATCGATATGTAGATGATATTATTGCCTGTTTCAGTGGTACCCTGCGTCAATTAGATCAATTTTTAAACTTAATTAATAATATACACCCCAAAATTAAATTCACACTGGAACGTGAACAAAATAATCAAATTAACTTTTTAGACCTGACCTTGATCCATAATAATAACAAAATTGAATTTGATATATATAGAAAACCCACCAACGTAAATTCCACTATCCCATATAACTCCAATCACCCAATGTCGCATAAATTAGCTGCTTACCATTCAATGATACACCGAGCTTTTTCAATTCCACTATCTCCTAACAATCAAGCCATAGAACTGAACAAAATTTTAGACATTGCAAAAAGTAATGGTTATCCAGTCAAACTTATTCAAAATTTAATTAACAAAAAACGATATCAAATTACAATGACCCACATTTATCCTAGAGAGGAAAATTCGAACAAAGATCCATTCATTTCCCTAACATATTATGGTGAAACTACCGAAAAAATAGCTCACATTCTCCGCAAACAAAACCATCAAATCGCGTTTAAACCTAGCTGCAAATTATCAAACATATTATTCAATTCAAAAGATAAAATCAATCCATTAAAGAAATCAGGTGTTTACGAAATTTCTTGTTCCGAATGCAATAGTGTATATGTAGGACAAACCGGTCGTAGTTTTGAAAAAAGATATTCTGAACATTTCCGCGCCTTTAGATTAAATCAAAATTCCAGTTCATTCTCTAACCATTCTTTAGAATGTAAACATTCATTCCCCGATATCCAAAACATGAAAATTTTACACAACTGTACAAAAGGTACAAAGCTTAACTTCCTTGAATCCGCCGAAATTTTCAGACTTAGCAATAATCCCCTCGTTAATCTGTTGAACGAGCAGACCGATCTAATGTACTCACCGCTTTTCAAAATTCTTTAATCCCTTAATTATGTTTTTGCACCTGTTCACTGTAAATCATTTTGTTACCCTCACCCTATTTTTCGTACCGATATAAATGTAACGTCTTCCATTAATTGTTTCACTTGATAATGACAGTAAAACGTCGAAACTTAAGTCGTGATATGTATGTATATGAAATATTTGTACATACAGCAAATAAATTGTGGTAAAAAACATAGTAAGTGTTTTATTCAGTGATTTTATAATGAATTACCACGTAGTAACGGTCACAACCATCACCATGATTCAATCATTCAAGTTATAAATCTAAAACATAGGACAAAAAATAAAAAATTAGACCCAAAATCTAAAATTCGGGCCTAAAAGTAAAAATGGAGGTCCAAGAGTACAAAAAATTTAACAAACAAAACAAAATGATAATAATAATAAATAATAATAATAAATGGTGACCAAAAAATCAAAAATTTCAGCAAAAACAAAACTAGAAAAAATTCTCGCATCAATAATTCAGGTTAAAATGTTTAAGAAATCAAAAATTTGTAACTAAAATTAAAAATTCGGTCCGAAAAATCAAAAATGCGGTCTGAAAAGTCGAAAATTTAGGTCAAAATAAAGAATATTTAGGCCAAATGATCAAAAATTTAGACCAAAAAAAAAACGAAAATGTAGGCAAAACGTCTAAAAATTAAACATTCGGCCCGAAAAATCAAAAATGCGGACAAAAAATCGAAAATTTAAAACAATTAAATTAAAAATTTAGGTCAAAATAAAGGATATTTAGGCCAAAACATAAAAAATTTAGACCCAAAAATCGAAAGAAAAAACAGGTCAAAAATCTAAAAATTAATAATTCGGCCCGAAAAATTTAAAATGCGGAGTGGAAAGTCGACAATTTTAACAATTAAGTCGAAAATTTAGGTCAAAATAAAAAATATTTAGATGCAAAAGGATCGAAAATGCAGGTAATAATAAAAAAATGCAGAATATTCTAGTAAGAAAATTGTTCAAATTAGTCTCAAAAATCAAAATATTTATTATAATATGTAATATTATAATATTTTTTTTCAGAGCAAAACATTTTTTTTTATTTTCTTTTTAATTGATCAAAATTGTGAAACTAATTTTAAAGAGAATTCAAATAAAACAATTCACTTTCAGATGGAAGTTGGCACCGTTAACGGCGTGCCGCGGCAACTGCATTGCGATTTTTCTCTATTTTATTTTTTTTCTGTCATGCAGGCGTTGTTTAACATTTAAACTGGCGAAAAGGTGTTTTAGGAATTAATTACATATTTTTGCTGAGCTTGAAACTACAGGTAGTGCCATGGCTCCTTGGCTCTATATAACGAGCCGCCACTGGCTGTAACCCATGCCTTGACGTGGCACTGGGGCTCAGGTAAGTACAACAATTGTGAAACGGTTTACTCGATCCTCTGGGTGCTAATCGATTAGGTACGTTGCCGCGAGCGCGTTGCCAGGGACTCATGTGCCAAAATCGGTCACAAGGTCACCTTAGTACGTGGGAGTCGTTTACTAATACCTGTGTCTGTCACAGAACCCAACTGACACCTCTGCCTGAGCTACGCCGGTAACTGTGTCTCGGAGACAGCTTCTGGCAGACTGGTTGTTGCTGTTTTCGCCCATCTTTTATCATCTAGGTCAGGCTTTTGGCAATACTGATTACTTCACTAAGTTCCAAGGGCCAAAACCTGCCATTATCTATAATTTCTAGACTAGTCTGACAAAAATGGAAATCTTGAGTGGTTTTCTCTGGCCTTGGATGAGTCAACGGATGTGTCAGATACTTTTAGGTGTTGATTTTTATTTGAGGAGTAGATGAAACAAAAGAAGTATACGAAGAACTTCTTGATATTGATAGCATTCACAGCACGACTACAGCGAAAGATATTTTTAAGGGAGTTAAAAATTAATGTTTTTCAAAATCCTTTCGATACTGACATTGAAACCATAACCCTGAAACTTCAAATGAAAATTATTGATTTACGGTGCAGTGATATAATTAATAACCATTCAACCATCAGAACTCATCTTTGTTAGAATTTTATAACAATCTTCTACTAGTACAATTTAATAATTTGCATAAACTTGCCCTGTTTCTGGTACTACTTACTTGTGTGAGAAACCATTCTCCAAAATGAAGTGCACAAATAATGTATACAGATCTAAGTTAACCAATGAACATCTTAAATCTCTTTTAATAATCGATAAGTAAAATTGGTCCACAACTACAAAATATTGTCAGTGGAAAATCGCAATTACAGAAATCTCATTAGTATTTTATATGTTATAATGTTGATGCGTTTAATTTCAATGATTTATTATTTATTATGCTTAAGTTGTACTTGTCATTAAGCTTTACCTAGCAAGTAAATAAAACCGAGTTATTATCATTCTGTGTCTTTTTATCCAACTTATCACAACAAGCAATAAGCTGTCGCGGGCCGGAATGGTGATACTGGCCCGTGGGCCTTTGTTTGGAGACCTCTGATCTAGGTTGACGAAATCATGCGTCCCATTGACTCGGCACACTCCGCAGTGGTGTGGGCGACATATAAGAGTCTCTATGGATGCAGAAAGACACACTAGCGGAAGCCAGCGTGGCCGCAACTGAGACGCCCTCTAAGAGCGGCAGCTGCTTCCTTCGGCAAAGCTTCGCTCTACAGCGCCAAAACAATGAAAACAAACACGGACTCCAAGCAGCAATCTTCTGAGTCACCAAAATCAGCTCAATCGAGCTCCAAAACCGGAGTCAGAAAGATTCAAAATAATCATCGGTCCTTCTCGAGCACTAGCGGAAACGTATCCCAGATTTTCAAGATCGGCCAAAATATCCCTAGGTATCAAAGCTCCGTCGAAATGCCACAGTTAGAGCGAAATAGGGAACTTTTACTGTACGTTTGGCAGATCCACGTTTCAAAATGAGTGCCGTTTTTATTATTATAATCAAACAAATTCTCGGCACCACTTATTATAAACACAGTTAATGTACAAAGGTTTTTAATCAATTACCTGAGGTGGTTCCTTAATCTCTAAAGGTGGTAAGGTGAGGGGCTTGGGTATAATGGGCATGGACGACGGCCTGTTCCACTTCTGCCCATCTTCACAACTGGCGGTCGTTTCCATGCCGACGATCTTAACCGAAGGTTGTTCAGTTTCAGTTTCGGTTTCAATTTCGGTAGACTTTTCCGACTTGACATTTCCATTGGAAATGGTGCCGTTAGTTGTAGAATGTGTCGTTGTCTGGATGAAACGTATCATTAAAGTGAATTTCAAACAAACGTTAGTACGCATGCTGGGATTACCCGATTATTTGAATCTAGTAAGCGTTCAGTAAAAAGAAAATCATGCTTCCAAACAATTATTTCGCCGAAATGTAGAAAAGTTAACGGGACGGGATGGGGTGGGGTGCGTTAAAAGGCGCGCGAGTGAAGCAAAGCGTGTTAGTGTGTGTTATTTTGGGGATTCGATAATTAAATATCCCGGGGTTTGAGTTTACAATGTGTTTAAAATACGTTTTTTTATTAAGATCATCTTTGAATAAAGATCATTTGATGTACTTTTTGTTTTAAGGAAGGGTTATTTAATGAAATTTGGGTGATATGGGATATTGGCTCAGCAAAAACTAGAACACCAGTGAACCAGTGAACTACAAACACAGGAACTGTTCTACCCAAATTCTGGTATAAATTAATAAAGCCGCCCGAAGTGTTGTCAGTGTTTTGGTCAAAATTTGATACCTGCAATCCAAAAACTATTAAACCGATGAAAAAATAGTATATTGTACAATAAGTGTTACAATTTGACAAATTGCATATGAGGCAAGATTGTCAAACGAGTCACTTACGGCGTGTTTGACAAAGCACAAATTGGCAATTTGTAATTGTAACATGAATTGTAGATGCTACATTTTCTGATTCGTGAATAATGAATACATTTTGGGTTTGAGGCACATTGACAACTATGGCCATTCGCAGTAGTAACCTAGCATTCTTCTATAATAACATTGCACGTCAGGTTATGACAGCAGATGAAGTATCACTCTGTACAACTAGTAGGACTAAATCATTGGGATTATGTAATCATGTAATAGTTATTTATTATATAAATATGGAATGTACGTAATTAGTCCCGCAAGAAAAAGTTTACCCGTGAGCTTGAAGCGCGAACAGGTAATTTTCTTAAAGGGCTAATGAGGAATTTCACTTGAGTATAATACAACACTTTATCCAAAATCGTCCGTAATTGCATTAAATATTGAAATAATATTTATAAATTTTTTAAAAATCCTACAAAGGATCCATGTATTCCGTGAGCCCGAGTTATTCTCTCACTAGGGGGTAATGAACGACATTAAATCCCTCAAATAACTGCAGTAATTCGCTTATTATAGAACCAATTTTAGATCAAATATTTTTATGCCGCTCTAGTTATAATCAAATAATGTCATTAATTTAATAGAGAATAAAGTAACAAAACTGTAAAACGTATTCATAATAAGTGTTGAAAATGTTCACCATTTGCCAATGTCTTCATTTATTGTTAAAAATGTTCAACCTTTTGAGGCATGTCATTTGGGATGCGTTTAAAATAGCTTATTTCAATTCTTCTAATGTATGCAGCCTTTATCGGAATACTAGTTAGAGTAGTCCAGCAGACTTAGATCTGGAGACTGTGAAAGTCATAATCCTTGACTAATTAATCTCTCATAACATTCTGGAAGATGGTCCAATGTTGAAGCTGTTTTTCCGCTGTACTCGAAATAGCCATGCTGCGATTCATCCAACTGGTTTATAAAAGTATCGATCAGTTGGTGCCGATATTTCTCATCATTAATTATATCATTAAAAAATTCAGGACCAAATATTCTTTGGCGAATCACAGCCATTGAAACTCCAACCTTCTGTGGATCTATCAGCGCTCCAGTAAAAAGATGAGGATTTTCCGTGTGCCAAAACCTACAGTTTCAGGTATCACTGAAAAATTTGAAATATAGTCATCTTCTAAATCGTCCAAGAACCACCGATAATAAATAATTCATCGGCGTTGTCGATCAACTGGCAATAATTGCTGCACTACAGAGAGTCTGTAGGGGTGCAAATTTAATCTCTTCCGCACGATCTTATGAGTAGTGCTTGAAAGAATTGCAGCTTGCAAAGCCACTTTTCTAACTGATTTTTATTGGCTTAGTTCTAGTTGTCATTTTCCCTGAATCGCTGGGCTATTCATAGGATTTGTTTTAACAACGCCGAATACTCAAATTAATGATCCGCAAACTGCTGTCGAAACCGTAGAACACACTCTGGAATGGAATAGAGCCATTCCAGATTATCAAACCGCCCATCCCGAAAGTAAGATTCAAGAATGAAGGAATTCTTTATAAACTAAAGCACTATTTATTTGACAGTTGAAATTAACAGTGGGCAATAATGTAATAGTTTAGTGCAAAATTTAAAACAGGCGGCAAAAGTTAATTGAACTGATTACATGATCCCAAAGATTTATGTACAAGTTGTACAAAGTATCACTTTGTACATCTGAAACTGTGCTACAAAGTGATAATTCTAATATCAAAATCAAAAAACATATTTGACGTATCTGTTATAGGAAATTTATATTTAAAAAGTCATACGTTACTATTATTCTCTATTAAAAAATAGTTGAGGAGTATTTAGAATCTTCCCCATAATTGTCTATATTAAAAATGTGTATGTATCTATATTCAATGGTGATCCAGACAAAAAGTTAAGTTAAACACACCAATTTTTTTTTTGTTTATTCACAGTTTGTTAACGATACCTGATTAGTCTTCCTGCGTGCCTCTAACTCCTCATCGACCTCATCGAGCAGAGCAGACATGGCATTAACAACTGCAGATAAAACAGGAAACTACATACTAATATCAACAAAAAAACACACTTTAAAACATTAAATCATTGCTAACACTACTGATTTTCTCCGCGAATCATAGCATGATGAAAAGATAGACGGGTGGTAATTTTAAAAGTCATTTTAATAATCCACAACTAATATAAAGCTTCGACTATTTAACATTTGTATTGTAAAAGACTGTGCAGATATAGTTGCATGCAAAGCAAAGCCAAGCTGCAATAGCTGTAGACAGGAGGGAGTTGTCGCAAAAGGAGGGGTCACACCTGAGACCCGAGAGGAACTTGCGCCATCTGCGCCACTATTCTTTCCATGGCTACTTCCGTTTCACGCAGGCGTTTCCTCAGTTGGTCCAATTCCAAATCTCCTGCAGACATACACTTGCTAACACATGCTATATTCGTCCCAATGTTCGATGCAAAAAAAATATTATAGAATACTGGTCAATGTTCAATCCCTCCTGTTTCACGCTACACAGTGGCTTCGGGTATTAGAATCACGCACCTCAAGATGCAACCTTTACTTTATTCAAATTATACACTCACTTCTTTATTTATTAAGATGGCTTTTAGCAAGACTTGTACTCCGCATGTATTTATAATTTAAAATTAAAATACGAAGTGGGAGAAGGAAGATGACTGATTTTTTTTTCTCCCCTTTGAAAGGGGTTATCTAAAGAAATCAGGGCAAATGTAAGAAATTCTAATATGCGTTACAACTGAATACAGTTGGCACAAACGTGTGGTTTTTGCGGCGCCAATGTCGTTAAATATTGTGCCATGTCACAAGTCGCAAGGATATTTGCACCGCACATGGAGACAAATTTTTGCGGCTTGTCACAACTGCCAAATTTTTGCGCCAAAGGCAGTCGGGAGCGCGGGACACACAGCGTCTATTTATTATTGATATGATGCTTATTTATGGTTTTGGAAACATAATATCATTGTTATTTATTTAATATAACTTTCCGAAACCATAAATAATCATTACATCAATAATAAATGCGTCCCGCGCTCCCGCTTAGCAGTGCCAAGCGAGACCGACTGCCTTGGCGCAAAAATTTAGCAGTTGTGACAAGCCGCAAAAATTTGTCTCCATGTGCGGTGCAAATATGCTTGCGACTTGTGACATGGCACAATATTCAATGACATTGGCAACGCAAAAACCGCACGTTTGTGCCAACTCACATCACTAAGTGAGACTAATGGATGAGAATTGGGGGAATTCAAAATAAAGGATAGATATGAAAGAGCATGCAAGCAAATAATCAAAAGATTTTAGGGCAATATTTTTATAAGAGGGGAATCTTAAAGTGCGGACCGCAATTTCAAATTACCATCACTCTCTCATCGCTCATCAAAAACTTTAATATTTGATTCACTCGCTCATCAATAATTTAATCATCCAAACTATCTCCTATCTACCCCATATTTTAATTGTAATGTTTTAAAAGAAGTTAGTGGACTTCTGTATAAGATACTTTGTCTGGTCCAAGTAGGTCATATAGGGTATAGATCATTAAGGGTCAAAAATGGACACAGCTCCAAAAAATAGTTAAGCAGGTGCGAGGAGTTACTTTGCAGACATATTGTTGTTTAAGATGTTTCCGGCACTTTTTTTACCTGCTTATAAAGCTTTTTATCTGATTTTGAAACTATTTGTCCTGATTGCAGATATCTCAATTGATCATATTAAATCGTCGTATTATTATTATTTTTATTATTACCCAAGTGAGTTGGTATATAAGTTACTGTGCTACCGACAAGTGTTGAAGAGAAGTAAAAGTCTCTTAGGCTGTTTTTGTGCATAGAGTATTTCCTGGTCACCTTTTTTCGTTTGAACAGGATAAAGATGCACTGAAGAATTAAATTGCGGAAGTCGGCAAGTATTAAATATCTAAGCCCTTGACCAAAATGTTTCTCTTAAGGGCACAGTCTACTTTGCAGACCTGAAAAAAGGTGATTTTCGGTACTTTTTTTTTTGAGGCCGCTAATAAAGTTTTCAACTTGAATGTTTTTCCCAGAAATTTAATAAGCCCGTAAGTACAAATTGTGATTTTTTTGATAGTTTTATATAAAAATTAATTGTTGTCACATCGTCGAAGTTGGGATGTCACACGGGCATGCCTCACTGGTGGAAGTTCCTCGGTCCCAAAAAATAGTGTGAAATCAAAATACGACATAACGTGTTAAAGTTTATTACATTTGTCAGTGTTATGTAGCATGGAATTTTAAAATTAGGAAATACAACAAAATGACGCTTGTTTGGAAAAAATGTTCATTTTTTTACTTTTTTGCAGCTCGTTTTTTGCAGTATAAAATCAATATTTTTTTTTTAATTCATGCTACATCTCCTTAAAGTATTTGGGAAAAATTTAAGATCGATGATGCATCCGTCTGCGCACAGTCACTTCCACCAATTAAAAAAAAAAACTGTTCTGACAAAAACGCGTTTGAAAATCGCCGCCACGCGGTGCTGCTTTGTACGTGGTGCGCTTAGGCCCGCCGTTTATAAGCATTTCCATTTGAAATATCAACTTGCTGTTTGGACACAATATTCTATACACCTACAGCTTCCAAAAAATGCAAAATAAAAAAAAAAGATTTTTTTGAATCTAACAAAGTGGACAGTACCCTTAAACAGGATAAAGAAGAGAATGATATTGCGGAAATCAGGAACATGGAAGGGAGTTACAGAGCCGTTCTCGGCAGCTCAAGAAGATTCAGGCAACATTGGCATGTGCCCTACAACGAGCAAAGGTAATGGTAACGCCCTGTGACGCGAGAAAGAACGTACGAAATGGATTTTATTCAATTATTTTGGAAATGATGAATGATTTGGAGGAATTAATGGCTGCCACGAAGCCATGTAAACCAGTGGAGAAATGGGGCCTCCTCAAGTTGATGCTGATTATTTTCTTACAGAATGTTAAGGAGCTGGAGAGGGTGAGGAACGTCATGATTTTGTGGTTTTTTTACTCATAAGTCCGAAGTTTTTCGACGAAATTGTTTTCGTTTTCACGAATGAAATTTTATTTGCACGTTCTTTGAGGTATGTGCAAAACTTTATTGTTTGTGCGAAATCATGAATATCGCATTTTGTACCTTAGAACTCCGTTAACAAAAAACTTTATTTTCAGTCAAAAAAGGCTCACTTTAACGATCTCTGTAGCGTGGGAAAAAATATGGGCCTCACTCACCACCATTTGTGAACACTTGAGATTTGTAAAAATTTAGGTAATTTTCAAATGGCCACAACTCGGCTTCTATCCAACCGATTTCGACGATCTTTTGAGAAATAAAAAGCAAAATGTGTCCCATAACTTTGTGTCAAATCGCAGTAGGAACTTCGTCTTTGAGTCCTGCACAGGTAATTGAACAATTTGAAAAATTTCAATGTCCTTTTGGTGGATCGAGTCGACACATTTTTTCTAACTCGGTACACGGTGCCAAAGTAGGAAGTTTTTTGCTAAAAAACGTGTTATTTTTGTTCGGGGGTTGAAGGGTTCGAAAAGGGATCATTCCAATCTGAGTTTACCCCCTTAAAGTAGAGCCAAAATGGGATTTTTATAATCATCAAATTTAGTTGAAAAGTCACTGAGTTATGTGCGAAAAACCTCAAAATGCACGTTTTTTTTAAACACCCCTAACTTGTAGCCAAATCGTCGTAGGTACTTCGTTCTTTGAGTCCTACATAGGGAATTGGTCAAATCTTAAGGCCTTTATGGTGGATCGAGTCGACAAAAAATTTTCAACTCAGTATACATCGTCAAAGTTGGACATGCTTTCATGAAAAAAGTTTTTTTTCGGAGGAGTGCTAGAGGGGGCCGGAAGGAGTTACGCTTAAGTTCGTATGCATGACTTTAAAGAAGACACTTCAAAGTTTTTCGCCCTCGAAGATTCATCAAAATCAATTGAAAATACGCCGAGTTGTGGCGGTTTGAAAATGGTCGAATTTCGCAAATTTCAAGTGTTTAATTTGTTTTCCTTCAGTATAGATTACGACAATTTGAAAATTAATAAAATTAAATAAAGAACGGTACAAATACGTTTCAGTGACCACTGGTATTAATAGTCAATTGTAAATTTTAACTGTTAGAATGCCACTTAGTGTGAAACGGTAACACTACTATTTTCACGTATTACAAGTAGAGTTCATTTCATGAATGTTGGCGTTCACGTCATCAGTTTCTGAACATATTAAAGACAATCGGATTTCTATCATTTTAAACTATTATATGAGGATCATCGCAGTCAATAGAAACGTATGTCTTCTGAGCGTTGATACAAGTACCGATAGCAGTGCCCATCGCTCAAAAACGTGTGGCTAGGCAAAGACGCCGTTATAACGCATGTCTACCTTGACGCAACGCGCACGGGAACTGTCAGTCATCCGTGAGTAGCGTTCACTAATCGTCTTTAATTTGCAAGTTAGAGTATTTCTGTTTGTTTTAGTTTTTCATTAGTTCTTGGCGTTTTTCATATTTTCACAGTGTTTTTCATATTGTGTATTGGCTTCGTTTAGTGTAAATAAGTGTAGAAATGGTTGTTTTATAACCACAAAAGCCCGACACATGGTACCAAAGGCGAACGAGTACTTCACTAAGGAAAAGCATAATGGAAATCCCCTTTTACTTTTTTCGCCTGCCTCTACCGAAACCATATATTTCGGCCATAAAAATCGGGCCGAAACTACGATTTAGGGTATCTAGGGCCAAAAACATATTATGCATAATCTAGACAACCTTCCGCGGAATATGAGTAGGCTATGCAAAAATCTGACAGTGGCAGTTCAATGGTGCGCGATATAAAATTTCCTGAAACACTGTTTTTACTTAAGGCAGGCGAAAAAATATGGAGTGTAACTCATGCCGAAATGCTTTAGCAACCCTTCACATTTAGCGGGTTGCTATAGTTATTTACGTATTAAGGGCTGTTAGGATAGCCGTAACAACCAAGGGAGCCGTTTGGGGCCCGACGAAGGAGGGCCCTAAAGCGACCGCGGTTGTTACGGCCCTAACTGCACGTGGTACGTACAACGTTTTTCGTCGTACTGCTAATTTTATAAGAAGTGAAACTTGAATGTGACTAATTGACAATACTAAAATCGCCGATGACGTCGATTTAATTTTGGCTACCGTCAACATAAAAATCGCACATGTCGTTGTTTCCTTAGCAACCAATAACAAATAGCATTTTATTTGTCAAAGTGCAGAAAATGGAGAAAGAGGCTTTACTTCCAGCGAAAATATTAGCCCGAGCTAAGCAAGCGAATGGTAAATTAGTACCAGAAAAATCGAGGGATAGGTACCAAAACGAAGGAAATTTATTTAAAAGATGGCAGCAAGAAAATCATATTGAAAGTGTGTGCGAAAACGTAATAAACGTAATAATAGCCTATATTGATGAACTGGTATGTTAATTTTCATCCCGTGTAGCAAATTATAACAATTTTTGATTTGATTGCAGAGCGAAAAGTATGCTCCCAATTCTAATCTAAATGAAATGTTTCAACAAATGTATACGTTGAAAATAGAAATTTGTCTCGAGAAGCCACACCAACTTCTACCCGAGGAAATGTGAGCTTTCACAATTGCACAATAACAATTTTTTTTAACTTTAAGTAGGCTTTTTACAATTTGTATTATTTCGTTCAATTTCCTGTAGATGACAAAATTTATTTAATTTCATAAGAGTCTAACACTGTTTTCAAATTGATAATATTGTTTTAATAATTTGTT
Organism: Ocypus olens; assembly: GCA_910593695.2. Taxonomy (NCBI): domain Eukaryota; kingdom Metazoa; phylum Arthropoda; class Insecta; order Coleoptera; family Staphylinidae; genus Ocypus; species Ocypus olens. The sequence goes on from OU343059.1 coordinate 29,135,295, forward strand.
GATTGAGAGCGGGCTGTTAACAAAAAGCGGGCTGTTAAAAGCTCTAAACAGCCCGCGTTTTCGTTGCCAGGGAAATATGAATAGCTTAACGTTTGTCAAAAGTGACATGTTATTAACTACATAACAATATAGTGCGACGAAAAAGCCTATTTTCGGCCCTTAATACACTATACAGGGTGTTTCAGAGCTCTGGGAACGGTCAATCACGTGCTTATTTTTCAAAATTTCGAAAAATGTTTTATACAAAAGTTGTGTATAATAGTGAGCTGCACGCCCTAAAAATATTTAAATTTATACAGGGTGTCTCATAACAAAGTTACAGACCAAACTTATGTTTTTTTAAATAGAACACCCTGTATTTTTTGTCATTTTTGAATTATATGGAGCAAATAAAGGTGAGTTACTTCAATACTCCCTATACCTATTGTTTGCCGTTTTCGAAATATTTGAAGATTTGTTGAAATGTAAGGTCTGGGTGAAATTTTATTTTTGCCCCTGTGATTGACGTTGAACATTGTATTATAATAATAGCAACCATAGCTAAGAACTATAATCGAGAAAATCACGGATTTACACCTGTAACAATGGCCATTGTGAGGCACGTGAATTTTATTATTTAATAGTTTACGTTAATAAAGATAAACGTAAAATGGTATGTTTTAAGGATATAGCCTATAATATTTAATTTATTAAATGCATGGTTATTTGAATTTGTACGTGAAACCAAAGAGGATTATATAAAGAGTGGCAATGTAATGGACTGATTTTGGATCCAGTTTTAGAACCGAGCCTCTAGTTTCCGGATTCGGTACTAACTAAGAACAGAGAGGGAAGGATTCCGTGTCTGTCGCTCAGACTGTTATTGGTGGACTAATTTCATATTTGTCTTACGTCCACGAGAGGGGATGGTTTCACTGCCAATCATCAGCGGGGTGTTATCTCTCCCATTATTTTGCCAATCACGGATTGAGCGACGGAGAAGAATGATTGAAACAGATATATCATCGGATCGAAAACTCGGTTTCATATTCAGTCCATTACATTGCCACTCTTTATATAATCCTCTTTGGTGAAACCATGGAATGCGATGTATTTGCATATATGGTGGATGCGCCGAGTTTTTGCTAGAAATATTACCAACTTCACTTAGGAATGTATCCTTTCAGTGACGAAATGTTCACAGATCTTGCTCCATTCAATCCTCAATGACCGACAGATTAGCATAGAAACAGAAGAGGAGTCGGGGTCGTCTTGTCGACACTTTTGGAAAAAATGGTGTCGCAGTCCATCCCCACCATCCTAAATTCCGAAACGAAGATAGTAGGGCCGGCCACCCAGCGACCAATGACGATGGTGTATAGGTCCAGGTAGAAAGCCCAACCGAGTCGCAGGCCGACAAGACGGGTGCGTGACGTTTTGTCGACACTCTTTTGGCTCATGTGTTAGATAATAAAGAATATTATTATTACTATTAAACATTATATAATTAATACCTTTGGTCATATAACGGACACCTATATTTTTAAATACACTTCTTAACGGCGGCCGTCGCCCTAGAAAAGTAACCACGGCTCGTGGATGTTCGGCGGTGAGAAAACGGAAGAAAATTTGACCGAAAAAGCATCTTTGTCTTTGCCTCACCTACGGAAATCCACGAGCCGCCGCTGCTTCGAGGGTTCCCAATAACGACACTGAGAAAAATGCAACGGAAGGAGACTCGAATAAAGAAATTTACAATAATAACCAGAACGCCTGAAAACGAAAACTTAAAGTGGTAAAATTATGACAAATGGAAAAGGTTAAAACATTAAACAAACAGGTTTTGTTGGATCACGGATCATCTAAGGCGACAACAATATTTGAAGCACTTGATGACTCCGACGGGCTATCTGACTAGCATCCTTCTAATTTTGAATCAGAACATGACAACGAAGAAGCCTTTTTTGAAGGGAAGAAGTGTAAGTTGTTCTAGGCGGGACAGATGTTGTTTATCAGGGAAAGGGAGATCGGTGTCAACTTTCTGAAGCAATATGTCTTTCCGTACATCGAGGACGAAGCGGTTCACATTAATAGAATTTTAAAAAAATTGCTGAAACCGAAATCCGCAAAGATTATCATGTATTGGGTTATCCGGAAAGTTCGTATCGATTTGTGGTAGGTGGAGTATGGAGAGATCTGAATATATCTGAACGATTGAAAATAAATGACATGCGCATGTATCCTAAAAGACGGTACTTCCGGCTAATTTGGAAAAAAAATGGTTACGGTACTTTTTTTTTGTCAATTTTATACGTTATACTACCGTGGACAAAAAAAATGACACCCCTAATTTTATTAATGTAAATATGACTTTTCGTTTGACAAACCGGCAAATATCAATCTTGTCAGATATGTGTTAATCATATAGATATATGAACATAAATTGAATAATCCATACTTAAGTAACGCACAGATAGCACAAATTGCTATGCAGGTCAAATGTGGCAAATATATCCATGATGTAACAGCTGAATTGAATGTAAGTAGAGGTACAGTGCAAAAAAATTTAAAAATGTGGAGGAATGAAAGGCGATTGGAGCAGATTAAAGGTTTGGGCCGCCAAAAAGTTTCAAATAATGAAGAAAATGATGCCGTTATAAACTATTTAATAGACAATCCGTTTGAAAGTGCTACAAATGCCGCATTCAAAACAAATTTTCCTGGAAGTTCCCGAACAGCTTGTAGACGTCTAAAGTTAAGTGCGTTATCTTGTCATGCCGCAGCCAGAAAACCTCTATTGACTCAAATTAATATGGACAGCAGAATTGGTTTTGCACTGGAATATCTTCCGAGGCAAGAAAACTTTTGGAGTAAAGTGATATTTTCAGATAAAAACGTTTCAATCATCCTGTAATGGAACAACGAAAGTATATCGGCCACGAAATACACGATTCGAAGAATCCTATCTCCACAAACTTATTAAGCTAATTATTACTGCCACTGTCAAATATTAAGGTTACATAAGTCAAATTCACAACACTAAAAAATAAGAAATAATAGACACATGACAAATTAGGGGTGACATTTTTTTTGTCCACGGTGGTACGTCTTTGAATATGGAAGAAAACGTGAATTTTAGGCATTTATTGCTTTTTTTCTGATTGAAACAATATTGAGTAATATTGCCTTAGTTACAATATGTTATAACGCACTTATAATTCCCTAGGGAAATATGAAGCGCCCTAATAACAAAATCGTAGCAACATACCAAATCTTCTAAATACGACGCCGACACCGTTCACCAAATTTTTGTTCCCTCCAGTCTTTAAAATCTTCGTACACTTTGGTGTAAGCAGCTTTGGATTTTACGGAAACCAAACATTCACCACGGTCTTTCGTCGCTTGCGTTAACACATAGTTTGACATTTCACCAATTTATGAAACAACGCAAATACCAAAACAAGTCAACCGTGATATTTACAAACAAGGCCCTTAGCAACGTTACCAATCCGATAAATTCACAAATTTACAATCCAATATTTTCCCATTTACAGAACAATATTCTTTCAATCAGAAAAAAAACTATTGATTACAACACGGGAAATATGAATACATTTCCCTTGGTTGTCTATGTAACTAGCCAACCTCGGGAAATATACTATTCATATTTCCCTAGTTGTAATAATAGCTATTATTACAACTAGAATAGTTTCCAAGAGAAATGTATTCATATTTCCCTTGTTGTAATCAATAGTTTTTTTTCTGATTGAAAGAATATTGTTCTGTAAATGGGAAAATATTGGATTGTAAATTTTTGAATTTATCAGATTGGTAACGTTGCTAAGGGCCTTGTTTGTAAATATCATCGTTGACTTGTTTTGGTATTTGCGTTGTTTCATAAATTGGTGAAATGTCAAACTATGTGTTAACGCAAGCGACGAAAGACCGTGAATGTTTGGTTGCGGTAAAATCCAAAGCTGTAAAATCCATAAAGAATACCTTCCTAAGAAATCGGAGGTGTTATCCGAGAGCAATTAAAACAATTCTTGCGAGAAGCTCCTAATGACATTTCTTTGATGTTTATATTTTCCTAGGGAAATATGAGCACTTCATATTTCCTTAGGGAAATATAAGTGTATTATGACATATCGTAACTAAGGCAATATCACTCAATATTGTTTCAATCAGAAAAAATAGCTATTATTTTGCCAGCAAGGCAAATAGGCATACACGAGGTAAACAAAATATGGGCTGTTTATGGCGAACGTACTGTAGCTGAAAGAACTGTGCGGTTGTCTAGGTTTAAAGCTGGTGATTTCAATCTTAAAGATCAAGAACGCCCGGGTGGGGTCTCCGCCATAGATGTAGATCAGATTAAAATACTGACCGAGAATAACCCAGGCTATACGAAAAATCCACCATCCACGGGCATGTGAAGCTTGGCTGCATAAACCGTTTTGATGTATGGGCTCCCCATTGCAAAGGGATCCTGTATTATGAGCTTTTACCAAACAACGAGACGATAAATTTGGAGAAGTATTGTTCCCAATTAGATTATTTAATTAAAGACCGCAATTGAACTTGAACAAACACGTCCAGGAATAGCAAATCGGAAGGGCGTCCTGTTTCATCACGACAATGCACGGCTGATAACTCGACAAAAGTTGTTGCGAGTTCGGTTGCGATATTCTACCCCATCTCCACCATATTTGCCAGACCTCGCAACCTCTAATTTCCACCTATTTAGATCATTGCAAAATTTCCTTAATGGGAAAAAAAGCTTCAACTCTTTGTTTAAATAAAAAAATCACCTATATTCTTAAATAAATATATACTAAAATGTAAATCTTCTGCGTTTCAATTTTCCTTCAGAATCGGCACCAACTTTCCGGATAACCTCAATATTTAATACTACCTCTGTTCCATAATAAGTGAGCCATTTGAGTTTTCTTTCAAACTTATTGACACTTAGTTATTTTTTTAATTTCTTCTTTGATATTCTTAATATACACCAAATTCTTAATCACATGTGCCATGGACGTTAAAATATTTGACAGTTTAATTTTTCAAAAGCAACAATTAACATTCGATTTTTTAAGCGAAAGTGTTCTAACGCCGGAAGTTTCAAACGATGAGAAGACCAAATTTAATCAACCAAAAACGAACGGCTGAAAAAGGGAGTGGTGATTTTGGCAGTTGAAAATGCACTGGTGCTACTTCCGGTGGAACCGGGGAGAACTGATTCAACCGTGTGATTCAAATTTTTAATACGACGGCAACCCCGTAAACTTGTAACGAATGGTTTAGTGTAGACACCCTGTATAGTACGTAGAAACGAAAACGGCTCACTTATATTGTAAAAAATATACATCAGTATATATACTATATATAAAACGGTAATGGCTCACATATTATGGAAAAAATAAAAATCGATAATGGCTCACTTATTATGGAACAGAGGTAGTATTAACTTTCTGCATAGTCTGAACTTTGTACAATACAATTTCATTAATCCGCCAATGGTGACCCACTGGTCTGTGAGACCGGGTTTGTCGAATAACTTTTTTCTCCGTTATTGTTTTTTGTTGCAATTTCGAGTAGCTGCCGCATTGCAAAGCTTAAATTGATTAAGTATCTTTGTTTTATTGCCAAATAGCATAAATTAAAAAAAACATGTACTATTAGTAACACGTTTCGAAAAATCTTCAGTTGAAAACCCCGGTGCGTGAGAGCGGCGTCACCATTAAATTTGCGTCACCAATGGCGGGTTAATAAACGCCCGTTTCATTTCAATGTGTAATGTGTTTTATTTATTCCTGTTCATTATATACCAGTGGTTGCGAACCCATGACCTACGGGCCAGACACTGACCCGCAAAAGCTTTTTAAATGACCCACGTTTTGATTTTTATAAACTCATTTTTTATATCCTAAAAGTAAAAAGCTTAAATATTTATTATGAATTTTTCAAATCAGTTTAAATATAGATTACCACAATTACTACGTTTCCATGGGTATTGAATCCGTTTTGAAAACTCGAATCGGTTTGAATATTGAGGCGTTTCCATGATTAGAATTGACCTCGTATCGGAATACATTTCAATACTCTCGCTAGAGGGCGCGTTCAAGCGAATATCGAAAAATACAAACATAACCTTATCGCGTTGTTTACACCGTGTTTAGATCATAACATCATACAAATTTTTAGGTTATAACGCGAAATAAGCAAAATCAGCATGTGCCACTTGCATAGCTTCAGTCTTCGCATGATCGTATTGAATATTCGACACTCGTGCGTTTCCATGCACTAGTTTTGAATCCAAAACTCGATACGATCCCAGAAATGTACCGTATCGACCTTGAACTTCAATACGGTTTCAATACGCTTTGAAGAGTGTTTCCATGCGGTATTCAAACTGAATCGAGTTTTCAAAACGGTTTCAATACTGCATGGAAACGTAGTAATTGTAACAGTCGCAACCATTCTCTTCATTTAATGTAGAATTTATGAAAACAAATTTCCTAAGTGGACGTCGGCTAACTGATTTTTTTATCAGATCGCTGCACCTGTATATGACTCATGATAATCGATCATAAACTTGGCGCGCATATTCGTTGCATCGTAGAACGGATGTAGAGGTCGTTTGAATAGAGAAGAACGCCAGGCTGCGCCAGATTTCAGCCGTCGCATGTAGCCAGTGGCGTACGCATTTGAAGGAAGCGTGAACCTTTTTGGATAATTTTAAAAGTGAGAACCATATGACTTAGTGACCTACGTTCAGAGATACTTGAAAAATTCTTTTGGATTCAGATTCTCCAATCCCTCAAGTTGCTCAATTCGCAATAAAAACAGTATGTTGCTTCAATTGTATCTATATACATACATATATAATACAGTGTGAGCCTAAAGTATAGAATAAATTCAGTAAAACAGAAATAAAATATTTTTGGAAAAAATCCTCGAACAGGTCGATTTTCTTTTATGAAAATACACATTTTTGCATGAAAGTCGATTTTCAGTCGTCATTTGTTTTCGAGTAATGACGTGAGCCATTTTGTTTTAAAATAAGAACCCCCTATGTTTGTTCTTGATTTTGAGAGATTTTTTCATTGTCGAACTGTCAGTGTAAAAATCTTAGATAAGAAATATTTTGAGAAAATGACAATTGAAAGCGAGAAACTGTAAATTTTATTGTTAACACAAAATAAACAAAAACCTCTTTAGAAAACAAATGCAATTATTACATTAAATGTTCTAACTGCCATCCACAGTTCGAACATGTAGAAATTCTTCTTGAACATGTTCCAGGCTAATTCTGTGAATTTCATCTCTCTTGCAGGCTATTCTATCGGTCCTCGCCTGCCAATCCACCTATTCGTAAAGCAATTGCCACAAACGCGTTGAAACTATATTGTATTATAAGGAAGGTCAAGATTATCGTTGTTCGGAAAAATGCTACAACGCTGGAACATGATCATTTTGCAAAAATTCAAAATATCAAGTTCTCACTTTCAATTGTCATTTATAAAAGCACCCAAGGAAATATTACAAAATATACCTTCGGTGCAGTACTTGGACTCGATTAAATTACACCCACATTCAAATTTCTTTGAGCCAGTAACTGAAAGTGAAATCTGTAATGTTGTCGCCAAATTAAAAAAAAAACTCAAATTCTGTAGGTAATGACGAAATAGCTGGTCATGTAATCAAGAATTATATAGAATTAATTAAGAAACCGTTGACATGTATTATAAATAGGATATTAGAAACTGGCATATTTCCAGATTACCTAAAACACGCCATCATTAGACCGATACTAAAAACCGGGGATCCGGAGGACTATAAAAACTAGAGGCCTATTAGCTTGCTAACTTTTTTTCCAAAATTATAGAATATATTGTTAAAGCCCGGATAGTTAATTTCTTTAATAAACACAAATTATTTCATGAATCCCAACACGGCTACAACTATGGTTGATAATTTACCACGTAATAATAATAGATGCGATAACAGAAAATCGATAATTAATGGGGTAGCTTGACATTACAACAATGTTTTGCATTGTCATCGATACCAGAAAAACGGTAATTAGGTGAGTAGCTTTTAAAATTATAACATTATCACACTGACATTAAGTAATAATTTTTACAATTACTATTGTAGCAAACCAAACTATTCAACTTGTAATAAACCATAACTTTTCCTGTTCCTTATGATTATTTCATTTGGTAAATTATCTACCCAAATATACCGCAAGCTTGGATGATTTATCAAAAAACATTTTTTTTCGTCAACCGCCATGAAAGTGACGGCTTTCCGACTTGACACCATTAATCGAAAATTGATAATTCCAGTACACCGAGAGGTTGCTAGGCTACGATGAAATAACAGTCCGGGAAAATTTTTGTCGGACAGTACAGGAACAGGTTCAGAGTAGCTTCTTTCGCAGCATCTCGAATTTGTGGCGGTGTGCCGCATACAGAGCCGTTACTGCTGTCCATTTAGTTAAATAACGAATAACTGTTTTCTATTAAAGTCCCAACACAATTGACAATAGTGTAATGACATTTCATAGATGTAGCAACAAACTTCACAGTCGTCCAGGAATGCTTCATTTTTCCCACTAGACACAATCTACTATTTTGTACCTGTTACTTTTAGTAATTCATCTCGACATAACATTTGTTGTCAACTGGTTATTAACCTTGAGGTGATGCTCTCGGTTAATAACCAGACAACAAATGTTATTGTCTCGTTAAATTACTAGGTAACAAGGTACTCATAAAACTATTTTTTGATAATTAACCTCGATCTGGGTATATTACTACCGATAATTAATTTCATTTCAAATGCACTGGATAATAGGGAAATACCTTTAGGTATATTTCTAGACGTATCTAAGGCTTTCGATTGCATAGATCATGATATCTTATTAAATAAAATGTTCAAATATGGCATAAGGGGGATTAACTTAAGTTTGATAAGATCGTATTTATGCAATCGAAAGCAAAAATTACAATTACGATCGGGACATGAAACGATTGAATCTACGACAATGGAAGTCACAACTGGGATACCTCAAGGGAGCATTTTAGGGCCGACCTTGTTTGTAATATATATCAATGATATCTTTGACATAATAAAAAGTAAACATCAGACATTAATCAGTTACGTTGATGATAATAATATTAAACAAATTAGAAACAACTTTACTTGTTGCAGAAAGCATTAGATAAATACAAGAAAACGAAATGTAGCCTGAATATATGAATATTCAACCTGTTCGTTAAGTAACTTAACTTAAGTTATTTGTTTATAGTCTTAGTAAGACTTAATTTTTTGCTTGCAGATTAACGAACAGGTTGAATATTCATATATTCAGGCTACATTTCGTTTTCTTGTATTTATTGTATTTAGATAATAATATTATTATAAAGAACCACAATTATCAAAACCTTGCCGTTAATGCCAATACTGTGTTTGGAGAAGCCCATACTTGGTTCAGCAAAAATAAATTATTCCTCAATGAAGAACTAAACGAGCATCATTATGGCATTTGGCTCCACTAATTTGCAAATGTCTTCATCTTACAAGTTTTTTGGAATTTGTATAGATAAAAACCTAGATAGGACACAGCACATTAGTGGATTGAATAGTAAGTTATGTGTTACTATATATTGCATGCGAACTATTAAACCGTATTTAAGGCATAATACGTTAAAATCTGTATATTACGCTTACTTTTGCTCCTTGATGCGTTATGGTATAGTATGCTGGGGCGCTTCCAATGCAGTTAATAGTATATTCATTACACAAAAAAACGCACATGAAGTACACAGACTCTTGTAGGGGAGTATTTAAAATAAATGGACTTCTCACCATCATAACAATGTACATTCATGACTGCCTGATTTTTATTCATAATAATAAACTCTTTCATGAAAATTTCAGTGAGAATATATAAATATCAGTTTTAGAATATTGTAGTATTGTATGGTCGCCTTATCGTTTCGTAGACAGGCTGGAAATGGTACAAACAAAATTTTTAAAATATCTAAGATATAAATTGTATACTCAGGGAATAATTTTAAATCTAGAACAGATAGGTGACTTCGTCAACCTAGTTAGTCTGGCGAATCGACGCCAATATTATGATTTATGTTTTGCTTTTAAAATTATTAATAATCAAATTACTTCTGGAGATTGCCTCGAATGTTTTTCTTTTAATGTGCCCACTTACATCACTCGATCTTGTCCACTATTATATATTCCATATAGTCGTACATCATATATGTTATTCAGTCCACTTGTGAGGATGTCAAAATCAGTCAACAAATACTGCGATATTCTTGATTTCACTTGTCCGTCCTTAGCAAAGTTCAAGCAAAATGCGCCCCGTGCTATATGTTAATCTTAATTTAGTTTTAATTTTAATTTTCTCTTTAATGTTTTAATGTGTTATTGTAATATTTACTTGTAAAATGTTTGTATGATGTCAACATATTAAATGAATAAATAAATAAATAATTCTAGGAACACAAATAACACATTCAATTACCCAAAACACAAATTAACACTGTTGGAAAGAGCACCTCATTATATGATGGGTTATATAATAGAGGGAGTCTATTATATAACGCATCTAGGTATCGTAAAATTGTTATAATTAGTAAATTTAAAAGTGAGATAAAACAATTATTATTAGAAATAGAACCATACTCGGTCAGTGAATATTACACATATTTTGGTAATGTTTAGATGTACAGGTTTTTGACTATTTTCTTACCTATATATTTAATGTCATTTAAATGTTAATGTATATCCTTAGGAAATAAATGTTATTACTATTATTATTTACTCAAAAAATTTCTTGTGTAAGATGACAACATTTTTATACTGCCGCACAGTTTCCAAATGCCGAAAATGTGGCCAAAATATGAAGGTGTTATCCGAATTGTATGAAAATTGGTATATCGAGTTTTTTTAAGTTGCTGATTAAGAATGTGAAATTAAAATTTTTAAAAACAAAATGGCGGAACCAATATGACTTGAAAATGGTCATGTTTTCATGAAAATTAGGATACAGGGCTTTACGAGGTCGCTGATTAAGAATATGAAATTACAAATTTGAATAACAAATTGGCGGATCCAATATAGTGGTCAAACATGATAAAAATTGTTATAAAATTTCGGATATATATATATATATATATATATTTTTTTTTAATGAAATTCAGGGTATAAGGTTTTTGAGGTCGCTGAGTGACTATCTGAACTTTAAAATTTACACAACAAAATGGCTGATCCAATATAAAAAGTAATTATTTGAAGTAAATCTTATGGAGGATCAGTTATTCTTAATATATAATCATATTTATAAAAAAAATACACCAAAATGAAGTTCATTCTATTTCATAGGGAAACGTAAGAATCATTGCCACTTATTGATTGATGCCGTCACTATCCTTGTAATAACTCACAATTGGTATCTTAAGTAAAGCCAAAACGTCTTTTCCAAATGACACTGCTTTTTTCTTTGGCTACTTCTTAGGCTTGTGAGGAATGGGTCTGATGTGCGCAGGATCTCCATCTTCCCACATTTTATCCTTATATTTTATTTATAAAAAATTTTACCTCGATATAACTAAACGGTTTTAGCAAGATACTTTCGACTATTAACTATAGTTTGCTACATTATTTAATTAGAGCTTAAACATTATTATATTTGCAATTCACATTAGCAAAGTTAACTAGACTAAAGAATTTTGATGCAGGATATAATTTTTGTGATGAACCATATTACCTGCAGTGGATGCGTCTAACCGTAAGCACACTGAATATCGAACTCTGCTCATAAAATGTATCGTATTTTTGTAAGCGCTGGATTTCGCTCTTTCTACAGTACCTGAGTGTAAGGATTAGTAGATATTTTATTTATATTTTCACAAACTTTCAACATGGTGCTAACTGATGCATTTTCTTTATATTACGATATAGATGATTAACTGTTTATAAAAAGTGAGTTCTGTAAATCTAACTTTTATGGTATATACTTAAAACTTTCTAATACATATAATCTTTATTAGGAATAAAAATATTAAATGCAGACATAATTACGACACCAGAACCAGGGATAGAAAGGTTGTTGTTTCTAAGATGAAATTGTCCATAGGCCAAAGATCACTTCACTATGTATTACCCAAAGTTTATGATGTAATACCTGACCATATAAAAACATATATTCAGAATATAAATTTAAACTTGAATTGAAAAGATGTTTTACTCATAACGGATTCCAATTCCGATAATCATAAACGGATTCTGTTAAACTTTCTTCGTTGTCTGTAACAATTTACTTGCTAATGTTGTACGCCTTATTCTAAATTTATTTTATATTTAATTTAAAATTCATAGTACTCTTAAGTTGATGTATATGTTCTTATTTATTATTTCCAACAAGCTTTTAAATGTAATTTTCTTAATATGTCAAACTCACGCACAAGATATTAATCGTTGTGAGTCATGTTTATTCAGTTGTATTCGCTAAATTGCTTTTAATGAATGAATTTATTATTATTATTATTATAAAACTATACAAATGGGATATTGGACAGGGCACATCATTTTCATGATAAAAATTAATTTTAATGCAAAATCACTTATGTCATTTAGAAGATTTTAACCCAGTTATTCTTTACTTCGTATCACGTGTACATTTGAACTCGCTTACCTTCATGATACAATTGGATTTCATCAAAATATTAGTACAACTTATTACTTTGAACCTTTTAAAAAACAATATTGAGCACGGGAACTGAGCATTTGTCTTTTTATTTCTTCCTATTTTGGCCAGGTTTATTGTGAGACCATTTTAAGTGTCTTTAAGTTTTCGACTTTTTTGAAGATGAACAATGTAACAGTAAAATATGCGAAAGTAATGAACAAGTGGGAAATTAAAAAGCTTGTAAATACGCTAAATTAAATTCTGACATCAAATTTGTATTCAGAAGGTCCGATTTAGTAGTTTGAGACAAAGGTTGCAATATGACAGCTGGATCAGCAAGAATAATGGAAAGTTTGAAGATAAGCTGAATCAAATTCTATCTTTATATTTGTTTGAACTAGTCGATTGAGATTATTTCACTTACACATATAATTTCTATATAAACTACTGTGAATGTATAATTTGAACAATTGAAAGAAATAAAATAAAAGATAGAAAATGGAATTATTTACTCATTACCCAAAGCGACACGAACTAATAATATTAAGCGAAAATAACGGTGAATTCAAATGTAATGATGATACACTACTTAGTAGAGTGTGTAGATTAGTTCAGCTATGTATTCATTTATATATGAAGAAAAAAGGTTGGAAATTCGACCACCACTTACTTGCATCTCTTTCTTTCCAACCTGAGGGGGTTAGATGCAGCGTACAACAAGACAATGGGAATGTTACAACATCTCAGCAAATAAAGAATTTTGGATTGAGCACCCACCTATTTTACTGGCGACTTCTCTGCTTAATCGGGGTGCTAATTGGCTTCTCTCACTTTCAAAAACGTCCCTCCTGAATGATCTGTCACTGTCCACGGGTGGGTACAGAGTTCCACCGACTCCATCCGGTTGTTTTTTAAATAACAGCTGTGAAATATAATAAGGTCTTTATTGGGATCTGTTGAATGAACATGATTGCTACCTTCATTAATGTGTAGGTGAAGAATATAACGATTCCAATGGTATAAATTGGCATTATAATTCCCATGCTACTGCCTTTTTGAGAGGGGGGCACAACATGTCCTGCGCCCCCCATCGGTGGTCTCATTCCTGGTATTGGGCCCGGCTAAAAATTTAATAATATTTCAGTCAAATGGATTTGAATTTCCAATTTGTGATCAAAGGTCATATGTTTAATTAACCTCTCCTTCTTGTACCCTATTGCCTCTAGAGCAGTGGTTCCCCCAGGGGTTTCCAGGATTATTCAGGGGGTCTGTGGAAAATTAAAATTGATTTGGGGGTCCCTGAACAACGTCAGGAGCTCTGCGCAAGATTTAATATAAAATAAAAAAATTGCGACACAATTTTATTAATATGGAGGTTAAAATAAATAATAATTAATATTATTAGTGATTTTTACGTCCTATAAAATATAAATATAGACAGGTTCCAGTATGCGCCCTCTAGAATTCCGTGTCTCGAGCGCTCGGTAGCGTACTGAAATGCTTAGACAGCATATTCCAGAGCGTTCGGTATGACACATTTGTTTACTTGAGAATTGCGTCATTACAGTATGAACTATAAAAGAGTCGTGCATCTAATCAACAATTTAGTTCTGTGTTATGTGTGATGTGAAGTGCATACAACAAATTTGCCTAGTCTTGGACAAAAAGAAGTACAATTTTTTGTATTGTTACGCAGATAGCGTACTTTCGTTACGTATATTAGAATAAAATTGATATCTCCTTTTAATTTAAATTTATTTAAGCAAAGTTATACACTTGTTTAAGTTAATTAAAACAATTATTTATCACAGTTATCAGTACAGTAATCCCTTAACATTCGTTAAGATTTCTTTTTTATTAAAAACTTAGGAAGAGATTGTAAGACATATTGGGTTTTATAATTTAATATAAGGCTAAAAGTTATAGCTTATTGTTGTTGTATGTCGTATTAAGGTGTATTTATTTACACAGGATAAATAATTCAATAAATAAATCAAATTACAGAAACAAATACACGGACATTTATAATATTCACATAATCAAAATATGACGAAGAAAACATAACCAAGACACACATTCACACAACAAACAATAGTCTAGAATTTCGATCATAATATGTAAACCAAATGTAAAAATCTTTTAACTATTAAATTTAATTATGATAACTCGTAAATTTTAATTTTAATAATTTTTAAAACTGTATTAATAGTCTAATAAGTACTTAAAAATATTAATAATCCATAACATATAGGTATAATACTAACATACCGGGTGACCCAGCGATCTGTAAAAGCCCCATAACTTATTTGCTATTTGAGATATCGACTTCTAGTTTTCTTGAACTAGTACCCACACTTCCCACATTCTACATATTTTAAAAATATATATGTTTTTGTACAGGGTGTCCCAGTATACATAACAGAACAAAGTTATGTTTTTTTAAATGGAACACCCTATATTTTATACTTTACTTTCAACCCTCTTGAGAAGCTGAACAAAATAGTATCAGATACCATGGGTCTATTATGGACGGTTGGTTAGTTATGGGCAAATTTGTGGCAAAAACAAGGACACATTGAAAAAATTGCAAAAGCGCTCCTAGCAAAGCTAGCGTCATTGTTTATACACTAAAGAATTTTCCACATCATGAAGAATAATACAAATCGGCTTTGGTTCTTTTTTGTTCATACAGTTATACAGGGTGTCAACATACGCAAAACAAGGGAGAACTATTTTTTTCAAATGGAACACCCTATATGTCTTGCCACCAATGCATGGCATTTTTGATAAGCTTTCCAATGATGTACAATTTGTATAATGAAATATTAAGGATTCTTGAGATTTATCCATAAAAACATTTTTATTTTGTCACCTCCTGCTCATTTTTAGATTTTCAGCCAAAACTATCCATTTTCTGTAAAAATAATAAGAGACCAAAGTTGTAGAGCGGAAAATTTTCGATCAACATAGGTCTTTCGACCAATAATGCATGCATTGCCCACCAGAGTGCGCAAAATAGTGACCGTATATGCATTTTAGCGTTTTTTCAAATTGTTTATTAAGTACTTGCACTATACTTTACTTTCCACGCCCTCTAGCGGAAAAACGGGTAATTGTAGAATAATTCAAATGACCTACATCGATTGAAAATGCTCCGCTCTACAATTCTTAATAGAATCAATTTTTACTCTAAACGCATAGTTTTCGCTGAAAATTCAAAAAACCATTCAAAAACAATGCACGCATTATCTGAAAAGTTAAAAGACCCATATCGATCGGAAATTTTCCGCTCTACAAATCTCCTATAATTTTTCCAGAAAATGCATAGTTTTGGATGAAAATCCAAAAATCAGCAGAAGGTAACAAAAGAAATATTTTTTTATTGATAAATCACAAGAATCCTTAATATTTTATTATACAAACTGTATATCATTAGAAAGCTTATTAAAAATGCCATAGATTGGTGTTCCATTTGAAAAAAATAGTTATCCATTGTTTTGCGTATGTTGACACCCTGTATAGCAGTATGAACAAAAAAGGACCAAAGCCGATGTGTATTATTCTTCATGACGTGGAAAATATTCCAGAGTATAAAAAATGATGCTATCTTTGCTAGGAATGCTTCTGCAATGTTTTCAATGTGTACATGTTTTTGCCATAAATTTGCCCATAACTAACCAACCGTCCATAATAGACCCATAGTATCTTATACTATTTTTATTAGCTTCTTAAGGGGATTAAAAATGAAGTATAAAATATGGGGTGTTCCATTTAAAAAAACATAACTTTGATCTGTTATTTATACTGGGACACCCTGTACAAAAATGTACATATTTTTAAAAGATGTAGAATAAGTGTGGGTACCAGTTCAAGAAAACTAGAAGTCGATATCTCAAATAGCAAATAAGTTATGGGGCTTTTACAGATCGCTGGGTCACCCGGTATATAAATGTATATTTCAGTTTCAGATACATACAATTAATAAATATTAAGGAAGTACAAGGTAACATTGACTACATTTCCATTAAATAAATTTAAAAAATTATAGCTTATTATTTCATATTTTTGCTTATTTTGTTTACTTCCGCGAGTAACCAAATCCACGAATGTTTGGAATTACTGTATGTTACTGTATTATTATATTCTGTTGTTAATTAATTTTTGAATTATTTATTTTTCTTGAAAAATTAATTGGTACACAAAGAGTACCTACACTATATGTGACATTTACATGAAATTTTATCCTTACATTTCAAATAATTAATTCAAGAGAGCGTCACATTGCAGCATTCCATTAAAAAAAAAATATTATAATTAACAGTGGTTTGTTGTAAATAAAAATTTTGGTAAAACTATTTTCTTATATATTTATAGGCCCCTTTTTTCCGATAACAGTATGAGTGAGCCGAAGAAAAAAATGCAGACAATGCAGTGTTGAATATATGAAATATGGCTTTATTCCGTCACCAGGAAATAGTACTTTACCAATGTGTCTTATACAGGGTCTTTTTTTTAACTCGGAACATATGATTGTTAATGTCTACATTCTATGTTACGATAATCACATCAACGCATTGCAATGTATTGACAATATAGGCAACCATACTTATACAACCATTTTATTTAATTGTCAAAATTATGTTAATAATAAAAATGTATTACACCACCGAAGAAAGAATACAGATAATTAATTGGTACAAGAGTGGGAACAGCATTCGACGTGTTAGAGATTTGTTTTCGGTTGAGGATCCGAGCAGACAAGTTCCATCCATCTCAACAATTTGTAATATTGTCCATCATTTTGACAATACTGGCTGCGTGAGTAATTTTCACATTAAAAGGGCTAAAAGAAATCACATTTTAACGGGAGAGATGAAACTCAACATTTTATGTTACGTAGAGCAGAACCCCATATCATCGTTAAGAGTTATCGCAGCACAGTTTCAAATAAGTTCAGCTTCCGTTTACAAGACATTAAAAGAAATTAAATACAATGCTTACAAGTTTTTAAATCATCAACAACTATCAAATGAGGACAAAGGCAAACGAACAGAATTCTGTGAAACCGTATTCAATTCAATTAATAATGATCAAGCAATTTTACACAGAATAATATTTACTGATGAGGCATCATTTTCCTTAAATGGTGATGTTGATCCACAAAATTATAGGTTAGTATTCTTCATTCTTTATCGATAGCCATTTCTTACACCCATTCCTTCACCTTTTAGATTTTGGGCGTGCAATAATCCTCGCTTACAAAATCTGATGCGCACACAATACAATGCGAGAGTTAATGTGTGGGCTGGACTAATTAATGATACCCTTATTGGTCCTTTTTTTATTAATGGAAATCTAAACAGTAATGTTTACTTAGATCTTCTGCGAACTCGTATAATGCCAGAAATTCATACAATAAACATTGCTGCTCCTTATTATCAGATGGATGGAGCGCCTCCATATTCTACAGCTGCCATTAATAATTATTTAAGTGAATTACTTCCTGATCGCTGGGTAGGTAGATTTGGTCCAATACCTTGGCCACCCCGGTCGCCTGATTTGTCTCCACACGACTTTTATTGTGGGGGTATCTAAAAAGCAATGTTTATAATAGCATTATTATAAACAATACTTCAGAGTTAAAAGATCGTATAATTACTGTTTGCGATGAATTAAGAAGAAATCCGCAACACATTAGAAATGCTATTCAAGGATTTTATAATCGACTTGGCTACTGCTTAGAACGTGAAGGTGGTCATTTTGAATATTTATTATAATTACTTACGATTTATCATTGTTTGTTTCATTAACCTCACTTTATTCGTCATAATTTTAAGCTTTCACTGTACTGTGACAGCTCGACGGGGTCGAGAGAAGAAGAAGAAGAAGCATTCACTGGCACCTTTGTGTACTTGGTTGCCTACATTGTCAATACATTGCAATGCGTTGATGTGATTATTATAACATAGAACATAGATATTAACAATCATATGTTCTGAGTTAAAAAAAGACCCTGTATGTAGTAAAACGATGTCTGCATGCTTATAATATTTCTTTAATGATTGCGAAGTCCGGAAAGGCCCACATTATTGGCGAAGAACTTATTCTACCAACTGAAAGTGAGGTAATACGCACCGTGTTGCACAAACCAGCTTTCGATATTATAAAAATAATTTCACTGAGTAATAATACTGTACGAAGAAGGATCGACGAAATAGCTCAGTGTGTAGAAAACTCTTTATGTGACTACTTAAAAACATCTGAATTCTCTATACAGCTTGAAGAATCAACATTACCAGGAAATTAAGCTTTAGTTTTAGCTTAAAAATTTCCCAAGAATTGTTATTTGCTAAATGTTTGGAAACTGATACGAAAGGTGATTTACGTAAACGTTATTTACTGAATTAAAAAGATTGTTCGATGTAAAAGCTATACCCTCGACTAATATCATCTCCGTTGCTACTAACGGTGCTCTGGCAATGGTAGGACGACACCGAGACTTTCTGGCATATTTAAAACAAGCTATACCGAATGTATTATCGGTAAATTATGTCATTCATCGACATCATTTGGTCAACAAAAAACCTTAGTGAATGTTTGCATGTATCACTAACTTATGTTATTAGAGCATAAAATCAAAAAGAATACCTTAAATGACAGATTATTTGTTCAAATTTGTTTGGAAAATGGTGATGACTATAATCGTTTACTACTTAACACAGAAGTACGTTGGTTATCTAAAGGTGCATGTTTGGATAGCTTCTATTCGCTCCTTGATTCAGGATTGGAATTCCTGGAGAGTAAAGATAATGATTTGCGGCACAATTTAATTATCGCAAAAAATGACATCTCTTATATGATTTTATTTTATATTTATTTTCCAGATTTAACGAGGATAATTTGAAACTGCAAGGTGACACATTAAATTTAATCAAAATTAAAAGTGTAATATCTGCGTTTGTTGCAAAACTTTTGCTGTACAAACAAAACTTGGGAAGAGCAGAATGTTCTCAGTTTCCAAATTTTTCAAAATTGCAAAATAGAGATGAAGATTTGTTTGCTTATTGTCAACACTTAACAGCGCTTTATTAGGACCTTAACCAAAGATTTAAGACATTCTTCACTTGGATATTCCCAGGGGGGGTTAATTGAATAGGGAGAATTGGAAACGCGACTTCCACGCCATCTCACAGTCATCTGGCCCAACTAACGCAATGCAACGCTGCCAAATCTATGTACAAATCTTTGTAACCAAGCAATATGGTCATCTTTTTGTTGGTTAAATTTATTTTAGGTATTTAAGAACATCCAAATATCTGGTAATACTCAAAGTCCATTAGTGTTAATTGTTTGTTTAAGTCTATTTGATAAATTTTCAATCAAAATAGACTTTTGACTAATTTCACAAATGAGATATGACAACATCTATTTCCCATCAAATTTCCGGCCTTTTTATACATAACCTCATTAACGTCACGAGTTGAATTGTTATTCGGCCAGGTATTTATAATTTAAATTTAAGCTAATATTCTTAAACCTAAAAGAGTGTGCAATGGGTAATTTAAGTACTCTTAAGGCACCTTATTGCAGTAACGTTTATACCCGCGATTCAAATATTCTTTACATTTCCGAAGTGTCCTAATCGCAGAGATTAATGGGTTAATTCCATTGAATGTATTACTCTAAAAAAATTCCACTTTCAAAAGTTATGCACATTTGTGAGGACCACTTTTTAAGTATTTATTAATTCCTGTAGAAAATATTTAAATTGGAATGCAATTCCGACAATTTTTAATATACCTTCTTGTAGTACTTCTTCCAGTACAGTTCCTGCAAAATCTTTTTTAAAACGGCCCCTTCAAGAATGTAGCTCACTTCATGATTTAATATCTGCCCTAAAAGGAATTCGTTTGGAAAAAATTTCAAGCGAATCCCCTTCAACATCATTTAGAGCTTTACTTTTTGCGTTTGATTAAATCTAAGGTCTTTATAAAGCAAGTGTCTGCGATTTCCGCTTTTATTTGGATGCGTCGCACTGATGAGAACCAAAAAGTTCGAAACACTTGCAAAAATGAATTGTAAAGTCGCAATTTTAAATTTCCCGCTGGCTCGATGTGTTTGGCCAGATGACTCGCAGACGGCGCTGATGGCGTTTCCAAAAGTTAACATTGAACTGTCCCTCTTTATCCTTAATGCTCTGTGGATATTCCCGACTGGGCGTTGAACCCTTTTGCAAGTAGTCAAACTCAGAGCACAAATACAGATGAAGGCAAACTAATACAGGAGCAACTTATTGAATTATCCACAAATGAGGAGCTGAAACCATTGTTTAAACAAGGATACAGCAACTTCTGGTTACAAAAACAGATCCCAATTTTATGTTGATTGCTTTTACATCTTCCTATTTTGTAGAACGTGGATTCAGTGCCGTTATGAGTCTCATCACAAACAAAAGAAACCGAATAGAAATTAGTACTAGCATTTGACAAATATTGAGCCGGATATAAATACACTTATAACATCCCATCAGGTTCATCCAAGTAATTAATTTTTTTTTCTATTTTAAAACAAGTTATAATTTCAATAAATACCCTTCAAGAAAATTTTTTATTTATATTTTATTTTTACGTCACCATTTACCATTCAAGACATCAAAGATAAATTTGTAATTTTTCTATTATGCATTTATATAGCTTTTTCACTCAGGTAGCTTTTCACGTGGGCAAGTTTTGAGTATGAAAAGGAGTCCATGAGCCAAAATAGTTTGGGAACCACTGCTCTAGAAGATAGTTAAATTCTACTGAATACATTTAATAATATATTCTCAAAACTCAATATTATATTATACTATAACAATTAATTAATTAAATTCGTATCTTTTTAACAGATTGTATGTATGTTGTTTATGTATGTATATTCACCCAATGTATTTTTATTGTCTAAATAAAAATGACTGTCTCTCTCTCTCTCTGTATAAAATTATATTTATATTATAATTATGTATTTTTATGTATTTCTATACATTTAATATATTAAATTCTGACAACTATTATTTTAGTAAACAAAACCTATTTTAGAAAAATAAAAATTGTAGTATATATAGATTTATCTAATTCTTGGAAAATATTATGACAATAACTAGATATAAATAGCTGATATCCATTTGTCCTTTAGTGCGCATAATAAAATAACTACATCTAAAAATAACTCAACGGAATGCTTTCTTCATAAATAAGTAAGGTTTAATTGACGTAAAACCCTTAAATTCTTTAGCTTCCAACAATCAATCAATTCATGAAAGTAATCTATAACTATCAATATTCAAGAGGTAAAATTTTATTTATATCTCATCAATATTAATTAAACAATAAATAAATTCTTCGTTGATTGCAATTTCGGTGAATTTCTCGATAACAGGAGCAAGAGCAAAGTGTCGAAAATAGATCATTAGGCAACAGCGCACAGTTATTTTTACATTCCTGTGTGTAAGGTCTGGTTATGTGATATTTTTATACGCACATACACCCAACGCAATAGTTAAACTTACCCGTCCTTCCACTATACGGGGTGGTGTTGCCTTCGGGGATGCAGCTTGAGTCCTCGGTATGGCACTACCCCTCTCTCGGAATGCAGGATGCATCATTTCAGCGCGCATATGTGGGGGTCTCTCTTGCTTTACATCTAAGGAAAAATCATTCTCATTATAAAACCATTCAATTAATGTTTCATTAGAGAATTGTTAACAATTTAAGGAAAAGAAAACATTTAATGTCAGAAATCAATCTCATTAGATTTCTTAGTATTTTAACCGATGATCTATTATTTGCAATATAATCAAATATTTCAAATGATATTCAATACGACGATGAATGAACCATCTTTAGTAAGGAATGAAATTGGAACTCTTCACTTGTTGCAGATGCATTAAATAAATTTAATAAAAATGAAATAAAGTTGAATTGAACAGGCTATATTTATCTTTACTACCATTAAAAAAGACAGTTTTATGTAAATAAATGCCTTGAATTACTTGGTATTAAAATTACTATTTACTAATATAAAACATCAATATGTAAATATCAACACTAAAAATTGTGCCAAGTGCCCCTAGGACCAAGGGAAGGTGAATAGGTCACCGTTTATAGGGCCTTACATGCACCATACATTTGCACTAAATCACTACCATTAACAAAACTATTTGCAATAAAATATTGTATACTTATTATTCATATACTTTTTATTATTAGTAAAAACAATTAATTAATAAAAATACTATTGACATAATTATTTAACTGATTAATACTGGAGGCTTTTACTTTCTGATACATAATTAGTTTGAAAATGATCAGCAATTTATTGAAACAATAGTAGTTGTAAATAAATTGTGTGAAGTGTTTTATTTAATTCACAATTATTTAAAAACATATTCAATTACTATACGTTAATGATTATAAACTGCAGTTAGTAGGTGTTATTAAAAAGCTCGTTTGAAATGTTTACTCTTACTGATTGTTTTTAAGCTGGAAACGATCCTGTGGGGAACCCCTAGTCTCCAAGGTGCCACTCCGAAATTATACTTGAGACACAATGAGCCATTCAAAGAACGTATCTCGTTAAGAATTTGCTTAACGGTGGTTCCGAACCGAATCTTCTCTTGCAACACGGCTGATATGTCTATGCCGCAGGTTTGTAACACCTGCGTTTTGCATTGGGTGTATATCTCATTAGTCGAGGGGGGCTTACCGCCCTCCTTCTTAATTATGTTACTACACAACTCGGACATGATTTTAATTGTGTTCATATCCTTCTCGGAGAACACATCACAACACCCTGTGTGTATATAGAGAAGAGAGTGAAATTGAGGGTAAGATGTAAATAAAAGAATGGTATGAAATACCTGTGCTTTTATCGACTGCACTGGGTTTCAAGTAGTCTTCTGGTGATCCGAAAAATATTGGATGAAACACTTTCGGCCAGAGGACGGCGAAGCAGCCGACGACGATGACGACGACTATCATTGTCTTTTTGGGGCCGATGTCGGGGCCCATTTTCGTTGTCGTTTGAAATCTGTTGTTGTTATTGTTGTTAATCGTTTGCACACGCTCATTCATCTATGCACACGCACTCTCAAAGACTCGTTCACGACTCAACTGACGGGGAAAATGTATATTTGGCCGGCGGGACCAAACGTCCGTCGGTCGTCGCGACGCTCTGGAAATATATCGATGACGCTCGGTGGGTCGGTGCGCAACGCGTCCCGTCACTGCGCCCCCATTCACGGAAAATGTATCGAAAAACTCTTTCGATTAGCGCCAGTTTTTCAAATCTTAACTTATATTTCGTAATTAATGATTTAAAAGAAGTATCACGTTTCCACGTTATCGATTTCTAATAAAATAAACTCGATTAAAAGTTGTGATGGGTAAGATCGATCAAAAAAGATCGAGTACTCGAGTACATTGCAAATGATCGTGCCGCTCGATCTTTTGATCGATCATCGCCGCTCGATCATTTGATCGATCAAAGCCCCTCGATCATTTGATCGATCAACGCTGCTCGATCTTTTAATCGATCAACGCCGCTCGATCTTTTGATCGATTAACGCCGCTCGATCTTTTGATCGATTAACGCCGCTCGATCTTCGTACTGCGCTCGGTCTTCGTATGCCGCTCGATCTCCTTACGCCGCCGCTCGATCTCTTCGAGCCGCTCGATCAAAACGAGCAGAGCGAGCGGCGTAAAAAACGAGCAACACGAGCTGATTGATCATATTTTGCAGATCGATCGGCTCGAGTAATTGTTCAGATTGTGCGGCTCGAGTAATTTGATCTGTTCGAGTATGGCTCGATCGTTATATGATTACACTATGTATTTCATTTAATTTGATCGATTACATATTTTTTTAGGTTTACACTAACTTGATTGCTAATTCATTCTTTGAATTAATAAAACTAATTTTGCTTGTATTTAACATTTGCTACGGCCCTGGCATTGTATTAGTTTTTATTAGTTGTGGGTCAGGTGCGGATAGGGATACCGGGAATTTCCCGGTGGGCCGATGGACGCGGAGGCCGATGATTTCTTTAACTAAATAATAAATATAATTTGTTTTCCATAATTTTTTTTTCAGAAAGAATAGTTTAGTGTCGGGGGGCCGAAAGTAAAAAGTTTCCCGGGTCGGGGAGTTAATTGAATATGTTTAGAATTGTCCCGACTTGCCTCAATTCTAATATTTAAATATTTACATTCAAAATTGAAAGAATGCTTGTATTGAAATTGAAAATATATCGGGTGTGTATAAATTGGCGGATAACCTACACGTGGCGATATACGAACGGACACGTGCATCCAAAAAACCCAAACGTTCAATATTTACATAGGTTTTATCACTCTCAGTTTAACCGAAAATTTCTTAAAATAACAATTTTTTAATGGAACTTAATAGATGTTTTAGTTATTTATGATTGCAGAATGAAATACTATGTTTTGTAATGTTAACATAATACAAATTTATAGATAAGAAAACAATACTTTTAATTAAAAATATTTTTAATTAAAAAAAAGATAAATAAACTGGTGCTTCCGCTCTCATACACCTGTTCCGTGAAATCTCCCCATCCTTCCAACGTTTTAAAGCGTTGGAAAAATTTACCCCCCTAAGAAAAATTTTTATTGTTAAAAATTACCGATATTCCATATTCCAAACAAATAATATAACCGGTAAATTTTTTTTCCCACAAAAAAATGATTTGACAGAAATAGAGGTAGGTGAGACGACTATAGAGAGATAGAGCTACATTGCAACAAATAGGAGTCACAATAGACTACCAATTACGCTGGAGTGAACACTGCTTGCAATTAATAAAAATACTAAACGCGATATCATAGTCGATAAGGCTGTTAAAAAAGGTCTTTGAAACAAAACACTTACTGCTCCTGTTTCATGCGAACTTTGAGTCTCTATTAAGATATGGAATTATGTTTTACGGCGGTAGTTCAGCTGCAAATGACGTTTTTGTGCTTCAGAAAAAAGTCATGAGAATAATTTTTAATTTGAAATATAATCAATCATGCAGGGGCCTATTTAAAAAAGAAGGTATTCTAACGCTCCGTGGTCTTTACATTTACGAGTTACTAATTTTTAACTTCAAATATAAAACAAAATTTGAAACATATAATAAGGATCATCATTACAAAACTAGGCACCTAAGCAACTATAATTTTCGTCAACACAGATTGACGAGTACCGAACATTCACCCAAATATGTATAGCGTAATTGCATATTTTAACAAACTTCCCATACACCTAAAAGAGATACGGGCGTTAAGGGAATTTAAAATTAGGGTAAAGAACTATCTTATTGAAGCCGAACTATACAGGGTGTGCCATTTTAAATTGCCACCCAAAATATCTCGAAACCTGAGCAACATGGCAAAAAATGTTTCAGATAAAAGTTGTAGGGTTCGGAGGGGGACATATGCTGATGACCTTGAAAATGAGCATAGGGGGTCAATTTTCAAGGTCAAACGAAGCTCAACTTTGATTTTTGAAATGGAACGCCCTATTTTTTATTGCGGGATCGTATTCTACGTGAAAAAATAAAATAAATTTATTTTCGTATTTTTTTAAGTCCAGAATCCCATTCTGAACACTATTTGGTTATAAAAATTATTTGTGAGACTTACAGAAACTGAAAACGAATAAATTTATATTTTCTTCAAAAATTTATTTTCGTATTTTTTCAAGTCTAGAATCACATTCTGAACACTGTTTGGTTATAAAAATTATTTGTGAGATTTACAGAAACTGAGACAAGCAAAATTTCTTTTGACGTAAATCTTTCGTACAACTGCTGGAAACGCCGAAAAACGATTAAATTTAATTTTTCTTCAAAAATTCATTTTCGTATTTTTTCAAGTCCAGAATCACATTCTGAACACTATTTGGTTATAAAAATTATTTGTGAGACTTACAGAAACTGAGACAAGCAAAATTTCTATTGATGTAAATCGTTCGTACAACTGCTGGAAACGCCGAAAAACGATTAAATTTAATTTTTCTTCAAAAATGTATTTTCGTATTTTTTCAAGTCCAGAATCCCATTCTGAACACTATTTGGTTATAAAAATTATTTGTGAGAATTACAGAAACTGAAAACGAATAAATTTATAGTTTCTTCAAAAATTTATTTTCGTATTTTTTTAAGTCGAGAATCACATTCTGAACACCATTTGGTTATAAAAATTATTTGTGAGACTTACAGAAACTGAGACAAGCAAAATTTCTTTTGACGTAAATCTTTCGTACAACTGCTGGAAACGCCAAAAAACGATTAAATTTATAGTTTCTTCAAAAATTTATTTTCGAATTTTTTCAAGTCCGGAATCACATTCTGAACACTATTTGGTTATAAAAATTATTTGTGAGACTTACAGAAACTGAGACAAGCAAAATTTCTTTTGATGTAAATCGTTCGTACAACTGCTGGAAACGCCGAAAAACGATTAAATTTAATTTTTCTTCAAAAATGTATTTTCGTATTTTTTCCAGAATCCCATTCTAAACACAATTTGGTTATAAAAATTATTTGTGAGACTTACAGAAACTAAGACAAGCAACATTTCTTTTGACGTAAATCGTTCGTACAACTGCTGGAAACGCCAAAAAACGATTAAATTTATAGTTTCTTCAAAAATTTATTTTCGAATTTTTTCAAGTCCAGAATCACATTCTGAACACTATTTGGTTATAAAAATTATTTGTGAGACTTACAGAAACTGAGACAAGCAAAATTTCTATTGATGTAAATCGTTCGTACAACTGCTGGAAACGCCGAAAAACGATTAAATTTAATTTTTCTTCAAAAATTCATTTTCGTATTTTTTCAAGTCCAGAATCACATTCTGAACACTATTTGGTTATAAAAATTATTTGTGAGACTTACAGAAACTGAGAAAAGCGAAATTTCTTTTGATGTAAATCGTTCGGACAACTGCTGGAAACGCCGAAAAACGATTAAATTTAATTTTTCTTCAAAAATTTATTTGTGAGACTTACAGAAACTGAGACAAGCCAAATTTCTTTTGACGTAAATCGTTCGTACAACTGCTGGAAACGCCGAAAAACGATTAAATTTAATTTTTCTTCAAAAATTTATTTTCGTATTTTTTTAAGTCGAGAATCCCATTCTGAACACTATTTGGTTATAAAAATTATTTGTGAGACTTACAGAAACTGAAAACGAATATAGTTATTTGTTTAATTAGTACAAAAAATGGTAGTTTTCGGGACGAGCAAGAATTGATCGGCGATCTTGCTAGGCCCGAAAACGAATTTTTTGTACGAATTGAACATATTATTTTTTCTCCAACCTTTGAATTAAAAAAATTAAAAAAAAAATTCAAAAAAAAAATATGTATAAGAAATTTATTCACTATTAAACAAAGTTTGAGAAACAATTATAAGCATTTACATATTTAATTATTTTGAACTATTAACATGGATTGTTATATTACAATTTGACCAATTCGGACAATTTTGGAACTGAATTGGAGCACCTGAACTTGCAACTTTCAAGTTCATTTGTTCCAATTCAGTTCTGCTTTCAGTTATGTTTGAAACAAAGGAAGTGCTGGCAACAGCTGTGGTGCTGGGTGAATTCAAGTCGAAAATTTTGTTTGCAGTTTCCAATTTGTTCGAAATTGAATCGTCTATATAGCCCTCGGCCACAGTACTGGACTGCCAACCTCCATGTCTTTTTAAGGCAGTTAAATCGGCACCTGCGTTAATTAACAGCGTGGCTGAAGTGCGTCGCAAGCAGTGGCCTGTGTAGGATTTTAAATCCGGCAAATTTAAAAAGGTACCAACTTCTTGCGCAATCGACGCCAATTTATGAACCCCTACAACCTGTCTATGGCATTTACCATTTTGGTATTTAATAAAAAAACGAGTTTCCTTCATATTGGGGGGGCGGAGAGCGATATATTTTCTATAAATGCCTAAATATGTGTTACCAGTGACTGTAAATGATTTTGGTTTCTTCGTTTTCGTGTTTGGAATCCGTATTAATAATGCAGACCCTAAATCGTCGATATCTGCTATGGTAATTTTCGACATTTCATCGCGCCGGAGTGCTCCTGCTATTCCAAAAATGAGCCCAATCTGAAAATACAAACACACTGAATAAACTAAGATAAAATTATTACATAATTTAACGTTCTTACCTTAATCATTAAATATTTATTATCGGGGGCTTCAGAAAGAAATTTATTAATCTCTTCTTTCGTCAAAGTTTTTGATTTTTTGGGTAGATATCCATCTGCCTTCCTCTTTAAAAATGGTACAAGTTTGGGATACTGTTTTATATCAATACCATTTTTCACATTAATAGTTGCCTTTAACATGGAATAGTGTCCCCATAAAGTGGATGGTTTCATTTTGGTGGATAAATCGGAAAGATATGCAATCAACACATTTTCCGAAAAAGACGACACATTTTGAAGTTCTCTCCATTCCATAAATCGCCTATAGGAATTCTCGTACACCTCCCTTGATTTGGCAGGAAGCAGTTATAATGTGGCACTATTCGCTGATTCTATAATATTTGGTGGTGTAGAAGGCAATTTACTATCAACATACGTGACTTGTGCCATTTTACTTACAAATGTCAAATCATAATTATTTGACATTTATTAAAGGCAGAGTACTAGATGAAATCATGTGCCCATAATATAGCTTCATTCTTATTGGACCACAATGAACAACTGATATTCACCAGCCTATCAGTTGTCCTGGCGTTTTTTTTCCTAGGACGTTTTACGTATACATTTGTACAGTATCCATAAATGTGCCGTTTTTTGTTCTAAATAACTTGATAATTTAGTGTCATATTCGTGAGGTTGGAGAAAAAATTTATATTTTCTTCAAAAATTTATTTTCGTATTTTTTCAAGTCCAGAATCACATTCTGAACACTGTTTGGTTATAAAAATTATTTGTGAGACTTACAGAAACTGAGACAAGCAAAATTTCTTTTGACGTAAATCTTTCGTACAACTGCTGGAAACGCCGAAAAACGATTAAATTGAATTTTTCTTCAAAAATTAATTTTCGTATTTTTTCAAGTTTTTTCAACTTTTTGTAGAGAACTTTTTTTTTAATACTTTTTTTAAGAGTTTTTTTACGAATTTTGTCCGTCATGTTGTTTTAAATCTCAGATGAATCCAGGCTGTGATTCATGCATTACCCTCGGCATTAGCGTCACCCAATGTGCACCACGTGGAGGTTGCCGATGGGATTTTGCACATCATTGGCCCTAAAAAGGGCCGATGGTTTCAGTGGCTGGAGGTTCGATCGCGTTCTTAGATCAAATGTTCGATCAAGTGTCCATCCTCGTCAATGCCTTCTGTACCCGCTGGCAAAAGTTTACTTGAACATTTCGAAGGGTTTGGATGGAAATTGCTCAAAATGTAGCTCTAATCCTTTCCTTCATGTTCTACCCTGTTGTCGGAGCTTCAGCAAATACTTTCTCCTTGACAAGCCTTGTTATCGGCGCTTAGTTTATCTACGCGTCTTACCAAATTCGTAATTATCTCAATTTGCATTTTATGAGCTAACCGTTGCTCCTTTTCAATAATAACATAAATTCCGCATTATTGAAATTTCCAAACGAGATAATTTTCTAAGAAGTTCAGCTGCCAGTAGATTTAGATTTAGATTAGACGGGGTCGATTGGCTGTGCAGAGCCTTACAGCACTGCGACCTGTTTAGATCTTTTGTACTAATACCCTACTGCTATTTGATTCCCAGAAATTCAACTTCCCTGACAAGGTCAATTAATTTCCTGGGAGGTAATGACCTGATCCGTTCTGGCGTTACCGCCATACCTCCGGTTAGGGCCTGCCTGGTGGTAGCTAGAGCTACACACTCGCATAATATGTGTTCGGCCGTTTCTTCTGCCGATTCACATAATCTGCATGTGGTATTATCCACTTCGCCCATATTGTGGAGATGGTACTTCACTGGGCAGTGTCCTGTTAGGAGACCGGTGATTAGTCTTATCTCGGTTTTGGTGAGGCGTAAGAGCTGTTTGGCTCTATTTGGCGAGAAGTCAATAAACATTTTGGATTGCCTTTGACCTGGTGCATTTTTCCAATGGTCTGTTTTGCACTTTTTTTCCCATTCTTGGATCACGCCTTTTTTGTGTGCTTTCGATAGCCCACAGGTCGGTTTTGGTCCAATGATGGTAGTTGAGGCTCCTTCCTTAGCAAGTATATCGGCATGTTCATTGCCTTTTATGCTTGCGTGGCCGGGTACCCACATTAGGGTGAGCTTGTTGCCCTTTGCCAGTTGGTTCAGAGCCTGTTTACAGTTCCAAGTGGTCTTGGAGTTAAAGCTGTACGCTTTAAGGCTCTTTAGGGCAGCCTGGCTATCCGTGATTAGATATATGCGTGCCCCTTTGTAGCCCTTTTTTGTGCACACCTGAGCACATCTTTCTAAGGCTATTATTTCAGCCTGTAAGACAGAAGGGCCATGTCCGAGAGGAACTGATTCCTTATGCTTAGGCCCATATATGCCTATGCCGGTGCCCACCTCTGTCTTGGATGCATCTGTGTACCAGAGTACAGAGTTGTGTTTTAGTTCTGTGACTCGTTTCAGACTGTTTTGGCGACTATCAATAGTCACATCAAATCTTGATTCGAAGTCATAGTTGATCGGCATTATGTCCGATGGTGTTTGTAGGAACTCGGTTGTGACGAGTTCTAGAATTTCTGAGTGCCCGGTTCTGTGGCCTGTACTGGTCCAGTTTAGTCTCAGTGCACTCATTAGACCTTCCTTTCTGATTTGTTCATGCAGGGGAAGTAGGTCTAGTAGAGCTTCCATTGCTGCAGAGGGAGTGCTACGTGCAGCTCCCGTGATACCAAGACAGGCCAGTCTTTGAAGAGCTTGGAGCTTCTTTTGTGCCGTTGCTTGTTTTGTTTTGGTCCACCATATTAGTGAGCCATATGTGATAATGGGTCTGACCACCATGATGTACAACCAGTGTATCATTTTAGGTTTGAGTCCCCATGATCTACCAAAGAGCCGGCGGCCTATCCAGAGTGCCGCCGTTGCTTTGCTTATCGTTTTTTCCAGATGCGCGTTCCAGTTAAGCTTCCTATCAAGCACTAAGCCTAAATATTTCACTTGGTCGGAAAGCGCAATTTCTTGTCCTTTTACTATGGGAGCTTTGATTGAAAGTTTCCTGCGATAAGTAAAAGGAACAATCACAGTTTTGTTCGGATTGACATTGAAACCCTCCCTCAGACACCATTTTGATATGGTGTTAAGGGCCTCTTGGGCAAGGGACGATACGACGCTGTCGTATTTACCCCTTATGACAACCGCAATGTCGTCGGCGTAGCCTTGCGTACTGTAGCCCTTATCTGCCAAGGTCGTGAGGAGCTCATCCACCACGATGCACCAGAGCAAGGGTGATAGAACCCCGCCTTGCGGGCACCCTT
Source organism: Ocypus olens (assembly GCA_910593695.2). Lineage (NCBI taxonomy): Eukaryota > Metazoa > Arthropoda > Insecta > Coleoptera > Staphylinidae > Ocypus > Ocypus olens. Next base: position 29,167,499 of record OU343059.1, read on the forward strand.
TCGCCGTGGTTATCGTTTCAGACTCACTCCCTATACCTGTCGTGATTTTGCGGTTTTTAAGTACAGCTTTAATCCATCTGATAGTGGGTATATCAATGCCCTTCCTGATGGCTCCCTTTTCCACGGTTTTGAAGGTCGTATTATCGAACGCCCCTTCAATATCCACGAAAATGCCTAGTGCAATCTCCTTGTATTGAAGCGATGCCTCTATGCCTGTTGTAAGGCTATGCAAGGCATCTACAGTAGATTTGCCAGGTTGATAGGCAAATTGTTGCCTATGTAGCGGGTTCGCTTTTAGGGCGCCGCACCTAATGTCGTTGTCCACGATTTTTTCCATGATTTTAAGGAGGAAAGAAGTGAGGCTGATTGGGCGGTAGGACTTAGCCTCATCAGGTGGCCTACGGCCCGCTTTAGGGATGAAGATCGCCCTGGCCTCCTTCCATTCCATTGGTATATAGCCCAGCGTGAAGCTGGCTTTGTATATTGCTTGCAGGTATGGAGCTAGTATGTCTAGCCCGTATTGCAGCAATGCAGGAAATATGCCATCTGGCCCTGGAGTTTTGAAGGGTTTGAAGCTTTTGACTGCCCATTCAATTTTTTCTCTAGTAATTAGTTTACCAGCCTTTCTTTTGCTCTCTCTGGTTGGTAGGAATATGCTTCCTTCCGTAGATTGAGCAGTTGTTGCGAGTGAGTCCGCAGGAGTTGAGCCCGGAAAGTGTGTCTTCAGGAGCACACTAAGACTTTCTTTGAGGCTCTCTGCGTGACTCCCATCAGGTTTTTTAATTAAACCGATGCCATTGGAGTGGTCTTTCGATAGGACCTTTTGGAGTCTTGCTGTCGGGGCTGTGTCGCTCACTCCCTCACAGAAAGCTCTCCAAGTTTTCCTTTTCGACTTCCTTAGCTCCTTGTTGTATTCTGATAGTGCCTGTCTGTAGGCATCCCAGTTGCCCGTCTTCTTTGCACTATTGAAGGTTTTTCTGGTTTGCGTCTTCAGGCGGTCTAAATCCTTATTCCACCAGGGCACATCTCTGTCAGGAGATCTCCTCTTAAGTGGACAGCTGGATTCGTATGCCTTTAAGATGCAATTCTTAAGGAGAGCCGCAGCTATTTCCAGCTCCCCTGTAGTTTGGATGTTGAGGCATAAGTCTTCGGTTCCCAGACCTAGGCACTCTCTGTAGAGGCCCCAGTCTGTGTTCCTCGGATTCCTGCACTCAACAACAGCTTCCTTAGTGACCTCAATATCAAACCCAATCTGTTGATGGTCTGATAAGGAGGGTTCTGCTAGAACTCGCCAATTTTTAATTGTACTTACTGTGAAGGCATCAGCCAGGGTGATATCTAGTACCTCCTGTCTGATTGCATTCACAAAGGTAGGCTCGCTACCTCTATTAACAATGTCTAGATTGTTAGAGATAATAAATTCAAGTAAATCCTTGCCTCTAATATTGGTGTCCGTGCTGCCCCACACGGTGTTGTGTGCGTTGGCATCACAGCACAGGAGTAGATGTTTGTTTCCTTTGCTACACCATTCCACAAGTCTTCTTACCTCCTCTGGTGGCGGTGTATCCTTGTCACCCGGGAAGTAGGCCGAGGCCATGACTATGTGCCTTTTTCCTTTCTTCGTTGGGACCTCTACCAGCGCTGCCGCAAGGTCCCCTGTGGTGAATTCTGGAATGTAAATAAAGTTAATGTCCTTTCTGAGCATGAGGACTGCTCTTGGTTTGGTGCAGTCTGCTTTGTATACTAACCTGCAATTTTCTGTGGGTAGACCCCTTACCTGCCCGTTGTTAATCCAGGGCTCTTGTAAGAAGCCTATCCCAAATTTGGATTTCTTGAACCTCCAGTGCACGGCACTAGTTGCCGCTTTGGAGTGGTGGAGGTTCAGCTGTAGGCAGCGTATGCCCGCCATTGAGATGCCTAGACCCCAGAGGCACCAGCCTTTGGCTCTTTGGCCTTGGGCTTTTTGCCTTTCAGGGTATAGCTCCCCCTTACCTTGATTACCGCGGTGGATCCCTTATCGGCACACGTTTCCGCTTGCGGCGGAGTTGTGCCAACGGGTCCGCTGGTAGGCTCCTTTGAGCTAGAAGGGTCAGGACAAGCCTTTGTTGGCCCTTCGCCCTTTGGTGCTCTTTTGCCCTTGGGTCTTAGCTCTACCCAGCCAAACCCGTAGCAAATCTTGTTGCCCATTTTCTCCAGGCTGTCGGCGGAATTTGAGTCCACCGACAGCGTGACCTCCAGCTTGGGTCCCTTCGGATCTCTCCTGAGAACCCTCCAGCTTGAGGCCTTTAGACTGTTCTGGGCCTCAATTAGCGAGATTAGCTTCGCATTTGTGTATTCCAGGCTGTTTGGGAAGTAGCCTATCAGGATCTTAGAATGAGGCATTTCTGCCTCATCCAGCACCCTTAATTTGGCTCCCTCCCATAGCCTGAGATGGGCAGCTGCGCCCTTTAGCCAGTTGGCTGTGGCACTGTCTACACACCTCAGTGCGAGCCATCCTGGCCTCTGATGAAGTTGATGGAATCTGGGCTTCACGGTTCCCTCCTTACCATCCTCAATTATTTTTTCCAGAATAGCCTCACGTACGGCATCAATTTGTTCCGTCGACATGAGGTTTTCTGGAAAACCTTCTAGGCATACACCTACCTTCACACCCGTCATAATCTGACTATAGGACACAGCCTTGGCCTCGGTGCTAGGCACAGGCTGCCTTTTCGTCCGTTTGACCGTGGTTGTGTCCGGCGTGCTACCTGTTGACCGAGGTCTCTTGGTAGCAGCCGTGGGGTTGCTCTTGAAAGGCACTAATGCCTTTACTCGAGCTTCCCCTGGTTCCATGCCGTTCTTGATGAGGAACTTCATCCTCTTTCTTGCGGCACCGCTCATTTTGACCTTTTGGTCTTTTGTGTTCAGACCTTTAAGGCTGCCAACGAGCTCCTCATCGCTGCTTTTCAGCAGCTCCTCTTCACCTGTTCTGCTGCTAGTTTCCATAGGCTCTACGCCTTTTGGCTCCTTTGCAGCAACACCGGACGTTAGGGAGTCGTCCACTCCTTTAGAAGATTGAAATACTTGGTTCATTTGAGTCCCACGAGTAGCTAGGGAAGTAGAAAAGTCCATTACAGCAGAGCCCCGCATGCCATAATAAGGCTAGTGAAGCTGGGGATCGCCTGGTACCCAGAGTTCGCATAGAGACGACTAAGCTCCTCCTTAGCCATGCAACCCTCGGCCTATGCTGTTCCGCCTTGGTTTGAGGTGTTTGTTTTTTGTGGTTTCCTTTCCACATTGATCCGGGCGGCTAAGCCATGATCCTCTAAGCTTGTTGCCTGCGAGACATGACCACGAACAGCAACAAGCCCGATATATCAGGTCTGATGGCTGTATGGGCACAAACAGACCCGGCGTCGTTTACCCTCGTGCAAGCCCTAAGCCACGATACTACAGCCGGGCGGGGGTGAGCAGGATGAGAGGTTTTGGCTCCCTAGCCTTAATAGTATAGGGAGCCGGAAAGGTCAGAGTGACCGAAGAGGTGACCAAGGGAGGTCGATAGATCAAAGATGGAAGCGACTCTACGAAGGAGGCCATCACTATAACAGTTTGTGTATAGCCTCGGAATGCATTGGCGATAGAACCCCGTCTCACTCCCCATTGTTATTCGGTTGTTGGCCGAATAACCGTAGGGTGCTCGTCGACAGTAGCAATACCTTGCCCCCACACCACGTCAAGGAGCATTCCCTTGTGAAGGCAGCTGCCAGTAACAGCTGGCAGTAACAGCTGCCAGTAACAATACATTGAAGGGATAAGCCTCCACCGCGGTGCATCTTCCCATCGAGGACGTCGTTAGGACATTTCGCAGAACTATTAGTGGAAATGTGCAGCTGCCAGTACAAACACAATGGACTCTTGATCCGCCATCGAGCTGCCTGCGTACGTACCCAAATTGTTCTGAGAAGTGTAATTTGCCGGTTTGAACATGTGCGTCGACCTCGATGTTCCCGTCGCATCCTACCACCACCACGACCACCGGCAACCCGGAGAAGAGTAGGGCGTGGGCCCGGTAAAAGGCCGTGGAGAGCTCCCTAGACAATCAGATGAAATTCAACAATCAGTCAGCCAACACCATCGTCCGAACATCTACGACGCCACTCCGCTGCCTTCTTCGCCACCGCCGCCGCCTTCGTATTCTTCGGACATTCCAGTGCCTCGTGAACATCGAGTGTTTGTGACTATTGTTTTTGTGACAGTTTATTTTTCGTGACTTTATTTTTATTGACTTTATTGACCGTGTACATATTTTTATATTTTTGAACTTTGAACATTTTTTTTTTATGTCATTGTAATAACTTTCTCCACGACCATTGTAGAATTTAAGGATTCTGAAATCAATTATGATCATAGAACGTACACATTCTCACTCTTGTTGTGGAACAAAACACTATGCGCTTATGTGTTTTGCATGTAATTCATTTCATAACAAGTAATAGAATGAATATTCTCACACCGTTTCGAATAAAACAATTAGCCTTGGATATCACAATTGTCAAAATACTATAAACATAACCACAAACCTAATAATAAAACGTAAGTTCTTTGTGTTAATTATTTTATTAATCTATTTTATCTGGTCGAGGAGAAAGTATGGTCTGCTACTCGGTAAGAATGGAAATTCTGATGCTCGTGGTTCCTTACGCTTGCCTTGCGGCTCGCGCTCGGAATAGTCCACTCGCATCGAATTTCCATTCTAACCTTGTTACAGAATATACTATTCTCCACGACCATTATAAAATTTAAGCATTCTGAAATCAATTTTGATCATAGAACATACACATTCTCACTCTTGTTATGGAACAAAACACAATGCGCTTATGCGTTTTGCATGTAATTCATTCCATAACAAGGGATAGAATGAATATTCCCACATCGTTCCGAATAAAACAATTAGCCTTGGATATCACAATTGTCAAAATACTATCAACATAACCACAAACGTGATAATAAAACGTAAGTTCTTTGTGTTCATTATTTGATTAGTCTATTTTATCTGGTCGAGGAGAAAGTATAGTCTGATACTCGGTAAGAATGGAAATTCAGATGCTCGTGGTTCCTCGCGCTCGCCTCACGGCTCGCGCTCGAAATATTCCACTCGCATCGAATTTCCATTCTAACCTTGTTACAGAATATACTATTCTCCGTGTGTAAATAATAGCGATTGTTATCGAGCCAATCAGATTATTTCTGCCTCCACCCCATCCTTTCTTGTGCTGTGCCTCATAGCTATACCGACTCCAAGAGCTAGCTGGAGGTCAACGAGGGTGGTTTTCACACCCCGCGCTGCGACCCCCTCGTGACAAGTGTAGCCCAACTCGTGGCCGAGTCCAAGCCCACGACCCGGAGAACGACAGCTAAAAGACCCAGGGATGCAGAGGAACACCAGGATCAACCCCGTGATGCCAGACCCCAACGGGGCCGCTCTGGTCACCGCATCTGGACGGGGCCGAGTGACGCGCTCACGATGAGCAGGAGGAGAAGAAACAGGACGACCGTTATTACGCCAGCCTGTATGATGGCTACGACGCCGTCTACAGGAATGCAGCGGCGGCCCGAGCTCAAGCCTACACACCTCTATCTAGGAATCGCAGCTACGACACCCACACCAGCGACGCTAGATACAACAGGCTGTATGTCGGCAGCATTTCCACATAACCCCAGGACAATAATGGATGCAGTGCCCTGTATGACGCCACCATCTCGGCTCATGCCGACGCCTTGGCAGTCGGCTTCCATGGCAATGACGTGAAAGGATTCCTTGCGAGGATCAACTTCGTCTTCGCCACATGCCCAGTGACAGTCAAGTCCTGGGACAAACTCGCCTGGGCCCACCACTACATTGATAGGGAAGTGAAGCAGCGCTTTGCCATAGTCGTGGACACTCCAGCCACTCCATGGAAGCACGCAGAGGACCTCCTACGACGCTGGTTTCTCCAAAGGACGACACTACGGAAGATGCCGACACCGCAACCAGCACTACCACCGTTGCAAGTGTGCACCGAACCTACATGCGCAGCCGAAGTCGGGTACGAGGAGGCGATTCCACTGGTTGCTAAAACACCGGCGTTTTCTAAGGCAACCGTGGCCACCCAGGTCAAACCACCATCCGAATCATGCACGACCACGATGCCGATTGTCGTGCCGCCAGCTCTTGCGGTAAATACAGCCTCCGCCAACATGGTCTGTTTCGAGAACGCGACGCCCCTGGCCATGGACTATTACGTGGTTACCACAGCTATGTTTACCATCATTCCAGAGCGAGCTCTGCTGCCAATCGCGACGATGATGATGCCACTCATCCAAGCCCCAGCCCTAGCAGTTTGCACCGCCACTGCTGGTGTACTTAGCGAGGATTATTTAGAAGAAGTAACACCTCTATTCGTGGACCATCCTGCCTTTGCCACTGTTATCGTCTCCCACGCCACTACGCCGTCAAGGACGCCAGCCCAACCTCTGCCGAAGGAGGAAACACCGGGGCCGTACAACCTCGAAGCCGACGACGCATGGAAACACGTGTTCTGCTCAGACGTCCGAGGAAAACGATGACCGTCCTCCGGTCCAATTATTGCTGCCTGTCGCTCCAAGACGCCGCGCCGTCTCTCGACGTCGCCCGCCGGACGATGCATGGCAGCCCGAAATCTACAATCGCCGCCCTCCTAACATCCGAAGACCGCCGCTCCTTCGGACGACGCAAGCAGCGACCGCCTCGCCTACGGAACGCAAACCCAGACGACCGCGACCACCATCACGATTATGGACCCGTGAGTCGTGACGCGAGTGATCGTTAGCGCGATCGCGACCAATGACAATATACTTAGTGTTAGTTCCCAGCGAAAAGACGCAATAACATAGTGTAAGTGCCCTCATGAACGCTTCAGTGCGCCATGAACGACAACCCGAACAATCCACGTCCGCTTGATGACACGCAGGCACCACCAAGGTACGTGTCGTGACGCCGCCCCCAAAAAGCTGTGCCTACTTGGAAAAGGTTCCAAATCGTCAATGCGTCGGAATCATCACCGCTCGTAACACCAGCCCAGTACACCACCGACAACCACCCGCCTGCATGCGGCAACACATGCAGTGGCGCCCATCAAACCGATTGACGATATCAACATCTTCTACCAGACCACCTCCAGCTCCAGCTGCCCCGTGCTCCGCCCCGGCGTCCGATGCACCAGCCGCCCAAAGGACTAGAGAGACAGACCGCACGTCTTGGTTCCCGCCGTGCCAGTATACACCAGGATGTCAGCTCATCCCCGGCCGGACCAGACGTGACTGCTCCTAGGATGCAGCCACCCCAGGCATCCAGTGGTGCCGAGATCCGGTATGGGATGTCCGAATATCCTCACACCTTACCCTCGGAATGATCTCCAAGGACCACTGTCCCGGCCACTATCCTAAGACACTAAGCATCCAAAGATGCCGAGATCCGGGTCGAGATGACCGAATCCCCTCGCACCACAAATGTGGAAGGATCTCCACAAGGACCAGTGTCCTGACCAGCGCACTATGGTTCCTGAGACCGTTTTTTCTGGCCAAAATGCAAATTTTTAATTCTTAGAAATGGTTTATTTAACCATTTATAATAAATGTAAACATTCAAAAGGGCCATATTTTCTACCTGCCGTATTATTTCTAAGAATCTTCTTATCGTAGTAGATGAATAGTGTGACCATTTAAATTTATTTTGCAGTTACATTGTGCAAGTCTCATAGAAACAAGCAATTGCCAAAGTGTGTTAACTGTGTGTTTTTAAAAATAACTGTGCTCAATATTTTATCTCATCATCCCAAATGGGTATGTATCTGTTACCTAATATAAAAAATCATAGGTATTCGGTCTAATATAGTGTAATAATAATCAAGCGTATGACTTTTCTTGTGAAAGTAGCGAATACAAAAATTAAAAGTTACTTATAAAAAATTGGCGGGGTTTTTTTTTATAGAAATGCATCGCTTTAGGAACGAGGACCTGTTTGATATATGGATGCAAGGCGGTGATAAGGGCGATAAGATTTCGGTACTTTTTAACCATATACGGCTAACTATTACAGATAATATAAGTTCATCTAATGAGCTAAAAATATGGGATAAGCTGCGTCGTTTGTGTCGCAATTTCAACGATAGATGGAATCTTCTTTCTCGGCATAAGGATCGCTTCAAGCACAAATATTCTACGTTGCTAAATAAATGCTTTATTATTGAAATAGATGAACCTATGCCGTCCACATCTTCAGGCCGCCCACGTCTACCGTTTTCAGAAAAGTCGCTTAGGTCACAGAGGAGAGAAGCTTCGCAATTAGCCCATGATTATAAGCATGAATCGTCCCTAATACTCCAAGCTGCAGCAATGGCTGCACGTCAAGAGCACAAGCAGCATTTGGCGACAGTTTTAAAAGAAGTGAACAAATCTCCAACGCGACCAACAAATATTCGAAAAATATTATTTTCACCCGAGAAAATACCAGTGAAATATACCGCCGAGGAAGCTTTAGAACTTATTTTAGATTCTAATTTAAGCAAACAACAATATTTAGATATTTGACATGGTGCTGCATCTAGAAATTGTGATATTTATCCTAGCTACAAAGAAGTATTGATATATAAATGTAGGTGTATACCGCATGGTATTATCATTACTGATGTTCTGGCAGAGGTTCCATTAAGTAATTTATTAGAACATACAACCAATCGAATAATACTTCTGCAGCAACAGGCAATTATACAATATATGGACTCACTGAAGAAAAACCAAATTTGTGCTGAACTAATTTTTAGCTATGGCTTTGACGGAATTTCAGGACAATCGACATATAAGCAAAAAAACGGCACTCCTGGTTCCCATTCGGATGCATCCCTTTTTGCCACAACAGTTATACCTCTTCGACTACAAACAGGAAACCACATCGTTTTATGGAATAACCGAACTCCGCAATCTGTACGATTTTGCAGCCCTTTAAAATTAGAATATATTAAAGAATCTGCAGAACATATATTAAAGGAGAAACTAAAAATTGATAATCAAATCAACAACCTTGTAGAATTAAAAGTATCTTTACCGAATGATTGTGTAATAAATATCAAATATAATCTCTTCATGACTTTAATTGATGGTAAGGTACTAAATATATTGACTGGAACAAAATCAAACCAAGCCTGTCCGATATGTGGTGCAACTCCTCAAATTTTTTTGAAAGTTACCGATTTCAAAGAATCAAAAGTTTTTTCTCCAAAACCTAATACCTTACAGTATGGAATAAGTCCATTGCATGCTTGGATTCGCTTCTTCGAGTGTATACTACATATATCTTATCGCACTGATATACGTAAATGGCAAGTTAGGGACACAGATGATAAAGAAATCGTAAAAACTAGAAAGAAATTAATCCAAGAAAAGTTCTTATCGCACATGCATCTAAATGTGGACAAACCAAAAACCAATGGATTTGGAAGTACAAATGATGGAAACACGGCACGCCGAGCAATGATACAAGATTATTTTCCGAAATTACAAATTTTAATGAGGATCTCATTAAAAAATTTAAAATAATTTTAATTTGCCTATCTTGTCAGTTTGAAATAAATGCAGATAAATTTCAGAAATATTGTCAATTGACTGCTGAGCTATATATGTCGAAGTACTCCTGGCATCCAATGCCTGCAACTGTACATAAGGTTCTCATACATGGTAGTCAAATAATAGAGAACACCATATTACCCGTAGGATATTTTGGAGAAGATGGTTCTGAAGGTAAAAATAAATTATATAAACATGATCGACAGTATCACGCTCGAAAAGATAGTAGACAGCATAATTTGGAAGATATTTTTAATAGAGCCATGGACACTTCTGATCCCGTCATTTCGAGTGTAAATCTGAAGAAACGTGTAGGTCGACAATGTAAATTAAAGCTTCCCTCTGAAGTAGTTAACATGTTAGTGCCGGTAAAACCTGACAATCAAGTATCAGAAGAAGAAACAGAATATGAAGAAAACGAAGAAGTTATGCTAGAAGACATTTTTCCTTGATCAGCTAGACCAATTAGAATTAGAAAATGATGTATAAGACAAAATAAAAATTTAAAAATTACTTTTTTTCATAACCCTCAAAGAGCCTCCAAACGGTCAAAAAAACACTTAAGTCTTTCCAACGACCTATTACTAACCTTAGAAAATACTTTGACCACTTAGTAATTTTAAATAAACATTTTATTAATTTTGGCAAAAAAAAACCGGTTTTAGGAACCATAGTGCAGCGTAGAGAGCAGCCAGTGCTGCCTCCTGTAGACAGAAGTTCCCAGTGGAACTTGGATTCGGTGTGGGAAGACCGAATCCCCTCATACCTCAACCTCGGAAGGATCCACCCCGTTTTCCGGGGCCGTTTGTTATCGGCGCTTAGTTTATCTACACGTCTTGCCAAATTCGTAATTATCTTAATTTGCATTTTATGAGGTAACCATTGCTCCTTTTCAATATTAACATAAATTCCGCATTTTTGAAATTTCCAAACTAGATAATTTTCGAAGAAGTACAGCTGCCAGTAACAATACATTGAAGGGATAAGCCTCCACCGCGGTGCACCTTCCCATCGAGGACGTCGTTAGGACATTTCGCAGAACTATTACTGGAAATGTGCAGCTGCCAGTGCAAACTCAATGGACTCTTGATCCCCCCCCCCCCCAGCTGCCTGCGTACGTACCCAAATTGTTCTGAGAAGTGTAATTTGCCAGTTTGAACACCTCGACCTCGATGCTCCCGTCGCACACCCTGTAACTGTTTATTTTTCGTGACTTTATTTTTATTGACCGTGTACATATTTTTATATTTTTGAACTTTGAACATTTTTTTATGTCATTGTAATAACTTTCTCCGTGTGTAAATAATAGCGATTGTTATCGCGCCAATCAGACTATTTCTGCCTCCACTCCATCCTTCGTGTTTCTTGTGTTGTGTCTCATAGCTATACCGACTCCAAGAGCTAGCTGGAGGTCAACGAGGGCGGTTTTCACCCCGCGCTGCGACCCGGCGTGACAGTCTCCAGAGAAAAAAGTCAAGGGGAGTAAGATCCGTGGATCTTGCATCCAGGGCCGATCCTATCGGGGGGCTAGAGCGTGCATGGCACGCGGGCGGTGGTTAGAAGGGGGCGGCAAAACCGGCGAAGCCCGTGTATCACCAATAGAGGGTCCGCGGCGTCCGAAATATATAAAATTTAGTCCGAGAGTGCCCCGAAATAGCAGCCGGTCTCCTGGACCCTGCCTAAGTGTATCCGATTTCTAACCGGGTAATTATTTTGCCAAAATTTAGAATTGACTTTTATTTTGAAATATTGGACATCGCTATTAATTAGAACGATCTGTCTGAACTGTTAGAAAATTGATTCTCCTTGTTTAAATTTTTGCTAGTATTTCATTCTGCAAACATGTCCGAACATCTAAGAAAATGTTGTATGGATTTAGATATTAAATTACAGGTAACCGAAAACGGAATATTAACAAAAGATTTAGATAGAATGGAACTTTTGAAAGAATTGTTATCTTTTAGAGAACTATTTTCTAATCATTCCCAATTAAAACCATAAGAAATTTGAAATCATTTAATTAGCGACTTACAAGGAAACTAATCAAAGTGTTCCCTTCCGATTTGAATGAAATTTGGTAGATTTGTAGAGGAGACCATATATATTCGATACATATTTTTTTATTTCGGCTAAAAGACATGCTTAGGGGGTGAACTTGAAAATCAACCACATTTTTGTTTTTTGGCTATAACTTCTAAACAAATCATGATAGCGTAATATTGTAAATGTAGAAAATTTCGAAGCCTATCCTCTGATGTAATAAAAAATAGAAAAAAAAAAGTTGTTATAAAACTCAATTTACGTATTTTCCGCTATTGAACAAAAAACCTTTGGAAACAATTATTATACTAGTTTTGGTCATCGTCGTTTAAGTCTTTATACAGAGTGTTTCAAATTCGAGGGTCACCATGGGGATCTCGCTTACCGTTTTTAAATATCATCTCAAATAAGGAAGATGTAAAGAAAAAACAAAAATCAGTTTTTCAGTTTTTTGGGCTTAATTTAAAAACAAAATGATTTAAGTATTTTTTCAGAGGATTGTTAATCAGCATAAAATTCTGCAAAAGTGCCAAATTTAAACATACCCTCTATCTCTTCAAGCGAGATCAAATTTGAGGCTCACCATGGGAGCCTCGAATTTGAAACACCCTGTATATGATTTTTTTAACGAATATAATATAATACAGTAGATAGAATTTGAAATTTTGGACATTTACGAAGTTACGCTATCAAAATTTGTTCAGAAGTTTGAGCCAAAAAAGGAAAATATGGCTGATTTTCGAGGCGCGAATTCATCCCCTAAACATGTTTTTTAGCCGAAACAAAAAAAATACGTATCAAATATTTTGACCCCCTCTACAAATCCACCAAATTTTATTAAAATCTGAGAGAAGCACTTGGGTTACTTCCGTTGTTAGTTCCTTGTTTTCCAAATTTCAGTATTAGTCTAAGAATATTTTTAACAATACCGATAACTGTGGCTTCCGGCGAAAGGAGTTTTTCCAAATTGAAATCAATTAAAAATTATTTACGGTCAACTATATCAAAAGAGCGGTTTGCTAATTTAGCCATAATTGATGAAATTGCATAAAAAAATATCTCGAAAAGTATTGTCTTAGAATTTAGATCAACACTGAGTAGCGTTCGAATAGTCGATGTTCTTACCACTGAACTGAAGATTTGATCATAATCTACTCCTCTTCTTTGCGAAAGACCTTTGATCACTAATCTGGACTTGAATTTGCCGATCGATTCATCGGCGTTTGTTGTTACTTTGTGGCGTCGTTGTAGGTGTCTGGTTCCTCGAAGGTCATCATGTGAGCATCACATAATCTTGGAATTTCTGTGGAGCTGTAAGATCCACTCGGTTGCGTAGTTTTCGCATAGTCTTGCAATCATTTTCTACTTCATTGGCTTCCGGCATTTCTAAAATGGTCAAATCACTGTCACTGTCATCCAGTTCTCTGACTTCTACTTTCTCGTCTTCTTCAATTCGGGATTTGCTGTCGTTCCTGGGAGTATAGTAACCTCTTTTTTCCACCAATTTATCTTCGAAGATCTTGGATCTATAGAGCTTGTCCTCTCCACTGTAGATCTTCGTTATCATAGCCGATGAGGGTTCCTTTATTGGCCTCCAGATCCATGTTCGTCCTTTACTCCTTCGATATGAATATACATCTATTCAGCAATTTGAACCAATGTTTCAAACCTGGTTTCCTACCATGCCGCAACTCCAAAGGTGATATTCCTGGGGCCTGTCCTGTTAAGGATGTAGGTATAGCCTGTTCTCTTGAATCTGGCGGCTATGGTCGTAAAAGAGGGTCGGAGCTCGGTAAGTAGGGGACGTAATATTTTTTTTATCTCAAACCAATCTTTGCTGAAAAGTACTGATGTAAAAGTGCGTATACCAATAGGAGCGAAGGACAGTAATAAATGTATGGGATGCAATTAGACGAACCACCAATACCTTTTCTTCGAGGGTGCGTCGATCCTAAGGGCAGACCGACCTCAGCCACCAAATTCCACCGAACAGACTATACCTGTTCGTACCATCTCAGCCCAAAGTGCCTGAGAAATGTTTCCATGCGCGTGCATCATTGCTCTAGCAGTTACCACCACCGTACGATTTTCCCTCTTACTGGATCCTTTTTGCCCCGGAGTATAGGGCATTGTAAGACCTTGAACAATATCTTTCTTGTGATCTGTTTGTTGTCAAACTTCTTGCCATTATCACTCAGCAGCTCCCGAGTGTTTCTGACTCGGCAAGGAACTGGCTCATTTTTTCAGCAACTTCGGATTTTCCTCGCAGAAAATAAAGTGTCTTGAATTTTGTGTAATCGTCCTTGAAAAGCACAAAATATGGATATTCAGACCTCGATTCTTAAAATGGACCGTAGACATCCGTGTGAATTCGGTCTCCCGGTTCCATTATTCTGGATATCGTGCCGAACGGTAGACGATGAGCTTTATCATAAATGCAACCTTCACACAGTTCACTATGCATTTCTACGTTCATGTCAAACTCCCTCCTCAGTAGCGATTTCACTTGGCGCTTATTCTAATGCCAGAAAAGTTCATGGCACAACCCTTTCACGCTCATTTGATAGGGATCAAACTTCTCACGACCAACTTGAACAGTCCTCTATGACGAGCTCCCTCCAATTGTTCACTAGGAAGTTGCAGACTTCAGCTGATGAGATGAATTGGCTGTCCGAGTACTTATACAGATTCCTCTTGATTCGGAATACACACCATCAGCCAAGATAATTTTGAACCATTTTCCTTGGATTACTGTGACAACTTCTACTTCACGTATTCCGATGGATACGATTTTCTCACTATTTGCTATGGTCACTGTGTGTTCAGTTGATAAAAACTCGAACGTTCTAAAGCAAATCTGATTATTTAAAATATGGCTTATCGCGCCATTGTCATCCCTGCATCTCGACGACTCAGTATGCGTTTTAACCATGTGATGGGCTTCCTGCAGTAGTTGCATATCAGTTGTTTTTTCTTTTTCCTCGCATCGACTGAACTTCGTTGCTGTGATGACTTCTTCAATGATTGCAGGTAAGAGCTTCCTGCTTGGTGGATCCAGCTTCCTTGGTCCGTAAGGCCTTTTATACGGATCTAGTTGATTGATTAAGCTATCAACCGTTCAATCACTTTTTGCCCTCAGTATCCAGCTGCATTTAAAAGAAAAATACTCCTCTGGCAATGTATTCAGAATTGTATAATGCAAAAATACATCTGGCAGCCCGTGATTACTTGCAGATTCTTTAGTCCTTTCTTCTTTCAATTCAAACCAAATATATTTCAAATTTGAAAAATGTGTATATGCTCTGACATATTTTACTACTTTAAAACTTTACACAAATATTACTTATCTTATTTTAATTTTTGTTAATTAATTGAATAAATTAAATAATGTTACATTTCTCTGTAAATGGATATATGTCTGTTGGGGAATAAACGGTTATTATTATTACAGAGGATTTTTACTTTTTTTGAATTGAAAAATAAAAGCCCCCCACCCAAGAAATGTTTTACTGCACGTAAGGGGGCGGCCAACTCATCATTTGCACGCTGGCGGCCAAGGGTCTAGGATCGGCCCTGCTTGCATCCGCACTTTTGATGCCAATGCCGAGGGTAATGCATGAATCACAGCCTGGATTCATCTGAGATTTCAAACAAACGTACAAAATTCGTAAAAAAAACGTTTCTTACAAAAAGTTTGTATTTTTTTCCCGTAAAATACGATCCCGCAATAAAAAACAGGAGGTTCCATTTGAAAAATCAAACTCGACCTTCGTTTGACCTTGAAAATTACTGCCAAGATCATTTTTAAGGTCACCAGCATATGTTCCATTCCGAGCTCTACAACTTTTATCTGAAATATTTTTTGTCATGTTGCTCAGGTTTCGAGATATTTGGGGTGGCAATTTAAAATGGGACACCCTGCATAGCCTTGGTGAACTTTAGATGTTTCATTTATTACGGGCGTCTATATTGTTGTTTTATTATATTTTAGTTCTATTGACGTATTCATAACATTATGTGCATCGAATTTTCTTTTTAGATTACTTTGCTTGTATCATACTGCCTTTGAATAAACTTAATTCTAATTCTAACAAACGCCACTGATTAAGAGCGCCGCCCTTAAACATTTGATTAATTTGTAGGCTATTGCAGTGGGCGTTTCATCAGCATCTTCATAAGAATCAAATCTGAATGTAGTAGCTCCTTCTCCTCCGTGTGTGCTCACCTTGACGTGGTGGGGGGGCTTGCGTATCCAGATGATCCTAAGTGCTACACCAGCGGGAGCGTCAGCTCCCGGCAGGGCCACCCATGCTGGGAAGGACGTAGGTGATGGATCTGACTAAGCAGCACGCAACATGGGGCAGAAGGGGCTCCCAGCCGCAGTGAAGGCAACCCTTCTAGGGAAGGACACCCGAACAAACCAAATACTTCTATGAATGGACACCACCAATGTCAAGCTTACGGAGCAGGAGCTCGGAACTCCAGTTCCGGTCGGAGACGGGTGTGCTCGGGCGGGCACCCACCGACCGTCATCCATCGACTGCCCAAAAACAACAACCCTGGTGGGCTCGCCTTCGGGTGGCCCACCACCAACACTCAGCCACCATATCGCGAGTGCACTGCACCAGTCCCCCCTGCTCAGGGCCGGCCAACTGGCTGTCCCTGACAAGGACACTGGGGCGGCGCCTCGCGTGAGGGTGAGGAAACAGCTCTGCGGGGCTGAAAAGAAAAGGAGGAAGAAGCTGAAGGGGGCTGGCAAGAAAGCCTCCACTGTGGAACGGGCCACCACGAGCTCCAAGGCAAGCCCCCAAAAAGGGCAGCCAGGGACGAGTGGCACAAGTCACAGCAGCTTCCCCCCCCAAACCAATACCAAAGGGGGCGACGGCAGCAGACCGATCCCCAAAAAGGGGCCTTCTACCAAACAAGGCCCTTTGCCGGGAAAGGTCAAGCAGACCGTCCCCCCCACAAAGAAGCGAAACCGGTCGGACGACTCTGGGAAGTCGCCTGGGCTCAACCCCAGGAAGAAACCCAGAGACGCAACCTCAAAGCCCAAGTCATACACGGAGGCCATCAACAGACACCTGCAGATGGCCATCGTCGACAAAAGCAACCTCCTAGGTAAACTAAAGGAGGAACAGGAGAAGCTGGTACGCGACTCCCTCATGAGGGCAATCCTGGGAGTGGACCCGGCCAGCACGGTCGCGCCACACTTCTCCAGGTGGTCCTACTTGGGGGAGATACTGCGTATCACCTGCGCGGACACCGATTCCTTGAGATGGCTCGAGGAAACGGTCAACGGACTTGGACCTCTCTGGGTGGGAGCCGAACTGGCAGTGGTGCAGGTTGACAGCCTGCCCAGGCTAGTAAAAGCTTCAGCCTGGCTGCCCAATGCACAGGACAAGGATGAAGCCTTGACCTGTCTGGGCGTCCAGAACAGAGAGGCCCAAACAGCCAAGTGGTGCATTTTCCACCACGAGAAAAAAGAAGATGGCATCCTGGTGGTGTTCGGGATACCACTTCAAGAAATCGAGCTGCTGAAGGGCAAGCACCCCCAAGGCAAATGCCAACTATGGTATGGCCTGGGGAAAGTGACCCTTCACCTGAAGCAGCCAGAGGAAAAGGAAGACACCCCGCAGACCGTTGAGGACCCTCCCATGGAGACCGCAGCAGTCCAGGATGCTTCCCAAAACTAGAACCCCAAGTCCGAGGCCAGACCAGGACGGACCGGGAAATACAGAAAGGTAAGTCTCTTTTTGCTTATTAGCAATTAAGTACTAACCACACAACCAAGAAATTGACTTAACCATTACAGGCAAACTCAATATCATACAAATTAACCTCCGACATTGCAAGATGGCTGTGGCGCACTTGTGCCAACATCTACACAACCACGAGGATAACATAGCCCTCATACAGGAACCCTGGCTAACAAGCGAAAGGGTTGCCGGTATGGGCACTCTAAAAGGTAAGGTGAATTATTTTCACTCCACTAAGCCAAGAACATGTATCTACACTCCTAAGAATGTGCAGTGCGTGTTCCTACCACAACTAAGCTCACCGGACCTTGCAGTGGTCAGTGTGGAGGGTGCTGAGGGCAGGACCCTGATCCTGGCATCAGCTTACCTTCCGTACGACAGTGAGGCCCCTCCTCCCACAAAGGAGATGGCGGCACTCATTAAACACTGTGAGGACGGCAAATTAGATCTGATAATAGGGTGCGACGCCAATGCCCACCACATAGTGTGGGGCAGCAGCGACACCAACCACAGAGGAGAATCTCTTCTAGAGTACCTCTCAACTACGACCCTAGAGATAGTGAACAGGGGTCGCGAACCCACCTTCGTGACCCCCACTAGACAAGAGGTCATAGACATCACCCTCGCAAATGCGAACACAGCAAAGCAGATAGAGAACTGGCGCGTCCACCAAGACGTGTCATTCTCGGATCATAGATGGATCTGCTTCAGTATAGGAGTTACGACCGTGGAACGAATCCTGGTTCGAAACCCAAGAAGAACGGATACGGAACTGTTCAACAACTGCCTATCCAAACATCTAGAAGAGGACGTCTTCAGGCAGGACCCTGTAAACAGCGAGGCGGTTGAGAGACTGTCTCTGAAATTACAGACCAGCCTTATAGACTCTTTCCACGAGGCCTGCCCCGCCAGGAAGGCAGGCACATCTGCCAAACCTCCCTGGTGGTGTCCAGAGCTCGACCAAAAAAGGTCAGACTCTCGCAAAGCCTTTAACAAAGCCAAGAACTCCCGACTTGAGGAGGACTGGGCCACATTCAAGAGAACCCAGAGGGACTTTAAAATGACCCTCAGGAGAAACCAAAGGGCCTCATGGCATAACTTCTGTGAGGGCATTAACTCCGTATCGGAAACAGCCCGCACCAGGAAAATACTATCTGGGTGCCGTAGTGCACAGCCAGGCATCTTCAAAAAGGAGGACGGCACCTATACTGCTGACCTCCGAGAATCCCTAAGTCTGCTTCTGAAGTCACACTTCCCTGACTCCAAAAGCGGTTCTGATGCAAACCATCAAAATGACCCAGAATATCTCCCCACAGCGGAGGACTGGAACATGAGCATGGAAATCGTCACAGAAAGCAAAATAGAATGGGCAATAAGATCATTCTCCCCTTTCAAATCGCCAGGACCGGACGGTGTGTATCCTGCCCTACTACAGTGGGGCTTGGAGCACTTACTGCCGCTACTGTGCAGACTGTTTCGGGCATGTATTGCAATGCAGTACGTACCGAGACTATGGAGGGAAGCCAGAGTGATTTTTATTCCCAAATCAGGCAAAACTGACTACACGGCAGTCAAATCGTTCAGACCAATCAGCCTCACGTCTTTTCTTCTGAAAACCCTAGAGAGGCTGTGCGACAACTACATCAGGGAGCAGTGCTGCTTGAACAGCAAACTGCACCCAAGCCAACACGCCTACAGGCCAGGCAAATCGACTGAGTCGGCCCTTCATCATGTGGTATGCAGGATTGAAGGATCGCTGGCTAACAAACAGTCAGCCCTAGGAGCCTTCATAGATATCGAGGGGGCTTTTGACAAAGTCTCCTACGCCAACATAGAACAGGGTCTAAACAAACACGCGGTCCCCACAACCATCATTGGATGGGTCGGGGCCATGCTAAGGAATAGAACTGTAACTGCCTCAATAGGTAAAGAAAGCCAAACAGTAGCTGCCACAAAAGGATGTCCACAGGGCGGGGTGCTATCCCCGCTTCTGTGGAACGTCGTTGCGGACGGCCTACTACGGCAACTGAACAACGCAGGATACCATGCTGTGGGTTACGCAGATGACGTGGTAATCCTACTTATCGGAAAACACGAGAGCATTCTGTCTAGCCTTATGCAGAATGCCCTCAAAATCATAGAGGATTGGTGCGAAAAAACGTCTCTCTCGGTTAACCCCAAGAAGACAGAGTTAGTACTATTCACAAGAAAAAGGAAGATCAACACAGGTAGACTTCCCAAACTTTTCAACAACCAGCTATGCTTGGCAGACGAGGCGAAATACCTCGGTATTATACTGGACTCCAAGCTTAACTGGAAGAACCACCTAGAACACAAGCTGAAAAAAGCATGTGTCATCTTCTGGCAGTGTAGGGGCGCGCTAGGACCAACCTGGGGCTTCAAACCAAAGGTGGCCCGGTGGCTCTACACTGCAATTGTCAGACCAGCTCTGACATACGGAGCGATAACCTGGTGGCCGAGAACAGACCAATCGGTAACCAGGAAGAAGCTAAACCATCTACAACGATTGGCGTGCCTGGCCATGACGGGCGCAATGCGCACAACACCCACGGCTGCAATCGAAACTCTACTGAACCTGACGCCCCTTCACATACATGTAAAGGAGGTGGCAGTAAGCACAGCCTTAAGACTAAAGGCAAATGGCACGTGGAGCCCGACAGCAAACGGTGTGAGACACGGGAAAATATTGAGAGAGGCGGGGTTAACCATGCCTGAACTCAAAGAATCCCTCGACAGTGTCCCACCGAGACACCTGTTTAAACGGCAATACGAAATAAAAGATCAGATTAATGACAAACCAGAAATCACCGTCTATACCGACGGGGCCAAGAACCATGAAGGCGCAGGGGCAGGCATCTATTGCCAGGAACCTGACCTCAGTCTTAGCATCCCCCTAGGTAGGAATGCGACGATCACTCAAACGGAACTTTTCGGGATACTTGAAGGTGCTCGGAAACTATCGGAACTGGCAGTCTCGAACAAATCCATTTTGTTCCTCACTGACAGCAAATCAAGCATAGCTGCGCTTTCGAGACCGAGGGTGGCCAGCAGTATAATATTGGAGTGCAAGCAAGCCTTAGACAAACTCGCCGCAACCAACAGAGTCACAATCTCCTGGATTAAGGGACATTCAAATAATGAAGGGAACGACCGGGCCGATAGGCTTGCCAAAAGGGCTGCCCTGAAAAGGGAAGGCTCTAAGGCTTTGCCACTGGCACCACTCACTGTCTCCCAAATACTTAAAGGAAACTCTCTTGAAGAACACAAAAAGGAATGGCTACAGACTGACAAATATGTGGTCGCCAAAAAATTCATCCACTCACCAATACCGAAGCTGAGCAGGAAATACATTGAATTACCAAGAAGTAGCTTGCGGTTGCTAGTCGGTACACTTACTGGGCACTGCAAACTAAAAAAGCACCTCCACAACATAGGGGTGGTAAAAGACCCCCTATGTCGGAAATGCGAGCAAGAAGAGGAGACACTAAGACACATCATGTGTGAATGCGAGTCACTCAAACAACTTAGGTGGTCCGTTTTCGGAGAGGAGTGGCCAGATTGGTCACAACTGGGCAACACTCCACACGGCCAACTACTTGACTTCACAAGAAGTTTAGGTTGGCTTGAGGAGTAGGGCCCAGGAGGCGGCACAAAGGACCAACGTATGGTCTAAGCGCTGCGACCATCTGGTCGCCCTCCACAAACCATCAATCAAATCAATCAGTAGCTCCTTTCTCAATATCAAAATATTTAACTGTTACCGTAAACACTTTTCGGTTTTCATATTTGATGAATCGGTAGCAATTGATATAGAAGCATTTTCCAAATCCTTTAAAATTGATCCTAAAGAATGTGGAGCTAGAAGATTCGACGAGTGTAGTATCTTTAGTTCTTCCACGATAGATTTTACTACTATGCACAGTGGGGCCAAACCGAAAAAAACCGGAAGAAAGTCGAAAAAATGAATGTTTCTAATGGTGATTTTTCGACTTAAGATTGACCACAGTAGTCTCTAGTGAAACCAAATTCACTCATAATAGGCCATCCCATTTGACTACAACAGTGCATATGTCAAGTGAAACATAGCATTCGTGCGAGCAATCACTGTTACGTTTAGAATTGAGAAACTGAGACGCGTGTTTGAATAAGCCAGATTTTTTGGAAGTATTATCAATTCCATTCAATTGAAATGGAATCAACTCATACTATAACCATTTATAAAATAGTATTGTATCAAGGAAAAAAATATGAGAAGGAGAGTAGCGCATGTGATTTTCAATCTTAAAAATGAAAAAAATGGTCGTTTTAAAAAATTGTAAAATGTTACGCATTGTTAAGTCTTAAAAAATATTACCGGTTGTATATTGACGTATTACAAATGAAATATTCAAGTTTCAGCTGCACATATGTGCCCCACTAATTTTAATAGATTTTTTGTGAAAAAATATGTGTTGCGTGGATTGTTGCGTCGTTGTAGTATACTAGTATATCTAAATTCTTGGTTTCCCTTTTCCATGTACATGTATGTATAATAGTGTGCAGTAGAGATAGGTAACTCATGAGTGAATCGATTCAAAGAGTCGACTCATGGGAATGAGTCTCTCATGGATTAGATGTTTCGAATGGTTTTTACATACCGGGTGACCCAGCGATCTGTAAAAGCCCCATAACTTATTTGCTATTTGAGATATCGACTTATATTTTTCATAAACTGGTACCCACACCTATTCTACATATTTTAAAAATATGTATGTTTTTGTACAGGGTGTCCCAGTATAAATACCAGATCAAAGTTATGTTTTTTTAAATGGAATACCCCATATTTTATACTTTATTTTTAATCCTCTTAAGAAGCTGATAAAAGTAATATAAGATACTATGGATTTATTATGGACGGTTGGTTAGTTATAGGCAAATTTTTGGCAAAAACATGTACACATTGAAAACATTGCAGAAGCGTTCCTAGCAAAGATAACATCATTTTTTATAGACTAGAAAATTTTCAACGTCATGAAGAATAATACACATCGGCTTTGCTCCTTTTTTGTTCATATTGCTATACAGGGTGTCAAGATACGCAAAACAATGCATAACTATTTTTTTTCAAATGGAACACCCTATATACGTTGCCCCCAATCTATGGCATTTTTAATAAGCTTTCTAATGATATACATTTTGTATAACAAAATATTAAGGATTCTTGAGATTTATCAATAAAAACATATTTCTTTTCTCACCTTCTCCTGATTTTTAGATTTTCGGCCAAAACTAAGCATTTCTGGAAAAAATATAGGAGACCAAAGTTGTAGAGCGGAAAATTTTCGATCGATATATGTCTTTCAACTTTTCAGATAATGCGTGCATTACTCGCCAAAGCGCGTAAAATCGTGACCGTATATGTATTTAAGCGTGTTCTTTTCAATTTTTTTATTAATAAATTGCACTATACTTATTTTCCGCACCCTCTAGAGGAAAAACAAGAAATTATAGGGAAATTTAAATGACCAATATCGATTAAAAATGTTCCGCTCTACAACTTTACTCTACAATTTTTGTCCAAAATCCATAGTTTTCGCTAAAAATGCAAATTGAAAATGTTTGTATCAATTTTCGCGTTTTTGAATGGTTTTTTGAATTTTCAGCGAAAATTATGCATTTAGAGCAAAAATTGCATCTACAGGGTGTCCCCGAATGGTCTGTACAACGCTCTACCACATATTCTCTGAAACAAAATAAGACGATTTAACTAAACTTATCTCTATCCAAAAGTGGTTCCTAAGCCTCTTGTCTCTTATAAAATTTTGCTATTTTCCCCACAAAAAAATAGTGCATGGTATCAATGTAATTAAATGTGCCAAATTAGGTTTTCTTACCTAATTCCAAAATAAAAATATTTGAAAAATAATGAAAAAAAAATAATATCTTTGAGGCCTCGTAGATGACTTAGGAACCACTTTTGGATAGAGATAAGTTTAGTTAAATCGTCTTATTTTGTTTCAGAGAATATGTGGTAGAGCGTTGTACAGACCATTCGGGGACAACCTGTATTAAGAATTGTAGAGCGGAATATTTTCAACCGACGTAAGTCATTTGAATTATTCTACAATTACCCATTTTTCCACTAGAGGGCGTGGAAAATAAAGTATAGTGCAATTAAATAGTAAATAACTTGAAAAAAACGCTGAAATGCATATACGGTCACGATTTTGCGCACTCTGGCGGGCAATGCACGCATTATTGGAAAAGTCGAAAGATCGATATCGATCGAAAATTTTCCGCTCTACAACTTAAGGCTCCTATAATTTTTTCAGAAAATGGATAGTTTTGGCTGAAAATCCAAAAATGAGCAGGAGGTTACAAAAGAAAAATGTTTTTATGGATAAATCTTAAGAATCCTTAATATTTTATTATACAAATTGTACATCATTGGAAAGCTTATTAAAAATGCCATGCATTGGTGGCAAGATATCTAGGGTGTTCCATTTGAAAAAAAATAGTTACCCATTGTTTTGCGCATGTTGACACCCTGTATAGCAGTATGCACAAAAAAGAACCAAAGCCGATTTGTATTATTCTTCATGATGTGTAAAATTCTTTAGTGTATAAAAAATCACGCTAGCTTTGCAAGGAGCGCTTCTGCAGTTTTTTCAATGTGTACATGTTTTTGCCACAAATTTGCCCATAATTAACCAACCGTCTATAACAGACCCATAGTATCTTATACTATTTTTATTAGATTCTCAAGAGGGTTCAAAATAAAGTATAAAATACAGGGTGTTCCATTTAAAAAAACATAACTTTGTTCTGTTAAGTACAACTACTCCCCAGCAGAGGGAATTCGTCTTTCCAAAATCAAATATAATCGACATCAACACCATCGGAGACAGATCGATAAAAACCTCAATGAAAGAAAAAACATATACTCAGGCTCTAAAAAGAAGCACAACGAATGAAAAACAAACAATGACCATATCTACTAGCACAGGTGCTATCAAAAAATCAAATGGAATCCAAAGCAAAGGAGAAAAGATACACACAAATACTATGCAAACCAACACAACTACGCGAAAAGAAGATGAAGCCGATTTTATACCCGTCGTCAGAAGAGGAACCAAGAAAACCAAACCAGCTACCGTCCACGGCAATGCAGAGAACACTTTGTTTAAAGGCGTCTCCAAAATGGGGCACATACACGTATCTAGACTGGATCCATCGACAAAAACCGAAGAAATAAAGCAATACTTGGAACATAACAATTTAAAAAATACTTATTGTGAAAAATTGGTTTCAAAATATCCCGATGAATATAGCTCGTTCAAAATATCGGCGCCTATTCAGTTACTGGAAAAATTAAAGGATCCCTCCTTGTGGCCTACAGGAGCCTGCATTAATAATTTTTTTCCGTGGCTACTCAACAAGAAAGCAACAACTTAAGGCCGAGGTTTCACGGTGTCAAAATTACGAAAATAAAACAAAACGTAGAATATAATCTAGATAATCACATCAATATATTTTATATAAATATTCAATCACTTGGTAATAAATCCGGCGAATTGGTTACACTTCTAGCCACAGAAAATTATCAAAAGTTCCATGTTCTTTGTCTAGCCGAACACTGGCTACGTAAAGACAATATTATTAATATACACATTGAAAATTATAAACTTGTATCGCATTTTTGTAGGTCAGTGAAAATACATGGGGGGACCGCTATTTATGTTCACAGGACGTTGCGTTGCAAAAACAGGGATGATATTGTCAGTATGTCTGTAGAACACAACTGCGAATTATCGGCCATTGAAATTGAGAATCATAATCTTGTAATAATTTCAGTGTATAGACCGCCACTTTCAGATTTTAATATTTTTTTATCAGTGATGGAAAAAATTCTTACTTCTAATATCCAAAAGATTATTATAACGGGAGACTTCAATATTAATTTCAATTGTAATGACTCAATTCATTCCAGTTTTGCGGATATCTATATATCTAATGGCTTAAGAGCACTTGTTAGCGAATTCACACGCGGTCACAAGTGTATAGATAATGTTTTAACAAACATGCACCCAGCTACCATTAAACATTCTGTTTTCGAACCCCATCTTTCTGATCACTATGGAATCGCTGTAGAAGTCGCACTGAGTACATTGGACACTCGTCCAATTAAGATCTTATGTCGACCTATAACAGCTTACGGTTTGTTTCATTTACATAACATAATATCTACGTACTCATGGGACTTCTCGTCAATACTTGATTTAAATAAAAAATGCCAACTTCTTATTAATAACATAACAAATTCAATGAAATTAGCATTACCATACAAATATAAATTCATTAAAAATTCCAATAACTTCATACCTACTTGGTATGATAATGAACTGCGGCATATGAGAGAACATCTTCACTTCTTAAATGATTGGTACAATATGCACCCTAGTCTTAATAATAAACTTGTCTTAAATGAATTTAAAATTAAATACAAACAAACGATTAACATAAAAAATTCCAGAATAATGATACATACATATCAAATTCTTGCAATCGCCCGAAAGCCATGTGGGATATACTCAATCATGGTAAAAACTCCGTTGCTCTATCCACGACTAATACCAACCTGGCTGCAGACGATCTTAACTCTTATTTTGCCAAAATACCAGAAAGACTGGTACGTCAATTAAAGTCTTTAAAAAACACAAGAAGTCCTTACGACTATCTAAAAAATAAAAGCTACAACCACTTACATTTTGAATTTAAAGAAATTAGTTATAATTATGTGAGAGATATAATTAAAAGTCTGAAAAATAAAAAAAGCAAAGACATTTATGGAATGAACAAAGAAATAATAGTAAGCATATTAAACATATTGATAGTTCCTTTAACAAATTTGATATGAATGCATCAGAGAGGGTGTATTTCCAACTCCATTAAAAATCTCAAAAGTTGTGCCTCTCCATAAAAAGGGGATCCCAGTAATCCTAGTAATTATAGACCAATATCCATTATCCCAATCATTGGCAAAATTTTTGAAGTTATTCTCAAAAATCAATTACAAGAATATTTTGAAAATTCACACATTCTCAACGATTGTCAATTTGGTTTCCGAACCGGAAAATCAACAAGCAATGCAATAATTGATCTAACGCAGTATATTGTCAACGCATTTGAAACAAATAACTACTCGGGGTGTATATTTTACGATCTGTCAAAAGCATTCGACTGTGTATCGCACGAAATACTGTTGGATAAATTAGCTTATTACAGTCTCAGTGATCATTCAATAAAACTGCTTAGATCATATTTAATGAACCGAGAGCAAATAACTGTTTTTAACGGATGTACATCTCAGCGAGAATGTACAACAAGTGGTGTCCCACAAGGATCAGTACTAGGCCCTTTGTTATTCTTGATATTCATCAATGATTTAATGGAATGTGATAATACATCTAAATTTACCCTTTATGCCGATGACACTACTTGTTGTCAATCAAGTCGCTATTTGTCGGATCTAATTCACTCTCTCGAATGTACACAAATAAACACGAAAGAATGGTTTGCATCCAATCTGTTAACACTAAATGAAGACAAAACATCGGTCATGCTCTTCTCACTAAAGGATCTATCTACAGTTCAAAACATAAATAAAAAAAAGTTTTTAGGTATAACTCTTGATACTGGATTGACTTGGTCAGAGCAAATTAATCATGTTTGCACAATGATAGCAAAAAATATATACTTATTAAAAAACTTGACCAAAATCTGTTCCACTGAAGTTATTTTAACTGGATATCATGCACTAATAGCATCACATATAAGTTACGCAATTACATCGTGGGGGCATTCGCCCAATGCGAAACGAGTATTTGCACTACAACGTAGATGTGTAAGAGCTATGTTACAGTTGGACTACAGACATGATGTTCGGCGGTATTTTATCGACTTGAACATATTAACGGTTCCCTCCATGTACATCTTCAATAGTATACTATTAGTTAAAAAACATCTTGACAATTATGCAAGCGCTGATCAGCATGGCTATAATACTAGAACATCTTCAGATATCGCAGTTAACTATACTCGTATATATAGAACACGGAATAGTCAGAATTATTACGGACCCTTATTTTTTAATAAATTACCCGCCTTAATTAAGTCAGAAGGATTTCAACATTTAAAATTAAATTAAAAACACTGTTATGTAGAAAGGCCTATTATAATTGGAAAGATTTCCTAGAAGATAATCTGTAACTATAATATGTTTATATAATATATATATATATATATATATATATATATATATATATATATATTATATATGTATATCTCTGTAATTTTTGACTTGTGTAATTCCAAATTAGCACTAATAAAGTTATTATTATTATTATACTGGGACACCCTGTACAAAAACATACATATTTTTAAAATATGCAGAATAAGTGTGGGTACCAGTTCAAGAAAACTTGAAGTCGATATCTCAAATAGCAAATAAGTTATGGGGCTTTTACAGATCGCTGGGTCACCCGGTATATCGTATAAATTAGATATTAAAGGCTGGAAAGTTCACCAAAAAAATGAAGAAGATAAAACAATCTAGAATTGGCCAAACAAAAAGTACACTTTGCAACAATTGCACTTGTCCGTCGATATGCCGAAAGCAGGAGGAGCTGGCAGTTCAAATGACGATAACACTACATGAGCTTTTTTCAGAATTCTGATATAGCAGCACAAATAACTGGCTCAGATGAGGAACTTATTATTCGCTTTCATGTCATGCTGCAAGCAATAGAATGTGGTTTTGAAATTGATATTTAAGCTTCTGAAAAATATGCATTAAAAACACCTAGATATGAAAATATTGTTGAGCAACTGCAAATAGACGATAGTAGTACAAGTGAATCAGATGTATCAAATGCTGAGTCTGATTATGAGGAAGATTTTTTGTACTGAATTACAAACTAACTTTGTTTTGGTTTTAAATAAAAAATAAATTATAAGTGTCAAATAATGTCCGGCATAATGAATTTTGAGTTCAGATTCGTGATCAGCGACCCCTAAAACCCACATATACAAATCTTGGGTAGAATCTATGTACATTTAAAAAATCGTGTCCACCATATTGGATCCGCCATATTCAATTTTGAGTCATCAATTTAAAGACGATTACTTTAGTTTTTCGACTTTCGTCCGCTGTTTCTATCACCGATCGAGTTTCGAGTGACGTCAGTCGAAAGGTGAGGTTCAGTTTTATCACCGAGTTCGGAGCAGGTGATAAGTGTGTGTTAACCATAAAATTGTGAAAATGGTCTTTATTTCGCTTTATTATTGCTGCGGGAACAAGAAGCAGCAGCTGAAAATTATTATTTGCTGCAATTTTAACGACATTTACGGGATTTTAGCAATCCATTTGAGACGCCGAAATGTGAATTAGAATATTTGTTTTAAAAACTACAAATTTATGAGAGTTCCGAACTAACACACCCATATTAGATGGTGATTAGTACTTATCAATTCCATAATTCTTCAAAATTAACTTAATTACAGTTAGCTTCAAGTGCACTCGGAACTGATTTTCCCGCGTAAATTTGAAAAATGGCGAAAGCATGCCGTTATTAGTTCACTTGCTTCGATTTTACATTTTTGTCACACTTACTTTATCACGTTAGAAACGGAATACCAATTTGCCGTTCGATCGAAAACGATGTGATAAATTTTCACGGCGTAAAGTTATCACCGTGATAAAAACAGAATAGGGCCCATTAAAGGGAAGGTTTTAACCACAGAACACATACCTTTAGAAATGAAACCTGCATGTTAACTTTCGGAAACACGATTTTTGGCGCCGCCTGGTGTCGGGGTGGCAAATTATTACGATTTCTCGATTTTACTCGTCTACACGATATATTTCAATTTAATAACACTAAAAATATAATCAATTATGTTTTTTGAGCACATAATTGATTATACTTTTAGATAGTACATAAATAAAGAAGTTACTGGTTTTGGTAAAAGAAAAAAATTGGATTTCACAAAATAAAAATAAGCTACATGGAAAAAATATATTTAACAGAATAATTATGTACATTACTATTATCAAAATTATAAAAATTATCAAATATAAAAATATCACAACAATCAGGTATTACGGTCTTGTCCAGGTGCAATGTTCCATCAGGTCTCGTCGTTCTTCTTAGGATTCTTCCTTCAAGCGTCATAACAAGTCAGTTGTTTGCTCGTATCCAGGATTCATGACATTAAAATACACACATCGGAAAAGTCTAGGGATATTTTTATAAAACCATTAAAATGAACTGTATATTGTTTATATTGTACATTTATAGCTATTATTACAACTAGGGAAATATGAATAGTATATTTCCCGAGGTTGGCTAGTTATATAGATAACCAAGGGAAATGTATCCATATTTCCCGTGTTATAATCAATAGTTTTTTTCTGATTGTTCTGTAAATGGGAAAATATTGGATTGTAAATTTTTGAATTTATCGGATTGGTAACGTTGCTAAGGGCCTTGTTTGTAAATATCATGGTTGAATGGTTTGATTTGTTTTGTTGTTTCATAAATTGATGAAATGTCAAACTATGTGTTAACGCAAGCGACGAAAGACCGTGAATGTTTGGTTCCGGTAAAATCCAAAGCTGTAAAATCCATAAAGGATACCTTCCCAAGAAATCGGAGGTGTTGTCCCGAGAGCAATTAAAACAATTCTTGCGAGAAGCTCCTAATGACATTTTGTTGATGTTTATATTTTCCTAGGGAAATATGAGCACTTCATTTTTCCCTAGGGAAATATAAGTGTGTTATGACATATCGTAACCAAGGCAATATCAGTCAATATTGTTTCAATCAGAAAAAAAACGCCATTGTCAGTTAGAATACTCAAGACACACTATTTTTTTGAACACCTGAAAAAGAAACAAAAACAAACAAACAAAACAAACAGAGAAAACTCGATAAACAAGATATTCTGAAAAATCAATTCTTCGATTTTAGTCGTTTTACAGTGCTTTGATTACTCACTACGTCGAAAATACTGTGTTTCGGAATGGAACGACAACATTTAAGTTTAGAAGTGATGAATCGAGCGGTAGGCCTTCTTCAAGATGGCATAAAACAAATCGAAGTGGCTGAGCGGATAGGTCTTTCCCAAAGTGTCATCAGTCGGTTATGGCGGCCGAACAACATCCAGGACGTGGACGTCCTACAACACCAGCTCAGGATAGATAACTGGTTTTAACAGCTAGAAGACATCCTACTATCACCTCACCTGAATTGGTTACCGAGTTACAGAGGGCAGATAACGTAATAGTTGGCAGAGATACTGTAAGAAATCGTCTTCATGAAGCCAATCTTCATTCTAGACGGCCTCTCAGAAATTCACCTCTAGAGGCAGATTAGACTGGTGTCGAGATTTTCATAATTGGGATGAACATGATTGGGCGAACGTGTTGTTTACTGATATCATGCACTAATAGCATCACGAGTCTAGATTTGGATTACATCCAGATTCTCGTCGAATAAGAGTGTGGAGGCTATCCGGAAATGAGGAACGTTTGAGACACGTCCAGGAGGTATACACTTACAGAGGTAGTACTGTAATGGTATGGGGCGGAATAATTCTGGGCGGTGGAACGAAGCTCATTTTCCCAAATGGTTTTCTGAGAGCTCAGCAATATTTGGACAATATTCTTCTACCTATTTTACGTCCATTTGCCGGTGCTGTTGGAGAAAACTGCCATCTCATACATGATAATGCTCGACAGCACGTCGCACGTATTGTGCCGAACTGGTTGACCGACGAGACAATACAAGTATTGCCATGGCCAGCACATTCTCCGGACCTAAACCCCATTGAGCATGTGTGGGACATGAAGGTGGCAAAAATATAAAAAGTTTTAATTCACGGTCAATAGGTGTCAGGTCGTGCGTTTTATGTCCATCAAAAGGAGTCGGCACATTTGCCGCTTATACAGGGTGCGTAGAAAGTACCGCACCAAATGGGATTATATGGAAACGGTTTGACATTTAGATTTGACATTTAGTAGGTTTAAATTAGATATAAATACCCATATTTTAAGATAAGTTTCATTTGTTTTGCAAGACTTCCTTTTTGTCAGAGGCCGCCATGTTGAATTTTTCTAATAGCATCCTAGGTTCTTTTTTGATATTATTTGAAAGGTTATTTAATTAGAAGTACAACGTGGTATAATATTAGCATGTTTATTCTGAAATAACGTTGAAAATAAATAATTGAAAACAAAAATGAAATCAACAAGAAACCTAATAAAATCACAATAGGTGCTCAAATTGTTGTCCATTCACTTCTCGACAATAGGAAAGTCTATCAAGAAAAGCGCCCAGTGTATTATGCAGATATGCCGGAGGAATGTTTGTTATTGAAACTCTAATTCGAGCTTCTAATTCATTTAATGTTGTTGGCCTATTTCGATACACAACACTTTTTAAATATCCCCAGAAGAAAAAGTCCATAGGTGTCAGGTCTGGAGACCTAGGTGGCCATTCAATTGCACCCCTCCGTCCGATCCATTGCCCTGCAAAATTATGATTTAGGAATTTTCGAACTTGATGACCGAAATGCGGTGGAGCACCATTTTGATGAAACCATACATCTGGGTGCGAGACTTGCGAATTTATTGAATTTGGTTTAATCTCCTTCATTTTTGGTACAATTTGGTTTTGCAATAGTTCCAAGTAAACAACAGATCTTAATCCATCCAATATTCCACACCAAACGTTAAGTTTTTGTGGATATTGGGTGTAAGTTTTCAAGTTGATATAGGGGTTAGTAGGGTGCCAGTATCTACAGTTATGCCTATTTACAGAACCATTTAACATAAATGTAGCTTCATCTGAAAAAACTATGTTTTTGACAAAATTTTGATCAGCTCCTGTTCTTTCCATCATTATTTCTGCAAATTGTATCCTCCGATTAAAATCCTCTGGTAACAGTTGATGAACTAGATGTGGTTTGTAAGGACGATACTTAGACCGCTTTAATATTGTTCTAATTGATCCTTCAGACACATCATGATCTGCTGCAAGTGTCATCATTTGTGGCTGTTTTCGGTCTTCCAGGTGTAGGACAATTCTTTACACTTTTTAGTTCTTCAAATTGTTGCACTGTTCGCGTTACTGTAGATCTGCTGATTGGATTCCTATTTGGATGACTATCATTAAACACATGGCAAGCTTCAGCATGGGTTCTTCTGCGATCACTAAATCCAACAATTATTAATATTTCAATGCGCTCAATTTCGGACAAATTTATTTTCGCTTACCTATCTTAACTTAAGTTTGACACACAAATGTCAAATCTAAATGTCAAAACGTTTCTACATAAACTAATTTGGCGCAATACTTAAGTTTCTTGTTAATTTAAGTTTTTGTTTAAATTATTTATTTTTGTCGTTATTACAGAATAAACATGATAATATTATGCCACGTTGTACTTCTAATTAATTAACCTTTCAAATAATACCAAAAAAAACCTAGGATGCTATTAGAAAAATTCAACATGGCGGCCTCTGACAAAAAGCAAGTAGTGCGAAACAAATGAAACTCATCTTAAAATATGGGTATTTATATCTAATTTAAACCTTCTAAATGTCAAATCTGAATGTCAAACTGTTTCCATATAATCCCATTTGGTGCGATACTTTTTACGCACCCTGTATAATGCGTACAGGTAACGAACTATTAGAATGTAGTTTTGAGCTCTTGTTGGTAATTCGAATCACATATAAGAGTAGTCTAACTGTATGTATGTATGTATGTATGTATGTGTGTATACTTGGATCAATGGATCTTTGCGTGCACGTCACTACCGATAGTCGTCCGGTACAATCAACGCTATGGATTCCACCAGTGGCGTAGTCGAAACAAATTGCGCATCAGACACATGAACAACAAATTGAAATTAGTCCGAGTCCGCGACGTAAACGATTAAAACAACAGTACGAATGAGATGTATACGCAAATATGCCGTTGTAGTGACGCTTGCGTCTGTCGGGCCGCATTTGGCCGGAAGGTAAACAAATCACGTTCATTATGAGCCCAACATTCCTTCATAATTTTGACGTTTTAAACGTCAGTAAATTTCGGTATGCGAGCGAGGAGGGACAGATCTCAACGGAGTTGTTGCGCGAAGCGCAAGGTACACCGTGATCTTAGAAACCTTTTAAGGCGGCTTCATAACCCGGGAACGAAAATATACCCAGCTTTTCGTTCTCGTTACCGGAAATTAGTTATTAGTTGTGTATGTCAACACGCGAATCATATCATTTAACTTTTGGTTCCCGTTCTCGCGTTGTTGTGAAGCGGCCTTTAGTTTATAAGTAATGGAATCTAAA
Source organism: Ocypus olens (assembly GCA_910593695.2). NCBI lineage: Eukaryota > Metazoa > Arthropoda > Insecta > Coleoptera > Staphylinidae > Ocypus > Ocypus olens. Next base: position 29,201,321 of record OU343059.1, read on the forward strand.
ATGTTCGGCTCATAAAGAATTTGAGTTGCTTATCTTCCGGCCAAATGCGGTCTTGCAGACCAAGCGTTTCGTATTCCGTCACTAAAGGCATATTCGCGTATACATCTCATATTGCTGTTTTAAAGGTAATGGTTTGCGTCGCGGGCTATTATATAATATGAACACTAAATTATATGGGACCAACTCCACATTTTATTTTAGTATGATATTTACTATTATCGTCCTGGATACAAGGCATGAAAACGTACTCATAACTCCGAGGGAGTTATAAGGTATATCTCCCGAGGGAGTTATGTGTTATATCTCCCGAGAGAGTTATGAGGTCTGCTCGTGTTTACCTGACAACAAGTAGAACAATTTCCAAATTCTCCGCTCAAGATGATGGTTGAAGATAGACAATCTTGCGTCTGCTCACGACCAACTTTATAGTGAGACAGGAATTACACTTTTCTCCCAAGTTTGTTCACTATTTTATTCACAACCGTACGTTTGATGTTATAGATATTTACGCATTAAGGGAGATATGGAATCTTTTTTTCCCGAGGTTGACAGGGTTACAAACCGAGGGCCTCTGGCCAGTCAACCGAGGGTGAAGAACAGGAATGTCTCCCATGGTGCATACAATAGTTTATTTTTTAGTTAAATATTAGTATTTGGTAAAAATATTCAGCATATCGATCTGCAATATGTATTTAGATGATTGCTATGAGCTTGTTTTAAATCAAACCACCTGCATTTCATCAACTGATGTTTATTTAATTTGATTTGACGATAATGCTTTAACAACAAATGTACAGTTGTGAATAAAACAGTGAACAAACCTGAGAAAAGTTTAATTCCTGTCTTGCTAAAGTTAGTCGTGAGCAGACCATCATCATCTTGAGCGGAGAATTTGGAAATTGTATATACTATTTGTCAGGTAAACATGAGCAGACCTCATAACTCCCACGGGAGATATCTCATAACTCCCGAGGGAGTTATAAGTACATTTTCATGCCTTGTAATCATGACAATAATAGTAAATATCGTACTACTAAAAAATAAAAGCATTAACGTCAAATCAAATCAAACTAAATAATCGTCATTCATGTAATGCGGGCGGTTTGATTTAAAACAAAGTCATAGTAACCATGCAAATAAATATTGCAGATCAACATACTGAATATTTTTATGAAGTACTAATATTTAACTAAAAAATAAAGTATTGTATGCACCACGGGAGATATTGGTTGACTTATAAACCTCAGGCCAGAGGCCCTCGGTTTGCCCTGTCAACCTCGAGAGAAAAACATTCCATATCTCCCTTAATAATAATAATAATAATAATAGGTTTATTTCCCAACAGAACAAAAAAATATTCCAATTACAGGGAAATTTTACAATTAACAAATAAAAAATAAATAACTCTGATAGAATTAAAAACTAAAAATAATTATAGATAGTTTAGACTTAATTAACTTAATTTAACTAAAATTATGAAATTAAAGTGAACAATACAAAATACTATTTTATACATGTGTATACCTTTAACATAACAGGTTGTTGCAAATTGATGAATTACCTAATTAAATAAATAAAATGAACTAAGGAGCAAATATTGCCAACAGTTTGGTTTTAAACATTTTGTATGTATCACTAAATATGTCACACGAATGATGCATAAATATCTATTAACCGTTATATACAATGACTGCTTTAGCATCCACGATGTTACAGACCAAATTTTTCAAATAGGATGATGTGAATGCTATGGCAATCACGCCTGCAAACGTGTTAGAGGGGAAATAAACAATTGATATATTTTATTTAAAAAACATACAATAAATCGGGTGTATAAATAGCCGATAATCTACAAAAGGCGGTTATTCTTCTTAAAATTCTGAAAAGAAAATGTCGATGAAAAAATGTTCTATCATTCCACATCATGAGCCACTTAAAAGGAATATACATTAGGCAACATCGCATTCATGTGCTGTCCTGTTTTTCAATAATCCCATGATTAATTATGTGGGATTAGAGTAGAAGGTAATATATAGATAGATCGGGGTTTATTTACAGATGTATATGCAAGGTAAAACAGATTATGAGTAAATAGTGTTGAGAGAAGTCTATTTTGGAAGTCATCTGGATGAGCGAGCTGTCCACAAAAGCGTTGGTGAAGCGACTGGATTGTTGTAGTGGAGTGTCCTGTCCCGACAACAGAAAACCTTCTTGAACTCTGCCAATAGCGATTGTTGTAAATGTTAAAAACAATCTCTGGTAAACATACTCTCATAATTCCAGACAATACATGTCGTGAATCCACCATCGCCACAAATTCTATTTAAAATGGTGTTGATAACATTCATTCGGTATATCTTATCATTTTCATAGAGCGGCAGGACCTTCATACGATGAAATGGATAAAGGCTTTCTTGTAGGACCAAATGAGCGGTCTTGTTACTAGGCATATCTAATATAATCGGGTACTGTCGAAGGGATTTGCTCTTCAAGTTGGATTGTGCGACTCTGCTGTGGCCGACCATTGTTTGGATTTTTAGGCACAAACATACCCGTTTCACATAGCCGTTGATAGCCTCTTCGAAATACATTGGCAGAAGGATGCCTTTTATTTGGAAAACCTACACAATACTGTAGTTTTACCATATGTGCGTTTCCATTACAGAAACCATACATCATGTATGGGATATTTAGCATATTTGGGATGAAAATATAACACACACACTGATACATGTAGATTATCCGCCAATTTAAACATACCCGATATAAAAAAACATATCTATGTTGTTGAACCAATAAAAACTAATCACTTGAACTGAAATCAGTATCACTGCCACTCTTGTCATTGTCTACATGAATAATAATTTCAGGAATATCCTCTATTACTTTGTCTCGATCATACCATTCCTTAATTATTTTTTCGGTATGACAAACATTTGCATGCCACACTTCTGGTGTACATTTTTGTAATGCTTTATTCCACATTTGCACCACTTTCTCATCTCCGAGGCCGTCTTCTCCTATGTGTTTGTCGTAATATGATTCTGCATGTGCCCAGATCATTTCGATGGCGTTGAAGTGACAATGGTAAGGGGGCAATCTTAAAACATCATGTCCATGTTCTCGCAACAGTTGGTCTATTTTATATTTCTTTGGCTTTCTGTGAAACTTTGCTAAGTTCAGCAGTTCTACTTTAAACATTGATTTCTCATAATTAATATTATTTTTATCTAACCACTCAGCTATCTGCGCTTTTTTCCATGAAGAAGTTGGCTGCCTTTCCACTTCTACGCTGTGGTATGATGCGTTGTCCATAATAATTAACGAAGGCTCTTCTAAATTTGGTATTAACTTACTTTCAACCCACTTAGTGAATAATTCTGCATTCATATCTCCATGATAATCTAATAATTTCGATTTTGTTGCAAAAACTAAACTTGCATTTTCTATGAAACCACCACTGCATCCAGCATGAAGAACAATGAAACGTTTTCCATCATATCCTCCAGGTTTTCGTACACTTTTAACATTGGCGTCCTGCCATGACTTTCTACGACTTCCTTTTGAAAAAATCCATGTTTCGTCTATGAACACGGGAGTACGACTAAATGTTGAATTTTTATTGTCCATGTACAATCTTAGAAACGATGCTCTCGTAGATGCTATTATGGGTGTCTCCATCAACGCCCTTCGGTTATCGTCCTTCTCAAATTTAAATCCTAGATCGAAAAGTAACGTTCGTAGCGAACCATAACTAAAATTCAATGCCAATTCTTGACGCAGTTCTTCTTTTAACAAATTAATCTACACATGTTTTCCTAAAATTAAATATCTGCTTAATACTGCCTAAAGCAGAAATAATCATTAGTGTTGCGCAAGTGCGTAACAATTTATTTATAATGGTATAATTATACCATTCCCTAAATATTCCCACCAATAATAATTTACTTACTTGCTGCATATAAATTGTACAACATATTACGAACTGCCATTTTAGCACCCTCGTCTAAGTCTTGAGTTTTCGATTTCTTCCGGGGTCTAGATTTTCCAGGGGTTGAAAGCGACTGATTTCTCTCACTCGCAATTTTAATACTGGAGATAGTCCGTGAACTTATTTTTAAAGCATCAGCAACTCTCTATGAAACGATGTAATATTAATAAGCAGGTAACTAGACAACAAAGAAAGAAATTACCTCTTGAACAGCATTCAGTGAAATTAAAGGACCGTTGTTTTCCTTTTCTGCTGTAAAATAGGCCATTAGATTGACCACGAGATTCTGCGACTGAGAATTTAGACGTTTGTCCGGCATTTTGAGGTTAGGCCAAGCGATTTCACTGATTGTTATAAAAGTTCTAAAAAGAACTGTTTTTTTATATATCACGAAGCAATGTTTATCACGACGTGTTTATGTTACGACACAAAATGTACTGTATACGTTGTAAAATCGAAAAAATATGCAAAAACGAACACAAAACGGAAAACACTGCTTATACCGCCGCCACTGCATTACGAATCACGAAATGACTTACGGACCAAGGTTTTGTCTTTGTTCAACGCATGGTTTTACCGAGTGCCGTACGTCCTCGCCATGGACGACATACGTACACATATTATTGTGTCTAATTTAACTTATCATAGAGGGAGTAAACATATGAAAATGTTGTCGGAGATAGGTTCAGCTAACTATGACGTGCACGCAAAGATCCATTGATTCAAGTATAGAGTCCGATCAATGGATCTTTGCGTGCACGTCATAGATAGCCGAACCTAGTTCCGACAAGATTTTCATGTGTTTACTCCCTCTATGATAAGTTCAATTAGACGCAGTAATATGTGTACGTATGTCGTCCAAGGCGAAGACTTACGGCACTCGGTAAAACCATGCATTAAACAAAGAGAAAACCTTGGTCCGTAAGTCATTTCGTGATTGGTAATGCATTGGTGGCGCTATAAGCAGTATTTTCTGTTTTGTGTTCGTTTTTGCATATTTGTTCGATTTTAAAACCTGTACAGTACATTTTTAGTCGTAACATAAACACGTCGTGATAAACATTTCTTCGTGATATATAGAAAATAGTTCGTTTAGAACTTTTATAACAATCAGCGGAATCGCTTGGCCTAACCTCAAAATGCCGGGTAAACGTCTAAATTCTCGGGCGCGGAATCTCGTGGTCAATCTTATGGCCTATTTTACAGTAGATAAGGAAAACAACGGTCCTTTAATTTCGCTGAATGCTGATCAAGAGGTAATTTCTTTCTTTGTTGTCTAATTACCCGATTATTAATAGTATAGTTTCATAGAGTTGCTGATGCTTTAAAAATAAGTTTACGGACTATCTCCAGTATTAAAATTGCGAGTGAGATAAATCAGTCGCTTTCTACCCCTGGAAAATCTAGACCCGGAAGAAATCAAAATCTTAAGACTAGACGAGGGGCCAAAACGGGAACCAAAAGTTAAATAACGTGATTCGCACGTTGATATGCACAACTAATAACTAATTTCCAGAAACGGGAACGAAAAGCTTGGTATATTTTCGTTACCGTTCCCGGGTTGTTAAGAAGCTGCCTCAACCGGTTTCTAAGATCATGTGACGTTGTAGTTTGCGCTTCTCGCTACAACTCTGTAGAGATCTGTTACTCCTCGCGCACAGACCGAAATTTACTGACGTTTAAAACGTCAAAATTATGAAGGTCTGTTGGGTTCATAACGAATTTGATTTGTTTACCCTCCGGCCAAATGCGGACCGACAGATCAAGCATTTTGTATTCGGTCACTTCAAAGGCATATTCGCGTATACATCTCATAGGTGCTGTTTGAATGGTTTACGACGCGGGCTTAGACTAATTTCAGTTTGTTGTCTATTTGTCCGATGCGCAATTTGTTTCGACTACGCCACTGGTAGAATCCCTAGCGTTGATTGTACCAGACAACTATTAGTAGTGACGTGCACGCAAAGATCCATTGATTCAAGTATATCTATGTATGTATGGATAACGCTGACCCGTCACTGCGCCGCATTCATTGCGCCGTATATGTACTGAGTCTGGTTCCCGGCACGGTGATACACCCCGGAAAACATAAGCAAAGAAATGAATAAATAATTATATTATAACAAAACCGTTCTACAGAATATGTTCAAATAATATGAGGAACGAGTTAAACAATAAACTAACCGCTAATTTTACTTCAGCATTATGAAAAAAATATATCGGCTGTGAGCGTACGTAGTGAACTTCATATATTTTGTTTAATGACATAAAACAAATGTCGGAAGACAATAAAAGGTGTTTAGCAGTTACAGTGCAAATTTAGACAAGTAAGTACTACATATAGTCGCCGGACATAAAATAAGGGCGCTATTGCACAAAGGTGGATCCACTTTTTGAATGTTCCGCCTTTAGGTTAGGTTCGGTTAGGTGGCGGCGAAGCCGTCATGAATGTATTAAAAGTAGGGGCTGAAAACGGAACGAAAACGAAATAACGAAATTAAACGAAATAGTTACAAGAACGAAAACGGAACTGACATTTTTTAAACGAGATCCGAAACGAAATAAATTAATTAATTATGCTCATTTTCGTATCAATTAATAGCATTGAAAAAACATTTCTAATACCGGATTTTACCGTTTTTATCAAATTTTGAAAGTATCGGAAACTGAAGGTAAAAAATCTATTATTAGGAGTTGTTTTCCGAAAACGAAAACTATAAATTTGTGTGAGAACATAAAGAACGAAAACGAAAAATTTCGTTTTCGTTCCGATCAGAAATGAACGAAATATTTTTCGGATTTAGTCTCTAAGAAGTAGTTTTGCGAGCTCGCCTTAAATATGACAGATTAAGAAATCGAGATTTCGAATTTCTATCGAATATTGGTGAACTCTACTTTGCTGAAAAAATAAATTATGCTCATTTTCGTATTAATTAATAGCCTTGAAAAAATATTTACTGCACATTTCTTGAACAAAAATTTCAAAAAATAGTGGGTGCGTTTTTGTGCAATAGCTTCAAAGTAAAAAACACTTATACATACAGTATAAATACACTTTATTCTAGCAGTTTAAAATAATAGTACTAAAGAATGGATGAAGATCCAATCGAGCGTAAACGTAGATTAGCAAGAGAAAGACAGAGACGTTGGAAAACTCAACAAAGTCAAGAGACGCTTGACAGGCTGCAAAAAACAAATGCTGCATCTCAAAGATAGCGAATTGCAAACGAAACTGAGGAACAATCTCAACTCAGGCGAGCAGCAAATGCATCTCAACGGCAGCGAATTAGAAATGAAACTCCACAGCAATCGCAGACCAGAAGAGCAGCAAATGCTGCATCTCAACGGCAGCGAATTGGAAATGAAACTACAGCAATCACAGACCAGACAAGCATCAGATGCTGCATCTCAACGGTAGCGAATTGAAAACGATACCCCACAGCAATCTCAAGCTAGGCGAGCAGCAAATTTGGTATCTCAACGGCAGCAAATTGTAAATCATAGAGCTGAGCAAAGCCAAATATTTCGAAATGAAGCAGTTAATTTCATTGAAGATAGTGTTCATACCCATGACTGTGGAGCCTTAAACATTATTTGCGAGCTCTATAAATCGAAGAATTTTTCCAAGGAGCGTTCAACAGATGGAAAGATTACAAATTGTTGCCACAAAGGCAAAATTAAGTTGCCACGCCCTATCGATGAGACTGGTGTACTTGAATATCTTGAGTTCTTGCGCAAACTGTTGTCAGATCCAACTGATTCAGATTACACCAATTTTCGGGAGAATATTCGATCCTACAATAATGGTGTATCGTTTTCTTCGTTGGATCTGACAACAGTTGCCGTGATTTTTCACGGGCAATCGCTAGTATTTATATATTACACTATTAATAAGTCAAATACAAATGTTAACACAAAGTAAACCGGAAACGGTGGCGATTTTAGTTCACAGTGGATATTTATTTGTGTAATAAATACTAAATGTAAGTAATATTTATCCATTTTTTAAATATAGTCTATCCGTCGAATTTTAAATGAATAATGTATGTGGCTATGACACTTTATCAAATTTAGTCACATTTTTTTTTTAATATTATTTTATAAAAATATAACACCGTGTAATGCTGGGCGTCCACTAGGTCGGTGGGACGGAGCGCCGCGGCCTCCAAGAAAAATGCATGTGAATGCATGGAGACGCGTCCGCTCCGCGCTACGGCCCTAATGGACGCGTCTCCATGCATTCACATGCATTTTTCTTGGAGGCCGCGGCGCTCCGTCCCACCGACCTAGTGGACACCCCAGCTTCAGAAATCAAGTTTTTTTCATAACATTTGAATTTTTTGTATAAATTTGATTCATTCAAAATGTATTTATAAAGATATTATTTCCTAAATAATATTGTCAACGAAGCACTTAAGTAGGTATGTCTGCTTATGAATACCACACGACTTCGGGAGAGTTTGTTTGTATAAGGCCAATAACATAGGAAAGGGCAATGATCTAGCTGCAGTTGTGAGTATGTCATTGAAGAGTGCGTTCTGTGTTAAAAATGTATTCCGAGCCCCCAAGAAATTATAATTATTAATGGTGAGTTAATTATCTACTTTAATCATCACGACGAAATATACTGTATGTATATTTTAATGAATGATCAGTTCTGGGCATAAAGCCCCCCTTGTGCAAAATCGGCTTTGCCCACCCACGATAAAAGCCTGAAATATATAAATTTATAAAATATATAAACCACATTTTAAATTTTGAGTAAAAAAACAACCACAATAAAACATTTTTACTTTCTCCGTTACGAAGTACGAGAAAGTATTGTGATCGTGATTTTTTTTTCAAAAAATTTTTTTACGGAAATATCCGTTTTGGGGTCCCTAGATGCCATTTCAACAATTTCTGGAAAAAAATGTTTTGTGTCTGTGTGTGTGTGTGTGTGTGTGTGTGTGTGTCATGGTGTGTGTGTGTGTGTGTCTGTGTGCGTGTGTGTGTCTGTCTGTGTGCGCTGTAACGTACTCCACTCACTTTATTCATTATTATTATTCTTATATATATTTAATTATTCTACTATTAGTGTTCTATACATTTAATATGCATTTAATTATTCTATCATTATTATTATATGTTTTCATGTCTTTCTGTTTTAGATAAATCATTAATATTATTTACATAGTAATTGTAATCACCAATCTATTTTTAATATCTATGTTTAATTTAGGAAGTCATGCGGATGCCAATTATGTTACTCATGATTATATTTACTCTTACTACTGCTATGTAATAATCCGCATTATTTATTACCGTTATAAAGGTTCTAATAGTGTAAAATGTATTATCTATATGTACCCGAGACGGACGCACCGATCATGAAGACCATTCAATTATCAATCAATAAATAATACTTTGACCATCAATAAATAATACTTTGACCACAGCTAAACGAGTCTCTGATCACGTGCGCCCGCCTCGATTTTTGTACTTCGACCGAACACATTACATTAACAAGACTTCTCTTCTAAGCTCCGGTCGAAGAACAACGATAGTTTTTCGGTTAAGTCTGTAAATTGTTATAAACGAGAAATAAAAACCAACGTAAAGAATCCGATTTAGTAATTTCGACTAACAATAACAGAAGAAGTAACCCCTCTCTGGCAGCATCGCGGAGTAACCCACGGTTCCCAGGCAATACTAAAGAACCCTATATAAAAACCATCACAAAATTGGCGCAGTCGACGGTAGGATTGTCTGGAAATTGAAATCTGTGTATGTACACCGCCGTCAGAGACGAGTTCGAGAGGACCAAGCCACCAGCTGAAGTAGACCACCTGGAGCAGACGTGCAGGTACTGAGGAGAGAACCGAGACCCCACATCGAAGTCGAGTCCGAGAGGAACGAGTCCACCAGCCGGAATAGACCACCTGGAGGAGACGTGCAAGTACTGAGGAGAGAACCGAGACCCCACATCGAAGTCGAGTCCGAGAGGAACGAGTCCACCAGCCGGAATAGACCACCTGGAGGAGACGTGCAAGTACTGAGGAGAGAACCGAGACCCCACATCGAAGTCGAGTCCGAGAGGAACGAGTCCACCAGCCGGAATAGACCACCTGGAGGAGACGTGCAGGTACTGAGGAGAGAACCGAGACGCCTCATCGAAGTCGAGTCCGAGAGGATCGAGTCCACTAGCCGAAACCGACAACTAGAGACGCATGATGTCACCATTATATATATATTTTTTGTAAGTCGAATTTTCTTACTATTACGGAACCAACCATTTAATTACTTTCTATATATATATATTTTTTTTTTTTTTCTCTCACTTTTATTATTACTTTTTATCGTTACAATGGCAAACAATGATCTGACTATGTTAAATTTTGCATTTAATATCCTAATTGACACCAGGTTTGACAACTCTAAATTATCACCTCATAATAATTTAGAAGATTTTATAAATCAATGTAGTGACGCAATCCAGTTAGTTCCCGACGCTCAAAAACCACAGTTATTAATTGCTATAAAAAATAAAATAATTGGCGACGCTGGCCGCTGTACTAGGAGTAGACAAATTGACACGTGGGATGATTTAAAAACATTTTTACGTGATAATTTTTCAATAAAACGAAGTTACAGTGCCGTTTTAGCAGATTTAAATTTATGTATTCAAAAACCTAGCGAAATCGTTTCTGATTTCGGATTACGTGTTGAAAAATGTCGTCAAAATTTAATACTCACTCTACCCAGAACTTTAACTCAAGAGGCGCGTGAAGCGCAACTTCAAATGGTTAATGCACAAGTTCTTAGTGTTTTTCTTACTGGTCTAAAAGGTCAGTTAAATTTCTTGGTAAGAGCGATGAAACCCACCACTTTAGAAGAAGCAATTAGCTATGCAACTAATGAGGAATATATTAACACAAAACTTACACCTGATCTTATTAATTCAACAAAATTTTGTCACATTTGTAACAAAAACTCCCATGTCACATCAAATTGCAGATTCAATTCTTTAAATCATGTACCAAATCAAAATTACCCTGAAACCCACAAGTCACGACCTATTAATTTTAATATACAGTGTCATTATTGCAAAAAGGGAGGACACTCTATAAACGAATGTCGAAAAAAACAATATCAAGATTCGCTACAAAATTATTCTAATAGAAATTCCCAATTCCCAAACAATGTGACTAACCAACATAATTCTAATCGTAATTTTTCAAATTCGAATATTCCGAGGTTTAATCAAAACCGCCCAGATTTCCACGACCAAAACACACGAAATTACAACTCACCTTCTCAAAACAACAGAAATAACTTCCAAAATTATCATAATAAACCGCAAAATTCACGCTATGTTAATTCTCCAGATCAATTTAATCGATCAAACACCCCAAACACTTCTTATCAAATGTCCAAACAACAAGCTTCTTTAAACTCGTTATCGACCGAGGCGGAGGCAACACCCCGGTCGTCGACAACAGTACAAGCCGAATTTATACGTTGAATTTATTAGCTGCATCAACCTATACTATATTAACTATTCCCGAATTAATTAATGACCCTTCATTTTTATTAGACACAGGTTCAGAAGTTTCGTTAATAAAATTATCGAAGTTGAAACGTCACGTACCTTGTCACCTTGACAATCTTATTACCTTACGAGGTATAAATAATTCCAATGAACCATATAAAACAAAATGTTATTGTACATTTAATGTTATCATTAACGATCAGGTTATCTCTCACATTTTTCATGTAGTTCCCGATTCATTCCCTATAAAACAAGATGGTATTCTTGGTAACGATTTCTTACTCAAGGTAAATAGCAAAATCTGTTATCAAGAGAAAAAACTTTTTATTGGGAACAATTACCTACCTCTGTATGTTATCCAGAGATCCTTAACTTCATTAAATGACTCGGATCATTCGAGTAATGATAGTTCTGTTCCTGATTTTGATCTAAATAATGGCAATAATCATCTTAAAATTCCTATTTGTAATAAAAATTCTGAATTTCTAAATTCTCCTAACAAAACTAGCAAAATCGCTCAAAACTGTAGCAATAATAACGAAATCAATGATAATATACATAAGGTTTTAAGTCAATCATCAGGTAATTCGGATCATTCGAAGGACGATAAAACTAACATTGATTATAACACAAGTCAAAATAATAATCATATTAAAATTCCTATCCCTTGTCAACGAGATCACAACATTAAGATCAATAAAAATAAAACTAACATTTCACCACAAACAATTGTGCGGACAAATAGAAAAAATATTGTAAGTAAATTTCTGAATTCATCTCGCCTTTCGGGTGATGATCTTTTTATTTCTAATTTCAATGCAAAAGATAACAATAAAACTAGTGAACTCGTAAGTTCAGAACGAATTGTAGAAATTAAAACTATCCCAAAGTATAGAATAAAATTTTCTGATAATTACGCAAATAACGAAATTGATCTTAATCACCTCAATACACATCCACCTATTAATGATAATCCTACATATTCTTCCGATACAACTAATATTAATAATAATAACAAAATGGATCCCATGCCTAATAGAGAATTTAACAATTCCTCTAACAATAATAATGAAATCGTTTATAATCCTAATGATAATAAAAATTATTTACCTATTAATAGTAATTCCCGTCAACATAATGAACGTAAAATTTCTTCTAATCAACAGGATGATTTTCCAATTAATGAAACTAACAAAACTAACAAAACTAACAAAAATCATCAAGTACTTATAAAAAATAATTTTACTAATTTCCAGAACAAAATTAACTCTAACAATAATTTTAAAATAAATCCTAACCATCATGATAAACTCAATAATTTCCCAAATCAAATTAACGAAATTGATTTTAATCCTGCTCACAGAAACAACAAAACACTTATTAACAATAATCCCACTAATCCTCATGATTTAATTAACTCAAACTATAATAATAACATAACTAACCCTGACCCTTTAACGAATGCCAACCTAACCTTACCTAATCCTGATAGTAATACTATTTTTAAACACGAAGCCATTAATAATATTGAAAACATTTCCCAACCCTGCCTTCCTTGCAATGATCAACATTTCGCTAACTCAAACCAATTAAAAAATAAAATAACTCTAAAAGCTCGATCCGAAACGGTCGTGTCAGTAACAATCAATAACCCTGAAATAAATGAAGGAATTATAAATAATATGGAAATCTGTCAAGACGTAATTTTTTGTCGTAGTCTAGTGGTAGTCAAAGACAACAAGGCGATCACTACTGTTTTAAATATGTCCCCTGAGGATGTAATAATCGATCATTTTTATGCAACAATCGAACCTGTAAATGTAAGAAGGACAGAAGTTTTCAATCCTACTCTAATTCCCGATACTGATTTCCCTAATATAAATAAAAATCGGCTGACAACTCTAGTGGATACTTTACAACGCGACCACCTTAACTCAGAAGAAAAAACCGCTTTGACAGAACTATGTCTTGAATATAATCACATATTTTACCTGGAAGGAGATGTTTTAACATCGACCGACCTAGGTCATCACGAAATTCACACTAAAACGGATATGCCCATAAATACAAAAACATATAGGTACCCTCCGGCTTTAAAACCCGTCGTCGACGAACAAGTGGTGTCGATGCTTCGTCAGAATATTATTAAACCTTCGCAAAGCCCCTGGAATTCACCTGTATGGATTGTTCCCAAGAAAAGCGACTCCGAGGGTAACAAACGATGGCGGTTGGTCATCGACTATCGTAAGTTAAACGAAATAACCATCGGCGACGCCTATCCTTTACCAAACATCGAAGAAATTCTAGATGAACTAGGAAGTGCTAAATACTTTACCACTCTCGACCTTACCTCAGGTTTTCATCAAATCAAGATGCACCCACGCGATGCACCAAAGACAGCATTCAGTGTTCCGCAGGGACACTTCGAGTTCAATAGGATGCCTTTCGGATTGAAAAATTCACCTGCTACCTTTCAGAGATTGATGAATTTAGCCTTATCAGGTTTACAAAATAATCATCGATGTTTTGTGTATCTAGATGATATAGTCATCTTCTCCGACAACTTACAAAATCACATAAAGAAAATTCGAGAAGTTTTTGATAGACTCGATCGACATAACTTAAGAGTCGAACCAAAGAAATGTCAATTCTTAAGACATGAGGTAGTTTACCTAGGACATTTAATTACGGAAAATGGAGTCCGGCCAGACCCAAAGAAGACCTCCTGTGTTGAAAATTTTCCCGTGCCAAGAAACCCTAAGGACATTAAATCTTTTTTAGGACTCGCAGGTTATTACCGACGTTTTGTTCCTAATTTCAGTAGGCTCGCACAACCATTGACGAAACTGCTGAAGAAAAATTCTAAATTCATGTGGACTAGTCTACAACAGGATGCCTTTGAGACGTTAAAAGAACTACTTTGTACACAACCTGTGCTACAATTCCCGAATTTCGAACAAGAATTTACCTTGACAACGGACGCGTCCAATTATGCAGTAGGAGCTGTACTTTCGCAAGGACCAAAAGATAGGAATCTACCAGTTGCTTATTACAGTAGGACTCTTAATAGGGCTGAACAAAACTATGATGTGTCATCAAAGGAGCTTCTCGCAATCGTTTCAGCCGTCAAACATTTCCGACCCTACCTCTTCGGACGGAAATTCAAGGTGATTTCCGACCATATCGCACTGAAGTATTTGGACAATGTCAAGGACCCCAGTTCCCGATTGCTAAGATGGAGACTGACGCTAGAGGAATATGAATACTACGTGGAATATAAACCTGGAAAAGCTAATAAGAACGCGGATTCATTAAGCAGGATTTTACCAGAGGATGACTGGTGCACTTTCGAAAAAAACAGGAAAGGAAATAATATTATTAATAACAATGTTGTAGAAATTTATGGTAATTTATTCGATGCTGAAGATGACTTCTCTTTATGTCATTGTGTCAGCCAAGATCTAAAGTTAGGAGCTGGATTGGCCTTAGAATTTCGTAAGAGATTCTCAAAATTGACTGACCTTAGAGCACAGAACGCACAGTTGCATTCGTTTGCTTATTTGAAATTTCACCTAAGATATGTATTCTATTTAGTAACTAAACAATATTTTTTCGATAAACCCACTTATTATGACCTTTTTAGATCTTTGATGAACCTAAAACTATTTTGCGAAGACAATAAAATTTATAAACTTGCTATGCCGCGACTAGGCTGCGGTTTAGATCTTTTAGATTACAGTATTGTACTACCAATGATCAAGTATATTTTTCAAGGTAATTTTAGAATAAAAATATTTATCTTTGTCACAGAACCCTCAAATAACTTGTCGTTAAAAGACTCTGATAATCCAGGCGACAATCTGACATCTGTGGTTCCTGATACTAAAATTTCGTTAAACAAATCAGAAAACTTAAACTCGGAATGTCCTATCGTAATAAACCGAGCCCAACCGAAACAAAATGTTTTAAAAATATTTTCCACTTTACCCAATTCAGGTAACTACCGTTTTTCTTCCTTTTGTATCGAACCTCATTTAACAATGGTCACCGTACCGGTACCACCCGATGGTAATTGTTTCTACCATTCTCTCATTAAACTACTACCCCATCTTGATAGCATAGAAAACCTAAAAACGCTGCTCCTTACTTCTAAATACCTAGAGACATGTCTGTCTCCAAATGAGGCAAAAGCCGACCTCGCTACTCCGAATGCATGGGCAACAGATGATATAATTAAAGTCGCAGCCTCTACCCTCAATATCTCCATTTGTGTACATATAAAAATCAACGAATTCTTTGTTTTTGGAGATAGTGATAACAAAATTCACCTACGACACCTTCTCGATCATTTCGAACCTTTAGTAGAAACCAATTCCTTAAATATTTCTGGTAACGACCCAACCGTTAATCATCAGGAACAAGAATCCTATCAAAATTTCCTAAGGAAACTCGAAACCACAGTCATTGCCGCGAATAACATAATTGAACACCAAAGTAATATCTCAACGTCACGCTATGGTAAAGCTATCTTAATTTCTGCCGACTTAGAAGAAGTAGAGAATTATCCTAAGGACTTTTATCACTTTGACAAATTAAAACTGAAGGAGTTATCCATACCTGCCATTCATACCTTTGAACATAACAAAAACCTGATAGCTTACCTTGTTTATAAGGACCATTTCTGGGAACAACCTACATACGAAGATATTTACAACGTTTTTATCCTCTTAAGAAACCTTTTATTAGAAAATAATATAGAAAATTTTAGTATACCCAAAATTCAAAATTCATTTGACAAATTGGAATGGCATAAAATTCGTTCTATCCTGCGTTACATTTTTAAATCATCCAATATAACAGTCCACGTCCACCTAAATACTATCATAACACCTTCCCCGCATGAAATACCAACAATTCTAAAAGAGAATCATGATGTACCCAGCTCAGGACACACAGGATTTCATAAAACTTATAAAAAGATAAAACAGCATTTCCTGTGGAAAACTATGAAAAAGGATATTGATAATTATATCAAACAGTGCCAATCGTGTCAAACAAAAAAATTAGTACGGCGAAAAAACCGTGCACCAATGGAAATCACGACTACATCCTGTAAACCTTTAGAAAAACTATTCCTCGATATTGTAGGTCCCTTACCTATAACAGAAGATGGCAACCGTTTCATCCTAACACTTCAGGATGACCTGAGCAAGTTCTCGCTAGCTTTTGCAATCCCCAATCACGAAGCCCTTACCATTGCTAAGATTTTTGTTAACAATGTCATTTGCAAATTCGGCATCCCAAAGTACATTTTAACAGATAACGGCCCCGAGTTCGTTTCCACTCTTATGAAACAAATTTCGAAATTATTTCAAATAAAAAACATTACTACAACAGCTTATCACCCCCAAACCAACGGCGCCCTAGAAAGGAGCCACCTTACCCTGGCCGATTACCTAAAACATTACGTACATGATCAAACCGATTGGGATAACTTTCTAGATTTTGCAATGTTCGCATACAACACAAGCGTACACACAACCACAAAATTCACACCTTTCGAATTAATGTTCGGTTATAAACCTGACCTACCCTCAAGCCTAACCAGAACCCCAGAATTTAAATATACCTATGACGACTATTTAGATGAATTGAAAATTCGGTTCCAACGATCTCATGATATTGCTAGAAAACATATTTTAAATTCAAAAATTACCAATAAAACTTATTACGATAAAAAAGCGAATCATTCTCGTTTTCAAATTGGCGATTTAGTTTATTTGGAAGACAACCTCAACAAACCAAACACTTCAAAGAAACTGGCACCCCGATATTCCGGTCCCTACGAAATTGTAGAAATTAATTCAAATGTTAATTATACGTTGAAAATAAAGAATAAAGAGCATTTAGTACATTATAATAGACTAAAAAGAGCAATTGTTTCAGGCTAATCAACCCAGTTGTGAATCAAACATATTATTAAACTCAAAAATCTCCAAAAGTTGTGATACAAGAATCATCAAATTTATTTCTTAGACGTAGTCAAAGAATTATAGCCAGATTTCGTAATGATTAATAACATTTTTAATGGTTCCTTTATAGTAAGATTTTTCATTTATTTTTGAAAAAAAAAAGTTATATAAAATAATTTTTTTTCTCTCTAAGGGGGGGAGTGTAACGTACTCCACTCACTTTATTCATTATTATTATTCTTATATATATTTAATTATTCTACTATTAGTGTTCTATACATTTAATATGCATTTAATTATTCTATCATTATTATTATATGTTTTCATGTCTTTCTGTTTTAGATAAATCATTAATATTATTTACATAGTAATTGTAATCACCAATCTATTTTTAATATCTATGTTTAATTTAGGAAGTCATGCGGATGCCAATTATGTTACTCATGATTATATTTACTCTTACTACTGCTATGTAATAATCCGCATTATTTATTACCGTTATAAAGGTTCTAATAGTGTAAAATGTATTATCTATATGTACCCGAGACGGACGCACCGATCATGAAGACCATTCAATTATCAATCAATAAATAATACTTTGACCATCAATAAATAATACTTTGACCACAGCTAAACGAGTCTCTGATCACGTGCGCCCGCCTCGATTTTTGTACTTCGACCGAACACATTACATTAACAAGACTTCTCTTCTAAGCTCCGGTCGAAGAACAACGATAGTTTTTCGGTTAAGTCTGTAAATTGTTATAAACGAGAAATAAAAACCAACGTAAAGAATCCGATTTAGTAATTTCGACTAACAATAACAGAAGAAGTAACCCCTCTCTGGCAGCATCGCGGAGTAACCCACGGTTCCCAGGCAATACTAAAGAACCCTATATAAAAACCATCACAGCGCTGTATCTCAAAAACGAATAAAGCAATTGATATGAAACTTTGAACATACGTCTTATTTGATAATCTGAAGAACTGAAAAGCTTTTGGTAAAATTTCGTACACCGGAAGTGGGTGTTTACCTTAACTGTTTTTTGTTTTTTGCCAATATTTTCTTAAATATGAAAAATATCACAAAAATATTTAAACAAAACACGGAAGACAACAAAGAAATGCACATCTCTTGCTTGAAAATATTTTTATAAAATCATTGCTATTCGAGAAAAAAATTATTATTAATTTTTCAATTTTTGGTTTATAATTATGAAACGATAATAGTTACAGCAAATTTATGTGAATAATAATTGTAGAGAATACCAAAATTAACAACTTCTAAAGACTAAGTTTTTTTCGAAATCTCGTTAGTTTTTGAGTAAACCGAGTTTTTTTAATTTGAAGTAAAATTTTTCCATAATTCATAATTTTGACGTTTTAAACGTCAGTTTCATCCGAGTTTGCGCAACGCTCGATGTACATTTAAAATATGATTTAAATAGAAAATAAACCATGAAAACGAAAATATAAATGATACCATCAAGTCGGAGAAAGTAACATGATGGCCACATCTCCATTTTTTAATGATATAAAACAAAACTATTATAAAAACTTATTAATTTACCTTTCTTGCTTCCTTCAAAGAGAACTCATTATTTCGGTATAATTGTTTTTTTTACAGGAATATCATTCTCGATAAAAACAAGCTAATAAATTTGAAATTTGTTCTTGTGATGTTGAACTAACCATTTGAGTAAATGATTCTTAATTCAGCCACCCACATGCACTTGCACTGCCATGACTCACGGTATAAAACCGATCCAGTTTATATGAATATGTAAGAGAGTGATCACTCATATAATAATAATCTTTATTTACTAAGATACATAAATAAATTCATCAAATGAAAGTACAAAAATATTGCCTACTATTAATAACAATTATCTTAAAATAAATCAATAATAATAACTATTAATATTATTACGTTGATAAAGTAAACAAATAGCTCTATATTTGGTAACTGATCTTAAGTCGAGGGCTTGAAGCACACCTGCTATAATTTCTGGTTTATCTGTTTATTTATTTATTTATTTTTTTTTTTTATGCGAGGAGGAGAAATCTTTTATAGACACCCCCCTAATGGGGTAGTGCTGGAGTCATCTGAAGGGTATACCAGCTAAAACTCCTCCTCTTTGACATCTAGCAGGGTCGAGTGATATCCTAACCGGACGGAGGTTCCTTCTCTGGTCCTCACTGGATGTCTGGATGTTCAAGGTAGGAGTGCAGTGGCGGAAGAATTGCCACTGGGAACTCATTGGTGGTGTCCTCCGAGTCGATGGGACCTGTAACAAAAATAAAATTACTCAAGTCTGGACTTGGGTCCCCAACCGCCAGGACGATCTTAGGGATCTATGGTTTACACTGGTGGGTGGCATGGTGCTTCCAGTTGCCAAAGTTCCCCAAGTTACAGCCTCATTTATATTGGGGTTTTCATTATTGTCTGTAGTTTGTTTTTTGTAGGTCCGATGACAAACATCACATTCAAAAAATAAAGTTGAAAAAAGGCCACTACACTGCTCTTTTAATAAATGCAGTTTACCACGAGTGCATATTCTTGAATGTTCAAGTCTGAAATCAACAGCCCAATGTAAGACATGGCTTAAATCTACTACACGTTTTCCCTCTATTTGAAACCTATTTGCTGCATGTAGAGTGTCTTTTTCAATTGTCAATTCTTCAGCCATTATACTAACATATTTAAATAAGAGACTATAATATTAGAATTCATTCTCAATACTTTTCCTTTCCCTTTCATAATGGCCAGGTGATAAAACTTGAAAATTTTCAGTGATGAAATTTTCATTACAAAACTCCTCACTTACATGAGCAGAGCTGAAAAACAATAAAATATGTGAAAATAGGGGTTGTACTTTTAGGGCCCATTTCCTAACAGCTCTAAAATAGAAAATTTAATCGAGATCAAAATATAATAAAAGTTAGTAGATTTTACTTGCAATGATTTGATATTATGTACTTTTTAAAATTTCAGAAACACCTACCAAAAAGACTTGGAAACTGTTCGGAGAAAGCAATAAATGAAGATGTATAATTTTTGAGTGTTATTAAATTCAAACATATTTATTTGGTGGTATTAAGGGCAGGTGACCCCTACCTATTTTGGTGCGGTAGATTGGGTGTAGGTCGTTTATTATAAGATGTGAACATACCGATTTAAGATATATTGTTTATGACTGTTCACTCTACCTTTTACAAGAAAAAAAAAGTTAAACAAATTACTAATAAACAATATAGCATTTTCGTGCATTTTTAAATTTCAGTGAAAGTTAGAATGTTCTATTTTTTTTTATATGTACATTGCCATAATACCTAGGAGGTCAGCAATTTTAAGTCTAAATACGGTTAATATTTAATGAGTTATTGAATTATTTCTTAATAATCTTAATTTCATAATTTCTAGAAATATATAGCATTCTAGGTTATACGAATGTACTGACTGCCTAGGTACTTGGTTTATGTTGATATTTTTTTAAACCGCTGGATAAAATATGATCTTTTATCATTGTATGTCAAAAGAGTATAGTTTCAATTTTTTATAAATCGAGTGAGAATGCAATTGTTATTTGGGTTGCCTATACTACCAATTCTAATGAAACGTGCGATTTGGTGGGCGATAGGGAGGTGCATGGAATAACGGGGAGGCGCATGGAATAACGGTGTGATGGTGTGGTGTAAACAGATTTTAATTTTGTTTGTGAATACGTGAATGCGAAACCGTTGTATTTTATTAATACACCGTGGGCCAAAAAAATGGTACAAGTGGTTTTGTACGGTTTTAATGTAGTTTTTTACCATTATTACAGGAAGCAGATCATAGTGCATTTTGTATCTCGATCATATAAAAATGGAAATTACGTAGTTACAAAAATATTTTTGATCTTAATTATAATTAAAAAGATAGCTAATTTTTAATTAATTCAGTACCACTCGTATATTTATAAAGATGAAAGAAAACATTTGGACTTTTGGAATGGATGCGGTATGGGCTAGGAAATATAAAAGATTGATTAACTTACAACCAAAAATAACGAACAATAACATTAAAAAATGTAGTATTTATGATCTTGATCTAAAACTGTACTGATTGAAAAACATCTCAATAAATCAATTATTTTGTTCTGTTTGTACTATAAATACCACTCACAGTGGGCCAAAAAATTATTAGAAATATTCATATTTTCAATAATAATTAACGCATTAAATATTGCTTCGAAAAACAAAATGTTTACACTTTGTAGTTTACAAAAATGATAATTGCATTTTTGAAAAGTTTTTTCTATATCGAGGTTATTTCACATTAATAAAGGCTCTGCAAAGGCGGGAGTTTATAATGCACTTTCGCGTCGCATTTGTAGGTATTATATACTAAAATTAGTAGGCCATGATTTGTTTTGTTTTTTAATGAATCTCAGACGTTATCCGTCACTTCTATCAGTCATTTTAGTTTTGGGGACAAAAACATCCTGAAAGGATAGAAATTCATGCATTGGTAGTCAAGAAGGTGCTTCGGGCACAAGTTTAAGCACTATTTCTTTAGAGCAGAAGTACTTCATCTCATCTATAAAAATCGGGCTATTCACCGTTATATTAATTATTTAAAAATATTAATAACTCACACAGATATGACAGTACAAAACTACTTGTACCGTTTTTTTTTTGCTCAAAAACTAGCAAATATAAACACCGTTGCGAGATATGGTAGCACCCTTAACCAAACATTCGTAACAACAACGGTTGGTAGGTGGTAGTAATTCCAATAAATAAATAAATAGTCATCTGTTGTCACTCGCATTTTTTTTTAAATTTTAAACATTTATTTTTAATTAAACCGCATATAAAATCCATTTAAATCATTTTTCTGCAGCCGTCCCGAAAATAAAACTTTCGGTATGATTTATTAAATCGGAAATACCACTATACATTTTTGTATAATTCAATATTCGTCGTGGTATTAGCCAGGAAAGAAGTTGTTTCAAAAAGTAATTTCTTAATTGTAGTCGTATTTGTACAACTAATCATCTACAGCAAGTTTGGCATTTTTGATTTCTTATTATTAACATTAATAAAAGTATGTGACTTATTACATGTATATTTCAAATAATAATAATAAATATATTTCAGCATTTTATAGTGCATAAAATCCTTTCTTTACTGATAATAAAATACACTGGAGGAAAGAAAAAATGAAACACTTAAAATTCGTGAAATTTTGACTATGTTCAAACCGCCATAACGGCGTATTTTGAATCGATTTTGATGAATATTAAAGGGCGAGAAACTTTGATGTCTTCTTTAAAGTCATGCATACGAACTAAAGCATAACTTCTCCCGCCCCTCTCTAGCACCCCTGTGAAAAAAAAATCAGGAAACCATGTCCAACTTTGACAATGTCTATGGAGTTGGAATTTTTTTTTTGATTCGATCCACCATTAAGGCAAATTTGATTAATTCCCTATGCGAGACTCGAAGAACGAAGTTCCTACGACGATTTGGCACTAAGTTATGGGTGTTTGAAAAAAGTGCATTTTGAGGTTATCTTTCAGGAAAAAATCTCATTTTGGTCCTACTTTAAGGGGGTAAACTCAGATTGGAATGATCCCTTTTGGAAGCCTTCAACCCCCGAACAAAAAAAAAACACGTTTTGGGCAAAAAAACGGCCAACTTTGGCAACGTGTACCGAGTTGGAAGAAATGTGTGGACTCGACCCAACAAAAGGGCATTGAAATGTGTTCAATTGCCTGTGCAAGACTCAAAAACGAAGTTCCTACGGCAATTTGGCACAAAGTTCTGGGTGTTTAAAAAAAGTGCATTTTGGGGTCTTTTTATTATTTTGTATAGAGGGGCGTAGAGCCCTCTCTTTGAGTGGGGGATAAACCCTCTCAAAGAGGAAACATTTTGCTTTTTATTTCTCAAAAGATGGTCGAAACCGGTTGAATACAAGCTGAGTTATGACCATTTGAAAATTACCTAAATTTTTACAAATCTCAAATGTTTTATTTTTTTCAGTCAGTGTAATTTGTTTGTTTTTATTGGACGAATGGAAAAATGGACCAATAGTGGTGAGTTAGGCCCACATTTATTTCCGACCCATCAGTGATCGTTAAAGTAAGCCTTTTTTGACCTGAAATAAAGTTTTCTGTTAATGGAGTTCTAAAGTACAAAATACGATATTCATGATTTCGCGCAAACAATTAATTTTCGTGAATTCCTCAAACAACATGAAAATTTCATTCGTGAAAACGAAAACAATTTCGTCAAAAAGCTTCGGACTTATGAGTCAAAAAACCACAAAATTCGCTTTTTTCAAACACCCATAACTTTGTGCCAAATCGTCGTAGGAACTTCTTTATTTGAGTCCTGAGCAGGTAATTGAACACATTTCAATGCCCTTTTGTTAGATCGAGTCGACACATTTTTTCCAACTTTTTTTTTGCCCAAAAACGTGTTCTTTTTGTTCGGGGGTTCAAGGGTTCTAAAAGGGATCATTCCAATCTGAGTTTACTCTCTTAAAGTAGAGCCAAAATGGGATTTTTTCCCGAAAGAATCATCAAATTTGGTTGAAAAGTTATGTGCGAAGAACCTCAAAATGCACCTTTTTCAAACTCCTATAACTTGGTGCCAAATCGTCGTAGGAACTTCGATCTTTGAGTCCTGCAAAGGGAATTGATTAAATTTTATTGGCTTTATGGTGGATAGAGTGGACAATTTTTCCAACTATCAAAGTCTATCAAAGTTGGATATGGTTTCCAGAAAAAAACTTTGTTTTCACAGGGCCGTTAGAGAGAGGCGGAAGGAGTTACGCTTAATTTCGCATACATAACTTTAAAGAAGACACTTCAAAGTTTTTTGCCCTCAAAGATTCATCAAAATCGATTAAAAATACGCCGAGTTATGGTGGTTGGAAAACGGTCGAAATTTCACGAATTTAAAGTGTTTCATTTTTTTCCCTTCAGTATATTTACCTTTTATATTTATGTATACGTCTATTTATTGTTCCCTTTCTACTGTCGTATCAGGATTGGTTACTTGCGTTTTGTACCGTTATTCT
This sequence comes from Ocypus olens, assembly GCA_910593695.2. Taxonomy (NCBI): domain Eukaryota; kingdom Metazoa; phylum Arthropoda; class Insecta; order Coleoptera; family Staphylinidae; genus Ocypus; species Ocypus olens. The sequence goes on from OU343059.1 coordinate 29,225,887, forward strand.
GAATATTTTGCCTTTTCCTACTACCTTTCTCGGCCTTTTCTGCTTATTGCCTTATTCTGACTATTTTTATTTTAATTAGTACCCAACTTCTTTGATCTGGTTATAAGCCCAAAATATTATGTATACTTATATTTTAACAAATAAAATAAAATAATAAATTTATCTCTCTTTAATTTGCCACATTTAGCCCCTCCCGGGCGCTATCGTTGGGGGCACCCCGACTTCGAAGCAAACAAAATTAATGACGCCACAACACAAATCAGAGAAAGGGGAAGTCCCTGTAGGTGACGTTTTTAAATAATAAAATGTATTGATCAACTAATCATTTTCGTTAAAAAAAACATTAAGAGCGCTGAAAAATGCCTCCGGGGCGCCCGGATGGCCAAGGCGGGTACTGGCCCCTGCCCCTGGTAATATCAAATCAGATAAACTAACACCACGAAAATAATTATATATGATGAAAAAAACACAAGTTTTGTTATTGCCGTCAAAAACGCATAAACATGTCGGCTCCAATTTATTGAGGCGTGGTCACTCCGTGCTTGGAGGCGTGTGATATATATTTTTTCGTCCTCGATCGCGAAATCATGCAGACCGAAATATTACTCTAAAAAGTGAAAGTTGTGTTGCCTATAGTTGTACTAATTTGATTTAATCCCCCTCTAGAGGACCGTGTACTTCCGATGGGTACCGACCCGTTAAATATCTAAATTAAACACTTGAACTTTGTTATATCACTATATGTGTAAGCATCGAAGGTTGCGACTATAGTTTAGACTACTAGTCATTATCAAACATAATACTGCAGATTACAAACATTTTATATTTATATGGCCACTTCAACTTGGGGAGCCAAGTATTATTTTTTAAGCGCAGATTCTAAACTAATGTACATGTATATGGTTGAAGTGAAATATATTAAATAAAATAATTATATTTTCAATTATTATTTCAGATACCTACAATCAAGTAAAGAAATCAAATGTGTTTATACAGATACTTCCGTAGTATTTTATTTTTTGTAATAAAAAACTAAAGAAGTTCCTGTATAAATACATTTCATTTTATATAAACCTTAGTACGGCATACATGGTAAGGGATTGTTTAAAGGAAAAACATTTATTATATTAATTTTTGTTATTTATATTCCTTAACTTACAAATAACTACCAATAATAAATTGGAAGTGCATTACTGAATGTTATATTTAACGCAGTGGCAAAGTAATGATAGTGTACGTACACTATATTTACAATATAAGTATAACCCGAGGATAAATTAACTTCCAGTTTTACTTGTAAATTAGCCTTTAAATGAAAACATAACAAATAAAGTAAACAAATACCTGGTACTTGCAGACACATCATTATATGTAGATTCATTTATGTGGGTGTCCAAATCAGGTACATTTTCAATGGATCTATAATAAATACCATTCAGTAATTTCCAGGGGGGGTTAATTGGATAGGGAGAATTGGAAACGCGACAACCACGCCATCTCACAGTCATCTGGCCCAACTAACGCAATGCAACGCTGCCAAATCTATGTACAAATCTTTGTAACCAAGCAATATGGTCATATTTTTGTTGGTTAAATTTATTTTAGGTATTTAAGAACATCCAAACATCTGGTAATATTCAAAGTCCACTAGTGTTAATTGTTTGTTTAAGTCTATTTGATAAATTTTTAAAGCAAAATAGACTTTTGAATAATTTCATAAATGAGATATGACAACATCTATTTCCCATCATATTGTCGGCCTTTTTAGACGTACATAACCTCATTAACGTCACGAGTTGAATTGATGGCCAGGTATTTATAATTCAAATTCAAGTTAATATTCTTAAACCTGAAAGAGTGTGCAATGGGTAAATTAAATACTCTTAAGGCACCTTATTTCAGTAAAGTTTATACCCGCGATTCAAATAATAAAAATAAAGCTTTCTTTACATTTCCGAAGTGTCCTTATCGCAGAGATGAATGGGTTAATTCCATTGAATGTATTACTCTAAAAAATTCCACTTTCAAAAGTTATGCACATTTCTGAGGACCACTTTTTAAGTATTTATTAATTCCTGTAGAAAATATAGTGGAATGCAATTCCGACAATTTTTAATATACCTTCTTGTAATACTTCTTCCAGTACAGTTCCTGCAAAATCTTTTTTTTAAACGGCCCCTTCAAGAATGTAGCTCACTTCATGATTTAACATCTGCCCCAAAAAGAATTCGTTTGGAAAAAATTTTAAGCGAATCCCCTTCAACATTATTTAGAGCTTTACTTTTTGCGTTTGATTAAGTCTAAGCTCTTTATAAAGCAAGTGTCTGCGATTTCCGCTTTTATTTGGATGCGTCGCACTGATGAGAACCAAAAAGTTCGAAACACTTGCAAAAATGAATTGTAAAGTCGCAATTTTAAATTTCCCGCTGGCTCAACGTGTTTGGCCAGATGACTCGTAGACGGCGCTGATGGCGTTTCCAAAAGTTAACATTGAACTGTCCCTCTTTATCCTTAATGCTCTGTGGTAATTTCTAAATATTTATTTTATCAGTTAACTAACCTTAAAATACGTTTTCGAGCAAGCACAGATCTTCGTGAACGTTTTCTTCTGTTATCCCATGATTTGTTAACTACCCCACCAGTGATTAATTGCACTTAACCATTTTGAAATAAAAATCAAACACAAAAACACCGGATTATGCGCCTCTCAGACAATTCCGTAAAATGTCAAGATTGCAATTTATTTTAAATTGGCTGAAATTTAACTCGGTCAAAATTTTCTTCCAGGCACATTTCAGGAAGTACAGTGCTTTCTAATGTTTTCCAGCGTTTGTGCGGCATGACAAAGTATCGCCATCTATTTTCGCCAATCATAACTAAAATTAACATTGGGTCTTATGGAGATTACTTCGCAACGATTAACATCATTTATTGGTACATTACAAAAGGTGATTTCGGGGGCACAGGTTCTAAATCAGTATCTTAATAGATCCAAGTCATTTCAGCGACGCACGTGGTATATTTTCCCTGTAATCGACAGATTTAATGTAAAGAATGTGCGCCTTCGCTTTATTTATTGTATAATTAATTTAATAATTGGGTTTTATACCCAAATTTACTTTATTTTATTCACAAAGGTTCAAGTAATAATATGGGTAATTTTCATAGCTGTGGATTACGTATTAATTAAATCTAATCGTTGTACTCTCTTATGGCCAAATAACATGTAAATTTCTCACCTTAAAAAAAGAATCAATCCGCATATGGTCAACATTCTTAATGCCTTTAGATACAGGGAGCTTCTGACGCAGAATGGGCACGTTTACCCCAAGAAGATATTGACAACGTTATTTTGTCCATGAACAATAGATGCAAAGCCGTGATTAACCAGCGTGGAGGTCATACTCTGTATTAAAAATACTTCCTCGAAAATTGTCCGTATAGTTAAGTTATATATTGTTAATTTTGTTATTTCTTGGAAATGAGTAGTTCTTAAAAACAAATGTTTACCTTATTTTGTAACATTGACAGTAAAGATTAGTAAGTCTGTATGTATATTTACGTATAAATATATTTAGAAATAATTTTTTTAACCAAAATACAGACACGTAGAAAAAATATCCCTAGACTTTTCCGATGTGTGTAGTTAAAAAAGTAAATTATATTCATATTCATATTCATATTCATTTATTGATGCCACAACTGTAAAGTTTTACATACGTCATAAAAAATAGTAGGTAGAAATTGGATAATACATAAATAAGTAATAAGTGATTAAATTGAGAACACATTCATAAATAAATTAGTGTATAAATTAAGTGTATAAATAAAGTGAGCTAGCGCTATATATATACGCATAATAAAATATATAAATAAAAACAAAATAGTATAAGTGACTGACAGACGGACTACATTTTAAGACAGAGTGTACTGAAAGTCAATAAATAAAATGTTAACAACTAATTGAAGTCAGTGAGTAAGAAATTAAACTACATTAATTTAGACGAGGAATATACGAACACGTTAAAATACAGCGGTATAATAAAATATTGAATAAAACAATTACAAATATTAATTAAAATAAGTATGTGTGTGTTATAATGGACATAATTACACTGTGAAATCTAGAAATTTGCTGGCCAAACATTCTTCTAAGGAATAAAAGGCCTTTTGAACTAAGTAAGATTTGACCTTTTTTTAAATTGCAGCTCAGAGAGGCTTTTAACAGTTTGAGGAAGAGCGTTGTATAGCTTGGGCCCATAGTAATTCACGCCATTTCTACACCTAGTGATTCTATGGTAAGGTTGATAAATATGCTCCCTGTTACGGGTCTCATGCTGATGAACTTCATCATGGCTAGTGTACTTGGCGCTGTGTTTCTTAACATATACCAGACATACTAATATATAGATGCAAGGCATTGTTAAAATATGAGACTCTATAAATGTCGGTTTGCAGTCATCTCTGTACTTTAAATTGGAGATAACTCGAATAACACGACGTTGGAGGGCAAATAAGCGATTCACAATTGTAGAATGACCCCATGACAAGATTCCATATGAGATGTGCGAGTGAAATAGTGCATAATATACAGTTTTCAGGGCAGATTCAGGCAAGGAATTTTTTAAGTTCCTCAACAAGAAAATTACACTACATAGTTTGGTAGATATCATACGGCCGTGAGAATACCAATCCATTTTTTGATCCAAACTAATTCCTAAGAATTTAGTTGGTACGTCAATAAAGTCGCTGGACTTTAGGGAAAATACTTTCATGACGGTTTTATCAGCATTTAAAGTTAGTCTGTTGGCATTGAACCACTCACGGATCATATCATTGACTACATCAGTAGTAATAAGGGCTAAGTTGATATCATGAGCTTGAATTGTAGATGTAGTGTCATCAGCATACATTATTAAATTAGTATTGTGGATACCCTGTGGAAGGTCATTCACATACAATAAAAACAGCAAGGGCCCAAGAATAGACCCTTGAGGCACCCCACAGTGAATGAATGTTTCTCCAGACATATTATTATTAAATATAACCCGCTGCCGCCTGTTTGAGAGATAGGAGTTTATTAGACGGCAACTAGATGGACAAAAGTTGTAGAAGTATAACTTGCGTAGGAGAACGTCATGGGAGACACAGTCGAAAGCCTTACTTAAATCCAAAAAGGAGGCTATAGTAAACATTTTAGCATTAAAACCTTCAAGTATTAATTCCACCAAAGCCACGATTGCGTCCCCTGTTGACATTCCCCCACGGAAGCCAAATTGATTGGTATGTAGAATATTATTTTTGTCTAAAAATTCCACCATTTGTTTTAAGAGTATTTTTTCTATAATTTTCGAAACTATGGGTAAAAGAGCTATTGGTCGATAGTTATTCAGATCATTCTCATCACCTTTTTTAAAAACAGGTATTATGTTGGCAATTTTTAAACAGTCTGGGAAACACGATGTTCTGATACACTCATTAATTAATTGTGTGAGTGGTGAGATAATGACGTCACTGATAGTTTGGAGGAGACTGGATGTCATGCCATATACATCACGACTGGGCGTGCGTTTCATTTCAGCTATTATATTCCTTACCTCAATCTGGCTGACTTCCGAAAATTTAAAATAAGAATCTGTATAGAGTGGGTTACAGCACATCAATTCAATAGGATCTGAGTCGCATTTTGGTAAATTTGATGTTAGTGAATCCGCAATACAGCTGAAATGTGTGTTAAAATCATTACAAGTTTTTGCACAATTGAGCGTACCACTTGAATTATTATTGTTGTTTTTAACTAAGGACCACATGGCCTTTGGGCTGTTGTTAGATCGTTCAATGTATTCAACGTTTGCTTTGATTCTGGCTTCTCTCACGGCCTTATTATATTGTAATCTATATTTCTTATAGCAATCTCTGAGAATAGGGAAATTACTGCTACTCTCCTTCATTAGAAATAGTGTTTCTCTCATTTGTTTTAAACTATTATTAAACCACGAGCCTCTGTTTCCATTACTAGAATGAAATATTTTTTCTGGAAAGCAAACACTACTGTAATCGAAAAGCATGTTAATAAAGATATTAAATTTATCATTTATGTGTTTACTCTCATCATTAATGAAATTAAAGTCTGTTTCCTCGAGTAGTTTATATAGCATAAATTTCCCAGTACAAGTAATAGGCCAATTAGTGTAGTTATATTGTCTTACTTCTTGGTGTCAGAATTGCATTGCAATTTATTTTTTTGCGGAGTTGGTTAACCTTTTTAGAACTCGAAATTTCATCCAATTTCGACTAAACGCAAGCGAGTTACAGCACTAAGAATTTTATCAATTTTTAGTGCATTTTTAAGTGGGCTCAAAATTTCGGTAAAGATAGCTGATTGTTAGTATTTTCAGATACCATCATAAAAGTATTGGCTATTTGCCCTGTTTCCAGTGGTGTATTGGTAAAATAAGAAGTAAGGGAACGCATGGTGAGAGCAAAAAAATAGTTTGCGACTTTCCACAAGCAGCTTGCTAAAAGTTTTTCGGAGATTATCTTATTTTAAGCAAACTATTGTTTTCCTTGTAAGCTTTTTTATTTATTTTTATTCTTACTATACAAAATATTAACAAACACAAACGCGTTCCGCTTCTGAAAAAAGGTGCCGGAACGTCATTCCTCCACGTTCCCCCTCCAATACACCACTGCCTGTTCCCACCAATTTTCACCAAAAACGGCTCAAAAACTGTTTTTGACCCAGTTTTCTTTTTTAATTTCCCGCGCTCTATGACATTTCCGGTCAAATATTACATCAAAATCTGCAAGAGCAACCTCAAATACAGTCGTGTACCAAATTTCGTTGAAATCGATTGAGATCCGTTGAAATTACAGATTTTTAAACATTATTGCTACAAAACGGTAATTAATTGTCAAGATAAAATTGATTTAATAATATGTGCTAAGTGAAAAAAAAATGGACATAATATGTGAATACTTCAATAATAAAAAAAAAACAAACCTTTATTGGCATCCACAACAAAATTACATCCTTAAAAATATACATCCTTGACTTCCACTACTTCTTTCTCCTATGTTTCCTTTCCCTCCCTAGCTTCTGCAGTATCGTTACCCTGGCCCCGTCCTCTGTCATCCATTCCGTTAACCTCTTATTCCTTTTTTCTCCCATCCATTCTCCATTCACTCCCTCACATTCCTCCGCCAGATGTTTCCACGTATCCCTCCCATCCTCACACAATACACACCTCATGTATTCTTCACCCATCCACTTCTTCCTCCCTCTCTCTTCCGATCCACACCTTACCCTAGCTAAGGCCACCCTTTCTTCTCTCTTCCACCCGTCCACATCCAAATACTTGGGTCTCCTTCCATGCACCTGCCACCTCCCGTAAATGTCGTTATATTCACTGCACTCAATCCGTCCCTGTCTCTCCTGTCCCTCCACTTCATTCATCCTCTCTTTCACCCCCTTTGCTACATTTATCCCCCTCTCTAACCATTCCCTCACTTTCACTTCAGACAGTCCTACTCTCTCATACATTTTCATTCGCTCCTTCCTCCATTTACCCCCCCCCCTACATTCATGCATGTCTCCCATACCGCCTTTACCAGTCTCTCTTCACCTAGCCCCCATAACCTCATCTCATACCTAACCATTCTCTCCATTGCCTCACATCCTATCTTTCCTCTATTGGTCTCCTGAAGCAGTATATAGCTGGGTGTCGATCTTTCTACTCCCAACATCTGCTTCGGGAACCACAGCTGCTCCCTCTCCACACATTCATACCCCTTCACCCCCCACACTAGCTTTTCCCTGTACCCATCTTACATGCTCCTCATATCCCCCTGTCCCTTTAAACATAAACCCCAAGTATCTAAATCTTTTCACCCTCTCAATCACCTCTCCCTTCCATTCCAACTCTTTCACGCTCCCCTCTCTACCCTTATTCCTAAATCTCATCCATTTTGTCTTCCCCACGTTCACACCCAGCCCCCTCTTATCCATATACCTCTCCGTTCTCTTCAACATGTCTTTCATCCCTTCCCAATCTTTCGCCATCAACACCATATCGTCCGCATACGCCAGCATCCATACCTTGTTCTTCCCAATCACTACTCCTCCCGACTGCCCTTTCCTCAGAACTTCCTCCAATTCACTTAGATATAGGTTAAACAACATAGGGCTCAACGGGCATCCCTGTCTCAGTCCTACCCATGATCTAAACCTCTCCGACACATTCCCTCCCATATCTTGCTGCCACCCACGTCTCCTTGTACATTTCTCTTACCCATTCAACCATACTCTCACTCACACCTTTTCTCCTCATACACTTTAACAGCTTCTCCCTCGGCACTGTGTCGTACGCCGCCTCCAGATCCAAAAATACCGCATATATACTACCTTTCTCTTCTGTCACTCTCTCAGTCATTCTTGCCAGGGTAACGATCTGCTCTCTTGTTCCCCTACCCTTCCTAAATCTCCCCTGCGTCTCCGGCATCAGACCCTTATCCTCCACCTCTACTTCCAAACAATTTTTCACCACCATCATCGCAATCTTGTACCCAGTTCCCATCACCGTTATCCCCTTATAATTCTCGGGATCCTTCTCGTCCCCTCCCTTGTGTATCGGGCACATCGCACCCACTCTCCAGGACTCCGGTATGCTCCTTCTTCCCCTCCATATTTGGTTCAGTTCCTCTCTAAATTTCTTCTTTCCCCCTTCTATCTCCCTCCACATCTCCGCCTTCAGCCCATCTATCCCTGCAGCTTTTCCACCTTTCACTCCCTCGAAAGCTCTTTCCACCTCCTCCTCCGAAAACTCTTCCGCCGTTTCTCTTTGTCCTCCTCTCCCCACTTCCTCCGGCTGTCCGCTTGTTTCTCTGCATTTCTTTGTCCATTCCTTCAGTGTAATCCCTGCCCGCCTCATTCTTTCACTTCTCCTCAGTACTTTCCATATTTCTGACTCATTCCTGCACTTCTTCAACTCCTCACTTGCTCTTTCAACCGCCTGCAGTTTTTTCCTCTCGCACATCTCCTCATATTTCCTTTTTAACGCTACTACCTTCTTCTGCTCTCCTCCTCCTCTAATACACTCCCCTACAGCCTTCCTTACTTCACTTTTTGCCTGCCTGCATTCTTCATCGAACCATGTGCTCCCTCCTCCTTTACCTCCTTTGGCTTTTATTCCACACCCCACAATCAACTCCTCCATCTCCTCCATTGATTTAACATCTTCCCACCGAATCTTCCTCATCCTCTTTCTCATTTCTTCTACTGCCTTTGCCCCACACTCCAGTTTTCCTATTTCTTGATCCCCTTCAGCCCTTTTCTCCTTCTCCATCCATATCACTAGTTTCAGCGGCAGATGATCCGAGCCCATCACCTCCTCCACCTCCATCTTTCCTACATCCCTTCTTGCTATCCCCTTTATCGCCACATAATCATAATCCGACGATCCCCTCGGTCCACAGTATGTTTTCTTCCCTTCCCAGTCCCCCTCCGTACATCCATTCAGAATCTCCCACCCCTCCTCCATCACCCACTCCTCCATTCTCTTACCCTCACCATTCACCCATTTGTCTCTGGATTTTCTTTCTATCACCAATCCCTCTTCATTAATACCTCCTCCCAATTCCCCCATTCTTGCGTTAAAGTCTCCTCCCAGAAGCCATTGTCCCTCCCCCTTTCGTTCTGTCCTCTATCTCTTTCCTTATTATGTTCCAATTCTTGTTTACATAAACCCACCCCACATTCATCCTCTGCTTTTTTTGTCGGTAGTTTATCCATGCCACATCGTACTCATCCCCGATGTGTCCCTTTACGTCTGTCCCCATTTCTTTCCTCCATCCCACTATCATTCCGCCCCTCGCTCTTCCTTTAGTCGCGCACTTTGTCGCATCTTTCTTCTCCCAGATAAAGTCTCCCGGTAGCCACCCTTTCACTTCTCCCCACTCATCCTTCCCCACCCATGTCTCTACCAGCCCCACTATGTCCTTCCCTACCAACCACTCCTCCAAGACTCTCTTCCACCTGCCCTCCTTTATCTTCGTCTTAATTCCCGCAATGTTCCAGAACCCCATTGTTACAGACCCCTTTTCCTCCGCCCCCCCCCCTTTGTCTCCCTGCCACTTGCCTTTCCCACTTATCTTCTGTCCCCGCCTCCCGGTTTTGACTCCGTCTCCTTTTATGCGTCACCGTGGTCCGCCTCGCTGTCCTCCTGTTGCTGGACCCCGAGCCACTTGTCTTCCCGCCACCTCTCTTCCGCTTTCTTCCCCCTCCGCTTCCTCTCCCTCGGAGCTCCCTCTGCCCTTTGTGAGTGCTGGTCCCTCGCCCCCGCGGGATTCCATCCGTCTTGCCGCCCTCTGTAGGCCTCACATGCCCTGCTTCCCACAAAGTGGTGCGCGTCCCTGCCCATATCTTTGCACTGGGCGCAGCTCGGTGCTTCCTGGCACCCCTTCTCCTGGTGGCCTTCCTTACCACACCTCCTGCAACTGCTCTTGCGGTCCATTCCCTTACAGGTTGCCGCCAGGTGCCCGTAATGCCATCACCGGAAACATATCGACGGCTTTACCAGTCTATCTTGGACCGTGCATCGGGTCCACCCTATCGATATTTTCCTCCTCTCCAGTAATCGAGCAATTGCCTCTACCTTACTCTCCACCAGCGCGATCCTTAAGTTCAGCCCATAGTTTCTGATCCATATTACTTCCATCTGCTCCATCGGGACTCTGCCGCCCTAGCTGCCGCCTCTTTCACTTCTTCCTCCGTTGTATCCTCCTCCAACCCCTTCACCTCTGCGACTGCCGTGTTTCCGCTGGTGACTTTAGCATTCCGCTCTCCTACTATGTCCACTAAAGCCCCCAGTATTTCGGTGCTATTTGCTCCCCCTCTTAATTCCAGGACCAGGTTTCCTGCCAGGCTGCGTTTTGCCGCTGCGACCTGGTTTGCCTTCCCCCCTCTGCGTCAATTCCCTCTTGACGGCCCGTAATGACTCCATGTACGTCCCATCGTTGGTATTCACCATTATTCTTATAGGCTTACTTCTACTCTTTGGACCTTCCGTCGCCTCCGGGCCTTTGCCCCCCCCCCTTGTTTGCTGCCCGCTTGCCCTCTGGTTTCTGCCCCTAGTTTCCCTGTCCCTGCCCGATGGGCCGGCTCTCGCTACCACTTGGCTCCATCCTTGTTCCCGTTGCTCGCTCCCATTTACCTGTGCTTCTTTAGATCTCGTATTCTTATTGGCCTGCAGCTTCTCTCCTGCTACTTGCAGATTGTGCCTCCCCCTGTTTTGGCTGACAGTGTCCTCCAGTGGCGGGTCCATCCCGCCTACCGCCATCTCAGTAGCGGCCCTAGCCTCCTCCTGTCTGACCTCCTCCACCCACTCTGACATCGTTCCCGCCGTTTTCTCCAATTGTACCATGAACTCGCATGCATTTGAGCACGCCAAGGCTAGCTGCATCCTCATATCAACTAGCCGTCTAGCTGCGCGTATGCCTATAGGGGTGACAACTATCTTGGTCTTGTCCCCTGCAGCTGTGTTATCCCGCCGCGGTGTGCCCTCTGTCGCGATGCCCCTTGCTGGCTCGTGCCCATGCGGTTCCGTTTGGGTGCCGACCTCCGCCCTTTCCCCAGGGCCCTCAGTTGACTCCTGCATACCATTTCTTATTTCCCATCCGCCAGCCGCTGTATTCTGGCCACCTCTAACCTAATCCCGGATCTTCCGTCGAGCTCCATCACTAGTCTGCCCAGGTCCCGTAACGATTGCCTCAGTTCTTCCATGATGTCGCTGCTTCCTACTTCAATAATATCTTTATTTGTTTTAATACACATACTTAATCTCAAAAAATACAATATAATTCAATTTACATTGGTCATTATCATATTATGTAACTTTATAAAATATACAAAAACTTGTGCAATGATCTTATTTTAAGTCTTCATCAATATCACTATCAATAGTAGTCAACAATTGTTCGTATTATGTTATTTTTTTTCTTCACGTCAATGAGGCACAATACGTTACTGAATGGCAGAGTTACCACTATTGCGGACTCTGGCCATGCGTAAATTTTTTTTTCCTCCTTTAAAACTTTGATATCAACGATCAAATCTGCATCTTTTATATTTATTATCATTCCGAAATACTGAGTACGTTGCAACACAAAAGACACATAAGTATGAGTTGTCCACTTGTATTCAATTTTTTCTAACAAATTGAACCGAAAACAAGAGTTTATTTGCGTTTAACTGACGGTTTTACAAATTATCCAATTTTCAGCACCCGATTCAAAATGATGATAACTACGAGTTCCTGGCAAAGTTTTAATATTTTGAGGCAATTCTTTTCGTTGATTCACGATTTCTTCAGTGTCCACTAACAATGTTATGACAGACGGAAGTTTTTTTTCACAGAAATCGTGTAAGTCTTTAGTCGTTAAAATTTGTTGATTTGCTGGTCTACGTAGACTTTCTTTAGCTGCTTCAGCATTTGACAGTACCACCGAGGCCATCGCAAGGTGATTTGCCGTGCGATGTAGCAAAGAATACCCAAGAAGCATCAACGCCATATAATTTCTTATGTTGAGTTAGGAAAAATAAATTAGTACAATTTTTGTATTGACCTACGCAGCCGTCACTATAATATTGAACATAATTAATTTGGGGAAAGTTCAATTTTAAATATTCTATAGTATATGCTTGAAAAACTTTTACAGTTGCAACATCGTGTTTAATATCATCAGATAGAAAACATAAAGGATTGTTGACCACCTGGTTGGACTCATCTTTCAAATATATTATGACTGGGTGCACCGTACACTGACGTTTATTGTATTAGTCACCCTGAACAGCATCTTGAGTAATAAAATTGTAATTTTCACTAAAATCGAAAAGAATTAATGCTTCGTGAGAGTTTAATTTTTTTTTGACTTCTAATGAGTTCTGATTGTTGTATCGAAATAAAATGATGAGGAATTAATTTATCGACTTTATCGCAAAAAAATTGTAAACATTCTTCACAAGTTGCTTGCGTTTGAACTAGTTTTGCATTTTCAACATGTATCCACTCTGAATAAATTAACTCATCATCAAAATCTATTTCTAATTCATGCTTTGATTTTGTTTTGTCTCTCTTCTTTGTCACTGCACTTAAAGCACATACCCATCATGCATGAGTAATCATTTACATCACAAACTATATTTTTGATTATATCTTTATAGTATAATTTTGAATTTATAGCTTTTAACAATAATTTTATATTTTGATGATATAAACAAACACATATAAAATGGGTGCCAGGAGCCCCTGCAAGTACACAATATTTTGGTCTTAAAAAACAAAATGTAGAGAATCCAACCTTATCTTCCGGATTGTCTTGCTTGTAAGCACAATGCAGCTCTTTCAAAGTACTTAATATAAGTCTTTTAGACTCGCGTTTACCTTTACTCAGACTCACAAAGTCTTTCATTCCTGGTAATATGCGGACATGACCAAGTGCGTCATTCGTGTAATAATTAGTTATGCGTTTTAATAGATCAGGCCGAACTTTTTCTACTTGGTACTTGCCCGGAAGTGCCAAAATCCCTTTATCCTCTTTCATTTTGGTAGCTTCTTCGATATAATATCTGGTAGTGTTGAAATGTTCTATAATTTCAACATTGGGCAATTTTCCCACCACGAGAGTTAAAATTTGAAATTTCTCTCTACTAGATGTACATGTTTTGAATTTTTCTTTCAACTCCGATAATAATATTGAAAATGAATCAGTTTTACCGCCATTATTCAATTCAATGCTCTGATCTAAATTACATATTTTTTTAATGCTTGTTTCTGCCTTTTTTACAATTTCCTCCATCTGTCTTTTAGCATATTTTCGTTTCTCATAATTATGAAATTTTTCAACTTTCACTGGCGATGCTTGTAATAAATGACAAACTTCTTTTATACGAGTCTTTTGTTCTTGGGACGGAATGAACTCCACAGATGATAGGGTCATTTCACTTAGTGAGGAACTTGTTTGAGTTAACAGTGGGCTGACGCTACGTTCACTGACGCTTTGAGAATGATTAAGAGGACACATAGATTGTAATCTTTCATGACAATATCTACATATTTTTTTACCAGGAATCAATTTAACATCATGAGCATTAGCGAATTAATGTAGTTCAAGAGTGATTTCTGTCAATCTATGTTCTATTTTCTTCTTATGTGAGAAAAATGGATTACAACATTTTATTTGCAGCATTGGGAAAGTATGCAATAAGTAACGTGCTCTGTTTTACCTGACCGTAATAGTATGAGCTTTTTTCTGAGAAGTATCTAAATCACGCAGAAATTTGAATTCTTCTGTACATTTCGAAGTACTTTCGCTGGCAGTTGAATTGAAGATACACGCATAACGAACCTCAACAGCTGAAACACCTACAGCGTCGAAGAAAAGTAAAAAATAACAAACTTTGTATAGAAGTGCGGAAGAAATATTATTAATATTGATGATCTTACTTACCAAACATTATTATTTATTTAGAAGGTATCTAATTGATGGTAGAGTTGCGTGTGTATTTTAATTTCTTTATTGAACTCGGCAGGTCCAAGTCCGGTGTCAGGAAAAGATAGCGGCTTGAAGTGGGTGCGTCACTCGGTAAAAGTATACTTCGAGGGAAGAGAGTTTCTTGGAAGAAATTCTCCCGTCTCATAGAGCAGCACGGACCTCAACGAGAGACTCACTGTAGGGTAGACTTAAAAAAGAAAGCGGTTTGTGTTTCTTTTTCGTTAAAGTATATTGGGAATAATTTTTTTTTCTCATTGGTGTCGCCACATTTAATGACGCAATAATGTTTAAAAATCTGTAATTTCAACGGATCTCAATCGATTTCAACGAAATTTGGTACACGACTGTATTTGAGGTTGCTCTTGCAGATTTTGATGTAATATTTGACCGGAAGTGTCATAGAGCGCGGGAAATTAACAGAAAAAACTGGATCAATTTTTGGTGAAAATTGGTGGGAACAGGGCAAATAGCCAAGACTTTTATGATGGTATCCGAAAATACTAACAATCAGCTATCTTTACCGAAATTTTGAGCCTGATTGTGGTTGCTACGTCCGAGATATGAATTTTTGAAAAAAACAAAGTTTTTGCGATTTCGGCGCATGCGCAGAAATATATTGAAAATCTACTTGCGGCATTGGATTCTTCGGAAAATTTCCAATATTTCCAAAAAAATTTTACATAAAAACCACATTTTTATAACAGGAAACACGAATCGTGTGTTTTTTTGGGGCAGTACTCTCAAAATTTCAATGGGCAATATCTCGCTCATATATAAATATAGAGATTTAAAATTTTGGGAATATGAGTTTTTTGGTGAACTGAAGCTTCTCTCAAATTTTGAGGCAAATCGGAGAACCCGACCTGGGATGAAGTGCGAATATGAGCTGGAATCACTCAAATATATCTATCCGAAAGTGGATGTGGCGACTGAAACGCATTAAATACTTTGTGTTTGAATGTATTCATGTGTCCTAAGTGTCAAACATCCCGCTATTGTAGAACAGTGACATAAAACCTCTCAAAAATTGAGGAAAAACTTTAAAAAACACGTTTTTGGCTTGATGCTCCTCTAAATATTGAAAGATTAGCTTCAAATTTTGGGAACCCGAATGAATTTGAACGGGGAATGATATTCTAGAAGAAGAGCGAAATCAAAAAATATCGATTTTTTTTTGGCAGTCTAATGGTGATGCTAATTTAATTACCGCTATATCAACATCACTATTTCTTTAAAAAAAATTATTAATTGCTTTCATATTCTTTTGAATATTTCTTACGTAATAAAATTTTATAGTTATGTTTTGTTTGCAATTCGTCCTCTTTCGAAATCTATTCGCCATACTTTGCTTTATTAAAACAGCAAGCATACTTTTTTACTGCTCAGTTCGTCCTTTGCATATTTTTCGTTTTGTTGTGCATTAACCAGAAGAGCAACATTTTTTATAGGAATCATCACTATTTGTTGAACGTTCGAGTTTCCCTTTCTAGAAAACAAAAACAAATTGGAATTAGGTTAACTATTATTAGGGACATCGACTTTGTGTAGGTGTTAATGAAATTAATGACCTGACTTAACCTAAACTATATTTTGATAAATTGATAGGATAGGATAGGATGGGATAGGAGCACTTATATCTTACACTTCTTTAAATCATAGTAATAACTTGTAGAAGCACTTTCCAAAATCTCGATTTTGAAAAATCCAAGACGGCGGGCAGAAAGCAAGTAGCAGAAGAATTCAGCTGTAAAAAGTGTAGTGTTGCCGTGAGAAATTATGTGACTTGTGTTGACTGTAATAATACGTATCATGCCAACTGCATAGTGAAAATATGTGGACTCTATGTTGATAATAATAAAGATATCCACTGCTGTGGGAGTCTAACCTACAAGACACATGGAAACCCGGCAAGTATACATTCTGAAATAACCACCGAAGTAACGACGAATCCTGTTTCCTTGACTGAAATAAAACTGCTAAATACCATAATACAACATAAAGAAGAAATAGTCAATGAGCTACGTGATAAAATTAATATTTTAAAGGAAAATACCTTTGACTATATACTATATATATAGTATATAGTCAAAGGAAAATACTATTCTCCTTAAAAATGCCAATTCCATGCATTGTGCGACATCTAGTAACCAAACGAATAATTACGGTGAAGCTGCCAGGAACGCCAATAGAAATAAAACAGGAAAGAAGATAAAACAAAACGAGGCACATATCGATGAGGACCAACATTCCAAACAAAAAGAAGAGCATTCCGAAGGTATAAAAACAGTCGGAGCAATCAAACATGCGGACCCCGTAGAAAGAAATGTAAACAAGATACAGGAATTATCCCATACAATAAAAACGATGAAGTATCAAAACAAATTAATAATTGGCAATAATACGATGGAATCCGGTATAAAAGGTGCGGCCCGCTATGGACATCTGCATGTATACCGCCTGCACGTAAACACCAAAATGGATGATGTTCTCGAGTATTTGAAGAAAACTGCCCCGCACATCAACTTCCAATGTAACGAATGTACCATAAATATTAACAAAACTTCTGCATCAACCAAAGTAAGTTTTCCAATTGAACATCTGAAGGACGTCTACTCCCCCGCAATCTGGCCGGAAGGAGTTGGAGTAAAAAGGTTCAATTTCCCCCGGAAAAATGTTCAACCACCGACTGCATTAACCAAAACAGTTTAGCCCCTAGTGATAATATTACGGAACAAACTAAAAATAGTGTGTTACATTTTAATACACAATCCTTGACCAATAAGGTCGACCATATTGACATGCTGACTGACGAATTTAGTCCAGATTTCTTAACTATGACTGAGCACTGGCAGTGTGACAATCAAATGAGACATATAGCAATTCAAAATTATACACTGGTATCAAGTTTCTGCCGAAATAATACAAGAGGCGGAGGATCAGCAATCTTTGTGAAAAACTCTTTAGTACCTGAATGTAAACCAATAAGATATATCCAAAATCTTTCGTTGCAGAACTATTTCGAGTGCTCTGCGGTAAGTTTTAATAACATTTTCTGCATTATAACTATTTATAGACCACCAAATGAATTATTAAACGATTATAAGTTGTTCTTCAATCAACTAGAATTAGTCTTAAACTTCGCTTTTAGCAATTTCCAAAACATTATATTAACAGGTGATTTAAATATCAACAACCTGAATACTAATACTAAACCCTATAGAATTTTATATGACATCCTCAGCTCATTTCGACTACGATCGATAGTTAAGGAACCAACGAGAATTGCCGCTACTGTGAGAGGCACAAGCGCTACTACACCAGACCATATAATTACAAACATTCAGTCTGATATTATCGTTAAAATAATAAATCCAGGAGTATCGGATCACCTAGCACAATTTATGGAATGGATGCAACATATTTGCGAACCCACTAGGCGCCCGATTAAACAACAATATCGCACTATAAATGAAAATTCCATGAATGAATTTAAAATGCTTTTCAACAGAGAAAAAATAAATCTGGGTGGTGTGCACGATACTGATGCTTCATTTTTGAAATTCTGGGATCATTTTGAATACTGTTTTCAAATATCGCATCCATTAAAAATCAAAACATTCAATAACAGAACAGAATCAGATAAATTCAATTTTAAACCATCCATACACATTCTAAGTCTATCAAATAAACTGAAAGACCTAAACTGGTTAAGAAAACAGACATCTGACACAAGCATACAAATCAAATATAAGAAGCTGAAAAGTGAGCTCAACAATAAACTAGCAACAGAACGCAAAGAATTCTATTCTAATATCATAAAGTCTGACAATAAAACGAAAAAATTATGGCAGATTGTAAACACAAAGCTAGACAAACAGAATAAACGTAATAATAAAATAATATTAAAGACAAATAATGTATCTATAAGTAACACTGAAGAAATAGCAAATCTGTTCGGGGAGTACTATTCGGCATCTATCAAAAAACATGTTGACCAACAATTTGTAAGCTCTACAGCTGAATGTACGTTGCCACCCAGGAATGTAACTTCAATGTTTCTTGCACCATTTACGAATTCAGAAATAGTCAACATAATAAACTCATTAAATAATAAAAACTCAACCGGAATAGATGAAATTCCGACTAAATTACTAAAACATTGCGCTAATTAAATAAGCCCATACCTTACAGAATTAATGTACTTAACTATTCAAACGGGTAAATTCCCCAGTTGCCTAAAAATATCAAAAACCATTCCAGTTTACAAAAAAGGTGATCCGGAAATAATGGAAAACTATCGGCCCATAGCAATCCTTAGCATCTTCTCTAAGATTTTTGAAAAAGCTATGTACAATCGACTAATACTCTTTCTAGAGCAAAATAATATACTGTCTAAATGCCAACATGGGTTCCGGAGGAGGAGGTCGACAGAGTCTGCGACGGCGGATCTCATCCAGTTAATTTATGACAAAATAGATGAGGGAAAGTCCGTCGTGGCGGTTTTTTTCGACCTCTCCAAGGCCTTTGACGCCCTAGATGGCACTATTCTATCAAAAAAAAATGAATGAGATGGGTATACGAGGTGTGCTAAATGAGTGGATAGTTTCCTTTGTAACGGATGGCCGACTAACTGTAAAAATGGAAAATGTATACTTGAAGAAATTTGAGGTCAATCTGGGCATTTTGGAATTCAGAGATAGCTCTATTAACTTTTCCCAGTAATTCATTTTTATTATTTGAGTGACAGAGGATTGTCGAGTCATCAGCATATATAAATACAGTACCATGTTATGTAATTTGGTAAGTCACTTATATACAAGAGGAAGAGTAAGGGGCCGAGCACACTTCCCTATTCCTTTTAAAATTTAAAGGGAAGGTCGAACGCAGGTACTAGGGGTGAAGAATGGGAACATCTGGCATATCTTTTTGGAAGCATGTCCAGACCTCGTCTCTAGCAGGTAGAAAAGGTTCGAATATGGTCATAAATTACAATTTCTACACCATTACGTAGAGAATAGAATCCCTAATCGTCGGTAGTAAACAACCCGCAAATTGTACCCCTTGATCCCGCCGCTCTGGCCAAATTACTATGGTCGCGTGTATTATAATAAGCCGTGCATTCATGTCTAACTGGTTGATCGCCCCAAGATGAAGATGAAATAATTAAGAAATAGAATACTTTTCCTTTTAATGATCGGTAATATTTGACGCATTAGGGATATTATAGATGAAAATTAAATTGTCCTTATTTTAAGCCAATAAAGGTATGGTTGTAGATAAAATATAGTACATAACTCGAGTTATAAAGTAATTACGCACTAGTGAAATAGTGTAATACAAAAAATATGTTAATTATTAATACATTTACAGGGTGCTGTAAAAATTCGTTTCATATTCATTTTCATTTTTTGCTCTCGAGTGCTCGTCATTGATAAAAATACATTTTCAAAAATTCGTAACTCGACTGAAAATTGCTGTAGATTCAAAAGCCAAAATTATTTTGAAAGATCGACGTCTTGTGAAGTGAATTGAATTTTTGTAGTATTTTATCCCTGCGTTTCATATTAATGTTGCATTCGAAATTGCGACATTGAAAAAAATACATTTTCAAAAATTCATAACTCGACTAAAAATTGCTGCATATTCAAAAACCAAAATTATTTTGAAAGATCAACGTTGTGTAGAGTGATTTGAATTTTTGTAGCATTTTATCCCTTCGTTTCATATTAATTTTGAATTTTTGCGCTAGAGAGTTCGACATTGAAGAAAATACATTTTCAGAAATTCATAACTCGACTGAAAATTGCTGCACATTCAAAAACCAAAATTATGTTAAAAGATCGACGGCTTGTGAAGTAATCTGAATTTTTGTAGGATTTTATCCATCTGTTTTATATTAATTTTAAATTTTTTGCACTCGAGTGTTCGTTATTGAAAAAATACATTTTCAAAAAGATTAAGATTACTTTATTTCATAGAAATGTATATTTCAGTTATTTTGTATTTTTCAAGGGCGATGTCCCGCTAATAAATGTATTAATATTATTATTAATTCGAGTAAGAAAAATTTACATGTTGGGATTAAAATAATTCTACAAACTTTATTACTCGTGGAATTCTCTTCAAAATTTCCAAAACTGCTTAGAAATAATTCATTTTTTACATTCGCTTTCTCGAATTCAAGCTTCAAAAGTCGCCGTTTTATTTCTAGCTAAAAATTTTATCAATTGTTTCCTAATGTATTAAAAATGTATCATTACTAAGTAGTTTTGGAAATTTTGAAAATAATTCCAAAAGCGATATTTTTTTTGCATTTATTGTTTATGGTGGAGGCGTCTACTTTGTCATACATGTTGTAAATATAATAAAAACACTTTTACTTTATGTTTTGATAATGGCAGTTGAGTTGCTGAAACTATAGTCAACAATAAAAATCCGTGTTATATAATTACTGGACCGTATAAAAATAAAATACTGGAAAATAATATTCACATTAATCATTTTAAACTAGAAAATATAAACAATACAAAATTTTTGGGTTCATACCTTGATAGCGAAGTACAATGGGACACACATACTTCTGAAGTGTGTTCAAAATTGAATAAGGCATATTTTGCAATATTAACGCTAAAAAATATAATAAATACCCACTGCCTCCGAAACATATATTATGCATATGTTTATCCCAATTTGGGGTACAATATAATATCATGGGGGAAAAGCATAAATTCTACAAGAATTTTTCTAGCACAGAAACGGATTATCAGACTAATCTTTAACTTGAAACCATGGGACTCGTGCCGAGAAACATTTAAATCAAATAAAATTCTAACTACATAGCATTTATATACTAAAATTGCTGGTTCATATCCACTCAAACAAATCAAAGGTACATACATACCATACAAGACATAATTCCAAATTCATTATTGAAAAGTTTAAGCACTGCTACCACGAAAGATCACCAATACATTCAGGTTTAAAAAATTACTACCTGTTGCCAGATTCAATTAAGAATCTCCCAATTAATAAATTCAAAAGATATCTCAAAGAAATTTTCATCAGGGAATGTTTCTATTCAGTCGCAGAATACCAAAAATACTTTCAGCAGTAATTTGATTGTCACACTACAAGTGTACATCTATGTGTGATTAGTGATTACCATGTAATCTTACTGTGTATTGTGTTGTTATTAAATTATATTAGACGTAAGTTATTACTTGTACAAATATTGTTCTTTGACGTACCCAATCTGTTATATGTAACGGCCAAATGGGCAAATAAAAATTGAATTGAATTGAATTGAATATTTCATGCAGCCAAAACTTACAAATGTGTCGCAGTCCGAATCATGCAACATACAAATTGGACTAGACTTCAGAAATTTGGAGGTGACATAAAACAAATGTTCGGTTTGATGGTCTGAAACAACGACTGACGATCAGTTTGAGTATGGTCACAGAATAGGTATAGTCAGAGAAAAGACACTGGTGAATCAATAGAGTGACGTCGCGTCGTCCGCGACTAAAAAATAATAAAATATCCCTCGTCTTTTAACCTGAGAAACAGAAATTCCGTTGACAAAATATTTATAACTTAAAATTATCCAAGGAATCCACCAGACATGTGGAACTACGTTGAAGGAAGATGGAGTATTTAAGGTTTTCACCACTAGGTGGCAGAACCCTGCAACTCTTTATGCAAGAACAGAAATTTTTGTCTTGCTCAAAATTGATAGGCATTAATGGGTTAAAATACAAATTATATATTAAAAATCGTTTGTAGCTAAATATCCAGATCATTCACCCGAATTCCCATCAACAATATTTCCCTAAAAAAAAAACAATTCGTTCAAAATAGCGCCGGTGCGGAATATAATGGGAAATCAATTTCACAAATGATTACCAATTTAAACTAATTGCCTAAAATATTACGCTCGGTTACACGCATTAATTAATAATTTGATAGAACCAAATAAACTGATAAACCAGCCATAGTATTTTATTTGCTGTTATCAGAGAAATTCCATCAGTACAACTGGTTAGGTTGCATCTCGTAATGTGATAGAAATACAAATAAATGGAATATTAAGTGGAGAATTGGTGTTGGTAGGTGGTGGGGACATTTCGCAAGTGTTCATAAGTGAGAGCCAACGGTAACTTTCACCGTGTTGCGTTAAATCGGATTGACCGCGAGTTGTGTTTGCTGGTCGGTGAAACGCATCGATTATTTCACGCTTCTTCCCATTTTCAAAAATTCCACGCAATGACGACACAAGGTGCCCTAACTAATCGACGAGAATTCGACAGAAATTTTCTGAAATTTAACTTGCAGTGCCCTTTTCCGCCGAGGCCTTCGTAGAAAATCTGCTGGAAAACGGGTCGCGAGTCTTCTGCGACGAGAGCAGTCAATCGTTCTGCAAGGATCATGAATTGCCCGAGTTTTACGACGAGGAGAAATTTAAAAGGTGCGTTTTGATTTAATAAACAATTTTATTTGAACATTTAAGAGATGTTTATACGTTATTCATCATTTTTTAACAAACGGAACGACGCGTCAAGGTTCTCTTAGATGTATACCTGATGCATTTTCAATTGTTGCATAAGTATTCACTAATTACAAACACACACTTTAGCCTCCATGTTTATATTATTACTTTTTAACGCATTTTTATTACAGTTAATTAAAAGCAACAGCAATAAAACAAAAAAAATCAGAAATCCCTACGTCTAATTTTATATGCGATATATAACCGATTGCTAATGTCATTTAATTAAAAGACAGAAAAACAAGTTACAAATCAGTGTTTAGTACAAAATATGAGGGGGTTAGTCTCTCTGGGATATTGACCTTTCTACCATAATTTAATTGATTTACAAGAATTTAAAAATTGCGACACATTTTGCGATTCTTATGTTTTCGTTCTTATTCTTTTTGTAATTATTCATTATTCAAAAACTGTATAATAGAAACAAACCGCTTATGAACTTGAAGTAAGTCACTAAAATAAGATATCAATCTTATGATAAATTTATTAACCTCCTAAATCTTCAAAAATATAAGGACCATACCAAAACAATAAAAAAAATTAAGAGAGCAACACCCGATAAATACCTCCAGAAAATTTTCACGGTGAAAGTCAAAAGCACATCCTTGTTTATTTTAATTTTTGTTAAAAAGTCAATAAAGCCATCTTCAATTTAATATTTTATGATGAAGATCTCAGCCATCGTTATTAATTAGTTTGACAATTGCCCTCACTTAGTTTTTAACCAATGAAATTGAATAATGTTGATGACATGATCCAATAAAATTTTAATTGCGATGCGTAATAGATTACGGTGCATATTATGTATGGCAATACACCCTTGGTGGGTGTTAATCATGGGAATACTTCGTGTTGGTATTACCTAGCAACGCGTTGCATTTTCTTTAACATATAAAACGTCAGTTATCGTCGATTTTTTAATCAATTTTAAAAATCCGACGATTCACCGAATTCTATCTGTTCGTATTTACAGGTAACGTGTCAGTGCTTTCATCAGTAATAAATAGTACTCATTTGCATTTCTCAAAATCTTGGTAAGCTCATTTTTATTACAATTATTGCAGCGCAGATTGATACACGTCATCATGTTGATTGTGTAGCACCATGTACTATCACCAAATACATAACCGTTAGTGGCTGAATGGTTAACACCAAAGCCAAAAAACAGTAAACTAACGAGTGCCGGCAATGATTAGCTTCAGGACCACGAATGCTTGTTGTGGCTAAAATCGGCAAGAGTGATCCAGACGGTATTAAACAGTCACGAGTTAAATTCTAGAAGACAATTGGCCGAACAGAAAGTTTACATTTCATAATTTGAGAAATTAAATTTAGTGACACCAAGTGACGTGTATCAATCTACGCTATAATAATTGTATGTACTAAAAATGAGCTTACTGATGAAAAACGGATATATCCGTAAAAAATGGTGATGTGGCCACCATGTTACTTTTTCCGACTTGATGGTATCATTTATATTTACGCTTTCGTGGTTTATTTTCAATTTAAATAATATTTTATATGTACATCGAACGTTTGTAGACTCGGATGAATCTGACGTTTAAAACATCAAAATTATGAAAGATGGAAAAATTATGCTGCAAATTTAAAAGCAGAGTTTACTCAAAAACTAAAGATATTTCGGAAAAAACTTATTCTTTAGAAGATGGAAAAATTATACTGCAAATTTAAAAGCAGAGCTTACTCAAAAACTAAAGATATTTCGGAAAAACTTATTCTTTAGAAGTTCATTTTGGAATTCTCTACAGTTATTATTAACATAAATTTGCTGTAACTATTATCGTTTCATAATTATAAACCAAAAATGAAAAAAAAAAATAAATTTTTTTCTCGAATAACAATGATTTTATGAAAAATATTTTCAAACCAAAGATGTTTATTTCTTTGTTGTCTTCAATATTTATTTAAATTATTTTTTGACATTTTTCATATTTACAAAAATATTGGATAAGAACAAAAAACAGTTAAGGTAAACACCCACTTCCGGTGTACGAAATTTTACCAAAAGCTTTTCAGTTCTTCGGATTATCAAATAAGACTTATGTTCAAAGTTTTATATCAATTGCTCTATTAGTTTTTTTTTATACAGCGCGCACCACACACACACACACACACACACATTTTTACTTTCTCCGTTTCGAAGTACGAGAAAGTATTGTGATCGTGATTTTTTTTGAATTTTTTTTATGGAAATATCCGTTTTGGGGTCCCTAGATGTCATTTCAAAAATTTCTGGAAAAAAAAAAAAATGTGTGTGTGTATGTGTGTGTGTCTGTGCGCGCTGTATCTCAAAAACTAATAGAACAATTAACATGAAACTTTGAACATAAGCTTTATTTGACAATTCGAAGAACTAAAAAGCTTTTGGTAAAATTCTGTATGCCGGAAGTGGGTGTTTACCTTAACCGTTTTTTGTTTTTTTCCAATATTTTTTTAATATGGAAAATTTTACGAAAACATTCAAATAAATTTTGAAGACAACCAAAAAATGAATATGTTTTGCTTGAAAAGATTTTTCATAAAATCATTTTTATTGGAGAAAAAAATTTTTTTTTTCATTTTTGGTTTATAATTATGAAACGATAATAGTTACAGCAAATTTACATGATTAATAATTGCAAAGAATGTCAAATTGAACAACTTATAAAGAATAAGTTTTTTCGAAATCTCTTTGGTTTCTGAGTAAACTGACTAAACCACACTTTTAGGTTATGTCGCAGACAAGCGATATAAATTAAAATGCGCAAAAACTACTACATCAATTAACATCAAACTTTGAACATATGCCTTATTTGATAATCCAAAGAACTGAAAGGCTTTTGGTAAATTTTTGTACACCGGAAGTGGGTGTTTACCTAAACCTTTTTTGTTTTTCTCCGATATTTGTTTAAATATGAAAAATACTATAAAAGCACTTAAACAAAACTTGAAGACAACAAAGAAATTAACATCTTTTGTTTGAAAATATTTTTCGTAAAATGTCTGGTTTTTGAAAAATAATAGTTATTAAATAGTTATTATTTTTTTGTCATTTTTATTTTATAATTACGAAACAATAATAGTTACAGCAAATTTATTTTAATAATAATTGCAGAGAAGGCCAAAATGAACAACTTATAAAGAATAAGTATTTTTCGAAATCTCTTTGGTTTTTAAGTAAACTGACTATTAGAATTTAAAGTATAATTTGTCATTTTCATCTTTCATAAAATTAACGTTTTAAACGTCAGTTTCATCCGATTCTACAAAACGCTGTATGTGAATTTAGAATTAGAACATGATTTGAATTGAAAATAAACCATGAAAGCGTAAATATAAATGACTATGATACCACCAAGTCGGAGAAAGTAACATGATGGCCACATCACCATTTTTTTTTCCAGAAATTGTTGAAATGTCATCTAGAGACCCCAAAACGGATTTTCCCGTGAAAAAATTTTGAAAAAAAAATTCACGATCACAATACTTTCTCGTACTTCGTAACGAAGAAAGTAAAAATAGTGATGTGGGTATCATGTTACTTTCTCCGACTTGATGGTATCATAGTCATTAATATTTACGCTTTCATGGTTTATTTTCAATTGAAATCACATTTTAAATGTACATCAAGCGTTGTATAAACTCGGATGAAACTGACGTTTAAAACGTCAAAATTATGAAAGATGGAAAAATTATACTTCATATTATAATTCAAAAACTCAGTTTACTCAAAAACTAAAAAGATTTCGAAAAAAACTTATTGTTTATAAGTTTCTACAATTATTATTAACATAAAGTTGCTGTAAATATTATCATTTTATAGTTATAAATCAAAAATTAAAAAAAAAAAAAATTTCTCGAATAAAAATGTTTTTCTGAAAAATGTTTTCAGGCAAAAGATGTTTATTTATTTATTGTCTTCAATATTTGTTTAAATGTTTTTGTGATATTTTTCATATTTAAGAAAATATTGGAAAAACAACAAAAAACAGTTAAGGTAAACACCCACTTTCGGTGTACGAAATTTTACCAAAAGCTTTTCAGTTCTTCGGATTATTAAATAAGACTTATGTTCAAAGTTTTATATCAATTGCTCAATTAATTTTTGAGATACAGCGCGCACAGACACACACGCACATACACAGACACAAAAAATTGTGATGTGGCCATCATGTTACTTTCTCGACTTGATGGTATCATTTATATTTACGCTTCCATGGTTTATTTTCAATTTAAATCATATTTAAAATGTACATCGAGCGTTATGCAAACTCGGATAAAACTGACGTTTAAAACGTCAAAATTATGAAAGGTGGAAAAATTATACTTCAAATTCAAAAATTCAGTTTACTCAAAAACTAAAGGGATTTCGAAAAAAACTTATTCTTTATAAGTTGTTCATTTTAGCATTCTCTGCAATTATTATTAACATAAATTTGCTGTAACTATTATAGTTTTATAATTATAAACCAAAAATTAGAAAAATAATAATACAGTTTTTCTCGAATAAAAATGATTTTATGAAAAATGTTTTCAAGCAAAAGATGTTCATTTATTTGTTGTCTTCAAAGTTTGTTTAAATGTTTTTGTGATATTTTTCATATTTAAGAAAATATTGGCAAAAAACAAAAAACAGTTAAGGTAAACGCCCACTTTCGGTGTACGAAATTTTACCAAAAGCTTTTCAGTTCTTCAGATTATCAAATAAGACGGATGTTCAAAGTTTCATATGAATTGCTCTATTAGTTTTTGAGATACAGCGCGCACAGACACACACACTCACACACACACACAGACACAATTTTTTTTTTCCAGAAATTGTTGAAATGGTATGGGACCCCAAAATGGAAATTTCCGAAAAAAAAAATTTTTGAAAAAAAAATCACGATCACAATACTTTTTCGTGCTTTTTAACGGAGAAAGTAAAAAACAATAAAAATGGTGATGTGGCCATCATGTTACTTTCTCCGACTTGATGGCATCATTTATATTTAAGCTTCCATGGTTTATTTTCAATTTAAATCATATTTTATGTGTGCATCGAACGTTTCGTAGACTCGGATAAAACTGACGTTTAAAACGTCAAAATTATGAAAGATGGAAAAATGTACTTCAAATTCAAAAACTCAGTTTACTCAAAAACTAAAGAGATTTCGAAAAAAACTTATTCTTCATAAATTGTTCATTTTGGCATTCTCTACAATTATAATTAACATAAATTTGCTGTAACTATTAGCATTTCATAATTGTATACCAAAAATGAAAAAAACATTAATACATTTTTTTCCTGAATAACAATGATTTTATGAAAAATGTTTTCAAACAAAATATTCGCATTTCTTTATTGTCTTCAATATTTGTTTAAATGTTTTTGTGATATTTTTCATATTTAAGAAAATATTGGCAAAAAATAAAAAACAGTTAAGGTAAACACCCACTTCGGGTGTACGAAATTTTACCAAAAGCTTTTCAGTTCTCCGGATTATCAAATAAAACTTATGTTCAAAGTTTCATATCAATTGGTCTATTAGTTTTTGAGATACAGCGCGCACAGAGACACACACACACACAGACACAATTTTTTTTTTCCAGAAATTGTTGAAATGGCATCTAGGGACCCCAAAACGGATATTTCCGTAAAAAAAATTTTTGAAAAAAAAATCACGATCACAATACTTTCTCGTACTTCGTAACGGAGAAAGTAAAAATGTGATACAATCTCAATATTTTCTCGTACTTCGTAACGGAGAGGGTAAAAAAATCAAATGTAGAAAAATACATATTAAAATAGTTAAAATATAAAAATACATAATTACAGGTTAACATAGCTAAAATATAAAGATACATAAATGCATTTGCATAGATAAAATATAAAATAAATGAATGCTTGTTAAAATAATTAAAATATACTTACTAATTACACTGTTCTACAAAAAAAAACTTTTTTGCTCTCTTGCTTGTATAACTGTCCTGTGTCCAAATCCGAAGTCAGTAAAAATCCATCAGGCACCATTTTTGAGAAAAATGGGGTTGAAGTTAGAAAAACCAAAACTTTGAAAATCGTGATGTTTATTTTTAACATGTAACTGTTTTTTAAACTCAATTAATTTAACAAAGGATAAATGTGATCAGTGTGTAGTTATTTTTCTTTTATACTTTTCTTCAGCTGCCTCCCGCTGCAATGTCCAACAGTAATCCGCCGTTTAATTTGACACTGTACTTTTTCTCCATTCGGGCTAAATCTTGATCCCCGTGTTCATCTGAAACTGCTCCGATTTGGAGGAAAAATCCAAATTGGAGTGCATATAGGGTTGCCAGGTGTCCCGATTAATCGGGATTGTCCCGATTTTCATTCTCGAATACCGGTGTCCCGGCGAGATCTTTCGGGACGGTTAAGTGTCCCGGTTTATTGCTTTTTCGATTCTTGTCAATGTTTGGCGTTGTAATTACTTAAAATAGTTTTTTTACTTTCTCCGTTACGAAGTACGAGAAAGTATTGTGATCGTGATTTTTTTTTCAATTTTTTTTTTTCGGAAATATCCGTTTTGGGGGCCCTAGATGCCATTTCAACAATTTCTGGGAAAAAAAAATTGTGTCTGTGTGTGTGTGTGTGTCTGTGTGTGTGTGTGTGTCCGGCTGTGTGCGCTGTATCTCAAAAACTAATAGAGCAATTGATATAAAACTTTGAGCATACGTCTTATTTGATAATCCGAAGAATTGAAAAGCTTTTGGTAAAATTTCGTACACCGGAAGTGGGTGTTTACCTTAACTATTTTTTGTTTTTTGCCAATATTTTCTTAAATATGAAAAATATCACAAAAACATTTAAACAAACATCGAAGACAACAAAGAAATGAACATCTTTTGCTTGAAAATATTTTTCATAAAATCATTGCTATTCGAGAAAAAAATTTATTATTATTTTTTAATTTTTGCTTTATAATTATGAAACGATAATAGTTACAGCAAATTTAAGTGAATAATAATTGTAGAGAATGCCAAAATGCTCAACTTCTAAAGAATAAGTCTTTTTCGAAATCTCGTTAGTTTTTAAGTAAAACGAGTTTTTGAATTTGAAGTATAATTTTTCCATCTTTTGATGATTTTGACGTTTTAAACGTCAGTTTCATCCGAGTTTACGCAACGCTCAATGTACATTTAAAATATGATTTCAATTGAAAATAAACCCATGAAAACGTAAATATAAAGTCGGAGAAAGTAACATTGTCCAATCAGAGTACAGTGCGTCAGATGGCCAAGTCTATAAAGCTCCTGCGCTCAATATAATAAAATATTCTAACATGTTTATGTCCTACTAAAGCTACGCGCACACTTATCGCAATCGGACGGACGGCACGCATCGGAAAAAATAGCTTAACACAGTTGTAAACGAGTCAACGCACATTTATCGATACGGCATGGAACGGATAAATGTGTGTTGACTCCTTTACAACTGTGTTAAGCAATTTTTGGCGATGCGTGCCGTCCGTCCGATTCCGATAAGTGTGCGCGTAGCTTAACAATGAACATTTCATAGAAAAATGTTTGATTTATTGATAAAAACAAAAAAATGTTTCAAATTTGCACGACGATAAAAGTTAACGTGGGATACAATTTTTACCATGTAAAGCCCTATGGCCATACTTAACTAAAACGCACTGTATATTCAGTAAGGACGGAAAGGTTAAAAGATTTTTGTGATTTTGTTAACTTAAAATATAAAAAATTACTCTCA
Organism: Ocypus olens; assembly: GCA_910593695.2. Lineage (NCBI taxonomy): Eukaryota > Metazoa > Arthropoda > Insecta > Coleoptera > Staphylinidae > Ocypus > Ocypus olens. The sequence continues at coordinate 29,256,720 of OU343059.1, forward strand.
CATTCCAAAACAAGATGGTTGTCTCTATTGCAATCTATAGAACGAACTATAACATTATTTGATGCTTTAAAAACTTTTTTTTTGTCCGAAGAAAAAGCACCTAAGATTCTTCTAGCTTTTTTGATCAATGTAGCACTTTTCATTTTCAAATATTAGAAATTGAAGGAAGAAAAAAGGCAATTATAGAAGTTTTAAATATGATAAAGTCGACTGAGGATGCAGCAATGGAAAAATTGAAGATTCAATTTGTACCCTCAGAAGTTAATTTTAATTTTAAATAAATACCAAGAAAATGGAGCAATTTAAAAAAAAACAAATTGGTGAATTTCAATAAGAAATTGGAAAATTGTATCAAACAATGACTAACTATTTAAAAATGTGGATGGTACCATTCAAAACATTTTCTTGGATGACTTTCGAAAAAATTCCTGAATGGCAGGACGTGGAAAAATGTATTCAATATTTGAGAGCGAAAAATATTAGTATATTATATATATTTTTATTGAATCAAGAATACATGTTATTATAATTTATGACTCTTCTCTTTTCTTCTTCTTCTCCTTCTTCTTCGTTGACCATCGACCGAAGGTCTTTCAGCCCATATATTTTTATTCAATCAAATTATTGAAGTAAAGAACATTTTAAGATGTGAATTACAACCCCCTGACTGGAAAAAGAAAATAGCTTCCGCTAAATGGGTTGTTGTATTTTCCAAATTAGAAACGGAATTTTCCGAACAATATAAAGATTTATATTGCATGTGCGAATATATTTTTTCCATACCACGTCACAACGCCAACGTGGAGAGAATATTTTCTTTGATGGAAATACAATGAACGGACGAGAGAAATAAATGTTCAATTAATACTGTTGAAAGTATCCTTCAGTGTCTAGAAAATTATAGTCTAAATTGTTTCAAAATGTACGAATACATTTTAAATAATAAGGCTCTATTAAAAAAGGCAAAACCAAATGAAAAATTCAAAAACTGAAATAGAGAATGTGATTTTTGATTTATAAGATTTATGAAACTATTTGTTATTTTTGTTTTATTTTTTGTTTGTTTATTTATAAATATACATAGTAATTGAGTAAAATCATTTAATTATAAATACTTTTCATTGTGTAGAATACACGGCCGGTTGTAAATCCTAATGCGGCAGCAACTGTCACTTTTTAGGACAAAATGAAATTTACGCCTTTATGATTTCATGGCATATCTTTGTTTTTAATCCAAAATAATTGTAAAGTTTTTTGCAAATATCTCGGTAAATACTCTGCAGAAACTATTGAGTAACTTACCAAATCAATCAGCTTAAAACGCTTTAAAAATAATGTAACAAGACCGATATTGTCAAATAATTAGGGGAGCCAATATTAACGCATTTCAAATTTAACATGTAACACTCACCTCCCGTCTTCTATAGCTCAGTTAGCTTGTATCCTTGGATTTACAACCGGCCGTGTATTCTACACAATGAAAAGTATTTATAATTAAATGATTTTACTCAAGTACTACATTAAGAACTGTACGTGAATTTCCGGAGAATATACAATACCCAGCAAAAAATACTATTCAACTTTACTTTATAAATTTGAAATGTGTTATAATTAACTCTCGTAATTATTTTATGGTATCGGTCTACTTACATTATTTTTAATATTTATTGAATAGAACCATTGTATATAAATACAATAATAGTACCTTTATTAAAGCGGACTTCCTGGTTACGAAAATATGTAAATTTGTCAATTTCCTTAATGTCAAAATGCCGCGTCATTTAGACAACAATTCAAAAATTCGAATTATTATACTAATTATTAACTAAAATAGAAAATGGTTTTTAGTCTTAGTCTTGGTTTTGGCGTTTTAATAAAGGTGTTATTTTCAAGTTATGGTGTTTTATCTCTTCCTTTTAATTCAATTACAGAAACTATCGACACAAATGAAAGTGTATATTTATTTAAATATGCGAATTATATTGGTCTAAATGTTTATTTACTTCAAGTCAATTGGGTAAATATCTTATCTGATTCTGACATTAATGTGGCTGTAGAAAACTTCTACAATGTTTTGTACACTGGTATGGACTTATTTATCCCGACAACATTATTAAGAAGGAAATATTCTACATTTCCTGCATGGTTCAATGGAAAACTAATTCATTTAATCCATAAGAAAAAGTCCGCTCATAATATTTACAAAAAGACAGGCCATCATGATGACTATTTAATTTTCAGCAATTTACGTTCTGAATGCAAGGCTACATCGACAGAGCTATACAATGATTATCTAAGGAAGATTGAATCTGATGTCTTTGCTAATCCTCGTTCCTTTTGGAAATTTGCAAATGAATCTCGAAAGGAAACCGGATTTCCCAAACACATTGAGTATCAAGACAAAATTGGAGATGATGGACTCGACATTGTAAATTTATTCGCAGACTTTTTTTCTACTGTATACGTCAAAGACTCTTTAACTGATGTCTCTAATTTATCTTTTTCTGGAAGTCAACAAGTACTCGATTTAAAGTTATCTGTCTCCGTTACCGATCTTTTCAATCAAATGCTAGCTTTGAAGGATAAGTATTCCACGGGCCCAGATGGTGTACCGACAAACTTGCTGATCAATTGTGTATATTCACTATGCCGTCCTATTCATATCTTATTTACAAAATCCCTAAACAGTAGTATCTTTCCGGATATATGGAAAACATGCTTCCTACGTCCTATTTTTAAAAATGGCAATCGTGTAATTGCTAAGAATTACCGAGGCATATCCTTACAATCGGCGATTCCAAAACTTCTCGACAAAATTATGAGTGATTATCTAGCATGGATTTCCCGTCCGGTTATTTGCACTATCCAACACGGCTTTCAAAGCGGCAAATCAACTACCTCTAATCTCCTTGAGTTCAAGCAGTTCCTGTCAAATGCCTTGAACATGCATAAGCAAGTGGATGTAATCTATACCGATTTCTCCAAGGCATTTGACAGAGTGGACCATACAATTTTGCTTCATAAGTTAAAATTGATAGGACTCAATGACGCAACTTTGTCTTGGTTAAATTCCTTTCTAACTGATCGGACTCAGCAGGTTAAAATTAATAATTTTTTATCGTCCCCAATATCAGTCACATCAGGTGTCCCGCAGGGTACACATGTTGGTCCAATCTTATTTTTACTATTCATTAATGACCTTGTTGATGTTGTGACATTTGGGAAATGCGTGATGTATGCTGATGATCTGAAAATTTATCAAGTGGTAGAAACTATTGGCGATTGTAACAGTTTACAAAATGATGTGAATAACATTAATAGATGCTGCCAGGATAACCGCTTGTATTTAAATATTGATAAGTGTCATGTGATTTCGTTTTTTAAATCTAAATGCAACATTCAGTTCGAGTATATGTTAGACTCTATTCCTTTGGCTAGAACTAATACAATCAAAGACCTTGGTGTTTTATTTGATAGCACCTTAACTTTCAGAACCCATATTATTTCAATTTGTGATAAGGCAAGAAAAGTATGGGGTTTCGTGTGGCATCTCTCAAAGGAATTGAGTCCTGAATGCCTTAAAATGTTATATTGTTCACTTGTTCGCTGCCACCTTGAGTATGCATCTCCAATATGGTCACCTTATTTGCTGATGGATATTGAGAGAATTGAGAGTGTGCAGAAAAAATTCTTACGAGCTATTGAATTTAAACAGGGCACTAAACACATCCAAGGTTCTTATTCATCAGTGATGGGCCAATTGAAGATGCATACTCTGGAGGTTCGCAGATCAATTTCTGATCTTTGCACACTTCACGGTTTACTAAATTCAAGTATAAATTCCCCTTCCTTATTGTCAGATATTAAATTATTTTCTTCAAACTATTCAACCGCTTTAAGGAGTAATACTTTATTTTCAATTAACAAATATAATACGAATTTCTCATATAATAATCAGTCGTATGCTTAGATTGGCAAATGATCTAAATGTTAATCCCTGGTTCAATTTGTTCAATGTTGAAGGCCACAAATTTAGAATGGCACTTAATAAAAATTTATAATAATAACGATTTATAATTTTATAGTATTTACTATCTTTAAATCATTGAGCAATAACTATATGTTAACTAGATTTAGTTTATTTAGTTTAAGTTTATTTAAATATGTATTCTATCGCATTATTGTAAATAGGGGGCTCCCGTTAACAAATAAATAAATAAATAAATCATTTATTGAAAATGTTGCAGACCCGTATTATACAACTAGAATATTGTAAAAAATACTTATAAGACTTGTGCTTAATTTTATTGCACAGAAGTGTACATTGTCTGAAATAAGTTCACAAAAAAATGTCCGCATAAAATCTTCGACAGCAAAGTTTATATTTAACTCGAACGCAATTAAGGATGTGACGACATCCTTATATCGCATTGGTTATTAAATATATAGATACTATGAAATCAGTTCTAATATTAAATTCCTATTAGTACAACAATTAAATAAATATTGAATATATAAAATTGTTAAATATAATATTCAATCTGATAAAAAAGTGTATTAGAATATAAAAAGGATTGCCGATTACACACTCGATAAAATTATATAGGAATTTCAAGGTTTGGATAGTTTGCTGTTCAAATTAATATACACCGCAAAGTTGTTAGACTAGTTAGGTGTGCAAAATACAGGAACCGTGTCTAATTGTTTCGAGGTTATTGAAAATAAGATGTAAAAAAAGCTCTTTCTCTCTCCCTAAGATCAAAATTTTGCAAAACAACACATATCACATTTAAATGTATTTGGTTTGAGTGGTTTACTAATTAATGAATTTTAGAATCCTGCAAAACCATTATTTATTTATAACAATTGATTTTAAAAATATTTTTTCATGCCAAACTCGTTGGATACTAAAATATTCACATGATTAATTGTAAATGATTTTTAGTTAATTAAAAATAATAATATATTATCCATTAGATAAGGAATATTGAAAAAATACAATACTTTTCATAATATGCAATTTGACACCTAACCAAATGAACAATTTATTTATTAAAACAGGTACTTTTACTACTCCTGGCTAATGCCAAGATGAATAATGAATTATACAACACATAATTTGCGTATTAAAAACAGCAAAGCTATTAAAATAAGACAATTTGAATACAAAAAAAATATTTATTTATTGTAGCCGTTGTTAAATTCATATTCTAGATAACGAAAAGTATTTTTATTTTTACAATGTACTAAGCAAAATCATTAAATGGAAAAAAATGATACTTAAAACGAATGCATTTTATCACCACAATGTATAATTAAATATAGAGCGTCCCAATTATAAACGTTAAATTAAATTTAATGGAATCTGGAAGAATTGTAGAGTCAGCAAACATTTTTTTGTAGTGGTGACCTCATTTTTACTTTCTCCGTTACGAAGTACGAGAAAGTATTGTGATCGTGATTTTTTTTTGAAATTTTTTTTACGGAAATATCCGTTTTGGAGTCCCTAGATGCCATTTCAACAATTTCTGGAAAAAAAAAATTGTGTGTCTGTGTGTGTGTGTATGTGTCTGTGTGTGTCTATCTGTGCGCTCTGTATCTCAAAAACTAATAGAGCGATTGATATGAAACTTTGAACATCCGTTTTATTTGATAATCTGAAGAACTGAAAAGCTTTTGGTAAAATTTCGTACACCGGAAATGGGCGTTTACTTTAACTACTTTTTGGTTTTTGCCAATATTTTCTTAAATATGAAAAATATCACAAAAAATGTAAACAAACTTTGAAGACAACAAAGAAATTGACATCTTTTGCTTGAAAACATTTTTCATAAAATCATATAAAACGTTAATAGTTAATAGCAAATTTATATTAATAATAATTGTAGAGAATGCTAAAATGAACAACTTATAAAGAATAGGTTTTTTTCGAAATCCCTTTAGTTTTTGAGTAAACTGAGTTTTTGAATTTTAAATATAATTTTGCCATCTTTCATAATTTTGATGTTTAAAACGTCAGTTTCATCCGAGTTTACACAACGCTCGATGTACATTTAAAATATGATTTCAATTGAAAATAAACCATGAAAACGTTAATATAAATGATACCATCAAGTCGGAGAAAGTAACATGATGGCCACATCACCATTTTTTTGTTATGGAATTTGAAAGATCTCTTTTGATTGATACAGTTTGACCAACATTTTATTATATTACGTAAGAAAAACGAAAAAAATATTCAAATAAAAATAATATTACCTGAAACGATGATAAAAACAAAGTTGGTGTTTTTAATAAGCACAATATTGTAGCCAGTTTTAGATACGTTCTTGTTGTCGTCAACTTGTCAACTGTACCAATTTTATGTCTACGATTACTTTTAAAAAGTGACACGGTCTAATCTCTTTTGCGGATTATCAACAGTAATCTAACGAGTGCCTATGATTTTGCCGGCAATTATTAGCGTCGGGATTACGATTGCTTGTTGCGACGATTTTCTAGAAGCATCAAGCAAGAGCGAACCAGATGCTAATAATTGCCTAGGAAAAATCAGTCACGAGTTAGATTCGAGAAGATAATTGGCCGAACAGAAAGTTTACACTTCATAATTTGAATAATTAAATTTAGTGACACCTAGTGTAAGACGTGTATTAATCTGCGCCACAATAATTATAGTAAAAATGAGCTTACCAAGATTTTGAGAAATGCCCATGAATACTATTACTGATGAAAGCACTAACACAACCCGAAAATACAAACAGATCGAATTCAGGAGCAAACTGTTTAAAAGTCCGGCAATAACTGACGTTTTATACTTTATGGAAAATGTAGCAACACGTTGCTAGGCAATACCAACATGAGAGATTATCTGATTAGATAGCACCCAGGGTGAATTGCCATGCATAGCATGCAGCGTAGTCTGTTACGCATCGTAATTAGAATTTTATTGGATCACCTCATCAACGTTATTCGATTTCATTGGTTAATAAGTAAATGAGGGCAATTATCAACAGTAATATAACGAGTGCCTATGATTTTGCCGGCAATTATTAGCGGCAGGATCACGATTGCTTGTTGCGACTCCTGCTTCGCAGTCGTGCCGATTTTCTAGAAGCAACAAGCAAGAGTGATCCAGACGCTAATAATTGCCTAGGAAAAATCAGTCACGAGTTAGATTCGAGAAGACAATTGGCCGAACAGAAAGTTCACACTTCTTAATTTGAAAAATTAAATTTAGTGACACCAAGTGTCAGACGTGTATTAATCTGCGCCACAATAACTGTAGTAAAAATGAGCTTACCAAGATTTTGAGAAATGCCTATGAATATTACTGATGAAAGCACTAACACTTCACCCGAAAATATAAACAGATCGAATTCAGGAGCAAACTGCTTAAAAGTCCGGCAATAACTGACGTTTCAAACGTTATAGAAAATGAACCAACGCGTTGCTAGGCAATACCAACATGAGAGATTATCTGATTAGATACCACCCAGGGTTAATTGCCATGCATAACATAGAGCGTGGTCTGTTACGCATCGTAATTAGAATTTTATTGGATCACCTCATCAACGTTATTCGATTTCATTGGTTAATAAGTAAATGAGGGCAATTGTCGCCATTATTCCTCGAAATGCTGCCCTGGTACCCTATAATCGAAAAGTTTTCTCCTCTTGAGTGCTATGGATTTTTTTCTTTATGTTGGCATCACATGTCATTATTTATTATGAAAAACAGTAGCATCTGGTAGCTGTCCTAATGGTAAGAAGCTGTAACACTGAAATATGGTTTAGTTCACTTTTTGTCTGATAGTTTTTCTGTTTCAAAAATGAATTTCCGTAAAGCTTTGACCGTGCATGAGTTAGAGGACATTATCAACGATCCTAATTGTTATTACGATGAAGAAAGTGCAACTATGGATGTAGCAGTAATTCTACCTGAAACTGATTATCTTACTGATGTAGACGGATAAGATGACGATATGGATGTTACTGAGCTAGAAGAAATTTCTGGCCAATTTGAGGTGCAACCGTTCAGCAATTACATCATCGAAGACATTACTCTACTTCCTGGACCGTCTACTACTACTACTACTAAACTTGAAGAAAATAAACTATGTGAACTGTGGAAGAAGTACGCTACAATGACCCCATTGGAACCCTTTAAGTGTTTATCCTAGAACAGCGCTCGGTGCCGGTCCGCGAGAGAAATCTCATCGGTCCGCAGGTTTATTTTTGACAAACGCAATATTTTTGCACAACTACCTCTAGTTTTAGTTCATTTCATTAATGAAAAAAAAAACAGTTGTTAAATATTTTCACTTTAAATAAAGCACGATGCATTTATGCCAGGGGGGAGTAACTTTATGACATCGCTGCCATATTACAACATAAAAAGAAAAACATTGACTCCTGTGCCTCTAGGAGCGACAACACATGCGTCAAATATTATTATGTCATACCTTATTTTGGCTAACACGTAAAGGAGTTGCATATCTATCTTGTCTATGCCAAACCCCTGCTTTGCAACGAGCATAACCGAACATAACATAACGCGAAACGTGAAATAGTTGTTAGTCAATTGTTACCAGAAAATTTTACTAGATGTGTATTAAAAATTTCACCTTGAACATTTATTAATTAATGATTTTGGAACAGTGTTTGCATGGTAAGTATATTAGTAGATTATACCGGGTGTAACCGAATTCTGGTAGACCCTAAATATCATTTTTCTACTTTTGTGTAACAATCGACCTTTTGTTATATCAAAAATAGTTTAATAATGAGATTTTTTATTTTACAGTTTTGCTCATTATTAAACTATATGTGGTAACATTCTAGTCGTTGCGATTGGCAGTACTTAAACTTGACATATGTCGACATCAAAATGTAAAATTGCCGTTAATTCATAGGATAATTGGAACCGGCCAATGCGTTACACACTGAATATGTTCGAATGCATATTGGGGAGTTCGCCACCAGTACCACTAAGATTAAAGAAAACGGAGGCGTCATGTTGTTCACTTTTTACCCGCTTGGAAAATGTGGGAACTCGGTGACAATGGCCGGACGCATGAATTCACTTAGCTCTCGGGACGACGTTTAGGCAACACAACATGCACAGAGGAAATCTTGTAATTTATTATATGTATTATCATGGAAGAAACAGCGAGAGTATAATGCATGTTTCATTCGCGGCGAAAAAGAGCCGCTTGAGTCGGTGTGTTAATTCTTCGGTGTGGATTTTTAATTAGCGTTGACCGATGCCTGACACGAGGAACGAGAAACAAATGTAAACATAACCTTAAATTTCGATTATCATTTAGGCGTTATTTAATAAGCTTAAAATGGTGACAACTTACGTGGAAATAGTTTGTTTATCGCACCCTTGGAAACCTCCCTTATTTTTGAAGGTGTGTAAGTAATATTCTTGATTTAATATGTTTAAAAATTAACTATTGAAATCGCCGTAGAAATACCTATGTTAAATATTAAATTCGTTCGAAAGGGTCAAATATTTTTAGTGCTGCCAAATGTTAAAAGATAAAACTCACTAGGTTTAAGTATATATTTTATTTTAAAAATAAATCCTTAACTAAAACCAAAGTAGAAAAAATAGTATATTATACTTGTTTAATAAGAGGCATTGTGGGGCACTCGTTACATTGGAGTACTCCTCGCTGCGCGAGTCGTGCTTCAATCCCACTCGTGCCACAATATACCCTCTTATTAAACTTGTATAATAATGTACTATTTCATTTTAAGATATATCTTTATGAAATTTTGTATGGTGTTTTTAGGGAATAGAATGCGTCGATATGTCTACTTTTAGTAAAAATTCCACTTCCGGTTTGACCGGAAATGACTATAACTTTTCTATTTCAAATGGAACACCCTACATATTTTTACGTAATTTAATTCGTCTCTAAATTCTGAGTTTAAAAATGTATCATAAGTGACCTTTTGGTTATTAGTTTTTTGTTTAAATTTAAATTAAATATTAATAAAAAACAAATTTAAATTGAATTTAAACAAAAAACTAATAACCAAAAGGTCACTTATGATACATCTTTGAACTCAGAATTTAGAGACGAAAAAAATTGTGTAAAAATATACAGGGTGTTTCATTTGAAATAGAAAAGTTATGGGATTTTTATCAAAAGTAGACATGTCGACGCACTTTATTCTCTAAAAACACCATACTAAATTTCATAAAGATATGAGTAGAAATGCAAATGATATTTGAGATCTACCAGAATTCAGTTACACCCGGTATATCAAGGGAGAGAAATGCATGATTTTTCCTGAGGTGCAAATACAACGCACCGAGGGAAAAATAGCATTCTCTCCCGAGGTATATACAGGGTGTCTCAGACATGACTCCCCAGGCCTATAACTTTCTTATTTTTAAAGATAAATATAGAAAACCATATATATTTTTAAATGGGAGCAAATTCTCTTTAAAATTATAAGAATAAAATTTTCAAAAATATCTGCTCATATTTTGACAGTGATGTTCAACTTTTTTTTTCAAATAGCACTGGACTTGTTTTTTCCATATTATAATAGTATTTTTTATTCTCTTTACAATCATGTAAACCAATATGATTGTTATATTAGAAAAAAATTGAGAAAAATGAGATTAGAAGTTGATTTTTAAGTTAATTTTTTTTAGTTGGCCATGGAAATATTTGACTCACAGATTGTCATTACAGTTGTTCAATATCATTATTTTATTGCACCTTGTTTAAAATTACAATAAGAAATCAATTGAATAGTAAATAATCAGTATTTATTAGATTATATTTTTGATTTAACTTTAACATATTAATAATTTTAAAAGATTACAAAAATTGTTCGAAATTCCCACCATTTTCAGTTGCGCAACATTCAAGTCTTTGCATTAACGCTCTGCTGGTAGCATTTAATAATACTTCTTGCGGAATATTTCGACAGACCCTTGTAATATTTGCTTTCAATTCATCCACACTATCAAATTCTAATGAAAAGACACGAGCTTTTAAATACCCTCACAGGAAATAGTCTAACGGTGTAATATCAGGTGAGCGGGCTGGCCAGCGCACTGATCCATATGTTCCGAACCAGCGATCTCCAAAAACATTAAAACTATTAGGCTATTGTGAGCTGAAGCACCATCTTGTTGTAATATCATATTTATTCTTGTATTAAGCGGTACGTTTTCTAAGAGTAGTGTAAAAGTATTTTGAAGAAATGATAGGTAACGATTACCTGTCAAATATGGCCCTATTAAGTTTCCTCCTATTATGCCACACCAAACGTTAATCCCCCATACGTTTTGAAAATTTCGATGCTTCATCCAGTACGGCTGCTCAGTTGACCAATATCTAGAATTCTGAGTAGTCACCACAGCATTATTATGAAATTTACTTTCGTCCGTCCATAATATCCTACTTAGAATGTTAGGTTCTTCTTGATAAGTTGCCATTATCCAACTAATAAATTCCATTCGACGGTCATTATCCCCTGGGTGCAGTGCTTGTACCCCAATAAATTTGAAAGGTCGGTATATATTCCTCTTTGGTATCCTACTCACCTAACATTTTGATATGTCACATTGAGATGCAACAGTCCTGAGCGAGGTATTAGGGTATAATTGAACGTACCCCAAAACTGCTTCTGCATGAGCATCATCGGTAGCGGTTCGTTTTATTGCATCTGGAACTTTCTTGTTCTTTTTGAATGAGCCATGCGCAGAAAGATTCTTCGCCAAATTAATAATTGTTTTATGATCCGGATGTGGTCTTTCGGCATATCTTCGTGCATACAACCTTGCAGCTTTTCTCGCATTCTTCGTGCACAAACCATAAAGAAGGATCATGTCAAGTTTATGAGAGTTTCTGTAATTCATTTTTCTTATAACTTTAGACAAGGTGCAACAAGTTTTGAAAAGAACAATTGTACATATGTCATTCTGTAAATCAAATATTTCAAAGCCAACTAAAGAAAAATCAATTTAAAAATCAACCTTTAATCTCATTTTTCTCATTGTTTTTCTAATGTAATAACCATATTGGTTTACATGATTGTAAAGAGAATAAAAAATACTATTATAATATGGAAAAAACAAGTCCAGTGCCATTTGAAAAAAAAACATCACTGTCGAAATATGAGCAGAAATTTTTGAAAATTTTATTCTTATAATTTTAAAGAGAATTTGCTCCCATTTAAAAATATATATATGGTTTTCTAAATTTATCATTAAAAATAAGAAAGTTATAGGCCTGGGGAGTCATGTCTGAGACACCCTGTATACTATTTTTTTTCACAAACGAGATATTTTAAGAGTAAACTGTTCGTTTCTAAAACCTAACCTAGAAAAAAAAACGCTGTCAGCCGAGACAGTTAAAATAAATAATGGAACCTCGTGGGGAGAGAAATGTTATAAAAAATATTTTTACCTACTCCCACTTTGTAATTGATAAATTACCGAACTGTTTTCACCAATCGTAAGCGACCCATTACGAATATATAGAGCATATATAAATGTTAAATGTCGTACATAAATGTGTAACATGTACTATTACCGCTTATGCACTTCGGTATATTATATACTTATTAGCCAATTACAATTAACGTCCGCCGAGTCCCCTGCATTCGTCTGTTCATCTTTAAATATTAAAAGTGACAGTGACATTTAAACGTCAGATTGCAACTTATTGGTTAAAAGAATAACCGACACAATAAACTCCACGCTATGCCTTATTGGTACTTCCATCGCAACGGTATCTTATTAGATTAACATTTCAGAGTGAGTTCCACGATTCGTATCCCTAAATTTGTACAATAAATGTATTGGACAATATATTATTCGACGGAAAATTTTCGAACGGTAATTCGTTTGTTTAGTTGGTAGTCGTCCTACATAGCCATTACCGGACAATTGCATGCAAATTTAAACGTCACCCTAACAAGATTCAGTTTCAATATGTTTTTAGTTTAAGCGAATAAATGTAAGGTCGAAGGTAAAGCATAGTACATAACGCGAGTTGTAACGCAATTACGCGCTCGTGAAATTACGTTACTCGCCGCTACGCGGCTCGTACGCAATATCTTTCACTTGCGCGTAATTTGCTACTTACAACTCTAGTTATGTAATATACTATTTTTACGTCCGTTATAAAATGTACAGTTTTTTTCAATAATTTGGGTTCATAAAATATGTGATTCCTGAACCCTACAAACAGCGTGAAAAAAGTGCCATAACGGTTCATTTTTTCACTCTTTTGCGTGAAAAAAAGTGCCTTGGCGTGCCCTTCACGCTACTATAAAATTGTTTGCCCAAAGTGTGTCATGAACGCTTCGCAACACGCCGCTAGTTCCGCCGATAAATGTCAAACATTCGTTTCCGATCAAGAAAACTTGATGATTATTATTTTCTTCATTTAAAAAAAGTATTATTACTTATAAAAATTGATTAAGGTTTTATCGAATTTATTTAAAGTTACGGACGTAATTTTTGTATGAAACTCGAGAGTAAAGCAACTTTTTTACTTTCTCCGTTACGAAGTACGAGAAAGTATTGTGATCGTGATTTTTTTTCAAAAATTTTTTTTACGGAAATATCCGTTTTGGGGTCCCTGGATGCCATTTCAACAATTTCTGAAAAATTGTGTCTGTGTGTGTGTCTGTGGGTGTGTGTGCATCTGTGTGTGTGTCTGCTGTGTGCGCTGTATATCAAAAACTAATAGAGCAATTGGTATGAAACTTTGAACATACGTCTTATTTGATAATCTGAAGAACTGAAAAGCTTTTGGTAAAATTTCGTACACCGGAAGTGGGTGTTTACCTTAACTGTTTTTTTGTTTTTTTTCCAATATTTTCTTAAGAATGAAAAATATCACAAAAACATTTAAACAAAAATTGAAGACACCAAAAAAATGAACATCTTTTGCTTGAAAACATTTTTCATAAAATCATTTTTATTCGAGAAAAATAATTATTATTTTTTTTTTATTTTTGGTTTATAATTATAAAACGATAATATTTACAGCAAAGTTATGTTAATAATTACTGTAGAGAATGCTAAAATGAACAACTTATAAAAAATAAGTTTTTTCAAAATCCCTTTAGTTTTTGAGTAAACTGAGTTTTTGAATTTAAAGTATAATTTTTCTCCACGACCACTGTAGAATTTATGCATTCTGCAATCAATTTTGATCATAGAACGTTCACATTCTCACTCTTGTTATGGAACAAAACACTATGCGCTTATGCGTTTTGCATGTAATTCATTCCATAACAAGGGATAGAATGAATATTCTCACACCGTTCCGAATAAAACAATTAGCCTTGGATATCACAATTGTCAAAATACTATAAACATAACCACAAACGTAATAATAAAACGTAAGTTCCTTGTGTTCATTACTTTATTAGTCTATTTTATCTGGTCGAGGAGAAAGTATAGTCTGCTACTCGGTAAGAATGGAAATTCTGATGCTCGTGGTTCCTCGCGCTCGCCTCGCGGCTCGCATATACTATTCTGTAACAAGGTTAGAATGGAAATTCGATGCGAGTGGAATATTTCGAGCGCGAGCCGTGAGGCGAGCGCGAGGAACCACGAGCATCTGAATTTCCATTCTTACCGAGTAGCAGACTATACTTTCTCCTCGACCAGATAAAATAGACTAATAAAATAATGAACACAAAGAACTTACGTTTTATCACGTTTGTGGTTATGTTTATAGTATTTTGACAATTGTGATATCCAAGGCTAATTGTTTTATTCAAAACGATGTGAGAATATTCATTCTATCCCTTGTTATGGAATGAATTACATGCAAAACGCATAAGCGCATTGTGTTTTGTTCCATAACAAGAGTGAGAATGTGTACGTTCTATAATTAAAATTGATTTCAGAATGCTTAAATTCTATGGTGGTCGTGGAGAATATACTATTCCATGTTTCATAATTTTGACGTTTTATGGTCAGTTTCATCCGAGTTTACGCAACGCTCGATGTACATTTAAAATATGATTTCAATAACCATGAAAACGTAAATATAAATGGGTATGATACCACCAAGTCGGAGAAAGTAACATGATGGCCACATCACCATTTTTTCACTTGTAGGAATTGCCGCACTCGCCTTCGGCTCGTGTGGTAATCTTTCCTACTCGTGAAAAAAAGTATTACTTTACTCACTTGTTGCATAAATAACTAGTATAGTCTCTAAAAAGTGAGTTAAATTTAATGTCACAGATTTCGTTTATTAATTTAATTCAAATTGTTTTTATACAATACGTTTGTAAATGGCAAAAAGAGGGCCGCTGGATTCTTTTGCGATGCGGGAAACTAAAAAGGGTAAGATAATTGAACAGAATGAAAATGTTTCTGATGATTCTGATATAGTGACGTTGATTTAAGTACCCGAGTAGCATTAACATCCAAACTAGTGATGGGTAAGATCGATCAAAAAAGATCGAGTACTCGATCTTTGCAAATGATCGTGTTGCTCGATCTTTTCAAGCCGCTCGATCTTTTGATCGATCAACGCCGCTCGGACTTCGTATGCCGCTCGATCTCCATACGCCGCCGCTCGATCTCTTCGAGCCACTCGAACAAAACGAGCAGAGCGATCGGCGTAAAAAGATCGAGCAGCACGAGCTGATTGATCATGTTTTGCAGATCGATCGGCTCGAGTAATTTGATCTGTTCGAGCACAGCACGATCGTATGATTACACTATGCATTTCATTTTATTTGATCGATTAAATATTTTTTTAAGTTTAGACTAACTTGATTCCCAATTAATTCATTGAATTAATAAAATTAATTTTGCTTGTATTTGTCATTTTCTACGGCCCTGGCATTGTATTAGTTCTTATTAGTTGTGGGTCAGGTGCGGATAGGGATACCGGGAATTTCCCGGTGGGATGGATGCGGAGGCCGATGATTTCTTTAACTAAATAGTGAATATAATTTATTTTCGATAATTAATTTTTTTTTCAGAAAGAATAGTTTAGTGTCGGCGGCCGAAAGTAAAAAGTTTCCCGGGTCGGGGAGTTAATTAAATATGTTTAGAGTTCTCCCGAGTTGCCTCAATTCTAATATTTAAATATTTACATTCAAAATTGAATGAATGCTTGTATTGAAATTGAAAATATATCGGGTGTGTATACATTGGCGGATAATCTACACGTGGCGATATACTTCCTAAAATTCTGAATAGAAAATGTCGATGAATAAATGTTCTACCATGCCTCATAGGCCATCAGGAGCCATTTAAAAGAATTAACATTTGGCAACATAGCATTCACGAGCTGTCCTGTTTATCAATAATCTCATGGTTCAGGGTAGAAGGTAATAGATAGATAGAACGGGGTTTATTTGCAGTTGCAAGGTAAAATAGATTATGAGTAAATAGTAAAATCCATTGTAATTGGACAAAACAAAACGAAAATAACACAGAAACACAAATACTCTGAAACGCGGGCACTTATACAAACTGATAATAATGAGAAAAGCAGAATTCGCACAAATTTGGAACTAGCAAGTTTGAATGAATTATTTGTGTCAAAAGTGACATAAGCGGGTGTCACGTTGCCGAACGTATTTTTGATGAAAATAAGCTAATTAAGAAAAAATAAGTTTAAGATAGAAAGACAGCACACACTGACAAATAATTTTCAAACTGGTCATACTACCGAAATTGCAGGGTTTTTTGTAAATTAATATCGAATAATAACGCACATTTAACGATAGGATGTTCAAACATTGAGGAACTCGTGAAGACCCAGCTAGCATGGTACAACATTGTAGAATTAAGATAAGAATTTTTAAAAGAATATCTTCACGTGTAGATTATCCGCCAATGTATACACACCCGATATATTTTCAATTGCAATACAAGCATTCATTCAATTTTGAATGTAAATATTTAAATATTTATACACACCCGATATACGATAACGAGTAATAAGTATGTGAACCAGAACGAACGGCCACGTGCATCTAAATAACCCGAACCTCCATTATTTACATAGGTTTTATCACTCTCAGTTTAACCGAAAATTACTTTAAATAACAATTTTTTAATGGAACATATTAGATGTTTTAGTTATTTATGATTGCAGAATAAAATACTATGTTTTGTAATGTTAACATAATACAAATTTATAGATAAGAAAACAATACTTTTTAATTGATTAACAGATATAATTATAATTACTTGTGATAAAAGCTGTCAAAAAACTATCTATATCGCAAAATCAAAACAGTATTATAACCCTTATAACCGGTTGCAATACCTTTTTAAATATATTTTAATTATATATTATAGATAAATTGAATAAAACGAAATATAGCCTGAATATATGAATATTCAACCTGTTCTTAACTCTGCAAGCAAAATTAAGTCTTACTAAGACTATAAACAAATAACTTATTGAAACAACTACTTCCCTGGCTAGTGCCACGCCGGATATTGAATAATACAAAAGAAATTTGCATCTTATTACTAGTACTACTAGCGAAACAACATTGGTTTAAGATCGTTTATTTCTACCCACAGGAAAAACTTAAAAACTAAACTAAATTGCATTTAGTGTAGGAATAACGGATTGATATTCCTTAATAGTTTTTAATATCATCTTTTATTCCGCTCTTGAAAAGTGGAGAAATAAAGCTACTTTTCCAAATACGAAATATGCCAGATTTTATCGACCTATTAAATTATATATATATATATATATATATATATATATATATATATAAAGGGTGTTTTTTTAGCTGCATGAGAAGTTTCGATGGTAGTTGTCTAAATATACTCAATGAGAATGTCAAACTGTTTTGACATTTCTGTTCAGTAAGGTTGGGCAATTCATCATGAATCGTTTAACGCCACAACAACGCTTCCAAATTGTGGAAATTTACTTTCAAAAAAATTAATCTATTCGCGAAGTTCATGGAGCACTTCGTCCATTTTACGGCCAACATAATCAGCCTAGTGAGCAAGCAATTCGTGCAGTTATTGATCGTTTTCGCACTAATTTTACTCTTCTCGATTCAAAACCATCAACAAGACAAAGACATGTGCGTACCGAAGAGAAGATTGCGCAAAGTGTTGAAGAAGACGCCGAAATGTGGATTCGTCATTATTCTCAACTTGCTGGCCTTTGTCCTTGGACTACGTGGAAAATTTTACGTAAGGATCTTGGATTGCGTGCCTATAAAATACAGCTTGTGCAACAATTAAAGCCAAATGACCATCGTTTACTTCGCATTTTTGCTGATTGGGCTAATTTGAAACTGGCCGAAGATGAGCATTTTTATCGAAGAATTGTGTCTAGTGATGAAGCTCATTTTTGGTTAAATGGCTTCGTTAATAAGCAAAATTGCCGTATATGGAGCGAAGACAATCCTCAAGCCATTAACGAAATACTGTTACATCCATTAAAATTGACTGTTTGGTGCGGTTACACACTAGGGGTATCATCGGTCCTTATTTATTTCGCAATGAGGAAGGAGCTGCCGTTACGGTGAATGGCGAGCACCATCGAGCCATGCTGACTGATTTTTCCAAAAAAACTGCGCAACTTGCCATACAACGCGCTTAACCATCAATTTATTGCAAAATAAATTTGGTGACAACTTTATTTCCAGAAGTGATCCTGTTAACTGCCCCCCTCTTTCTTGCGACTTAACGTATTTTGATTACTTTTTATGAGGCTATGTTAAGTCATTGGTTTATGCCAACAAACCAGCAAATCTTGAAGCATTGGAAGCCAATATTCAAGCCACCATTGACGCCATACGGCCAGGTTTATTAGAAAAAGTATTGAGAAATTGGACTGATCGAATGGGCCATGAAACTCGTAGCCGCGGCGGACATATGCCTGAAATCATATTTAAAAAAAAATGCCCTGAAATTATCTACCACATAATAATAATAATTAATAATTCCAACAATATTTCTGACTTGTATTATTATTTAAAGTTCTCAAGCTCTTAAAAAAACACCCTTTATATATATATATATATATATATATATATATATGTGAAAATTCGGAATCTTATTCCGTAACGGGGATTCGACCAAGGGGCAAGAAAAGTCCTATTTCTTGCCCCTTGGTCGAATCCCCGTTACGGAATAAGATTCCGAATTTTCACATTTAATTCCAACAAGTGACGACCGTTACTTCCCCTCGCCATATCATTACAGATGGGTTTTTATGAAGATATCAGGACTACCTACGGCAACAACACCGCCACTGATATGAAACTATGGGCCACTCTGAAGAATAAACTTGCACACCGAGAAAATCAAAAACACTTCCTCCAACGATGTAGACGAGAACACATCATCCCCAAACATATAGGACACCGATCTAAACACATCACATCACTCCTGGACACAACAAATAGAAAAATAGGATAGGATAACTTTAATAACAGTGTAATTTCCCTGAAGAAGGAATAAACGAATTCCGAAAGCTTGGTTTTATGATAAAGTAAATAGGACTTTTCTTGCCCCTTGGTCGAATCCCCGTTACGGAATAAGATTCCGAATTTTCACATTTAACTCCAACAAGTGACGACCGTTACTTCCCCTCGCCATATATATATATATATATATATATATATATATATATATATATATATATATATATATATATATATATATATATATATATATAGAAAATTATACCTTGTATTAATGTATATTTTATCATAAAATTTTTAAGGAAATTTTAGTTAGTAATATAAATCAATTATTTTTCTACATGATGCGCTAGTCAGAATAATTTAAACATGTTTTATTCCATTAAAAATGAAATTATTTAAAATAAATAACTGAGCAAACATAAACAAAGTACCTTGAATTTCTGAAATGTCAGATTGATTAGTGAATTAATTTCATTTTTTAATGGAATAAAACATGTTTAAGGTAATCTAATTAAGTGCATCATGTGGAAAAGTAATTAATTTATTACTAACTAAAATTTGCTTTAAAATTATATGTTGAAATATGCATTAAAACAAGATATAATTTTTAACATGTAAAATCCTATGGCCCACGATAAAAAAAACGTACTGTATATATACCGGGTGTGGCACTTAAGACGCCTCGGACCATAGCTCCTTTACGATAAAAGCTATCGACAAAAATCTAAGAACAAAGTGGTGCATAATTACCGTCGCTATGTTTCAAAAATATTTCTAATCATCAGTGGCGTGCCGTACTCCAGTGGCGTACCAAACTTATGTTTTTTTAAATGGAATGCCCTATTTTTTATTGCAGATTTGGAAAGTGCTCGACGAGTACTTATTTTTTTATCTAACATGTTATACCCTTCACTTTAGCGGTTTCGCTGTTATAACCCCTTCTTTCAAAATTGCGCCCCATTTTTGAGATTTTTTTGTAGAGAAACTAATTGACGCCTGCGCCTAAATTTTGAATTGAGGTACAGGTTAAGACCTCGTATACCTTCACATAATTTTTTTTCGGGTAATTTATGAAAAAAAAATCATTTTTGATTGATCTTCGCATGTTGTCATTTTTTCCGAAAATTTCAAATGGCACCCCCCTAAAAAAATTACGGTGTTGTACAGCCAAAACTCTAAATTTTTCATTGGTGTAAAAAAAATTACACATTGCATAACAAAATTTCGGAGAAAAAAGGAATTTCATCGCAAATGTCGGGAAACGTTTTCCGTTCCCAAGTGTGCCATGAGAAAACAAATACACAAATACGGTCAACATAATAGTATGTACCTATTTGTTCAACATGATATGAAAAATGCAGATAAAGAAAATTTAACAACTTAAACTAAATGTTCGAAATGACGACCTTCCTGCTGGAGGCATAACCGCAACTTCGACTCACAGGCTCTAGACACTGCCCTAAGGACTTCTGGTGATATACCGCGGAAAGCCGCGCGGATTCTCTCCCTCATATCCTCGACAGTAGTTCCATTTAAAAAAACATAAGTTTGGTACGCCACTGGAGTACGGCACGCCACTGATGATTAAAAATATTTTTGAAACATAGCGACGGTAACTATGCACCACTTTGTTCTTAGATTTTTTTCGATAGCTCTTATCGTAAAGGAGCTATGGTCCGAGGCGTCTTAAGTGCCACACCCGGTATATATATATATAATATTTAAGTAAGTACACAAAGCGTACATGCATCGTTTAACAAAATAGTTCGATAAACCATCATAACCCACAACGCATGAATCGTTCAAATTAGTAATAGCGTTATAGATATTTATATCTGAAATATTATGTTAAAAACGCTTAAATCAACAGCGTTCCCGACATTGCCCTCCACAGGATGACTATAACTTTTAACATAAACTTCCGAAAAATAATCAAGAGGGTAAAACAATTTTCTCCATTGTCACTAGATTTTTAGTGAAGATACATGATTTTTGGAAATCGATGAGTTTTTCTTGACTCGTTAACAAAGTTTGAAAATGATTTAGAATTAGATCTAACCTTATATTCTATATCGTTTGCATAATTGGTATACAGACTATCGCTTAATACATGACAGCGAGATCTCAAGTTTCGAAACTTCTCATTATGAGATAATATACTGAGCTTTATACTGAGAATGCGCAGCTTTCTTTGCCTTTATCAATGATATCAGTGCAGCATTGAACCATTTTGGATACGTAGATGATTTAATATATTTCATAGGCACAAAACTTGATACAATAAAAGAACAAATATCATAAAACTTTTTCACATAAAATATTGACATCACTATCAATTAGAAAATCAGACCAAATAATATTTGACAGATAATTATTTATGGCGCTGTAGTTAACAGATTTAAAATCTAATACAGGAATAGAGAATTGAATTTTTTTCCGTTAATTCGACATACAAATATTATAGGGTGTATGATGATTACTGGCCTCAAAAATATCGTCAGACTTGGAAAGAGTTATATATTCGGCATCAGTAAAAATTAAGTCCAAATATATTCCTCTACTATTTGGAATGCAGTTTATTTGCTTTACATTATGAAAAAACATACATTAAGCTAAGATATTTGCCGAACCACAATTATTATTATTAGAAACAACACTATTCTCACCAACATTCCAAATTGCTGTGGATACGTTGTAATCACCCAAAATGACGAATTTATGATTTTCATAATGATCGGTAGCAAACTCAATTGAAGCGCAATGCATTTCGTAAGCATTAATAACAGAATTAGGTGGTATGTAAACTACTGAAAATATATATACAGTATATTTTTTATCGTGGGCCATAGGATTTTACATGCTAAAAATTATACCTTTATCATAAAATTTTAAGGAAATTTTAGTTATACCTCATTTAATAACCAGGCGGACTAAACGCGAAAGTCATGTTTACACTATAAAAAGTAACCAGAAAAGTAACCAGACATGTTTTGGCGGTAAAAATAAAATGATTTCAATTCCTTTTATCCATAACATTCATTCAACATTTTTACCAACACATAAATTAATTCTAAAATTTCATTTCTAAAGAAAAAACTATGTACAATTTTCCACACGCAGAATTTGTAGATATCTTCGATCGCTGGACGTCCTTCAAGACGTTTAGTACTTGTTACTGCCCTAATCTCCTTTCACCCCCTAATTGTGTGAAACTCCACAATCCTAAATATAATGTATGTTTATGATTTGATTCCATATTGCAATAACTTGCGCCACACTTACCTAATGAATTATAATTTTGTATACGACGGCAGTAGGTTTTAAATCCTCTTGTATTAAAGTTTTATATAAGATAATTTTGGATTGTTTTTCCTCGAGCGTTAGTGCTCTAAAATCCAACCATTTCCATTTCATGGGGGCCGAAAATGACACCAAACTTGTGTGCTGGGTATTTATCCGTAGTTAAAAATAAAATAACTATTTCCTCGAAAATCGCGGGATGAGAGAAATCGATTCTTACACGATCAACAGTAGAAATAACTGGCTAAAAACACAAAAACTGATGCGAAACGCGTGGAAACGGTGGGACACAAGGATCGGTTAGAGATCAGCTGATCATAACAACGGCCATTGCAGTTTTAAGCAATTTGGGCCTGTGTAAAAACGGCGCCCGATTGGCCAATCACAACAACGTATTTTGGCGGCTATAATTTGATTTAGTCCGCCTGGTTATTAAATGAGGTATAGTAATAAATGAATTATTTTCTACATGATGTGCTTAATTAGAATAACTTAGGCCCACTTGCACCATTGTAATTAAGCTATGCTTAAAGCATTCTTAAATTTTAAGCAACATTTAAGTGTGTATTTTGCTTGCACCATACTTTAAGCACAGCTTAAGCAAGACTTTAAATAAGCCGTAGTCATGGACCGCTTAAATATTTAAATCTGCATACATAACCTTCAATTCGTTCCGTCAGTGGTCCCTTGTGTCAGATATTTATGCACAATAAATTATTTTCAATAACAAAACTCCTATTATATTTAAAATGGCACTTGAAGAATTAAACTTTGGAGTGGACTATATTTTTGAAGACGATTTAGACCTCATGGATATTATTAATTTCATTTACCCACTAGGAAAAGAGCTGATCATTCTCATGATTTGGACGAATTGTCATTCTTTCGGTGTTTTCGTGTCCGCAAATAAACTTTATTAAAATTACTTGGCCTGACTCAAAATACTGGCTAATAATGACATAACCTCTCTTTTTACGCACCGAGATTTCTTTGCGCGTGCATTTGCCTTCAAAAATATTTAATTGAGCATTTAATTCTTAATAATTATGGCGAGTTTTACTATTTCCCTGTTCGTACAGCAACGCTGTTCACGTAAAATGACTCGCACGCACTTTATGTCAAAATCAACTGAGAAAAGGACACCTATGTCGCCAACGTTAAAAAGCAAGATTTTACGATTTTACGATTTTACGATGTTGCACACTTTGAGCAAAGCAATTGTATTAATACCACCAATGGTGCATGACGCTTCCATTTAAGCATGACTTAAAATATAAGTCCTACTTTACAAAGTTAGACTTAACGAAAAAATGGTGCAAGTGGGCCTTAGACATGTTTTATTCCATTAAAAAATGAATTTATTTATATAAATAACTGAGCAATAGTTATTTAAGCAACAAGGAACGTAAGGACGTATTAACATTTGAGGTGGGCGAATACGTCGCTAGCCGAAAATGTTAATTGTCATTACGTTCCGTGTTGCTTATTAATTTTTTTCCGCTACCGGAAATATAATACTTAAAAAAAATCAGAAAATATTCTAAAATACCTTTGACTATATACTAATGGACTGCTATTCCCCCTCCATTTCCCATATGATCACTGCTCCAAAAGTTGTCCACGAGCTGGAGCCCGATATAAGTCCCGCCCCGGAGCCGAAAATGGAGCGTAATTTAAAAACCGGAAAGCAAAAAAAATATTTCTCGATGTATTCATCAGCAACGTGGAGAATGCAAATGTGAGCATATTTCGGCAACTCGGGTCCACTTTCCTGCCTGTTCTTTACAAGCAAAGCATCAACCCATAATTTACGAAGTTCCGGATTTGATGGAAATCTAATACAGAAATTTAGGTTATAAGTCAAAAGTCAACTGACGTGGACATCAGCTGACGAGTATTATAACCGCGTTAGCATATACAGGGTGTTTCAAATTCGAGGCTCACCATGGGGATCTCGCTTATTACAAGAGATAGAGGGCATGTTTAAATTTTACACTTTACAAAATTTTATGCTGATTAATAATCCACTGGAAAAAATTAGATATATTCTTTTGTTTTCGAGTTAAGTCCAAAAAACTGAAAAAACTGAATTTCGTTTTTTCTTTATATCTCTGTTATTTGAGGAGATATTTAAAAATAGTAAAGACATTCTTATAGCACTTTTTTATTATCTAATAGATGGCATAAGATTTTTAGTTGTAACATGTTTCGTTTCTTTTGAATCATCATCAATTTTCTTATTTCTTATGGACACCATATTTATTTTTTGTCACATCTGAATGCTTATTTTTTTGTGATAACAACAATATAACACAACATACATTTAATTTCATAAATGAACATATAATCGTCTAAAACACTTTTATTGGCAATCTCTGTAGCGCTTACTAAAAATCATCGGTGCCATGGAATTAAAAACAATGAAACATCTGAATAGCTCTTTGTTTGTCAAACATTATTATTCTTTATGAATAAAAATGTCGTTCGATAATTCAGAAAAGCGTGATATGTTACGTATTTCTTATTCAGTAAATAGAAATACGGTATTGGCCAGTGAAAAATATTTACAAATGTATCCAAAAAGAAGGCAACCTTATCGAACATTTTTTCTATGGATGGACAGAAATTTAGGAGAGTTTGGATCATTGATTCAACATCGCAAAGCATACGGCAATAAAATTACCCAAGAAGATAGCAATCATATTTGAGAAATGGTAATACTAAATGTATCTTAATTCTTTAATTTTACGTTTACTTACAAAACATATTTTAGGTACATCAAAATCCATCAACCTCTTGCCGCGAAGTAGCAGCTGAATTAAATTTGCCACCAACGCAAGTATGGAGAATTTTGAATAAATTCAATTATAAGCCATATAAAACTCGTATGGGCCACACACTTGTGCCTGGTGATAATTTAAGACGTCTTGGATTTTGTAATTGGTTGCTTCAAAAGTGCAGTGAAGATGATGATTTAAAAAAAAAACATTATTTGGACCGATGAATGCAAATTCACAAATAGTGGCGTATTTAATCGCAACAATGAACATTATTGGACAACAGAAAATCCCAGACAAGTCCGAAGTGTTGGGCCACGGCATCGTTTTGTAGTAAATGTTTGGGCAGGTATTTATGATGAAAATATAATAGGGCCAATTATGTACGAAGGGTCTCTAACCAATGAACGATATCTACATCTTCTTCAAACAAACATTTCTAATTATTTGGATAATGTTCCTCTAATTCAACTTCAGAAGTTCTGGTGGCAGCAAGATGGTGCACCAGCGCACAATGCCAGAAATGTTCGCAATTATTTAAATCAAATGTTTCCAAATCAGTGGATTGGGAACGGCGGAATTGTAGCTTGGTCAGCTAGATCGCCCGATATGAGTGTCTTCGATTATTTTTTCTGGGGTTTTATTAAAAACACAGTCTACCGTCATACTTACGAGAATGTTGAACAACTCAGAGATGGTATTACGAATGCCTTTAATACGATTCCCAGAAGAAGTGTTTATAGGGCAATAAATAATGTTAAGAAACGCGCTTAATTGTGTATTACTGAAAACGGTTTTTTATTTGAACATAAGTTATAATTCATAATCTCCACATTTGTCTTATAGTTATTAGTATTGTATATTATTTTATTTATTAAGAACTTTTAATTTTGTATCGTCTATATCGTCTAAAATAATTGTTCATTTGCATAAAAAAATTGTTCGATGCAGTTGCCTTCTTTCTGTATACATTTGTAAATATTTTTGACTAGCAAATTCTGTATTTCTGTTTACTGAATAAAAATACGTAACATCTCGCTTTTCTGAATTAACGAAAGACATTTTTATTCATACAAAATAATAATGTTTGACAAACAAAGAGGTATTTAGATTTTGAATCGTTTTTAATTCCATGGCACGGATGTTTTTTGTAAGCGGTACAGAGATTTCCAATAAAAGTGTTTCAAACGGTTATATGTCGATTTATGAAATTAAATGTGTGTTGTGTTATATTGTTGTCATCACAAAAAATTGAGCATTCAGATGTGATAGAAAATAAATATGGCGTCCATAAGAAATAAGAAAGTTGATGATGGTTGAAAAGAAACGAAATAATGTACAAAGAAAATTTTTACGTCATCTATTAGATAACAAAAAAGTGCTATAAGAACGTCTTTGCAATTTTTAAATATCTCCTTACATAACGGAGATATAAAGAAAAAACGAAAATCAGCTTTTTCAGTTTTTTTATTTTACTCGAAAACAAAAGAATGTAACTAATTTTTTTCAGTGGATTATTAATCAGCATAAAATTCTGCAAAAGTGCCAAATTTAAACATACCCTCTATCTCTTCTAATAAGCGAGATCCCCATGGTGAGCCTCGAATTTGAAACACCCTGTATACGTGGACGTATTGCAGCCTTTCGCATAGCAATATTTTGACATAGTGTGAATATTTGACGATATAAATGTTTATATATTCAAAGGTGTGAATAAATTGCAGGGTATCACAACATGCAATGCGAGCTCATAGAGTCATATGTCATAGACACAAAATAGCTACCAATTTAGTAACATACCGTGACCATTTAGGGTCCCGCCGCGCCACCGTTGCTTGGAGACACACATGAAGTGTCGCTAGCAGTCCAAAAGTATATAGTCAAAGTAAAATACCGCTTGTAACATTTGGAATTCAAATTTTTATTGTCACCTTTGCGTCCTATGGCAACCCAGCAACCGAGAAAATAACGTCGAATTTTGTTTGTTTGTGTCAATCCAGTGACAGTTTTTGCGGGCATGGAATGCAAACGAAGCTGCGAATATTGCGTGTTAGAATCTGTTACCGACAAAATCGAAAAAGGTATGTGTCCTGTCACGACTCTTTTAAGCAGTGGCTATGTAAAAATAATGCCGATGCTATAAGTGTAGACGAAAATGTGTTGCTCGCCTATATGTTGGAGCGTTACGTTTCTGTTTATTATTTTCCTAGGTCCGTAACTAAAAAATTAAGTTCCGTCGTCAAGGACAACAAACACCACGAATGTTATCAGCCACTTACGGTACCTGTAACCATGGATGCAATGCGTATTTACGTTGTCGGTAGCGGAAAAAAATAATTAAAGTACCTTGAATTTACGAATTGTCAGATTGATTAGTGAGGCAAGTAATCAAACGAATTTATACCAGAAAATGTCTGTTTATACTGTTGAAGAACGGGTGGAATTTGTAACGGCAATTACATGCAAAAAAAACGGGTCATTGGGTAATTTTTGCAAAAAACGCAGGTAATTTTTTGTTTTAGTACTTTGAATAAAACTTTTAGTGTTTTACAATCAAAGAGACCATCAGGATGTAGAAAAAAAACAACATATGGTACTTATTACTTTATTTAATGAACATTAATACGTATACACGAAAGAAAATGCATTTCTGCAAAATAAACCTAAGAGGGATTAATAATGAAAATTTCTGTTAAATATGATTTCAATACATCGTATTGCCTCCTCGAGCCCTAACTATTGCCTGCATATGGCGGCCCATGCCAGTAATGAGCTCACGAATATCATTTTGTGGAATATTCTGCCATTCTTCCTGAAGTGCCACACGCGGCTCGTTTATTGTGATTGGTGCAACTGCACGTCCTCTAAAACACCTGTCTAGCATGTCCCAAACATGTTCTATAGGATTTCCATCTGGGGTGCATGCAGGCCAATTGAATTTTCTTATTCCAACTGCATCCAAGTATTCTGTGACGCACCTCGCAGAATGCGGTCTCGCGTTATCCTGCATCAGAATAAAGCCATCGCCGATAAATGGAGCAAATGGTACTACGTAATCTTGCAAAACCTCCTCAATATACCGCTGTGCAGTCAGCGATCCGCCATCAATGACAACCAATTCGGTGCAGGCATCCATTGATATTCCTGCCCATACCATCAGGGAACCTCCACCATGGCTAAGCCGGGGCTTAAAGGTGCACTCCGCAAATCGTTCTCCTGGTTTTCTCCATACTCGTTCTCTTCCATCTGGTGATGTCCCATTTAAATGTTCACGAGAAAATTGGAGTCTGGCTACTCGGTGACGTAGGAGTAATTTTGGTCCAGCTGCTGGTCTATAAGATTTTAAGCCAGCTTCTTGCAACCTTCGACGAACTGTCCACACACTCACAGCTGTACCGCGAAACTCACGGAGTTGGTTTTTGGTCTCCACTGAAGTCACATGACGATTCCGTAGAGTAGTAAGAACGATAAATCGGTCATCGATAGCAGTCGTTTTTCGATTCCTGCAAGATCCCGGCCTCCGAGTATTTCTGCCGGTCTCCCTAAACCGCTCAAGTGCTCTTTGGACGGTAGAAAGACTGACATCAAGGAATCTGGACACATACCTCTGGCTTCTTCCATCTGCCACAAGAGCAACAGCTTTTGCACAATCTTCAGCACTTCAACAATCTGCTCAAAGAATGACAGTTAATCTAAAACAAACAAGTGAACCCAGGAGCTATCTGTGCATAATGTCGAATGAGCAATAAGTAGCGAAGAATGCATACCTATTTTATTTTCGCTTATTAATGTTTATTAAATAAACTGATAAGTACCATATGTTGTTTTTTTCTACATTCTGATGGTCTCTTTGATTGTAAAACACTAAAAGTTTTATTCAAAGTACTAAATAGGGAAATAGTTGACAACTTTTCTGCAGCGTATCCCGATCGTTCGATTCCGAGCAAAAGCAGTTGCTTTTCCTGATCCTTATTATTATTTCATTCGATAAATTATCGGTAGTAATATACCTAGATCGAGGTTAATTATCAAAAAATAGTTTTTTGAGTACCTTGTTACCTAGTAATTTAACGAGACAATAACATTTGTTGTCTGGTTGTCAATAACCAGTTGACAACAAATGTTATGTCGAGATGAATTACTAAAAGGTAAAAGGTACGAAAAAATGTGTTTTTGATAATTCATCCAAGCTCGCGGTATATTTGGGTAGATAATTTATCGAATGAAATAATAATAAGGATCAGGAAAAGTTATGGTTTATTACAAGCTGAATAGTTTGGTTTGCTACAAGAGTAATTGTAAAAATTAAAACTTAATGACAGTGACGTAACGTCATGAACATCATGTTTTTATAACCTTAAAAGCTACTCACCTAATTACCGTTTTTCTGTTATCGATTATGACAATGCAAAACATTGTTGTAATGTCAAGCTACCCCATTAATTATCGTTTTTCTGTTATCGCATCTATTATTATTAGGTAAATTATCAACAGTAATATAACGAGTGCCTATGATTTTGCCTTTTTGCTTCGCAGTCATGCCGATTTTCGT
Source organism: Ocypus olens (assembly GCA_910593695.2). Taxonomy (NCBI): domain Eukaryota; kingdom Metazoa; phylum Arthropoda; class Insecta; order Coleoptera; family Staphylinidae; genus Ocypus; species Ocypus olens. Next base: position 29,286,776 of record OU343059.1, read on the forward strand.
CGCAACAAGCAAGAGTGATCCAGACGCTAATAATTGCCTAGGAAAAATCAGTCACGAGTTAGATTCGGGAAGACAATTGGCCGAACAGAAAGTTTACACTTCGTAATTTGAAAAATTAAATTTAGTGACACCAAGTGTCAGACGTGTATTTATCTGCGCCACAATAATTGTAGTAAAAATGAGCTTACCAAGATTTTGAGAAATGCCTATGACCTATGAATACTATTACTGATGAAAGCACTAACACTTCACCCGAAAATACAAACAGATCGAATTCAGGAGCAAACTGCTTAAAAGTCCGGCAATAACTGACGTTTTATACGCTATAGAAAATGAACCAACGCGTTGCTAGGCAATACCAACATGAGAGATTATCTGATTAGATACCACCCAGGGTAAATTGCCATGCATAACATAGAGCGTGGTCTGTTACGCATCGTAATTAGAATTTTATTGGATCATCTCATCAACGTTATTCGATTTCATTGGTTAGTAAGTAAATGAGGGCAATTGTCTACCCAAATATACCGCGAGCTTGGATGAATTATCAAAAACACATTTTTTTCGTACCTTTTACCTTTTAGTAATTCATCTCGACATAACATTTGTTGTCAACTGGTTATTAACCGAGAGCTTCAGCTCAACAAATGTTATTGTCTCGTTAAATTACTAGGTAACAAGGTACTCAACAAACTATTTTTTGATAATTAACCTCGATCTAGGTATATTACTACCGAAAATGTTCCGCTCTAAAACACTAAATATTTTTGCCCAAAAATGCATAGTTTTCGCTCAAATTGAAAATATTTATATCAATTTTCGTTTTTGAATGGTTTTTTGCATTTTTAGCGAAAATGATGCATTTTGGACAAAAATTGCTTCTATTAAGGGTTGTAGAGCGGAACATTTTCAATCGATATAGGTTCCTATAATTTCCAGTTTTTCCGCTATAAGGCGTGAAAAATTAAGTATTGTGCAATTTATTAATGAATAATTAGAAAAAAAACCCTAAAATGCATATACGGTCACTCTGGCGGGCAATGCACGCATTATTGGAAAAGTCTAAATACCTATATCGATCGGAAATTCTCCGCTCTACAACTTTGGTCTCGTATAATTTTTCCAGAAAATGCATAGTTTTAGCAGAAAATCCAAAAAATCAGCAGAAGGTGACAAAATAAATATGTTTTTATTGATAAATCTCAAGAATCCTTGATATTTCATTATACAAACTGTATATCATTTGAAAGCTTATCAAAAATGCCATGCATTGGTGGCAAGATATATAGGATGCTCCATTTGAAAAAAAATAGTTATCCATTGTTTTGCGTACACTCTGTATAACAGTATGAACAAAAATATATAATAAATTCAATGAAACGAAATGTAGCCTGAATATATGAATATTCAACCTGTTCGTAACTCTGCAAGCAAAATTAAGTCTTACTAAGACTATAAACAAATAACTTACTTCCCTGGCTAGTGCCACGCCAGATATTGAATTGTTTCAACAAGTTATTTGTTTATAGTCTTAGTAAGACTTAATTTTGCTTGCAGAGTTACGAACAGGTTGAATATTCATATATTCAGGCTTCATTTCGTTTTATTGAATTTATTTAAAGCTTTCTGCAACAAGTAAAATTGTTTCTAATTTGTTTAAAAATATATAATGCCCCATAACTTATTTGCTATTTGAGATATCGACTTCTATTTTTCTCGAACTGGTACCCACACTTATTCTACATATTTAAAAAATATGTATGTTTTTGTACAGGATGTCCCAGTATACAAAACAGAAAAAGTTATGTTTTTTTTAATGGAACACCCTATATTTTATACTTTATTTTCAATCCTCTTGAGAAGCTGATAAAAATAGTATAAGATAGTATGGGACTATTATGGACGCTTGGTTAATTGTGGGCAAATTTGTAGCAAAAACAAGTACACATTGAAAACATTGCAGAAGTGCGTCATTTTTATACACTAGAGAATTTTCCACATCATGAAGAATAATACACATCGGCTTTTGTTCTTTTTTGTTCATACTGCTATACAGGGTGTCAGGCAAAATAATAATCTGTGCTAGGAATGCTTCTGCAATATTTTCAATGTGTACAAGTTTTTGCTATCTTATACTATTTTTATCAGCTTCTTAAGAGGATTAAAAATAAAGTATAAAATATGGGGTGTTCTATTTAAAAAAAAATATAACTTTGATCTGTTATTTATACTGGGACACCCTGTACAAAAACATAAATATTTTTAAAATGTGTAGAATGGGTGTGGGTACCAATTTATGAAAAATAGAAGTCGATATCTCAAATAGAAAATAAGTTATGGGGCTTTTACAGATCCCTGAGTCATCCGGTATATATATTTAAAGTTATTAGTACTGATTTTAATTAACATCTCTTCAATATTGGAATTAATTATAACTAACTATACTACATTCATAACACCGCCACCAGGACTCTTCGCACCAGTTTCGATGATCTGTATTTTCTATAGATGTTGTCTTAATCAATCACGAAGGAGTACCGAAACCACAACACGTAAGATGTAATACTATACCAGTACTGAATACCAAACATAAGGACGACGTCCAGGCCGATAGAAAATTTTAAAAGGAAGCATTCCGAGCTACGGGGAATTCAAAAACATGAGTTTCAGTTGTCACACATGAATGTTGCTGCTCTATGAACTTCCTTTAAAGTTGCTTTTTGAATATTGGTCTCTAGTGAAATGTTGCAAACTTTGTTAATAATAACAAATTAACAAAAATTAAAAGCTAAAAATATCACTTACTTTTAAATAATAGTAGTACATTTATTAATAAAAAACTATGAAAAATATTTTGTATTTACATAAATATATTCAATTCATTTGTATGCCAATTTTATGGGTACCCTCCCCTTAAGGCAAAAAAGCCGTACACAGTAGGTGAAACGTTAGTGTTTAGCTGCATTAAAGACGTGTGTTTGGAAATTTTGGGGGAACAAGCAGCACAGAAAGTGGTACAAGTACCATTCTCAGGGGATACTATAGCTTGACGAAATACCGATATGGAAGCAAAACTAGAAAAATATTTTGCTTTGCAACTAGATGAATCCACATACCGGGTGTTGACTTGGCGGACGCAACATAGGAAATCGCATGTTAATTTTGAAGTGTTCCAATATTGGCTCTCGTATTTATTTTAGAGACAAAATGTATTTAACTTTTTTGTAGAGGGAAAAATTCTGATTTTATTAATGTTCACACTTAACACTTTACGTTTCTCTAAGTTGAAATAATTAAGAAAAAGTTATGTAATTTTATAAAAAATAATGACATGCCAAGGAATTGAAACAACAATTGCACAACCTATTGCTGTCATTTGAGTAAAATAAACATTGTCGAAATGATTTACACTACACAAGAAAAGAATCCCCATAATTAAGTGGTGTTAAGCAGACGACAGTTATTAGAATCTTTGCGATATGCTTTCTATCCAGACAGACCGATACCTGATGAATCCACTGTTCAACGATTGGTAAGCTAAGGGAGCAGTTTTGAATAACTGCAAGTGTGAAAATAAGGACATACAAGAACGAGAACCAGCAAGACTAAATCAAAAGGAATTAGATATTTTGCTGTCCGTCGAAGAAAATGCGGATATGAGTACGAGAAAAAGTCCAGTTGAATATTAACAATACAAATGTTTTTTAAGGTTTTAAAGAAACACACATTTTTTTTTCTTTTAAGTATGAATGCCATTAGGAACTAAAAGAGAGTAGTGTAAATCATTTCGAAAACATTTACTTTAACAAAATGACAGCGATATATTGTGCCATTTTGAATTGTTGTTTCAATTCCATGGCATACCATTACTTTTATAAACTCACATTACTTTTTCTTAATTATTTCAACTAAGAGAAAAGTAAAGTGTTAAGAGTGAACATTAATAAATTCGGAATTTTGCCTTCTACAAAAAAGTTAAATACATTTTGTCTCCAAAATAAATAGGGGAGACAATATTTGAACACTTCAAAATTAACATGCGATTTCCTATGTTGCGTCCGCCAAGTCAACACCCTGTATATCACGAATCAGGCAATTCTTTAAATTTATGTGAGGGTTTCACTGTCGACTAGAGATGGGCAAAATGACCCATTTCTGTGATCTGCTTCAGTAGATCTGACTCAGTTAAAAGAGTAGAGTCAGTGAGTCAGGTCTTTTGAGTTACATGACTCAGTTACGAGCAGTACAAACTGTCTCCTACATGAAAGCGAAAAGCAAAATAAAGGTCCACGATTTCTAAATTCATTCTTACAGGAAAATTTCAAAATTTATCTCTCCTTACTTTATAATAGCATAAAAAGGTCCTCGCTTTACTATTTCACCATAATAAATCTTTAAAAATAAAAGACTCCAAAAAACCTTCATATTTTACATTGAGCACTTGACTCAACAACTCACTTCACTGCGTGACTCTTTGAGTCGACTCACTCAGGAGTTACCCATCTCTACTGTCGACAAAAACTACCAGTCAAGAAATTTCTCAAGTTGTGAAAGACTACGTTGTTGATTATTACGGATTGGACTTCAAATTTTGTTTAGGCATATTTTCTGGTTGAGCTGCTGCAATGATGGGACGACACTCTGGAGTAGTTACCCAAATGAAGAAACGCACCTGAATGCAGGTCGACTCTTTGTTTTATCCACCGAGAAAATCTTAACACTAAGAAGATATCTCCAGACCTAAATGACGTGCTAAGTGAGGTCGTGAAGATGGTTAATTACGTTAGAAAAGTGCTTTGAACTCACGGCTATTTGCAGTACTATGTGATGAAATGGGAGTTTAACGTAAGAAGCTTCTATTGCATACTAAAGTACGCTTAGAAATTAACTGGAGAGTTTCTTCCGGCAAAAAATCCACTCTGAGCAAACCTCTGTTTTATAACTTAAATACATTCATAAATGAAGCGGGAGAAGAACTTGATATAACATATCTTAAGAATGTAATTAAGGAACACTAATCCAAAATGGAAGAAAGATTTGAGTTTTACTTTACCAGCCGAAGATGATCCCCGCAACGATAATGAGTAAGACATCCATTTCTGCCACTAAAAAGTGACTTACCTGTTAGTGTAGAAAATGAACTATTAGAGCTAGTAGCCGATAAAGAATTGACAACGTGTCACTGGAATCGTTTTGGATTAAAATTAAAGTAGAATATCCAGAAATATCAGATATAGCAATGAGGAAATTACTTCCTTTTATTACAACATATCTTTGAAAGACTGGATTTTTTTACGATGACTACTTTTAAAACCAAATTTTAGAAATAGTTTGAGTGTTGACAATCCATTGCGAGTGGCGCTTTCAACAATTGAACTTCGTACAAAAAAACTAGTAAAAAAGATACAGGCTCATTTATTTCATTTTTTTCTGATTGAAACAATATTGAGTGATATTGCCTTAGTTACGATATGTCATAACACACTTATATTTCCCTAGGGAAATATGAAGTGCTCATATTTCCCTAGGAAAATATAAACATCAAAAAAATGTCATTAGGAGCTTCTGGCAAGAATTGTTTTAATTGCTCTCGGGACAACACCTCCGATTTCTTAGGACCGTATCCTTTATGGATTTTACAGCTTTGGATTTTACCGGAACCAAACATTCACGGTCTTTCGTTGCTTGCGTTAACACATAGTTTGACATTTCACCAATTTATGAAACAACGCAAAAATCAGACCAGTCAACTATGATATTTACAAACAAAGCCCTTACAACAAACGTTACCAATCCGATAAATTCAAAAATTTACAATTCAATATTTTCCCATTTACAGAATAATATTCTTTCAATCAGAAAAAAAAACTATTGATTACAATACGGGAAATATGAATACATTTCCCTTGATTGTCAACCTCGGGAAATATTCTATTCATATTTCCCTAGTTGTAATAATAGCTATACTCACTAATTATAGTTTTATAAATTTGTATTTGCTCTTTATTTGTTTCAAATATTCTTGGCTTGTTATCTTTATTCTTTATTATGAATTGTATATATTTTTTAAATTTTGCAATATAGAAAATATATAGAATAAAATGTTATGATTATGATTTATTTTTTCTACGGCCATGTTATAATTCATTCATAACGATTCAGAAATTTGAATCATTATGACCATTATAATGATTCAAATTTTCATAATGCAACGAGCTACAAATAATTGCGAAAATTAAATAGCATCGCGTCAGCATTGGTCGGTCAGTTGTCACTTTTGACATAATACTTGTAACCAGTCAAAATAATGTCCTGTATAATTATAAAATGAGTGAGTCACAGCTATAGTGAGATTCAGTTAACACCACCTGATATACTGGAAAAGGCAAAAGAAGCCTGCGATAATTTACTTCCAACAAAATCCAGAAAGTACTATGAAAAAGCATATAAATTATTGACGGATTGGCAATATAAAACAATTTGTACAATTTTACAGGAATTACTATTTTTAATTTTATTAATCCTGAAAAGAAAAACTCTATTTAATGTCTATTTATGGTACTATTGCCAACCCTTGTTAATTGCTTATCTTTTTATTAAACTAGTTTATACATTTTCATAAAAATATATTCTCTTGCATTTTTTTTACGATTTACCCCAATAAATAAAAATCTATATGACCGTAGAAAAAGTAATGTATGCAACTCCCACATTATGACACTTATTAATGCATGAGTACGAAGTTTACAACTCGAGCGAGCTTGCAAGCGAGTGTTGTAATTCGCACGAATGCATTAATAAGTGTCATAATGTGGTCGTTGCATAATATACTATTCATAACTCAAATGAAGCTTGCACAATACCTATATAAACGTATCCTTAAAATTTTGTTTTTGCTTTTGGTTCGCAAAATTTAGAACCCAAAATTACCGGTCTGCCAAACAACATACTTTGCGAAGCACTGTCCTAGAACACATCCGGGAGGAAATGTTACGTTATGTGCAACTTTTGGGCGACAGCGACTGTCACATTTTGGAACAAAATAAAATATCCGCCATTATGATATCATGGCAATCCTTCGTTTTTAATTCAAAATAATTATAAAGTAATCGGCAATTATCTCGGTAAATACTCTGCAGAAACTATTGAATAAGGCACTAAATCATTCAGCTTAAAAAGATTAAAAAATAATGTACGAAGACCAGTACTGTCAAAAAATTAGGCGTAGGGGAGCCAATATTAGCATATTTAAAATTTTACATGTAAATCCCTATGGCTGCTTTGCAATTCAACATCCTGTATAATTTCTGGTGTGTCACATAGAAACCAATACCTCCAGAATTTGACTTATATTGAACGTCTGATGACGTATACAGGCCGCATGTGTTTGAAATCGCGATGTCTCAGGAATGATAATTCGTGGGGAAAAAGTATACTTTTTTTAGATAGTCGCATAATCTACAAACTTAGTATAAACTATTTTCGATAAAACTTATCTCTGATTTTTGGACCTTTGACCTTTATTTAACCACTTCGCGCCAATGCTGCTTTGATTGGGTTATAGCATAATCTCAAGTTTGTTGAAAAATTACTTTTTTGTTATTGTTACGTTTTGCTATTATTCCACTGTCTCAAACTTAGTCATTTATGCAAAAAAATATGAAAACATGTCCATAGATGGCGCGCTAAAGGGGTATTTTTTTGTATAATATTTTTGTTTTCTTTTTTTGCTTGTCGCCACATGTGGCGACCTGGGCGTGAAGAGGTTAAGGTCCGAAGTATTATCGATGGGAACTTTTGACATTTTATTTATAAAAATGTACCGATCAATGCGAATCTTTCCAAAATTTGAACTATTACATAACTAGAGTTGTACATAAGTAGCAAATTACGCGCAAGTGAAAGATATTGCGTACGAGCCGCGTAGCGGCGAGTAACGTAATTTCACGAGCGCGTAATTGCGTTACAACTCGCGTTATGTACTGTACTTTACCTTCGACCTTACATTTATTTGCTTAAACTAAAGACATATTGAAACTAAATCTTGTCAGGGTAACGTTTAAATTTGTATTAAATTAGGCGGTAATGCCAATGTAGGACGACTACCAACTAAACAAACGAATTACCGTTCGAACAATTTTCGGTCTAATAATATATTGTCCAATACATTGATTGAACAAATTTAAGGATATAGATCGTTGTACTCACTCTGAAGTGTTAATCTACTAAGATACATTTGCGATACATTTGCTGGGTTTATACGACGTTTAACGTTTAAGGATTAGTGTTTAAGCAAAGTAGAACCAACGTATTAGTGCTTATGCGTTCATACGAAGTTTTAAGGATTTTAACGTTTAACGTTTATGTTTAAGGGTAGGCTACTTTCTCCTTTTCCCTTAAATTCGTGAAACATAGGAGGTTATGTTCACGGCTTGTGTTTGTAAACAACCAAAGATTAAAAATGGACAGTTTTGATGACTTTGTGGCATCTATCCATATTGAAACATTCAATCAGTGTACATAAATTGTGGCAAATTAATTGTTTCCACAAACACAGCTGATAAGTACAATGATGCCAGATTTACATATTCATTCTAAATCATTTGTTAAAACATGCGATTTAAGTAATTTGACGGAATTTTTAGCGATAAAAATGAAGAATTGAATATTGTAAACAATACTTTTATTGTTTTTTATATTCATTAGAAGAAATAGTTGCAAAACAGTATTTTCCTAAACTTTGTGATAAAAGATCTGACAACATCGACGCGCAAGCGCATTATCTAAAATTCTTAATTCTTAATTTTCGTGTGAACGGCATCTTTCCCTTAAACGTTAAACGCTAAACGTTAATCCTTAAACGTTAAACGTCGTATAAACCCACCAATGGTGTCGGTTATTGTTTTAACCAATAAGTTGTAATTTGACGTTTAAATGTCACTGTCAATGTCACTTTAGATATTTAAAGACGAACAGACGAATGCAGAGAGATTCGGCGGACGTTAATTGTAATTGGCTAATAAGAATATAATATAGCGAGGTACATAAGTGGTAATAGTACATGTTACACATTTATGTACAACATTTAACATTTATACAGGGTGTTTCAAATTCGAGGCTCACCATGGGGATCTCGCTTATTACAAGAGATAGAGGGTATGTTTAAATTTGGCACTTTTGCAGAATTTTATGCTGATTAATAATCCACCGAGAAAAATTACTTAAATTGTTTTGTTTTTGAGTTAAGTCAAAAAAACTGAAAAAACTGATTTTCGTTTTTTCTTTATATCTTTGTTATTTGAGGTGATATTTAAAAACGGCAAAGACGTTCTTATAGCACTTTTTTATTGTCTAATAGATGACATAAGATTTTTAGTTGTAACTTGTTTCGTTTCATTTGAACCATCATCAACTTGCTTATTTCTTATGGACGCCACATTTGATTTTTATCGCATCTCAATGCTCTTTTTTTTTGATGACAACAATATAACACAAAAAAAATGAGTTCAGGCCTAGAATCGAAATATCTGCTATCTCGATAATTATACAACAAATTGAAATGCGGCTTTCGCTTATAGATGGATTAATATTATTTAGGAAACAATTGTAAATAAAATGGTGACCAATTTTATATAATTTTAGAGTACACTAGTTTTTGAAATATACTTGCTGAAACACAGGAGACTCCCTTTTTGGAATGGATAGTAGGGATTAGCAATATACAGGGTGGGGCAACGCTTACGACGCGGTCATTTTCTGTAAAACCATGCAACTTTGTGTTATTCTTTTCGAATGGATAGATGTAGAATCGTTGTGTGCACAATTTAAAATTATTGCCAGTTATACAGGGTGTCCCATAAAAAAGATGCATATCAAAGTTATGTTTTTTTTAATGGAACACCCTGTATGTTTTGTCATTTTTGAATTCCAGGGAATAAACAAGGGTGAGTTACTTCAATATTCCCTATACCTAACGTTTACCGTTTTCGAAATATTTACATGTGTGATCAGTATTGAAATACATGGCACAAATGAAATTTTATATTTGCCCCAGTGATTGACGTTGAACCATTACAATAATTTTTAATGTTTGGTTGAAGGTTTGAACTACAGCGCCAGCCATAATTTTATATAAACAATTATACAGTGTGATAAAAAATATGGGGTGCAAAATCCTAACTTATAAAGTTGAATTACTTTGTTTTTTTTTAATGGCAAACCCTATATTTAGTAACGTATTCTTAGGGTTCCCTATATCTAACGTCAATAGTTTTCTTATATTCGGCAATTTTCATATCGAAAATTATTATTTAGCAGATATTTTAATTTACCCAACTTTGACATTGCGCAATTTATATCAGAAAGTTATCATGAATCAATTAAAGGAAAAAGTTAAACTCAATTACCAACATTTTCGTAAATAAATATGAAAATTGTGTGTTATCTAGTCCGCTGCTATGAAAGGTAGATTAATCCGAAAATAGAACTAAATCAAGAAATTAATCATTTTCTCTGTCCAAAACCCATAAACAAAATTCAACTCTGCGATGGAAATCCAGTTAATCAAGTTCTTGGTGCGTATGAATAAGATTTAGGTGACATTTATATTTTTTCAATATTCTGGATATGCTCTGTCTGCTAATACCTGTTTCTGTTTTAATTGTCCGTTGAATTATATCAGCATGTTTATGTCTGATCCAATCACAAGATACTCATTTTATTCATTTTCAACAATGGGCTTTAGCTGAGCCACTTTTGCATAACCTACATTTCCATTTCTATGAAATTATCGTAGTAATCATTCAAATACAGCCCTATTTGGATGATTATGGTCTGAATTTCTTTGGGCGTACACTCTCCAATTATCAGAAGCATATTAATTCTCTCTTGCTTAGAATAGGTTTACATTTTGAATCATTCTCCAGTAATACTTTCTAATATTACATCAACAATTAACACAATCAAACTTTTGAAATCCATCAATCACAATTATAAAAAAACAATCTCGTGTTAAAGCCACCCTGAGTAATCCAAATAATACGGAATTGAATAATAATCTCTAATACCAGAAATGTAAAATTCTAGCCTAGACATTAGATATAGGGAACCCTAATAGAGTCTGAAAGACAACCAGATTTCACATTACTGTTTTCTTCAAATTTAAGTGATTGAAGGATCCTGATATAAATTGAGCAATGTCAAAGCTGGCTTAATTTAAAAAACTGTTAAATAATAATCTTTGATATGAAAATCGCCGAATACAAGAAAACTATTGAGATTAGGTATAGAAAACCCTGATACAATCTGAAAGATAATTGGATTCTACCTGAGAATACGTTACTAAATACAGGGTGTGCCATTTGAAAAAACGAAGTTATTCAACTTTATAAGTTAGGATTTTGCACCCCATATTTTTTATCACCCTGTATAATTTTTTATATAAAATTATAGCTGGCGCTGTAGTTCAAACCTTCAACCAAACAATAGAAATGATTGTAATGGCTCAGCGTCAATTACTGGGGCAAATATAAAATTTCACCCGTACCATGCATTTCGACAAATCTGTAAATATTTCGAAAACGGTAAACGATAGGTATAGGGAATATTGAAGTAACTCACTATTATTTGTTTCCTAGAATTTAAAAATAACAAAAAATACAGGGTGTTCCATTTAAAAAAACATAACTTTGATGTGTATCTTTTTTATGGGACACCCTGTATAACTGGTAATAATTTTAAATTGTGCACACAACGATTCTACATCTATCCATTCGAAAAGAATAACACAAAGTTGCATGGTTTTCCATAAAATAACCGCGTCGTAAGCGTTGCCCCACCCTGTATATGTACGCCAAAATCTGAAAGTTGTAGTGGAAAGTTTACAGCGATCTCCATTAAAAAATTGACCGTTCATCGTTCTTTTAGATGTCTGGCCAACAACGGCGGACATTTTGAACATCTACAGTCACCATGTGCTTAACTGAAGACAGTACTACATGTGTGATCAGTATTTAAAGTGAAAAAAACTCATAATAAATTGTTTTCGTTCCTTAAAGTGTGTATACATTTTTCTGGCGGACTCTCTATTAAATTATATAGTGATCTTTGTCATATATACAAGGTGTCTAAAAAAGACACCACCAAAATGATATGGTGTATTCCTGAGACAAAAAACAAGCAAATTAACTAAATTTATCTATATGAAAAACTACATACTTTCCAAGATACAGCAAGTCAAAGTTTTAGATTTTTAAAATGTTTTAATCTATATCTCGAAAATGACAAATGAAAATGATTTGTTTATTTTTTTCTGACAACTACATTAGGTGTACTACATTGTTTAAAAATTTCAAGAAATTTCTTCAAGCACAAAGGTGCTCCAGAGGACATGCTGTTTACATTATTACATACAACTTTTTTGTTGTTCACATATTTTACGATTCAATATTTTTTTCAATGCAACTCGTCACTTTTAAGGAATTTATAACTCTTAAAGTTTTTTTGTTTATGCCTTATTTTTAACAAAAAAAAATAAAAAAGAACTTATTGTTTTTGGAAAATTTCGTGTTAAAAAATAAAATAATCTAAGTAGGCGGGTGTCAATTCGTTGAAAACGTGTCAGTACGATTAAAACTTTCAATTTAAGTAAAACTGGTTAACACTTTGAGTGGAGGTGACCGAAGTATCGCCGGTGGCTGAAGCGCATCGACGCGACGCGCGCACGCACATACAATGTGTACTGTGATTTTTTTTATGAGGGTCATTTTGAATTTTTTGTAATTTGTTAAATAATTTAATATGTTAAAATAAAAGCAGTTTTTGGATTATAGTTATTTTTAAGACTTTTCTTGCAGGACGAGCGCAATTAAACAATGAACAATAAGTTCTTTTTTATTTTTTTTTGTTAAAAATAAGGCGTAAACAAAAAAACTTTAAGAGTTATAAATTCTTTAAAAGTGATGAGTTGCTTTGAAAAAAATATTAAATCGCAAAAAATATGAAGAACAAAAAAGTTCTATGTAATAATGTAAACAGCATGTCCTCTGGAGCACCTTTGTACTTGAAGAAATTTCTTGAAATTTTTAAACAATGTAGTACACCTAATTTAGTTGTCAGAAAAAAATAAACAAATCATTATCATCTGCCATTTTCGAGATATAGATTAAAATATTTTAAAAATCTTAAACTTTGACTTGCTGTATCTTGGAAGGTATGTAATTTTTCATATAGATAAATTTAGTTAATTTGCTCTTTTTTTGTCTCAGGAATACACCACATCATTTTGGTGGTGTCTTTTTTAGACACCTTGTATATTGGTCTTTCATAGAAATTTAACTGGTGTAAATTATGCATTTGAAAGTTTCTATAACACTTTGTAAGCTATCTTTGATCAGTCTGTTCCAAAATATACTGCAACCGTAACTACTTATCCAGTTTGGTTTAACTTGGCGATTATATAAAGCCTTAAAGTAAAGTATAATTACTGATCTAAATGGAAACAGAAAATGTACGATATCGTCAGGAATTTATTGTAAAAGACTCCATGCGATTAACTAAATAGATATAGATATTAAGTACCATTTAGTTAAGGATTACAACACGAAATAAAAACTAACCCGAACAAACTAAGTTTATGCATACGAAGCAAGGTACCACCAGAATTCCTGCAAACGTTAATCATAATGATTCAAATATTGAACTTCCACAGGATAAATGTTTTTGCGAAATGTTTCACTCATAAGTATACCTGTATTTCTAACACCAAATCACCTTTTCTTTTTAACGCAATCTCCTACTAAAGACGACATTTTAAAGAAAATGGCAACACTAGCAAATAAATTCACCGCAGGAGGTGACATGGTTCCCAACTTTCTTAGTAGAGATATGAGATTTGTATTTGCTAGTCCACTAAAAGCAATCATTAACTTGTTTCCCAAATTTCGCAAAAGTCTTTGAAAAATTAACCCACGACATAATTTTCAATAACGTATATTTACACTAGGTAGCATGGATTTATACTAGTTTAGAAACAATTACACAATTTATAGATGAAACACTTAACTCTTGACCATAGGAGGCAAGTTGATGTTGTGAACAAAGATTTCCAGTGCATTCGACAATATAAATTATAGTATGTTAGAGTACGTTTGAATAGAGAAGAACCTTGCGCACGAACGAAAACTGTTGTTTAGCCGTTAGTCGAGTCTATTATGCAGAATAGGGTGTAGTAGTGTTTCATTAGCGTAGTTGCTTCCGAGTTCCGAGTGTCATTCTGCTTTTTATTATTCGTTGTTTTGCTATGATTCGTTTTTCCTGTGTTTATAAAAATCAGTTCTTTTTAGAACTTATTAGTTAGTGAACTGTACGATAGTGGTTTATATTAGTTGTTTCATTTTTGATTAAATCATTTATCGCTGCATTCCGATGGCCGTCGAAGGGAAGTGTTTGTTGGGGAAACGTGGACAAGTAACTCACTATCAATCTCGTGATATTATCTGTACAGAGTTTATGAAATACGAAGCAATATAGATGTTTTTGAAGGGGCACCTATATTGGGATTTTCACGTATTATTTTCTGCCCTCCCAAATATATTTACTTGAATTGCGCACGCCACTGGCACAAGCGACCGTTCAAATCCCGCGCAACCTTGGGCTCTTCTCTATTCAAACGTACTCTACCTAGTATGTTACATAAACTAAGTTGGGTGGGGGAGGGGGGTCTGGCTCGTAGTGCGGTGTGACTTCCAGCTAGCTCACGTGTCGGCGTCGCTATAAGAACAGCACAATAACTCAAAGGATGGGGGCAGAGGTAGACAAATGCATGTTGGCGCGATAACTATCGCTTATTACATATATCAAATATACACACAATGACATAAGAACATTTTCAATGTTCAAAGATAAAATATACTTATACACGCGGGAGAGTCAAGAAATAATGTCACGACAAATAAAAGTCACAGAAAAGTAAATAGTCACCAACACTTCACTCAATGTTCACGAAGTAAAGCATCGGGATGTCCGATGAGTTTGCGGATGGGTGGCTGGCGGCTCAGCGACAACGGTAGCGGCGGCAACAGCAGCGATGGCAACGACAGCAGGGGCGGCGTGGTGGCTCGGGGTGGCGGCTGGGCGTGGCGGCGGCTTGGGCGTTTTGACCGTTGAACTTCATGTCGACTGTTGTGTTGTGACTGTTTGGATTCATCTGAATGTTCTGACTGTTGTAAATCGAATGATTGAATTTGAATGATGTAATTCGAATTATTGTCTGTTTTTTTTATGTGAGGAATAGTACTGGAGTTCTTGAACGGTATACCAGCAAAAACACCCACTCATTGTCGCGATGTGGATTGACCGTTGGTTGTGCCGCCTCACCTCTGTATAGATCGGTTTGTTGGAGTTCGGTGGCGGAAGAGTTGTCCTCGCTGTGGACTGACCTGGAACAAAACGAAATTAATGAAGCCTAGACTCTTGTTCCCAAGATCGCCAAGACGATCTTGGGAATCGTTGAGACCACGATGGTAGAGCGTGGTCGACCGAACAGGAAGCTGAGCCGAGGGACTGGAGTATCTCGGCCACAATGTTTCCGACAGGGGCGTAGTCGGGCCCCTGGGAGGCCGTAGGCGCCTTCGTCTTCTCCATGGCTGCGGCGAAGCTCTTCGTAAGAGGCTTCGGTAGTGGGGCACTCTTCTTCATTTTTGCAACGAAGCGAGTGCAGCCTCTATACAATGCAGGATGGACCTCAACGCAATTGGCGCATTTTGCCGGGTCGGTCCTCTCTCGCATAGGTGCGATAAGTGCAGCAGCTCTGCGTATGCCCTAGCTGCTGACAACGGTACTATTGTTGTTTGCTACCGTCGTGCCGTCCCCGCTCGATTTTTACAGCAAACTTCTTGACGGCGATGATTCACATGCACGCCACCGTCGAGCTAGACGTAGACCATCCACAAGGGATGGGTTAGTCCAGTCAATGGATCTCTCCGGGTCACCCATTTGACGGATAACGTCGGGAATCCTTGTTGGCGAAGGTCCTCTGCGTTCTATAATAATAAACTTTATTTAGCACTGCTACTATAAAATACAATTGTTATAATATTTTGATAAAAATTATGCATAAAAATATAACATGGTATCAATATAATATATTTTACTTAAACTATAAAAATATGTAAATAATATTAAACCTATAACTATTCACTAATTTACACAGCCACCTTCAATACTTAAAATAACAAAAAATCACGAAAATCAGTCTTATATACTCCTACATGCTTCGTATATGTTCTCTTAATAATAATTTAAATTTTCTTATGTTATCTTCAGTTTTTATGTTGTTAGGAAGTATGTTATACTCTACAGCTGCTCTATATAATAATGTATTTTGTCCCTGTCTTGTGTTCTTATGCTCGAGATAAATATTTCCTCTCCTTCGTGTATTGTGCAAATGTACATCACTAGTGTATGTAATGCAGTTTTTAAAATATGAAGGCATAATACCTTTACATATTTTATGTATGAATAAAAGTGCCTTGAATTTAATTAATTGCTCTACATTTAACCAATTTAGTTTGTTAATCATAAAATTCATACTAGTATATCTATCACAGTTTAATACTGTACGCATCCCTGTATTCTGTAATACTTGCAACCTTTTTAAATCACTGCTATTACCTAGATATAAGATTGTACCGGCAAAATGATAATGTGGTAATATTATAGTGTTATAAATAGTTTGTTTTGTATGCTGTGACATATAATAGCTGCATCGTTTCAAAACACCTAATTTTTTAGCTATTTTTTTACACGTATAATCTATATGTTCCGTAAATTTTAATTTATTATCTAAAACTACTATAGTATTTTATACAACGTGTGGCTAAACAAGTGCTTTATTTTACGCGTGAGCCGTTTAGAGTACGAGCGATAGCGAGTGCTCTAAAGCTCACGAGTAAAATAAAGCACTGTTTAGCCACCAGTTGTATACATAATTTTTTGCAACACCATATTCTTAAGTTGAATTTCTCTGTCTCGGGCCTTGAAATTTCGCTAGCGAACGCAGCGATTATAAATTTCGATTTAATCGAGTGTGTGGGAACGTCAAAATCCATGTTGGTACGGAAACAAAAAACACGCCACAGTCGGCTTTTTATGTCAAACTTGTCTCTGTGTCAAACTACTTCTAATTTAATTTGTTCAGTTAAGTTCAGTTCAATGAGTGAAAACTTGATTAGTAGCGATGAAGAAATGTGCGGAACTCCACCGGAGATAAGAGCAGCGGCGGAAGCGGCGAGTTTGGATTTGTTGCCCTCCAAATCTCGTAAGATTTATGAAGCCGAATTCGAGGTATTTACGGCTTGGTGCAAAGAAAACAGGGTGGCCAATATTAGTGAATCTGTCTTACTAGCGTACCTGGGTGAGCTTTCGAAAAAGTATAAAAATTCAAGCATGTGGGCAAAATTTTCCATGCTAAAGGCCGTCCTATACGCAAAGAGAAACGTTGATATCAGCAAGTTTTTAAAATTAAAAGCTTTTCTTAAGAGACATGGTACAGGTTATAGACCGAAGAAATCCAAGATTTTTGAGAGAGCAGACATAGAAAATTTCATCGATGGAGCACCAAATGAGCAGTTTTTAATGATGAAAGTTGTATTAATACTTGGCTTGGCGGGAGCTTGTCGTCGCGAGGAACTTTATAATATTAAAACAAAGGATATAGAGAGGAAACAATCAATGTTGATTATTAAAATTCCAGATACGAAGACACATATTGAAAGAATTTTTACCGTTATGGATGTGCCAATCAAAGGTACCAATGTGCTGCAGATCATTGATAAATATACTGCTCTTCGTCCTGCCCATACAAACCATGACAGCTTCTTTGTGCAATACCACAAGGAAAAGTGCACTGTGCAACGTGTGGGTATAAATTACACGGGACATGCATTCAGGAGGTCCTCTGCGTCCATTTTAGCTGGAACTGGGGCAGACATATTAAGCATTAAGCGTCACGGCGGCTGGAAATCATCCGCCGTGGCCGAAACTTATATTGAAGAAAGTTTGGAAATGAAGGCGGGAACTTCAAGAAAGATTTTCGGTGGTGAAAATATTCATAATAATAGAGCTGTATGTACTGAGAGCATGGAAACACGACAGATACAGGTTAATGATGGAAATTCTGCAGTATCTATAGAACGTCAAGTAGATATAGATATAGAAAGCTTGCCAGTTGCGAAAAACGCACTCCCCGTAATCAATATTAACAATGTGCACAATAGTAGTATTAAAATACAATTTCATTAAATAAATGGTTTTCTAGTTACTTTTACTTGGTTACTTCTTTATTGTATAGTTACTTTTTAATTTCATAGTTACTTTTTTATTTCATAGTTATTTTTTTATTGCATAGTTATTTTGCACTATGAAAAAATGATATATTTTAGAGGCTGAAAACTATCAAATAATGACAACTTAAGGATATGGTGTTGCAAAAAGTATTTTATTGAATTTACATAGTTTATTATCGTACTATCAAATTTAATGACATAATCTTCTACATTTGATAGTTTACCATTTCCAATTAACATTGCCTTTGTTTTTTCCGTGTTTATTTTTAGTGAATTTCCTTGTAACCATTTTTTTAAGTTGTTTAAATCTGCATTAATTGCATCTGTGCTTTCTTGCAAATTGTTTGCTATTTTGTATATTAAGGTGTCATCAGCAAAAAGATGATATTTGCAATGCTGTAAACTTGCACCGATGTCATTCACGTACAATACAAAAAGGATAGGACCGAGAATGCTTCCTTGCGGCACACCTGTGTCAATTGATAAGGCACTGGATGTTCTATCTTCAATTTTAACATTTTGCATTCTATCTGTTAAGTAGCTACAGAACCAACTAATCACTGTTCCGTTTAATCCGTATACCTTCAATTTTTTTATTAATATGTCCCTATTCACTGTTTCAAACGCTCTTTTGAAGTCCAGAAAAACAACACTTATAACTTTACCATCATCTATATTTTCTTTCCACTCATTTACTAGATATTGTAATGCAGTTTCACAATTATGTCCCTGCCTAAAACCTGATTGGTATTCTGCGATTATACTTTCTTGCACAACATGATGTAGTAACTGTTCATATACAACTCTTTCCAGTATTTTTGTAATTGTCGGTACTATATTTATTGGTCTGTGATCTTCTATTTTATTACTATTTGTAACTTTTTTGACTGGTACTATTGTGGTGCACTTTAGTTTTTTCGGTACTTTTCCTGTTTCTAAAGATATATTTATTATATTAGTAAGGTACGAAATTGAAAATGGTAAACTAATTTTTATCATCTCTGCATTTATATCATCAGGACTTGATTTATTCGGCAAATTTACTATCACATTTTCAAGTTCCCCTTCACTAACGTTTTTAAAATCAGTTAAATTATTGTTTATTGTTACAGGTTTTATTTCAATACTATCTCTTGGGATTGTACTAATTATATCTATAATACTATTGATAAAATACTCATTAAATTTATTACTAATCACATCTTTATCAGTATATGTTACACCCTCGTATTTAACATTAGCATAAATAGCCTCTTTCTTACTTGATATTATAGTTTTTAATGTTTTCCACATTAATTTCGGATCATTTTTATTATTATCTACAGTATTTTCAAAAATTTTTTTTTTTCAGATCGTACTGTATTTACAACAATATTACGTGCTGTTTTATAATTTTCCCAGTCTTCTTGTCTTGTAGTATTGCAAAACTTTTTGTACATTAGATCTCTGTTTGTTATTTTTATTTGGATATTTTGTCCAAACCATGGACTATCATTATTTCTAATAAGTACTTCCTTAATTGGTCTCTCCTCATTTAAGATGATTTGTAAGTCTTCATAAAATTTATTATATTTAATATCTATATCACAATTCCTAAAATCAAATTTGATATTTTGGATTCGCTCTATATATAATTTAATATCTTCTAATTTTTGCCTTCTGGGCCTTAGTGCAGGTCAGGTGTATGGCATGGCGTCCCGCTGTCGTCGAGGCCCCTTGTCAGGGTGCGGAAGTCCGTCGGTGACTCCGGGAAAATACGCAGTCCCCGGGCTGCGTATTTAGCTTGATGTACCGTAATGGAGTGTGTCTGCATCAAGGCCTTGGTTGCCGGTGAGTTGGCGTCCGCTGACAGGACGACTGGAAGCGGGTTTTTTATAGGTGGGGCGGCTAGAGGGTAGCTGAGTTGGACTGCTCAGCCGGGGTAAAGATTGGTGTAGGTCGGGTTGTGGTGTAGGAGGTAGATGGAACCACTGCTTTTGCGGCCTGTTGGTTGGCTGTCTTGGTTATGGGTGCCGCGTTGGGACCCTCTTCTTCCAAGTTGTCGGCCTCGGAGTTAGGGTCGAGTCCTCTTCGTCGGAGCCGTCCGTGGCCATAAGGACGGCATAGCTGTTTCTGGTTGGAACAGTAGGCGTAGGTGTTGGTGTCAGTGTTTGTGGAGTCGCTGGGCGTAATAGCGCGTCCATGCGTCTTGACATCTTCTAGATTTGTGATGGAATATATAATGTACTTCCAATTAAAGAAGATATTAAATTTTATTTCCGGACTAGTTTCGATTCATCTGATGAATCATCATCGGCGGAAACTACAAAAATTATTAAAAGATATTTACATTTTATATTATTTTTAGTATACTGTTAAAATAAAGTTATTGTTGTGAAAAACTTATAATAAACATTATAGAGATTTTAACGGCTATTGTGATAAACAAAATAATTATGTATAAGAGAATTATGCTAAATTTTACATGTTGTAATATAAACAAAATTATAAAATTATAAAATATAAAATTAAAAAGTATATAATGAAATTGTCAGTATTGTTACAAAAGAGAGGTTATTTTATTTTTATTTTTATATTTATAGAAAGAGGGCTTAAAACTAATATATACGGTCATATTGTTTACTTACAGGTCAGTTTCAGATTGTAGATTTATTTATTTCCATTTTATGTTGACCAAGTGTTGAGGTAAATGAGCTAATTCTTCTAGATTTGTTCCTCGAATTCAGCGTTTTCATCACTGCTTGTCCAAGCGTGACGAAAGTCAGTTGGTTGGCCGTCTCTTTCGTGAGGTGCTCCATGGGCTATATACCCTCCACACCCTACTCTGCTCCAGGTTGCGGGTGCGACGGGGACGTCGAGATCGGCACATGTTCGAACCGGGAAATTGTAATTCCGAGAACAGCTTGAGTTCGGCCACAAAATCGGCACGTACGCAGGCTGCGGGAGGCGGATCGACCGTCTTTTGAGTTGTCCTTACAGCTGCACATTTCCACTAATTGTTCTGCGAATCGGTCCTAACGATGTCCTCGATACGAAGATGCACAGCGGTGGAAGCTTATCCCTTTATTGTGTTCTTATTGGCAGCGGTACTTCTTTGGAAATTATCTCGTTTGGAAATTCAAATAATGCGGAATTTATGTTAATTTCGAAAGGGAGCAATGGTTAACTCATAGAATGCAAATTAAAACAATTATGCATTTGTTACGACGCACAGTGGTTCAGAATTCGAAAAAGCTGGCCAAAAGTCTAAATCTTGATAAATTTTGACATAAATAGGTACTAATCGCAGATTATGAATTTGTGTCAAAATTGAAAAATTCAAAATGACGGATCCAATATGGCAGACATAAGTGATAAAATTATTATTGTCCACACTGGAGAAATCCAATATTTTAGAATAACAATGATCCCAGCTCTCCGGTGATTATTTTATAATTTAGTCAGGGTGTGTAGATCATTTTTATACCATAAAATGGTATAAATTTTGAGTAAATTTTGAAAATATGAAGTCGGTAACAATTGTTTTAACATTTTTTTGGCGGAAGTAATGCGCAATCTCAGTATTACAATTAACTCAGTTCTCGGGTGATAATTTTGAAATTCAGTAAAGATGTGTTTGAGATTAATTTTAAACCATAAAGATGAATCAATTTTTAGTAAATTTTGAAAATTTCAAGTTTGTATCATTTGTTTTTACATTTATTTGGCTACACTGGAGAAATTGGCAACTTCAGTATAACAATTTACTCGATTATTTCCAAAGTTAGTGGAGGGACTTGTTTGATTTTTCTTAAATCATAAAGCAGAATCAATTTTAAGCTCATTTTAAAAATTTAAAGTTGTTCACAATTGTTTTTACATTTATTTGGCCACACTAAAGAAATTCGTAATTTTAACACCAATAATGATTATTTTCAAAATGAGTAAAAAACTTCCGTTCTTATTTACACCTATTACCATGGTTACGTACAGAATAAACGTGTCATGTAAACTGCGACTATTTCTATTCTCTCGAATGAATTGTAATTTGAATGTTCTATAAATTAAAACTTAATGATAATAAAAAATGGTTTTTGGCCCTCGGCTAAGTCGGTGAGCACTCTTCACCCTCGGGCCCAAACCATAACCATAACTTATACTATACAGGGTGTGTACAAATTGACGGGAAACTATTGTGATCCTAAAAAATTTCCAATTTCTTTTTGCGGAAATATCCATTTTGTCGATTCCGACAATTTTCGTAAAAAACTGTGTGTCTGCCTTTGTGTCCGTCTGTCTGTCATATTGATTTTTTTACTTTCTCTGTACAAACTACGGGAAAGTGTTGTGATTGTAAAAAAAAAAATTCAAACATTTTTTCTTGCGGAAATATCCATTTCGTCGATTTCGACAATTTTTGTTAAAAACATGTTTGGCTGCCTTTGTGTCTGTCTGTAATATTGACTTTTCACTTTATCCGTACAAACTATGGAAGTGTTGTGATTGTAAAAAATTTCCAAATAGCTTTTTGCGGAAATATCAATTTCTTCGATTCTGACAATTTTTGTAAAAAATATGTGTGTCTGCTTTTGTGTCTGTCTGTCTGTCATATTTAGTTTCTACTTTCTCCGTAGAAACTAGAGAAAAATATTGCGATAGTAAAAAAATTCCTTTTTTTTGCGGAAATAGCCATTTCATTGATTCCGACAATTTTTGTGAAAAAAATATGTTTGTGTGTCTGTCCTTCATATTTATTTTTACTTTCTCCTTACAAACCAAGGGAAAATATTGTGATCGTAAAAAATTTCCAAATATTTGCGGAAATATCCATTTCGTTGATTCGGACAATTTTTGTAAAAAAAATGTGCATCTGCCTTTGTATTTGTCTGTCTGTCATATTTATTTTTTACTTTCTCCGTGCAAACTACGAGAAAGTATGGCTTTGTGACAAAATCCATTTCAGTCGATTCCGACAATTTTTATAAAAAACTGTGTCTGTGTGTCTGCCTGTCTGTCATATTTATTTTTTACTTTCTCCGTGCAAACTATGAGAAAGTATGGCGATCGAAATGAATTTCCAAACATTTTTTTGCGGAAATATCCATTTCGTCGGTTCCGATAATTTTTGTTAAAAAAGTCTGTGTGAGTGTCTGCCTTTGTGTCTATCTATCTGTCATTTTTATGTTTTACTTTCTCCCTACAAACTTCTTTCAAATTCCTTATTTGTTCTTTTTTTAACGAGGCATTTTGTAGTAGATACAATCATATTCTACCATTGTGGCATCCAGTGGAGCCCTCTGGGCACGACTATATTGTACCAAACTCAAAATATTGACTTTAATTTTTCGACTTTTGGCCAGCTTTTTTGAATTCTGAACCACTGTGCGACGCGTAGATAATCTAATCGCCGCATTTGTATGGTATCCATACTATACTAATCAACAGCGCGCGGTTGAAAAAAAACAACGGTTTAGTTTTATCTCAATGAACGCGACTATCCTGTTTGGAACATTGATTATTGTTCACTGCAAATAAACATGACAGTCTTTCGCTTCAAGACCACAGAGAACGACTTAGCGCCAATTTTTGATGGAAACTAGTGAATAATAAAATTGACTGCTGTGATTTGTTATCAAGAATGAATTTATATCGCTTCGACATTATGTTTCATGCTGCTTCACTAAAAATTTTTGAAGTCGTCTTGTTATGGCCCGGTATTATAAATTGAGAGATCGGCCGACCTGGCAGGCTCGGTGGTAGAATATAGCATTAAAGAAATGGCCCGGCCCGGCCCATGCCGGGCTCCAACTTCAATACAACTTGATTTATTTATAATTGTATTATTTGTACTATTTCTAATTTTTTCATTGTAATGTGTCCTAATATTCGGTTATTCCTGTTGGGCAAAAAACTCTGATTATTTTTTACTTGTAGCAATTCTGACTTTATTATCTAATAAATTATAATTATTTTTAGAGGACAAAAATTCTACCACCATCACCTCGTGGGAATGTTTCTAGGAAAACTGATGGGATTAATAACCATCCTCGCGATACCTACAATATCATCCATACTGGAATTTACGCAAATGTCAAGCGAACCACTCACGGCATACAAACGATATCTTGGAACGTTATTCCACATGACAATTTGGTATGATGAAGATTTCACCCCATCATCAAAGTATGAACCAACCGCTTTGACATCTACAACATGAATTAGACTTATTTGATTTATTTCAGCGTGTGGAAATCTTTAAAGCAGGTTAACTCAAAGCACAAAAACTCCAGCAAGAGGAGTTGCTCGAAAGGTTTGAACAGAATATCCCAGATGGACCTGGCTTTGGCGCAATTCGGATTCATGGGATTTCAGGTGGCTAGAAGCAAAGACGTCGGGATACACTATGCAAAAGAAGAGGAGTTCGAAGATTTTATACACACTTGGAAGGTTATTGGATATGTGATAGGGATTGAAGAAAGGTAAATATTTCAATTAAAAAATAATGGTAAATTGGTGTAGTATGTATTTATTGTTATAATTTCGACCAAAACCGTATCGTAATAGTAATAAGCAAGTGGTTCTGTAGAATGATAATGTCTGTTTCTTTTAAACCTCTTTAATACTTTGTGAAGTTATTTCAGCACCCAAAACTACACGTAATAGTTTATTGCTATCATAATATAAGTGCTCTTTGATGAAATTGATTTTATGTTCGACTGTCCGAAAATAGTAACTTTGCCGGTTTCTTTTTAGGCCAAAATGGCGTACATTTCGTACTAGTCCCATAATTGATAAAGTAAATTGGACTCTTATGTCAGTGTCAGAAATGACAGATTTTAATTTTGGTTAGAACACCTAATAAATGCAATACAAATTACTAATGAAAAAGAGAGATAAACTATGATAGTGGTTTATAGCGATAGTACTTACTATTATTAATTCTATTTACTCCTGAAGAAGATTGCAAGTTTTGGACGTTTATTATGCGAGTTAGATTGTTTAACGTAATCATCCAGATTCTATGAAATTTACAGTGAATAACATTAGTGTGGCAGCAAATGCACACTATGATTAAAATATATTTAAATACATTGCTTTAGTTTTTATTTAAAAAGTATCCCAAAAATGCTAAAAGCAGACGAACATAAAGCTTTGTATGTAACTCGTCCACAATAGCACTTCATGGACTTGCCTCCATTATGAGCCTCTCTCGCTTCGCTCGCTCGGCCATAAAACGTCTCGTCCAAGAAAGTGCTATATTGTGGACTTGTTAAATAAATAGCTATTTCAGAGTTGGTAGTATTAAGAAGTCAAACGTCAAATGTAGCACACACTACATTTATCAATTTTGATATTTTCAGATCAAAATGACATAGAAAGCGCGAAATGGCCAGTGACAAGTTATAAAACTTCTGTTTTAATGTACTATTAGCTAACTGAAGCTGTTTACTCTTAACTGCAATAATTTAATTTACTTTTACAGATTCAATATATGCCGTGATTCCTTTGAAGAAACGAATGCCATATGCAATTGCCTGATACAGAAAGTGTTTAATCCAGCAGTCCAAGAGAACACTAGCATATTCTCGCAATTGTCCAAAGCGTTAGTCGAAGGAATGTGGTGCATGATACCATATTTGGAATACGATGTGTTTATAACGAAATTATTACAACTGTTACAAAGCCCCAGTGAACCGCCTAGTACCAACGAGTTCAGTTTTGAAAATAGATTCGCCAAACTCAGCCGGTGGCAACGTTTTCAGTATTCCTTCATGACACACGGGCTCTGGGCGTTAAAAAGTTCGGTTTACAGTTTCATTCAAAACCAGATGTTGTATCTGGCGTTTTGGTTGATGAAAAATTTCCCATTTTTGGCTTTCTATAAATTCGGGGTGAAAAATTCGTTCGTGCACGTGTTAGATGCACCAGTTAGAAATCATAAGTCAGGATAAGATTTTAAAGTTAAAGTATTTTGTGTATATAATATATAATTTTAGATATAATTTATTTAATACATGATAAGGATGCTTCATTGAAATAAGTTAAAAGAAACGTCTTTGCTGTCGCAATATCTTTCGTCAGGCATCAAGAAGGTAAATGATGTATGGCGAACCATGATGGTGAAACCAAAACACGTTTTTAGCAGGAAACGGCATCAGTAACACCGAAAATATATAATGTCTCAAAAGTGAATCGTAAATTGAATTGGATATTGCACACCTCACTCGGCCACCTGCCGCTTGGATTAATTGAGGGTTTTCAATTTTAATTCAAAGTCTGAATCTGCTCCCCGGGGCATTGACCTTAATCACCTAAATCAACAGGTGTCAACGTGTTCTAATCGCTCGACTACCTATCTTGACCTACCCGCCCAGTTCATTACTAGCCTCCCGGATCGACAAACCTGAACCTAGCCAACTGCCTGTCTTGGTCATCCTTGAACATTTTTTGTTAACAGCTAACCAGAATAGATAAACAGCTGAACAGGCCTTATCTACTCACTTAATTTAAATTTAGTGTTTTGCGTTGTATGATCTAAGGAATAGGTTCAGACTTGTTAATCCGGCCGGCAGGTGATCAAGACAGGTAGACAATACCCAATCGTCGCGAATGACCTTAGTTGTCGATCCGCCTTAAACCCAGAATTCAACACCCAATCAAATTTACAGTTCACTTTCGAAACTTGGACAAAGTAACGTAGAACCCTCTTGTATGGCTACTGATCTAATAACTTTAACTATGCTGATTACATCTTTAGTTATAATGATCATATCTTTACAATCGCAAAACAAAATGAAAATAGATTATAATTATTTTTTATGTGAATACTTAATTGAAACTCCATCAAATGTTATAAGAAATGATTTTGAGTTTCAGTGTCACAATATATTTCTCTACACAGTTGTTACATCAATGGATGATATAAGGCGAATGATGTTGATATCAACAAATGTTCTTTAATTTTTAATTACAGAGTAAAGATTGCGAGAATGTGAAGTGCTGTGCGATTTAATTTAAAAAATAAAGCTTTAATGTACACCTAGAAATCTTTTAATAAAATATCAAATTCGCTGAGGATCTCCTCGAAGTGTTGTAAATCCGTTGTGGAAGTTGGAATGTTTTTAGGTTTAGGCATGTCGCTGATTGGAGACGGTTCAGGTTTTTCTAAGAAGTATTGGTGATTTAAAGCCTGAAAGAAAGAAAATCTTAAATAATTCCCTTTAACTAAATTTTACCATTTCAAATCATCTCAGAGATTTAAGTAAGCTAGATATTAAAAACAAGTAAAAAAACTACTTCTTTGAAAATCAACTTAAGTTCATTTATTAAAAGAATATTTCAGGTGGACTTACCACTTTTGCGGACGACCTTTTCTTGTGATCGTACATTATTAGTGACTTTGTGAAATTGATACATTCTGCTCCGGAATTCGGCATTATTGTTTGCCAACTCAGCCCAGGACTTCTGGCAAATGTAATTTTGTTGTAATCAGGTAAATCGTACAGTCCAGGCCATGTTTCTTCGGATGGTGTGCCCAATGTGTGTAGAACAATTGCGAGTTGTTCAATATCTGTCTCTCCCTACAATAAACTACAGTGAAACCAAAAGAGAAATGATATTCTATTCGTATTTATCTGAAGCTCAACAATACTGTCCATTGATAGGGATATCCCCTTCTCATTATTACGAATAATACCAGAGAAAGCACCCGAAAACAATTCGAATCATTCATCCAATAGAGATTGGAGTTCTAGTTAGCGAGAAAAGACAAAGCGGAAGGTGGCAATGAAACTATTAAATAGTAAAACTCAACAACTGAAATGAGCTAAAAGAATACTCTACCAAAAAGTAGCTGTCAAATCTGGCACCTAATGATGACCCAAAATATTAACTGCTGGAAGCTGCAATAAAATACAAAAATCCAATTTTGCAAGTACCGACATCAGAAAAACAGATGGTAATTGGGCAAGAGGAAGATATATTTGCAAATCACCTAGGAAATTTATTCAAGCCTAACGAGATATAATCAACAACTGTTAGCTAAAGAATACACTAAATAGAGTCAAGATTAAGCCGGCAATTGTTATTCCAAAAGAGGTCACAAAACCATACAATGTATGAGAAAGGTCAAAATACAAAAAATGTCATGATGATTGAGAAGACACACCTATATTTTTACATTAGTGTGGTTTACTAAATTCCCCCCCTCTCCCTAAGAATATATACATTTTCTCGTTAGATATACATTACATTTGTTACATTTAGGACCACCGTCAATGCATGGTAGGACAATATAGCTGGGCTTCAGATAATCGAAAAGTTCCAAAGAGCAATAAATTTCTCGTACAGTCAATATTTGAAATGATTTAAAAACTATAGGTTTCATTAGCTGAGGATCCAGAGTTTTGAGCAGGGCGCAAACCACTTCCCGCCATCACATCGAAAATTACTTTACTTTCCGGAGGGAAAACAGATGCACACTTCGCCATATCAAGAAATTGCGCCCTACTCCTTTCCATTACTGAATTTAATCATTTAAACCGGTGGCGGCTCGTGACTAGCTGAAAATAGTATATTTCAAAACACGTTTCAGTAAACGGTTGTTCTGGAGACGGTACTTAAACTACGAGTTCTACGAACCGCCGCTGATTTGAACGTAAACAACCCAAAAACCTAAACGTACCGGAAATAAAGGTGCCTTATTAAGTAACTCAGCAGCTATACAGCCAACAGCCCACATATCCACAGTATTAGAATACTTCCTGGACCCATAGAGTAATTCTGGCGCACGATACCATCTAGTAGCAACCTGATGCGAATACTGTCGTTCAGCTTCGTTTTCAGCGTAAACCCTGGCCAAACCAAAATCGGCAATTTTCAAAGCGCCTTCCTCGGATATCAACAAATTGGCAGGTTTTAAATCCTACGAATCACGAGTATTACCTCAATATTTCAGTTATATTTTCGTGTTGTCTATTACGCGGTGCATTATGCTGTTGTCGTGCATAAATTTAACACCCTCCAATAACATCCT
The DNA here is from genome assembly GCA_910593695.2 of Ocypus olens. Classification (NCBI taxonomy): domain Eukaryota; kingdom Metazoa; phylum Arthropoda; class Insecta; order Coleoptera; family Staphylinidae; genus Ocypus; species Ocypus olens. The sequence continues at coordinate 29,316,134 of OU343059.1, forward strand.
CAAATATGATTTAGCTTTGGATTCGTCGATTTCCTGCGATAAATTCTTCATAATCTCATGCAGGTTTGTGGGTAAGTATTCCATTACTAGTATTAAACCCATTCCGTTAGGAATTACTTCAATAAGTTCAACTATCTAAAATTTAAACAAAAGTATTTTGTTAAACAAAGTGCTTATTTAAGTATAAATGATCGTTTCCCCGCCCAGACGTTTGCGGACACCTTTGGACCATATTTGCTCTCATCAGCGCTATGTAGTCTGACGGGGAAACATAATTAATCGCAGGGGTTTAGTGTAAACGTATAGCATCCATGCCTCTTTAGACTGGGAACATGACTAATCCAGAATGATCCGGAAAGCGGTGCGTTTCAGTGCGCAGTTGCCCTCTCACGTAAATGTGTACAAGGGAAAGGTAAGAGTGACCAAAAGACCACATGCGCTTTTGCATTGGCCCTCACTCAGCCAACTACAGGGGCTGTCCGGAGTTCTCAAAAAAAAAACTTGCAGGCCACTCAGACGACCAACACCGCTCCAAACGTGCAGTTCGAACCGACATCCACCGCACCAAATTTCGTGCTAATGGGTGACACAATCTCTAAATTAATGATCGCGGTAAAACCAATACAGCCAGATCAACGCATCTAGCCAAGACTAAATATTCCAGTCGGTCTGAGTAGTTTCAATTTACAATGTTTAACATCCCCAACAATAAACAATTTCAACTTTCCAGTAATAAATGCACGACACTCGCACAGTCCTCGTCGGGAACCTAAAATCCAAGGTTAGCACCAATACGACACCATTAAATATCCATACACTAGAGGTGGAACAGCTATTTACAATCGGACCACGCACACACATCGCTTGTACAGTATTACCGAGCACTCGAGACATGTGGGGTAAAGTTTGCGTAGAGTGAGAAAGTATTCGGAGACCGCTACAATAAGCCAATTGCATTTAAGATGGTCACTGCGCAATACGGCTCGAGTGCTTGGAACAACTTTAGACCTTAAGGTAAGTATAGACCGGCCAATAAAATGTTAGCATCTGATGGTAACATATTTGTTTGGCTCAGAAATTTGCATTGGCATACATGTATTAAACAGTGTTGCGCGTTTAAAACAAAACCAGGTGCGTCTCCAAACCAAACTTTTAATGTAAAAATGGAACTAACGACTGCTGCCGCTGGTGCCAGTGCGGTATTCATCGTAATAGCTGCCCATGCTCAAAAACGAGAAAGAAGATGGTGGCAGAGAGCGTTTTTAAATCAAGCTATGGTGACAACTTAATGATTGATTGACTTTTGAAGCTGGACCACAATTTCGTCAGAGTAACAAAATTTTATTTCGAAGACCCGCTTTGCTTGGAAGCCCCTAAAATCTCCAATTTTCGAATAATTAAAATATACACAAATGATTAATAAATCTACTAGACGTAATAATAGGAGTGTGATGAAACTCTGCGTGTACAACACCTTACAGACTGGGCAATGTTTTCCATTTGGAATTGAGAACACGGACATCAGGCAACAAATTTATTGAATATTGACGAGTATCAATCAACTAGTTGTTTGTTGACGGAATACATGTTGACGGTACCAATATTGCCAACCTTTTGCTGGCCGGTGTGCACTTATCTTCACAAACCTTGAAGCTGGCGGAAGTCCATAAAAACACATGGCGCAGGTGTTGACACAAAGGCCTAATTTGTAGGCACACAATTGTCCAGTATCCCGAATATTTGATCGAATTATTAACGAATTTCTTCGACATCGACAATTTTGCACTAAAATGGATGCAACTTTCTCCACGCGGAGATAAGTAATTTATTTCTCGCGGCCTAGCTAAACCACTGGAATTTAGCCAATTAAAGTCACATTCTCCCACTCTCAGATAACACTTCGCAAAGAAGTCAAATATCTGGACATCGTCCTTGACTGGTCGAATCATATCCAACATTCGATCAATAAGACGCTGTGACCTATTACCAACACTACATCAGAAATATCAACTAAAAACCAGGTAAACCTATACAAAATGGTAATCAGACCATGGATGACGCAGCTCCAGTCTAGAGTTCAAAAACCGACACAACAAATCTCAAGGCCCAGGTGTACATACGCAACGCACAATTGCACGCCGACACAAAAACGCCGAGTAGGCTAGAGCAGTGTTTTTCAATCTTTTTTACTTTCACGGCACATTTTAAAAAAAATAAACATTTCGCCCCTCACCTACGTAGCCACAGAAGAATACAATCTTAAATTAAAACATTTTGTGAAGACATACTACCAGACTACCCTTGCCGATAGCGCCACCATCGAATCCCGACGTACTGGCCACCACATCTCCCACGTGCTACCACCACCCAAAGGAACGGATGTTACCCTCTACCTGACCACCTATATATACCCTATTGGAGAAATATAAGTCGCTCTTCCCACTCATGGGAAAAGAAAGCGCCCACTAAATCTGGGTCAGTAAAGTCATTAACTTCAAATTTCCATCAATTCATTAAACTTTTCTAAAAATGTTTGGTTTTAAACAAAAAAAATTCCACACACCCATATATCATTTCAAAATTTCTTTAAGCATAATTTTTTTAATTAACAATTATCGCAATTAATCACGTCAAACCCAAAGTATAATATCCTCACGATTCACTACGTTACTGTAGGAAAAATTTCTTTAATTTAAATTTGAAATACAAGGAGGAGAGTTTTTAGTTGGTATACTTCGCGCCCGTCAGGGCTACCCTACTATAGGGGTGTCTATAAAAGATTCTCTCTCCTCTCATAAAAAAAAAATATATAAGTCGCTCTAATCTCGGCCCGGTTTTCTTATCCGAAATTTTTATATTTCGAACTTCGAAGTAATTTTCACTGGCCCTCACGGCTTACCAGTTTAAATTGCCATGACCCTTGCCATTACTCCAAGTCTTGCTCGGTGACAGTTGGATTTTTAATTCAACTGCTTCGCTCGAACGAAAGTCTGATCAGAGTAAGATGCCATCTACTAATTAACAGTATTCCCTTTCAGTTTGATCTTGTGGTGAACGTCCACACAGTTAGTTCGTGTATTATACTGTTCTGACTGGGTGCGATCGGAACGAGAAACGGTCTCTTGGCATAGCACCATGCTGAGAGCCGTCTTGCACGCCTGCTATTACACGCAATCCTTCGATATCACGGATTTCCCAATAAAACAGGAACGCTGTGAAATCCTCGGGGCGCACCCGAATGCGTCCCCGCAAGGGATTCGTAGTGTCGATGTCGGTTCCGTATACGGCAAGCCCAAAGTTCTAGGGAATCCCATCCCATAGAACTAGCCACTCTCTCAATCCCCACGTTTAAATTCATCGCAGATGCTTCATTTTAAAACTCGTTCACTGTCAGCCAAACATATCATTCTTCGCTAAAATTCTTTATTAAACTCAGCGGCGAGCTATTGCGTGGCAATGGCGTCGCCAGACCCAGCCTTGCCTCGCACTATGGAGGCATTACTCGATATCGATCATACGATCGCGAACTTAGTCACTGTAGACTCCCTTAAAATTGAGAATGCCAACTTGCGCACTCAACTTGCGTTCCAGAATGCTCAACTCGAAGAGCTGAGAGCTACTATCCAAATCCTCCAGCCTTTGTGCACCCCCACACCAATGGAATTCATTCCTGAACCCCCAAAATCCTACTACATCTATCCCCGACGCCCCTGACAACGATGGATTTGTCAAAGTAAGGGCTAAAAAAAAGTCGAAATCCGCTCGCCTGCACTCCGATTCTGACTCAGACATCGAGTCTACAAAAAAAAACAGGGGTAACACCCAAGCCACGCCCCCGGCCTCGACATCTAATACGGCCACCCCCTCAACTTCTACAGAGGCTCGCGCTCTCACCACCGAGGCACCCCCTGCTAGAATTCTGCCTCCATCACCTAGTCTTGGCGCCCCGCCCACAAAGCGGACCATGAAAGACAGCTTCACAGCTGTCACAAATAAAAAATCGACGCTACCGTCCCGCCGCTCCGCTGTGCCTACCAAAGCCTGCGAGCAGCTTGCAGCCCCCAAAAATGCTCGGCCTTCCCCGAGCTTAAACCCTCCTTCAACACTAAAATACACCACCACGCGTGTACCGCATATCCCTAAACCAGCCACGATCAACGAGATCGAAAATATCGAGGGAATTAAAACCTCCTCCCATCTACCGTAAAAAAAAGGAAGGATGGATCCAAATTTCGAAAGACCTGGTGGACAAAAAAGTCTGCCTCCTCAAGGTCTCCACCATCAACGAGGGTATCGCATCCAGATGCAAACCCCTCAAGATTTCAGGACCACGGTACAACACTTCTCAAAAATAAATGCCCCTTTCTACACTTACCGCCTCAATTAGGAAAAAGAATTAAGAGTAGTCATCCGCAAGGTCAGTGAATTCTTCACTGACCAAGAAATCATTGACGAACTACTTTCACTGAATCTCCCAGCGATAGCAGTCCGCCGCATGGGTAATAATACCCGTAAATTCCCAATGGTATCAGTTCAACTGGAAAAAACTGAAAAAGGCCGTGAGATCTACAAACTCACTCGCCTCTTCCATGTTAGCGTTAAGGTTGAGACCCAACATAGGTCCTCTACTGCGACACAATGCCATCGCTGCCAGGGCTTTGATCACGGCGCCCTCCGCTGCCACATTTACCCTCACTGTGTTAAATGCGCAGGTCCTCACCAAACCGCCGACTGTACTCGCAATCCTGAAACAGACGGATCCCCCACGTGTTGCAATTGCCAGGGCAACCACACCGCCAACTTTAAGGACTGCGAGAAATTCCCTAAAAAGAATTACTCGTCGGCGCTTAAAGGTGGATCAAAACCCACCCCAAAGGTGAATTCCAATTCACCCAAACCGCCAGCCACCACACCTAAACCACCCAGCATCACTCCCACAACAAATACCGCCCCCACACCAATTCCAAAAGGCCCCCTGGACATTGCTCAAATGTTCAAAGACCCCACCTTCCTTGCTAATATCGCCAGACTCAAGCCACTAGGCCCGATTCTCGCCGCCATCGGCAAACTTTAAATTTTCACCCTTTCTTCAAATAATAAGGTAATTACGTCCGAAGCGTGTAGAATAGGCACGTGGAATGCTAATGGTCTCAAAGATAAATCTTCTGAACTAGAGCAGTTCATCCGTCGTCTCGACATACATATAATGCTTGTCAGCGAAACTAACTCTTCCACGCGACATGGCTTGTATATTAATGGTTATAATCTTCATCTTACCCCTCGTGCGACTGGAAACGGTGGTGGCACCGCTATCTATGTCAAACGTGGCCTTGATTACTCTGTTCTAGACAATCCAGACACTCAGTCTCTTGAAATCACTTCCATTATAGTTCGCATCGAGACCTTTTATAGCCCAAGGCTATAAGAACGTCCTCTCTAATGATGTTCCAACCATAATCGGGGGCGACTTATGCCAAGCACCCTAGCTGGCGGAGTCGCACCACAAATACTCGCGGTCGTAACCTTTTTGACTTCATTATTCAACACCAACTTTTTACCATTCTTCTGATTACCGTCCTGACATTCTTGATTTCTTTATCGTGAATCGTTTAGATTACGACATTGATGTCTGGACAGTTTTCGAACGGCATTCAGATCATAATCCTGTCATCATGGATATTCATACAGAAATTTCTAGATATGAGAAAACAGCCAGATCCACTAGCTGGACTAAATTCAATGACATTATCTAAGGCCTCATTCCACCAATTCCGGTGATGCGAAATAAAAACGAAATCGATGAAGGTATAAAAACCCTTACAGCGGCTATCCATAAAGCCATTAATGAATCCACGACGGAAAAGTCTGTTTCTCAGAGCGATCCGCTCAATATTCCGCATAATATTCTCGATAAAATTAGAGGAAAAAATCGTGTCCGTAGAATCTGGCAACGCACACGCTGTCACCAAACGAAGCAAAATCTTAATCAGCTTCAGAACGAAATTCATAGAGATCTTACAGATCTTCGTAATAACCGCTGGAATCGGCTCATTGACGATGCCACCCAGCACAAACCTCAACTTTGGAAGCTCACTAAGACTTTCACCAGAGCGAGAACGGCGACTTCGACAATCCATGGAAGACAAGACGAGGAAACACTTGATCGTTTCAATGAAACCCCTAACTCCACGCCTAAACCGACCTCCCCTACAGAGGTCAAAACTCTTATTAAAAATGCGCCGAATAAAAAAGCGCCAGGGCAAGATAGAATTAGTTACACCTGCCTTAAGCATCTTCCATACAAAGCAATTGTATTTCTAACAGCGATTTTTAACTCTTGTCTCAGAATAGGATATTTCCAACAAGCATGGAAACATGCTACTGTGGTTCTAATTCCGAAACCGGAAGATGCTAAATTTCCGCAAAATCATCGCCCTATTAGTTTGCTCTGCGTCATGGGTAAACTACTCGAAAAAATCATTCACTAGCGCCTTAGCGAGTGGCACGACGATCACAAAATCATCCCAAATACCCAGCATGGCTTCATCAAGGGCCTTTCATGCAATCATCAATTAATTAGAACCAGTGATTATATAATCGAAGGTTTCAATCGCAAACAAAGCACACTAGCCATCTTTCTTGATGTTTCTAAAGCTTTTGTCCGTATCTGGGACGAAGGTTTGATTTTCAAACTCCTTATGCTCAATTGTCCAATTTATCTGGTTAAACTCATTCAACAGTTTATCACCGAACGCACTTTCTCGGCTCGCTATGAGTGTGCAATTTCTGACCCGTGTGTAATGACCGCAGGGGTGCCGCAGGGATCTGTCCTCTCCCCGACTTTGTACAACATCTATGTACACGATATACCTAACCCTCGAAACATTCTCACTGCTCAATATTCGGATGACACAGCGTACTTGTATCGTGGTAAATTCATTCCTCACATGATCAATAAAATTCAGGCCGCTCTCGATGAGCTCGAAGAGTGGACACAGGAATGGCGAATTTCAATTAACCCTGAAAAAAGCCAACCTATCTTCTTCTCTTTGGGTCGCTCTCTGCCCCCAAATAATCTCACTTTCAATGACCAGCCCATCCCCTGGGTTGACAACGTACGCTACCTTGGCCTCATTATGGACCGTAACTAAATTGGAACAAGCATGTCCAATACGCTATAACTAAAGCAAACACCGCGTTTGCACAACTTAAATCCCTTCTCCTAAATAGCGACAAACTATTCCTATCCAGTAAAATCCACCTATACAAGGCAATCATACGTCCAAAAATGACGTATGGATGCCCTGCATTTATCACCCTTTCCGCCACGCAGATGTGTAAGCTGGAGGTCACTCAGAGCCGCATGATCCGCCGGATCGTAGGCGCTCCGTGGTTTGTCAGAAATGCGCAACTGCGTCTAGAAACCAAGACGCCGAGTGTTCAGGACTTTATCCATCAGTTGGCCCTCAGCCACTCTTCCAAATTCGATGTGAGCCTTTTGCAAGACCACTTCGAAATTCAGCCAAATCCTACTCATGGGGAAAGAAAGCGCCCACTAAATCTGGGACAGTAAAATTCATTAACTTCAAATCAAATTTCCATCAATTCATTAAACTAAAATTTTTTGGTCCTAAATAAAATTTGTTTTTAACACATCCATATCACTTCACAATTTCTTTAAGCATTAATTTCTAATTAATGTATATCGCAATTAGTAACGTCCAACCCAAAGTCAAGTATAATATCCCCACGATTCACTACGCTATTGTAGGAAAAATTTCTTTAACTTAAATTTGAAATACAAAGAGGAGAGTTTTTAGTTGGTATACTCCGCGCCCATCAGGGGGAGGACTCCAACACTACCCCACTAAAGGGGTGTCTATAAAAGATTCTCTCTCCTCTCATCCAAAAAAAATCATCCGGCAGGCTTCGACTCATCATCGTTAGGTAATCCTGGCCGATAGCCGAAGCGACAAGCTCTCACCATGGCTTGCCCGGGCTAGAGCTACCGGAACCCCCATAAAGAATCACCTTTCTTGTATATATGTATATACAGGGTCTTCATTTCAAAAGGAGCCACCCTGAATAACTTTGGATCTGAAGTAGTTATGGTTTTAAGAAAAAACACGTCAATTTTGTTTTCGTAACTACTTCAGATCCAAAGTTATTCAGGGTGGCTCCTTTTGAAATGAAGACCCTGTATGTAAATAAACAAATCGACTTTGAAAGCCCCCACCCACCCTTTCGTCTTTCATTGAAATGGGAAATTTCGATTGATTACTTGCACGTGTTTATTAATTAATTTGGCACAAAATTTTTCTTTGTTATATTGGAACCAAACTGAGGGATGTCATAATCAAAATTCGATTTTTTAATGGTGTACGTAAATTTGTGTACGTCCAGAATTGGTACAATGCTGTACCAAATGGACATACTACGTACGTACATGGGATGAAACTATACGTCCATAGTACGTACATACATAGGATATAAAAAAAAACGGATTTCACACAATTTGAATATCGAAAGAATTGTTAGATGTTTTTGTGAACATCTGAAGAATCAAAATTGACTTTGCGTTCACTCACAAATTCAATTAAACGAAGATCATTATTAATTGAAAAATTTTACGCCATTTAACCGCAGAAACTAATACAAACTGACAATAACGAGGAAAGCAGAATTCGTTAGTGTCAAATTTGACATCAGCGGTGGTCGACGTTGCCGAGTGTACTTTTTTTAAATAAGTGTTAAAAATACACGTTTCAGACAGAAAGATAGCACACACTGACAAATAATCTTCAAACTAGTAATTCTTCCGAAAATTGCAATGTTTTTTGCAAATTAATATCGAATAATAATGCATATTATACGACTGGATATTCAAACTTTGAGGAAATCGTGAAGGCTCACGAAGCAAGGTACAACATTTAAGAATTAAGATATGCTTAAAATTTTAAGAAGAATACCGCCATGTGTAGATTATGCGCCAATCTATATACACCTGATATTTGCTAAAATTGATGCAAAACTAAAAGCAGAAGCAGAAAAAATAGAGGAAATGGAATGCGAACAATCTAAAACAGCTGAAGCTCTGATAATAATAAGATAATAGTATGTTATTAAACGAGTGAGAAAGTTGGCCATTGCTAGGAGGGTGAAGTTTGCAATTCACCTGAGTGGCAATGGCCAACTTGTTCACGAGTTTAATACTAAACTTTTTCGCATCATATTAAATAATTACCTAAAGATTTTTCTGTTTGTATTAAATTATAACGAATGATTTTTCTATTTGGAAATTGCGGCAGTTCGCTGACAAAAAACAAATCGTAACTATAGTAACAACTAAACTCTTGAGAAAGTGAAATCATCGTCATGCCATTGGCTGAAACCTGTTGGGCAATGAAACCGCAATCATTTGATTGGACGTCACCTGTGGAGAAAATGATTCGGCCAAATAATGGACAACTTTCTCAATCAAAAACGATTTAACAACATTTATATTATTTAATAAGATGCGAAAAAACACTTTATCTTTGTTATGTATAACAATTTTAAATTGTATTTCTACAGATGCTGATTGTATAGACTTACAACGAAGCCTAGATGCCATGGTAAATTGGTGTCACTTAAATAAATTAGAAATAAGTATTGGTAAATGTTCAAAACATAATTATGTGACACACAGCTTGCTAGGCCTAACGAAACTAAAGATTTGGGTATTACATTCGATAGTAAACTCAGCTTTAATTCGCATGTAGCAACACTTTCAGCAGTGTTACAGACTTTTAGGCTTCATAATTCGCAACTGTAAATCTTTCAAGAACATTAATATCCTCATAAAGTTGTTTGATACCTTTGTGCTAAGCAAGTTGTGTTATTGTTCGGTCACCACACTACTCTAAATATATTAAATGCTTGAGAATGTCCAAAAGAGATTCATAAGATACATATATTTTGTTAAACATGGGACTTATCGTTTTTATGTTCCATATCAGGAGCTACAGAGAGAGAGTTCAATTTTCTGTCTTTGCATTCAAGACTTATATTATATGATCTATGTTTCCTATACAAGGTAATACACAACAAAGTTGATAGCCCTACTTTTTTATCTCAACTTAATTTTAATGTACCTAGATCCACGTCCAGTCATGCAAAGACTTTCTCTTATCGTACACTGAACACGAATCACTGCCTTAACTCTCCTATCATCTCCGATGTCTATACAATCAGTATCATAACTTCATAGATTTATATTCACCATTTTTCACGGCCTTCAAGACACCTGTTATTGTTTGTCTAGAATGTTTTTATTTTTTAGTAGTATGATAATTACTATTATCGTCGTGGATACAAGGCATGAAAGCATACTCATAACTCCCACAGAAGATATGAGTTATATCTCCCTTGGGAGTTATGAGGTCTGTTCCTGTTTACCTGACAAGTATATACAATTTCCAAATTCTCCGCACAAGATGATGGTTGAAGATAGCCAATCTTGCGTCTGCTCACGGCCAACTTTATAGCGAGACAGGAATTAAACTTTTCTCCCAGGTTTGCTCACTATTTTATTCACAACTGTACGTTTGTTGTTAAAGCATTAACGTCAAATCAAATCAAAATAAATAAACGTCAGTTCATAAAACGCGGGCGATTTGATTTAAAACAAACTCATAGCAACCATGCAAATACATATTGCAGATCGATATACTCAATATTTTTACGAATTACTAAAAAATAAAATATTGTATGCACCGCGGGAGATATTCATGTTCTTCGCCCTCGGTTGACTTACAAACCTCGGGCTAGAGGCTCTCGGTTTGTAACCCTGTCAACCTTGGGAAAAAAACATTCCATATCTCCCTTGATGCATAAATATCTATTATTAATCATACGTCTATTATCTATAATTGTATTGTTGTGTTATTTGTATCTCTTGTCATCTGTTATTTGTACTTTTGTACTTGTAGTTTTATTTTTATTATTAGCTTAAGTTTATATGGTTATATTACTCTGTAATTGGTCCTTGTGGCTGTTAGTTAAATAAATAAAATAAAATAAAAATAAAATAAATAAAAATAAATAAACATGAATATTCATTTTAGTGACTAGAGTTTTGGTAACTCAACTTACAATTATCAAACTAGAAGATTGTTAACAGTAAACAATCTTAAATGGATCTTATTAACAAATGCATCGTGTCATATCTTATACGGTACATATGATACTAAAGTAAATAAAGATCTATACATATTGCATATAAAATCGGAGTTTACATTTACCAAGACCTTCCATGTGCATACAAGAACTCGAGATTAAGGTCATGAAAGAATAGCAGAACAGTTTGAAAAAATAACTTCTACATTCTACACGAGGCAGTGAAACCAACTCGTAAAACGAGAATTTGCATATAAGTATACAAAACAAATAACTATAATACATTATTCAAGTTAAAGATAGACGTACATGCTCATGATTTAGTACTTTCAATGTTGTAATTTCCCTCATGACGTTCTTGGGAATGCCCTCATCGAGAGATTTGATCATCAATTTTTTCAAAGCCACTTCTTCACTGGTATACTTGTTAACACCTTTCATCACATAGCCGTGGGCTCCCTGCCCAATTCTTCCATAAATCTTGAATTGATCCATGACACCACATTGAAATTTTCAATACAAACACAGTTCTTAGGTTATGTTACTATCGACATTCACAATAAAATCTTGTTTAATCAATTATCCACAATCAAGTAAAAGTCTTATTTAATTTAATATTTTTAGATAATTCAACAATTTAGATGACTTAAAATTTTAATAGTAAAAAGACTTGTTTTGATAAATATGATTCATTAAACAAATTAGTACCCAAGAAAACAGTCATTCTAAACAATGAAGCTGTGTTATGTATAAAAAAATTTAATTTCAAACAGCAAGTACAAAAATTATATTTGTCCGGGTGCAAGTTTGCTTGTAACCGCCTTGCCAAACTGCTCTGCCCCTGTTTGATTGACCTCCATGTACGATGGTATTTGCAATGTACATTTTCCAAACCAAGCTGCAACATTTGCATAGGGTGATATATCCCAGCCCACAGCCTGTAAATTGTAATATTAGTCATATTTTATAATAGGATATTTCTTTATCAGTATTTCATATTTATAATCGCTTATGATAAGATATTGATGATTCATTCTTTGAATATATTTAAGCAAATATTTGCAGTTCACAGTAGTAGTATGATTGTATATACGTGCCACTAAGCTCGATAAAGAAGTCATTATTGATACATCGGCAATTATTAGTTTTTCCGCAAACAAAATCATTGCCCTCTGAAAATATGTGTTTAAATAAATATATACTTACAACGATGCTCGATAAAGATGCCATTATTGATAAATCGGCAATGGTTAGTGTTTTTCCACAAACAAATTCATTGCCTTCTAAGAATACATCTAAAAATCCAATGGCTTCTTCAAGTGAGGCTTTCTTGTGGTCTTCAATTTCAATTTCTCCAAGGAATAGAACTGGAAACTTTGTTAACAAGATTGTGGTTTAATAGTACAAACATTAACATAGAATTTACATTAAAATCAAGAACACTTTTAACTTAAGTTTCGAACAGGAATTGATCATTTTTAAGTAGACTTCTAGTTCAAAATTGCACAGTTCTTGATTAAAACTTATATCTCTATAAAATAAATAAGTATGATATTAATGAAGAAAGTGCCTTTTATTAATAGATATTGCACTATTATATCAGCGAAGTATGCATATATGTATGTGGTTTATTTCTGGATATAAGTGCACCAGTGAGGCAATGTTTTATTTGTCATATCTTGATATCCTAAGGTTTTTCTTTTTTCACTTGTGTAAGACCTCTGTTATTAACACAAATACATAATAATTACTACAAACTTTGAAAGTTCTAAAAATTACGTTATTTCTTACCATAAAATATGTATTTCTAGTTTGAACCAATTTTGACCACTAGTAGGGACTTCAATTGTCTGGCAGGATAACAATATTCAAATAGTGAGGATCTTTTAGTAAATTCCGGTAATGTTATTAAAGGCATATTAAAAGATACCTACACAAATGGCCCTTATTCGAGGATATAAAGTACCGCAATCGAACTGCAGCCTTTGATCTACCAATGCTTGCTGTTTTGGATCCTTCGGATACAGACTGTCGTCTTTAGCGTAAGAATTCACCAGATATGCAGCAATAGCTCGACTCTCCCAAAGTATACAATCACCATCCACCAAAGTGGGAACACAATGCTGTGGATTTACCTGGCCAAAAAAATTATAAATATTTTGAATATACTTTTGTTAATAACTTTAAATTTAATAATTCGTCGTTAATTGATTCAATATAGCAATATGAAATAGATATTGCTCTAACAAATAAAAAGACAATTTAGAGCCGGCATGAACAAACTTTTTACCGACTGGCCACATTACAAAATAACATGGTGGTCAATATACAAAGTAAATATTTAAATAGATAAATAAATACAGTTTAGAATTACAGTGCAAAGTTTTTCTATGGTATTAGATATCATTCATAGGCCTTATAAATGAACCACATCGGCTGGATAAATCACGGCTGGCACACCTGGTTTAGAGTGTGAATGTTTAAAATGCTCGACTAGTTTCGCCTCATGGCGATATTTTTAAAACAATAATAGTAATTTACGATACAAGTAACGTTATGAAGGTTTTTACAGTATGAGAGAAAAGCTTTTAAATTCTCGAGTAATGTAAAAGCAAATAACGTTACGTGTGCCGGCTGCACCGCGGCCGTGTGGGTTCGATTCCCATCCCGGGCGGAAGATTTTTCGGGAATCGAGAAATATTCGCTCGGGTCCATGGTTGTTGTATATGTCTTACATTATTCATTTGTTTATTTAATTTTATTTATTCATACAAATATAGAAATTTCAAAAATAACAGCCGTGTGTGCCCAAGTAAAAAAAAAGAAATCTGTCAAAAAATTAAATCATGTTTGTTTGCCAATATCTCCATAGCAACGAGTTGCGTTAAGATAATATAACAACACTAGTGTTGTTAAAGGTACCTTAACTCAACTCGTTGCTAAGGAGTTATTGGCATGATAACATTATAGGATAAAATAAATTAATTTAAAAATTCTCTTGAAAATGCCTTCATAAGGAGAAACTAGTCAGGAATTTTAAACATTCCGAGTCTAAACTGCCTTTCTACTTGGTGTTATATCTATTTCGTATCATCGTTGCTACCAATAAATTGCGGAAAGTTAATTTCTTTTCTTTAAATAAATTTATTCATTACATAACCTCAAAATAGGTTTCACCTTCACAAAATCCGGTTTTAGTTGTTCCTTTTCGAATAAATTGATAATTTGCACATCAACGTCGATGCCCAGCGCTTTACATGCTAAAAGAGCGCAACGGGAGGGTGCACTAGGTGGAAAATGATATAATGTCACGCCCATCTTAAGCAGAAAATTTGGACACTGAAAGTGATCATTTATGTCTTTAGAGGTCAATGAAAGTAAACCACGTCACACAATTGTTTATAAAATTTCCGGAAAATGATCCCAATATAGGTCCCATTTTCAATACGCAGGCGCGGATTCTCGCAATTCCAGTGGCTCCCAACCAGCTTTAAAATAAATACGATAAAGACGAAAGTAGCCTGAAAATATGAATATTCAACCTGTTCAAGATTAATGCCCACTTGCACCGCAGCTACTTAATCATGATTAAAAAGTTAATCAATGGTTAGCGGAGAAGTGGCTTGCACCGCAACTTAATCATGATTAAAGTCCCCAAGAAACGTCAAATATTTATGCCCGCTTGCACCGCAGAACTTAATCATGATTAAATTTTAATCATGATTAACTTTAATCAGAGTATTCCTGTTGCACCGTCGGCTGATTAAGCATCTATCGACCACGGAGTATTATTATAGAGAGCACACGTTTTTCTAGGGATTTTAAGTTCTTTTTTGGTTGTTTTACGTTGTTCTATTGAGAACTCAGGAAACAAATGCGCGGTAAATATGAATACTAAATGCTAACTAACTAATACTATTATTATTATTTCTTATTATTGGACGAGGTAAACAAACCAAAATTAATAAAATCATTAACGTCCAAGCCATCGATTTCATCAATCTGCTCAACTATTCCCAAATCCATCGTTTTTAATAACAAATACAAAACAAAGGTTTTTAATTTCAAAATCGTCTGCCAAATGTAAATAACTTCACGACTATATTCGTCGTGAAGTTATCAGTTTTTGAGTTAATCGGCCAAAATCGGCTGATTAAATATTTGACGTTTCTTGGGGACTTTAATCATGATTAAGTTGCGGTGCAAGCCAATTCTCCGCTAACCATTGATTAACTTTTTAATCATGATTAAGTAGCTGCGGTGCAAGTGGGCATTAATCAGCCGATTTTGGCCGATTAACTCAAAAACGAATAACTTCACGACGAATATAGTCGTGAAGTTAGTTACATTTGGCAGATGATTTTGAAATTAATAACCTTTGTTTTGTCTTTGTTATTAAAAACGATGGATTTGGGAATAGTTGAGCAGATTGATGAAATCGATGGCTTGGAGGTTAATGATTTTATTAATTTTGGTTTGTTTACCTCGTCCAATAATAAGAAATAATAATAATAGTATGTTAGTTAGCATTTAGTATTCAAATTTACCGCGCATTTGTTTCCTGTGTTCTCAATAGAACAACGTAAAACAACCAAAAAAGAACTTAAAATCCCTAGAAAAACGTGTGCTCTCTATAATAATACTCCGTGGTCGATAGATGCTTAATCAGCCGACGGTGCAACAGAAATTCTCTGATTAAAGTTAATCATGATTAAGTTCTGCGGTTCAAGTGGGCATAAGTCTTATTAGGACTACTAACAAATAACTTTTTGAAATGTTTTCTCTTTCGTATTATTAACAACGCAGTTTAATTTAACAATAACTTAGTGGTTTCTAAAAAAGATGTCTATTAACTTAACCCTAACCCAAGCTATAGATAATAGATTCTAATCTAAGAACATTTAGGAACTGCTTAAAAGCCACTGAAGTCCCAAAATCTCGCGCCAGCACAGTTTGGTTTGGACCTATTTTAAGATTTAGCAAAAATTTACATTAGTTACATTTACATTTTTTAATTTGTTGTATGGTTAATTTATATATCATCTGGATTCAACCCGGGATCGGTCGCGCTATGAGCATTTTGCTCACGCGTCCACAAAAAAGTTTTTTTAGTAATACACGTTTATTTGCACTTTTATTTAATAAAGTTGTGTTAAAATAGACCTACTTTCTTTTATATGTATATAAATGATTAATTTTTAAAAATAAAAAAATGTGCATTAAACCTCAATGTGTGAGCAAAATGCTAACACACGACTGATTGCGTTACAAACTAAAGCCAGTTTAAGAAGCATTTAATTGCTGTCTGTGTTGATGTTAAAACTCGAATTTTTTTTTAAATTAATTAAGTCCTAGTAAACTAATTTATAAAAAAAAACTACTGTTCTATTAATTTACCTAGGTTGTAAATGAGTATTGTAGATGTGGTTATAAAAGAGTGCATAGAGTTATAGGGTGATTTACGTATGTATTAGTCAGAACCATCTTATATTAGTAATCTAATCTGCAAATTATTTATATTTTAATTGAACTAATAAAAATTCGAAGAGGAAATTAAACGCACTTACTGATAAGGTAGTTTGTATTTTTATTTAAAAATAACTGATACAACGGTCTCGATCCTAACAATATATATAAATCATTTATTGAAGCAGCGAAAAGAGAATGACGAAACAGGGGTCCACGTTCGCAACAGTAAATAAACGCTAGGAGTTATGCATTTCATTTAATCGTAAAATCCGGAAATGATACAGCCGAAATTAAAATATAATATATGTATACATATAAAAGCGGGTTATCTGTGCCTGGTTATTGCACATCTTTTTTTTATGAACAGGGATAGACAAATAATAAAGAATAATAATAATAAATATAACATTGGTATCAATAATACTATACATTTTCAAATGCAATATATCCGTCTTAATAAAAAAAATGTAATGAAGGATTTTGTGGAATTATTTCCCATTATCTGCTCACAAACTGTTATTATTACATTGAAGTCAATTCATTTATTTCGAATCTGAACTGCATATATATATTTAAACATTTAATTCACTTCCTGACACCGAAAGATATATTTAGACAATAATGTACGATAAATCCTGAAATAGACAATACAATATATCATTCTAAATTCATTACAAAAACTATTTAAGGATCTAGTATCAAAAATCGTTGTGTTTTGTGTATACAATTTATATTGTTGTTATTATTGACACAGCAAGTTTTATCGATCATGAAATTTTTGTGTAACAATTGAGCAAAATTTAACATTAACATTGAAGGCATTTACTCCATGATAAATCTTGAATTATAAAAAATAAACACTTTCCCATCATGTGATATCAACAACAAAAGTGTTTTTTATTTTCAAAGTTTAACAGTATTCAAATATTTAGGAAAAGAATAATACTTCAATCTTACACCATAGTATAATAACATGGGACTTGATTGTGTGTATATATTGTACTTGAATGTTTAATCTTATCACAAGGCTGAAAGTTTTAACAAGGCTAATAAAGTCGCGGTTATTAATGTACTCTCCAAAATCTTCATTTGAGTATGCACCTGTAACTCTCCTATTTTCATTTGTTTGTTTTCACAGATCAAAGCTGTGTAAATGCCAGTTAAATTTTTTAGTTGATTATGGAACTGTAACTCTCTTGTGTTGATTAGTTAATTTTCAATGATCAATGCTATGGAAATGCCAGTTATAACAAGTCCCATTTTTCTTCAAATTCTGTATTCAACATAATGAGAAACGGGAAATGTTATGTTACCAAAAACAATAAAGAATTTCAAGAATTGAAAGGGACAGTTGAGTCTAAATATTTAAAATTAAGTTTTAATATGCTTACTAAAATTATCATTATTATGCTTGTTATTTTTTGATTGATAATAAATATAGTTACTTATGTACATCTATTTTTAGAGCAAATTCAGAAAGTTTGTACATTATGCTGATAATAAATAAAATCCGTTGAAGAATTTGAAAAACTGCAAATTCAGATTAAAAATGCTGAATATTTAATATCTACAAAATTGGAATACTGTACTGTAAATGCATGCATTTTTCCAAGTTGATTTTTAATATTGGTACTGTAAGCCAAATTCAACATTAGAACAATCAAATAGTAAACAGTCCTCTCTATATGCTCATCTTTATTGCACTTCTATGCATCCCACATACCGACTTGAATTGGCCCAACAGTAATCAAAATTTTGTGCATTACTTGTCCTCTGAGTTTGTAAATGAATCTCGCGATTCCATGCAAAAATTAAGTATTAGCATGTGAGCAGATAATGGAAAATTTCCATTATATATGTATATAAATATAAAAATGAATTAAAACCTAATCCATAAGTAACGTAATAAAAGTGAAAACGGTTAGTGTATACACTCAGCTATTCACATAATGAATTCGTCTAACTGTTGGCTATCCCTGCACTGCTCTTTAAACCATTGAATAACTGATATACGGAAGGTTGTTCATTAGTAATTCCGCACCGCTTACGACGGACTTAATTTTTTTTTTATAAAATAGTGGCAGTTTAGTGTATAAGGGTTATTCAATGTTTAAACTTAACAAGACTCGCCAAATATTTACACAACATTCCTAAGCAATAACAAGGAAGGCTCAACTCAATAGTAAGATTAAAGAGTCCCCGCATCATTGCGTTTTCAATTCCTTTCCGATGCTATAGGAAACTATTTTGTTCCAATCAATTTTGGTGCGCGTGACAGGTAGCAGCCTGCGTAGGGCTTTGAACGTCGTGTCGGACATCGTCTGGTAGTTTTCAGATATCGCCTTCTGATAGAAGTTTTCCGACTCCTCAATCATTTGCACTATCTCTTTAGCGGTTTGGTTTTCATTAGAGACGGGGACGTTCTCCTTAATTTCCTTGGAACTGACAAGCTGGACGTTGCCGTCCTCGTAATAGTGCACCTGCACTTTAAGTATACCTTTAATATCTGCGCTTGCCGAGCCTGGGTTGAGGTTGATGGACCACTGGGACCGCCATCTGCCATTCCAGAAGTTCTTGGGCTGAAATTGGTGGTCCTCGATGCACGCCGTCAGGTTTACAATCCCACCGGGTTGAGCACGGCCCACCACACTACATACCCCATCCTTGTAGTGGTTCCTCGTGTACTGCATAAACTCCACATCGAGGGCAGCCCTCCATGGCTCCACTCCTGCATCGGGTGTGTGCGGCTGGTAATCGGAGGCATCTTTTCTTAAGTGATCGAACTTGAAGGACTGTTTGCTCCTGGGATCAAAGAACCGGTTGTTCCCTAATTCATTGTATTCCGTTATCAGCACCAGAGAGTCGGCGTTTTCGATCTTCACGGGGGTCAGTTGATCCTTGTTGTACTGGGCGAACGCGCTGCTTGCCCCTTCTTTAAGCAGGTCGTCGTTATTGAGCAACTTACGCACATCGTTGAAGACCTCGTTAAATTCTCCGGGGGGCGAATGCAGTATGAAATCGGACACTATACGCACTTTTTCTTGGTCGGTGATAATATCGTCTCCATCGGACGCCATGTTTTTGTTGGTTGGGTTGTGCCACTTTTGCTGATGTGACATATCCAGTGTTGCATACAAAAACACTAAAAACCCCAAGGACGTGAATTTAGCATTCGTCTAATTTTCATTACACCTAAAAAGTAATTGGTATAAATTCATTTACAAAATGCAGGATGACATTCATTGTAAAGAGAAGAATTATTTCCCTATCAACAGATGTAGAAACATTTACATGTATTTCATATATTATACTCAATTTCAAACCAAGAAGCAATGAAACTGCCATTGGCCCGAATCTCTACTGCCGCGAGAATTGTGTTTTGCCAAATTTTCTTATTTAAAAAATAATAAATGAACGGATGTAGCTTTGAGTTGTTTTTTAAACTATTAATAAATAGTTTTTTTTAAGCCAAAAAAAACAATTAGACGGAACAGCAACAAAATGCAATTGTTTGATAAGGAAATAAGCTCAAAGTGTTTTTTTATTTTTTAGAGGAGTTGCCAACTATAACAAATTATCAAAGACAATTAAAAGCAATTAAAAGTGAGAGCATAGTACAATTTAGGTATAATGTTAATAGAGTAGTTGTAAAAATAGTGTTATAGATATAGTTCTGTGGTTCATACTATCATAAACACACTGTTGATTCGCCACAGAACATAGCTTTAACATGGAGAAATTGTTTTTTCTAGATTGCTGGTCACCTATTTAACCTAAAAGGAATCAAATAGCACCCAAAAATCCAGTAATCATTTAAAATAAGATCAAACACTTGAAATTATGTCAAGTTGTTGATTTTATAAATATGACCAAGTCCGAATGTTACATCAGTATCGTGTTACCTGTAATTGTTGACGTTAGACAAAAGGCAAATGTCATTTCGATTAAACTTTTATTGCCACAAAACTCAAACAATCATCTTATTCTGAATAAAAAAATGTTATTTATAATACAATAATTTAATCTTTAATTGTACAGTTATCCACATACTCTCCTCCAAATGCAGCACAATCTTTAACTCTTTTTCTAAATTAAATGTTTAATGTTGGCGGCTTTTACTTCGTGGTACATCTTAATTGTAGATTGGAATAAAACACTTAACTTTTTTATACCGCTATATTTTGTTTAGGTGACTATAGTTTCGACCATTCACTGGTCATTTTCAAACATAAGTAAATTAAATTACGGCTTTACATTTCTTATACAGTATATTTTTTTTATCGTGGGCCATAGGATTTTACATGCTAAAAATTATACCTTGTGTTAACGTATATTTTATCATATTATTTTGAAGCAAATTTTAGTTAGTAATAAATCAATTACTTTTCCACATGATGCGCTTAATTAGATTAACTTAAACATGTTTTATTCCATTAAAAAATGAAATTAATTCAATAATCAATCTGACATTTCAGAAATTCAAAATACTTTGATTTCTTTTTTTTTGCTCAGTTATTTATTTTAAATAATTTCATTTTTTTAATGGAATAAAACATGTTTAAATTATTATGACTAAGCGCATCATCTAGAAAATTATTGATTTATTAGTAACTAAAATTTCCCTCAAAATTTTATGATAAAATATACGTGGTTAGTAAAACACAAAATTGTTTCGCCACACAGTGGCTTCATCAGGCAGATGATAAATGGTAAGACAATACTACAATTGCGACTTAAATACTATATTGTTAGGGGGTGGAGAAGTTAGAGGGTGTATGACGGGTTGGGAAACATTTACAATTTAAGCGGTTATAAAAGATTTTACAAGAGTTTATAGGTTTAACAACGGTGAATTATTTACATCGGTTTGATCATTGAGTAGCACACCGCGTTTATTATATTTGTTAATTTCTAATTGTTCTAATAGATTTAATTTTTGACTTCTATCGCATGTGTGTAAAATTTTAAAATTGTTGTTGAAACTGTGGCTATTGTCTATTAAATATACATTAACTCAAGGTATAATTTTTAGCATGTAAAATCCTATGGCCCACGATAAAAAAAATATCCTGTATATTTTAAATACATTGCATCGACCTGGTCATTAAGCACAGAAATTCCCAGATTTTCTAAATTGTTTTTAAATGTTGTTTAGATAATTTACATTATTTCCCATTGGTTCCCTGTATTGCAATTCTGAAGCATTTCCAAGTAATTGTGTTGATTTAAATTTCCATTAAAAATAGGATTCTGTTACACCAAACATTAACTAAATCTAAAATTTGGATTATCCTTTGACCAACATCTACAATTTTGTTAGTACCATTTGTTGAAAATATTGCTTCATCACTAAACATTAAGTTCTGATAAAATAGGCGATGCTTCATAGGGTTATCAACAACCCATAAACAGAACTCGAGTCTAAAGGCGTGATCCGCAATTTCCAAGGTTTGCCTGAATCTAAGTTTATATGGATACATTTGATTTGCTTTATAAATTGTTTTCGTAATGTATGACTAACATTGAGTTCCGTTGCTCGCTGGCGTAAAGAACTCCTAGGATAGCCACAATGGTCACAGCATCATCATCATTGTACACTTTTCGAGGATTCTTTTTGTCGGAAACGAATCCTGTTCCATCAAACTTTTGAATTAATTTCGTTAAAGCTGTTCTGCGTACACTTACATTTGGGTATTTTTCATTAAACAACTGTATAACATATTTATACGAGACTTCTAAACCATAACATTTTACGAGGTAGATTTACTGCTGTAACATCAACTGAGTTTTCATATTAAGCTCGCTGAACTGTCAGTAAATGTCGTTGGTTAACGAGCAATACATGGGTAATACGATACTGACTTAACATTCGAACTTAGTTACATGTATTTAAAATCAACAGGTTGACATCATTTTTTGATCTCATCTTAAGTGATTACTGGATTTTTCTTTCAAAATCAGGGGTTTGGATGCAAGCAAAATTTTTTATAAAGAATAAGATTTTAAAAAAGTTTTTCCTATTAGGAACCTCATCGCTTTACATACTGTATATTATATTCTGAAGTTTTGCTAAAATAAAGTTCCCATTACTATTATTATTATAAATTAATATTTGATTTTCACAGATATTTATGATATAATTTAAACTGATATGTATTCTTTTGAAAATCCTTACTTGTTCCAGATGCATTATTGTATATTATACCGTGGGTCCCGTTTCAAGATGCATCATAGGGAATTCCAATGTAAAATTTTCAATCGCAGTTTGTATCTATTATTAAATTTAAAAAGTCAGAATGAAGTTACAATCATTCCTTTATCTACTAGCATTATTTTTGAAGTTTTATTTTTGTTTTCTCTTTAGTTTTATATGAAATATTGCTTAAAAATGGTTAACAAATATTAAAAAATAAAATCTTCAAAATAGTGGTGGCTATGAAAAGTCAGTGATTGTCATCTAAATTTTTTGACTTAATTCAACAGTGTCTTTATACCACAGAGGAAAAAATTCAGCTCATAATCTACGAGTTTTGGGGGACATTCTTTGCGTGCTACTTCCGACTTATTTAGTATACATTTTGAGATCCGTTCAGTGTTGTGTGAATCAACAATTATTAGAATCGTTCAGAAATTTGATGGTTGTGTGAGCGATGGACATATCGTTAGAAATAAAAAGGAAATTTGAAGAAACTATAACAAATGTATTGGCAAATCCAACATTAAGTGTAAGAAATATGGTTTTAGAATGTGATGACAGCAAATCTACTAGCCATGGAATTTTAAAAGATTGTAGTTATCGACCATATAAAAGCCTTAAGATCGGTTAACAGTTGATCTCGTGTTGAGATCTACATTTTGTAAAATTGTAATAGCAAAGTGTAATGGACAAGAGTTTGACATATCATGCGTGTTACCGATGACTTTTCATAGCAACTACTATTTTGAGTATTTTACTTTAGAATTTTTTTTTCTCTATTTTTACATACTTTGTTACGAAGTACGAGAAAGTATTGTGATCGTGAAAATTTTTTGAAATTTTTTTTTTACGGAAATATCTGTATATTCTAAATATAAGTGGTATAAAAATGTTAAGTGTTTTCTTTATATCGTAAAAAATTAAGTTCCGTCGTCAAGAACAACAAACACCACAAATGTTATCAGTACCTGTAACCATGGATGCAATGCTTATTTACGTTGTCAGTAGTGGAAAAATAAATATTGAAGACAACAAAAAAATTAACATCTTTTGTTTGAAAATATTTTTCAAAATAATTTTTATATTCGAGAAAAACATTTATTAATTTTTTTTCATTTTTGGTTTATAATTATGAAACGATAATAGTTACAGTAAAAAAAAAAAAAAAAAAAAAAAAAAAAAAAGAACCTTTATTGGCATAACCATATATACAAAACAAACTCTTTACATCCCTCACCCCCCCTTCCACCCCTCCCCTCCCTCCCTCTCCCCTCTTTCTCCCATCCCACCTTCTCCAGCGTCTTCACTCCTGCCCCATCCTCTCTCATCCATTCCGTCACCCTTCTATTCCCTCTCACTCCTACCCATTCTTCTTTCACCCCCTCACATTCTTCCGCCAAGTGCTTCCATGTATCCTTCCCCCACTCGCACAGCCCACATCTCATATAATCCTCCCCCATCCACCTCTTCCTCCCTTTCTCTCCTGACCCACATCTCGCCCTCGCCAACCTCACCCTCTCCTCCCTACTCCATCCTTCTTCCCCCCAATACTCTGGTATTCTCCCGTACACCTGCCACCTCCCATACATATCATTATATTCACTCCTTTCTATCCGCCCCTGTCTCTCCTGCATATCCACCTCTCTCATTTTTTCCTTCACCCACCCCGCCACCTTCACCCCCCTCCCCATCCACTCTATCACCTTTGCCTCCGATAACCCCACCCTCTCATACATCCTCCTTCTCTCCCTTCTCCATTTCCCCTCTTCCCCATTCACACACCCCCACCATACTGCCTTTACCAATCTCTCCTCCCCTAAACCCCACAATTTCTCTTCGTATTTCACCACCCTCCTCATCGTTTCACACACCATTTTATCCCTATTCGTCTCCTGCCTAAGTATATAACTCGGTGTCGACCTCTCCACTCCCAACATACATTTTATAAACCAACCCTGCTCCCTCTCTACCCATTCATACTCCCTCGTCCCCCATACCTCCACGCCATACATCATCACCGATCCCACACACGCATCCCATACCTTACACATCACTCTCATATTATTCTCTATCCATCTTCCCCATTTCCCCCATGCTATCCCCCATGCTCTCCTCGCTTTGCCTTGCACCCATCTTACATGCTCCTCATATCCACCCGTTTCCTTAAACACAAACCCCAAATACTTAAAACTCTTCACCCGTTCTATCAACTCTCCCTTCCACTCTAATTCTTTCACTCCTCCCACTCTCCCTCTGTTCCTGAATCTCATCCATTTCGTTTTTTCTACATTCACACACATACCTCTTTTATCCATATACTTCTCTACCCTCCTCATCATTCCTTTCATACCCATCCAGTCCTTCGCCACCAAAACCATATCGTCCGCATATGCCAACATCCATACCTTTCTCGACCCACTTACCACCCCTCCCTCTTGACCTTTTTCCAACACCCCCTCTAACTCGCTCATATACAGGTTAAATAATAGCGGACTCAACGGGCACCCCTGTCTCAGTCCTACCCATGTCCTAAATTTCTCCGCTATCTTCCCCCCCACTTTCGCCTCCACCCATGTCTCCTCATACACCTCTCTCACCCATCCTATCATCCCCTCACTCAACCCTCTCCTCCTCAAACATTCTATCATCCCCAGTTACAGTAAATTTATGTTAATAATAATTGGAGAGAATGCCAAAATGAACAACTTATAAAGAATACGTTTTTTTCGAAATCTTGAGTAAACTAAGTTTTTGAATTTGAAGTATAATTTTTCCATCTTACATAATTTTGATGTTTTAAACGTCAGTTTCATCCGAGTGTACAAAACGCTAGATGTAATAATGATACCATCAAATCGGAGAAAGTGACATGATGGCACCATCACCATTTTTAAGCTGTATTTCGTATTAAACTAAGGAGAAAACAAAAATACAACCTCTAAGTTAAAGCTAGTAGGTGAAGGAATGATTCTAATTTTATTCTGACCATATAAATTCAATAATAAAAACTGAAATTAAAAAATTTTACATGGGAATTCCCTATGATGCGCCTTGAAACGGGACACACGATGTATGTTATGAAGAGTAACATTTTAAACACGAGCCTTAAAAAGATTTCTGGAGTTGAACAATTTGCGCAGTCAATGTCATTGAATATTGTGACATTTCACAAGTCGCAAGCAAATTTGCACTGCTGTAATTGCAAAAATACTAATGTAAATATGTCTCAGTTCTCATTAGAGTTGAAAATTAAATTTACTTAATTAATGAATATTTAGAGTTATATTAAATAAATGACATTGAGATTATGTTTCCGAAACCATAAATAAGCATTATATCCGCATTCTCGCGTGGCAGTGCCAAGCTTGGCGCAAAAATGTGGCACTTCTGACAACCTGCAAAAATTTGTCTCGATATGCGGTGCAAATTTGCTTGCTATTTCTGAAATTGCACAATATTCAATGACATTGGCGGTGCAAAAACCGCACGTTTGTGCCAACTCACATCACTAATAACAAGTTGTGCATACTATTTTTTTCAACTTCATAGCACCTAAATATAATACAGGGAGTTCGTAAATATTCAATTAATGAAATAATAGCAGTTTCAAGCGGCGCATGATGTTGCTGAGTAAATGAAATACAACAAGCAACTCTGATGGAAGAATGATTTACTTTGCTTATCCAAAATTGGGTGTAATAAGCGAATTACTGTGGTCATTTGAGGGATGTAATGTTGTTCATTACCTCCTGGTGAGAGAATAACTCGGACTCACAGAGTACATAAGTAGATGCTTCGTAAGATTTTTGAAATATTTCAAATTGACACTACGTACGTCAAAATTTCTTGTGAAAATTTTATAAACATTATTTCAATATTTAATGCAATTACAGACTATTTTGGATAAAATGTTATATTATATACTCATTAGTCCCTCAAATTACCCGTGAGCTCAAAGAGTGAATGCGTAAACTTTTTCTTGCGGGACTAAT
The DNA here is from genome assembly GCA_910593695.2 of Ocypus olens. Classification (NCBI taxonomy): domain Eukaryota; kingdom Metazoa; phylum Arthropoda; class Insecta; order Coleoptera; family Staphylinidae; genus Ocypus; species Ocypus olens. The sequence goes on from OU343059.1 coordinate 29,342,948, forward strand.
TACGTACATTCCACATTCGTATAATAAATAACTATTCCTCACGAGTGATTCAAACGTCTACTTTCCTCTCTAAATTGAGAGATGAAAATGCCGTTTTTGAAGGTAACTTTGGAAAAAAATGATTAAATAAAGATAAAATATGTATAGCCTGAATATATGAATTTTCAAACTGTTCATAATCCTACAAAATCGATTTTTTAAAGATTAATTTCCTGGCTAATGCCATGCTGAATATTGAATTACACAAAAGAAATTACATGCTACACATACTACTACTATTGATATGACAGTAGTTTAGTTATTATAGTTTAGTAACTTGTCCCCTTTTGGACTGCATAATTTCTGAAATGAAAAAGCTTAGGCATGAATGTCGTCTATAAAAACCAATTATGTATAGCTTAATATATTATGGACATAAAAAAATCTTGATAAAAGTAGGTATCAGTGACGGTTCGTGGGAATTTTCTGGTACGGCCGAGGAACAAGAGGTGGTAATACAGATAGGTAGGGTCAGTTGCAGAAACGGCTGGCTGCGTGACCACACCTATCTGTATTACCACCTCTTGTCCTCGGCCGTACCAGAAATAACCCCGCGAACCGTCACTGGTCGGTATGAACCTACTTATAGTAGAATAGTAGAAAGGGTGGGTAAACCAAGCTACCTACTGGGAAGAATGAAGTGGGAAGAGAAAACACTGTTGGCAAGATATCGGTGTGGCAGTGAAGAAAGAGGGAGTATATACTGGATGCCAGAAGAGAAAAAATGTAGGATATGTGGAAAAGAAGAAGAGCGATGGGAGTACTGGAGGCAGGATTGTGAGGTACTTGCAGGCATATGGGCAGGGTGAGTGGTTGAAGTTATTGAGGGGAGGAAAAGAGGCAATTAAAAGTGATAAAGGAAATTGAAGTAAATAAATTCAAAAGGTGCATGTGAAATAGTAATATAAGAGAAATGTAAATAGAGCACTAACATTTTAACCTCGCCCGGGGTGAGAGTGCGCAGTAGGCTTAATCTCGTGGAAGATGGTCGATCCTTCGCCTCAAATCAAGTTTCAGAGGCGTAATGCGATGTACCAGCGCCAGTGTATGACAGTTCAGACAGGAGACTATGGCTCAATACTGACTTTCCATAAGAAGTGCATCCTGGCGGTTAATATGGAGATGCTTAACCCTTCAGCTACGGGAATATATTCACAAATGTGTCTGGCGAAACGAAAAATAAAAATTTCAAAAAGTTCAAATGTTGATACCTTAATTCCATTTTCCATAATTTCCAATATATATGATGATTTATGTACATAGGAATGGCAAAATTATAGGGGTTAAACAGGGTAATTACCTCCCCTCTTTAATAGAATTACTCTTATATTTTATATTAAAAATACGTACATACATACATTAGAATTATCATTATTTCAAAAATCATATTTCTACTAATGCAAAACTAAAACTTGGTTTTTCAAATAACACATGAAGTCAAGAAGCAATTAGAAATATGTCTATCTATTTATATCTATAAATACATAATCATCAACCAGGTGAAAAAATAGTTTTTTATACAACTTGATTGATTTTCGAACACACTCCACTGTAACTAATTGCATGTCACATTTATCAATCATGTGCATATTTTTTGTATAATCTATTGCACAGTCCGAATATGCTCGCCAGTTTTGTGATATAATTTTCCGCTATTGTTCATTACTCCTTGATGAAATGTTGAAAGCATTAACACATCACGTTTGTCTTTCCACGTAAGAGCCATCACATTTCTGCACTTTTTCCGTTCGCACGTTCTGCGTGTCACCTGATGTAAAAATTTCGGAAAATGTTTTCTATTTCTTTTTACCGTACCACATAAACCAGTATTCTGCTGATCTAAGTAAATTGCTAGTTTAGTGCTAGTGTACCTATTATCTGTATATAACAGATGCCCTTTTTGTTCATAGTTCACCATCAGTTTTTTTATTACCGCTCCTGAAACACCTAACGCATCATTTCGAGGAATATCAATTTCAGATCCGGTGTACACTAACAACTTCAGAACAGTTCCCATCTCGCAAGCACACAACACAAAAATTTTAATTCCGAATTGATGTCTCTTGGATAGAATAAATTGCTTGAAGTGCAGCCTGCCTTTGAAAAATATAAGGGATTCATCGATGACCAGTTTTTGAAAAGGATGGAAAAATGTTGAACATTTTCTATTCCATTCTTCAAATATGGTTCGTATTTTCCACAATTTATCATTGTTATCCAATAGCGGAGGGTTGTTATTATCAGCGAAATGTATACAACCAACAGTTGCGTAAATCTATCTCTTGTCATGTACTTGCTAATAAAATTACTGGCAATAATGGGATCTGTTGACCAATAATCCGAAATTTTATGTTTTTTTTATATGTGGCATCGACAAAATTATTGCCAAAAAGCTGTACATTTCATTTACATTAGTAGGCACCCATGGTTTCCTTTTTGGAGCAGGATTGTTTTCAGTACTGTGCTTGTAGTATCTATTAGTTTCGTCCACAATTGTCATCATCATATGTTCATCAAAATATTTTATAAAGTACTCATACTCGTTATCTTAATTTTCTATTTCAAACGCTTCCGAGATGCCAGAATTTTCATCATCAAAATTGTACATTGTGGGATTGAAAATATCACAATTTTGTCAACGTAAATCTCCTACAACAGTTTCTTCATCACTATCACTATTTGAGTCATTGTCTCTTATACTATCATCACTTGCACTATCCAGGTCACTAAGTGAAAGAATTTCTTCTTCATCACTGTATATATCGTCAGTCAGTTCTGTTCTTGGACGCTTTGATCCGCAAGTTCCACGAGATGTTGACGGTAAATCCATTTTCGATATTATAATGCGGCAAAATGAAAAATGTTTTTAGGTAATTCGATACAAAATGCAGCTAGACACACCCAATATTACTTTTGAACTGGTATTTCTTATGTGCGTTCGGAAATATGGGCCCTAAACGTGAGAGAGGAAGGCAATGCAAACAAATACAAAGCGGTGTTTATTATGCTTCTGATACGCAACAAACGAAACATAAACACTCTGTGCACTTGTTTACCGGTGCAATATCGATAAATTACATAAAAGTCAATAAACGACGTCCGTTCCCAATTTAAATCATCAAATCGCTTATTGACGACAGCCGTATCTCACGAAAGTTTCGTGCCATCGTCTATTGACGACAGCCGTAGTTAAAGGGTTAAACATCTCTCTTAGCCTCTACCAAAGTTTATGAACTGCCACTGAATTGGAGACTCCAAACTGATAATAATTAATCAGCAGTTATGTTTTAGGCTATTCAAGAAGATTCAATACAATACAAATCTATGAGATTAAAGAAATGGAAAATGACAACATTTTCATTCATAATTTTATATAAAATATAATATTAATCTGACATACATGTACTGAGAAACATAATTAAATTATAATTAATAAATCCAGATAATCTATCATCTGAATTAGCTGTTAGTATGCACCATATATAACATATTTTTACAATGAAAGTATTTAGTTCACTCCACACCGATACACTTTATAAAACATTAGGAAGATCTATAAACTATTCAGCGATGGCTCATGCCCAAAATTTTTGTTGGTCAGAGAGTACAACACTGGCCGTCATAATAGACATTAGTCGGAGCAACTCCTCTCTACCGCCAGAGATGAGTAGAGAGATCGCTAATGCCAATGCAAACAGGCGAGCTGACTTTTTCGTGCCTACACTAGCGACACTTAATAGAAGAAAATTGGAAACAGGTAACCGAAACAGTCCTCTCTTACACCATCCCTTACCACACCCGCTAAAATTTTCTTCCGTTTCTCTCTTGCTCCACGAGCGTCTTTACGCCGATGAATACAGTGACGTTGACATATTAATAAGATCACATGACTGTTTCAGTGACCTGTTTCGGATTGTCTCCTATTAGGTGGCGCTAGCATATGGACGAAAAAAAACGGCTCGCCTGTTTGTATACCGTTGTCAATCTTTGTACTCATCTCTGCTACCGCTCAGAGAGATTTCAATTCTGATTAAATGTCTCCATTATCTGACTGACCCAAACATCGTCATAAATCAATCATGTTTATTTGACTTAATTTTTGGCCAAATATCACTGCATGAAATATAGGGCTTACACACACCTCTGGCTGACCTATTTTTTGGAGCTTCAGCCATCGTTATAACTATTACATATTAAATATTGCAAATCAACCTACCGATATTTACAAACCAGAGATGACTCGTTTTGGGGGTAAGCACACTAAAGCAAAAACTAATACTAGAACATCGATACCTGTTCAAAATTAATGTAAAATCAGTCTTATTTGTCTCCTGCATTATAACAGTTATGTACATATATCTGACATTATTGAATCATCTCTAGTTCAATACATATCTTAATAATAGTAGTACATTCCAGTGGCGGCTCGTGAAGTTTCATAGAGGAGGCTAAGAAAGAGAGATGTAAATTACTCTTTTAAAGAAAGCGAGTATTGGGCCACTCTTTTCTTTTGTACCCTCCTCTGCTGAATGTTCACAAGACGCCCCTGGTGCACTCTAAAAAACTATTTTGTCAAGCATAATAAACTAATGAAGATTATACCAAACTGGCAATCTTTATTGAATACTAATTTTTTTATCAACATTATCGAAAAAATATTATATGAAGAAATAATGAATCAATATGTACTGGATCACGAGGCTAATACTTAATCTAAAAGAAATAATTCAATATTTACATGAAACTAAGTGTCCCAACCGTCCACGGAAGATTATCATAGATGAGGTCTGAGTGCATGTTCTAAAAATATTTTCACGTATACAGGGTGTTCCATTTTTGAGTTACATACCATTTTTTTAACACTGTATATTTTTGTGATCAAGTTTGTATGGGTTTAGTATTACAGTTTTTGTGTTTTTTTTTGAGTAAACTCATGCAAGAGGAAATTAAATGAATGCTTATAAAAAAATGAATTCAATATCATCAAAATCTACAGGGCATTCCATTAAAAAAAAATTGATAAAATGGATATTTTTCGTTTTGGAACATCCTGTATAAATTCGCATTTAAAAAATCACATCTCATTAAAAGCTGAAGAAATAGAAAATTTTCTAACTGAATAAAAGAAATTGATTCTTTGGCGGAAAATGCCAAAACTTGGGTCTGTTTTCATATAAAAAAGTAAAAAACTAACAATTGATGATTAAAACATGACAGTATCTTATATCAATTGGTTGCTTTTGAAGTGGTCTATTTATATATTGAACAAAATACAGGGAGATCCATTTAAAAAAAAATACAATTTTGGTGTGTAACTCAAAAAATATTATTAGAACATGCATTCAAAATTAATCAAATATTCCATTCACATGTTAACTACCACGTTGGACCCTAGGCCCAATCACTTTGTAAAGCTTCAGAACTAAATACAAAATGGAGTCGGAGGTAATTCATGACAAGGTATGAGTTGGATTTAAATCACCTCATGTGTTAACAAAGAATAGTAGATGGTTTAATTAGGATTAAAATGGCATACTACATATTATCAATGTATCAGTTGATCAATTTTGGAAAATATTTAAAAAGATGTTCAAAAGGTATCAAATTCAGTACAAGTGTAGCATTGCTTACAAACACAGATGAAATGGTGTCGACAACAATTTCGCCCACATTTAAAACTTTGATTTTGTATCGTAGAAGCTGTTATTAACAGTAGATAATGATAATACTTATACTAAGTTGAACAGATTCTGCCTCATATGATGTATGTCAAATATAAAATTTCTTATCTCTTACCTATATCATATAACTAATAAATATTAATACAATCTGGAAATAAGTATTGGTGCTTAAATAGAATTAAACATAGCCTCGTTTTTATGATTATTTTTGATATGCGAGTTGAGGTTGCCCGACTGCGTGAACGCCCTGTCGCAAAAATGACACTTGAATGGTTTCTGATCAAGGTGCAGCCGTATGTGATTACTTAAATTCCCCGATTGCGTAAAAGCGCGGTCGCAATGCGGGCATTTAAAAGGTCGCTCCCCAGTGTGTATCCGCATGTGGTTGGTGAGGTTGCAGGATTGCGCGAAGCCCTTCGAACACACTGTACAGACGTACGGTTTCATGCCGGTGTGAGTTCGCATGTGTATCGAGAGGTTGCCTAGGTTGCTAAACATTTTCGAACAGAATTTACACACGAGCGAGCTCTCCGTTGGTAACATTCTCCTTTCCGCGTGTTTTTGTAGGTGGGTGTTCATGCGGCGGAAGAATTTCTTGCAAATTGGACACTTCTCCAGGGGGAGGGGTTTTCGTTTGCAATGGGGGTTTTCCGGGTCGTAGTAAATGTTGCTTGAAATTGTCGGCAGCATAGGTGGTGGTGGTAATAGTGGTAAGAGCATGCTATTCTCCGATTTTATGAGCGGAACATCCATGTATCGGTTTGATTTGTAGTCCATCATCTTTTTGATCGGTATAAAGGAAATTTCTGGGTACAAAGCGGTGCTGGCTAACTTAAATCTGTGGTAATCATTTTCAATCGAGCCTCTTTCCTAAAAAATATTTGTTTAATAATCAGAAGAAGTGCAGAATGTACCTAACCTATAAATCCAAGTGATTTTTAGCATCTTTATGGACGATACATTTATTGTGGCTATGAATTTGTAATCAAGACCAGGGTTTTAAAATAGCTAGTACTTCCACACAACATAACTACTCGTATAGACTACTTCTTTTATATGAAGATAATGTAGGGTAGCCAACTATCTTCAGTCAAGTGTAAATTGCCTCTGAAGTTGCTATGTTTATAATATTGGTAAACAAACAAAATTTATGATTAAAACAACAAATAAAATAAATAAACAAATTAAATAAATCTAATCTATCACTAGTGTTAAAATCAATTAATCACTCGAGGTTGTTGCATGTTTACTATTGGAAATTTCAATTCAATTTTTGATGCATTCAACAAAACAGTGAATAAATCAATTAATCCCATCAATCAGTCAGATATAATAAAATACAGTGGTATGCAATTAGTCACATGAGGTGGTTTCATGCTGACTTAATCTTGAGCTCATTTTACAAGGATATAAATTGTGATCATTTTTTTTCATCAATTTTCTTGATACAGTCAATATAATTTTGAATGTAAAAAGTAATATTGCGCCACAAACTTCTTGTGAGAGAGCGAGTTCCTAAAAAATTTATGTACAGATAGAAATGTGTAATATGTGAACGGATCCCTAGACCATTGCTGTATTTTTTATATAATAAAATATTAGGACATGTTCAATTGTACTTGTGTTATTCTCTGTAAACCTCTGTTTTACACCCACAAAATATTTGAGCACAATTTATATCTCATATTTCAAGTTTTGTCTAACGAAAAGTGGAAATCTTTAATTAGTTTAATTATTGCTAGTTTAATAGATTATTAATTAATTAATGTATAGCTTACAATGTCTTATTTCTTTTAGTAAAAACAAAAACATACTGTTCTACTAATTTAGGGTTTGAATTAAATAATTTAAAAAATTTAATCCAAATCTGTATCATCCAGCATTGTATTTTGTTTGCTTGAATATACTTCTTAGTATTATGCTTAATATATTTGAATTAGAAGGGGGTGAAAGAGACTACGCCAGGGTACATACTGCTTCAGGAAACAAATAGAGGGAATATAGTGTGGCAATGGAGAGAGTGGTATGAGATGAAGTTGTGTGAATTAGAGGAGTAGAGATTGGTGAAAGAGGTATGGAAAACGTGTGTGGGTGTAGGAGAGTATAATTGGAGAATGGAGCGAAGGAGAATGTATGAGAGGGTGATGGGGTTGTCGGAAGCTAAAGCGACGGAATGAATAGAGAGTGGAGTGAATGCGGCGGCGTAGGTGAAAGAGAAGGAGAAGGAGGGATGTATCACGAAGAGTGAATATAATAATATGTATGAGAGGTGGCAGGTGCATGGGAGGCTGCCGAGGTATTTGAGTGAGAGGGAGTTGAGCAGGGAGGAATTGGTGACGCTGGCAAGCACCAGGTGTGGATCAGGAGAGAGAGGGAGGAAAAGATGGTTGGGTGTAGAGTATGGGAAATGTGTAATGTGTGAATGGGGGAGGGATACATGGAGACATTTGGCAGAGGAGTGCGAGGGAGTGTGTGAGTAATGGGTGGGAGGGGGGAAAAGAGTGAATGAATGGATGAGAGAGGATGAAGCCGGGGTGAAGACTCTAGTGAGATTGGGGTAGGAAAAAGAGAAAAGAAGGGAGAGGAAGTGATGAAATAGAGAATATAGTATATGCCAATAAAGGTTCTTTTTTTTATTTGAATTAGATAAACGAACTTTGTGATTCTCGATTTTATCTCAACAAGTAAAATGATACTGAAAAGAACAGCGATTGACGTTAACTATTTACATACTTATAATGGCATATCATTATTATTCACAGAATATATCAAAACAAATTCAACAATTTAAGAAGATACATTAAAAATCCTCAAACTATTATAATTTTTTAATTTACGATTTCATCCGTTGATGCTGACTGAAAGATTTACAGATGATGATTTAAGCAGATTGCATGCAGTTCCAAAGTTAAAATCAATGCTCCCACGTTACTAAACGTATTGGACAATTAGTGAATTATGGAAAGATCGTAATTTGTGTAAGTGTGAATACCGTCTAACAATGAATAGATTTAATGAAATAATACATACGATCTCATGTTTGATTCCAAGCAGAGTTTCACTTGATGAGCTGTAGAATCTTACGTTAGCCATGCTATTGCATTGCTGCAGTTAATCCAACCACATTAAAATCTACAAATTAAATGTTTGTTCTGGAACAGTTTGTTTGAAATAATTGAATAAAAAAAAAAAACATTTTGTAAAATAAATAAAACACCAATCAATCAGTGTTTACACCCCGGGGTGTGATAATACTTCTACTCACTCTTAGAATGTTGTATAGGCCTGTTTGTCCAGAACGAAATAGTAAAAATAAAACCCATCTCGAAACTTGATTGTTGGTGCTTAAAAAAATATACAAAAAATTGCGCTTCTAGGGTTCGCCCGTCAGATGATCTTCCTTCTTGCTCTATAATCCATTCCGTAACTAAAAACACCTCCCACTCAAAAGCATGTTCACACTAGACAAGTAAACACTATTCTTTTTTATTAGAAATATATATCATTATGAACTAATAAAAACTAAATATCAACATTATTACTAGCTACGTATAATTTTTGTATTGGTTTAAAGGAATCGTTGCTTTGATTAAACAAGATTTCATCCATGTTTGTATTATCGTGTAAAGCTGGCTGAAGGGAGGGGGTGCATCAAGATTTTAATTATCGTCCATCTCTTTCTACCCACAAAGATCAATTCATCGTGCTACCAATGTATAAAAAAATAATAAAAAATGTATTTACCGTACATACATTATGTTATTTAAACAAACACAGTTTTGATTGTAATAACTGAAAGTTAATATAAATTTACTATACACGTCGATAAATTATTTCTTTCTTAATCAATTCAAACGTTTATTGGGTGTCGAGGTTATAACTTAATTTATTTTAATGTTTTAAAATGTATACTTGCGTATCTATAATTAATAATTTGTTGCTCTTAATAATTTAATAACAGTAATTTGAAATATAAATTGTAAATTAGCAATTTTAGCAATACAATTTTAAAACAGTTGGTTACGACTTTTTAAAAAGAATTTTACAACTGATTCATTAAGAAATAAATATGAATGGGATAATTTAACAAACATAAATGATTCGATAATAACTTCGGAATCAAAATTGCAACATACAAACAAATAACTTTAATCCGCTGATATTTGTAAATATTGAAATTTGTTTGAAAAATAACAGCGGGATTACGAATCAAGTCTATATCAATTAAAACGACTTCACAGCCATCGAAACGCAGTCGACATATCGACTCTTTCGAAATTCTCCTGCAGGAGTAAATCTTTACAATTCAATTTTCAATCATTCCATATCATTAATGGGATATTGAATGTAATTATATTAATTAAAATGTTGTATATCATAAAAAATATACCCATTTAACCAATTTTAACAGATACAAGACATTAGTTGGTTATTTCAGCATGAATAAAGGGGAAATAATATTATCCATTTAAGTGGCAACACTGCGCGTCGTAACGTTGGCGCTCTGACTTTTAGTAAATAACTTACTTCAGCGTTGGCAATAGAAAAACTTCCTTTTCCGGTTTTGTTGCTGAACCGTCAACATGGGTAAGTGAAGAGTTTAATCGTGAATGTGTTTATCCAGTACAAAAAAATGCTTCAAATAACGAAAAATTAACTCGCGGCGGTCTCAGAAGTAAAATGCAATGCAAATAGTTGACACGTTGAGGATATTCGTGCAGAAAATGGGCATTTTTCCCGAGAGTGATCGGAGGGGGTGGGTGCGTTCAACATGAATCCGTTTAATCCCGGATGGAAATCACCGACAATCGATTCATTTCGTTGCGAGTGGATCAGCTAGGGTTGGATCTCGTTGGATCTGGTGGTATTTTTGTGATTTGTGCTATTTTACTTGCAGGAAAACCCCGTGGTCTGCGCACCGCTAGGAAACACGTTAACCACCGCAGGGAGCAAAGATGGGCCGATAAGGACTTCAAAAAGGCACATTTGGGTACGCGCTGGAAGGCCAACCCCTTCGGCGGTGCTTCTCACGCCAAGGGCATCGTTTTGGAAAAAGTGTAAGTGACATAACCTTGTTTGTTTATTGTATTTTTGTTTGTAATAATTTTCAATATCAAAATGGCACTTTCTCTAGAGAGCACATGCTTGTATGCATATTTAATTATAAAATTTAATAATGAAGCTGTTGCACTCGTCGTTTGGTAGAAATATTTTGGTTTCATATATATTCATTAATTAAAAATGCGGCTGGTGTTTACTTTAGGGTAAATCGACCCGGGGGCTGAAATTTGTTTTGAAGACATAGTTTTTTGAGCTGAGTTCAGAAATGTACGTTTTAACCCGCGGAAACGTAAGGGGGAAAAGTTATGCCCCCTTAAAGTTTCCATTTTCGACGGACAACTCGCACAAACTACGAGTTTCTGTGTAAAATAACTTGTAAACTAACAACTACAATCGACTAATAATGATTTTAACTTACGATTTAAGTGGTGAAAGTGCGATTTTTATATCCTATTCTTCATGAAAATTCACATTTTAAGTCATGTTAAAAATGCGTATTTTCATTAGTTCATCGTCCCACCGCAACTGAAGGAGTAGCGTGTCGAAATAAACACTCTATAAAGTTATCTGTGAACTATCATTGCGTTAACCCTAGATTACTTATGTGCATTAACAATTGACACGAATTTTAAATTGTTCTGTTGTAAATCTATTTACAATTTCTTTATTTGTGCCCCACTTTTGTGGGTGTTTCTATTTTTTTTTGGGAAAAGGTGCCCCTACCAAACATAAACACACGCATGTATCTTTAACCTGGATCCTAACGACACAAATTCATCTGGTAAAAATTAGGGACTTTAGTCAATGATTAAATGGCAATGTAATAGATATTTATGCATTAAGGGAGATATTGAGGTCCTCTGGCCCGGGGTTTGTAAGTCAACCCAGGGTGAAGAACAAGAATATCTCCCATGGTGCATACAATATTTGATTTTATAGTTATATATTAGTAATTAGTAAAAATATTCAGTATAGCTATCCGTAATATGTATTTGCATTGTTGCTATAAGTTGGTTTTAAAACAAACAGCTCGCATTTCATGAACTAACGTTTATTTAATTTGATTTGACTTTAATGCTTTAACAAAAAACGTACGGTTGTGAATAAAATAGTGAACAAACCTGGGCGATAAGTTTAATTCATCATTACCTACCAGTTCATGGTTGTAAATGGTAGGTGCTTATGCTTAGGTTAGGGTGAGGTTACATTTGCCCCCCTTTAGACCAGATAGTAGTTTTACACGCAGTAGATTAGGTTATGGTGAAGCCGTCATTAATACATAGGAAGTACTTATACGGGCTCCATGTGGTCAATGGCGGAGCAGAGCGAGACCGGTCGCTTATGCTTAAGTTAGGGTGAGGTTAAGCCCCTCCGCTTTAGACCGACTGGTAGTTTTACACGCAGCGGATTAGTTGACGGCGAAGCTGTCATGAATGCATAGGAAGTAGTTACGGTGGCTCACTGTGGTTGATGGCGGAGCGAATCGAATATAGGAAGTAGTTACGCTGGCTCGCTTGTTTATGCTTAGATTAGGGTGAGGTTAAGATGCACCCTTAGACCAGCCAGTAGTTTTACCTGCAGCGGATAAGGTGAAGGCGAAGCTGTCATGAATGCATAGGAAGCAGTTACGGTGGCTTGCTTATGCTTAGATTAGGGTGAGATTAAGGTCCCCCCTTAGACCGGCCAGTAGTTTTACCTACAGCGGATAAAGTGAAGGCGAAGCCGTCATGAATGCATAGGACGCAGTTTCGGTGGCTTGCCATCGCTTCGCTCCGCCATCGACCACAGCCGGATTGCTTGCTTATGCTTACATTAAGGTGAGGTTAAGGTGCCCCCTTAGACCGGCCAGTAGTTTTACCTGCAGCGGATAAAGTGAAGGCGAAGCCGTCATGAATGCATAGGAAGCAGTTACGGTGGCTTGCTGTGGTCGATGGCGAAGGCGGAGCGAAGCGAAGCCATCGACCACAGCCGGCTTGCTTGCTTATGCTTACATTAAGGTGAGGTTAAGGTGCCCCCTTAGACCGGCCAGTAGTTTTACCTGCAGCGGATAAGGTGAAGGCGAAGCCGTCATGAATGCATAGGAAGCAGTTACGGTGGCCTGCTTCGCTCCGCCATCGACCACAGCCGCCTTGCTTGCTTATGCTTAGATTTGGGTTAGGTTAAGGTCCCGCCTTAGACCGGCCAGTAGTTTTACCTGCAATGGATTAGGTGAAGGCGAAGCCGACATGAATGCATAGGACGCAGTTACGGTGGCTTGCTGTTGTCGATGGCGAAGGCGGAGCGAAGCGAAGCCATCGACCACAGCCGGCTTGCTTGCTTATGCTTACATTAAGGTGAGGTTAAGGTGCCCCCTTAGACCGGCCAGTAGTTTTACCTGCAGCGGATAAGGTGAAGGCGAAGCCGTCATGAATGCATAGGACGCAGTTACGGTGGCTTGCTGTGGTCGATGGCGGAGCGAAGCGAAACCATCGACCACAGCCGCCTTGCTTGCTTATGCTTAGATTAGGGTTAGGTTAAGGTCCCCCCTTAGACCGGCCAGTAGTTTTACCTGCAATGGATTAGGTGAAGGCGAAGCCGACATGAATGCATAGGACGCAGTTACGGTGGCTTGCTGTGGTCGATGGCGGAGCGAAGCGAAACCATCGACCACAGCCGCCTTGCTAGCTTATGCTTAGATTAGGGTTAGGTTAAGGTCCCCCCTTAGACCGGCCAGTAGTTTTACCTGCAATGGATTAGGTGAAGGCGAAGCCGACATGAATGCATAGGACGCAGTTACGGTGGCTTGCTGTGGTCGATGGCGGAGCGAAGCGAACGACCACAGCCGGCTTACTTGCTTATGCTTACATTAAGGTGAGGTTAAGGTGCCCCCTTAGACCGGCCAGTAGTTTTACCTGCAGCGGATAAGGTGAAGGCGAAGCCGACATGAATGCATAGGACGCAGTTACGGTGGCTTGCTGTGGTCGATGGCGGAGCGAAGCGAAGCCATCGACCACAGCCGGCTTGCTTGCTTATGCTTACATTAAGGTGAGGTTAAGGTGCCCCCTTAGACCGGCCAGTAATTTTACCTGCAGCGGATAAAGTGAAGGCGAAGCCGTCATGAATGCATAGGAAGCAGTTACGGTGGCTTGCTGTGGTCGATGGCGGAGCGAAGCGAAGCCATCGACCACAGCCGCCTTGCTTGCTTATGCTTAGATTAGGGTTAGGTTAAGGTCCCCCCTTAGACCGGCCAGTAGTTTTACCTGCAATGGATTAGGTGAAGGCGAAGCCGTCATGAATGCATAGGAAGCAATTACGGTGGCTTGCTGTGGTCGATGGCGGAGCGAAGCGAAGCCATCGACCACAGCCGGCTTGCTTGCTTATGCTTAGATTAAGGTGAGGTTAAGGTGCCCCCTTAGACCGGCCAGTAGTTTTACCTGCAACGGATAAGGTGAAGGCGAAGCCGTCATGAATGCATAGGAAGCAGTTACGGTGGCTCGCTTCGCTCCGCCATCGACCACAGCCGCCTCTCTTGCTTATGCTTAGATTAGGGTGAGGTTAAGGTCCCCCCTTAGACCGGCCAGTAGTTTTATCTGCAACGGATTAGGTGAAGGCGAAGCCGTCATGAATGCATAGGAAGCAGTTACGCTGGCTCGGTTGCCTGGTTGCGTCAAGGTCCTCCCCCTTGAGACCGGGTAGTAGTTTTACCCGCAGTAGATTAGGTGATGGCGAAGCTGTCATGAATGCATAGGAAGCAGGATTCTTTGTCATGTTAGCACATACTTTCACTTTAAACACCCTAATAGCACTATAGCACACAAATGGAAATAACAGTAGCAATTACTAGAACGTAAATACAAGAGGTTTCAAAAAAATCAGTGAACTTATTGGGAGTGTGTGAAAATCAACTAGAAATTAAGGACATGATAATTTAAATGTAAATGTTAACTGTTTAACCTCTTAACATACACATTTGTTTTATTGTTAATATAGTTAATTTCAGAAATATAATTATTTTTATTTATATCGTACTTTATGTATTCACATATTTTCCGTGAGAATTAGATTGGTTTTCCGATTATGATGTGACCAGTTGGCAACCCTAATAATCACAGATAACTAAATAGAGTGTTCAGTTTGCATGTCCGTCAGTTTCGGCGGAACAATGAACTGTACATAACCTTAAAATGAAATATTAATGTAAAGAAAAAGATATAAAATTCGCATTTTTACTACTCAAATCGTAAGTTTACATTATTATAAATTTATTGTGGTTGTTGGTTTACCAAAATCTACCCAGAAAAGCAGGTTTTGAGCGAGTTGTACGTCCGATATGAGAGAAACTTTAAGGGGGCACAACTTCTTCCCCTTATGTTTCTCAAAGTTAAGATATACATTTTTGGACTCGGCTCAAAAAACTACGTCTACAAAGAATTAAGAAGAAATAAAAAAACAGCCCACTTCCCGAGTTTTACCGATTTACCCTAAAGTAAACCCTTACCAAAAATGCTATAAATGATGTTTTCTCTCCAGGAGATGTGATTATTGTGATCAGTGTATGTTATGCAATTAAACTAGCAGTGAAAAACATTTATTATTAAAAAAATTATGAATTATCCATGGACGAAGGTGCTGGTACTTCAGAGTTTTTTTTTTAGCCCTGGTTTCTGTGTTTGTAGTGTAACATTATGAATCCATTTATCAGGGGTGCGCCGGTATGTCGGATGCCATCACAGAACTTTAGTTAGCGTCCCTTCGCAATCAAAGTCATCAGTGAATAATGAGACAATATTTAATACCACTATTGAATAATGTGCATAAACAACGTTTAATACAGTACTGATACAAAATTCAGATTAATGCCCACTTGCACCGCAGAACTTAATCATGATTAAATTTTAATCATGATTAACTTTAATCAGAGTATTTCTGTTGCACCGTCGGCTGATTAAGCATCTATCGACCACGGAGTATTATTATAGA
Organism: Ocypus olens; assembly: GCA_910593695.2. NCBI lineage: Eukaryota > Metazoa > Arthropoda > Insecta > Coleoptera > Staphylinidae > Ocypus > Ocypus olens. The sequence goes on from OU343059.1 coordinate 29,358,688, forward strand.
GAGCACACGTTTTTCTAGGGATTTTAAGTTCTTTTTTGGTTGTTTTACGTTGTTCTATTGAGAACACAGGAAACAAATGCGCGGTAAATATGAATACTAAATGCTAACTAACTTATACTATTATTATTATTTCTTATTATTGGACGAGGTAAACAAACCAAAATTAATAAAATCATTAACGTCCAAGCCATCGATTTCATCAATCTGCTCAACTATTCCCAAATCCATCGTTTTTAATAACAAATACAAAACAAAGGTTTTTAATTTCAAAATCGTCTGCCAAATGTAAATAACTTCACGACTATATTCGTCATGAAGTTATCAGTTTTTGAGTTAATCGGCCAAAATCGGCTGATTAAATATTTGACGTTTCTTGGGGACTTTAATCATGATTAAGTTGCGGTGCAAGCCAATTCTCCGCTAACCATTGATTAACTTTTTAATCATGATTAAGTAGCTGCGGTGCAAGTGGGCATAAATGTAGTTATTTGTGTGGATTATTCAATAATTATAACGTTTTGTTTCAAATAATCTGAAATGGACTAGCAGTTGCAACCATATTTCCCCCTTGTCTAAAATTTTTGGTACCTTTACTATCTTGATACCTGTGTGCACCATTGAGCACACCTCTGCCATTAGTCCTCCGATCCTTGATTCAATTTTGAGTCATAAACTCCGAGGACAAACAGTACGGTTAAATAAATATTGGGTGTGTATAAGTTGGCGGATAATCTATACGTGGCGATAACTTTCTTAAAATTGTGAGCTGCATATCTTAATTCTCAGATGTTGTACCATGCTTCCTGAGCCATCACGAGGTCCTCAAAGTTTAAACATACAGTCGTTCAGGCGGTTCTCTCTGTTTTTGTCTGGGTCAATTTTTAATTTTCGTCATGTAGTACACATGATTTGGGCCGAGAATTCAATCAGTGTCTTTATCCCGTAAATCGAAACTGATATCTATACCTTTCTATATGAACCCAATAAATTAATGTAGATATTCCTGCGGGCCATTGATGGTTAATTGTTTGCATAACTGAATCGGTGAGCTTAGCCTTGTTTGTTTATTTTATATTATCAGTGCTGGACCTGGATTTATTTAGAGGTAATTTAAAAATAGAAATTACTAGCACCATATGCATCAGTAGAATTATTGACACGGAAACTAACCCAAGTGTTCCCTTCTGATTTTAATGAAATTTGGTGGATTTGTAGAGGGGGCCAAAATATTTGATACGTATTTTTTTGTTTCGGCTAAAAATCATGTTTAAGGGGTCCTATCTGCTAATATAATGTTAACTATCGGGGCGACATAGATTTTAATACTCCCCATAGCTTAGAGCAGTAGTATGCATTCCGACTACACACTTTTATGCCGTTAATATACAGTGTGTCCACGGATGGAGTTGACGAAAGGAAAAAAAACTTTATTATTAATTTTACGACAAAAAGTCATTCTTTATAAAAAATTCTGCTTGTCGAAAAAAATTGTTTGTCATCAAAAAAATTGAGATCAGATGTACAGGGTGGTAATAAATTAACAACAAAATGTTTTAAGTGATACGAACCATTATTTTTTATTTTATACAAAATGTATTAATATTAGTATAATTTTTATTCTACATAACTACCTCCCACTTCGACACACTTTTCCGCTCTCCTAATGAATTCACAGTACACTTTATGAATGGTTTGTGGCACATTTACTTCATTTATAGCTTCCTGAATGCGCTCTTTTCTTCCATGTCATGTGGCAGATTATTTGAATAGACCCTTTGTTTCACGGTACCTCACAAGAAAAAGTCTAAAGGAGTAATGTCAGGTGACCTAGCAGGATAATGGATTGGGCCAAACTTTCCTATCCACCTTTCACCAAAATGCTGATCTAACCATTGTCTGATCAAAACCGTTGAATGAGCTGGACAGCCATCGTGCTGCCAAAACATGTTATTGCGAATTTCTGGCTTTAACGTATTTAGAAGTGGTAAGATAAATGTTTCCAAAAGTCCAAGTATACGTGCTGGTTTAAGTTGTTCTCTATAAAATATGGTCCAATGATTCTATCAAAGATAATTCCACACCATACGTTAACTTTTTTGTAACGTTGACTTCTTCTATTGATGACGTAATTAGGATTCTCGAAAGCCCAGTCCATTGCAGACTATTTTGGGTAGACTGGCACGTCGTTGGTGCAAAATGTAGATTCATCGGAGAAACAAATTAATCTGGGAAACCTTCTGTTTTCGATGTAATTTGCACCAACCCATAAACAAAACTCCAAACGTCTTGCTTCATCTCCAAGTTCAACCGTATGCAGCAGCTTTGGCTTGAAAGGTCGAATTTTCATTTCCTTAAAAATAACTTGTAATGTACTTTTGCTTACATCCAGCATTCTTGCGCGCTTCCTTGAAGATAATTTAGGGTTATCTACAACTGACCCGAATGCTAATAATGTAGATGTGTCATCTTCATCGTATTTTTTCTTCGTTTTCTTCACATTCATTACTGAGCCAGTTTCAGTGATTTTTTTTATTCGTTTTCGTAGTGCTTCCTTGGACACAGCCGTATTTGGAAATTTTTCGCGGAAAAGATTAATTGCGTATTGATGAGATACATTTCCAATTCCGTAGCACTGTACTAAATAAACACGCTCTTCTTTGGTTAACATTTTTGAATAATTTCAGACATAACATTGACGTTTACGGAATCGGGTATCTTGATTTTTTGTTAAATTCTCCAAATTGCATAAAATCACGAATTATTGTAAACAGTAAAAATCATAATTTTTATTTAAAAATTTGTATTTATGCTACATTTTAGCTTATAAACAACTTTGTTTAATAAACATTTTGTAAAAAATAAAAAATAGTGGTTCTTATCTCTTGAAGCATTTTGTTGTTTTCTTAATTATTAACACCCTGTACGACTGATCTCAATTTTTTTGACAACAAACAATTTTTTTCGACGAGCAGAATTTTTTATAAAGAATGATTTTTTGCCGCAAAATTAATAATAAAGTTTTTTTTCCTTTCGTCAACTCCATCCGTGGACACACTGTATACCACGCCGTGAAATAAATTTTATGTGGGATGGATATTGTAACTCACAATTCTATTCTCTCCACTACTCCCAAAGCTTTTAATAGAGCGGCCATTGCTACCGCGCGATAAATTTGTCGAATTAAAAACGTTGTAAAAATGTTTTTATACAGGGTGAAAATTACCTTACATTTTTGAGATGACATTTTCTATTCAGAATTTTATGTAGAATGTCGTCATGTGTAGATTATCCGCCAATTTATACACGTCTGATATATTACATACACATTGTGTAATTTTATTAAATCTGAATTTTGCTAACAGTGGTGGCTCGTCAGGGGAGGCAGGAGAGGCGTTGCCTCAGCATTCATTTTCTACATTATAAAAATATAAATTTATTTAATAAATTTCTGTGTTGGCTTTAATATTGATAATGAATTATACAGTAATTAAAAATGGTTTTGTTAATGGAATGTTGCCGATTTTTAATGATTGGAATTAGCCTGCCCTCCCAGACCGGACTTAAGGCAAATATAAACCAGAGCAATAGGAAATTATGCAACTTAATATGCCTCCGTACAGTTTACATGTATCGCGTTCATTGTAATGTGCAGATTTATTTGGATATTGGAGGCTCGCCTCAGAGGCTTCTCATTGGTCGGAAATCATCCGCGTGATAGAGAGAGAGAGCACTCGTGGCACTCGCTATTGTCAGCTGGGTTGGGCAGCTTTACAACAACCCGGGAACAGAAATATACATAGCTATATTAGTTATTACTTATTAGTTGTGCATGTGAACATGCAAATCGTATCATTTAATTTTTGTTTCTTATTCTCGTTACCGTTTCCGAGTTGTTGTGTAGCCTTCATAAGTAATCTATTAATTTCACTCTGCCGTCCGTTGATCAACCTAAGTTATCAAAGGTAGTCTTATTAATATTCATCAGTAAATAGTATTTATTCCTATATTATAATGGATGATGGAAATAGCACTGTGACACTTACTGTGAGAAATTGTAGATCATAAATTTCTTGCTTAAAAATCCATTTAGCCGGTTGTCAGACGATGATAAAGTTTATATAAAAGGTATGAAAAGACCTTGCCCTAATCTTAGTTTATTATTAATACAAAACATCAATCATTCAAGTGCATGGTTTTACAAATGTGGTTGACAATTAGAAATAAATTATTTTGTTGGCCTTGCATGTTTTCAAATAGCATGAGTCGATATGGCATAAAACAGGTTATGACGATTTAAAAAATAGGGCGTTCTATTGATAAGCATTCCAACAGTAAAGATCATATATCATCGGATTGTAAATTTCATATTTTAGGTAAACAAAATATAGTTAATGTTTTAAGTACGGCTTGGCAAATTGAAATCGAAACATATAACAACGTGAAGGAAAAAAGGGATATTTTAAAAAGATGTGTAGATGATATTAAATCTGTGCCTCACCAAATCAAAAGTTGACGAGCTGCCACTGTTTGCTAATGCTTCTGCTAGTTTCAATTGAAAAGTTACACAGATTTTTTTTTTAATTTTTAAGTTTACTAGCAATATTATGCACCTTGAGACCACTGTAAGCTGTCTATCTCTTAACAGTGTTGAAATAATATGGTGCTATATAAATTCGAGCTCTGAACCATTGGGTAATCCTTTTAATGGAATACACGCTCTGATATGCGCTCTACATTTGAATCTACAAGGATGCATTACTTTGCGCAGGATTTATTTGTGAATGGTGTATTTTTAAGAAGCCAATCACAGAAAAATTCTGTGCGAAGTTTTGCTTCAGATCATCTCTACGCCACAGGTTTTGTAAAATTTCTTAATGTACTGTAAACTCGTGTTTTTTTCTCTAGACTAAATAATTTCTTCCTTGTAGAGGTGTTGAAGCCAAACAGCCAAACTCTGCTATCCGTAAGTGCGTGAGGGTGCAGCTCATCAAGAACGGCAAGAAGATTACTGCGTTCGTACCGCGTGATGGTTGTTTAAATCATATTGAAGAAAACGACGAAGTCCTAGTGGCTGGATTCGGTCGTAAAGGTCATGCTGTTGGTGATATTCCTGGAGTTAGATTCAAGGTATGAAATTTAACAATTTAGGAATGACATTGAATGTTAATTGTTTCCATTTTAATGATGAAAGAAATAGAGCCAATCCCATGATTTGATGTGATTAAACAACTATCCTATTACTGAAGTTGCAAATCGTCTTTACACTAGTTGTTTTTTTTTTTTCAAGGTTTTATACTGATCTTTTTTTTTTCAGGTTGTTAAAGTAGCCAATGTGTCACTCCTAGCTTTGTATAAAGAAAAGAAGGAACGCCCAAGGTCGTAATTTAATTTTTATATAATAATTTGAAAAAATGTAATTTTGTGTTTATAATAAAATGCAAAATATAAGTTGTTTTGTTTATTGGAGGTTTATTTAATTTATACATTGATAAATAAATTACTTTTTCTAATTATCATTTTTATTTCAGTTTAATGGTATTGAATGTATTCGACTTTCTTCATTGTAGCTATGATCACAAAATCCTGCTGTTAGTGCGGTGGCAGGGTTTGGGATATATCCCATATTTATATAAATATCAAAATATCCGATATATCAATATTTAGCTGATATATATCAACTTCTTGATATTTATTCTAGGTCATTATTATTTAAATCACTTCTTAATTATACCGAGTGTGTGGTATAATAGTCCGGGAGGTAGTGTCACTTTTAATCAAGTTATTTTATGCACGCTGGATTTTATACCACAGGTAGTTTCTATTTTGTACATAAGGTATTCGACCGTCGGACCCTCCACTAGTGGTGGGTGGATTTGTGGTAGGCTGCAGAACTTATCAAGAAAAGTTTTCCGATTAGTTATTTTATGAACGCTGAAAATGGTTGAGGTAAATATTTACTAACTATAATTCATAAAAAAACTCATCAGACCCTTGTCTGGGGGTGCAATGTTCGTCAGTTACGCGGTAAACTGTGAAAATGAAGTCGTATTCAGGTTGGAATTCATTCAGGTGACGGTTTGTGGTTCACATAACATGAAAATAATCGTCGGAGGTCACCAGAATAGTGGAAAGACCGTCCAACTGACGAAGTGAAGAGCAGCGTGCGGCATCTTTGCGGTCCAGCTGACGGGACTTTCCACCACTCTGATGCCGACTGATGATTATTGTCATGTCGAATAAACTACAAACTTTATTATTTTCATGTTATGTGACCATTAATAATTAAAATCATAATGGGCCCTATTCTATTTTTATCACTTTCAAAAAGTTGTCATCGAAAACTTTTCAAATATTGGATCGATGAGGCTGTTACTTTTGAAACTCCATGGTATCATTTAATAAAACACTAACACAGTGCATGGTTTCAAATTAATTTTATTGTTCTACGACAATTGTTTCACTACACAGTGGCTTCATCAGGTAGATGAATTATGGTTTTACATTTTACAATTACCGCTTATACAGGGTATTTCAAATTCGAGGCTCACCATGGGGATCTTGCTTATTAGAAGAGATAGATGGTATGTTTAAATTCGGCACTTTTGCAGAGTTTTATGTTGATTAATAATCCGTTGAAAAAAATTAATTAAAATATTTTGTTTTCGAGTTTTGTTAAAAAAACTGAAAAAATTTATTTTCTTTTTTTTCTTTATATCTTCGTTATTTGAGGTGATATTTAAAAACTGAAAAGACGTTCTTATAGCACATTTTTATAATGAACATCCAGAAAATCCAAGACAAGTCCGAAGTGGTAGGCCGTTTTGAAATAAATGTTGGGGAATTTATGACTGAAATTTAATAGACCCGATTTGAATGTCTTGAATTTTTCTCTTTTTGGCGTTTTGTTAAAAATATAGTTTATTGTTATACTCATAAGAATATTGAACACCTCAGAGATGGGATTATGAATGCTTTTAATTCAATTCCCAGAATAAATGTTTATAGGGAAATAAATAATGTTAAAAATCGCGTTCAATTGAGCATTAATGAAATCTGTTTTTTTTTTATTTGAACATAAATTATTATTAATAATCTTCATATTGATATTATGGTTATTAGTATTGATTTTTGTATTATTTTATTTATTAAGAACATTTATTTTATATCACCTAAAATAATTGTGTATTTACACAAAAACTGTTGGAACGGGTTGTTTTCTTTCTGGATACATTTGTAAACATTTTTGACTAGCCAATGTATTCCCGTTTACTGAATTAGAAACATGTTACATATCTTGCTTTTCTAAATTATCGAACGACATTTTTATTCATAAAGAATTATAATGTTTAACAAAGAGTTATTCGTTAATTGTTTTCAATTTCACGGCACTCATGATTTTTAGTAAATTGTCAATAAAAGTGTAAACGATTATTTGTTCATTTATTAAATTAAATATATGTTGTGTTATATTGTCAACACAAAAAATTGAGCATTCAGATGTGATAAAAAATAAATATGGCGGCCATAAGAAATAAGAAAGTTGATGATGGTTCGAAAGAAACGAAACATGCTACAACTAAAAATCTTACGTCATCTATTAGATAATAAAAAAGTGCTATAAGAACGTCTTTTCAGTTTTTAAATATCACCTCATGTAACGAAGATACAGGGTGTTTCAAAATTCATGCACCAAAAATTTTCTGCGTACTCCTTGTAGATAAAAAGAAAAAAAACCCTTATGACAAATTTCGATTTTCCACAAAATAACATGGATTAAATCCCTTTGCAGAAATATTAAAGAGACGCCAATGCTCCCATTCTTGAATAGTTTCGTTCGCGCGTAGAAAGGCGAGAACAACGCCGTACACGTTCGCGCTCGTCTGGTCTCGGGTCTTCGTCTCTCGAGCTTGTACTGCCGGCATTAGATAAACAAACGGTGTGGATTTTAGTGTTTATGCAGCACACAAATTAGGTCAATGTACCATCGAGTTATTTAGAAGTAAATGTCGTGTCAGTCAGTACAAATTTTCGTGATTATCAAACGGTATTAACGCCATCATTACCAACTCAGTTTAAAAGCAGAAACTAACTGAATTCTTTTTCGGTTTTTCACCGTCTTCAATTGATGGGGGTGAATTTGTAGAGGGCATTGATTGGTCAAACTGTGCAGCCCCATCGTCGCCCTTGGAATTTTTAAAACCGATTTGTATCTTCGAGGAAACACATGTTTTTACGGACTTTCTAAAAATGTGTTATTCCAAATAGGGTCTTGGCCTTGGGTAACAAAGGAATATCATTTTACAGCACCTACCCCCCGTGATTTTAAGTAATAGGACTGCAAGGGATACAATTGTACAGCAATAAAAATGCACAAGTGTAGGAAGCCGCCAGGAACAATAAAAAAAATGCATAATAAATAAGATGAACTTGAAATTTGTGCGTCGGTTTTATTAAGCCTCACCGTACTGTTTATGTTAAGATCAAATTTCAACAGCCCGCTCGAAATTAGGTCACCATTCATTCATGCGTCCACACTTAAAATCGGCACCGTGTGTTTTTATACAAGCGAACGAAAGTATTCATTGATAGATGAACAGTGGCGTCTCTTAAATATTTCTGCGAGGGGGTTTAATCTATGTTATTTTGTGGAAAATCGAGATTTGTCATAAGGGTTTTTTTTCTTTTTATCTACGAGGAGTACGCAGAAAATTTTTGGTGCATGAATTTTGAAACACCCTGTATAAAGAAAAAAAGAAAATCGTTTTTTCAGTTTTTTTAACATAACTCAAAAACAAAATATGTTAATTCATTTTTTTCAACGGATTATTAATCAGCATAAAATACTGCAAAAGTGCCGAATTTAAATATACCCTCTATCTATACTAATAAGCGAGATCCCCATGGTGAGCCTCGAATTTGAAACACCCTGTATACTAAAAATTGGGAACAAACGTTGAGGTTGGGGGAGGGGGGGGGGGGGGGGTATTTGTATTAATGTGTTGAAAATTAGAATTAAGATTAAAAATTTTGCGTTATAATAAATTAATGAATTATTGTAGAGATGACTTAACTAAAAACATGATACAAAATGGGAACTAAACTAAAAGTACACACCTGTATGTATGTAGAGTTTCGAACTAACACACCCATATTAAATGGTGATTAGTACTTTTCAATTCCATAATTCTTCAAAATTAACTTAATTACAGTTCGCTTCAAATGCACTCGGTACTGATTTTCCCGTGTAAATTTAAAAAAAGGCGAAAGCATGCCGTTATTAGTTTACTTGCTTCGATTTTACAGTTCAGATATCATTTCAGAATGCCACGACTTTGATGTACACAATAAACTGATAAACAGCGGCGGTTCGTGGATGTTCGGCGGTGAGGCAACGGAAGAAAATTTGACCGAAAAAGCAACGGAACATTTGCTTCCTCTATTAGAATAAGTAGTGCGGCATCTTTGTCTTTGCCTCGCCAACGGAAATCCACGAGCCGGCGCTGCTGACAAATGACAATCAAATAGTGACATGCGCAGAATCGACATTACTTTACGATCTTGATATTGGGACGAATAAATGATAAAGCCACGTATTTCTTCTTCTAAATTCCCTAGTCCCTCGCGTGTGTTTGTCTTTATATTGACCATAGTCAAAAATCCTGCTTCGCAAAGATATGACGTTGAAAATAACAATAATATGTTCAGGGATTTTCTGCTTATACTCGGGTATTCATCTTTAACAGAGATCCAAAAAGTTTCAGGAGTGTTTTCATGGAACTGTAATTTTAATCCACGATCTGAAGAAAGCGACGTCAATTCTTCTTCAGTGAAAACTAGAAAATTCGGAAGAAATAAACGGGTTTCTTATCCAATCCTATTGTTTTGTGTTTAACAATGGACAATATTTTTCAAATTTTTCTTCTATTGTTTTAAACTAATGTTCCATTATTAAAGCAACGATTGCCTCGTTGGTATTTTACACAGAGGGGAACATTTCTGTCTTTCGTCTTTTTCATAGTAAAACTATCTTTTTCATTGCATATAATTTGTCAGTCGATGTAAAAATGTTTTCATCTTTTTCTTGCATACTTATATTGACAGTATTAAAGTATTCAAAAATATCAGACCGCCAAAATTCGCCAAATCATTGCACCAATCATCATTTTTTTTAGATAATTTACAAAAGTTTTTCAAAAGTTATTCATTTTTCAATTTCAATACACGATTTAAAACCTTTCCTCGTGACAACCACCTCACTTCGGTATGAAGAAGCAAACACATAATTTGCTTCCATCGATGGACAAATTTGTTTGAAAATTCGGCTTTTCATCGGTCTCATTTTAATAAAATCAACCATTCTAACTACAAATACTTCGTTTAATTTCTTGGGCATTGTCTTTATGACAAGTGCTTTTCGGTGCAAGAAACAATGATGAAATATTATATTTGAATTTATGGTTTTAGCTAAAACCACAAATCCTTTGATTGATCCCGACATGGACGCTGCTCCATCGGTACAAATACCGACACAATGATTCCATGATAATTTTAAATCATTCAAATACGATGTTATTGCATCAAACAAGTCCTGGCCAGTTGTACGACCCAAAAGTTCTTTGCAGCATAAAAATTGATTTATTATCTTTTGTTCATAAATAAATCGTACAAAGCCTAAGAGCCTTGCACTTGTATCAGTAGATTCGTCTACTTGTAATGCAAAAGGCATATTAACCAGTGGCCCGTTGAACATTTTGATGGTAGAGCCACTTAGTATATAATATACTTTTTGAGAAAAAAAAAACGATTATTGTTGCAAAATTATTCAGTAAATTAAATAAAGAGAAAAGTAGCCTTCATATATAAATATTCATGCAGTTCGTAATTCTACAAAAATTAAGTCTTACAAAGGCTAATAAACAAATAACTTATTGAAACAAGTCACTAGAAAAAAAATGTTTAGTGTTATCTGTATATATTCGATGGACTTTTCTGGAAGAATTTGACTTTGGTCGCCTGTTATCTTCGATAAACCAAAAACAACGAATTCAATTCTTTGGTCCTCTATATATCTTTCGGATGAATGAAAGACTTTGTTGAAAGAGTCTTAGAAATCTGATCATAAGTTCAAAAGTTAAAAAAAAAAATTTAACAATTTAATTTTTTTAACCTACGTCTATTATACTGGGTTCCCCATAATAGGCTACCCATTTTAATATTTGAATTAATTTTTTTTCAGTTAACAAAACAAACTTTTTGTTATACTAAATTACAGCTAACTCTTTGGGATTTATGATAACATAAATATTTGGCTAATTTAATTCTAACTTTTAAAAATCACGTCTTCTAAATGACCTCCTCCAACATTTTTCAATATTAGATAAAAAGTGGTTCATTACACGGCGTAGCAAACCTTTGTCTATTCCTTCAACTTCTTCACGAATTTTGACTTTGAGTTCCTCGATTGTACCTGGACGACTCGCAAACACTTTGGCTTTTAAATATCCCCACAGGAAAAAATCGGGTGCCGTTAAGGCTAAGGCAAATTTCCGAATCGAGAAATGAGTCAGCCATTAAACGTTTCTCGCAGAACCCGCATTGAGTTTCTGGCGGTATGAGCTGTTGCCCCATCTTGTTGGAATGGTAAGGCATTGTTTAGTAATCCTCGTCTATTTAATTCTGGAATGAGGAATGTCTCTAGCATGTTTACGTAGCGCTTGGATGTTACTGTTACAGTGCGGTTATTTTCATCCTCAAAAAAATATGGACCAATAATACCAAAAGATCCTACTCCACACCACACAACAACTTTTGGATTATGGAGGTTCTGTGTAAAGATTTCACGAGGATTTTCATTTGACTAGTATCTAAAATTAGATTATTTACCACGCCGTTCAAATAAAAATTTGCTTCGTCGCTCATTAAGAGACTATGAATTGCTCCTTGATGTAAATTCAAAAATTCTTGACAAAATGCTAACCTTGCTTCTTTATCTTGATTTATAAGATGCTGTACCATTTGGTATTCATAGGGATGAAATTTTAAATCTCTGAAGAATTCGATCTAAGCTTCCCTTTGATATTCCTAGGATAAGGGTTTGTCGATTAGCAGACCTTTTAGGATTTATCATAAACGCAATTCTAACTCGTTCAATATTTTCTGGTATATGAACTGTTCTTCGACGTCCAGGCTTCTTCAAATTTTGTACAGAACCATTTTCAGGCCAATGACGAACCCATAACTTAACAGTTTTACGATTTGGCGCGTGACCTCTATTGTTGTTATTAAACTGACGCCGGAATGCACGCCTAACTTCTTTTATCGAATTGCTTCTTATGTAAGTTTCTACACAAAACACACGTTGTTGGACTGAGTAATCCATGAAAGTTAAATAATTATGATGAAAACTAACAAACTTCTCGTAGAAAAATAACGTTCCACAAAATTATTAATATAAAACTTATTTGTGACAGGTACCTACTTGATCAATAATTAACTTAAATCCCAAAGACTACAGAACATAATCCCACAGAGATAAACTTATTTAGTTATCTCGTAGGGAATTAATTAATAAAATAAAATGGGTAGTCTATTATGGGGAACCCTGTATAAGAACAATACTTTGCTAACACTTTTCGTTTAAGAGTTATCCTCAATAACAATAAAATATTTTCTGATCTTATGTGTCCAATGAGCACAACACTTTGCTGAAAGAATTTTCGAAATCTCTCCTCGCGTTCATGAATTGAACTATAAATTACATGTGTTGGGTCTTATCTGCATCTATTCGATGGAAGAATTTGCCAAATTAGGTCATCCGTTCAAGAGTTATCCTTAAACAACAAAAAAGCAATTAAAGACGAATTATTTTTTTTGGTCCTATTTACATTTATCCGATGAGTACTTTATTGACTCGAAAAAATATAAAAACAATTGCTATCCAGTTGATTTGGTAGAAAATTTCAATACATTCCGTTGATTGCTTTGGCGATTTTTCGTGGAAATTTATGAAAAATTATAATCTTTTTTTTTTGCGCGAAAAAAATATAAAAAACAATTGCCATCGACTTGAAACTTTCCAAAACAACTGACAACACATGTGATTCTACATTTCCGTAAAAATGTAAAAATTAGAAATTTTAGAATATTTTAAGGTGAACGGAGATGAAATTTAAAAAAAATGCAGTAAATTCGTCAACGCGAAAAAAATATAAAAACAATTGCCATCGACTTGAAACTTACCAAAACAACTGACAACACATGTAATTCTACATTTCCGTAAAAATTAGAAATGCATTGTTTCTAAACTTTAGAATATTTCAATGTGAACGGAGATGAAATTTAAAAAATGCAGTAAATTCGTCGACGCGAAAAAAATATAAAAACAATTGCCATCGACTTGAAACTTTCCAAAACAACTGACAACACATGTGATTCTACATTTCCGTAAAAATTAGAAATGCATTGTTTCTAAATTTTAGAATATTTTAAGGTGAACGGAGATGAAATAAAAAAAAATTGCAACAAATTCGTCAACGCGAAAAAAAATATAAAAACAATTGCCATCGACTTGAAACTTTCCAAAACAACTGACAACACATGTAATTGTACATTTCCGTAAAAATTAGAAATGCATTGTTTCTAAATTTTAGAATATTTCAATGTGAACGCTGATAAAATTTAGAAAAAAATGCAGTAAATTCGTCAACGCGAAAAAAAATATAAAAACAATTGCCATCCACTTGAAATTTTACAAAATCACTCAATATTAATTCAAGAGTGATTTCGTAGAAAATTCAAATACATTCCGTCGATTGCTTTTCATTTTTTGTTGACGCGAAAAAAATATAAAAACAGCAGTAATATACTTAAAACTTTCTAAATTTACTTAAAATACAATAATCTTAATAATCTTCCAAATACTCAAAAACTCTATCACAGGTTTTCAAGATAACCGACCGAGAACAGCGCTTTAGATTTTTTTAAATTTGCACGAGTGAAAAAAAAATTAAAAATAACTGCAACACAATTAAAATTTACCAAATTTACTCAAAGTACACTAATCTTAAGAATCCTCCAAAAAACTCAAAAATCCCAATCACTGGTTTTCAAGATTTTAAGTTTCACTTCTTCCGAATAAAAAAAAATACAAAAACAAGTACAACACACTTGAAACTCTCCAAACTTATTCAAAATACATTAATCATAATAAGCCTCTAAAAACCCATAACACCCCATCACAGGTTTTCAAGATAACCGACCGAGAACAGCCCTTAAGATTTTTTAAGTTTCACTTCTTCGGAATAAAAAGAAAAATACAAAAACAACTGTAACACACTTGAAACTTTTCAAATTTACTCAAAATACATTGATCTTAATAAACCTCCAAAAAACTCAAAATACCCCATCACTGGTTTTCAAGATAACACAAACCACAATTCCGGAAGAATTTTTCAAATCTGCTAATTTGTTCAAAAGATATATTCTCAAATAAATGCATTGCCATTTTTTTTCGTCTCATGAAACTTTCGTGGGCATCGTTTTAACATTTAAAATGACAAATCAGTGTTTTTAGAATTAATAAAAAAAATCTTGTTTCGTTTGAAATTAGAGGTAGTGAAATGGCTCCTTGGCTCTACATAACGAGCCGCCCCTGATATTAAGAAGCTTACCTGCGACTGTTCTATCAATGTTGCAGGAAATGTCATTAATTCTTCTACGAATCGTATCATCAGATACCGGAATCGATTCTGCTATCGTGTGTGGCTTTAATTTTAATGCTACTGACTCAGCAATTTTATACGACGCAAGTTGAACTTTATCACTTACTTTCATTGTTTTTTTCAAATTGTTTTCTTTGTTAGCCTTGCATTTCTAAAAGCCTTTTAAAACATGCTTTGTTTTTTGTTCAGTTGTCAAATGACGCCTTAACCCTTTGGCCTACTTTCCTTACGTCCGAATGCGTGCACTTTTAATAGCGCTCCAGTTGCGACGTACGTGGACCGATTCAATCCATGCAGACGCGACGGAATATCAGCAGAAGAAGTGCCACTGAGGCATGCCCAATTGTTTGGGCACAAATTCATGCTTTTTCATGGCACAACTGAAAACGTAAAATATTGACTTCAAAAAATTCTGTTTCGCAAGAAAATGCATTGATTGTGCAGCACTACTAACGCAAGCGCTGCGCCACGAGTTGAGCTCGTGCTCGATGTGATTGGCCCAAGCAGCGCGCCACGAGATATGCTCGTGGTCGTTGTGTTTGGCCCGAACATTTAAACACGAGGAGTACTCGTGGTTGTAGGTCAAAGGGTTAATTTAGCGGGCGCTGTCGCGCTATTGGCTAATTTCTTTCCGCATACAATGCGAGACGAGTTGGACAATCTGTATTTCCGGTCCAGGTAAATCCAAATTTTAAGTATTCTTCGTTTGACATTTCGAGTTGATTTTTCTATTTTCTTCAATCTCTTCAATTCTAGTAGTGCTAGTAGCATTGTCATCGTAATCAAGACGAGGTTCCTTTAAGGCGAAATTATCCATTACTATAAATTAAAAAAAATGCAATATAAATCAATAAATAATATGGTGCAAAAAATTTAAAAAAATGCAAATTAAAAGAATTAAAATTTGAACTGCATATTAGTCACTAACACGCGAATATATTGATAGCTTTAATTAAATTATATGTAGAGAGATCTTTGTCTAAAGCCTATTCCACAATTAAAGTGTAGTTACAGAGCGACCAATTCAAGTTGGACGCTGAGGGGGCGTGCCGCGCAGAGTGCGATGATTTATATTCCAGAGTGGGGAACACATTAGCGCACGAAGACAGTCGCAGTCATAAATTTACGAGCGTTTAAAAAAATCACGTAGCACTAACAGAAAAATAATACGAATTAAAATGACAATATTAACAATAATGCATATAAATTTAGTTATACACTCCAAATTGTTTTTTTATAATAATGGGTAATTAATACGAATCCAAGCTATTAAAATGTACTTTATTCACAATACAATAAACAATTTTTTCAACCTAATTGTCATCTGAATCGCTGGAGGTAGTGTCGGAGTCGGGGTCGTCATTGTTTACATTAATAATGAATGATTCAATGACGTCGTCTATGTTACTCTCAACAACACGTTTATTTGCTTTACGATTTTTATGGGGCGATGAAAATGAAGTGCTTTGACCTGAATAGAAAATGTTATTGTAATTAATATATAATTTACAACATTTTATATATTTTACCTTCACTAACCACCGGCGTACGGTGCTCTCGGACACGCCGATCATGGCAGTAACCCTCTCCTGAACCTTCGTGGTTGGCACTAAAAGTTCACCAGCGGCACGCTCCCTTTGCGTAAACTTAACTACATTGTAGATTATTTTCCGCGATTGACTGTTAAGTGGACGACCTGATAACTTAATCTTAAAATTAATTTTCACCTCGATTGTACAATGCGAATGGTTCACGAAAACTAACGACTGCAACTATCCCCGCTGCTAACACGTTTGTGTCTCTGCGCAAGCGGCCAGACTCGATTGGTTTCACTCTACGGATGTCGGGCGCGTTTCTCAACTAACTCACCGGAGGGGATTCCCTCTAGCGAAAGACTGGAGTAACACGCATGCGCCCGACATCCGTAACGACGTCAGACTTTAATTGTGGAATTTACAATTAATATACAATCGGCTTAAGGGGAATCGGTAGACCTCTTTGGTGTGTTTCTGGCTCAGTAGATGGCACCGCTTTATATGGGACTTACAATGTAAAAGTTTTACAGTTTTTTCTCGACAACTGTGGTTTCTAGAGGAAAACAAAAAACGGAAACGTGTTTAGTGCAGTCAGGAAATTCCCGGAAGTTTAAGATTTTTTTCCTAAAAATTAGTATTTATAAGAAAATAATGAAACAAAGTGTAGGCTAAACTCCCGCTTGGGTTTGTATTCAACGTGAAATGGGCGTTAACATACTTCTTGCCTTAGTCAAATAAACACAAACGTGAAACGATCCGAATACATTTTTATGTGCAAAGAAAGAGGATATATAAATGAAACGTCGTCGTAATTTTTCAACTTGTAATTTATCGCACTCCGTCGTCTCCGATTGGCGATTGACGCCGCGACATGCATCTTTCCAGTCCACGTGGACTCGAAATTATCTACATAATACAAACAAACATAACAAGAAATTCGATACTCGAGTTTCTGAGCCGACAGTCGGGAACACATACTGATCTGATCGACTTTCAAGAAATATTTTCGTGGCGAAATTTTATTTCCGACAAAATTATAATTTGTATTTTCTCCGTTACGAGGTACGGGAAAGTATTGTGATCGTGAAATTATTTCAAAAATTACAACAACAAGCAACATCGAACACGTGCTTTACTTGACAATTACAACCTTTTGGTACAAATTCGTACACCGGAAGTGGGTGTTTACCTAACCTTTCTTTTTTTATCGTTTTTTTGTGAATATGCAAAATATTACAAATACATGTAAACAAATATTAAAGACAATAAAAGAAATCTTTTGTTTGAAAATATTTATCAGAAAATAACACGATGTTCATATCTCATTTTTAACCTTTACAATAATAATAGTGGGTTTGTTGCATTATTTGAGTCATAAAAAAAATTACCGTTTCAGTAAACGTCAATGTTACGTGTGCCAATATTTTCATTTCGTGACTGAATTTTGAAAATGCTAAAAAAAGGCGTGTTCATTTAGTACAATGCAATGGAATTCGATATTTATGTTATCAATACGCAAAAGGAGAGAGGGTTGAGAGGCAGATAAAGTCAGATTGGCGCGAAATCCTTTTCGCTGTTATTTACACAAAGTGCAATATACTGGACACAAATGACATAATAACATGTTCAATCGGAAAACATTTACACTAAAAAGGTCACAAGAAAAATAAATACGGAAGAGTCACAAAAGAAATCACAGATGCGTCACTATAGTTCAGACAAAGTTCGGAAGGAAATCATTTTGTTTCCCAAAAATTGTCGTCGTCTCTGGTAACTCTCTCAATCGACAGGTCTTGTTTCGTCCATATGACAAAATGAGAAAAGTCGACTTTTGCAATATGCATCTGGCCCTGGATTTGATAGTAATAATTGTGATTACGTTTTAATTTCAAATCCGTATCCAAAACGAATTTTTTTTTTCGATTGCTGCTTTTGCTGTTGTTATTTTTTCTATCGATTTTGGGCACTTCACCTCGATAATTCCGCGACCATTTTCTATCAACCCATCTGGAGATGCTACCAAAAAAACCATACGTCTCATCCTCAAAAAAGCCGCACGGTGTCACCGAAGTTTTTGTCATGTCTTCGTACTTTCGTAAGGCATTTTTTACTTTCTCCGTTATGAAGTATGAGAAAGTATTGTGACATGTTTTTTTTCCAATTTTTTTTACGGAAATATCCGTTTTGGGGCCCCTAGATGCCATTTCAACAATTTCTGGATTTTTTTTGTGTCTATGTGTGTGTGTGTGTGTCTGCTGTGCGCGCTGTATCTCAAAAAATAATTAAACAATTGATATGAAACTTTGAACATACGTCTTATATGATAATCTGAAGAACTGAAAAGCTTTTGGTAAAATTTCGTACACCGGAAGTGGGTGTTTACCTTAACTGTTTTTTGTTTTTTTGCCAATATTTTCTTAAATATTAAAAATATCACAAAAACAATTAAACAAGCATTGAAGACAACAAAGAAATGAACATCTTTTCCTTGAAAACATTTTTCATAAAATAATTTTTATTCGAGAAAAAAAAATTATTTTTTACTTTCTCCGTTACGAAGTACGAGAAAGTATTGTGATCGTGATTTTTTTTTCAAAAATTTTTTTTACGGAAATATCCGTTTTGGGGTCCCTAGATGCCATTTCAACAATTTCTGGAAAAAAAAATTTGTGTCTGTGTGTGTGTGTGTGTGTGTGTGTGTGTGTGTGTGTGTGTGTGTGTGTGTGTGATGGTGTGTGTGTGTGTGTCTGTGCGCGCTGTATCTCAAAAACTAATAGACCAATTGATATGAAACTTTGAACATAAGTTTTATTTGATAATCCGAAGAACTGAAAAGCTTTTGGTAAAATTTCGTACACCGGAAGTGGGTGTTTACCTTAACTGTTTTTTGTTTATTGACAATATTTTCTTAAATATGAAAAATATCACAAAAACATTTAAACAAACTTTGAAGACAACAAAGAAATGAACATCTTTTGCTTGAAAGCATTTTTCATAAAATCATTTTTATTCGAGAAAAAAAATTATTATTACTTTTTAAATTTTTGGTTCATAATTATAGAACGATAATAGTTACAGCAAATTTATGTTAAAAATAATTGTAGAGAATGTTAAAATGAACAACTTATAAAGAATAAGTTTTTTTCGAAATCCCTTTAGTTTTTGAGTAAATTGAGTTTTTAAATTTGAAGTATAATTTTTCCAACTTTCATAATTTTGACGTTTTAAACGTCAGTTTCATGAGAGTCTACAGAACGCTCGATGTACATTTTAAATGTGATTTAAATTTAGAATAAACCATGAAAGCGTAAATATAAATGATACCATCAAGTCGGAGAAAGTAGCATGATGGCCACATCACCATTTTTTCAATATGCATTCCTATTGAGATGTATGTCAGTCTGTGCGCGCCGTATCTCAAAAACTACGACATGAATTAACATGGGACTTTGAACATAAGCCTTATTTGAAAATCCGAAGAACTGAAAAGCTTTTGATAAAATTTCATACACCTCAACCTTAGCCGGTTTTTGTTTTTCTCCAATAATTGTTTAAATATGAAGAATACTACAAAAGCATCTAAACAAATCTTGAAGGTAACAAGCATCCTTTGTTTGAAAGTATTTTTCAAAACAACAAACGTTTTATGAAAAAATAAAATTATAATTTTTTTGTCATTTTTGGTTTATAATTAAGAAACTATAAGAGTTAATCAAATTTATATTAATAATATCGGTAAGTAATGATAAAATTAATAACCTATAAAGGATAAGTTCTTTTGGAAACCTCATTACTTTTTGAGTAAATCATCGGTAAAGATTATCAACATTTGAAGTATCATTTCTCATTTCCATCTTTCATAATTTTGACGTTTGAAACGTCAGAATCATCCAATACTTCAACACGTTCGATGTACATTGAAATTGAAAAAAATAATCATGAAAGCATAAATCAAAATTTCAGGACTTTTTTCACGACTTTTTTAGGACTCTTTTTTCAGGTCTTTTTTGTAAGACCTTATTTTTAGGATTTTTTCAGGTATTTTTTAAGAACCTTTGTCTAGAACTTATATTGCAGGACCTTTCTTCAAGATCATATTTTCAGGAATAATCTTTAACGATGTTTTTTTAGGACTATTCTTTTCTGAATTTTTTTTGAGACTCTTTTTCAAGACTTTATTTTCGAAACTTTTTGTTTTTGCGACTTCTTTTCAGGATTTTTTTATCAGGATTATTTTTCACGACTTTTTAATGCCTTCTTCGGATCTTTTCTAGTCTTTTTGCAAGACTTTTTGGAATTTTTTACAGGACGATTTTTTCAAAACTTTTGTTTTTTTAGAACTTTTTTCAAGACTAAAAAGTTTTTGTTTGGGGCCTTTTTTTAGGATTTTTAATCCGAATTATTTTTGTGGAACTTTTTTAATGATTTTTTCAGGTCTTTTCTTAGGCTTTGTGCAAGACTCTTTTTGAGATTTTATTTTTACAGGACAATGTTTTCAAAACTTTTGATTTTTTTCAGAAGTTTTTCAAGACTTTTGTTTCAGAATCCATCTTTTTCGAATTTTTTTTTCAGGGCCTTTTTTTAAGATTATTTAAAAACTATTATGTTCAGGACCTTTTTTGGGACTATTTAATGCCTTTTATCAGATCTCTTTTAAGGCTTTTGTCAGGACTATATTTTTTTTTCAAGACGTTTTCCAGGATTTTTTATCCGGATTATTTTAACAAGACTTTTAATGCCTTATCAGTTCTTTTCTTTTTTTTTCATGACTTCTGTTAGGACTATTTTGTCGACTTTTTTCGGGTCTTTTTAGGACCTTTATAAGGACTCTTTGTAAGAACTTTTTTGAAGCATATTTTCAGTACTTTTCTACAGTCTTTTTAGCAGGTCTTTTTTAGGACCTTTTTTTAGAATTTCTTGTGAAACTCAGTTTTCGGGACTTTTTTAGGTCTTTTTCAAGAACCTGTTTTTCAAGACATTTCTTTGACAGAGCACTTTTTTCTCGACCCTTTTTCTGGACTTTTTATCAGGACTTTTTAATCAGATTTTTTCAGGACTGTTTTATTCAAGACTTTATTCGGGTATTCTCTTTGGAACTTTATAACCAGGACTCTTTCAGGGCTTTTTCAGAAATATTTGTCACGATTTATCAAGATTTGTTTTTAGGACTTTTTTCAAGAATTTATTTTTTGAGTTTTCTAATAAACTAATCTAAGATTATTTGAATTGGAAGTATAATTTGTTATTTTTATCTTTCATAACTTTGACGTTTTAAACGTCAGTATCATCTGATCTAAAATTAAAATAAACCATGGTAGTATAAATATAAATAACCGTTATGCAATTAAGATCGGAGAAAGTAACATGATGGTCACATCACCATTTTTTATTTTTGGTTTATAATTATAAAACGATAATAGTTACAGCAAATTTATGTTAATAATAATTGTAGAGAATGCTAAAATGAACAAGAATAAGTTGTTTTTTTAGTTTTTGAGCAAACTGAGTTTTTTAATTTGAAGTATAATTTTTCCATCTTTCATAATTTTGAAGTTTTAAACGTCAGTTTCATCCGAGTTTACACAACGCTCGATATAGATTTAAAATATGATTTCAATGGAAAATAATCCATGAAAACGTAAATATAAATGGCTATGATACCATCAAGTCGGAGAAAGTAACATGATGGCCACATCACCATTTTTTCATTTATTTGTCCGTAGACCGTGGCTTCATTTGAAAATGGCTCCTTATAAAGTAGATTTGATACTAGAGGAGCACATTTTTTAGTCGCCTTTTGCAGATTGTGCCAAATTTAGATGCTGTCAATCGGTATTTCTGGAACTTTTAGTATGTTGTACTACAGCAGACACCAACGAACAACTTTGCCGAAAAATATCAAATTTCCGGGATTTATTTCACTCGATCAACTTTTTATGGTATAATTTCACTGGGCTATAATATAAATAATACGATTACATTGCTAAATTATCTAACTGTTGTTTATAAAAGCCGAGAGGGCAAGGGCACCTGACTCACACGAATAGACTGAGCCAGTCACATAAATCACGTAGCGCGGCTCCTGTATCGCCCAGAAATATGCCTCATTATTTTAGGTACTTTTGAAATCAAATTGCAAAAAAGACTTCACGGAAGCGGTGCTCCATATTTCTAATGTGTTCCAAATTGTTCTGAAGAGTTCGATGAAATTATTTGTAGAATTTTTACACAATTTATTTCGCCCGAAAGTGTTTTCGCACAAATACCTCTCTGTCAACTGAAATGAAAATAATGTTATAGAATAGAACTGCTCGGAACTATTTGAAATACATTTACTAAATTATCTAGCTGTGTTTGTTTATGAAAGCCGAGAGGGCAAGGGCACTTGACTCATACGAACGGAGCGAGCCTGTCACATAAATCACGTAGCGCGGCTCCTTTATCGCCCAAAAATATGCGTAATTATTTAGGTATTTTTGAAATTCAACAAATTACAAAAATTACTAAACTATCGGTAAGCTCCTGAATTTTCTGAATTCATTGCAATTTTTCTTTTTTTTATATGACCTATAGTGTCCGAGATGTGCCGGTATTACTTTTCATTCGAAACCGTGGGTATGGAGATTCCCCTTATGTTTCCAAGAAGTAATTTTAACCCGAATGATATTTTTATTCATACAAAGCCGAATGCAAATTTTACATTGAATTGATTTTTATTTTCAAATAATTTTTATTTGAATTGTACATTTTAGAGTGGTCCTTAATATTTTTAAATTTTTTTTTGGGCTCCCACCCCCTAGATCTATTCTTTGGGCCAAAAAAATAGGGGGGAACGTGGTCCAGAATTTTTTGGAAAAGATTTAGTGACCGCTTTAGGTCAAAAACGCCATTTTTGTCAAAAAAATTGGAATTTAAACCACTTCGAAATCGACACTTGAAGTCCATCCCGATCGATTTTCACCGTATCTTTTTTAACCGACTTTAACCGTTTTTTGACGACCCGGGCCACCGGTAAAAATTGTAATTTGGCCGATAATTCCTATTTGGTTTTTTAACTTTGGTGTCACTTCTGAATTGATACTTCAAGCGCACCTCCAGCGACTTTTACCGTTCCTTCTAGGTGTTAACCGATTTCTAACTGCCAGAAAACATCCCATGTTTTCAAGAATTATTATCAACAGTTGACTCAAATACCAATGTTATGATTAAATTGGTTCAATAGCCCAGACAGGATCCCGAGGAATTAAAAAAACCCAGATCATCCCGATACATTTGAGAAAGTTTTTTCAGCTCTTCAACAACAATTGCGGCCAGAATGGTTCTCAGAAAATTATTTCCGATCTCACTTTGGTGAAAAAAATTGGAATCCGTACTGGACAAAAATGAATGAGCCAATAAATTTTGCATATTAACTTTATATTGAAAAGAGTCGGTTTATCGACAAAAGTATCAATATAAGCTCATTTACAAAAAGGCCCGTGCTGACGTCAGGTCCTAAAAGTGCGTCCAGCAACCACTGCGCAACCAAAGCAGCGCAACTTGTCCCCCCCACCATGCTTCTTCTCTAGTCAACTTGTCTCGAAAAGTCGCAACATATGAGCACTGTTGCGCACGCGTGAGGGTACATCCGTATGTCCTTTTAACTTCTGAGAAGTTGAGTTTGGCGGGAAAGTTTGAATGAATCGATCGCATTTTTACCCGACTTTTTAAACCCATATTTTCCAATTCTTACTTTTATTAGTGTTTTATTATAGATTTTGATAAGATAAAGATACGATTTTGATACCTACCATATTGCATCGAGATGTGCTGAAATTGAAATTGATTCACCAAGAACAAGTCTAAAGACCCCGTAGATTAACCGAATAAGAATTATTGGGCGAATTTCAATTATTAGAGATTGTTGTGGTCGTTGAAAATCGGTGAATACCAAAAGAAGCCCATGGAAATCGCTCGAAATAGGCTTCAAGTGTCGATTTCGAAGTGGTTTATCGAAAACATGTCCAAAGACACCAAAGTTCATGAACTAAACACAAATTAGGGGAAATGAAAAAATTTTCCGATTTTCTGGTCGTTAAAAATCGGTTGAAAGTGGAAGGGGGTGATGGAAATCGATCGGGATGGGCTTAAAATATCGATTTAGAAGTTCTCTATCGAAAACAAGTTCAAAAACACCAAAGTTCACGAACTAAATACAAATTATTGCGCAAATTCCAATTTTTTTGACAAAAATGGCGTTTTTGACCTAGAGCGGTCGCTAAATCTTTTCCAAAAAATTCCGGACCACGTTCTCCCATATTTTTTTGGCCCAAAGAATAGATCTAGGGGAGGAACCCCAAAAAAAATTTAAAAAAATTAAGGACCACTAGTACATTTGATTTTTTCGCGGAACACTTGAAAGTGCATCGCGGAACACCAGTTTTGTGCGGAACACGCTTTGAGAACCAAGGCCCTAATACATGCATTCACAAGACATAAATCACATATGAGCGTAGAATAAAGTCACATTATGAGGACATAATGTTCAGATTATTTATTATTTTCAGAAATTTGCGCTTATAGATGTTGCGTTTGTGCATCTCTGTTGCACCCAAGTTCGTCTAAAGACAACAACGTTCCAGTAACCAGAAGCTCGTAGTGTACACCAAAGTCACACGTCTAATGATGGTTTTCTTACGTCGCGTTCGAGAAGAAATGTGTGTTTTCGGGGCGAAGAAGGTGACCAATTTCGGGATATTTACGCGACAACTTATGAGGCGCCCGAACACTAGGTCGGCACCAATTCAAAATTTTAACAAAAGGAAAACCGTGGATTATTCGTGAGGTTTCTGGTTTTGGGTCAATTAAATTAGAAAAAATGGTGATGTGGCCATCATGTTACTTTCTCCGACTTGATGGTATCATAGCCATTTATATTTACGTTTTCATAGTTTATTTTCAATTGAAATCATATTTTAAATGTACATCAAGCGTTGTGTAAACTTGGATGAAACTGACGTTTAAAACGTCAAAATTATGGGAGATGGAAAAATTATACTTCAAATTCAAAAACTCAGTTTACTAAAAAACTAAAGGGATTTCGAAAAAAACTTATTATTTATAAGTTGTTCATTTTAGCATTCTCTACAATTATTATTAACATAAATTTGCTGTAACTCTTATCGTTTTATAATTATAAACCAAAAATTTAAAAAAATAATAATTTTTTTTCTCGAATAAAAATGATTTTATGAAAAATGTTTTCAAGCAAAAGATGTTCATTACTTTCTTGTCTTCAAATATTGTGTAAATGTTTTTGTGATATATTTCATATTTAAGAAAATATTTCCGAAAAACAAAAAACAGTTAAGGTAAACGCCCACTTCCGGTGTACGAAATTTTACGAAAAGCTTTTCAGTTCTTCAGATTATCAAATAAGACGGATGTCCAAAGTTTTATATTAATTGCTTTATTAATTTTTGAGATACAGCGCACAAACACAGACACAAAATTTTTACTTTCTCCGTTACGAAGTACGAGAAAGTATTGTGATCGTGATATTTTTTTCAAATTTTTTTTACGGATATATCCGTTTTCGGGTCCCTAGATACCATTTCAACAATTTCTGGAAAAAAAAATTGTGTCTGCGTGTGTGTGTGTGTCTGTGTCTGCCTGTGCGCGCTGTATCTCAAAAACTAATAGAGCAATGGATATGAAACTTTGAACATCCGTCTTATTTGATAATCTGAAGATCTGAAAAGCTTTTGGTAAAATTTTGTACACCGGAAGTGGGCGTTTACCTTACCTTTTTGTTATTTGCCAATATTTTCTTAAATTTTAAAAATTTCACAAAAACATTTAAACAAACTTTGAAGACAACAAAGAAATGAACATATTTTGCTTGAAAACATTTTTCATAAAATCATTTTTATTCGAGAAAAAAATTTATTATTATCTCTTTAATTTTTGGTTTATAATTATAAAACGATAATAGTTACAGCAAATTTATAATAATTGTAGAGAATGCTAAAATGAACAACTTATAAAGAATACGTTTTTTTCGAAATCCCTTTAGTTTTTGAGCAAACTGAGTTTTTGAATTTGAAGTATAATTTTTCCATCTTTCATAATTTTGACGTTTTAAACGTCAGTTTTATCCGAGTTTACGCAACGCTCAATGTACATTTAAAATATGATTTAAATTGAAAATAAACCATAAAAACGTACATATAAATGGCTATGATACCATCAAGTCAGAGAAAGTAACGTGATGACCACATCACCATTTTTTTTTCCAGAAATTGTTGAAATGGCATCTAGGGACCCCAAAACGGATATTTCCGAAAAAAAATTAAAAAAAAAATCACGATCACAATACTTTCTCGTACTTCGTAACGGAGAAAGTAAAAATGGTGATGTGGCCATCATGTTACTTTCTCCGACTTGATGGTATCATAGCCATTTATATTTACGTTTTCATGGTTTATTGAAATCATATTTTAAATGTACATCAAGCGTTGCGTAAACTCGGATGAAACTGACGTTTAAAACGTCAAAATTATGAAACATTGAAAAATTATACTTCAAATTCAAAAACTCGGTTTACTCGAAAACTAACGAGATTTCGAAAAAAACTTATTCTTTAAAAGTTGTTCATTTTGGTATTCTATGCAATTATTATTAACATAAATTTGCTGTAACTATTATCGTTTTACAATTATAAACCAAAAATTAAAAAAAAAATAATAATTTTTTTTCTCGAATAAAAATGATTTTATGAAAAATGTTTTCAAGCAAAAGATGTTCATTTCTTTGTTGTCTTTAATTTTTGTTTAAATGTTTTTGTGATATTTTTCATACTTAAGAAAATATTGTCGAAAAACAAAAAACAGTTAACGTAAACACCCACTTCCGGTGTACGAAATTTTACCAAAAGCTTTTCAGTTCTTCAGATTATCAAATAATACGTATGTTCAAAGTTTCATATCACTTGCTCTATTAGTTTTTGAGATACAGTGCGCACAGACAGACACACACACACAGATACAATTTTTACTTTCTCCGTTACGAAGTACGAGAAAGTATTGTGATCTTGATTTTTTTTCAAAAATTTTATTTACGGAAATATCCGTTTTGGGGTCCCTAGATGCCATTTCAACAATTTCTGAAAAAAAAAATTGTGTCTGTGTGTGTGTGTCTGCTGTGCGCGCTGTATCTCAAAAACTAATAAAGCAATTGATATGAAACTTTAAACATAAGCCTTATTTGATAATCCGAAGAACTGAAAAGCTTTTGGTAAAATTTCGTTCACCGGAAGTGGGCGTTTACCCCAACTATTTTTTGTTTTTTGCCAATATTTTCTTAAATATGAAAAATATCACAAAAACATTTAAACAAACTTCAAAGAAAACAAAGAAATAAACATCTTTTGCTTGAAAACATTTTTCATAAAATCATTTTTATTCGAGAAAAAAATGTATTATTATTTTTTTAATTTTTGGTTTATAATTATAAAACGATAATAGTTACAGCAAATGTATGTTAATAATAATTGTAGAGAATGCTAAAATGAACAACCTACAAAGAATAAGTTTTTTCCGTAATATCGTTAGTTTTTGAGTAAACCAAATTTTTGAATTTGAAGTATAATTTTTCCATCTTTCATAATTTTGACGTTTTAAACGTCAGTTTCATCCGAGTTTACGCAACGCTCGATGTACATTTAAAATACGATTTAAATTGAAAATAAACCGTGAAAGCGTAAATGATATTATCTAGTCGGAGAAAGTAACATGATGGCCACATCACCATTTTTTTTCCAGAAATTGTTGAAATGGCGTCTAGGGACCCAAAACGGATATTTCCGTAAAAAAAAAATTTAAAAAAAATCACGATCACAATACTTTCTCGTACTTCGTAACGGAGAAAGTAAAAACGGAAAACGGGAATATATTTGTGAAATCTTTGGCTCAAAACGTAGACCAGCCCAATCACTCTGACGTTATTCATTGGCGAGCAATTAAATAAATTCGACAACCTACTACATAAATAATGGCAAATCAAAATCTCAAATTGCATGATAACCGTAGCATGCAGAAGAAAAATGATTGCAGATTTGAAATCAAAATTGTCAAAATACACAAAATCAGTTGGAAAATCCCATTCAATAGGAAATATTTTTATTTTTGTTGTCCAGTGTTGAAGTAGTCTGCGTTAGTAAACAGAAACCTGGAAATAGAAAGATCGCCGAGATGTAAGAATCATTTCTACAGAATTCGAAGTGAACACTGTATTTGCTATTTTATCGACTGGACGCTGATGCCTCTGTTGCACAACTCAAATACTACACTTTGTGCGCAGTTAGTGGGGTACAGATTTCGTTCTACCTATGCACTGTATGCTCAACGCAGTTCGCGCATTGACCGTAGGCTCGACTCTCTCGCATGGCATCCAACTTCAGTAATGGTGGTTGTCTGGTGGGAGTGCGATTGGAGCAGTCCTAACCTCTTATTTGTAAATGTTTGTTTTAAATAAGTGTCAAGTAATTTCGTCGTGTTAATTGGTGTGCTTTTTGAAAACTCTTGTTAGGATTCAACATATGTGAACACAACGTTCGTATCATTCATTGGAAAATATGTGTACTTAATACTTGTTGCTAATTTGTAAACAAATCTGTGTTTTTACGTGCGGAAGCAGTTATGTTCATCGTTAATTGAGTGTCAGGTGCGCCGATAAAAAAAAACAACAACCACAATGAATTCACGTGCTCATCTCCAGCCGTTCCTTAACAATTCCCTCGCTATTCGCCAGGAGATACAGCGGTTCGAGAGTGTGCATCCCTCGATCTATGCAATTTACGACCTGATCGAATTAATACCTGACGGATTAGTGGCCCAGCAGATACGGGATCACGTCGTCTGCATTGAAGGTGAGAAATGCTTCTTCCGCGAATGTTATGCAATTGTGTTCTGAGTGGAATGCACCGGGAGATTGCACTTTTGCTCTTGGCGCCCGCTAATCGATGCTCGTTTTTTTTGGACATGCATCAACGCTTTCCGAAAACGCGAACGGCCACTTGTAACCCGCAGGTAGATACCTGCTCGTCGGGTTATTCTTTGTCCGGACGTACGCATATACGCTCGGTTGCGGTGTGTTATTGTATGCCATGCTGTTACTTTAATGTTCCTTTAACGTAATACCTCCAGTTGAAGAAAATAATGCTATTTTTATTCGACAAATAAAAGAAAATGTGTTCATTACAATCAGGTGTCAAAATTTGTAACCGATCTAATAGATCACCATGTGTAGAAATTGTATTTAATTGAAAATAGCTACATTCCTTTAAAATTGGGTTGTATTACTTTGTCGCCCGTTGCTATAGGTAACGTGCGGTAATAGATAGCTATTGCGCAAATTTACCAATCGTCGCTTGAGAGAAAACACGAATTTCTCGAAAGCGACAGTAATAGACACAGATTTTTTCTACAATTGCAACATAAATAAAACACAATTTCTGGAATATCTATTCTGGATTCTTGTTTAAAATTCTAAAATAAAAAGTACAGTTCTTACAACTACACCTAAAGGCGACGAAACTTCAGCGGTTGAAATTTGATAATAACCTGTGATTTTACTCCTACCGGAAATTGCAAGCGAGAGTTTTTCAAATTTAGTTGTTTTAGAGCGGTATCGTGACAGTCCTCGAGAATTGCGCTGTGCACGGCGATCACAAAAGCCTACGTTTCCAGCAAATGTAGAAAAAATTTAAAAAAAACGCTGGCTTACTATCGCTGGTAAGTGTTTTGAAAGCCGACCTGCATGATGGTATCAAGGTCAATGTTGTCAAAGGACATGCACTAAACACGCGACTATTTCGTAAATTATGTAAAGATGGTGAGGAATTTGCAGACTTACTTCACGTGGAAATGTTCTGAACAGGGTATGGTCTTAATCAAAAGTTCCCGCAGATAGGTTTACAAATTCCTTGTGGTTTGCACATCCCGTGTATTTAGATGATTTTAAAAGCGTCGAACAAAAAAAGGAAGAAACGTCAATATAATTTTAACTAGAAAAAATATTTCAGAGTTTGGACCAGAGCTTTTAAGTTGGAGGCAGAAAACCGAATAAAACAAGATACAAGCTGTCTTTCAAAAGTTGGCATCGTTTTTGGAAGATTATATGAGAATATTACTTTTGACGACTTGTAGAATACGGTTCTCTGATTACTTTCCAAAATTTGATTAAAGTCATGTCCGTTGAGCTATAGATCCCTTTAAATGTGAAATTGCTGATGTACCATACGCCTTAAGAGGCACTTCTTGATCCAATAATGATGCACTTTTTCAATTATTTGAAAACAAAGCAGATATGTCATGTTTATGGATGTTAAGAGCTGCTAAGGCTCTCAAAATAGCACATCAGGAGGCAGTCACTGCTTTTTGCTACAACCTACCTTTGCGAATTAGAATTTTACACTCTAATTAACGCAGGGGCGGCTCGTTATATAGAGCCACGGAGCCATGGCACTACCTGTAGTTTTAAGCTTAAAAAAACTTTTTTAAATGTTAAACAGCGCCGTTAACGGTGCCAGCTTCGATCTGTCACGTCATTTCGTTAGAATATAGGCTGCAGCGGGTTGGCGCGCGGTTGGAGGGGTGCAGGATATGTCGCGCTCTGAACGTGCATTTGGTGCCCAACCAATTCTGGCTCATCTCATGCACGCGACGACGACGTGCACTTGTTGGTCACATTCGCCAAGCAAAAACTATTCTCCGTTACACGCCATACGCAATTGATCAAATTAGAACATTTTTTTTTTCTACTTCACCACAAAGAATGAAAGTAAGTACTGGACGAAATTGTTGAGAGACGCTTACCCCGCTCGTCACAAACGAAATGGGACTTACATTCACGGGGAGTCAACACGGTTTTCGATTATAGAAAAGAGTTGATAAATGTTGAAAATTTGGAAAATGACAAAAATATCAAGTTGGCTTGAACAATTGAACAAGCTAATTTCTATAAGCTTAGATTAAAGAACAAGAGTTTTGTATTTGGTTGAGAATTTTTCAATAAATAATGCCCTATATTGAGATAATTCTTAATCAACTTCTAAAGAAAAATACCGACGTTGCTGAGGTGAAGCACGATTTCAAATCTGTTGAAAATGAAACACAGAAAATACGAGAAATTATTACAAAATTAGAATTGGAATTGTCAGAAGACGGACCTCCTCAGAAAATACGAAGAGAAAAGCCTTGGAAATTTGTGATTCTATGCTTCAACAAATAAAAACGAGATTTGGTTTTACTGGACATCTTTTAGCCGTAAACTAATTTATAGTGGTAAATTTTACTGGCGCATATATTGTATAATAAATGGTTCACCATTAAAATATTCTATGATCTATGAGCCACCACTGTGATAAAGTACCATTTGGCATAAAAAAAGTTTAAAAGTCGAAGTCCAAAAAATGGACTAAAAACTAAGTCTTTTTGATTTTGACATCACTCTATTTATTAATCTTAATTATAGAGAAAGCCGAAATGAACAACTTATAATTTTTTTTTTCGCATCTTATTAAATAATATAAACGTTGTTAAATCGTTTTTTATTGAGACAGTTATCCATTATTCGGCCGAATCATTTTCTCGACAGGTAACGTCCAATCAAATGATAGCAATTTCATTGCCCAACAGGTGACGTCCAATCAAATGATAGCGGTTTCATTGCCCAGCAGTTTAGTTGTTACTATGGTTACGATTCGTTTTTTGTCAGCGAACTGCCGCAATTTCCAAATAGAAAAATGATTCGTTATAATTTAATATAAACAGAAAAATCTTTAGGTAATTATTTAATATGATGCGAAAAAGTATAGTATAGTAAAATACTATTATCTCTTCAGTTTTCGAGTTGAACTAAATGTAAAGATGAAAATTTGAAGTATAATTTGTCCTTTGCGTGTCCTAAATTTTGACGTTTTAAAGTATCATCCGGCCCAATTAAAAAGAAAATTTTGCGTAATATTTTTAAATTTAAAATAAATTTGGTGCTAATTTGGGGGTGATGAGTGCTGAAAATGGCAATTTTTGTATTTGAAATTTCAATCTTTTTGTTCCTGGATTTGGTCTAAATTTTTGAATTTTTAGACTAAATTTTCGATTTGTTTGTTAAAATGTTCGATTTTTTGGTCCGCAATTTTGATTTTCAGGATCGAATTTTTGGTCGAAATTTTAAATTTTTTATCCTATAATTTAGATTTTTTTAAATTTTAATTATTGATTTTTATACGCGATTTAAAAAAAAAATTGCTGATATTTTCAATTTTTTATGACAGTTTTTTATTTCTTGCCATCATGTTGGATTTTATAATTTGAATTATTATTTTCTAGGGTGAATTTTTTTCTTTTCGGTTACTTTTTGACTAAAATAATAATATATAATATAAATAATAAATAATAATAAT
Organism: Ocypus olens; assembly: GCA_910593695.2. Lineage (NCBI taxonomy): Eukaryota > Metazoa > Arthropoda > Insecta > Coleoptera > Staphylinidae > Ocypus > Ocypus olens. The sequence goes on from OU343059.1 coordinate 29,391,387, forward strand.
ATATTTATTTGCGTTAATGACAATAGTCTTACACACGTCAGGTAGAGTAAAGGAAGAAAAAATGTTCAATAATATAAAATCACTATCTTAGGTCTAACACAGTAATGAAATAAATATAATAAATAAAAACTACCGTTTTCAAGTTTCTGATCGGCAACTTATTTTGAGCTAGAGTTATTTTGGGGGCTGAAAATGCCAAATTAATTTTGTTTTCCTTGATTTTTCAATTTTTTGTTTTGCATTTTTAATTTTTAGACCAGCATTTTTGATTTTTTGGCCTATATTTTAGATCTTTGACCTGCATTTTTAATTTCTTCGCTCCAAATTTTAGAGTTTTTGCCCTAAATATTCTTTCTTTTGGTTAAAGTTAAATTTTCGGATTTTTGGTCTGCATTTTTTTTTAGTCCCGAGTTTTTGATATTTCTCTAAATTTTCGATTTTTTGTGCTTATATTTTAGTTTTTTACCGTAATTAAAAGCGTATTTTTATTGGTCTATACTTTGGATTTTTAACGTGATTGATTTTTATGTGCAAATTTTTGTCGGTATTTAATTTGTATCGTGTGAGCCACAAAATTTTGTCTCAGAGTTGGCTGTGAGATAAATGATGTATGTCGCATATTATTATGTAATGAGACTAGATTAGTTCAATTGAATTAGATTTCAAAAAATGAATTAATCTCAGACATGACTGCTATGTTTCTCTCTCTCAGGCATGGCTTAACTCAGAATTAAAATTCTGTGGCTCACACCTTATAATTTGTCATTTCCATCTTTCATAATTTTGACGTTTCAAACGTCAGTATAATCCGATCCAATAAATTGTAAAAGTGGCTCTACCATCAACATGTTCCACGAACCGCCACTAGATTTTAGTACTGATTTTTATGCGCGACTTTTTTTATTTTCTTGCCGATGTTTTCGAGATGCCTAGAAGTTTTTGATATCTTGCCCTTCATTTTAGGTTTTTATAACCTGAATTATTATTTTGTAGGGGCGAATTTTTTACTTTTTGGCTAGTGATGGGCATAATCGAATGATTTCAATAATCGAATTATTACTATTCGAATTAATCTGAAAATCGATTATTCATTCGAATGATCATTCGAATGATAATTCGAGTGATAATTCGAATAATCATTCGAATGATATGAAAATCGATTATTTATTCAAATGTTCATTTGAATCAAAGTTCGACTAATAATTCGATATCAGAGTACTTCGCCGTTATTAATACGCTAAGTAAAGTTTTGAATAATATATATTCGAGTACAATCATTCGAATGATCATTCGAGTATAGATAATTTGAATGGTCATTCGAGTACCGATCATTCGAATGATCATTCGAATAATTACTCGAATATCGATCATTCAAATGATCATTCGAATTAAAAAATAGGTTCTTGAGATAATCGATTATTTTCATAATCGAATGAATCGATTATCGTCATTCGAATGATCCCATCACTATTTTTGGCTACCGTTTTCGAGTTTTTGGTCGACAACTTATTTTGAGCTAAAGAGTTATTTTGGGGGCTGAAAATTGCAAATAATTTTTTTTCCTTTAATTTTAATTTTTTGGTTTGCATTTTTGATTTTTTTGCCTATATTTTAGATCTTCGGCCTGTGTTTTAGCCGCAAATATTTTTTATTTTGGTTAACATTTTCGACTTTTTTTAGTTGAAATTTTTAGATTTTTGGTCTGCATTTTTTATTTTTAGTCGCAAGTTATCGAAATTTGTCTAGATTTTCGATGTTTATTTTATTATTATTTTTAGTTTTAATGGCGAGTTTTCGATATTTCTCTAAATTTTCGATCCTTTGGGCTTATATTTTAGTTTTTTTTTTTACCTTAATTAAGAGCGAATTTTTGATTGGTCCATACTTTAAATTTCCAACGCAAGTGATTGATTTTTTTTCTGCAAATTTTTTATTTTTTGGCCGGTACTTAATTTGTATAATTTGTTATTTCCATCTTTCATAATTTTGACGTTTCAATCGTCAGTATTATACGATTCAATAAATTGTAAAAGTGGCTCTACCATCAACATGTTTCACGAGCCGCCACTGAATTAACGTAAGCTACGCAGAGAAATGGATTGAACTCCGAAGACAGTATCTAAATTGGTCTGTCATCAAAATAACCCATAACTTAAAAAGTGAAGCGAAGGATTTTTGCATTAATTAATACTAAAGATGTACCAACATCGATATAAGTATATCGGCCACTGAACGGATTATCAGCAAGCCATATGGGCTAGATACCGGCTGAAAATATTTAAAAAGTTACGTATCAAGAGAATATAAAATAAATTCATTTTTAGGTACATTCGAGTTCATTTTTCTTAAAATAATCCCAAAACACTTTTTTTTTCTAATTTGTTGTAACTACGTTTGTGTGGAAGGTTAATAAAAATCGCTCAAGGGCTTTTCTGTTTATTTCGAAAAAACCTCCGAAGCATCTATTTCGGTAGTATGGAACATGTTTAGGTGGAAATTTTGGAAAAACTAATAAAGCATTTCTGCATTATTAACTAATTTTATAGCTACGCATATATAGAATGTTGCTAATAAATCGTACGAAAATCACTTGAAAGTTTTTAAACTCCACCAGAACGTCTATTTTGCAGTATCAATGATATTTAGGTAGAAATTCTGGAAATACTGGTGATGTCATATTTTTCAGTTTTCACTAATGTTGTAGCACATGTATAGAATGTTGTTAGAAATTTTCATGAAAATCGCTTGAGGGTTTTTCATGGAATTCAAAAGAATCCACGGAAAAGTCTCTGCTTCGTTATTATAAAACTTATTTAGAAGGGAATTCTGAAATAAGGAGTGATGACTTAATTTTGTGTTATTAACTAGGTTGAAGCTACGCTTATGTAGACATTTGACAGAAGTTTGAATGAAAATCACTCAAGGTATTTTCTTGAAATACGGAAAAATTCACCGAAACGTCTATTTCGGTAGTATGAAACATGTTTAAGTGAAAACTCTGGAAAACCAGTGTTGCCGATTAATTCTAATGACAATTGCCTTCATTTACCTTTTAACCAATAAAATTGAATAATGTTGATGACATGATCCAATAAAATTCTAATTACGATGCGTAACAGACCACGCTGCATATCATGCATGGCAATTCACCCTGGGTGGTATCTAATCAGATAATCTCTCATGTTGGTATTGCCTAGCAACGCGTTGGTTCATTTTCTATAACATATAAAACGTCAGTTATTACCGGACTTTTAAGCAGTTTGCTCCTGAATTCGATCTGTTTGTATTTTCGGGTGAAGTGTTAGTGCTTTCATAAGTAATAGTATTCATAGGCATTTCTCAAACTCTTGGTAAGCTCATTTTTACTACAATTATTGTGGCGCAGATTAATACACGTCTGACACTTGGTGTCACTAAATTTAACTTTTCAAATTATGAAGTGTGAACTTTCTGTTCGGCCAATTGTCCTCTCGAATCTAACTCGTGACTGATTTTTCCTAGGCAATTATTAGCGTCTGGATCACTCTTGCTTGTTGCTTCTAGAAAATCGTGATCCTACCGCTAATAATTGCCGGCAAAATCATTGGCACTCGTTATATTACTGTTGAAAATCGCTTGCGAAATTTTCGTTTAATTCGAAAAATCCACCGCAACGTCTCTTTTGGGAGTGTGTCAAGTTGGCACCCCAATGAAGAGTTATGATAGTTCTGAATAGAGTTCTCAATTCATTTTGTTGTATCTAGCAGTACTATCAACTTTTAAAAATGAGTTCTGTCAAATTGGGCCGTCAGAAATGTTTTGATAAATGGGGTGCCAACTTGACACTCGAATAGTTCTGAACTAGTTTTAAGATGTATTTGGGTTAGTTCTATCAGTGGCGGCTCGTGAAACATTTTGATGGTAGAGCCACTTAGCATATAATATACTTTTTGAGAAAAAAATGGTGATGTGGCCATCATGTTACTTTCTCCGACTTGATGGTATCATTTATATTTACGCTTTCATGGTTTATTTTCAATTGAAATCATATTTTAAATGCACATCGAACGTTTCGTAGACTCGGATAAAACTGACGTTTAAAACGTCAAAATTATGAAAGATGGAAAAATGTACTTCAAATTCAAAAACTCAGTTTACTCAAAAACTAAAGAGATTTCGAAAAAAACTTATTCTTCATAAATTGTTCATTTTGGCATTCTCTACAATTATTATTAACATAAATTTGCTGTAACTATTAGCGATTTATAATTGTATACCAAAAATGAAAAAAAAATTAATAAAAATTTTTCTCCAATAACAATGATTTTATGAAAAATATTTTCACACTAAAGATGTTCATTTCTTTGTTGTCTTCAATATTTGCTTAAATATTTTTGTGATATTTTTCATGTTTAAAAAAATATTGGAAAAAAACAAAAAACTGTTAAGGTAAACACCCACTTCCGGTGTACGAAATTTTACCAAAAGCTTTTCAGTTCTTCGGATTATCAAATAAAACTTATGTTCAAAGTTTCATATCAATTTGTCTATTAGTTTTTGAGATACAGCGGGCACAGACACACACACAGACACAATTTTTTTTTCCGGAAATTGTTGAAATGGCATCTAGGGATCCCAAAACGGATATTTCCGTAAAAAAAATTTTTGAAAAAAAATCACGATCACAATACTTTCTCGTACTTCGTAACGGAGAAAGTAAAAAACTACGATTATTGTTGCAAAATTATCATTAAGAGAAAAGTAGCCTTCATATATAAATAATATTTTTTTTGCTGAAGCGAAAAAAAAAAAAATAAAAACAATTTCCATCCACTTGAAACTTCGCAAAATCACACAATATTAATTGAAGAGTGATTTGGTAGAAAATTCCAATACATTCCGTCGATTGCTTTGACAATTTTTCATGTAAATTTATGAAAAATTATAATCATTGTTTGCTGAAGCGAAAAAAAATATTAAAACAATTGCCATCCACTTGAAACTTTCCAAAACAATTGACAACACATGTGATTCTACATTTCAGTAAAAATTAGAAATGCATTGTTTCTAAATTTTAGAATATTCAATGTGAACGGAGATGAAATAAAAAAAAAATTGCAATAAATTCCTGGACGCGAAAAAAGTATAAAAACAATTGCTATCGACTTGAAATCTTCCAAAACAACTGACAACACATGTGATTCTACATTTCCGTAAAAATTAGAAATGCATTGTTTATAAATTTTAGAATATTTCAATGTGAATGGAGATGAAATAAAAAAAAAATTGCAATAAATTCATGGACGCGAAAAAAATATAAAAACAATTGCCATCCACTTGAAACTTTCCAAAACAACTGACAACACATGTGATTCTACATTTCCGTAAAAATTAGAAATGCATTGTTTCTGAATTTTAGAATATTTCAATGTGAACGGAGATGAAATAAAAAAAATTGCAATAAATTCGTGGACGCGAAAAAAATATTAAAAAAATTGCCATCCACTTGAAACTTTCCAAAACAACTGATAACACATGTGATTCTACATTTCAGTAAAAATTAGAAATGCATTCTTTCTGAATTTTAAAATATTTCAATGTGAACGGAGATGAAATTTAAAAAAAATTGCTATAAATTCGTGGCCGCGAAAAAAATATAAAAACAATTGCCATCCACTTGAAACTTTCCAAAACAACTGACAACACATGTGATTCTACATTTCCGTAAAAATTAGAAATGCATTGTTTCTAAATTTTAGAATATTTCAATGTGAACGGAGATGAAATTTAAAAAAAATGCAATAAATTCGTCGACGCGAAAAAAATATAAAAACAATTGCCATCGACTTGAAACCTTACAAAATCATTCAATATTAATTCAAGAGTGATTTGGTAGAAAATTCAAATACATTTCGTCGAAAGATTATAATCATTTTTTGCTGACGCGAAAAAAAAAAACATAAAAATAGCTGTAAAATACTTGAAACTTTCTAAAGCTTAAAATGCAATAATCTTAATAATCTTCTAAAAACTCAGAAAACTCCCATCATAGGTTTTCAAGATAACCGACTGACAACAGTGCTTCAGATTTTTTTAACTTGTACTCCTTCCGAGTGAAAAAAATAAATAAAAACAACTTCAACACACACTTGAAATTTTCCAAATTTACTCAAAATACACTAATCTTAACAATCCTAAAAAAAACTAAAAAAACCCCATCACTGGTTTTCAAGATTTTAAGTTTCATTTGTTCCGAGTGAAAAAAAATATATAAAAACAACTGTAACACACTTGAAACTTTTCAAATTTACTCAAAATACATTAATCTTAATAATCCTCTAAAAACCCATAATTCCCTATCACAACCGACCGAGAACAGCCCTTAAGATTTTTTAAGTTTCACTTCTTCGGAGTGAAAAGAAAAATACAAAAACAACTGTAACACACTTGAAACTTTTCAAATTTACTCAAAATACATTAATCTTAATAAATCTCCAAAAAACTCAAAATATCACTGGTTTTTAAGATAACAACACAAAATACAATTTTGGAAGTATTTTTCAAATCTGCTTGAACAATTTGTGCAAGAGATATATTCTCAAATAAATGCATTGCCATTTTTCTCGTCTCATGAAACTTTCGCAGACATCGTTTTAATATTTAAAATGACAAATCAGTGTTTTTAGAATTAATAAAAAAATCTTGTTTCGTTTGAAATTAGATGTAGTGCCATGGCTCCTTGGCTCTACATAACGAGCCGCCCCTGAGTACTATAGTTCCTGATACTTTAACAAAGAATTCTGTTGAATTTCCAGAGATAACAATTTTCAAAATTGGAAATTCGAAATTTTCAAATTCATATTACTCACTTAATATTGGTTGAATCTAAATATTTCATAACAACTATGGATAGGAAACACCAGTCAGAAATCAAAAATATATTTTTTTTAAGTCGCAAAGCAAAAAAAAAATTGATAGTTCTATGAGTTCTGAGTTAATTTTCTATTTCTGCTAATTGAGTATAATATTTCTTTCTCATAAACAAATTCGATACAATTACGATTTATGGCATTTTTAAATAAATTAGTTTCGGACGAAAACTCTAATGACAAATTGCGATTAAATGACAGGCAATAGGTATTTTCGAAATTAAATTGTCCATTTTCGAATTTAAAATTTATTTAAAAATGCTATAAATCGGAATTGTATCGAATTTGTTTATTAGAAATAATTATTGTACTCAATGAGTAGAAATAGAGAATTAACTCAGAACTCCTAGAACTCTCAATTTTTTTACTGTGCGACTTTTTTCAAGAAAATATTTTTGATAGTTCCGGATAGTTCTGATTGGTGTTTCCCGTAGTTATTTGTAAGTTCTCTCCACAGTTGTTATGAGATATTTAGATTTAATCAATATTAAGTGAGTAATATGAATTTTAATATTTCGAATTTCCAAGTTTGAAAATTTTTATCTCTGGAAATTCAACAGAACTCTTTTTTAAAAGTATCAGGAACTATAGTACTAACCCAAACACATCTTAAAACCAGTTCAGAACTATTCGATAACAATATTGGGGTGCGGTGTCAAGTTGGCACCTCATTTTTCAAAAAAATCCTGACAGCCCAATGTTACAGAACTCTTTTTTAAAAGTGGATAGTACTGCTAGATACAACAAAAGGAATTGAGAACTCTATTCAGAACTATCAGAACTTTTCATTGGGGTGCCAACTTGACACACTCGCAATTATAATATGTAGAATTAAAGGTGACCAACTTAAAAAAAACATCCTCTAAAGACATCGTCAAGGCATCTTGATCTAGATCAGTGTTTCTCAACTTTTTGGGTCCAAAGGCACGGGTGTGAAGTTAGCAATAGATTTGAAAAAGTCATATCTCTGAGAAAAGCGAATCGAAGAACAAGTTAACTATACCATTAGGAAAGGTCTTAACTAATAACACATAAAGAATCAACCCTTTATATTTTTTACCCCTATAAAAAAAATGTTTTTTTTTAATTTTGCAATCAGCCATAAGTAAATAAAAATTCTTATTCTTATCACTAATACAAGTACTTTAATAATCAAGGCCCAAAAACCGTTATGGGCACTCCTTCAACCAAAAAAAGAATAATTTCTTCCGTCATTTGGAGATATCCACACCTAGCGATACTAATTTCGATTTTTGACTTTTGAGTATGAAAGTACCTACATTAGTGATAAGAATAAGGATTTTTATTTAGTTATGGCTGATTGCAAACTTTGTCATAAATGGAGATTTATATTGCGAGGTGTGGATTTCTGTGACTTACGGAGAAATTATTTTTTTCTATGTTGAAGAAGTACCCTTAACTTTTTTGTCTTTTGATTATGAAAGTACCTGTATTAGTGATAAGAATAAAAATTGTTATTTAGTTATGGCTGATTGCAAACTGTCAAAAATTAAGATTAATATCGCTAGGTATGGATTTCTCAGAATGACGGAAGAAATTGTTTTTTTTTTTGGCTGAAGGAGTGCCCATAATGTATTTTTGACCCTTGATTATTAAAGCACATAGATTAATGATAAGAATAAGAATTTTTATTTAGTTATAGCTGATTGCAAACTTTGTCAAAAATCGAGATTAATATCACTTGGTATTGATTTCTCCGAATGGAAGAAATATTTTTTTTTTAGTTGAAGGAGTGCCCGTAACGTTTCTTTGACTCTTGATTATGAAAGTACATAGATTAGTGATTATAATAAGAATTTTAATTTAGTTATGGCTGATTGAAAACTTTGTCAAAAATCGAGATCAATATCGTTAGGTATGGATTTCTCCTAATGACTATTGTTAAAGGAGTGCCCACAGGGCCGCGCCAAGCGGGGGTGTTAGGGGTGCCCAGCATCCGGGCGGCAGGTCTTGGGGGGTGGTAAGCCTTAAGAGGCGCTGGTCATTAGCCCTAAGCATGGATGCATAACGTATTTTTGACTGTTGATTATTAAAGTACATAGATTAGTGATAAGAATAAGAATTTTTATTTAGTTATGGCTGATTGCAAACTTTGTCAAAAATCGAGATTAATATCGCTAGGTATGGATTTCTCGGCTGATTGCAAACTTAGAAAGAAAACAATTTTTTTTTTGAAAGGGGTAAAAAAAATATTAACTGATAAAATTAAGGGTTGATTCTTTTTGTGTTATTAATTAAGACCATTCCTAATGGTACAGTTAACTTTTTTTAGATTCGCTTGTCTTTTCTCATAGGTATGAATTTTTCAAATCTATTGCTGGATCTATTTCTAATTTAAAAACCTGTTAATCCCTAAGTATTCCACGTTCAAAGGCAACAAAATGGCATTTTGAATTTCTACAATTTTCCTAAGTTGTTGAACGCGCCTTTTAATTGCAATGATTTATAAGCTAAAATATAATAGATTTAGTGTGTTTTAAAAAGTACTAAGAAGTATTGAACATGTTTTTGATTATGATGATTTATTTGTTAAAATGTATCGATTTTATTTTAAGAAAGTATTAAGAAATATTCAAATTGCCAAAATCAAAAATTTTCCAAATTCAAAGTCAACAAAATAGCGTTTTTGATTTTGCAAAATTGCCTAACTTCAGAACTCTTTAATTGATATATCGATTATTTGAATGCCAAAATGCAGAGAATTTGATATATTTTAAGATTTAAAAGCGGGTTTTTTTTTTCTTCAAAAAACCAGGTTCACTTGATGTTTTTAATAAGGATACGGATGATTACATCAATTATTTAGTATTTCTCAAAATTCCTTAGTTGAAGGTATTTAATTGGTATTTAAATACAGGCTTAAAAGTGCAAATCGGGCGGGAAACGCGGTGAAAGCCTTAAGACAGCAAGCGCCGCCGGAAGTATGTTTTTGCCCAGAAAACAAATCTCCGACACGCTATGTTAAACCGAATGAACGCGATCTTCCGACAATTGCCTCTTTTTTCGGCCAAATTCAATTGTTTGTAACGTTGTTAAACTTTTTGAATAATGTTACGCGCTCAAGCCAAAACACAAATAAATTAACAGTAACATTGTAAAAGCGTCCAACATTTTTGAAAGCAAAAATACGAATAACTGCGTTCGCCTTTAAGTAGAAGTTCCCATTTGACCTTCAAATATACGGAGATAAGGTACTGTTTTGGTAGTTGATAGCGATACATTTATTTAACAAAAATAAATCATTATTACATGTTGTTGTGTACATAATAAGTTATCTAATAATGAATATAGTTGCCCAACACAGTTGATTCAATGTAAATTTTATGGCTTGTTAGAGTGTAATGAGGCAGATTTAATTCTGGGAGAATAAAAGTGAAAATCGATTCAATTATTATTCAGGAAGTAATTCGTGGGCGTAGAAGTTAATTAAAGCTTAATAAACAAATTTCACTTGTATTGAATTTGATCTCAAAGGAAATGGAATGCTTTGTGTACAATTTTATTTCCCCAGGTTGTGGAAAATATGTAGTCTGAAAATCAGGTAATATTTTTTTTTAATAAAATGATTTTTCAATACCTGAATTTTGACAGTACTCGAAACAAAAAAAAAACAAGACTTTTTTGAAAAGTTTGAAAAAATACAAAGGGACCTTTCTTTATGGTATGGCTTACTTTTTTTTCTCAGAGATATTAATAAAATAAAATTAATATCTATTGCTGGATCTATTGGTAACATCACCCCCGTTAAAATATATAGCCTGACGTGGGGCTCGAACCCACAGTGCTCGAACCGAAAGCTGATGTTAAACGACCTGGTATAATAATAATCATAATAAATTGTCTTTATTTAATGGAAAAAGAAAAATTACTAATGAAATTAATACATTAGTAGGAACAGGCGAAGTTCAGTACGTTAACAACCATTTCTGCTTTTCCAATTAAAAAGTGGTAAGTAAAATAAAATAAAATATTGCTAGAACAACTGACAATAGTATAATATTATAATACTTTCAATATAATTTCAATGCAAATCCAAAATAATTTCAGACAATATCAAAGAAATTACAAAACTGATGGCTCCGTAGAATACATAACATCTTCTAAAATTGTTTAATAGTCAGTGCTCTGATATTTGAGGGAATTTCGTTAAACATGTTATGTATGTTTTAGAAGAAAGATCTCTTAAATGTTTAGGAAGTGAAATAATTCCTCGAGACCTCACATTTATATTATGAACATCTGAACGGAACTTTACTCTATTGTATACATAAGGAGGTGTGCGCATCTGGACGATTTTGTAATAAAGAACGCAACCGTGCAATACTCGGCGATCAGACATATTACGCCAGTTTTCCTGAAATATGATCAAACTTCTTATACAAGCATTTTGTATCTTTTGAATGCGACTTATTGTATGGCACCTTAGACAAGCATGATACACTGCATCTGCAAAGTTAAAATGACTTAATACTAAGGTGTCGCAAAGCAGTCGTTTAGTATTAAAAGTGCATAACGTGCCATATATGACACAAAGCAGTTTGCATACATTTTAGCTTTATTTAGCGGCTAGTGGTACAAATTTATATTTAGATTAATTTTAGAGACTAATGGGATTGCCTAGAAAAAAATATCTAGTTTTCATAGGCATCTGGAAACAAGAGATTTTTGCCAGAATTAGAATTTGCGTTATATGTACTGACAGTCGTTAAACCGCAAACTTTCTGGTCTATTTTGTAGGCCGATGTGTCACAGCTTGCCTAAATTTGGTGGTTCAAATTGTAGTACCGTATGCAGCAAAGAGTTAAATAAAGACAGAAATTGTTTTCTATTATGTCATACGAAATAAGGTTCCGTTACTGCATTGCATGCCAGATATGTCTCAACATGTATTTTTGTAAAAAATAAATATTATATTTTTAAAATATTTTCCCCAATTACTGTATCACTAAAGGTATTCATAATTATTTTTGTTTCATAAAAATAAAAAATCATGCAGTAAGGGGTTAACATACCTATAAGGTGTTAGAATACCTGGATATCATTTTTTTCCGTTGCTCGTTGGTTAACGGCTAACTTTAACCCTTTGAGGGGCACATTTTTGGGAAGGAGATGAAACGGGGAAACTAATGGCACTTCGGCACTTGTGGTTTTCGGGGTCGCTGAATCCGATTTCGGTGTCAGAAATGAGTTTTGACAACTGTCAACTGTCAAATCGGCTGTCAAGTGTCGGAAAATGCAATGAAATTCGGGAAATAGGCGTTCATTGGCTGATCCAGGAAGGTTACAGACCAATAATAATGTGGGAAGAATTTTCCGATAGTTGACAGCTGTCAAAAACTGCCAAATGGACAGAATGTAGTGAAAAAACAAGTTGGGCGTCGTTTCCCGCTTCTCAAGGTCTCTGAACAAGATTGCAACATCGGAAAAGAGTTTTGACAGCTTGTCAACTGTCAAGTCATGTATTATAAAATCAAACCCAGTAGCCAGACGTTCATTGGCTCTCTGGGAATATAATTGATGACTAACAATGAAGAATGTGGGAAGAATATGTTGGCAGTTGACAGCGGTCAAATAACTGTCCCAGTGAAGAGAACGAAATCAAAATGCAAGGTTGGCATGGTTTTACCGGACAGAATAACGATGTCCGAGATGGGCATTGGCAGCTGGCAACTGCCAAACCAACTGTAAAATAATGTAATCAGCAAAGATCATACAAAAATTAGCATTTATTGAATATTTTGGGAGATTTGAGGACCAAGCTTGCTGTCAAATGCAGATCTTGGCTGCTGACAGCCGACACAGACCTGTCAGGATGGAGCAGTAGGCATAAAAATACGAATTGGATGTCATTCTATAGCTTTCCGAGACCGCTAAGTAACGTTAACACATCCAAAATAAGTTTTGGCAGCTTTACACTCACTCAAACTTTCAAATTGTGACAAGCAAGATAATCACAAAAAAATTTTCTCGAAGCCTGCTAAAGACATATTCTCCCGCTTTGCCAGAAGTAACGACGTGGACGTGAGGAGATGCTAGTTCCATATTTTTTTGTATATTTTTTTGTATTTTTTGTTTTTTTGTATTTTGTTTTGTTTTTTGTATTTATTGGTTTTTGTTTTTTTTTGTTTTTTGTATTTTTTTGTTTTTTTTTTGTATTTAATTTCTTGTTTTTTTTTGTTTTTTTTTCGCAATCATTGTAAGTTTTTTATCTTTTGTTTATTTATAATTAAAAAAAAAAATTCTACCAACCACGTATTGTTTTGAATTTTTTCGGGCGTTTGTTACGATTTCATGATGTTTTAGCTAGATGGAATTTCTCATAACAATTGCTCTTCTCATCTATGCACAGGGAAACATTGCAGGTTTTGCAATAAAATTTTGTCCGTTTTTCATTTGCCTTTGAACTGCAATATGCACATCGATGTCGAGTTTCTCGAGTACCTGGGAAATGAGGTCTCTGAGCTGTTCTCACACTTTCAGGCACTTGCAGCACAACATTTCTAGAAGGGAGCTCGGACGAAGGTCTTCCTCTTTTTGGACGATCAGGAAACCCTAATAGGTGATCAACCACTGATAGCCGGAAGTCCTTGAGCGATAAAGTTTTCTGTGGAAAGGACAGTTTATATAAAATAAAATAATTCACCAAAGCCACGTCGCCAAAAAATTCGATGCCACCATTTCTTACTCTTGCGAGATATTTGGTAACAATTTTTCATGGCATCCGCTTTGTCAACGCAGCCCATATGGGCATTATAATCCTTGGCTACAATCGGACAAAAAACTACCCGCAGAGTTCCGTCTTTCTGCTTTCTTCTGGTTTCTGAGATGATAGAAGTGTCATGGAAATTGGTTAGAAAATGTACCGGCTTCTTATCGATCCACTTCACCCATTGTATCCTTTATAAGAAGTCCAGAATTCGCTATCCCCGCGCGACATTTCTTAATCTCTAGTTTGCAGTTTGGGTAAATCTTTCCTATTTTTCCGCACCGTTCCACATGCCAAAATTCTGTCAACTAGCAAATTCGACATCAAGTCCACGGTGGTAAAAAAAATTATCAAAATAACTACAATAGTTTTTGTTGATCAAGGTTCGAGTCAGATCTCTTACTATCCTTTCGCCTAAGAAAAGTTCTGGTCTTCCCTGGACCTTTCCGGTATACATTTGGAACTCACAAACATAGCCATAATGATCAGCTCTCACCCAAGATTTGAAGCCTCTCGGGACCGGTTTCATGGGTACGTACTGCTTCATGGAGCTTCTGCCCTTGAACTTGATCATGCTCTCATCCACCGCTTGATTTCTAGTTGGGTCATAAAATCGCAAATATGTGTCTGAGAGGTTGTCAAGAAAGGGTCTTACTTTGTACAATTTATCGTACCCAGCTTCATTCTTCTTTGGTTCTTTGGAACTGTCATTCAGATGTAAACTGGATAGTAAAAACGAAAATCTCTTCACGCTCATCGTATAACTAACATAACGATCATTGAGCTGGACGTTGGAAGACCAATAATCGCGGTAGGATGGTAACCGTTTAACTCCCATCATTATGTTCAGACCGAGAATTGTTTGATTTCCGTAGAAATACGTATGTCAAATATGAAATTCGTTCGAAAGGATCAAATGTTTTTAGTGCTGCCAAAAGTTAAAAGATAAAACTCACTATGTTTATATATTTCATTTTAGAAATAATTCCTTAACTAAAACCAATGTAGAAAAAATAGTATATTATACTTGTTTAATAAGATGCACAATACACCCTCTTATTAAACTTGTATAATAATGTACTATTATGGCATGATATCTGACACCCGTTTGAGCCTTAGCTAACTTGACAGTGTTCGGGTATATATTTGTGCTTTGCCTTGTGTTATACTGATGAATGTCAGAATGACACTGATAATCTGTGATATGTTTTTTGATGTATGCAACACATTGAAGTATATACAAGCAAGGGAATGTAAGTATCTCCATCTCTACGAACGCTTCTCGACATCTATATATGCGCAGCCAGACATGATGCGTATTATAACTTTCCGCTGTAGCCCAAATATACGATGTCTAATCGCTGAATGGCCCCATGCTAGCAACGCCTACAATATATGACTCTGGAATAAGGAGAAATATGCAACCAGCAAGACTTCTTTAGCCACCACCTTCGAGAGGTTACGAATAAGGAGAGTGTTAGAGCATAATTTTTTAGCGAGACTATCACCGTGTGCTGCCCAAGTCATTTGGCAATCCAGCTGTACCCCTAGGAATTTTGCACATTGCTTTTGATTAATGTCCTTTGTGAGCGCGAAAGTAAGAGATTTTGTTTTGGTATCATTTAGCTTAACTCGATTACTGATAAACCAACTCGAAGCCATGTTGAGTGTTTCTGCATGCAGCTTGTTTACTTCGCTTAGTTGTTTGGACTGGTTTGTTAAAGTCGTATCATCAGCATACAGAACTATACTCGAGTCTGTTACAGCTGTGTCCGGTAAATCATTGACATAAATTAAAAACAGTAGTGCCCCCAGAATTGAACCTTGTGGCACATCATGTATTAGTGGTAACTCGTCAGACAGCTTCGTCAGCTAAAGCGCACTGAGTTCTACCTGAAAGATACGACACTAACAGACCACAACTATCAGGATGCAAGTTATAAAAAGCTTTCTTAACAGAATTTCGTGAGAAACACAGCCGAATGTCTATAATAGCAACAGTGGTGGAACGCCTTTTCCTGAAACCATACTGAGCACTGTGAAGAAGTTTATTATCTTCAAAATATTGAATGAGCTGAATTTGAAGAATTTTCTCAAAAATTTTCCCGAATATTGGTAACAAAGCTACAGGTCGATGACAGCCTGGATCATCATAATCTCCGTTTTTGACAACCAAAGCTCTTTTAAAAGCATCAGGGAATATATGATTTCGGATGCACATGTTAAGGATCTTAGCTAGAGGTTCCACAATTGCACTCAACACTGCTTTAACTACATCAGTTCGAAGTCCATAAATGTCCCTACTTGGACTAGAGTTCAAGTTGTTTATGACGCTGCTAACAACGGTCGTAGAGATTTCGACAAATTTAAAATACTGATTAAAACTAGGAGGATTCCCGCACATAAAAATTATAGGATCAACATCAGGTTCTGGTAATGAATTCACAATGTTAGTTGCACTGTTTGAAAAATAAATGTTAAATTCATTTGCTGTTATGCGAGTAGTTTTAGTGCTCTTTGAAGGCCTTTCAGAGTTTATAAGGTTCCACATCGCCTTTGGTTTAAAATTCTGTTCTCTGACGTAAGCATTATTAGCCGATTCGATAGCACGTCTGTACATTGCTCTGTGGGTATTTCTTATTTGTCGTAAATCCTCGTCCTGGTTTCTGTGGTATAATTCTGATATTGAAGATAACGTGTCTCTCATTATCGTTAAACCATTTAATTTCATTTAATTTATTAGTAACTTTAATTACTTTTTGAGAGAACGATACCGAAAAGTATTCTAAAAAAACGGAAAGGATAAATTAACACCTTCGTTTGCGTTTAAGGAATCATTTATGAAACACCAAGACTCTCTTTCCAGATGTTGGAATAAAGTACATTTGCCAGCAACAGTAATGGGGCGAATGACTTTATGTTTTGGTTTGCTACTTGTAGATTCTCTGATTGTTATGTCAAATAAAATTCCCCTATGATCTGATACCCCAGTTTCAAATGGTCGTACAACTGACTCAAAACAATTAGAACCTATGTTATCTATGCAATTGTTCAGACGTGTTGGAAAATCAACTAAAAACTTCAAACCGTAGTTTAGTGCAAGATCTATAAGAGTTAATTTATTGTGGCTATCACCATTGAACCTGACGTTGAAGTCAGCAGCTAAAAATACATTGTTATTGAGTACATCAATGTTATCCAGCACCTTGGAAAGTATGCGCAGAAAAACATTAAAGTCTGCACAAGGAGACCAATAAGCTGTGAGAATAATGTTATTGTGGACCTCAACGCCGGTAATTTCACAGATCTTCTCACAAGAAAATTGAGTGACATTTAATGCGGTGCACTGGATGTTATTCCTAGCCATAATTAATTAATTTATTATTATTATTATTAGAGTTGAATTAGAACATCATTAGATTTACTTTTGACTGAACTAATAAGATAATTATTATACACATCCATCTTTTAGGATGTTGGGTATGAAATTTTCTTTTATTAGTGATAACGTCATTTGTTTTTAGACATTTCCAAGTATGTTTGCTGTTACTCCTCATGACATGTTTTTTACGCGTTACGGCAGAATGAACAGTATTTCGCATTTGTTTGTAAAATAGGAAATCTACTGGATCTTTCGTGATTTTAAATTGCGTATAACTATAATTACGTATTTTAAACATATCTTTAATTGTAGTTATGACCCATGGTGCGCACTTTTTAGTTATTCTGGCTCTTATTAAAGCAGCGAGCTTATCAAAAATATTGTACAAGCAGTTATTTAAGTAAATAATCGTATCTTCAATATTATTAATATACAGTATATTAACAAACTGCAAGTTTTCAATCGTCTTTAAACGCTTCATATTCAATACTGTTAAGTTTGCGGTATGTTATAAAGTTATCTCTTCCATTATAGGTAGAAACGCCAAAGTGGCGGAATCTATTGCCTGAATGCTGTACTGAACCAAATCCGGGTGGCTTTAACACCGACAAGATATGGACATTGCCAGCGGCGGCAAATATAATAATATTAATGAGAACATTCAATATTGTTCTCCCATCAGTAAACCGGTCTGTAGGTGTTCTGATGGGGGAACAATATTGAATGTTCTTCCATTATGATTAAAAGCAAGTTTGCAATAGGTCGTGATCAGCAATATCGTAAATTTTAATCAAACCAGACTGGATGCATTTTTTTTTACTTGATAAGATAATTAAATCAATCAAAGTCATAGAGTGAGCAGTGACGCGGGTAGGTTGTTCTATAATTTGTTCGAGTCCAAATGTATCTAAAAAAACAAGAAAACTAGTAACATAATTGGAATTATTATTGAGCATATTTATATTAAAATCACCTAAACAAATAAAATCATCAAATTGTTGCAATATCTCAATCATCTTTACTGTTCTTCGTTTTTCCATCTGTGATTTAGGATATTATTTGTCTACGATATCTAAAAATAGCTGAGTTGGAAGTTGTGCAAATGGCAGCATCCCAGACCGGAGATCTGGAGGTTGCAGGTTCGATCCCTGTCGGAGCCATGTTCACACTTTTGATTCAGCCATATACGGAGTATTTTCGTCATTATTTATTTACAAATAATGTAAATACCTTTATATTTAGAATTTTGTTATAATTCCCCAATTTATACAAATATTACTCTAAATTAATCCAATTTCTGTAAATAAAAAATAATACATTATTATTAAAGTCCGGATTTATATGCGCGAAAAAAGGCATTATAATTTTTTCATATGCGCTAAAAAAATGGCGTTATAATTTTTTTATATGCACTAAAAAGGCATTATAATTTGTTTATATGCGCTTAAAATTAGCCAATATATGCGACAAAATGATTCAAATATGGATTTTATATGCGGTTTAATTAAAAATAATGTTACAAAATAAAAAAAATACGAATAGCAACTGATAATAATTTATTTATTGGAATTACAATGTAGAACCAAAATTTGATTTTCATTTTCATTTTAGGTAAAGTTAAATGACATGGAGTTCATGTTAAAATTTATTATGTCCTCCTCAGTCTCGCCTTACAAAATTCCACAAATCATTTGAATTTTTTCGTATCCCGGATTTCGATATAATACGTATCAAATTTTCGTACAGTTCTTTAATGATTTCAAAAGCCTCAATTAAGCGAAACCAAAGCTGAACTGTTTCCAAATTCTTGATTGCGATTATTAAGATGCAAAAATGAGCAATAAAAGCTAATGGTTGCAAAATATTTATACATGCAACACAATCTTTACATTTTTTTTAAGTGCTACCGATTCTTCATCAATAAAATTAAGAGGAATATTTTCTTATTTTTCAAAATTTTTGGCGTAGAATAAAGCAGCTTCCAGCCAACCACAATTACCGGGTACAGTTGCATCTAGTATCATCTGCATAAGCGTACAAGCTTAACTTGCTTATGGGGAAATCCCCTTATTTTATATAAATAATATAATACATACATATCTACATAACACAAGGTTACATTCGCTAGTTAGGGGAATCCCGTAAATTTATCTTATACGAT
Organism: Ocypus olens; assembly: GCA_910593695.2. NCBI lineage: Eukaryota > Metazoa > Arthropoda > Insecta > Coleoptera > Staphylinidae > Ocypus > Ocypus olens. The sequence continues at coordinate 29,410,565 of OU343059.1, forward strand.
TTTATAAAAAATATTTCTACGCTCGCAAATTTATTTTTCATTTATTTATTTTTCAAATTTCAACAAAATCAATTACAATTAATGGAAATATTCACTTTATATGTACTTATATGCGGATATATGCTCAAATAAGTTAAATGTGACAAAACCTCGAAATATTAAGTTATATGCGAAATAAAACTTGGTACTTTGATTTATTTCCGAGAGAACCGTATAGATACAATTCGCCAGTTCCATACGAAAGAGCAAATAAAACATGTAAAAAAATATAAATCCGGACTCTAATTATTATACAAGTTTAAGTTTAATAAGAGGGTATATTGTGGCACGAGTGGGATTGGAGCACGACTCGCGCAGCGAGGAGTGCTCCAATGTAACGAGTGCCCCACAATGCCTCTTAATACCTACTTAAACAAGTATTTTTTTAATACTATTTTTTCTACTTTGGTTTTAGTTAAGGAATTATTTCTAAAATAAAATATATACTTAAACCTGGTGAGCTTTATCTTTTAACATTTGGCAGCACTAAAAAACATTTGATCCTTTCGAACGAATTTCATATTTGACATACGTATTTCTAGGGCGATTTCAATAGTTAATTTTAAAACATATTAAATCAAGAATATTACTTACACACCTCCAAAAATAAGGGAGGTTGATAAGGGTGCGATAAACAAACTATTTCCACGTAAGTTGTAACCAATTTAAGCTTATAAAATAATGCAATGCCTAAATGATAATCGAAATTTAAGGTTATGTTTACATCGGTTTCTCGTTCCTCGTGTCAGGCATCGATCGACGCTAATTAAAAATCCACACCGAATTAACACACCGACTCAAGCGGCTCTTTTTCACCGCGAATGAAACATGCATTATACTCTCACTGTTTCTTCCGTGAAATTCGTTTTGCAAACAAAGTGATAATACATATAATAAATGACAACCTTTCCTCTGTGTATTGTGTTGCCTAAACGTCGTCACCGAGAGCTAAGTGAATTCATGCGTCCGGCCATTCCTACATTTTCCACGCGGATAAAAAGTGAACAATATGACGCCTCCGTTTTCTTTAACCTTAGTGGTACTGGTGGCGAACTCCCCAATATGCATTCGAACATATTCAGTGTGTAACGCATTGGACGGTTCCAATTATCCTATGAATTAACGGCAATTTTACATTTTGATGTCGACATATGTGACGTTTAAGTACTGCCAATCGCAACAACTAAAATGTTACCACAAATAGTTTAATAATGGGCAAAACTGTAAAATAAAAAGTCATTATTAAACTATTTTTGATATAACAAAAAGTCGATTGTTAAACCAAAGTAGAAAAAAATATATATAGACTAACTCGTTAAATAATCACACGTTCTAAACACACCACATTTCCTTCTGTACAAAAAGTAAATAAATACTATATAAATAGTTTTCCTGCACACACCATATTCCACTACATTGCGCTTAAATATAAATTACATGCAGCGACCGAACATTCTATTTATGAAATAAATGTATACCCCGAGATTCCGCTATGGCACGATTTGGATAATTTCCAGCAAAGAATTTCAGCTATTTGTTGCAAAACGCGTTACATAGAGTAAATAATCTCGTACATTTCGTACAAATAAACGAAGTAAAAATTTAGTCAAATGTAGTTCACTCCTACGAATTTATTCTCGTGTTGGTCGTATGAGGGAAACTAGGCCAAATGTGTCCTGCATATTGTGTGACTAACGATGAAAACTTGGCACAGGCAACTTTGGCTGTAATCGATATTGGGTACGATTCTTTATTCCCATTGTGAAGTTGCGTATCAGTAAAACAACTTACCGCTTTTTATACATCTCTATGCTTAAAGTTACGATTTTAAATTCTCTTCATAACTAACAACAGCAGCAAAAGAAATAATTTAGGACGTTAAATTTAAAGAAATGCGATTGGGATGATCTGACTAATTTTCCTTAAAGTTAATTAAATTATTGAGTATTATTCGGACCTATTTTTTCAAACGCTTCAATGCTTCTTTAAAGTAGATTTACGCACACGTCGCAATAAATAAATCTAAGAAGCATTTCGTTCCAGCGCATTGACACATGAATGTTCTTCGAGGTATGTTCTCGGGACATATGCCGTGCCCTCTATCCATTTGTGCCATTTTTCTGTGGGGTTATTTAAAGAGTTAAAAGATGTTGGACCGGGTGTATGAGGATTACACAGGCCTGCGTTTTATTATTTTTTTAAATTTGTTTATCTTCTATTAACTGATTTTGTTTGAAAAAATGATGCTAATTCCAAAGATAATTTCAGTTTCTCTCCATTGCGTAAGGTTTTTCGGCTAGAAAGGAATAAAGATACCCAGTAATTTATAGCACAATTTTTGGGAAATTTTTGATTGCTCCAAGATTTTCAGGAAAGTAGTCAAGATGTGAATTGAGAAAATGAACTTTTAAACTCATGTTATAACCTAGATGCTTAAACTTTTCAAGCATGTTGTTGACGATATCTTTATAATTTGGGTCTTTGTAATTTCCCAAAAACTTATTGACAACATCTTTCAAGCCTATCCATGCTCCCTTTTTAACAGCTTTCATTCTTAATTCAAATCTGGCATCTTTCATCAGCTTTCTTATTTGAGGCCCTACAAAAACTGCTTCTTTCAGTTTTGCTTCTGAGAGCCCTGGAAATTTGTTGCACAGGTACTTGAAACACTCTCCTGCTTTGTCTAACGCTTTCACGTTTCATCAAATCCAATGTAATGTAAAGTGGAGGTAATAAGACTTTTAGAGGATCTACCAAGCTTTCATGCATGACATTCTTAACACCTGGAGTTAACTGCTTTCTTGGAGTCCAGTCCTTCACATCCCACTTATTTTTGGCTCTACTATCCCATTCACACAGAAAGCATGGAAATGTCGTATATCCCAACTGTTGTCCCAACAACAGACATATTATTTTCAAATCACCACAGAGTAGCCAGCTATGATATTCGTATTTAATTTGATTTAAAAGTAGTTTAAGGTTGTCATAACTTTCTTTTAACTGAATGGAATGACCAACAGGAATTGATGCATATTCATTGCCATTAGTAGTAAGACCGCTTTCAAACTCCTGTTACTAGAGTCAATGAAAAGTCTCCATTGGTTTGGATCATAAGTAGGAGTACCCAGATGACAAACTAAGTCAGCAACATTATGACAGTAAACAAGCGATCCTTCTTGGGAAAAGAATTGCATAAACTCTGACTGCCGATCCCGGTACCAATAAAATGAAGTTCCTGGTGAAAGTAAATTTTTATCACGAATCCTAGAATTTCAGAAAGGCTTTTGGAAGGCCCAAATCCCTAACTAAATCATTAAGTTCAGGTTGTGTAAACAACTGTGACTCATTTGATGTGGTTGGTTGGAAACAATCCATTTCTTCCTCTGTTGTGGTGTCAGATGCAGAACTACTTGAGTTGTTTTTGAGCGTGCTAGGTGGAATAGGAACTGGTACGTCCGGACCGTAGGGAACTGGTCTTATAGCAGACGGAAGATTCGGATACAGGATATCTTTTTGATTTTTGGTGTTATATCCTTGCACATTACAGGAACAAAAGTAGCAGTCGTTTCCATGGTCCTTGGGTTCTCACCAAATCATGGGTATACCAAAACGTAAGGATTTCAGCTTCCCTTTATCCCATAGTCTTAGCTGTTCAACACATTAATTACACACAATATGCGGAGCCCACGATTTGTCTTGGTCACCAAGTTTTATTTTGAAGTATGCAAAATACACTGATTTAACGAATTCTGTTATGTTTTTTCTTTGTTTTGTTACAACGAACTTTCCACAGATGTAACAAAAGCAGTTTGGTTTATTCTTACAACCTCTAGTTGACATTGTGAAGGATATAGCACAGAGCAAAGTAAGATAAACAGTGTTACGCGTACGGTAGCTTCCGTAGTACTGCCCTGCTTATTAGGTTATAAACGGGGTACAGAACAATAACCGGGGAATCCCTGCTTTATATACTGGAATAGGAATCCCCCGGCTATATGCTGATAAGGGATTCTTCAAATGTGAACAGTTTTAAATATAATTATAATTATACAACAATTTTCGTGTCTCACGCCTAAAACTGAAATTGAAATATACATTAAAAAAAACTAGACGTGATAAACACAAATGCAATTTACAACAAGTAATTAAAAAAATATATAAAGCTTCCGAAAAAAAAATACATCGCAGGCCTGTGTTATAAACGGATTGAACATTACATAAATGTCGATGGAGGCCATCTCGAAGGCATTATTTTCACTGTTGATTACTTACCTCAAATAACATATTTTGGTGTAAGTAAATTAAGGCTATGGAGTACTATCCTCTCAAAAATCGTCAGGTTTCCGTATGGTTAAAACGGGACTTTCGGGATTTTGTAATGGTTCTACGAGAATTTTTCAAGAACATACATTTTGCAAGTTATGTACTTTATAAATGACAGGTTTTACAATCCTCTGCAAGAACTACAAATAACCTTGAAACTTTCTTACAGTGGTACTAGAAGCCAAAATACTTTTTTCGTTAAATATCACACGATTTATTTGTAGTAAAAATGCTCTATTGAGTGCTTAACATTATTAACGTGGTGTAAATGAAAAACTGATAATGATCAGCACTTGATCGAAACTATAGTCACTATATTAACAAAGAAACTGCTTTAATTTTTACTTCAAGCGAAGTAGACGCCTCTTGTATCAATCAGCTAAAGTAGTACTATTTATAACATGAAAATGTAATAATTTAATTCAATATTTGGCTTGGCATTAGCCAGGTAGTCGATAAGTTTTTGTTTTTTAATCTTTGTACGATTTAATTTTGTAGATTGTGACTAGGTTGAATATTTGTATACACAGTTTCTCGCGTGTGTCAAGTTGGCATCCCAATCTGATAGTTTTGAATAGAGTTCTCAATTCATTTTAATGTTGTAATGAGTGCATGGGTCCCGTAATAAAAATGGGTCCGGGACAAAGTGCCGAATGTCCAAAGTGCCGAATCAGTATTTTGCCCAAAGTGCCGAATTTCATACTACCGACCATGCCCAAAGTGCCGAACGACGCCAAGCGACGTCGCATCGTTCGTAGGCAAGGCGCATCGGCAGTTTGGACATTCGGCACTTTGTCCTCCCTTCGACCTCTCAGTAAGGCAAGCCGATTCGGCACTTTGGTCCCCGCACGCACCTGCGGGTAAGGCCCAAAATGCCGAATATTTATGTTATAATACGTTTAAAAACGTTTAAAAGAATAATTCATTTTTTTCTTATAAAAAAAAACATTCTTCAGCCCTGAAACCACCTAGCTTCCAGTAATAAACTTGTATTATTAATAATTATTTTTGCACATTAGGAACATACATGAGGGTGTGCATTCGGTATTTTGGGTCTTACTTACTTACTATTAACCTTTCCAACGCTTGTTACTCCTAGGTGATTTCCATCTAAGTGCAACACCAATTCTTGGTAGTCGTTTGGGTTAAATTTGTGCTGAATTACTGTGTCTTCGATCTTAAAAAGTAGGGCAATTCATTCCCAGGTTTTTCGTATCACGCCAGAATGCTTTTGCAGTAGTCATTAATATGCAAACCCCGTTTCTATCAGTGATTTTGCACTAATCAACAACTTTAGAGAAACTGTTGTTGCTGAACGATTACAGAGGACTTTTCACTGCCGTCACCACAATCATTGCTTCTTAATGTCTTTTTTACCGGGCACCTTCCTTTGTAGTGCGCTTCAGTTCATTTTCTTCCAGGTCTATTAAGCTGGCACAGCCACTTTAGCACAATCACATGGGACTAGCATAAACATTTAGTGCTATTTTGTTGCTAATTAGTTGCCGTATTCCCGATTTTGTTGCTTTAGCCGTTTTCGAAAAAATAAGGGCTATTTTATGTCCCAAGTGATTGTGTTAAAGTGGCTGTGCTAGCTTAATATACCTCTTCCTTCCTTGTGTTTTAGTTTTTGATCTACACAAACCTTGACACCTGACCATCCTTTTTGGCGCTGAAGAATGAAGAATTTTTTTTCTGTAATCGTGTTCATCCATCAACGAGTTTGAGTAAATTATCAATGCAGTTCTTCTAATAGGAATGACTGCTTTTTGGCAAAAAAAATGAATCTTATTGAATCTGATCTTACTCGTTGTAATAATTATAACCTACGTTGCAGACGATTTGATTTATTGGAAATATAGCCAACAAGAAGAACAAGAAATGTTTTCTTAACTTGTGTGGCGAACCTCTCGAAGAAGTAAGTGCCATTTTACAGGTCTAACATTTAAATTTCATGTTCGACGAGGGTCGGTTCTTAGTTGACCAATTGAGCTAAAGTTTTGTGCAGATCGTGTTTTTATTAATTGAAACAAGATAGGGGGATGGGAGCTAAGTTTTTAGAAAGTTGAAAAATAAGGGCCACCCTAAAGTATACTATTTTCGAAAGGTTACAGAACTCTTTTTTAAAAGTTGATAATACTTCTAGATATCAAAATGCAGTGGCGGCTCGTGGAAAATTTTGATGGTAGAGCCACTTCGATCATTAAAAACCTTTAATTGTTCCAGAAGCACTAAAAAAAAAATAAAGACGAAAAATAGTCCGCATTATCTGCAATACCGTTCTTCGTCCACGGAAATGAATTAAACGACGAATTGTATTTTGTAATCTTATCTACATCTCTTTAATGAGTGCAATACTTTAATAATTTGAAACTTATTTTTGTTTAAAAAACGGAAAATTATTTTTTCTACTCCCACCTCTAAAATGTCATTTATCGCATATGTTTCCATGACGCTAAGTGATTCTTTAAATACACCTTGACAAACTGTGACTTTGTGCATTTTAGTCATGGGCTTCAGCCCATGACTAAAAATCTGGAGCTAACTTCAGTTAGCTCCAGATTTTTAAATCGCTAAAATCAATTGAAACTCAAAATCAAGTTAGTTGTCATTTATCAACAATCTGTCAAAATAAAAAATAAAGAAATGAAACAAGGAATACTTTCAACCAAATCGAATAAATAATACAAAACATCAAAGAAATTTAGGAGAATTCGTGATTTCCTTTAGCAATTGCCATAATGTATCTAACGTAACTGTTAATGTTTATTTACCCAAGTAGACTAATTTAATAATAATGTACTATATTACCATGTTCATTTAAGATAATAAAATAATTTCAAAATTTTAACAATTTAGTCGTAGAAAAAGTATAGTATGCAATTCGTGTTATAAACTTCTCTAGACACTCGTTATTAAACACTCGCCCCGCTACGCTCCGCTCGTGCCTAATTGACTCGTGACTAAAGTGCCGTTTATAACACTTGTTGCATAATATACTAATTGTTCACGAAAATGTTATAATGTGCGCATTATTTAATTGTATGGGCAGCATTAATGGCGTACATTTAACACTCAATTTCTTAAACACGTATTTGCGTGTTTAATATGCTTATTAAACACGCACATGCATTTGCGTGTTTAATATGGTTATTAAACACGCTAATTCGCGCTTTAATTCACAGAACGCGATTTATGATAATATTTTGTTTACCCCGTTTAACACTAGTTTTTTTTTTCAATTGTAATTGTAAGTACAACTTTCATTTCGATTTTAATTTTGATTTTTTTTTGTTTTTTTTTTAATTTAGATTTTAATTTTTGTGAACAAAGTATAGTGTACAACTCGCATATAATGGCTATTAATCACTCAAACTATTTGCTCCACTCGCCTACGGCTCGTTCCGCAAACATCGTTCTCGTGATTAATAGCCATCATTATATGCTCGTTGTACAATATACTATTTTGATGTTATCTATATCTCTTTAATGAGTACCGAAAGAATTTGCAAATTTGTCTTTCCGTTCAAGAGTTATCTTCGAAAAAACAGAAAACAGATGGACTACAAATTACATTTTTTTGTGTTTGCATTTATTCGGCGAGTAAAAAATAAACAGTTTGCTGAAAGAATTTGCCAAATTTGGTCATCCGTTCACAAGTTATCCTCAAAAAAAAACAATTGAAGACAAATAATTTTTTTGTCCTGTACATTTATTCGATGAGTACAATATTTTTCAGGAGGAATTTTAAAAATCGGCCATTTTGTTCAAGAGTTATCTTGTCAAAACAACAAAACAATTGAGCAATGAATTTAATTTTTTATATTTTATACGTTCACACGGTGAGTGCAATACGTTGCTGAAAGAATTTTCCATATCTGTTTATCCGTTCAAGATTTAACTTCAAAGACCACAACACAATTAAACGGCAAATTTAATTAATCTATTCGACAGTTTCCTGGAAAAATGTGCCAAATTTGGTCATGCGTTCAAGGGTTATCCTCAAAAACCAGGAGACAATTTAACAACATATTTAAATTTTTGGTTCTACCTATATGTTTTACAAGTCTGGTCGTCAGTTCAAATGTTATCTTTTAAACACCAAAAATTAATTTAACTACAAATTTACTTTTTTAGTTAAAATAATATTATTTATTGACCACTCAAATTTACAATAACAAAATTTATTACAAAGAAAACGACCGTTACAGTGGCTCAAAAGGAAAAAGTTCAGATGAAATCCGAAGATTTCTCTGGCCTACCACAGATTTGAAGATTTTGAACTCTGTCTTTTCGTTTAAGAGTTATCCTCAACAATATTAGAAAATATTTTATTTAATCTCATCTCCATCAGTGTTGCCAATCCTACCGATATGTCGGTAGATCTACCGACAATTTATACCTTTCTACGATATTCTACCGATCTACCGATTTTGACTCAGATATACTGACAAATCAACCGGAAATGTTGATTGGTAAAATTTGAATTTGCTTTCACATACTTATTATTAGAGGGAGGATTTTATGCAAAATGCATATTTTTGCATATTTACCCATATAACGCACATTTCGTCTTTTAATTCATATTTTACATTTTCTTACACGGCACATTGCAACAAGTGCAATTTTCGATTTCGGGCATGAACCAACATCTAGTCATTCAAAGAAATACCGGCCAAATGTTATCAGAATAATTGCCAATTCGTCCTGCGATAAACGAGTTACAAATTTTTGAAATTTATGATTTTCGAACTAATACTTGGACATTGGAATTCGGAATTTTACATAAATTGAACCTAATTAAGAAAATATCGCTCTTTTAAACAAACTTTGGTTTCTTTTTTATCTATTTGTTTTTAAGCGAGTTACAAATTTTTGATTTTCGAACTTGGACGTTTGAAAATGAAAAAAATTAAAAATAACAGGAAACGTATTGAAAAAAAAAATGCAAAAATTAAACCTAATTGACTCTTCTAAAACAACTTTGGTTTTTGAAAATCTATTTATTTTTAAACGAGTTACAAATTTTTTAAATTTTTGATTTTGGAACAACTAATACTTGGACGTTAGAAAAGAAAAAAAAATAGGAAACGTGTAGAAGAAATTTTACATAAATTAAACCTAATTACGAAAGAAACACTGAATAAAACACTTACTAAGTTTTTCACCACAATTTAAAAAAATGTGATAAAAAACTTAGTAAGTGTTTTATTCAGTGTTTCTATAATGAATCACCACGTAGTAACGGTCGAAACCATCACCATGACTAATTACGAAAATATCACTCTTCTAAAATAACTTAAGTTTTTGAAAATCCATCTTTTAAACGAGTAACAAATTTTTGAAATGTTTGTTTTGCGAATGACCAATATACGTTGGAAAAGAAAAAAAAAAGGAAACGTTTACAAGAAATTTTACATAAATTAAACCTAATTAAGAAAACATTACTCATCTAAAAAAAACTTTGGTTTTTGAAAATCTATTTATTCTTAAACGAGTTACAAATTTTTGAAATTTTTGATAACTAGTACTTGAACGTTGGAAAAGTAAAATAAAATGAAAAATAAAAAGAAAAAAAGGAAACCAAGTCTAATTTAAAAAGAAAAACGTATATTCTTCTAAAATGAGTTGGGGTTTTGAAAATACACCTCTTCTCAAGATAGTTAAAGAGTTTTAAAGATTTTGATTTCTGAAACGTCCGACATTCGAACAAAAAATTGAAAACCAAATTCACCAATTTTCAAGCGAGTTGCAGATGTTTCAAATATTGTTGATTTTCGAGTTGTCTAACATTTGGATATTCAAAGAGAAAAAATAGGAAACATATAGAAACAGTTTCACAAAAATTAAACCTAATTAAGAAAATATCACTTTTCTCAAAAATTTCGGTTTTATCCACTTATTTTTAAACGAATTATTATTTTTTTAATTTTCAATTTTCGAACAAATAATACTTGTTGAAACTGAGACATTGAGACGTTGGAAAAGAAAATAATATAAAAAAATAAAAATAGGAAACGTGTGTGAAAAATTGATCAAAAATTAAGTCTAATTAACAAAACATTATTCTTCTAAAATAAGTTGAGATTTTGAAAATACACCTCTTTTCAAGAGAGTTGCAAATTTTTGAAATTACTACTTACTAATACTTGGACGTTGAAAAATTAAGAAAAATTAAAATATAAGAAACACGTGGAAATTTTTAACAAGAATTAATTCTAATTAACAAAACTTCAATCTTCTAAAATAAGTTGTGGTTTTGAAAAACCGTCTCTATTCAAGAGATTTTTGAAACTTTTAATTTTCGAAAAAAATAGGAAACGTGTTAAAATGTTTTTTTTTTCCCAAAAAATATTCTCGCTCTTCTAAAATACCTTTGGTGTTTGAAAATTCACCAATTTTCAAACGAGTTGCAGACGTTTCAAATGTTTGATTTTCGAGACGAGGAACATTCGGATATCGGAAGAGAAAAGGTAGGAACGTGTAGGAAAAAGAAAACAAAATTATACCTAATTAAGAAAATATCACTCTTCTAATTCTAAAATAACTTGGATTTTTGAAAATCCATTTATTTTTAAACGAATTGTGAATTTTTAAAAATTTTGATTTACAAACTTCGTATAATTGGACGTTGGAAAATGATGCTTATTTGCATATAATAATGCATATTTGTTGCATATTTTCGGGGTTTAAATGTATATATGTATATGCACATATTTCAGCATTTTACAATCCATAAAATCCTCTCTCTAGTCATCACCAATTGAAACAAAATCGCAAATCCGTAAGTCGGTGAATCCCCTCGTTCTCTGTGCAAGCGCAGGTCCCATGGGTACCATACCATATCTGTTTATTTTAAAAACTAACGACATCTACCGACATTTCGTTGGAATTTAGACCGACAATTACTAAACACAGGTTGGCAACATAGATCTCCATTTGTCCAATGAGTACACTTGCCAAAAGATCTGTTCTTTCCTTTAGTATTTATCCTTAAAAAACTACAAATTACATTTTTTGGCTCTTATCTGCATCTATTGGATGATTAAATTAAAACATGTTGCTTTATCCTCAAAAAAAAAACAAAAAACATCTACATTTATTTGATTTATGTGATGAGTACAACACTTTTCTGGAAGAATTTTTAACATCTGCCCTTTTATTCAAGAGTTATCTTTTTACAACCGCAAAACAATTGAATGACGAATTTAATGTTTTATCTTATCTGCACCAATTTAGTGATTACAATACTTTGCCTGAAGAATTTTAAAAATCAAATTATCCGTTCGTGAGTTATCAAAAAAAGAACACATTAATTTTCTATTCGACGGGTAGAACACTTTGCTGGATGAATTTTTAAAATGTGGTCAAACAATTGAACGACGAATTATTTTTTTTTATTTTCTGCATCTGTCCGGTGAGAACAACACTTTGATGGAAGATTTTTAGAAATCTGCCCGCTCGTACAAGAGTTATCCTTAAAAAAACTAAAAAAAAACAATTTAACGGCGAATTTATTTTTTGTTGGAAGAATTTTCGAAATCTGCCCGTTCGTTCAAGAGTTTTCCTTGAAAAATAAAAAGCAATTGAAGGTCGAATTTATTTTTTGTTTTATCTGCATCTATTCTATGAGAAGAACACATTGCACCAAGAATGTGCAAAATTGGTGACGCGTTCAAGAGTTATCCTTAAAAAATCGAAAAACAATTGAACGTCGAATTTCCGTTTTTTCTCAATTGACATGTATTTAATCAGCACATAATTTGCCTGTAAGTACTCTCTAGTACATGAGCGAAAAGGCTTATTTCGCAACGAACTTGTTGTTAATTCATCGTGTGCACGAGATGAGCCAGAAATGATCTGGCTCGAATTGCAGATTCAGAACGTTCCGGTTTTGATTCAGAGTTGGCTGTGAGATAAATTAGGAATATCGCATATTAAAAATTAGGATATTTAGCCTACAGGCTATTGGAACTAATATAATATCATAGAAGACTAGATTAGTTCAGTTGAATTTAAAAAAAAATCTCAAAATGCCGTACCAGAAGTAAGTTGGCCCCGTTTGCGTTGGGGAACAAATGCATTGCGATTTTTCTCTACTCATAAAACTTCCACAGGCATTTTGTAGTCATTTAGGTGTTTAAGTGTTTTTAGAAATACAAAATTCTTGCCGATCATGAAATTAGACGTAGTGCCATGGCTCCTTGGCTCTACATAACGAGCCGCCCCTGTCAAAATGACTACTCAGAACTATCAGAACTCTATACTGACACACCCATCAAAATAATAGTAAGGCAGGAAGACGAAGGATACACAGTTTTTAATATTATTATTTATTCAACGGAAGCTATAGGAAAGGAGTTCTCAGTGGGATAACAAAAAATTGAAAAAATGAAGAGAAGCAAATAATGTACATAATTGTAACGTGTCAACCACAAGGTTTTGATTCAGAGTTGGCTGTGAGATAAACTAGGAATATCGCATATTAAAAATTAGGATATTTAGCCTACAGGCTATTGGAACTAATATCATGTTATAGAACACTGGATTAGTTCAGTTGAATAAAAAAAAATCTCAGACATGACTCTTATTTTTCTTTAGTAGTAGTAGTAAAAGTAGTAATAAAATTCAGTGGCTCACACCTTACAATCAGACGTACACTTCTGTGCAATAAAATTAAGCGCACAAAATATGTTATAGTTTAAAGCGGACCTCCTGGTTATGAAAATCTGTAAATTTCCCTAATGTCAAAATGCCGCGTCGTTTAGACAACAATTCAAAAATTCGAATTATAACTACAATAGAAGATGGTTTTTAGTTTTGACTTTTTACTAAAAGTATTATTTTCAAGTTATGATGTTTTATCATTTATTGAAAATGTTGCAGACCCGAATTATACAACTAGAATATTGTAAAAAATACTCATAAGACACGTGCTTAATTTTATTGCACAGAAGTGTACATACTCATTCACTCATGAGACATAATTTTAGTTCTCAGCTGAGCGTGTCTTATGAAAAATCGTCCAGGACACAGATAACCGATCTTGAATTTATTTAATTGCAATTAATTTGTATTTCCAAGGAAACTACTAGAACGGTTAGATTTAAATTTTTACTTTGTATCGCAAGCAATTTGCAATCTAAAAAACTTTGATGAAGAAGATGGTTGCAAATGTCACAACATGGCAATCCATAATTAACCTGAATTGAAAAATTTACTCTTTGTGATTAAAACAAAGTGAATGTTTCAATTTAGTGTTTATTGCGGTACTTCCAGTTTGGTCCCAATTAAAACGTGGTGTTTGGTATTTATTACACATTGGAAAAATTCAAATGTGATGTCCCTACAAATTCAGTGCTATGCAGATTTTAGAAAAGAAGTACTAGAAAACACGGCTAAATGGTTATAAATATAAATATAATAAAGCAAATCATGTAATTCTATGTACGATAGTTGGTAATTTGTTCACCGTTGGACCCAATCTTTTCTCGCCTGAGCCGATATATTTGAATAACCAATTTATTTTTTTGTACTGTTACGTAACCATTCATATAATATGGATTTGTTAGGTTATTTCGTCATAATACTCATGATTAGTTCAGATACGTTCATATTTATGTAGAATTTTTGGGATAAAATTACTACCAAAAAAGGTTGCGACTAAATTTAATATGGATGGATTACAGCAATGTTAATTATCTAGCAATAATGTTATACATGTAATCGAGTGACCTAGAATTTCTATGCCTATACATTCTAGGTCACCGTAATTATTGATGTTATGTACATTATCCACATTAAATGTACGCTGCTATAAATATCATCGGTATTGATATATAATATAAATATAAATACCAATTAGTGGCTTTATCACACATCTTATTTCAATTAAAGCAAATACGGCAATTTACTAGCTGTATCGTTCTAAAATCATTTGACAGTTTTTATATCAAATCAGAGAAAGTTAGATGATGGTCACATCAATAATTTTTCTCCTCTAAATATGAAAAATATTACTCCAACTTAAATCCGAGAAAGTAACATGATGGCCACATCAATAACAGAGTATACCGTATCTAAAATTTGTGAAAGCGAAAGTTCCTGTAACATTATAACTACTGCTACATTTCACGGACGCAGTTAGACCTCAATTACAGTTTACGTTAATAAATAAAAGTTATGTCCGTACATCTCATCAGACTTACTTGAGAGACCAAGCGAAACACTCGCGATCCCCTTAAATGCTTAGCACCCAATTATAACTTTTTTTGCAGAAAGGAATCTTTGGGATATCTAATTATAAGTTAATAAATAAATCATGTTTCAAATGTAAATAAAATGTACAACACAAGTGTAATTTAATACACACTATCAATTATCATAATCTGGCAACGGATCATATTTCTATTTACTGCCAGGCAGACGTCATAAAACTAAAAGTGTTCTGTGAAAAGGATGGTTGCGAACATTATTAAGTGGTAATCCACAATTAAACTGAATTGAAAAATTTTCCATATGATTATAAAAATAAATCACAAAAATCGACGTGTTGTTTTATAATGATGGCAACAGGTCGAAACTAGTCGTTTATAATAATTACTATAATTACTCGTGATTAAAACAGTCTTCGAATTCATTCACGAAAATTTGTTATTTAAAATGGGCGAATAAAAAGTATTTACAAAACTGCATAAAATGGATTAGCTGAATGGAAGATTGGATTGGGAAAGGAAGAGAATCCGCATAGATTCCTGAAAACAAGACGTAGTCAGGATTTAGCAAAAAATATATGTATTGTTATTTGATAGCTATATATTGTCAGTTACTAATAAACTGTATTATAAGAAATATTTCCGCGATTATATTTGTTGTTAAATTAATAATGAACACCGGTATGCAAAGCCAATATTATTATGTAAATATTTATATGCAGTTAAATGAATAATTCAATACACCGCTGCAAACTAATGCATTTTTTTTTCAACATGAAAGCACAGCTGTAATCCATCGTATGGAATATTTCGATCTTATCTGTTTTATGAACGCTATTAACAGCAACACCCTCGCCATTTACAATAGATGCAGCGTTAATGCGTGCCAACGCGATTTCCCCACAGGAAATTACCATTTGTAAAAGTGCCAAGAATTCAAAGTATTCTTTTGTCGACCCACTGTTAAGGTCACGGTCACGTCAAAATTTGTAGTAAACGTGTTTATCGATTTGCATATTTACAACCGCTACTGCATATAATTTGTGTAAGTAATGTTCGCGACTACCCCGAAGCATCCACAAGCGGCAACAACAATGGGTGCGCAATTTGCGGTTTGTTTACTACTAACAATATTTTTGAGCAAGTTTTTTATTTAATAATTCATATAAACCAGGTATCACATATATTTTATTATCAAAATACGATATTAAATATAGTACACTTAAATAAGTTTAAATTAAAGCAGGTATTTAGCATTAAAATCATTCAGTTCAGTTTGATTCAGTTCATTAATAGCCAACAAAGTAACTTTAATATTGACCTTAACATTAAATGCAAGCTTACGATAGTGTTCAATTTGTTTCCCAATCAGTTTAATCCGTATGTCCGCATATTTGGTGGCTTCATCCAGATCCATTTCTAGCGAGCAATTGCATCCAATATTAATTAACATGGTGTCCAAATGTAGATGTGGATTTCATAATTTCCATGTAAAAACAACGAAGTGAGCAGGTGCAGTGAGTCTTCCACTTTCTCTAAAGAAAATCGCTTTATCATTTTACTATTATCAATCTTTACGTCGTTCACTACATCTCATTCATTTCAGAGTCAACTCATCCATGAGGCATTCTTTTACAAATCGAACGGATATATAGGGTCTATTTTTCTATCAGCCTCAATTTTTTTTACGCGTTGCCTATACAAAATAAGCCGACCGGAATTTTTGCGTTTTTTTTCCGTCAGTATTTTTGAAAATACAGACAGTTAATCTAATATATCGTGATAACTCCCTTTCTATTAGTCGTATGGAGCTCAATTAGAGCTCATTTTAAGAATTGTCTTCATTCTGATGTTAATTAATATTACTTTTGTTGTTCATTTATAATTATTATAAACAATTAAAATATTGAAAGTCATTTTACTACTCAAGGCCATCACTTTAAAAACTTGGAAAAAATACCACTGTATTCCTCGTTTCATTTCATATAAAAATCATATTTTTTTGGAATGGTCATTTGATTACATCAGTATAAAAGAAATTAATTTGTACGGCAAAACGCGCAAAGCGGCGGGTGACGACGAGCGCTGGGTCCATGGCGTCGTACTTTACCAGTCATTAAGTGTGAGAGAAATGAAAAGAAAGGTAAAAAAATATTATAGTCGACTATTATTTATTATTATTCTATTAAATGGTTATCTCGCTTTCACAACCGTCCTTGAAATAATGCAGATCTGCCCATTGAGCGTTGCACATCTGGCAAAAGGGCACACATTCTTTCAAGGAAAAAATCAGTTTTACACCCCTCGGGGTGCGGTTGTTGTCGCCACTTGTAAATACTATGATTTTTGAGGGAGAGGTAGTTCCTAATACATGTAGTTTTATGAAAGTTAACAATCAGTTGAAATTTATTTCACCCCTCGAAGACACTTACAACGGACATTGTGTTCAGTGAAAATCAGAACCGCTATAACAAAAACAAACAGTTGAATGTTGACGTAGACTTAATTTTAAGTGTGTGCATTTTGTGATTTGAAGTGTTATATTTTGTGAAAAAATGTAAGTGGTATATAATCATTCAATGATGGACATTTTAGTGTCCAATGCGTTCTATACTATATCGTGTAATACTAAGTGTAGATTGGATTACAATGCCGAAAACATCAAAGAAATTACTTCAACCGAAAGTCCGGAGCGATGTGTGCTGTAATCCATTTAAGTTGAATCCTCATCAAAAAACGAAAAGACAGACATTAGGAAAAGTGACAAAAAATAAACTAATTGAATTAAATATACCAGCTACAGAAGAATTTCTACAAATGGTTATTTGTACCTCTTGTCGCATCCGACATCGTAAACCTTCCAGTACAATTGTGAAAAAAAACCAACAGGTATTTATAAATTAATATATCCTATAGGTCAGGTCTTTTATTTGTTGTAGTTAATTTTATTAATACGTCATTGAATATTCGACCTGTTCTGACTCAAAATTAAGTCTTACTAAAACTATAAACAAATAATTTATTGAAACAACTATTTCCCTGGCTAGTGCCACGCCGGATATTGAATGATACGAAAGAAATTTGCACGTTATTACTAGTACTATTAGTGAAATAACATTGATTTAAGATCGTCTATTTCTACGTACAGGACAAACTTTAAAATTATTCTAAAAGTAAATTTGTAACTGTAAATAATATTATTAAAAGGAAAAATTATACAATTGCACATTTCAGAAAAGTGCTGGAGCGGCAGAGTCCTCGAGTGCGAGTGAAGATGCCCAAAACGTCGTTGAAAGTGGAGAGAGTTCAACATGTTCAGCGGACGACTCACAAGTTTCAATTATGTCAGTGCGAGAATTAAATAAAGGGTTGGTTTTGATAGGAACTTCTCCTATCAAAGAAGAAAAAATGCACCAGAAGAGATATTCTTCAGAAAAACTACAGAATATAAATGAAGCACTAAAAACGAAAGTTTTTGGTACTATTTCACATTATGTACAGAGTGAAGATGAGGTCAATATTGTATAAAAACTTAATGAACGATACAATACAACAGAAGATAAAACTATGAAGATACGAATACTAACAATTTTCAGTCATTGGTCTTTCCGAAAAATTAAACAACATTTTGAAGCCACAAATCAGATGACTATCGTTGCAAAAAAAAACCGCCGCAGAAAAGAGAATATTATCAACTCCAAATCCTAAATCCCATCCAACCTTGAAAAGAAGCGTAATAGAATCGATAATTACATTTTATCAATCGGACACGCAGAGCCGAGTATTGCCTGGAAAAAAGGATACAGTTTCCGTAAAAACAGACGGACTAAGAGTACAGATGCAAAAGAATAATTTAAAAGAACTGTATCAAGAATTTCAAACTGCGAATCCAGATGTGAAATGCAGTTTTTCAAGATTTGCATCTTTGCGACCGAAACATTGTGTGTTAGCGGGAGCAAGTGGTACCCATTCTGTCTGCGTTTGCGCCATACATGAAAATGTTAAGTTATTAATTGTTGGTGCAAATATTGGAAGATTAACAAGCGACTCTCCGCAGGCATTAAACAATAACAATGATTGCTTAAATCCTATGATGTGTAGTCCGTCTTCAACAAAATGTTATTTAGGAAAATGTGAGACATGTCCCGGTATCACAAATGTTATACAACAAATAGAAAAATCTTGTGACGATAATTTTATTGATTGTATAACTTACAAGCAATGGACTACTGTTGACAGGACTACGTTGCAGACCTTAATATCTCCCGTAGAAGATTATTTAGAAAAGTTAGAAAATGGTTTATCCAAATTACTACTGCATTCATTTCTTGTTAAAAAGCAAAATGGATTTTTAAATAATACAAAACATAGTCTGCCACGAGGTGAATGCATTGTTATCTGCGACTTTTCTGAAAATTACGCTTTTGTAATCCAAAATTCCATCCAGGGCATACACTAGAACAACAATCAAGCGACAGTGCATCAATTTGCAATATATTATCGAGATATAGACAATGAAGTGAAAATGAAAAGTTTAGTAATGATTTCCGAATGTTTGCATCATGATACCATTGCGTTTCACGTTTTTCAAAAATATTTAATCCAATTTATAACAATTTATTTGATAAACATTAAAAAAATCATTTACTTTTCTGATATAAATTATAATCAGTATAAAAATTACAAAAAAAACATTATTTTATGTCACCACGAAGAAGACTTTGGTATAACAGTAGAATGGCACTTCTTTCCGACGTCACATGGCAAAGGACCGTGTGATGGCTGGGTGGAACTTTGACACGTTTAGCATCTAGAACTAGCCTTCAACGGATTCAAACTCCGCAAGATTTGTTTACTTGGGCAAGTGAATTGTTGCCAAATATTGCTTGTCGATTTGTTACTAATGAAGAGTATGACGAGGAATAGACAATTCTGGAAATACGCTTTAGGAAGGCTTTGACTATTAAAGGTACTTTAGGGTTTCATTGCATAATACCAATAAGCAAAAATAAACTAAAAGCAAAGCAATTTTCATTACACGACATATTTATATATGCAAACATTTCGAAAGAGTAATCATAAAATCAATGACGTTTAGTTAACAAATACATATACATTATTACTTACTTTTGAATTTATTTATTTCCATATTTAAAGTTTGATCAACTTACATTTCTTTCCTCATTAACAAGTATCGTATTTTTACGATTTAATATTGTTTTATGGAATAATAATAAATAATAGTCGATCATAATATTTTTTACCTTTCTTTTAATTTCCCTCACACTTAATGACTGGTAAAGTATGACGCCATGGACCCAGCGCTCGTCGTCGCCCGCCGCGTTGCGCGTTTTGCCGTACAAATTAATTTCTTTTATACTGATGTAATCAAATGACCATTCCAAAAAATATGATTTTTATATGAAATGAAACGAGGAATACAGTGGTATTTTTTCCAAGTTTTTAAAGTGATGGCCTTGAGTAGTAAAATGACTTTCAATATTTTAATTGTTTATAATAATTATAAATTAACAACAAAAGTAATATTAATTAACATCAGTATGAAGACAATTCTATTACCTTTAAATGAGCCCTAATTGAGCTACATACGACTAATAGAAAGGGAGTTATCACAATCTAAAGACATGCATAATTAGCGAATTTTCAAAACTTTAACTGTCTGTATTTTCAAAAATACTGACGAAAAAAAAACGCAAAAATACGGGTCAGCTTATTTTGTATAGGCAACGCGTAAAAAAAATTGAGGCTGATAGAAAAATAGACCCCATATTTCCGTTCGATTTGTAAAAGAATGCCTCATATAAGTGACTTGTATATCCATTCTTGTAATGAAACAGTACCAATAAACTTATTATTATTATCCTTTCAGTGAATCACGTCAATGTCTACAAACCAAGCCAAGAGCAACAAAAAAAGGGCATACTTTTATTTTAGATAGCAATTATCATCTTTGAAAACAATAGTCAGGACTGAGTCATAACTCTAAAAGACCTTCATATCTTAAATTGAGTCGCTTGACTCGCCAACTCACTTCACTTAGTTGACTCTTTGAGTGGACACAGTCTAGTGCAAAGAATAAAGTTTTAAGCAAGGGACAGTTTTTACATGAGCGGCTTGGGCGATTGTACTATCCTGTTGAACCCATGCCCGTTCCTTTTTCTCATCAGTTAGAGTATTAAAGAAATGCCCGATCAACTGAAGTTAACGTGCACTATTGATTGTCGTGCGGACGAAAAGAGTAAAAATACTCTTAGATTTTGCATACGACCTATGATAGAATTCTTCGGAATGATTTATGCAGGCGGTTGGTAAAAACTTTACGGAAAACAACGCGTTTTACGCCAAATGAAACTTCGGGGAATAAAAATATTACTTTACGAGCCTTACATGTATATGTACTCTGCGGACCATAATAAAACGCCTGCCAATAAAAGTGCTACAGAACTTCCGTTATTATTAATCGTGGTATTTTTTTATTACAGACATGGCTATCGTATGGAGATGAAAATGATATTACTTCTGCAATGCCTCTATAGAAAAGAGCTATTAAAAATTATAATTTTTTTTTAAATTTATGTAGCCCGGGAATATATGAATATTCATTTTCGCAAATTTACAAAATTAAGTCTTACAGAAATCTAGGAACATATTGAAATAACTGTTTCTTTTTTCGTCTTTGTAAGACTTAATTTTATAGAAAACATATATATATTTATTTTCGATTCAATTCATTTAACGCATCTGCAATATAGTTTATTTCACGAATTTTGCCGTTCGTGTCATCAGTTCCTGAACATATCAAAGACAAGCGGCTTTCTATCATTTTATACTATTATATATACAAGGTGGTCCATCTCAGAGGCAACAAGCGACTTTGTTGAGTTATGCGGCATTTTTGAAAAATCTCCATGACACGTCGATTTTTGTTTTGAGGGGGACAACTTCTGATGACATTTTCACCTTCATCCTTAACCCCCCTTTTTTTTTATGGGGACATATTGTGCGCGAACGCACAGCATTGGCCCCCAGAGAATGGAAACACCAGCGGAATCGCAGAGCATGCTCGCCTGGTGTTTCTCGTCCGTGCACCTTTAATGATAATGCCTAAATTTATATACACCAATACATATTATATATAGAACATTAATACATCTACACCTAGTAACTATTCGCCTAACTACATAACTGCCTGCTACTATATACATAGGTTCCGTACATGGTCACCAGCCGTTGTCGTCTTTTGTTTTGAGCACCTTCGCGAAGGAGGCTACTGCCTCCCATCGGTCCGGTGACGATATCATATGTCTACTAGAGTTTTCACTTCCAATGGCGCCCCAAGCGCCCTGACTAACTTGTCTCCTGGTCCCACGATGGACATGTCGTGAGCGTGTGCTCACGTCAACGTCCGCCCCGCACTGGGTGCTGCTCGCACTGCTTGCTTTCCCGATCATCGCAAGATAGGCCCGGAAGCATCCGTGCCCAGTGAGTATCTGGGCGGTGAGGTAATCAATCTCTCCGTGATTTCGCTGGACCCATTTTTTTATGTCGGGAATTAGTTGTCGAGTCGAAGCTCCCTTGGTTCCAGCATTCCATTTGACCTGCCAACGGTCTATCAAGTTATTCTGCGCATCCTTCTTAGCATTCCGTTTGGTAAACTTCTGCCCTCTCTCTTAGGACCAGGTCGGGAGGGGCGGATGAAGCCAGAACCTCCGCTGGTTCCGGCGGATGAAGCCAGAACCTCCGCTGGTTCCGTTGACACTGTCCTGTAGCCGCGGAACACCCTGAGCACGCCTGGCCTTAGCGCCTTCTGCAACCTCTCCACGTTCCTTTTAGAAGCTATGCATCCTTCAAACGCTGGCGCCGCATAGTATAACTTTGCCTTTGTAGCCTCCTGCAGGACCCTTCTTTTGGATTCCGCCGGCTCGTTTGTATTCGCCATAATGCGAGCTATTGCTTTTGTTAATTTTGCTGCCCCTGCAGTGGCCTCCAGCACATGTTGGCTGTGGTTGGGGTTGGCCTTAAAGATAAACCCCAGGTACTTCATCCTCTTAGCGATCTTGATCTCCTGCCCGAGCAACTGTATGGACTCCTCGTTGTTCCTACCCGATCTCCTTCTGGAGAGCCAGACGGCTCCGGTCTTCTGCGTCGCCAGTTGGAGTCCTGTTTTTTCCATTCAGCCCGCGATCTGCTGGATTACCTGCTGCGCTGCCGCTTTAAGGTCCCCAATCTTTCTGGCCCTGGCGACTATTAATAAGTCGTCTGCGAAGCCCACCAGGTCTGTTTCCTTTGGTAATATCGTAGGCCACATTCCACAGCAGTGGTCCCAGAAACCTCCTTTCCCTTCCTACAAGACGTGGCGGTCCGCCAGGAAGCTTCTTACCATCCTGACTAGGTAGCCCGGGATGTTCCTTCCTACGAGGGCGTCCACTATTCTTTACCAGGGAGGGTATTGAAGGCATTCCTGACATCCAGAGAGATTGCCAGGCAGTGCCTTCATCCCCTCAATGGGCCGCTGTTGGATTCGTCGGCCATCCTTTGCACTTCCCTCAACGCGTCCACAGTGGACCTACCCTTGCGGAATCCATATTGCCTTGCCGACAAGCCGCCATCTTCCTTGATGGCATCCTCAATTTTGTCGGCCAGGAGCCTTTCGAGGACCTTGCCTTCCCCGTCAATCAGGCAGATAGGCCTGCAGTCGCCTGGATTGTTAATTGCCTTCCCTCCCTTGGGAAGGACAAGTTGGGCTCTCTTATAGAGCGGGGGGAAGAGTTCCTCCTTCAGGCATTCGTTGTAGCAGCTTGTCAGTTGCTGGGGGTGGTCTAGCACCACTGCTCTTATAGCCTCATTAGAAACACCGCTCGGGCCTGGAGCCTTTCTCTTCGGCAGGGCCTTAACCACCTTCGCTACCTCTTCTGCAGTAAAGAGCTTCTCCTCTCTGGGTCCATTGCTAATTTCACTAAGTGGTCTCAGTTCCTCGCCTGGAGGAAACAGCACCCGCACTATCCCCCTTACACCCCCAGGAACGAGCGACCCCACACAGGGTGACATCATGCCAAGCCTTTTGGTAACTATCTTGTATGGTTTACCCCAGATGTTGCTCTCCAGGTCCCTGCACAGCTCCCTCCACTTTTGCTCTTTGCTTCGCCTAATGGCGGATCTGAGAGTGTCCTTCGCATGGCGAATACCGCCTGCCCGCCTGCACCTAGTTAGGTCCCTGCGTGCCGCATTTGCCTCCCCCGACACTTTAGAGACGTCCTCGTTCCACCAGTAGACCCTTTTGTTATCGTTTGGGGCCCCCTTTTTTGGGATATCTGCGTCGCATGCGCAACCTTAACCCCCTAGCCACCCCTAACTTTACCCCCCGATTTTAACTAGGGAAAGTGTGATATATCTTTGAAAAGCTCGATTCTGAATACAACTGTGTCATTTGTTTTCGTTTTCATTGATTCATAAGGGAATAATAGCAACACTTCGAAATTGCAATTTTACCTGTTTAACGCCACAAAAAAAGTTGAAGTTAACAATCCAGTAAGGAATGTAAAATTAATGTTTGATTTATTAACATAAAAGAACAAAACAGAACAAAAAATAACAATAAACTCAAAACATGAATAACTACCTACAGAGAAAAATTTTAAAACTGCTACCGTTGGTATCCATACAGAAATAAAGATTCTGTTCGAAACGTCGTCTTACATTACAAAACATGTCCGGAGTTATCAAACGGCATTCACTCAATATTCTCCGCGCAAATCATCTAGCCCTTTTTTGGCGTATTGTACACCTTGCTCTTAAGGTGCCCCCATAAGAAAAATCCAGGGGTGTCAAATCAGGCGACCGCGGAGGCCATTTAATGGTACCTCGCCTACCAATCCATCGTCCAGGAAAAGTTACTGTCGTTCAGTCAAAGCGAAATGTGGAGGTGCACCGTCCTGTTGAAAAGTTAGCTGGTTTTCCCGATCACTATCTTCATTCATCAACTAGTTCTACTACGAAGGGAATGGCTTAAAGGGGGTGGTGGGATAGGATGGGTGTGGCGGCCCTCGCGCGATTTGAGTTGCAAGTGTAGAAACCTTGTTTTAAATATTAAAAAATGAGATTTGCATGCTCAATAACTGTCATTTTCGACTTAAATTATTCCACTGTAAAATTGTGTGCATTTTTTTCAGGTCAGTTGTGTGATCGGATTTAATTGATTTAATTTTATTACACCCAAAACTAGAGAACGGCATTTTTTCCAGATTTTGTACGGGTCATGGAACTCCAAAAACTTGGTGTCAACTGCAGAAAAACGTGAAAAAAAATAGTTTTTCAGGAATAATTTCTTTTTTGAAAGCTTTCTTGTGCGCTAACAAAAAGGGGCCACATAGTATAAGTAGTCATATTAATGACCTTCATTATTCCCTTAACCACGTGTTAATATCTTCACTTGTTCGCGCGAAAACTCAAATTAAGTAAATTTTGTTTTTCATAACTTGGTAATAAAAATATACTTACACGATTAATTGACAAAGTATAAGTCATATATAACATTTTTAGGATAAAATACATTATTGTAGCATATACAAATGTTAGAATACATACAGGGTGTCCCATTTTAAATTGCCACCCCAAATATCTTGAAACCAGAGCAACATGGCAAAAAATGTTTCAGATAAAAGTTCGGAGGGGGCATGTGCTGGTGACCTTTAAAATGATCTTGGCGTTAATTTTCAAGGTAAAACGAATGTCAACTTTGATTTTTCCAATGGAACCCCCTATTTTTTATTGTGGGATCGTATTTTACAGGAAAAAATACAAACTTTTTGTAGGAAACGTTTCTTTTGAAAATGCTTTCTGTAAGAGTTTTTTCACGAATTTTGTCCGTCATGTTGTTTGAAATCTCAGATGAATCCAGGCTGTGATTCATGCATTACTCTCGGCATTAGCATCAAAGATCCCTGGATCTTACTCCCCTTGACTTTTTCGTATGGGGACTAGTCAACGAGAAAATATTTGCTAAAGCACAACAGTGCAGAACATAAAGGAGAGGATTAGGGCTGCATTTCGAGTAATTTCCATCCAAAACCTTCGAAATGTGTTGACTTGATCGAACATTTGATCTAAGAACGAGATCGAGCCTCCAGCCACTGAAACCATCGGCCCTTTTCAGGGCTAATGAAGTGCAAAATCTCATCGGCAACCTCCACGTGGTACACATTGTGTGACACTAATGCCGAGGGTAATGCATGAATCACAGCCTGAGATTTCAAACAACATGACGAACAAAATTCGTGAAAAAACTTAAAATATAAGCATTTAAAAAAAACGTTATTATAAAAAGTTTCTATTTTTCCCGTAGAATACGATCTCGCAATAATAAAAATAGGAGTTCCATTTGAAAAATCAAAGTTGATCTTCGTTTGACCTTGAAAATTGATCCCAAGGCCATTTTCAAGGTCATCAGCATATGTCCCCCTCATAACCCTACAACTATTATCTAAAACAATTTTTGCTATGTTGCTCAGGTTTCGAAATATTTGGGGTGGCAATTTAAAATGGGACACCCTGTATAAGAACTTTATTTGTCTTCGTTTTTCGCTTAAAATATGAGTCTCAACAATCCGATAATGTTTGAAGTTGTACTGTTTACTTTACTTGAACTGTTCGAGTTCCAGACGACTTTTATCCGCCACAATATCTTTGTTTATATAATCATCAAATATAGATTTGGCGGAACATGAAGAATCAGATGTGTTTGTTGACACATGGGTTAGTTGTAACCCCGAGTGTGCGCAATGCCATGCGCAATCGTCGTACAGCAATTCCAGCGCCACTACCACTAATCTACTTTACCGACATCGCGCCAAATTCAAATATTGTCGTATTGTTGGGACTAATATTTTAAGCGAAAAACGAAGACAAATAAAGTTCCTATATGTATTCTAACATTTGTATATGCTATGATAATGTATTTTATCCTAAAAATGTTATATACGACTTATACTTCGTCAATTACTCGTGTAAGTATATTTTTATTACCAAGTTATGAAAACCAAAATTTACTTAATTTGAGTTTTCGCGCGAACAAGTGAAGATATTAACACGCGGTTAAGGGGACAATGAAGGTCATTAATATGGCTACTTATGCTATTTGGCCCCTTTTTGTAAGCGCACAAGAAAGCTTTAAAAAAATATATATATTCTTGAAAAACTAATTTTTTTCGCGTTTTTCTGCTGTTTACACCAATTTTTTGGAGTTCCATGACCCGTAAAAAATCTGGAAAAATGCCGGTTTCTAGTTTTGGGTGTAATAAAATTAACTCAATTAAATGCGATCACACAACTGACCGGAATACACATAATTTTAGAGTGGAATAATTTAAGGAAAATGCATTTTTTACCACATTTTTGGTACAAGTCGAATATGACAGTTAATAAGCATGCAAATCTTATTTTTTAAATATTTAAAACAAGGTTTCTACACTTGCAACTCAAATCGCACGGGGGCCGCCACACCCATCTTATCCTGCTACCCCCTTTGTAGCCACATAATGCTAATTGAATACTTTTGCAGCTCTCGACACAAATTTCGAGAATGAATTGAGATGGAAAAATGTTGCCTAATCTCAATTCATTCAAGAAATTTGCGATGAAATGACGAATAATTTAACGAATAAGAACAATATAAACTCCTGGACTAAATTAACGCATCACACAAACTTTTCGTTTTTTTTCGAAGTTTTAAATCGTATATCTACGTTATATTACAATTAAATGATTTTAACAAATGTTTGATAAATAAGAAAGGTATTATCGAAAAAACGACATGAATAAAGAGCAGAAATAAACAATACTGCCAAATACAATAAAAACGGTGTTAATAAAAAGTGAAATTTAATCTTGAAAATTTTAATTCAGTAGCGTATAGATCCTTCTCTACCACTTATCACTGCTTCCATTCGTCTGCGCACACCATTGATCACGTTTTGAATGGTTTCTTGATGAATATTCTCCCATTCGACAAGAACGACTTCTTCGAGTTCCCTAAGATTCATTGGAGAAGGTATGTGACGTCTAACTGATCGTTTCAGTGCATCTCAGATGTTGGTTAGTTATTATTAACATTACTCGCACAACGTGGGCCAACTTCGGTGTGTGAATGTGAATAAAAAATAAATACATTTCATGATTTGTGAATTGATTTCCGCTTTTATGAAGATTAAATTAATTTAAATATTATTATTTGCAATATCAAATTTAAAAAATAAAATGATTGTATTGAGAGAGTGTAAGCAAGCTGAAGGTTGCAGATTCGATTCATGTCGGAAGCATGTTCACATTTTTGCTATTGCAAATAATAACATATTTGATCAAATTTCATGATTTATTCATAGTTTATGTAATCTCTTAGCTAGGATTATAATATTGAAAGCGGCTTTTATCTAATACACTATAAGTGCTCTTAATTGTTTCATAAACTCGTCTAATTTACTTCATAGTGGATGAAGTGATTTAAATTAAGCTCTTTTTGGTATAATTTGACCCATTACAAGAGAAGATGATAATACGCACTTATATTAATGAAACAGTCGGACTTAATTGAAATTTTAACGGAATTATGTTTTTGTTAATAGGGCTTATCTTTAATAACCTTTTACGTAATCTTGTTACTCTGTCAATTACATTCGGTATTCGTGCAGACGCTATTCCGGGGATTTCACATCCTCGGTAATTAATGAAAGGAATGATCGGTGCTTAAATTAGAAGTTGTTCCAAACATTTCACTATATAATTTGGAATAAAACAATTTTGTTCAGAGCAGGGTTTTTTTTTCAACTGGTGCTCGATCGACACATTCATGAAATATGAAGCTTCGGTTTAAAAATCTTCATACTAATATTTCTGATTGACTTATTAATTAATTTATTACTGATCCTGCTAATGTATCTACACATATCCAAGAAACGTTAATAGATTTGCAGGAAAATATTAAAGCAAAACTTTTATTTGAACAAAATAAACAAATCATAATTAGTGACACATTTACAAATTGTTTTGAATCTTCAAAATTGGAAATCTTTGAACAAAAATTCCAGCCCTAAGGTATAGCCTCATACAGACGCTAAAAATGATCGATACAAGTAAGCAAATATGAGAAAAAGATGGCGTCAGAAAAATAGCGTTTTGACTGATAGTTGTCGAGTAATTTTAGAAGTTTGATAATGCAAACATTAAGAAGTAAATTGTTTAATATCTAAATTCATATTCGGCCAAACATACGATCCCTTAATAAGATATTTATTGCCATTTAAACCCGGGTGAGCCACAACACATCATGAATGGATTTGAATATTTTTAATCTCAACGCTTTAGGAACAATTGGTCTCTTATACCCTAAAGGAATATCCCATATCCGTGGTTTTGAAAAATTGTCCAAAGAATCATCCCGAACTATTCGGGACAAGACGTACAAGATGGATTTATACGGAGAGATAAGAGTTGCTTGTCAAGATGCTGATGATTAACCACTAAAGTCCGGAATTATATGCGCTAAAAAAGGCAATACAATTGTTTTCTGTGCTAAAAAAGAAGCGTTATAATTTTTTTATATGCGCTAAAAAGGCATTATAATTTGTTGATATGCGCTTAAAGTTAGCCATTATATACGACAAAATTATTCAAATATGGATTTTAATGCGGTTTAATTAAAAATAATGTTGTAAGAAAAATACGAATAGCAACTGATGATAATTTATTTATTGGAATTACATTGTAAAACCAAAATTTGATTTTGATTTTCATTTTCATTTTAGGTAAAGTTAAATGCCAATTTTCATTTTTTCGTATCCCTGATTTCGATATAATACGCATCAAATTTTCGCAAAAGTTTTCGCATTTTAAATTTTCGTACAGTTATTCAATAATTTTAAAAACCTCATTTAAATGTTGAGCTGTTCACAAATTCTTGATTGCAGTTATTAAGATGCAAAAATGAGCAATAAAAGCTAATTGTTGCAAAATATTTATACATGTGTAACGTTGTGGGATGGCAGGACAAAACTCAACTAATGACTTTGCCACTTGGTACGTTACATTAGAATTACGGTATGATATAAAATAACTGCTTATCTTTCTTTTGCTGGTTTATTATGACTAAGAAAACACGTACTAATTAAATTAGGTACTTTCAGTGTCGGATATTTTTTTAATATCAATATTTTTCTCGTTTCCCAAGTTACGGCACCATTGCTGCCTCGGATTTCTACTGCTCCCCTGCTCAGTGTCCCCACATTACCCCCCGTCTAAGAAACACCAAAACGAGAGGAGACACAAGAAAAAGAGACTCGTTTTTTAAAGGAGAAGATGTAGAGGCCTTATTTTCAGATTTCAAAATGGAACGCGGAAATAAATGAGGATGTGAGGTGTTTGTTGTATTTTTCATAGAAGTTGCTGAAATATTAGAAATAAATGCAGGTTTTAAGCGATCTATGGAGATGGTGTCTTGTTTACCGTCAATAGTGATCGTAAAAAATTTGGAATTTCGACTTAAAATCTTGTACGGACCATCGTAGGATGGATGTGCAATGTTGCGAATGCTATCACGACGAATAAAAACATGTGTACATGTGGACAAATCAGGGTGAAGAGACTTGCAACTATGGTAACGAACAGTGGCAGGACTAAGGACATGTAGAGTGTCCCTCAAGTCATCAAGACATTTTTTGCCGGAAGGATTATTTTTAATTGCGGAATTTAAAAAAAAGAAAATCGCCCGGGAAGCGTAAAGTCTTATTGTCCGAATGCCTAAAAGAATTAGTGGGAGGTGAGTTACCCAGTTCTTCGGATCGTTGCTCATTGGGATCGAGTCTTTAATTTGTCGATTGAGTCGCTCTACCAAACCGTTACATTGCGAATGGTAGGCGGTTGTGGATTTGTGTGAAATTCCGAAAGTCTTGCAGAATTCCTTCCAGATGTTTGACTGGAACTGCCGACCTCGGTCAGTGATGACCGTCGATGGCGTTCCAAAGCGTGCAATCCAACAGTTGGAAATGGAAACTGCAGTAATTTCGGAAAGAGGTAAAGCTTCTGGCCAACGCGTAAAGCGATCGATGCAGACCAGAAGATATCTGAAATTGTTGCAAATGGGCAAAGAGCCTATGATGTCGATGTGGATGTCAGTGAAACGGCCATCTGGGTCCGGAAATTTAGCAACGGGTGACACTATATGTCGTTAAATTTTGATCTTCTGGCAGCTCAAACAAGATTTGACAAATTGTGCAATGTCGTGGTTCATCCTTGGCCACACGTAACGTGATGTTACGAGACGTTTCATTGCACGAAAACCAGGGTGCGTGAGCTCATGCAAAGAACACAAAACTTCTTGTCTTAGTGCAGGAGGGACATAAGGGCGCCGTTGTGCAAGAGAAGTGTCTACGTAGATGTGTGTGCTAGTGCCGTCAGGGATGACCCTCTCCAGTTTGAGTGCTGTAGTAGTGCTACCAAGAAGAGATTGTAATTCCAAATCCTCAGATTGTAATTTTGCCAGGAGGTTGAGGTCTAAAGCATTAATTTTGACTCTCGACAGTGTGTCAGCCACGTTGTTTTCCTTCCCCGGGATGTGTCGAATGTCAGCAGTGAATTGCGCGATGAAGGTCAAGTGTCTGTGCTCACGTCCTGAAAAACGATCAGAATTAGAATTGATAGCAGCGGTCAGAGGTTTATGATCTGTAAATACTATAAATTCGCAACCTTCGAGGTAATATTTGAACTTTTTAATTGCCAAATATACGGCTAACAATTCACGGCCAAACGTGCTATATTTGCGTTCTGTTGATGAGAAAGATTTAGAAAAGAAAGCGAGCGGGCGAAGAACGCCAGAACTCTCCTTATGCTGCAAGGCCGCACCAGCAGCGGAGTCTGATGCATCTACCATTATGCTTAACTCCGCAACCTGGTCTGGCAATGCAAGCATAGCACAGTCGGCAAGAGCAGCCTTAACTGTTATAAATGCTTGTTCAGCAGGTTGTGACCAGACCAGTGGTTTGTTGCGTGGAGTTGAAGCAGCGAGATGATTAAGCGGCTCCAAAATGCTCGAGCATGATTTAATGAATCGATGATAAAAGTTTACCATGCCGAGAAATCGTTGAAGAGCTTTTGGGTCAGCAGGTTGCGGGAATTACAAGATCGCATCGACCTTGGACTGCAGAGGTTTGATTCCCGAACCACTGATGCTGTGACCCAAAAAGTTCAATTTTGTTTGACCCAAAACACATTTGTCAGGATTAATTTTGTGACGAACATGTTGGCGATCGTCTTTACTGAAGACGAGAATGTCGTCAATGTACGCGAAGCAAAATGGCAGTCCGCGTGAAACCGAGTCCATAACCCTCTGAAATGTATGGGCGGCGTTTTTTAAACCAAAACTCATCCTAGTATATTCGTATAGGCCGAAAGGTGTTGTGATTGCCGTTTTAGGAATATCTGCAGGATGAATTGGAATTTGGTGGTATGCCTTGACTAAATCGATTTTGGAAAATAACGTACAACCACACCAGTTATACGCGAAATCGCGAAGAAGTGGCAAGAAATACCGGTCTGGAATGGTGATTCGATTAAGACCTCGCTAATCTCCACATGGGCGCCAAGAACCATCTGGTTTAGCGACCAGATGTAGTGGCGTCGCCCAAGGGCTGGAGGAAGGTCAAACGAAGCCGAGTTGTAACAATTTGTCAAACTCGTCCTTCGCAATATGGAATTTTAGTGGCGGTAATCGCCGTGGTCGGCCAAAAACAGGAGGTTCAGAAATTGTGATGTGATGATACACATTTTGTTTGACAGGTTGTGACAGATTGAAAGGGGTTGACAAATTATGAAATTGTTGTAGCAATTTTGAATATGGCGAATTTTGAAAAGTGAGTGAATTTAGTTCTGAAAGGCCGAATGCATTCCTTGCAAGACGATCGTGGGCAATGTCAACGGTGATGTTGAAATGCCGAAGGAAGTCAGCACCTAGAGTCGAATGGTTAACTTGTGCTAATATGAAGTTCCATTGAAAATTTACGTCCAAGCCGATATTAATTATTAATTTGGAATGAACGAAAGTTGGTATAAAAGTATCAGTAACTGTGGTCAGCGAAAATTTTGCGCGAGGATGAGTGTTGACGAAGAATTGGTTCACCGCCAAGATGCTAACCTGGGCTCCCGTGTCGACTAAAAATTTGGTTCCAGAATTAGTGTCGCGTATGAAGAATAAATGACCTGGAGAGATGGCAGGACAATGGGTTGACATTAGCCCTGCCGCTGTCCGTTTCCCCAATCGCAAGGAGGTGTGCTTTTGCTCGCCTTCTCTGCGTACCTCTGGTGATACCAACAAAACTTCGATGACTTATCATTGTTGCTATTGTCTTGATTTTGAACGGCTCCTATTCCTTGCAAAATTTGAGAATTGAACAGACAACTTCTCAACTTGTTGAGTTAAGGCAGTGATCTGGTTTTGCAAATGTAAGGAATTGTTGGAATCACCCGAGGCGCAGAGGTCATTGCAGAAATGGTATGCGGGCCAGAAATCTCGAGGATCTGTGTTTGCCAAAATTAGTATCCGTTGCACGTCAGTGGGCGAACGGCTAAGGAATATTCGTCCATGGACGTATTGATTAGCATATCACGAACATCAATCGCTACGTCGGCGGGTAGGGCTGCGACCACGTCATGAAATTTCTGGAGAGAGTTTGTTATACGATTGTTTTTAAAAACGGATTCAATTTGGATGAACAATATTGTTGGTTCAAATTTTGAAAATATAGGTAATTTATATCGAAAATGATTGACTGTGGACTCATCCTGATCAACCATAGCCCTTAGTACGTGTAAAATTGTGTGTGAAGGATAGATTAGAATAGTATAAAGTAGAAACAGAGGTTGAATAAAGAAACACCTTAAGCACAGGCCGGAACAAAGTAGACAGCGTGTTGCAGGTACGGCAGTGGTCGGTTGCGGCCTTCGTGCGTGGAGAATAGACGGTAGGTGATCGTTTGGGGGTTTTTCTGACGTAGCCGTCAGCATCTTAGGGAAAACAGTCCAGATGCAATAACTGCGGAGGGGTCCCTGGATCTTGATCCCGTATAATTCCAAGCGGGTACAGGTTCGTATCAGTGCGGATCACGTCGGGGTCACCAGATGTAACGTTGTGAGATGGCAGGACAAAACTCAACTAATGACTCTGCTACTTAGTACGTTACATTAGAATTACGGTATGATATAAAATAACTGCTTATCCTTCTTTTGATGGTTTACTATGACTAAGAAAACACGTACAAATTAAATTAGGTACTTTCAGTCTCTGATATTTTTTAATATCTGTATTTTTCTCGTTTCCCAAGTTACGGCATAATTGCTGCCTCGGATTTCTATTGCTCCTATGCCCAAGGTGTCCCCACACATGCAACACAATCTTTACATTTTTGTAAAGAAGTGCTGCCGATTCTTCATCATTAAAATTAAGAAGAATATTTTCTAATTTTTCAAAATTATTGGCGTAGAATAAAGCAGCTTCCAGCCAAGCACAATTACGGAGTACGGTTGCATGAGTATTATCTGCATAGGCGTACTAGCTTAACTTGCTTATGGGGAAATCCCCTTATTTTTTATAAATAATATAATATATACATATCTACATAACACAAGGTTACGTTCGCTAGTTAGGGGAATTCCGTAAATGTATCTTATACGATTTTATAAAAAAAGATTTCTACGCTCGCAACTTTATAAATAAATTTCAACAAAATCAATGACAATTAATGGAAATATTGACTTTATATGTCGTTATATGCGGATATATGCTCAAATAAGTTTCATGTGATAAAACCTTGAAATATTAAGTTATATGCGAAATAAAACTTGGTACTTTGATTTATATAATTATACAATTCGCCAGTTCCATACGAAAGAGCAAATAAAACATGTAAAATATATAAATCCGGACTCTATCAATGACATTTTGCAACGCGACTTCTATAAATGAATTAATACATTTTTTGTTATCTAAATACGCTCTACAAAGAGCGTCAGCAACAGCATTATCATATCCTTTCAAAAAACGAATGTCGGACGTAGATTTTGAAATACTGAAGGAAATTAATGCCAAGGATTGAATGATTCACTTGTGCTAATTCAAAGTGCCATGTGAAATTTACTTCCAGGCCGATATTAATAGTCAATTTTCTTTGCCCGAACTTGGGTATTAAAATACGATTCACCGTTGTCGACGAAAATTTGTCGCGACGATGAGTGTTAGCGCAAGCCTGATCGACTGCCAAAATGCTTATCTGGGCACCAATGTCGACTAAAAAATTAGTGCCAGAAATTGTGTCACGAACGAAATACAAATGAGCTAAGGTAATGGCAGGACAATGGGTTGACATTAGCCCTTTCCGCTGCCCGTTTCCCCGTTCGCAAGGGGGAGTCCATTTGCTCGCCTTCTCTGCATACTTCTGATGATACTAACAATGGCCCGATGTATTATCACTATTGCTATTGGGTGTTGATTTAAAACAGCTTCTACTCTTCGCAATACTTGAGACTTGAATCGACAATTTATCGATTTTTTGTGTTAAAGCAGTGATTTGTTTTTGAAGAAGGAAGAAATTGTTGGCCGTTGCTGTTGGAATCACCTGAGGTGCAGAGGTTATCGCACAAATGGTGTCCGAGCTTTGGTCAGCCATGTCGGCTAAATCATTCAAATTGGTTGCGTTTGCCGAAATCAATATCCGTTGAACGTCACTGGGCAAGCGGCTAAAAAATATCTCCTTAAGCAGACTTTCATCCATTGACTTATTTCCGAGAAGCTGGAACAACTTTCGCAGTAGTTGCGACGGGGTTTGTTGTCCAAGGGTTTCCAACAAAAGTTGTTGTAATCGATGCTTCTCGGAAATCGTCGTATGCTTGTTAACCTCCGACTTTAGAGTTTCATAGGGAAAAATTTCCGGGGGGTTGATAATTACATCGCGAACATCAATCGCTACGTTGGCGGGTAGGGCTGCGATCACATCATGAAACTTTCTGAGGGAATTAGTTACGCGATTATATTTGAAAACGGATTCAATTTGTAGGAACCATATCGTTGGTTCGAATTTTGAAAATAAAGGCAAATTATAACGAAAATTATTGACGGTGAACACTTAAAAATGTTCGCAGTATAAATTAGGATAGTGTAAAATGGAGCAGAATTAGAAAGAAGAAATTGAAGGAACACGCACGGACTGGATGAAGTCAACGATGGTGTCGAAGGTACGACAGTAGACGGTCGGTTGTTGTGGAATCCTTGGCGTCCGGGTTTTTTTTTGACGTCGCTGCCAGTGTCGGGGAGAATCCCAGAAGGCGTCGGAGGAGACCCAGGTTCCTGATTCCTTGCAAGAACTCGGCCGATGTAGCTTGGCTTCGGTTCTTGCGGTTCAAAGGCGGGGTCACCAATGTAGCGTAGACTTGTATTAATCAAAAGGCTACTTCTATATTTCTCCAATCTATTTAAGTTTTATTACAGAGATATCTTGTGTCAATATATTTTTATATATGTTGTTATTTCTCCGGTTTCCCCTGGTTACCATCCATCGCTGTCTCCGATCTCCGTTGCCCATGTACAGGGTGGGGCACGGGAACTTCCCACATTTCAAAAAACTGCTGTTGGGGAATGGGCGGTTGTAGAGGAATGGGGTAGGTCTCGTTCGTATGGGTGAGTGATGTAGTTTCAGTCGTTACCATGCCGTGGTCATGCGAGCAACGTGCGTTCATTATCGAGACTTTTTTCAAAAATGGCGAATCTGTAACTGCCACTTTGAGGGCGTTCCGTACAAGGTACAGTTTGTCGTCGTCTGCGAGTGTTCCCGACCGGAAAACAATTTTGTCTTGGGTGCAAAAATTTAGAGCAACATCATCTGCGCTAAATTCAAAGAAGAAAGGCCCAGCTGTCAACGTTAGAACCCCTGAAAACATTGCTCGAGTGAGGGCGTCGATCGAACAGAGTCCTACGCGTTCTGCGAGAAAACATGCTTCTGCTCCTCAGATTTCGGCGAGAACAGTAAGGCGGATTTTGCATACTGACCTCAATTTGCAC
Source organism: Ocypus olens (assembly GCA_910593695.2). Taxonomy (NCBI): domain Eukaryota; kingdom Metazoa; phylum Arthropoda; class Insecta; order Coleoptera; family Staphylinidae; genus Ocypus; species Ocypus olens. Next base: position 29,447,252 of record OU343059.1, read on the forward strand.
CCCTATAAGATCATGGTTGCCCAGGAATTGTCCCCAACAGACTGGGAGCGACGTGTGGAATGTTGTTAGGCGATCCTTCAACAAGTGCCTCCCACTGCGATTTTGTGGACTAGCGATGAAGCTCATTTTCATTTGTCAGGGTGTGTGAATAAGCAAAACTGCCGTTACTGGGCAGCTGAGAACCCTCAAGAGCTTCACCAAAGACCCCTTCACAGCCCCAAGGTCACAGTTTGGTGTGCACTGTCGTCTGTAGGCATCATTGGGCCTTATTTTTTTTGAGGAGGGTGGCGTCACGATTACTGTGAACTCTGGTCAGTACTGTGACATGCTTGAGAATTTTTTGAGGCCAAAAATCGAAGAATTCTGTGAGGAACATGAACGTGAGAGCTTCTGGTTCCGACAAGATGGTGCTACAGCACACAGCCCGTCGTTCACGCGCTATTCTCCAAGAGATGTTCCCCGGGCAGGTGGTCTCCTTGCATGAGCCCATTCAGTGGCCCTCGCGCTCCCCCGATTTAAGCCCTTGTGATTTTTATCTATGGGGTTACCTCAAGGCCGAGGTTTTCAAACATTAACCAAGGACCCTGGAAGAACTCAACAACACTTGAGAAAGTCATGCGAAACTTCCACGAAAGGCTCAATAACTGTATTGCCCGGCAAGGCCATCATTTAGACGATATTATTTTTAAAACATAGTTTGAAAAAAAATACATGACGTTATCTTTTTGATAAATAAATTCTTTTTTCATTATCTCTTATTAGTTTTTTTTAACAACCTTTTGAAATGTGGGAGGTTCCCGTGCCCCACCATGTATAAGGTGTCCCCACAAAATAAAATCGAAATTTCCAGAATAATTATTTAGTACATAATTTGTATATGCTAAGTCCTAAATAACTCTTTAGTTTCGTTGCCTTCTGCTATTTCGTATTTGAAATCCGAAGTGCAGTATGTAGAAAATATTATTTTAGTTTGGTGGAGTACTAAAATCAGGAATTGATTACATAATTAGTACATGAAGGGTCTTCAATCACTCCAGAGTTTTGTTGAGTTCTGCTTGTTCGTGTTCGAGATACGAAGTACAGGGTATAGAAAATATTTGTTTTCTAGTTTAGGGGCGAAGTACTAAAATCAGGAATATGGCACTTAATTAGCCCTTAATTATGTAGTATAAAAAATGTGTTTCAATCCCTGAATTGCGGGTGTTGCGTTGCTGGCTTAAGGGGGAGTCAAGTGTAACAGGTTCCAAAACATCGTTTTTTCTTTTGTTGCATAAATATAAGGTTTGAAAAACATGTTGCCAAAGGTTTATTTTAAAATTCCTAAAATTGCCGAAGTTGAGACCCGTGCATGATCGACCGGTTTTAACTTAGCAGGCTGTCCGGGCAGGCTCGGACGTCGCTAGTATATAATTTGTTTTTTGGAAAAGTGGAAAAGTGGTTGTGTAGTACACGTCGGAACAAGGGCGGGTACTCGTTTACAAGCCATTAAAAAAAGCAGCAAAACTTGTAGGAAAGGGAAAACTGACGAACGCATTAATAAAAAAAATTACGCCGAACTATGGACTGGTAATTAGAGGGCATATGAACTCCGTAAAAGAGATGAAAAAAGCCGCCATTGCTACTTACAACCACCTCTGTTCCACCGATGAAACCCATAACATGAGAGCTGTCCACAAGGAACTACAAGTTGGTGCAAATGGCGAAGCGCAGAAGCAAATGGAACAGTTGACGAGTATGAGCAACCACCAGCTTCATGAAGATTTATAACGGGTTGGCCATATTCGACGAAAAAATCTGGCAACACTGTAACTTTTGACAGATACGACTGATCGACTAATGATATACCGCTTTTGAAGCGTCAGTCAAAGGAGATTTTCGTCATGGAACAGTACACGCCACGTGAACGCTCTAAGATTGTTGAAATTTACATTCAACTAAACAAGTCAATTGTGAAAACGCAACGTACATGGAGGAAAATTAATAAGGTGAAAAGTGCGCCTTCTGTAACCACATTGTATCGTTTGTATGACAGATTTACTGGTGCGGCACTTACTAACCCCAAGCGTCCAAATAAAAAGCGACCAAGGCGATCTGATGATAATGTCGCAATCGTACAGGCCAGTGTTAGCAGGTCTCCAACAACATCTCAAAACCGTCGTTCTGAGATTTTTGGTTTCAACAAGACGGAGCCCCACCGCACACTGCTCGAGCTACAATGGATTTTTTAAAGACATCGTTCCCAGGCCGTTTGATGTCGAAAAATGCTGATTTTGACTAGCCGCCGCGTTCGCCCGATTTAACGCCTGCAGACTTTTTTCTGTAGGGCTATTTGAAATCAAAGGTTTATATCAACAAGCTACGGTCCCTAGAAGAGCTGAAGAACAACATTTGCCAGGAAATAGCCGCCATGTTGGCCGAAATGTTGACTAAAACCATGGAAAATGCTGCAAAACGGGCTCAAAACGCCGTAGATGCTCAAGGCGGCCATTTACGAGATAACATATTCAAAAAGTGATGTAAACTAATCTCCTTCAATCCAATTAAATGATTTTTAACATGAACAGCAAAATATGTGCTTTTTTCCATGATAAAAAAAAAACTAATCTTTTCGTCGAATATGGCCAACCCTGTATATGGAAAATTTATTGGAAAGATGCTTAGGCGTATATACTCAGAATTACAATAAAAGCTTTAATGTAAGTTTGTGGCGTTCAAATCACCTTCACTGCGACAAAATAAACAATTTAAATTGCTCTGCTACCTTTAATCCGTTTTAATAATAACATTTACAGTTTACAGTTTTCAAATTTAAATATAAAATCGTTTTCAAGTTAGTTTTGTACGTAGAAATAAACGATCTTAAACCAATGTTATTTCACGAGTAGAACTAGTTTTAAATTTCTTTTGTATCATTCAATATCCGGCGTGGCACCACCCAGGGAAGTAGTTGCTTCAATAAGTTATTTGTTTACAGTCTTAGTAAGACTTAATTTTGCAGAGTAGTGAACAGGTTGAATATTCACATATTCATGCCATATTTCGGCTTCATTACATTTAAGGTAGCATTGTTGTGATTTATCATAAATATTTAAGTACAGTACTATAATTACTGATAATTCAACTCATGTATAAAAAGGTGCATTTAAAACGGCGGACAAAAAAAATTGCAAATGGTTAAAAATGTATTTACCTTCACCATGACAACGATCTCTGTTTTAACAATTTTAGTAAACAGCTGACTTCAGTTGTACTCTGGCAGTTCGTTTCAGTTTTGAATACCTTTGCGTTGAAATATAATTGAAATCCCTTTCGGACACGCTTCTGCGTGAAAAATTGTTCACGATTGTCATTCCGGTCCATGTGCCCGGGAGGTAGATATTGTCTTTTTACCAATTATAGATCTAGTTTTGTACATTTGATATTAAAGTCGGTGACACTGACAGAACTGCATTTCGTACTTCGGCCGCGTACGGTAGCGCTAACACCGATTCGTGAATTATAGAATTGGATTGCATTTAATATCCAGCTTGTTCTATCATGTATGTTTCTGATAGTATGAAATAAACATTTATATATTAGTGTATTTTGTGTCTTCTTTTTTATATGTGTCGGAAATAAGTGTACCGGCGATTAAACGATCAGCCGTCATTGGTCTCCTAACATCATGTCGCTTCTAGTATGTGTGTGAGAGGTTATATATAACCTATAATATAAGAAACGAAATGTGTGGAATTCAGGGTTCGGAAAATATCCGATATTTATATAAATATCAATATATCGGATATATATCCGATATATATCAACTTCTTGATATTTATTCTTGGTCATTATTATCAATGTTTATATGACTTATTAATTATATAATGCGCATACTTTATTTATATAATATTTATTTATTGCAAACAAACACAGTTGCTTAAAAGATAGTAATAAAATAACATAAAATGTCAAAATATTTGACATCAAATTGAAAAAATTTTGAAATGAAGACTTTTTGCTCTTCACTATGTTTTCAGGGATAAATTGAAGAATTTTCAAATTGAGGACCTTTTTTTGGTTTTTTTTGGTCAGACTTACTTTTTCATTTTTAAGTCACTTCAAAAATTAACTCTTTTCGACATAAAACAGTCATTTCGCCCATCTCTATTAAATTAAAGCAAATGCTTAGTATTCATATTGCTGCAACTGGGAACTTTTGAGAAACGGGGGAATTTTTTGGTATTGTGTATTTCATAAATATCCATGATATATATCATCGAATATATATCATGATATATATCGTGATATATATCATGATATATATCCGATGATATATATCGTCCGAACCCTGGTGGAATTTATACTAAATGTAAGTAATAATATATATTTATACAAAACAATAATTATAAATATCATTTTACCGGCTAGATCCCAGTGTTTGACGACTCGCAAACGCGCAGGCTTGAATTTCACGATTCCCGTGGCACTCAACCATTTTTATTTTACCCACACACGATTTTGACGATTGGTGCTTCATCCAATTTTATTACAAATAAACAATGCTCTTTCACCCATTGTACTTTCAATTAATATAAATTGCTAATATATATATATATAGTTCTTATTCGTTAAATTATCTCAACAAATACCACTCGCGGTTATAATTTCGGCAGGATAAATTTTATTTTAAGCACTCGTCATTTCATCGCAAATTTCTTGAATGAATTGAGATTAAGCAAAATCCATTTTTTCGTCTCAATTCATTCTCGAAATTTGTATCGATTCAATGGCTCGTGCAAACAAATAAAATTTATCCGGCCAAATTTAACCTCTTGTGGTATTACCCCCGATTAAAGAACTCTGCGCTTCTTCTCCAAATCGTTGTTGCAAGAAGCAATTAGACGTTGAACAACAATTAGACGTTTTGCAGCGATAATCAACATATTAAATTGGTACCCGATCTGTGATAATAACATAAAATTAGTGTTAGTGTTACCACCACATTGAAAATGTTTGGACAAAAACACTACATATGTATTATATTATTTGCGCTACTGGTTGCACCTGGACGCATGATTAATGCGCTTTAAATTTCATCAGGAAGAATGTAAGTCAGGATGTGTTTAATGCAACCATCAAGTGATAAATTTAGATGAGCTATTTTTAATCAAATGTCATGCACGTTTTAAAATAGGAAAATGCATAGAGTCTAGTTGTTTTTGTGTTTATTTCCTTTTTAACGCATATTTCGAACAGTAAACATACCGACTACTAAATTTAACTCTTAACGCGAGCTATCAAGAAATTAACACCGTGACGGAGTAATTAACATTACGTTTGCCAAATAGTTTTGAGAGGAAATTGCAAATATTGGATATTTCCGTTTACGTATATATAAAGTTCTAGCGAGCAAGATGTATACAAGTGGGGTGTTCGCCCTTGATGCAGCTAGCAGAAGGGTGACCACCCTCGCTTGAAAGATTTTCGGGGTTTGGGGAAGGGGAAGGGTAGCAGACCACGCAATTTTACAATTTTCGCTCGGGGTGTTGTTCGCTCCACAGCTGATCCGAACCGTATTTCCTTCTCACAACCGTCGGTTTTAAATACATAAGTAACAAACATAAAATCGAAAATTGTAATGTTAAATGAAATTAATGGTTGAGGCTATAACTTTGTGAGATATCTTAATAATTAAAATTAAAGCTAAGAGTTTAAAAATGATTAGAACATAATTACAGCTTGAATACAATAAATACGTGTGATAGTTGTGGTGGTATTTGTTGAACAATTTGCCTAACTTTGTGTGTGCGTAAATGAGGCTGTTTCTTCTCAATCCCCATTAATTATATCCCCATGGAAAATGGTATAAACTTTACACCCGGGCGAAAATTCTTGAACTCTCTCAATCGCTGAAACTAAATGCGCCAAACATCGGCGTTTAAGTGTGCTAAGTTTTTTTAAAGATCGTTGTTTCATTTAAAATTCGGTGGTTTTCATAAATGATGTCATACGTTTTTCGTTAATTTTTTTAAAACTTTTTTGCGGCCCGTTTTTTGCAATATAAAATCAACAAATATATTTTTTTAAATTCATGCTACATAACCTTGCGGGTATGTCCTTAGAGTATTTGGGAAAAATTTCAGATCGATTGCTGCATCCGTCTGAGCGCAGTCGAACAGTGTTTTTTTAATTGGCGGAAGTCAATTAAAAAAGAAAATACTGTTCTGAGAAAAACGCGTTTGAAAATCCCCGCCACGCGGTGCTGCTTTGTACGTGGCACGCTTAGGCCCGCCAATATTTTCTTAAATATGAAAAATATCACAAAAACATTTAAACAAATATCAAAGACAACAAAGAAATGAGCTTATTTTGTTTGAAAACATTTTTCATAAAATCATTGTTATTCGAGAAATAAAATTATTATTATTTTTTAAATTTTTGGTTTATAATTATGAAACGATAATAGTTACAGCAAATTTATGTTAATAATAATTGTAGAGAATTACATAATGAACAACTTATAAAGAATCAGTTTTTTTCGAAATCTCTTTGGTTTTTGAGTAAACTGAGTTTTTGAATTTTTCCACCTTTCATTATTTTGACGATTTAAACGTCAGTTTCATCCGATTCTACAAAACGTTCGATTTACATTTAAAATATGATTTAAATTGAAAATAAATCACGAAAGCGTAAATATAAATGATACTATCAAGTCAGAGAAAGTAACATGATGGCCACATCACCATTTTTTCTCTACATGACAGTCTGTCTATGCGCGCTGTATCTCAAAAACTAATACAGAAATGAAACCATGAAACTTTGAACATAAGTCTTATTTGAGAATTTGAAGAACTAAAAAGCTTTCGGTAAAATTTCGTATTTCCGATTATTTACCTTTACAGGTTTTTGTTCTTTTAAGCCTTTTTGGTACTTCAGGACAATGTTTTCAGAACTTTTTTAAGGGCATTTTTAAAAGACCTTTCTTCGACGATTCTTTTTCAAAATCAAGACTTATTTTTAGGACTTTTTCTTTCAGGAGTTTTCGTTGAGGACTTTTTTTTAGAAATTTTTTTTCAGAATTTTCTTCATGAGAGTTTTTAGAATTTCTCCTTTCAAGATCTATTTTGGACCCTTTTACGGACTTTTTCAGATATTTTTAGCTTTTTTTTCAACACTATTTTCAAAACTTTTTATTTGAGGAATTTTGTTAAAGACATATTTTAGGCCTTTTTGTAGGATATTTTTCCAAGACTCTTTGGAATCTCTTTTTTTAGGACAATTTCTTCAGATCTGTTCAAGGACCATTTTTACAATGGTTTTTTTCAGAAATTTTTGATTTTATTTTTTAAACATATTATTTTCAGGGCAATTTTTCAAGTTTTTTTTTTTGATATTTCGGGATTTTTTTTCGGAATTTCCTTCATGACATTTTTAAAATTTTTGCTTTTCATGACTTTTCTGGACCTTTTTAAGGACTTCTTCACATATTTTTAGCATTTTTTTTTCCAAGACAATTTAAACCCTTTTATTATTATTATTTATTCAAATCACGTTGCCACCATATACAAATAGTCAAAAATAATGTAAAATTGATCCAAAGTAGTGGATGTGAGCGTCCGTTATACAATTGTCAACTAATAAAATAATTAAAATAAGACTACAATTACGAGTTATAAACTAATACAATATAAAGAACAAAGTACAATAAATAAGAACATATTAAAATTTAGAACTACCTAATTTAATAAAGGGTTTTATTTCAGAAATAACTCAGAAAGGACTTATTGTAGGCCTTTTTGCAGGACTTTTATTCAAAACCGTGATTTCTTTTTCGGGGCAATTTCTTCATTTTTGAAGGACCATTTAAAGGATTTTTTACAATGCTTTTTTACAGATTTTTTTTTGTTTATTTTATAGGACAATTTTTTATGATATTTCGGGATTCTTTAAAAAAAAAAATTCAGAATTTTCTTCATGACATTTTTTAGAATTCTCCTTTTCATGACCTTTTTTGGACCTTTTTAAGAACTTTTTCAGATATTTTTGGCATTTTTTTTTTCAAGGCAATTTTCAAAACTTTCAGGAATTTTGTTAAGAACTTATTTTAAGTGATTTTGCAGGATTTTTTTCAAGACACTTTGGGATTTCTTTCTCAGGATAATTTCTTCAGATCTTTTTAAGTACCATTTTAAGGATTTTTCACAATATTTTTTTTTCAGAATTTTTTTTTTGTTTATTTATGCTTTATTTTAGCTTTCTTTCAGGATTTTTTGGGGCTTTTTTTCGGGACATTTATTTCTGGTATTTTGTAGGGAGACTATTTTTCAGGAATTTTCTTCGCGGCTTTTATTAGGACTCTTTTTTCAAGACTTTATTTCCAAGACTGGGACTTTTTCGAGAATTTCTTGAGAACCTCTTGTTCAGGACTTCTTTTCAGGATTCTTTTCTGAATTTTTTTAATTACATTTCTCGGGAATTTTTTTTCAAGCCTTCTTTACAGGACTTTTTTCGGTACTATATTTCAGGAATTTTTTTATAGGATTAATTTTCAGGACTTCTTGTTCTGGACTTTTTTTCGAGACACTTTTTCTGACTTCTTTCAGGATTTTTTTGAGGACATTTATTTCTGGTGTTTTATATGAAGACTTAATTTTTCAGGACTCTTCTTGCAGTACGTTTTTCTGGACTTTTTAACGACACTTTTTCACAACTTTTTAACAGGACTCTTTTTTCAAGACTTTATTCTCAAAACTTATTCTCCAAGACTTTTTTTCAGGACCTTTTTTTGCCTCTTTTTTTCAGGACTCTCTTTGAGGACTTTATTTTTGTTCTTGTTTAAAGGAACAATTTTTCAAGACATTTTTTTGTCAGCACTCTTTTTCAGAATTTTTATCAGGACTTTTCTATCGGGACTTTTTTCAAGACTTTCGTGTTCAGGACTTTTATTAGGGTTTTTAGGACTTTTTAAATAGGACTATTTTTAGAATTTTTTTTCAGGAATTTCTCTTGTTCAGGGATTTTAGGACTTTTTAATTAGCACTATTTTTAGAAATCTTTTTAAGAATTTCCTGTTCAGGACTTTTATTAGATTTTTTTTAGGACGTTTTAATCAGGACCATTTTTAGAAGTCTTTTTCAAGACTTTCTTGTTCAGGGCTTTTATTAGTTTTTTCAGAACTGTTTAAACAGGACTATTTTTAGAAATTGTCAGGACTTTCTTGTTCAGGGCTTTTATTAGTTTTTTAGGACTTTTTAATCAGGGCTATTTTTAGAAATCTTTTTCAGGACTCTTGTTTGCCATTTTTTTTTTTAGTTTTTCAGTAAACTTACGGTGAAGATTATTAGAATTTGAAACATAATTTGTCATTTTTACCTTTCATAATTTTGTCGTTTTAAACGCCATTACCACCCGATCATGTGAAACGTTCGATTTAAAATATGATTTAAATTGAAAATAATGAATGAATCTATAAATATAAATAACTATTACAACATCAGGTCGGAGAAAGTAACATGATGACACGTCACCATTTTTTTTTTCGTGTCTTTAAACTATACTCTAGGTTTTGCTGTGTTTTTAATTATACTTAATAAAAGAATCGCCACATATTATCTACCAGATTTTGCTATAAATATGATTTTAAAGTTTCACTTGATTACCATGTTTATGAAATGAATGAGGCGAATTTCACCGCTGACCCGAAAACATTGTGGATCGGGCGAAGCCGCTATTGTTGATGGAAAGGGCAGCACGTATCTCGTTTCAACACTTCCGGGTCAATCAAAGTGCAGAGGGGCCGCCGATCCCTGGGCTGGGTCTGAAGCAAATTGGGTCTTAAACTGGCTTTGTTTTTAGTGTCGGACCGAACATGATAAAGTCATCCGAAATCCTCGTATGTACACGTGGGATGGAAGTTTACAGAGACTTGCACTAATTTATATCGGACATCTGCATTCATAGCAAAGTTGTAATTTAACTGTTGTATTTTGTATATGTCCAATAATTTTTTTGTTGGGCATTAATAAGTTTGTTTAAGAGTAATTGACTAATAATACTGTTAACCATATTTATTCTCTAACGGGGAAAAAACTTAAAGAAGGATACCTTCAATAACAGTTTTACTAACATTATGTATAATTTGAATATATTAAATTATTATTCGCAAGATATGGGTTTTTACTTTTCGTGCCTATAAACTATAAACATTTTATTTCTTAATCTATATTGAACAGTTAACTATAACTGCAATGCTTGAACGATAAACTATTATTTTAATCATTTAAAGTAAAGATTTTACCAACTCTCACTTTGTAATTGATAAATTATACACTGTTTCTATCTATCGAAAGCGACGCTTTACACATTTCAATATGTAATAACCGTATGTTAACAATCTTCACAAGCGGTTACATACAGATTAACTGAATACCCTTAATCCATACAATTGGTAAACTTTGATGCAAATTTGAATTTAGTTCAATTAAATAGTATTAGATTCAAATCAAGCATTCACATAATGTATATCTACATCAAACGAAATATGTAGTCGAATATATTATTTGACATGAAAATTCCATCACGGATTAATAAATAATTTAATTGTAGCCTACGATTCGGAGAACCGTTCAATAGAAAAAAAAGTAGGATTAATGGTGAACATGCTAAGTTTCGTGTACGTGTGTTCGTTGAACTATGTGTCCGATTATTTTAAACGATATAAATCATAAACATCCTAATAAAAGGTTTATTTTTTTATATTTTTGTATTAAATTAGATATATACTTTTTTTTATCCAAAATCGGGTATAATAAGCGAATTACTGTGGTCATTTGAGGAAAGTAATGTTGTTCATTATCCACTAGTGAGAGAATAACTCGGACACGAAATAATTAGGTCCTTCGTAAGATTTTTGAAATATTTCAAATTGACACCACGTATGTCAAAATTTCTTGTCAAAATTTTATAAACATTATTTCAATATTGAAAACAATTACAGACGATTTTGGATAAAATATTAAATTATACTCGTATGGAATTACTCATGAGTCCCTTAATAAAATTGATTTTTTTCTTGCGGTATTAATTACGTACATTCCACACTCTTATAATTAAAGTCCGGATTTATATGCGCTAAAAAAGGCGTTATAATTTTTTTATATTCGCTAAAAAAAGTCGTTATAATTTTTTTATATGCGCTAAAAAAAGTCGTTATAATTTTTTTGTATGCGCTAAAAAGGCATTATAATTTGTTTATATGCGCTTAAAATTAGCCAATATATGCGACAAAATTATTAAAATATGGATTTTATATGCGGTTTAATTAAAAATAATGTAGCAAAATAAAAAAAAAATACGAACAGCAACTGATGATAATTCATTTATTAGAATTACAATGTAGAACCAAAATTTGATTTTGATTTTGATTTTCTTTTTAGGTAAAGTTAAATGACATGAAGTTCATGTTAAAATTTATTATGTCCTCCTCAGTCTCGCCTTTCAAAATTCCACAAATCATTTTAATTTTTTCGTATCCCGGATTTCGATATAATACGCAAGTTGGGGAACTAATTTTAAATTTTCGTACAGTTCTTCAATAATTTTAAAAGCCTCAATTAAAAGCACTTGAGCTGTTTCCAAATTCTTGATGGCAGTTATTGAGATGCAAAAATGAGCAATAAAAGCTAATTGTCGCAAAATATTTATACATGCAACACAATCTTTACATTTTTTAAGTACTGCCGATTCTTCATCATTAAAGTTAAGAAGAATATTTTCTAATTTTTCAAAATTATTGGCGTAGAATAAAGCAGCTTCCAGCCAAGCACAATTGCCGGGTACTAGAGGTGGGCAGACAGTTCAGGAACCGATTCAATGAACCGGTTCTTAGCAAAGAGCGCTCAGGAACCGGTTCGCACAAAAGGAACCGCGGTTTCTCTGCTCTTTAATATGTACTTGGCTTTTTCTTCGCAAGTGAAAACCAGACGCGTTCCCCTACCTGTAGAAGCGCCCCGGTAAAAGCGCATGAAATCACCTGCGGAAATTTCATGCAGTTCCAAGAGGGGTTAACTGCGAAAATTTCATACGGTTCAGTCCGCTATCAAGTGAAGCACGAGCTTCATGCGGTTCCTGCTATGAAGATAACTTCAAGAGTTTCACACCTCGAAACGCATGGAATTTCCGCGGTAACTTCATCCGGTTCATACCAGAAACCGCATGAAGTTCTTGCAGGTAGCATTCCCGTTGAGAACCGCTTGAAGTTATCTGCGGTTCCTAGCAGGAACCGCATGAAGCTCGTGCTTTCATGCGCTTTTACCGGGGAAGCTTCTACTTTGCATGAAATTTCATGCGGTTCTCGTGATTTTCTTTTTAGTCCAGACTTAAATTTTGACTAGAAGTTTTACATTTGGAATTTTAAATGAAAATGTGGAAACGTTTAATTAAATTCAACATGTTTTTCTTTAAGTCAAAATTTGTTTTTTTTGACACTTGTCACTTTAAGTCAAATTTTGTCTTTTAACTTTAATTAAATTTGACATTTGTAGAGACTTAACGGGGTTAAGTAAAATTAGTCGTTTTTTGACGTTTGACGATTTTAAGTTAAATTTCGACATTAATTTGAAAATGGAGTCTTTTAACTTTAATTCGATTTGGCATATTTTCTAGAGGTTTAACGACCTTAAGTCGAAATTAGTCTTTTCTCTTGATGCTTGCTGACTTTAAATCAAATTTACACATTTATTTAGACATAAAATCTTTTAACTTTAAATTTGACACTTTTTTTTAGAAGGTTTAGATTTTAAGTCAAAATTAGTCTTTTTTACTTAACGCTTGTTGACTTTAAGTCTAATTTATACATTAATTCGAACATAAAGTCGTTTAACTTTAATTCAATTTGACATTTTTTCTAGAAGATTAAAGATTTAAGTCAAAATTAGTCTTTCTTCTTAACGCTCGTCGACAATAAGTCAAATTTCGACATTAATTTGTTATAAAGTTTTTTAACGTGAATTAAATTTTTACATATTTCCTAGAGGCTTAACGGATTTAATAGATAATTTGTTTTTTTTTCTTAACACTTGTCGACTTTAAGTCAAATTTCTACATTCAGTTGTCATAAAGTCTTTGAACTTTAAGTAAATTTGACATTTTTCCAGAGGCTTAACGAGTTTAAATCCAAATTAGTCTATCTTTTGACGCTTTTCATTAATTTGTCATTAAGTTTTTTACATTGTTTCTAGAAACTCGACTTTAAGTCAAAATTAGACGTTTTTCTTGGAGTTTATTGACTTTACGTCAAATTTCGACATTCATTTGCACATAAAGTCTCTTAATTCTATCAAAATTTGACACTTTTTCTAGGAGCTTAAGGGTTTAAATCAAAATTAATTTTACTTTCTTAATACTTCTCAACTTTAAGTTACATTTCGACTGTAAGTTGGACATAAAGTCTCTTCATTTTTATTCAATTTGACGTTTTTTTCTAGTGGCTTAGCGCCTTTAAAGTCAAAATTTGTCTTTTGTTGACGCTTATCGACTTTAATACAAATTTCGACATTAGTTTGCACATAAAGTCCCTTCACTTTATTTAAATTAGCCATTTTTCTAGAGGCTTAAAGATTTTAAGTCAAAATAAGTCGTTTTCCTTGATTTTTGTTGACTTTCAGTCAAATTTTGACATTAATTTGCTCATAAAGTCTTTTAATTCTACCCAAATTTGACAAATTTTCTGGAGGCTTAAGGGTTTAAGTCAAAATTAGTCTTTTTTTTTCTTAACGCTTGTCGAATTTAAATCAAATTTCGACATTAATTAGGACACACTCTTTTGCCTTTGATTAAATTTGCCATTTTTTAGACGCATAACGACTTTAAGTCAAAATCAGCCTTTTTTCTGTCGACTTTAGGTCAAATTTCTACATTAATTTATCATACAGTCATTTAACTTTAGTTAAATTTGACATTTTTTTAGAGGCCTGATGGCTTTAAGTCAAAATGAGTATTTTTTCTGTCGACTTTAAGTCAAATTTCTACAATAATTTATCATAAAGTCATTTGACTTTAGTTAAATTTGACATTTTTTAGGGTCTTAACGGCTTTATTAAATTTGACATTTTTTAGGGTCTTAACGGCTTTAAGTTAAAATGAGTCTTTTTTTCTGTCGACTTTAAGTCAAATTTCTATAATAATTTATCATAAAGTCATTTGATTTTAGTTGAATTTGACATTTTTGGGACTTAACGGCTTTAAGTCAAAATGAGTCTTTTTTCTGTCGACTTTAAGTCAAATTTCTACAATAATTTATCATAAAGTCTTTTAACTGTAGTTAAATTTGGTATTTCTTTTAGATTAAATCAATAAATGAAAAATAAATTAACCCGCTGCATAAAAAACAAAATAATATTTTATAATTTCATAATAAAGAAATTATACAATTTTGAAATTATTTTTTAATTCTAAAAGTTAAGAACATTATGATATACCGGGTGTGCATTTTCCTGCTTTCCCGATTATTTTTGGGAACAGGAACAAGAGTAAATAAATGTTCAAAGTTTAAAAATCTACCAGATTTGATTTATATTTACAATCGATGTGCTACCAGAGAGGAGAAAATGTGAAAATTATATGATAATGTAAAAATAGCAGAAGCCTAAAACTTGTAATTTTAAAAATCAATCGATTTAGAAATATCAGAAACGTGCAAAAAAACAGAGTAAATATTTAATGCCCACTTCCCGTTTACCAATATTTACCAGTAGCTTCTCAGTTCTTCATATTAGCAAGTATACAATACAGAAAAAGTTAAAATATATACCGACGAGAAGTTATCCATAAATAATAGATTTCTCGGCGGTTAAAAAGCTTGGCGATTTTTTTTTGCAATGCCCTTGTTTTGTGGGCCAGCTGCGGATTTCTGTTAAATAAAAAAATATAAGAAAAAATCGTCGCGGTTATTTGACACTTTGTAATTGTTAAATGTAATTGCAGGAAGGCATTGGGAAAATAAAATATTTGTTTTTGCAATGTCCTTTTTGAGTTACGATTTTTTTAAACACCACTCGTAGATTGATGAGCTGTTAGATATGTATTTTTTAAAATTTTTTTAGAGGTTTTTTGACCGTTTGTGTTTGCTAAATACACCCGCAGAAAGGCACTACACAAATAAAATTTAAAAATCGCACCTAATTTTGGTAGATACGCCGAGAAATCTATGGCTGGAATTTTTATTTACGTCGGTAAAATATATTGCAGTTGTGGCCACACTATGAATGCCCATATTATATATTTTTAAATTAATTGGAAGTCTCCAATTCATTTCTGACAATCTGGTATATAACTATCGAAAAGACCGATGAACGCTCCAAGGAACCGGTTCATCCAGTGAGTGAACCGGTTCGGAACCGTTCCCGACAGTGAACCATTTTTCTCATCTCTACCGGGTACGGTTGCATCGAGTATCATCTGCATCTAGCTGAATTTGCTTATGGGGAAATCCCCTTATTCTATATAAATAATATAATATATACATATCTATATGACACGAGGTTACGTTGGCTAGTTAGGGGAATCCCGTAAATGTATCTTATACAATTTCATAAAAAAGATTTCTACGCCCGCAAATTTATCAATAAATTACAACAAAATCAATTACAATGAATGAAAATATTGACTTTATATGTAGTTATATGCTCAAATAAATTTAATGTGACAAAACCTCGAAATATTAAGTTATATGCGAAATAAAGCTCGGTACTTGGATTTATTTCCGACAGAAACGTATAGATACAATTCGCCAGTTTCATACGAAAGAGCAAATAAAACATGTAAAAATATATAAATCCAGACTCTACTTATAATACATATCAATTTTGTTATGCGATATCAGTGTTACTAAACAAACTTTGATTAAACAGTAAATTATCATACTAACCTAATTTATATTAGCTATTTATTTACTGAAAATATTATTATTGATTACACAAGCCAACGATAATAGTAGATAATTTTAACTTCACCATTTGTGCTAAATGTAGCTTTATCCGTTAAAATAGATTTGAGGATTTCTACCACTCTTTGGAATATATTCATTGAATTGACGAAATTATTTACAGGTTTTGCACATTTATTATTAAAGTTAAGTTCTAGCGAGTATTTTTTTTTTAATGCGAGATACTTGTGAGAAACACATCCGCCCTTCTGCCTTCGCATATGAACATTAACTTTGCTCAGTCTTGAAAAGTTATTCGCCTTGCCATTTTTAGCGAACCCTATATCTTATATACATCAAAAGTTTGATGAAAGTTAAGGAATGCTTAATTAAATTCACTTACCAAAGTGTAAAAATAAGAAATGGCTTATACACAAAATTATTGAACCTGATATATATATATATATATATATATATATATATATATATATATATATATATATATATATATATATATATATATATATATATATATATATATATATATATATATAAAAGTAAAATTATTGCCAGAGCAAGACTAAGACAAATACAAGAGGCATACCTGTACCTTTTCTACAGCTTTGGGTGTCTGTTCGGCAACGGCGAACATTTTGAACATCTACAGCAGTAGTGCCCAACCTTTTTTTGTCCGTGGGCCGGATTCATCATGACATACGATTTCGCGGGTCGGATTCTTTATAATTGCACACTTAGCGGCAAAATTCAACATTTTCAATGAATTCGCGAATATGTTTGTGCTGATTCATTTTTTTTAATATTATTATTAGGATTATTAGAATTAGGACTCATAAATGATTAAAATTTCAAAAAAAAAACAAAATCTAATTTATTAATGAGAAGTCTGATGTTGTTTTTCAGAAACTATTTTTTTAATATTCGGGTCAAATTGGGTGACGTTCATCCTTAATATGGAATGAAGGTGATCATCTGAAAGTCGAGCGCGAGACGCTGGTTTGGTTCGTTTTAAAGTTGAAAATGTTTGCTCACAAATGTACGTGCTTGCAAACGCCGTTGTCATTTTCATTCCGAGGTTCCTCAAATTCGGATAAGAATCTAACACTGCATAAAAATCTGGTAAGGACTTCTCGCGAAAAAGATCCTGTAATGGTGTTTGGCATTGCAATTCTATTAGTTCTAATTGTAAATCACCTGGGGCCGTAGAAACATCCACTGTAAAAGGATTTTCAAACAAGCGTATTTCATTTTTAATCCGGTGAAAATCTGCAAATCTATCTTCAAAACTTTTGCTGAGTAATTGCAGCATCTTGGTAATTTTTTCATTTGGAAAATGATCATCTTTCCTTTCTTTGCGTAAAGCAGTGCAAGTCGGAAAGTGCGTCAACTGTCCTTTTTCCGTTTGCTGTATGAAAAGCTTTAATTTTGTTTGAAACGCACATAAATCAGCATATACATGGGAAATAAGTTTGTCTTTGCATTGCAATTTGAGATTAAGTTCATTTACATACGCAGTTAAATCACAGAGTATAGCTAAATCCCACAGCCACACAGGGTTACTTAGTTCGTGGAGCTGAGTTGATTTTTCTATAAAGAATATATCAATTTCATGTCTCAAATAAAAAAATCGCTGTAGTACCCTACCGCGGCTCAGCCAGCGGATTTCACTATGATAAACCACATCACCATATTCGGCTTCAATTTGTAAAAGAAAATCTTTGAATATTCTGTGATTCGTAGAATATGATCTTATTAAATTTACGGATTTGGTAACTACCTTCATAACATGATCTAAATTTAAAATTTTTCCACAAAGATTTTGTTGATGAATGATACAATGTATATCCATCGGCGGTGATCCATTTGATTCTAGCACTTTTTTCTTTAATCTGGCTACTAGTCCATTGTGCCGACCAACCATAGATGGAGCGCCATCTGTAGTTATTATTTATTCCAGTCAAGGTTAAGGTCATCAAAAATTTCGGATACTTCCCTAAATAAATCTTCACCTGTAGTAGTTGTTTTAATACTTTTCATTGCAGCAAGTTCCTCCGTAACTTCAAAACTATTATTTATTCCACGGATGAATACAAGCAATTGCGCAATATCAGTCACATCCGTAGATTCATCTGTAGCAATGGAAAACATTTTGAACTGACTTGCTTTTGATTTTAATTGTACCATAAGATCACTTCCTAAATCTTCTATTCTTCGTGTGATTGTCATACGTGATAAACTTACAGATTCAAATGCAGTTTTTTTTTCCGGGCACACTTCTTCCACTACCGCCACTATGCACCTTTTAACAAATTCCCCATCTGAAAATGGATGAACTTCCTTGCCTATTATGTGACCTACTCGATAGCTAGCTCGCACAATCGACTCATTAATATTTTTCGCATTGTTAAAAAGTTTGGTTAATCCGCCAATTTCACATTGTAAATTGGTAATTTTATGTTCGCGACACACACCGATGTATTTGTTATATGTCTGCTTATGTTTGGAATCGTAATGTCGTTTGATGTTATGTTCTTTAAATACAGATAAACTTTCCTTGCAAATAAGGCACAAGCATTTTTCCCCTTGCGCCACAAAAAAGTACATGTTTGTCCATTTCTCTTGAAAAACGCGGCACTCACTATCCACTTTACGTTTTTTCGTCGCCATTATTTGGGGTAAAAATAAATAATATAATAGTGAGGAACGTTTAAATAGGCAACCACATAATCAACAGCTTCGCGCCGCGGGTGCATATATTTGCACGTAGACATAACAGGTATCTGCAATTAATTCACCGTCAAATTCAGTTGTCATTTCAATTCGGCTTCTTATTTACTTACCTACACGCTGTCCATACTCCATATATTATATATAAATCAGTTTGCAAATATGAGTGAAAACGAAGATCTAAACGAGAGAAAACGTAATAATGCGTCGTTAGCGGCGAACAGTTCACTTGTATTCAATATGTAGCATGTGAGCATCTCGAATGAAATAATTACCACAACTAACTCCTGACTCCATGATTACACTAACTTCACTCTATCGGCCACTCACGGCAGCACTAGTCGACATCAGATTGACACACAAGTGCCGTACCATATTTTGTTTTATACAAATACAAATTATTCAATCCAAATACATATAACAATATCAGAAATATTGTAGTTAATAAAATCCACAGAAAATACTTTAATAAATTGAAAAATACACGGCAAATAGTCCATAATTTACGAATATCCGACTAGGAGCTCGCGGGCCGGATTGAGCTCCTTCGCGGGCCGGATCCGGCCCGCGGGCCGTAGGTTGGGCACCGCTGATCTACAGTAACCATGTATTTAACTGAAGACAGTACTACATGCAGGGGCGGCTCGTTATGTAGAGCCAAAGAGCCATGGCACTACCTCTAATTTCAAACGAAACAATATTTTTTTAAATTAATCCAAAAACACTGATTTGTCATTTTAAATGTTAAAACGATGCCTGCGAAAGTTTCATGAGACGAGAAAAATGGCAATGCATTTATTTGAGAATATATCTCTTGAACAAATTAGAAGATTTGAAAAATTCTTCCAGAATTGTGTTTTGTGTTGTTATCTTGAAAACCAGTGATGGGGTATTTTGAGTTTTTTGGAGGTTTATTAAGATTAATGTATTTTGAGTAAATCTGAAAAGTTTCAAGTGTGTTACAGTTGTTTTTGTATTTTTTTTCACTCCGAAAAAGTGAAACTTAAACAATCTTAAGGGCCGTTTTCGGTCGGTTATCTTGAAAACTTGTGATGGGGTATTATGGTTTTTTTAGAGGCTTATTATGATGAATGTATTTTGAGTAAATTTTGAGAGTTTCAAATGTGTTGCACTTGTTTTTATATTTTTTTTTCACTCGGAAGAAGTGAAACTTAAAATCTTGAAAACCAGTGTTCTTTTTTGAGTTTTTTGGACGATTGTTAAGATTAGTGTATTTTGAGTAAATTTGGAAAATTTAAAGTGTGTTACAGTTGTTTTTATAATTTTTTTTTTCACTCGTGCAACTTAAAAAATCTGAAACGCTGTTCTCGGTCGGTTATCTAGAAAAACCTGTGATGGAGTTTTTTGAGTTTTTTGAAGATTATTAAGATTATTGTATTTTAAGTAAATTTAGAAAGTTTGAAGTATTTTACAGCTGTTTTTATATTTTTTTCACGTCAACAAAAAATGATTATAATTTTTCATAAATTTACACGAAAAATCGCAAAGGCAATCGACCGAATGTATTGATTTTTTTTTACCAAATCACTCTTGAATTAATATTGAGTGATTTTGCAAAGTTTCAAGTGGATGGAAATTGTTTTTATATTTTTTTCGCGTCGACGAATTTATTGCAATTTTTTTAATTTCATCTTTGTTCACATTGAAATATAGAATCACATGTGTTGTCAGTTGTTTTGGAAAGTTTCAAGTAGATGGCAATTGTTTTTATATTTTTTTCGGGTCGACGAATTTACTGCAATTTTTTTTAATTTCATCTCCGTTCACATTGAAATATTCTAAAATTTAGAAACAATGCATTTCTAATTTTTACGGAAATGTAGAATCACATGTGTTGTCAGTTGTTTTGGAAAGTTTCAAGTCGATGGCAATTGTTTTTTATGTTTTTTCGCGTCTACAAAAAAAATATTATAATTTTTCATAAATTTACATGAAAAATTGCCAAAGCAATCGACGGAATGTATTTGAATTTTTTACGAAATCACTCTTGAATTAATATTGAGTGATTTTGCGAAGCTTCAAGTGGATGGCAATTGTTTTTATATTTTTTTCGCGTCGACGAATTTGTTGCAATTTTTTTTAAATTTCATCTCCAATTACATTGAAATATTCTAAAATTTAGAAACAATGCATTTTTACCGAAATGTAGAATCACACATGTGTTGACAGTTGTTTTGTAAGTTTCAAGTGGATGGCAATTGTTTTTATATTTTTTTCGCGTCAAAAAAAAGATAATAATCTTTCATAAATTTACACGAAAAATCGCCAAAGCAATCGACGGAATGTATTGGAATTTTCTACGACGCAGATAAGACCCGAAACATGTCATTTATAGTTCAATTCATGAACGCGAGGAGAGATTTCGAAAATTCTTTCAGCAAAGTGTTGTGCTCATTGGACAGAGAAGATCAATAAATATTTTATTATTATTGAGGATAAATCTTAAACGAAAAGTGTAAGCAAAGTATTGTTCTTATTAATAGATTGAAATTAAATCTAAATTAAAATTTAATTAATTAATTAATTAAAATTGTTAAATTATTATTTTTTTAACTTTTGAACTTATGATCGGATTTCTAAAATTTTCTAAGAGTTCATACGAAAGATATATAGATGACAAAATGTTTGAATTCGTTGTTCAATTGTTTTTGGTTTACAGAGGATAACGGGTGACCAAAATCAAATTCTTCCAGAAAAGTCCATCGAATAGATACAGATAACATTTTTTTTCTAGTGACTTGTTTCAATAAGTTATTTGTTTGTTAGCCTTTGTAAGACTTAATTTTGTAGAATTACGAACTGCTTGAATATTTTTATATGAAGGCTACTTTTCTCTTTATTTAATTTACTGAATAATTTTGCAACAATAATAGTTTTTTTTTTTCGCAAAAAGTAAATTATATGTTAAGTGGCTCTACCATCAAAATGTTCCACGAGCCGCCACTGACTACATGTGTGATCAGTATTTCAATGTAAAACAAACACATAATATATAGTTTTCGTTGCTTAAAGTGTGTATACATTTTTTGACAGACCCTGCATGTTGTGGAAATACTGAAAACATTAAAACACTGCACAATTTCTTTCACATCACGAAAACAAGAATTTATTTGTTGTTTGACAGCACATATTTGAGACGTCAATACAACGATGCGAAGTAAGAATCGAAATTTATGCCACCCAGAACAATAATTGTTGGACCCGTTATATGATTATACAATAAAATATTTATTATAATTATATTGTTATTATTACTTTTTCAGATACATTGTCGTTTTTAAACATGGAAAAATGTTATTAAATTGCAGTTATCGATAAGAAAAATAAGGTGTATTTTCACTTTATTATTTAACTCAGATAAATAATTCAAATGCGGCTCCGTAATTGTCAGAAAACTGTTTGTTTTTATCAACCCTTTCACTGAGTGTGACTCGATTAACCGCCAGGCAAAATATCAAATATGGCGGGGTGTCATAAATAATTTAATTACCTTGCGTTTCACCCTATCTCACTGCCGAATTGGCATAAATTGTCAGTGAAATATGGAAACGGCCGGAATTATTTATGTTCGCGAATTAATAATGGCTAAGTTTATTAAAGGACACTCCCTGTAAATTTGTATTTTTAAGTACGGCTTCAGCATAAAGTACTCAATATTAATTAGTTTTGATGCAAAAAGTTATTATCCACTTGTGAAATAAAGTAAAACCGTCAATCAAATGTCAATGTCAGAATAAAAATAAATTTCATCATTTTAAGCAAAATTGCCAGGAACTTTTATATCCCGAAAGCTCGCTGTTTATCTTCGCATGTTACATTAATATTAGCAGCAATGTTCTTGATTTCGGCGAAAGTTTCAGAAATACTTTGCATTTTTGAAACGTAATGGATGTTTGAATGAATGTTTGTGTAAATAACATGAATAACAAACATCAGCAAAACATATATTGAAATTCTATTGTTATTCAAGTAAGTTAACATAATTTTAAGAAAATAAAACTATATTGCCGGATAGAAACATGTGCATAATGCGGCTTTATCGACTCTATTAATTAATTACTTTCGCCACCAATGAACATCGGCTTGTCTAATAAAACTCTTTATTATGCACTTGTTGCATACGTAGCTATAATTGTTTAATTCATTCAAAATGTATGTGCAAGCTCTAACAAGATATTTAAAATTTAAAAATCAGCAGATGGAGTTTTAGAATTTACAAATAAAACACTTTTACTGAAAATCCGTGAATATGACATTAAATAAAAGTGCAACATAGCAATAGCATTACAATTAATCAAAATTCTCAAAAAAGCAGTATTTTCCTATGGCCAGGTTTGGTGGTTGGTTAACACTCGGTATATAAATGTCTAAATGGCTTGGGGAGGGGGCTCAAGCTCGATAGCCAACTCCTTGGGTGTGCGCCTGATACAAATAGCTTTTTTTTTAAAGGCTAGCGACCAGCGGTCTTTTTTCCATTTTGTTTTGGTCTTTCCATATATACAGCGGTGGGTTACGATACAGGGTGAGCCGGTGGTTTTAGGGTGGCCGAATTTTATTTTCTTAAATAACATATTTTGTTCACGAAAATGTTATAATGTGCGCATTATTTAATTCTAGGGGCAGCATTAATGGGGTACATTTAACACTCAATTTCTTAAACACGCACACGCATTTTCGTGTTTAATATGATTATTAAACACGCTAATTCGCGCATTAATTCACGGAACGTCATTTATGCTAATATTTAATTTACCTCATTTAATACTGATTTTTTAATTGTAATTGTAATTACAACTTTAATTTCGATTTTAATTTTGATTTCGGTTTTGTTTTTGTTTTTTTTTTCATTTTGATTTTGATTTTAATTTTCGTGAACAAAGTATAGTGTACAACTCGCATATAATGGCTATTATTCATTATATGCTCGTTGTACAATATACTATTTTCCAATTAGAATACGCGCAAACTGATTTTTAAATTTTATTATTCAATGGTGCGATAAAAAATGTTAGGGGTCGAAAATTGGGGCGTTTTTGTGGAAATTTGTTAATTCAATGTGTTATTAACATTCTAAAGTAAAAACATTCGATGTTCCTTGAAATTGTTCAGAAATAATGAGGTTTGAAATTTATAGCTAACTTCACACCCGTTACTTTACGTGCATTAGGTAGCTCTTCTGAAAATGTTTCATCGACTAGTTTATAAATGTCACTATTATCAATTTTAAAGTCAAAATTTTCTGTTATTTCGCACTATGCGCTTGCTGTTTATGAAGTGAGTATCAATCTTTTCATAAAATGTTGTTATTTATTGTTAACTAATTCGTCTTAACGTTAACTTCCGCTTTTCACAAGCAGATTTGGGTTTATAGGATATTTTGCTAAAATTTTGTGTTCTATAACAATGGAAATTAATAATTAAAATATAGCATAAATGTTTATATTTTGCATATTTACCGATTTTTTTTAAACTAGTGGGATTTAAAAAAAACGTATTGCCTATAAGCAGTTCATTATAGCATTATCTACAATTTTGTTGTTTATATAAGTTTGATGTAACTATCGTCATTTCATAATTGTCGATCAAATATGCTGATATAGCCATCATATAACTTTATCCGAATTAATGGTATAATTTTTTCGAAAACGGCTGGAGCAGCAAAATTGGGAATACGGCAATTGATTAGCAACAAATTTGTAGTTCAAAAATATGTCTTTCGTTTTTATTTTAATTGCTTTTTTCGCATGGCTGTGCCAACTTTAACTTAAGCTAGGTACAGCCATTGTTTTTTCGAAAACGGCTAGAGCAACAAAATCGGGTATACGGCAACTAATTAACAACAAATTCGTAGTTCAAAAATATGTCTTTGTTTTTTTAGTTTTATTGTTTTCTTTTTCATATGACTGTGCCAACTTTAACTTGAAATAGCACAGCCATTGTTTTTTCAAAAATGGCTCTAGCAACAAAATCGGGTATATGCCAACTAATTAGCAACAAATTCGTAGTTCAAAAACATGCCTTTTTTATTTTTATAGTTTTTTTTTCTTATGACTGTACCAACTTTAACTTGAGTTAGCACAGCCACAATTTTTTTCGAAAACGGCCGGAGTAACAAAATCGGGAATATGGCAACTAATTAGCAACAAATTCGTAGTTCAAAAATGTGCCTTTGTTTTTTATTTCTATAGTTTTGTTTTTGTTATAACCGTGCCAACTTTAACTTAAGCTAGCACACCCAGGCGCGTACCCAGGGGGGTGGCTATCGGGCTTGAGTCCCCCCAAGACATTTATATACCGAGTGTTAACCACCAAACCTGGCCATGGGAAAATACCGTTTTCTAGAATTTTTATTAATTGTAATGCCATTGCTATATTGCACCTTTATTTAATGTCATATTCACGGAATTCCAGTTTACACATATGTTTATGAATGTTATTATATGCGCCTCCCCCAAGCTAAATTATACTCGGGAGCCCCCCCCCCCAGCCGAATTTTTGGGTGCGCGCCTGATTTGTATATATTATGTCTATATTAATGTAAGAACAAATAAAGATCATTTAGTAGTAAAATTCGGAACACCATAAATAAACATAGAAAAAAATCCAAATCAACCCCAAATCTCAGATCGCGGACGGATAAATCTCAAAATATAATATCAATTTGCGCCATCTCCCATAGAAAAGTTAACAATAAACATGGATTCAGCATACTTCAAAGTACTATTTAAACAAATTTAATTCGGAACACCGAACTTCTATCATAGAAAAAAAAAATTCCAAATCATCTCCAATATTCAGATCCCGGTCAGATAATAGGCTTTTATTTGCAATATATTTTCTGACTAAATAAAAAAGTTATAGCAGTTTAATTTAAAGCGTATCGTTAAAACGCTTCAAAAATCGGACTTTTCGGTATACTTTTCAAAATTCAAGAAACTTTTGTATGTTATTAACATAACTCCAATATGTACAATATATTTTTCTCTCACTTTTTTTTCTACTCCCTGCTAAACATAGAGGCAAGAAGTTTTGAAACGGAATTTGGCTTTATCACACACATTTTGGAGCCCGGATTCCATCATCACCATTTTTTGACATAACGATGACAACCTGAATTTTGAATCCATCAAAAATGGGGTACGATTTCAAAATTGTATTTATGCAGTACCTTTCTGCAGGCGTATTTTGCCAATACACACTGTCAAATAGTCGTGGAAATGAATAAAAATATTTTTTATATCGAGCAGCTGATATCTCCGTTTGTGGCATTTAAAAAAATTGTAACTTAAAAAGGGCATTAAAAAAATGTATTTTTGCAATGCCTGCCTGCAAGTATATTTAACAAATACAAACTATCAAAAAACCGTGAGCGATATTACTTATAATTATACTTTCCTGTAAGTATATTTAACAATTAAAAACCGTGTCCGATATTCCTTATAATTTTTTTTAAACATTGAATAGACATCTATAGCTGGCGCATTCGTCAAAAAGGGTATTGCAAAAAAAATTGCAATGCCTTCCTGCAAATAAATTTAACAATTACAAACTGTCAAAAAAGCGTGGTTGTCGATTTTTTTCTGTACGTGTCTGGTGATCGAGCAACTCCGCAATACATCAAATTTTCTATGAGAATTTTTTTTCACGATTTTTAGAAACCCCTGTTCAAACTGTTGTCACCCAGTCCAAAAAAATAAAAAAGAGAGGAATTCACTGTAAGGCGTCATAAGGCACTCCTCACAAAAATGGCAGCTCGCGGTAAATTCAAAATCTAAGGCATTCCATGTGTCGAAATGATGAGATGAATATACAGGGCGTGCAAATAGGTAAAATGGCGCTTTATTTGAAATTATATAAACAGGGTATTTCTTGAAAATGTGAAAATTTCATAAATGAAAGCTGGGAAAGGATGGAAGAGGAAAAATAAATATTCTTTTCTTATTAAATTATACTATATTTTTGATTTAATTAAATATTTTTGATTTCATTAAATATTGTTGATTAAATTAAACCTTCCCGAGCACAGATTCGATCCCGGCCCTGGTACGATGTTCAAATTACTAGTCGGGGCTTTTGCCATTGTACCAACACGTTATTATAAAATGCACACTAAAATGTTGAATAGAAACAATTACACATCGGTATTTGATGATAAATAATAATAATAGTAGTGCGAGGTATCATTTGAGAGGTAATTTAATGCGGAATCCAAATCTGCAATTATAAATTTTGAAAAATGATATTAATTTAAATATCTGTCCTGGGATGCACGTCCAAGTGGCCAGCTCTAGTAGAAGTCATTACATATTTGTGATGTTTCTTTTTTTCATCGACAATGACATGACTCCTCCGAGAAAAAAAAATGTTACTCCAAAATAATCTGTTTCTCATTTTTGTTTTCTGCAAACAAAATTAAGTCTAACTAAGACTATAAACAAATAACTTATTGAAACAACTACTTCCCTGGCTAGTTGTTTCAATAAGTTATTTGTTTATAGTCTTAGTCAGACTTAATTTTGTTGGCAGAGTTACGAACAGGTTGAATATTCATATATTCAGGCTATTTTTCGTTTCGTCTTATTGAATCTATTTAATGCTTTCTGCAACAAGTAAGGTTGTTTCCAATTTATTTTTTAATGTTGCGTACACCATGACTTCTGATGCAACCAAAAAAAATCCCAAGATTATCTTTATTTAAATTTCTAGGACAAATATGTTGAATTCCTTTCGAGTGCAATTTGTTCCATATGCATTGTAAACCTTGTAATGTGGTTATCTAGTTTACAATGCAAGGTGATACAAATTTTCACCAGGTTTAAGGCGAGTTAGTACTTTAACAATTTTTGATTTATGGCTTCTGCACTTCTTGTGATGTTTTTTTGCATTAAATTTTATACTTTTAGACTTTTTGCAAATAAAAGGGCAAATATTGTAGTATTAAAATTCACAACACAAAATCGACTACTCTAAATTTGAAAGCCCGCCATTTTGTTCAGAATCGAAAAATCGAAAAAAAGCATTCGTAAGGGACTGCAAAATTTAATACATTTTAAGGTCCTTGTTTTGTATTTTATTTCAGATAACCAGAATTCCAGATTCATCTGGTACCGAAAAACGATGCAGTCTTCGCACACCCTGATTGGATGACCGCTGAAGGACAAAAATAGTTTAGTAATTTCATGAATAAAAAATAATTTTAATACTACAGTGTATGCCTTTATTATCCTCAGTATAAAATCTAATACAAAAAAAATCACAAAAAGTGCAGAAGCCATAAGTCAAAATTTAATAAATTTAATTGTCCTCAAAACTTGAATTACCTCGGAATAAAATTTAATATGTTTAATGTTTTCATAAATTGCACATCTTAATGGTTTGTTATCATTACAATAATTTGAAGAACCATTTACGCTGTCGAATAAAAAAAAAATTATGAAAACTCTCACGTACCGATCATTGTGTATCCGTTACGTACCAGTCATTGCCTAAAAGAAAAGTCAGTCGTTACTTTTTGATTAAATGAAACATTATGACTACATGATACTTGTAATATGAAACATATATTATACTAATCATATTTAACCAAAAATTTTATTGCAGCTGACATCCTCTCAGACATGACTTAAGTTGCAAGTTTGATCTTCATTTTATTCATTTTCTTTTCATTAATATGGCAATCAGTCAGCTTAGGCAGAAGTTTTGTATCAGGGTCTCCATTATCCATTTCATGCAGGTTCACAATATCCGACCAGCAAGAAGAAAATTTTGTCCCCTTCCATTTGAATGTGGCATTGTATTTCATCAAATTATTTCTCACACACTTTTGAAGATGAGGAGATCAAACATAGGAATTATTAATATTATCTTATCGCTTATTATAGAACAAAAGAGGTAAATAAAATATAATTATACTAAGGTTTATAGTGATATTTTCCCTATTCATTATTTTTTAAAAAACTCATAAGATTTCGAAATATTCTTATTCTAAATTGTTCATTTTGGTATTATCTATATCTAACTAAATTTGATGATTTAGTAATTATTGACAAAAAAGACCTGCTGTGGCTCCTGAAAATGCCGTAGTTGATTTATAATTTTTTTTTCATAAATCAAAAAGTTTACAAAAACTATTTATAATGAAAGATTTCAACTTTTTTTGTTGCTTTCTGTATTTATTAAAATGATTTTCTAATATTTTTCATATATAAAAAAAATATCAAAAAAAGTAAACCCGGTCAAGATAAACGTCCACTTCCCGTGAACGAAAGTTTACCAAAATATATTCAGTTCAGCACTCGAAACAATTTTTCTAGGGATATCAAAGAGGTAATTTTTTATTGTTTTTTTTTTAAAATATTTTCACGATCACAATACTTTTGCGTACTTTATACGGAGAAAATAAATATTGTTTTTTCTTTCCTCTAATTAATTCTATCTACATACAGTTCAATATTGTAGTCTATCTGAATGAAGGATATTTTTAATATTACTGCCGCTATCGACTTTATGTTAAAATATATTATGCGGTGCGGTGTTTATTTATGTTTCTCGATTTTTGTTTACATTACAGCTATGCGTCCACCGAAGAGTTTCTGTACAGACGGTGGCCTTGCATTTCCTATACGGATCGAATAATTCAAAAATTCATTCTAATACAAGTAATAATTTTCAAGTATGCAACACATATCACACGCTACTCACGTTTTTCAATGTGTGAATGCTCTCTCTTGGTGTATTTCGAAACCCAATTTTTGGCATCAAAAATTTACATTGCGTTGACATACTAGATATACCGTATGTTTTTTATCGTGGGTCATAGGATTTTACATGTTAAAAATTATACCTTGTGTTAATGTACATTTTATCATATAATTTTGAAGCATATTTTAGTTAGTAAAATAAATCAATTATTTTTCTACATGATGCGCTCAATTAGAATAATTTAAACATGTTTTATTCCATTAAAAAGTGCTTTTGCTCGGAACCGAACGATCGGGATACGTTGCAGAAAAGTTGTCAACTATTTCCCTAAAATAAAAATTCCCTGACTTCTTGTAGAAAAATACAACTATTTCCCTGCTGGACAAACCTCTTATAATTGCCGCTACAAATTCCAGCTATCCTTCAACAGTATAAACAGACATTTTCTGGTATAAATTCGTTTGATTACTTGCCTCACTAATCAATCTGACGTTTCGTAAATTCAAGGTACTTTGATTATTTTTGCTCAGTTATTTATATTAGATAATTTCATTTTTAATGGAATAAAACATGTTTAAGTAATTCTAATGCAGCGCAGCATGTAGAAAAATAATTGATTTATTACTAACTAAAATTTCCTTGACAATTTTATGATAAAATTCACATTAAAACAAGGTATAATTTTTGCATGTAAAATCCTATGGCCCACGATAATAAAAAATATACTGTATAAATACAATGGTATTACAATCTATAACTTTCATCCACAAACAAATTAATGAGTAATACTAATACAACCAGGAATTATTCTGGTCGCACAATAAAATACCACAGCGACAAATTGATTTTGTCGGTAAAATCAAATGCAGTAATTTGAAACCGTAACGCCAATTAAGGAGCCACAATTTCAATCGACTTGTGCGCAATGCCAAACCGCGAAATTAATATCAGAAACTAATTAATCTACAAATATTCCCTGGACGTAGTTAACATATGGTAATTGCCTCATATTCCTAATGATCGTATGCATAATCCCAGGGGCGCGCCGATATCGAGTGCGGGGCACATGGGCGCCAGGAGACTGCAGGCGCCAAAAAAATTGAAAAAAAAATGTACCCATGCGTCATTTCTTGATTATATGTATAGAGGCGTCCTACGTTAAAGTTCTGTACTCAGGCGTCGCCCCCTATAGGCGTGCCCCTGTATAGTCATCTAGGATTCTTCCATGGAACACATATTGTATACGTGATTATGATATATAGATCCGGGGCATCATTGGAATCCAATTTCGTTCCAGGGGAATATTTCGTATAAATTCAAGAGATTCTCGCGAGAAAGATTCAATAGTCTATCCAATAAATATAATACTCTTTTGTGTGCCGAGAAAAATGGAAATAAATTCAATTTCACCTGCTGTATCTACACTGTGTCTAAACTTAATATAGAGCTCTATTTGCACGCTATTTAATAATAAAATACTCTATTTTCTTATACAGGGTGCCCAATTTAAAAGGAATAATCTTTGCAAAAATGATTTAATCACAAAATGATGCGACAGGTCATTTTTATTTTTAGGGGGATACCTTTTGATAAAATAAAAGATAACTCCCTTTCCTAAATTTCAAATGGATATAGGAGCCAAGTAACACATAATTTCAAAGAAAATGGGAGTTCTTGTTATCTTGATTATAAAGGACGAACGAAATAAAAGACACGAACATAAAAATGTAATGTTCTCTAAATAATTAAAGAAATAAACAAATTAACTTCAAATTAAACTTATTTCGCTTTTAAATTAAATTATTTATTATTACACAATGTAAGGTATTTTTTATTGACATAAAGTATAAATGAGTATAAACAAATTATGAAAACATCACAGAATTCGCCCAGTACACCAGATGCCCGATTGCGTTTTCTCGAACGACAATGATAAAAAGAAATTAATGCAATAAACAAAAATAACGAAAAGTTTTACACGAGAAAACGCATTTAGTTTAGACTTAGTAGTCAAAATTTTACGTTACCTGAATTATTAATTATCTCCTTGACAATGGTTTACTCAGTAAATTTCTTTTGTATTATAGAAATAATGATTATGCTAGAGCAACCTGGCAAAAATTTCCACTAGCAATATGTGATGGATTTGGTTAGAAAATTTATTAAAACTGGTTCAGTTGCAAATAATGCATTCATACAATTACAAATAAAGCTGCTCAAATATGTATAATTAGTCTGCTTGAAGTTAGCCTTGTCGAAAGTAAAAGTGTTAGACAGTTGTACCTCTGTATCTGAATCTGGGGTGCCTCGAAGTAGTGTTCATACAATCCTAAAACCCTCTAAATTGTATACATATAAGATAGGTCTTGTATATGAACTAAATAAAAATGACAAACATTGTCGATTACAGTTTTTCGTCTTATCGAAGTCAAGTAATTGCAAATGTTTTATACAATATCTATTTTTCATACAAGAATACTTTTTGCCCTTTAAGGAATGTCAATAAACACAACTGTAGATATTGGTATAATGAAAATCCACATGTTTATGAAGAACATCATATACAAAGATCCGCTAAATTCATGTCCGAAGGGGTATTCTGGGAGATGCTATCAACTATCTATCTATCTATTTTAAATTCGACTTTAAATGGTGAAGTATATCTCGATTTATTGAAAAAAACGGTAGATTAAATTATTACTCAAGTGTTGGAGGAAGATGATAATTTATTTAAAGATGATCTGATCTTCAACACGGAGGGGCTCCTCCACATTATGATAGGCGGGTAAGGGAATATTTGGATCAAAGATTTCCCGACAAATATATAGGAAGAAGAGGTTTAATTAAGTGACCAGCCAGTTCACTGAATATAACACACTTGGATGGCACCTAAAATCTGGAATGTATGTGAAGTTGGCAATATTTGTAGCAATATCCCGGCGCATCATATAAAAAAATAAAAAATAATTCATT
Organism: Ocypus olens; assembly: GCA_910593695.2. NCBI lineage: Eukaryota > Metazoa > Arthropoda > Insecta > Coleoptera > Staphylinidae > Ocypus > Ocypus olens. The sequence goes on from OU343059.1 coordinate 29,479,593, forward strand.
TGGGATATGTACCTTTGGCTGTTTTGGCCCTAAATTTATATTTTTCGATGCCGATGTGATATAAAAGTTTATTACTGGGTAGTTTTGAGATGGAAATCCCAGATTTTCTCGACAAGAGATAATAGCCATGGTTGCTATTGTTATAAAAAAATAATAATTATTCATTTGGGATATGTACCTTTGGCCGATTTGGTCCTAAATTTATATTTTTCCATACCGATGTGATATAAAAGTTTATTGCTGGGTAGTGTCCAGATGGAAATCCCAGATTTTCCCGACAGGAGATAATAGCCCTGGTAGCTATTGTTATAAAAAAAAATTATTATTCATTTGGGATATGTACCTTTGGCCGATTTGGCCCTAAATTTATATTTTTCCATGCCGATGTGATTTAAAAGTTTATTACTGGGTAGTTTTGAGATGGAAATCCCAGATTTTCTCGACAAGAGATAATAGCCATGGTTGCTATTGTTATAAAAAATAATAATTATTCATTTGGGATATGTACCTTTGGCCGATTTGGTCCTAAATTTATATTTTTCCATACCGATGTGATATAAAAGTTTATTGCTGGGTAGTGTCCAGATGGAAATCCCAGATTTTCCCGACAGGAGATAATAGCCCTGGTAGCTATTGTTATAAAAAAAAATTATGATTCATTTGGGATATGTACCTTTGGCCGATTTGGCCCTAAATTTATATTTTTCCATGCCGATGTGATTTAAAAGTTTATTGCTGGGTAGTTTTCAGATGGAAATCCCAGATTTTCTCGACAGCAGATAATAGCCATGGTTGCTATTGTTATAAAAAAATCAAAATTATTTATTTGGGATATGTACCTTTGGCTGTTTTGGCCCTAAATTTATATTTTTCGATGCCGATGTAATGAAAATGTTAAATATAAATAAATAGCCTTAGCTGTTACAGAAAAATAAAAATTGAATTTTAAAAGGCGATGGTCATCAAAAGGGATCACAAGTAGTACGAAAACTAAGGGAATACGTTAGTGGCGAATATAGACGTTAAAATTTATTGTAGAAATAAAGCGATGTGCCTCTTAACGTAAAATGTTTTTTTTTTTATAAACATGTTGAAAAGACATTTATTTAACGAAAATCTCTATATAAAATAGTAATAAAAAGAAAACTTGACAAAATGCATGAATACAAAATAACAGAAACCAAACCGAAACTTAATAGCTGGAAATTAAAACTAAAAATTATAAAAAATATGAATTATGAAAAACTTATATTCAAAAAAACACTTAATGACTTTTACAAGCTGTAATTGTTCAAGAATAGATCGAAATTCGGTGAAGATAAGAGTTAATTAGCAGTATGTAATAGCCTAGGCACAGGTTTATTAAGACCATAATTAACTCGACGGGTTTTCTCTCTGAAAAGTTTTTTCAATCTGGTTGAGGATCCTCCCGATTGATGCCAAAAATCTATCAATCTTATCAAAGAGGGACAAATAATATTACCATTTAAAAGTTTATAAAGAAAGCACATGTTAAACAAATTCCAGCGAAAAAGTAATGCCAACATGTCTTAGTTTACTAACATAAGACTATTATTGACAGTAGCAATCCTAATATATAATTTATACGCAAGGAATTTATTGTGAACCTTCTCCAATGCAGTAATCGAATAAAGCTGAAGGGGGAACCAAATATGGTCTAAAAAAAGTTAAGATTTTGATAAGAAGACGAAAGGGAAATGCCTTCAGTCAGATACTTAAGGAAGAACATAAAGTGCTACCAAATGTAAATATTTTACCATCAAATCCAAGTAAAAAAAACTGTTCCTCTTTATTTTGAAGAACTGAATAAAATTCCAAAATTCCCACAATTGAAATTCGACTACATTGTCAGCAAATTTAAATCAAACAAGCTGCATTTTAGTAATTTTTATAAATTAAATAAAAAAGAATGGCTCGACAATATAATAATTGATTATGTCTTACACATTTTTAGTTATGAAAAGCCATTCTCGTGTGGAGTGAATAATATATTTAATTATGAACATACCTTCGACTTTCAAAATAACTTTGACAATATTTTACTTCCTATTTTCGATAGCAATCATTTTATGCATTTTTTCTATGATCCTCGGCAAAACGCTGGTAAGACTAAAATATACTTTCCACCAACTTATTAATGTTTTCAACGATATCTTCAGAAAAAAATACAACTCGCAATTGCACTTGTGCTGGTAATACAATGTACTAATACTAATGGGTAAGCAAAGGTAAAACAACGTAATAATAATAATAATGGGTAAGCGATTCAATATCTTTCGATATTATTAATTTTTAACTAAATGTCAAGAGAAAAAATCGCTAAGAGTAAACAGCTACTTCCGGTTTCCGAATTTTCACTTAAAAACTTTTCAGCACCTTAATATACATGGTAAAAAAAACTTAGGAGTTCTATGCTGTAACTACTCAGCAATAAACATTTTTAATCTCGAGTTCGGCATTTTCGAAAATATCTAAATTTAAAACAAAACGGGAAAAGTTACATATCCCAAGCGAATTATTCTTATTGTATTATAACAACAACCATTGCTAAAATTTGCATTTTAGAGAATCTGGGATTTCCACCTGCAAACCCCCCAGCAATAAACATTTTCGTCACATCGGCATCGAAAAATATACATTTTCGTCACATCGGCATCGAAAAATATACATTTAGGGCCAAAACGGCAAAAGGTATATTTCCCAAATGAATAATTTATATATTTTTTATAACATTAGCAACTATAGCTATTATCTCTTGTCGAGAAAATCTGCGATCGAAAAATATACATTTAGGGCCAAAACAGCAAAAGGTAAAATTTCCAAATGAATAATTTATATTTTTTTATAACAGTAGCAACCAGGGCTATTATCTCCTGTCGAGAGAAAATCTGGGATTTCCATCTAGAAACTACCCAGCAATAAACTTTTATATTACATCGGCATCGAAAAATATCAATAATCGGCCAAAACGGCCAAAGGTACATATCCCAAATGAATAATATTTTTTATAACAATAGCAACCAGGGCTATTATCTCCAGTCGAGAAAATCTGGGATTTCCATCTGGAAACTACCCAGCAATAAACTTTTATATCACATCGGCATCGAAAAATATAAATAAACGGCCAAAACGGCCAAAGGTACATATCGCAAATGAATAATTTTTATTTTTTTATAACAATAGTAACCAGGGCTGTTATCTCCTGTCGAGAAAATCCGGGATTTCCATCTGGAAACTACCCAGCAATAAACATTTATATCACATCGGCATTGAAAAATATAAATTTAGGGCCAAATCGGCCAAAGGTACATATCCCAAATGAATAATTTTTATTTTTTTATAACAATATCAACCATGGCTATAAACTACTGTACTATTTGTAGGTGATACCAAGGAAAATTATTAAATTCTTGCATGGTAGATGCGCCGGGACATTGCTAGAAATATTGTCAACTTCACATACATAAATCTGGAGTATTTTCAAGTAAATCGGTTGGTTTGGAAACGTGAGAATGAATCGTTAACGAGTGTTTTTTAATAATGCCAACGATGTAATATTATATGGAAGTAGGAGGCGCCCATTTTGAACATTTAATTAAATTATTTTGTTACGTCAAGTAGTTTGGGAATCGAGTCAGTGTTACTGTTTAAAAGGAAAACATATGTTAGTACATCTAGTAGCAGTGATAATTTGTTCTGTGGTGTTTTATCTAAGGTATAAATATTGAATGTGTTTTTTATGAAAGAAAAATTACTAAAACAACATGATTCTCAATTTGAGGGTGAAAAGATCTTGGAAATGATGTGTCACTCGACCCCTATACCCATTTGAAATTTAGGAAGAGTGGTTCTTCAGAGAAGGGTATTGATGTGACATCTTGTATTTCTATATCAAAAGTTAATGTGTCTGAAGCAGGAAATATTTCCAGTCATATTTTTGGGCCTCCACCACCACTGCTAAATTTTATTTATTGTTATAAATAATGAAAATAATCATTTTACACCACTATACATCAATAATAAGTCTAAATAAACCAACCAAAACAAATATTTTTTAATCATCAACTTTTATGATAAAAGAAAAAAAGTCGTTCAATTGCAAATTTTTAAAAATCCATAAGGTATTTCTTTTTGTTGTCTGGTCTTAATTTCAATAATTTTATGACCAAATCTAGTAATAATACAAGCTATAATATTTCAGGGAATCTCTACTATTAAAAAGAAAAAAAAATACCACCAGCAACAATATCGTCCCTACCATGTCAAATTGTCGAATATGGAAATCGGTACTCGTCAAGTCCGGGCAAGTGATCGAATGTTCATATTCAATGGTTTGATAGTGTTATATATTGAAAATCCTTAACGTTCGATACTTTATCAAAGACATTTCCAGCGTTTCTTTAGGGGCTACAGATTCGAGGTTTTGCCACAAGGCGAATCGTCTCCATCGCAAGAGCAGGATATTGAATATAAAAAACGACTTTTTCACATTCGACAGTTTGACATGGTAGGGACGATATAAGCTCAACTATAAAAATTAGAAAATTCATAACTTTTGTTGCCAAACCTTACAGTATATCCAGTAATAATACAAGCAAAACATTTAAGGGAATTTCTACTGTCTAAAAGCAAAACATTCCACCAGTAACTATATCTATAAGCTCAAAAATGTATATAGTGATAATACAAGCTAAAAAAAACAAGGGACTTTCCACTGTTTAAAGGAAAAATATTCTACTAGTATTTATATACGCTGCCAGACTTAATTTCAATAATTTTGTCGTCAACTGTGGAATATTTTTTCAGTAGAAATTCCCAGAAATGTTTTTGCTTGTATTATTACACAATACATTATTGAAACAGTTTGTGATAATATTAAAATTAAGGTCTGTCAACAAAAGTTATGAATGTAAAAAAAATAAATTGAATGACTTTTTTGTTATATCATAAAAGTTGTTAATTTAAGAATACTTATATTTGGTTAGTTTAATTAGATACCCTATTGATGTACACTGGTGCAGAATTATTATTTAACAATAAGTAACATTTAGCGATGATGTGAAGGTGCCAATATACAGTATTGCTGAAAATATTGCCAGCTTCAGATATCGAAATAGAAATCGACCTGTCGCTAACTAATTTTTAAAATAGTTATTCAGGGTGGCTCATTTTCAATTTTAAATTGGAAAGCCTGTATAACTATTTAAATCGAGAACCCTGAGGTAGACGATTACGAATTATTATTCGTGCGCTTAGTTGTTTACATAAAAAGTGGACACAATTAGAATGATTGTATGTAAATTAATGCATAACATGATAACATTGTAATGCCAATGTCACTAAATCTAGTGCTAGCCGAGTAAATATTTATTGTCATCCTTTTTTTCGCGTTTAAATTTATTAATATGCTATATACCACTGGTGGCCAAACCCAGCCCGCGGGCCACCTCAATTTATTTGGATAATGTTTGTTCTACATTTTTAGTTTTACAAAATAACTAGTTTCAATTTAAAAAAAAGTGGTGTGCTTTGTATGGAGAAAGTAAAAATATCTGTCATTGAGAAATAAATAGGTGATAATGAAAAGCGGGCAAGAATAAAGCTTGCACAAGTCTATGTACATTAATAATTAATATTCACTTGATAAATGAACTTGTATAACCTCCTTCTTTGGAATAATGATGGTATGAGTTAACGTTCCTTACCTTTTAGAGATACGAGCACATGCTCAACACATTATTTGTTAACGTGGCACAAAAAAGGAGTGTTATCCACACCTTAATAGTAGAAATGTGACATAAATAATTAATTTAACACTTTATTAAACCTCCACAGACAGAATGAATATGCAAATGTTGCGCTAAAAATGTGCAGATTATAATTTGCAATAATAATATTGCAAATATGTTTGTAACAACTCTTGTGTCATGGAAATTTAACGTAGTGATCAAACATTTGCTATTGAAAAAAGGTTTGGCCACCATTTCACCATGAGGAGCAATTGCACCTAATTTTCAAAGCAGTGCAAACTTTGGCTATTTGATGGAATTTGTTTTTGCCTTGACAATAATCTAATTGAAGAAATTGATGAGGGTATGATTAAAAAAGTCTTGATGCTGCCAGTATTTAACTTTCTCCGATTTGTTGGTATAATTTGGAATTTTGCTGATAAATTTTTATTCATTCATTTTTGTTTTCAAAAACTACTCAGGAAATATTCGAGAAAATTCGAAGAATCTCTGAAAAAATAGTTTTAGCATAATTTCCGACATAAGAGTTAACTCTAGCGTATTTTTTTTTTAGGAAATTGTTAACATTTTGCGGAATTATTCGCTGCCGTCTCGAATTCACTGAACAATTTTAACGGGTGTGAAGTTAGCAATAGATTTAAAAAATGCATATGTCTGAGAAAAGAAAAGCGAATCGAAAAAACAGTAAGCAATACCGTTACGAAAGGTCTATATAATTAGCATAAAAAGAATCAACGCTTAATTTTAATTTTTTCACCCCTTTCAAAAGAATTTTTTTTATTTTTTGTTTAAGTTTGCAATCAGACATAACTAAATAAAAATGCTTATTCTTATCACTAATATAAGTACTTTAATAATTAAGAGTCAAAAGAACGTTACGGGCACGCCTTCGACCCAGAAAAAAAGTTCTCCGTAAGTCGCAGAAATCCACACCTCGCGATATAAATCTCGACTTTTGACAACGTTTGGAATCAGTCATAACTAAATAAAAATTCGTATTCTTATCACTAATATACGTACTTACATAATCAAGAGTACTAAAAAAAAACTTTATGGACACTCCTACAAAAAAAATTCTTAAGCAAGTCGCAGAAATCCATACCTCGCGATATAAATCTCGATTTTTGACAAGGATTGCAATCATCTATAACTAAATAAAAACTCTTATTCTTATCATGAATACATGTACTTTAATAATCAAGAGATACATTCATCGCGATATTAATATCGATTTTTGATAAAGTTTGAAATCAGCCATAACTAAATAAAAATTCTTATTATTGTCGCTAATACATGTTCTTTAAAAAAACAAGTGTCGAAAGAACGTTACGAGTATCTCTTCAACAACAAAAAAAATTCTTCCGTCAGTCGCAGATATTCATACCACGCGATATTAATCTCGATTTTGTTTTCTTTTCTTTTCTCCTCCTCGTGGAGGCCAAGGCACTGGTGCGTCATTGCCTCTCCCAATCCATTTACCGGGATACTTTTGGTTTAAAAAAGTACGCACTGGTAAAGTGAAATGAGGTGGAGCCCCATCATGCATAAACCACATATCACGCCTAAGTAAAAGCGGCACATCCTCCAGTAAGACTGGCAATTCCTGAAGATGTTGTAAGTACTGTTCTCCGTTTAAATTTTGTGGTAAAATTACTGGTCCTACAATAATCATTTACTATACCGGCCCAAACATTTATTTTAAATTGCCGTTGGAAATGCATGGTTTTAGTTGCATGTGGATTATCTTCGGAATAAACATGCTCATTTTTAAGATTTGTTATACCTCTTCGGGTAAAACACGCTTCGTCTGTAAACAAAATTGTCTTGGCGAAATTCAAATTGTCAATTTGGTTATTAACAATAAATTGGCAAAACTGAAGTCGCTTATCGTGATCCTGAGGCATTAGCTCTTGAACTTTTTGAATGTGATATGGGTATAGTAGTTGCTCTTTAAACACCTTATGCACAACATTTTTAGATACGCCTAGTTCAGGACCTAAACGCCGGGTACTTTTAGATGGATCTTCATCCATCCGTTCTAAAATCTCTTCTTCAACATCCACAGTTCGTACAGTGCGTCTTCTACCACAATCCCTCGCAGAGTATTCTAAGCGGCCAGTTTCTCGAAGTCGCCTTTCTACGGAAGCAAATGTTTGATGGTTTGGTATTCGGCGATTTGGAAATCTTTCACTGTACACTCTTACACATTTGCGGCCATTACCTTCACAAAACCCAAAAACTAAAACAATATCAGTTAATTCATTAATTGAGTACATGACTGACGTTGTCACAAAATCACCTATAACTGAATTTCACAGGTGTCCCAATTTCTATATTTGTAAATAAAAAATCAGTTTTTTTTTTAGAATTTTATTTCTTTGTTGTTTTGACAAATAAAAATATTTTTTTTGTGGGGAAAATAGCAAAATTTTATAAGAGACAAAAAATACTTAAAATTGAATGATTTTGCAGAAAAAAAAGTATTCCTTATGATTTGACCTGTTGAATAAAAATATTTAGGTATCTTAAGAAGTCGATGGTCCTAGTTTGACCACTTACTTTAAATGTAGGATAAAGAAACATATCGCAAAAAGTGCATGGTATCAATGTAATTAAATGTGCCAAATTAGGTTTTCTTACCTAAGTCCAAAATAAAAATATTTGAAAAATAATGAAAAAAAATAATATCTTTGACGCCTCGTAGATGGCTTAGGAACCATTTTTGGATAGAGATAAGTTTAGTTAAATCGTCTTATTTTGTTTCAGAGAATATGTGGTAGAGCGTTGTACAGACCATTCGGGGACACCCTGTATAAACTAGTACATGTTACGGGAAAAGACGTTAAACAGGGCAAAAACGAAAAAGAAAATCCGACCAATGACGTTAATGACCTGTTGCGATGGATATTAACGTTATTGACCGGGAAATAACGTTAATAACCTCGAGTAATAATGGTCAATGTTAATAGGCAGTGGATATGGTTACGCAAGTTCATGCGAATCGGTGTAATTCCTTTTAAAACCAGATTGTCTTTACTTACCAGGCAGAGGTTGCAACGATTAGTGCGAATGCTTAGGTTAGGGTGAGTTACGTGAGTTTCACCCGCAGTAGCTTTATTTTATTTTATTTTACTTCAGTTATATTGAGACTGTATATCCGACAACGACGCATATTTTCATATTCCATTACCGTAACAACATAGAAATCAATAATTAGCAACATTGACCGTTAAGATTTGGAAATGACGTTAACTACCAGATATTAACGTCAATAATCTGTTAACATCATTCCCCGTGATATATACACGAATTATAATTACGTACATTTACAAGTATTTTTCAGAACTCTTACCTTTGACGTATGTGTTATTAATTATAATTAAAATGTTCTTTCATAACCAAATCAGCTTCCACCGACCTCAATGTATGTCTCTCCTTCCTCCAAGCACTAATTAAACTGAATATTATTTCGCAAATTCCATTAGAATGTGGAATTAAGAGTATATGTTACGATTTAATTAAATTATTAAAAACATATATACTCAGTGACATACAAACACCAAGAAACAATAAGATTTTTTCAACCAAAGCCAGAACCTTTGGCTACTGAAAAGTAATATTTAATTAAAATTTGAAAAAATTAATTTTGGGGTTGTGTGTGTTCGGTTTATTTGGTGATCAAAATAGAGGTGGTCTTTAAGTCGTTTTATTTCAATTTATTTACAGTGTATTTACATTTAATACATGGTGAGGGTCTTCCCACTTGTGAGCGGCGATATTGTCTCCGCACTGAATGTCTTCTGGGGTCGTCGAGGCGAACCCTCCAAGGATTCAGTCTGGCGTAGAGTGTCGCGTTCGATGCGATGCAACGAAGGCGAGGATATGGTTTAGTTGTCCGTTTCCTTCTGGGCGTCGGAGGCAATGGTGACACTGGGACTAGAGTCGAGTGGTCCTGGTCCGGTCTGAAGAGGGCCCGGGGCGTCGTTCGTTGCTGGTAGTCTGTCGTCGTCTGCCTCGGCGGCGTTGTCAGCGGGTCTGACCGAATCCTCCTCTTGGGTGTCGAGATCGGTGATAAAGCTGCTGGGACTTTTCTTAATCGTCACACTCGGCGTTTTAGAATTATAGATAAAAGCTCGACGCTTTCCACATTACTGTACTAGCTAATGCGAGTGTCTTAGCTGTGGTACTTTCTGACGGTTTGTCGGAGGAGAGCTTGCCTCTGCTTCGTCCGCAGCGCGTTATGAAGGGTCGTCGCGTCTTTGTCCTAGGAATACTCTAGACGCGTCCTCTCTCGTCGGCGGGTGGTACGTTAGCCCTTGCTGGTGGCGCGCCCATCACTTGCCGGGGTGGCGCGTCGGCTCGTTCGCTGATATCGCGTTTGCTCGTGGTCGCTAGGTGGTGTGTATGCGTATATATGGTTGTCTAGCGTCGGTCCCCACATTAATAAACGGCTTTTTAAAATTTAAAATTGTTTATGCACTTCCTCACCCTTCGCGATATTGATTCCAATAGTTGGTCTAGGTCTATTTGAGGAATTGTGTCTCAAGCAACTTGCAATTTATGGCGAAGAGCCACTAATGCCTACGGAGGATTTGCTAAGTTCCTTAGTCTCCTCCCTATTATGTCGCAGACATGTTCAATTGGCAAAATATATGGAGATTTAGGTAGCCACGGTAAGAGATTGATTCTAGGGAAGTCCTTGCAATATACTGGGTGCGGCAGATATTTGAGAACACAGATTATAAGTGACACAGTATCCTGAACGTCATCGTAACACACCCCTTTTTATTGTGGGTAACCATGGCAGAACCTAGGCTAACCCAGGAAATGAAGAGGCATGTAGTCATCGTCTCCTTGGCTGTAGGACACACCAATTCCGACATCGTTGCCTTCCTGAAAGTTGCCCGGTGTTTTGTCCTCAAAGTTCGGAGAGAACTGGAGGCCACCAGTGGTGATGTGCACAGGAAACGACATTGTCGGCGCTCGGACAGGACCAGGACGCCCGATTTCATCGCTTCCGTCCAAGTTGCTGCCGAAGCGGACCCAGGGAAGTCCATAAGGGCACTCGGCAGGGAGATGTAGGTTGACGAGACCACCATCCGACGTGTGGTTCATGAAGACCTCCTTTACAAGTCGTACGTGATGCGGAGAGGCCTGTCCAGGTCCGCGAGAAATAACGTTCAATTGTCATTAAATGCTCTATCTTCAGTCTCTGCTCCTTTTCCGCGGATGTTATTTTGTTCTCAAATACCTGCCGCACCCTGTATGTACGGGCATTACCGTGCTGAAAAAGAGGATTTTCCGTAAGTAGGGCTACAAGTAGGGTTCCACCACCTCGCATAGGGGTTTATGAAACATATTTATTAACAACATATGTTCAGTTCTTCGTTATCTTCATCAGTTATACAAGAGTTTTTATAAAACGTATTGCATTAAAAAAATAAACGGTATCCATTTTGAGCGTAATATTTTTTTTTTCTTAATGAATATGAAAATCGAAAAGGGGCTAAATATTTCGCCTGTAGCGGCGTAAACCCTAGCGCCGGCACTGATAGTACCCCATACCATAACGCCGAGAGTTCGAGCCTTGAGGGGCAGAATTTAACATTTCGCCGTTCTCCGGATCTTCGACGAACCCTCGTACGACCGTCATGCATCCCCAAACAAAACCTGAACAATATTTTGCGCTATTTGCGATTCCAATCCAGTCTAAACCTGCACCAATTCAAACGCTGCTGCCAATGAGGAGCTGTTAGTGATAATACAAGAGTTGGTCTATATCGGTGGTCTCCAAACTAATTTAGCACTAATTTATTGTGATGAGAATCTGCTAGAAATTAATGAACGTGGGTTTAAAACAGAAGGGGGCGGATATGAAGAAATGAAAAAAAATACAATTTGATCTAGTGTTTTTTTAAGAAACAATAAAGAAAAAATTACACTCAAAGGCTTCCTTTTATAAAATTAACTATGTTGATAACATCCTGCAATATTTTATGTATTTCAGGCTCCATTTTTTTACCACAATAGCTTGTCTGTGGATGAACGAATTTCACATGTGGTGCTACTTCAGTTACCTTTCCTTTGAACTCTTTTTTGTACCAGTTAAAGTATTTGCTCCATCACTAGTTATACTTATACAGTTTTCCCATAAAATGTCGTTTTTAACAAATAAATTATTTATTGTTAAGAAGATATATAGTTAAGTGCTTCACAAAAAGTACTTCTTCATGCAATTAATTATTAAAATAATATCTAATAAATACCAATAACTGAGCCATATTGACAATGTCTGTGCTTTTATCAAGCTATATAGCAAATTTCCCTCATTGAGTAATTTGTTAATTTGTTTTGCTTCTTAAGATTATCAGCAACTAATTCTTCCAACAATATTTGCTGATAATGGAACACATTTTGGTTTATCTGCAAATTTTTTCCATAAATATCATAATTTCCACCATTTTTATCGCGGCAGGGAGTAGAGTTGTTTCCCCAATGGTGTGTGGTTTTTATCCTTTGCAATTAGAAAGGAAACATCAAGAGATGCTTCTAAACATTTATCGTTCAATTTAGTAAATTTTCTTAAATTTGTGGAGTATTAAATATTTTTATCTAAAATCGGGTGTAATAAGCGAATTACTGCGGTCATTCGAGGGATGTAATCTAGCTCATTACCCCCTGGTGAGAGAATAACTTGGACTCGCGGAATACATGGATCCTTGAAATAGTCAAAATTTCTTGTCAAAATTTTATAAACATAATTTCTATATTTAATGCAATTTCAGACGATTTTGGATAAAATGTTATATTATACTCATGTGGAATTACTCATTAGTCCCTTAAGAAAATTAAATTTTTTTAAAACTTTTTCTTGCGGGACTAATTACGTACATTCCACATTCGTATAATAAATAACTATTAAAAATCGTTCAAAAATTGTAAGGGTTTTGTTATTGTTGAGGATGTTTATTAAATAGCATCTCAGGGCAGAGTAAACATGTAGGAGAGGTTAATTGTTGACTATAGTCGATGTAAATTACCATTTCAAGTAGGTATCTTGATAATTTCGATTTTTTAAATTAATATTGGCGTACCTCCACGTACCAACTCGCGTACCCTCAGGGGTATGCGTACCCCAGTTTGGAGACCACTGGTCTATATAATCTCAAGCCAATAGATAAATTTTTAAAAGATACGAGGAGACTTCTTCACCAACACATTGACCTGGTACTCGTGATGCGATCTCTTAAAACCTTAATGCGAAGGCAACGGTCCTGAGCTTTGTTTGTTCGTCTTTGGCCTCAGGTTCCTCTTGCGCCTTTCTCGTCCTTCCTTAACCCATACTGATAACATTTTATTACGATGGATTGGTTTTGGTTAAGACGATTCACGATTTCTCTATATGAAAGTCGACCTTCACGTAAGCCAATAATTCGACCTCGCGATCCGAATTCGCTCAATTGATGAACATTTCACGCTCTCTTACCCTAGGCAAAATCGCAACTTTTAAATATTTCAAACCCAAAAACAAGATACGAAAAAGAGACTGAACAATCGTAGATAAAATACCAGATATCAATATTCGAACAATCTTGAAGAAGTGTCAAAATCAAAAGTACTACTTAATCCGAATTAAATAAAATTTTAATCAATTATTATATTTCGACAGCCAAACGTTTTTGGTTGGACTATTTGCATTATTTCTTGGTGTTGCAAGTTTCTTAGCAGTCGAAGCAGTTAGCAAAGGGAAGAAAAGTTTAAGAGCTACAAATTACGCTATTCATAATATTTGCCCTAATGGAATTTTCTGAGTGGATGGGCGGATTAAACCAAGTGCTGGAAACTTATATTTTTACTTTTTACTGACGAAAAAACATTTGTGCTGAACGGCACTGTAAATATGCAGAATACAAATGTATGGGCTAGAGAAAACCCATATATTTATCATTAAGGGGGTAAGTGCCTCGCGCCAGAGTTAGACTAGAATGGCCTAATAGAAAGTGATAATCGCCACTATCTTAGGCCCGAAATTTTACCGAGTACATAAATTTGTTTGTGCACGCCTCCAGGGTTGATGCAATATATTTCATGCAGATGGTGTTCATTACAGCCTCGAAAATGAAGCAAATTCGTGTTTGCAGATGTGCAGCTCTTACGTTTTTGCGACTTTATTTGATAACAAATGATCATTTTATTACGTACATATTATTTTCAAAGGTATAAACTATTTTTCTATAGCATTACATTTTTAATTCTTTGAAGAGGAAAGCTGCATTACGGATTCATGTTTGCAACACTTTGACCCCCCTAAATTGAAATTCTTGAGTCATAATTCTAAATCATTATGGCGTATTCGGGCAGTCGAGTAGACTGTTTTTAACTGATGAGTTTCAAGCAAAAATTGCACAGGAAATAAATATATTTTTATCGCATTTTGAAATGTTTTTTGAATGAATTTTATATCACGTAAAATTGAATAAAAAAAACGATTTATTGGTACTAATTACAAAAAGAATGTCTGATAAAGTTTTAAGATAAAACAGTTTGAAATTTGTAGAAATTTAGAACTAATTTCGGATTTTAAAAGAGTAAAAGTTGCTTATATGAAGAATCGTGTCGTCAAATTTACAGTATACATATGATAGTCCCAAGTGTCCTCTATCTTTTCATACCAAATTCACCTTTAGGTTTATTTTTTTCTCTCGCAAGATGCCGAAAATCGGACAATTCAACGATCATTTGGAGTATATTTGTTATTTTTTATGGAATATTGAAAGGTTATCCGAAAGTATTTTATATTACATAAAATAGAACAAAAATATAATTTAATGACATCAATTTTTAAAAAATGGCTGATAAAGTTTTAAGGCAAAAAAATTTGAATTCTGTAAAAAAAATTAAATCAATTTATAATTTTGAATTGGTCATAATCATTTGTATGAAATATCAAGTGGCTAAATGTATGGTAAATGATAGTCCCAAGTATCCCCTATCTTGCAACACCAAATTCAGTTTTAGGCTGATCCCCCGGGGTTTGGTGACTTTTTTTCCCTCGTGAGTCGCTGAAAACTCGAACAATTCAACGATAATTTGGAGTATATTACCGACGAAGAAATCGAAATGTAAACAAACCAACCCCTTGCTCTTGTATCTAACCCGCGAAACCCCTAGAAGAGTACATGTCATATGGTATATGTGATATCAATGTAGCGAGACAGAGTGGACCAGCTACTTGAATGAAATATTGGCCCTCAGCACAATTATACTTATTTGACTTGACTGACTATTAGAATCTTGTGTATGTTTGTAAAAGGGAGGGACCGTCCTATCTGAAGTGACGACTGATTTGTGTATTTTCATTTACGGAAAATCTCAGCTCCAAGCGCGCTTCATATTATTTCCGTAGTTTTCGTTTCCCAAGAAATCATTATTCTGGTCGAAACTTCTTGTTTTTAAAATTGACGTATAAAATATCGCTATTATTAAAAAAAAAACATAAAAATAAATGCAGTACTTTTCTCAGCCTACAAAAATTAGTTACAGAGACTACACAAATTATGTATCGAAACTACTTTCCTGGGAAATACCACGACAAATATTGAATTATATAATTTATAATTTGCGCAAAACAAACAAAAACATTAGGAAGGATGTATTTGTTACTCAATAGAGTTTTGCTATTTGAACAGGCAAATTGTTTATTGTAATGTTCTTCGTGGTATTAACCAGAAAAATTATTGTTTCAATACATAATTTGCTTCTGTAGTCTTTGTAAGACTCAATGTTGTAGAGTGCGACAGGTGTCGCATTTTGTTTGATTGTCTAATTCATCTAACATTAATTTATTTAAAATCGGGTGTTATAAGCGAATTACTGCGGTCATTTTAGGGAGGTAATGTTGTTCATTACCCACTAGTAAGGAGCACAGATTTGAAAACCGCGTTCAATTTGGAGTTTTCGTTTAGCCGCTACGGCCGTTCAAAGTCTGAAAAGTCTAAAAAAAAATTGTTCATGTAGTCTCCTATATTTTTCGTGAAATTGGGATGTTTCAGGTGAGGTCTCCAAAATGTTTTTAATTGTACAGATAGGTACAGCCTTCGGCAATGCTACCATGATAAAATATTTCAAAAATGCCTGCTCCGTATGTCCAAAAAATAAAAATTTGTTCATGAAGTCGTCTATGTTTTTCGTAAAATTAGAATGTTTCAGGAGAGGTCTCCAAAATGTTTTTAATTGTACCGATAGGTACGGCCTATGGCAATGCTGCCATGATAGAATATTTCAAAAATGCCTGCTCTATGTCCAAAAAATAAAATTTTGTTCACGTAGTCGTCTATGTTTTTCGTGAAATTGGGATGTTTCAGGTGAGGTCTCCAAAATGTTTTTAATCGTATCGATAGGTACGGCCTTTGGCAATGCTACCATGATAAAATATTTCAAAAATGTCTGCTCGATGTCCAAAAAATAAAATTTTGTTCTTGTAGTCGTCTACGTTTTTCGTGAAATTGGGATGTTTCAGGCGAGGTCTCCAAAATGTTTTTAATTGTACCGATAGGTACGGCCTTCGGCAATGCTACCATGATAAAATATTGCAAGAATGTCTGCTCCGTATGTCCAAAAAATAAAATTTTGTTCATGTAGTCGTGTTTTTTGAGAAATTGGGATGTTTCAGGCGAGGTCTCCAAAATGTTTTTAATTGTACCGATAGGTACGGTCTTCGGCAATGCTACCATGATAAAATATTTCAAAAATGTCTGCTCCGTATGTCCAAAAAATCAAATCTTGTTGATTCACGGAACGATTAGATTCTTCGTAAGATTTTTGAAATAATTTAAATTGACACCACGTACGTCAACATTTCTTGTAAAAATTTTATAAACATGATTTCAATATTGAATGGAATTGCAGACGATTTTGGATAAATTGTTATATTATACTCATTAGGAAATACTCATTAGTCATGTTACTTTCTCCGATTTGATATTTATTGTTTTGTAGGATTGGATGATACTGACGCTTAAAACGTCAAAATTATGAAAGATTAAAATTAAAAATTATACATGAAATTGTAATAGTCAGTTTACTTCAAAAGTAAAGATATTTCGAAAATAACTTATTTTTTATAAGCTGTTCATTTTAGCATTCTCGGCTTTTATTATGAATATAAATTTGATGTATCTATTATCGTTTCGTAATTAAAAACAGAAAATGAAAAAAAAAAATAATAAGTTGTTTTCTCGAATAACAATGATTTTGTAAACAATCATTTCCGAAAAAGATGTTCATTTATTTGTTGTTTTTCATATTTGTTTAAATATTTATGTGATAGTTTTCATATTTAAAAAATTATTGGAAAAAAATAAAAAACAGTTAATTAACAGCATTTTTTAAGGAGCAGCGCGCCTTTTCTGTATTTACTCTCAAGCTGATAAGAGTTCAACGTAGTCACCACGCCCCTAAGCGCCCCTAATTCGAGGGTTATTCGTTTCGCCGCTTGGTGGCAGATTATTACGGATCACTAATTTCTAGAAACGCGATCGCACTTTTCTCATCCATCATACATTTTAGAAAAAAAAGTTACAGGAAATATATATTCTAAATAAAGGTAAAAAGGGCAACCAAGAGTTATTTTTTTAAATTTAGTTATTTTTAATTTTTACTTTGTTATTAACAAAAAAAATAAAAAAAATATAACTCTCGTATGCCCTCGGTATAATCATTTTAGAAATAACTGTAAAAACAGATTTACATTTTATAAATTCGTAAGTGAAAAATCTGAGTTTTATATATATATGTATGGTATCCAGGACTCTTAAATTATTTAATACTTTTTTCATTATAAATTGTTTAGGAAGGAGAAAAAGAATGCTAAAATTCATAAGAGAAACCATTAAGAAGCATACAAATTTCAGCATATATGCTTGATAAGAAATGTAGTGTATATTTTAGTTTTTACTTGTATTTATTTATACATTAACTATTTTAATTTATTATTATTTATTCATTGCGGAGTTTTATTTATGTTTATTCACTTTTCCACCCACCATTGTTTTATTATAATTTTTAATTTGTGGACAACATTTTCGTTAATAGCATGAATAAATATCTATCTAATTAAATATATATTTTGCCAGTGCGTCATTTGGATGTATTGCAAATAACGTTCAACAAAAGGCAAGCACATGTAAATATCAATTGATGTTAAAGCAAACATGAATGCTCTGTATATTTAAACAAAAGCAATTACTTTATAATGGACAATTTGTATTTTATTGAATTTATATAATGTGTTATTACGGGAATGACAACTCACGCAAGTGGAAATTAATTATATACCCAATTTGAATTTGACGCATTATTTTTGCATTTACGTTTCACCAGTTTGGCACTGGGCGGAGTTTCCTTAATCAATATCTCGTTGATTTGATGTGGGGCCGAAAATTCTCGGCAAAAATTTGCCGCGTCGCGCACGGTTATAAATTTCCACATACGGGCCCGCAGGCCGCGAGTATCGCCGAATCGTGCGTTTGAATTTTAATTTTCGCTCAGTTTACGCGCCATTACTCATCTCTGATAAACCATCGAACACATGTATTTTGCAAATTGTAATGTAATGCGAAAATGGCGTGGTTGTGTTTGCACGCCTTCTGCATACTCAAATCGAGCCACGCTTTCAATGATTCAACGCCGTTTTGCCGACGTATTGACTTCGGGTTCTCGGTTTGAACGATGCCACATGGAGAAATTGTTAATGCAGATATCGTCGGGGGAGGCGTTCGATTGTGTTGCATTTTAAAATCGACTTCCTTTTCCCTTTTAAGCTTACGCTGTGGAAAGATTTTAGATGCGATCATGGTACTGCCTGTGAGTCACGGATTAGTAATACACGTTACACCACACATTGTATAACGATACGATGGAAGCCTTGTTTTGTAATCATGTTTATTCATTGTTCTGTTTTAAACGAATAGACGACAACAAATGGTGCTTCAGACTGACGGGGCGACCCATTGGAATAAAAAGCTCAGTTACACACACAAATACACGAACCTACACAGCTGAAGGATCTCACGATCTACGGCCAGTTATGCAAAATTAACCAACACCACTATTACGAACAGATGATTCGAGTTGGGAATGGATGGAAATCGTATTGATTTGGGCGAAAAGTCTATCACCAAAAAAATTTGGGGCTATGTGTGACTACTAAATAAGTAGGATAAGTAGGAATATTATACATATTTAACAAAAATACCTACGATTTGATATATTTGTCATCTTAAGGAAATACCATCATGTGTTTCTTACAAAACTGTTCACTGGCCCACTGTATTCTTCTAATAAGGGTAATACATTTTTTTTTAAGGAAGTATGGACAGGAATCCGGGTTGAGGAAGCGCGGATCATTTGGGAATTGACGTAGTCAACTAGGGCATTGTGCCACAACCGATAATTTGTATAATAATCTTTTATAATGAATGGCAGATTCACTAAACATCCATGGACCCGCACGGCCATTTTTCGTTCCGAAAAAGTGACCGCGCGGATGGGATTCGAACCCACGACCATAAGGCCCGTAAGCAGGAGCTCTACTCACTGGGCCACCGCGGCACCTCCATAAAGTTGGCATCCCCACTTCTTTGGATTTGCATAAAAAGTAGTCTATAATTTAGGACTAATTTAGGACTAATTTGTACCCAAAAAATTAGAATTTGTACCCACGCCGTTTAGCCGGTATACCGCTATGAAAAGTGGGGGTGCTAACTTTAGTGAGGACAGCACCCCCACTGTCAGTGATCGAGTTGAAATATGGACGACTGGCAAGAACTAATTTAAGACTAATGTCATTTTTTTATAAACATTTTTGTTTATTGCAAAATTTGAAAAATTCGTATTACGCCAAGCAGATTCCACCGTTCGTTCACACTACATCTCAAGAACCACTTGAATGACTAATATTGTTTTATAAACAAAATTTGTTTATAAACAAATCGATGTTTTTTTTTTATTTTTAAGAGGTGATTTTCGCTGAAATGAAAAACATATCCTCACGGCCAAAGAAATATAAGACAATTTTCAAAATCTCCTTTTCTAAATTTACGACGAATTTGCACCGAACTTACTTTTATACCAAAACAAACTTGTTACAAACAAATTGCCATTTTTGAAAACTGCGCCACGTGTATATCACTTCATCTCATTTAAATCACTTAAGATATTCGACACCAATGAACAGGCTTCAGAATCTATGACTTATCTGAATTTAAGATTAATTTGTACCCAATTCAGATTTGCGAAAAAATCAATTTCATGTCAGCAAATCGATACTTTTGATAACTGCGCCACGTGGTTATGAAAAAACCGTATGCAAATTAAACTCCATGAAGCCATTACAGAATCAATAAACAAATTGTGGAATCTTCATTAACGAATTTATGACTAATTTGTATCCAACTCAGTTTTTCGAAAAAAATCAATTTGTTGTCAACAAATTGATATGTTTGATAACTGCGCCACGTGGTTATGAAAACACCGTATGCAAATTAAACTCCATTAAGACGTACAGATTCATCAAACAAAATGCAGAACCGTCATAACTGAATTTAAGACTAATTTGTACCCAGCTCAGTTTTGCCAAAAAAATCAATGTGTTATTAACAAATTCATATTTTGGAAAAGGCGTCGCGTGCGAATAAACAAACTTCAGAATCGCAATCTCTCAATTTAAGACTAATTTGTACCCAAGTCAGTTTTGCCAAAAAAATCAATTTGTTCTCAACAATCTGATACTTTTGATAACTGCGCCACGCGGTAATTAAAACACCGTATGCAAATTAAACTCCATGAGGCTATTACAGAATCAATAAACAAAATGCAGAACCGTCATAACTGAATTTAAGACTAATTTGTACTCAACTCAGTTTTGCAAAAAAATCAATTTGTTGTTAACAAATTCATATTTTTGAGACAAGCGTCACGAGCCAATGAACAAACTTCCGAATCTCAATCTCTGAATTTAAGACTAATTCGTACTCAATTCAGTTTTGCCCAAAAAATCAATTTGTTCTCAACAATCTGATACTTTTGATAACTGCGCCACGAGGTTATGAAAACACCGTATGCAAATCAAACACCATGAAGCCATTACAGAATCAATAAACAAAATGTGGAATCTTCATTAACAAATTTATGACTAATTTGTACCCAATTCAGTTTTGTGGAAAAATCAATTTGATGTTAACAAATTCATATTTTTTTGAAAAGCGTCACGTGCCAATGAACAAACTTCAGAATCTCAATCTCTGAATTTAAGACTAATTTGTACCCAAGTCAGTTTTGCCAAAAAAACAAATTTGTTCTCACCAAATTTATACTTTTGATAACTGCCCCACGAGGTTATTAAAACACCGTATGCAAATTAAACACCATGAAGCCATTACAGAATCAATAAACAAATTGTGGAATCTTCATTAACGAATTTATGACTAATTTGTACCCAACTCAGTTTTGCGAAAAAAATCAATTAGTTGTCAACAAATTGATACCTTTGATAACTGCGCCACGTGGTTATGAAAACATCGTATGCAAATTAAACTCCATTAAGACGTTCAGATTCATCAAACAAAATGCAGAACCGTCATAACTGAATTTAAGACTAATTTGTACCCAACTCAGTTTTGCAAAAAAATCAATGTGTTAACAAATTCATATTTTGGAAAAGGCGTCGCGTGCCAATCAACAAACTTCAGAATCTCAATCTCTGAATTTAAGACTAATTTGTACCCAATTCAGTTTTGCCAAAAAAATCAATTTGTTCTCACCAAATTTATACTTTTGATAACTGCGCCACGAGGTTATTAAAACAACGTATGCAAAATAAACACCATGAAGCCATTACAGATTCAATAAACAAATTGTGGAATCTTCATTAACGAATTTATGACTAATTTGTACCTAACTCAGTTTTGCGAAAAAATCAATTAGTTGTCAACAAATTGATACTTTTGATAACTGCGTCACGTGGTTATGAAAACACCGTATGCAAATCAAACACCATAAAGCCATTACAGTCATCAAAAGTATCGCTTAGTTGACAACAAAATGATTTTTTTCGCAAAACTAAGTTGGGTACAAATTAGTCTTAAATTCAGAGATGGAGATTCTGAAGTTTGTTCATTTGCACGCGACGTTTTTTCCAAAAGTATTAATTTGTTGACAACAAATTGATTTTTTTGCAAATCTGAGTTGGGTACAAATTAGTCATAGAGATTCCGTATTTTGTTTATTGGTTCTGTAATGGCTTCATGGTGTTTGATTTGCATACGGCCCTTTCATTACCCCGTGGCGCGGTTATAAAAAATATCAAGTTGTTGACAACAAACTGATTTTTTTTTGCAAAACTGAGTTGGGTACAAATTAGTCTGTAAGGATATGTTTTTCATTTCAGCGAAAACCACCTCTTAAAAATGTAAAAAAACATCGATTTGTTTATAAACAAATGTTGTTTATAAAACAATATTGGTCATTCAAGTGGTTTTTGAGATGTAGTGTGAACGAACGTTGGAATCTGCTTAGCGTAATACGAATTTTTCAAATTTTGCAATAAACAAAAATGTTTATAAAAAAATGACGGTCGTTACAAATTAGTTCTTGCCAGTCGTCCATATTTCAACTCGATCACTGACAGTGGGGGTGCTGTCCTTACTAAAGTTAGCACCCCCACTTTTCATAGCGGTATACCGGCTAAACGGCGTGGGTTCATATTCTAATTTTTTGGGTACAAATTAGTCCTAAATTAGTCCTAAATTATAGACTACTTTTTATGCAAATCCCAAGAAGTGGGGGTGCCAACTTTATGGAGGTCACCGCGGCCCCTGTAATACATTATAATAATAATTATTTATATCCAAATACGAATCAAGGGGCGCGCCAGTAATGTCGGTCGCCTTTGTGCAGAACTTTAGTTGGCGCCTTAATAACCAACAACTAGGCAACAACTAGGCGTTCATCTATCTCTCGAAATGCAAATTCTATCAGAAAAGTTCAAGAACAAAATCAACGAATGACCTATGATGAATGATGACAGACTTTGCGTAAAGATTTAGGAAAAATGAAGATCTTCGTAAGCTCCACCCATACAATACTTCAGATGTACAAAAACCTAGTTGCGTCGAGTGAAGTTTTTTTTAGAAATCCCATTACTTTTGCACAGGTGTACCATTAGCATAGACTTGGAAAAGTATGAAATTTTATTGAGATATGGGACGTTCTTCTTTTTCATCGACAATGACATGTCTCATCCGAGAAAAAATCGTTACTTTTACAAAATAATCTGTTTCTCATTTTTTTTTTCACAAAAATTCTTTTGACAATGCAACCATTATAATAACCTTTTTGCCCGATCAACATACGACCCATGGCTCCGTTAAAAGTATGTTCATTTAAAAAAAACCGTGTGCCATGATTTTTTATTTTTTTTTAATTTAAGTTGGTAATACATATTGACGTTATGTTACTTATGTTATGTTCCAACCGATAAATTAATTTACTGTGGCAAACGACGCGGAGAGTCCCTCACCACATCGTAGGTTCATCTTCCAAAATTTCTTGGGCTATGCTAATAGCATCCTGAGTACGTTTGACTGGTCTACAACTTAACTGTTGTTAACAACAACAACCAATTTCTGTCCACTTTAGTCTTATTTCGGAAATGACTTTCAACTAGTAACGTTTTAAACCATTGTGACCACGAAATAATTGTGACTTTTAGAAAGATCTGACATTTTGTGTATCAATTCCTAACATGTGTGCCAACTTATATTTTAAAAAATAAAAAATCATGGCACACCAGATCGCATTAGCCGACTTGACAGAATTTACATTTTCGGAGTGTCATTAAAAAAAGATTTTAATTAATTAATTAGCCAATCGATTGGGCAAAAAATAGTATAAGCATCTCGGGCGTTTTATAACTATTACCTTCCACTTGCCGCCCTTGATACTTAGGCCCACTTGCACCATTGTAATTAAGCTATGCTTAAAGTATTCTTAAAATTTAAGCAGCTCTTAAGTGAGCATTTTGCTTGCACCATACTTTAAGCACAGCTTAAGCAAGACTTTAAATAAGTCGTCGTAATAGACGGCTTAAAATTTAAGTCTGTAAACATAACCTTCAATTCGCTCGATCGGCGGTCCCTAGTGACAGATTTTTATGCATAATAAATTATTTTAAATAATAACTCCTAGTATATAATTGAAGAATTAAACTTTGATGTGGACGATATTTTTGAGAACGACTTAGACCTCATGGAAATGATAAATTTCGGTTATCCCAGTTAATTAGTTAGGAACAGTGCTGATCATATTATCATGATTTTTACGAACTGTCGTTCTTCCGGTATTTTCGTCTCCGTAAATAAACTGTATTAAATTTACTTGGCCTGACTTAAAATACTGGCTCATAATGACATAACCTCTCTTTTTTGCACACGGAGATTTCTTTACGCGTGCATTTGCCTTGAAAATATTTAATTGAGCATTGAATTCTTAATAATGTTCCGAGTTTCACTATTTCCCTGTTCGCGTAAAAAGACTCGCACGCACTTTATGTCAAAATCAGCTGAGAAAAAGACATGACAGGACACCAAAGTTAAAAAGTGAAAATCGCAAGATTTTACGATGTTGCAACACTTTGAGCTTGCTTACTAAAGCAACTGTATTCCTACTTTATAAAGTTAGACTTTACACAAAAATAGTGCAAGTGGGCCTTATTCTACTATAAAATTGAGTTTTTATTAGTATTACTTTTTGCAAAATGATTGTGACATAGTATACAAAAAGTGTGATGGAGGTGTTTTACATACAGATAAAGTGTGTCCGCTCCCAATGTATATGATTTTTGTTACTACCTTGTGTCACACATTTTATGAAACAAATAAGCGCGTTAGCCATTTTGACCTTGATCGCTGGCAACAGCACAGTATCTTCTCCCTCTTGGATCCTCGCCTTACGTCCCTACACCCTTGCTAGCCAAGTCAGTTGCCCGAAGATCGTCAAGGAGGCTACTTTTGAATGTTATTGAAATTTTTGTTTTCTAACAGTATTTTATTCATTCTTGGTAAATATTTCCTATACGTCCAGTTTTATCAGCAATTCATAACTAGTTAAGTGTAGTTCTAAATTTAAACTTATTATAATATTTTTAATCAATGTACAATTATGTTAAAATGGCTAAACCGTAAATAAACATTATTATTATTATTATTATTAGTTGACTGTTGAGAACCTCGAACACTACTTTTTGACACCTCTGTCACGAGGCACCTCTGTCACGAAAAAAATGTGACGGAGTGGTATAACTCGTGACAGAGTGGTAATTTTTGCATGGAATTTAAAGTCTTAATTGATTTTCATAATAGATAATTATTATTTCTCTTGTGTTGATTATTACCTCATCAATTATTTTATTAATTGAAGGTGTTACCATCAGGTGAATTGAAAAATGCCATTATCTGCGGCGGAAAGACAGCGATGTTGTCGTGAAAAAAGAAACTTGGACCATGAAAAAGTTGCAAAAGTGAAACGTAAAGATTTAGAAATTTTTTGTTAAAGATATGACACCAAGAGAACATAGAAACATGAAAATAAAATGGCAGGTTAGAAATAAGAAGAAAAGAGAACAGCAGAAAGCTTTGCAGAACGTCATAATGAACACTCCGGCTTCTACACCTCCTCCTTCAAGTCCCAGGTTACTTCCCTTGAGTCCTAGTTCTCGTTCACTAACTCCAGCCTCGTCCACCGCTAGCGCAAGGCGAAGAAAACAAGTTAGACGGGACAGATCGAAACTTTATAGACAAAATATTCAGCTTCAAGACCAAGTACATGAATTACAGAGAAAGGTACAAAAATACAAGAAAAGACTTCAGCGATAGAAGAAGAAAGAAAATAAAGTGCTTGATACAACACACAGTGGAAAGGAAAATGCAATTAAACACGGTGAAAAAGAAAACAGAAAATATACTATTTTATCAAATGCCATTAAGAAAGATTACAAAGACATAAAGAACTACAAAACAAAACGTCATATTAAAGCAATACTTGGACTCTCGTTGGGGAGTAAAACTTGAACTGTCGAAAGAGACCTTGGGAATAAAGAGAGTTACAAAATACAGTGCTGTTTTGCCAAAAAGTACATTATTCAAACGAAAAATTAATACTTTTTATTTCAGGGATGATGTGTCACGAGCCACTGCTGGGAAAAACGAGACGGTCACTTTTCAGAAAAGAAAGATACAAAAAAGAATTTTGTTGGATACAAGGAAAAATCTCTGCTTATCATTTCTGAAAGAGAATCCAAACGTTAAATGTCACTACAGTTATTTTGCGAAATTTTAGCCGTTTTATGTTGTACCACCTTCAATTGATGTTGAAACCTGCATGTGCAAGCTACACGCAAATATCACATTAATGAGAGTTGCTTTTTATAATAACAAAGTTATCACAACAAATGACATGCATCAGATAATCTCACAAATTGTACGCGATTAACTTGTATGAAAGGGAAATGCGCAGAATGTAAAGCAAAAAAATGGTGATGTGGCCATCATGTTACTTTCTCCGACTTGATGGTAGTCATTTATATTTACTCTTTCATGGTTTATTTTCAATTGAAATCATATTTTAAATGTACATCGAGCGTTGCGTAAACTCGGATGAAACTGACGTTTAAAACGTCAAAATCATGAAATATGGAAAAATTATACTTCAAATTCAAAAACTCAGTTTACTCACAAACTAAAGGGATTTTGAAAAAAAACTTATTCTTTATAAGTTGTTTATTTTAGCATTCTCTACAATTATTATTAACATAAATTTGCTGTAACTATTAGCGTTTCATAATTATAAACCAGAAATAAAAAAATAATAATAAAATTTTTTCTCGAATAAAAATGATTTTATGAAAAATGTTTTCAAGCAAAAGATGTTCATTTCTTTGTTGTCTTCAATGTTTGTTTAAATATTTTTGTGATATTTTTAATATTCAAGAAAATATTGGCAAAAAACAAAAAACGGTTAAGGTAAACACCTACTTCCGGTGAACGAAATTTTACCAAAAGCTTTTCAGTTCTTCAGATTATCAAATAAGACGGATGTTCAAAGTTTCATATCAATTGCTTTATTAGTTTTTGAGATACAGCGCACACAGACAGACACACACACACACACACAGACAGACACACACACACACACACACACACACACACACACACACACACACACACAGACACAAAAATTTTTTTTCCAGAAATTGTTGAAATGGCATCTAGGGACCCCAAAACGGATATTTCCGTAAAAAAAAATTTTGAAAAAAAAATCACGATTACAATACTTTCTCGTACTTCGTAACGGAGAAAGTAAAAACTCAGTTATGACATTATCGACGAAGAAAAATATATCGAATTAGTACAATGGATCAGAACAACTGATATTATTGAGAAGAATGGAAAAAGAGAAAGTTAAAGTTAAAATCAGTAAGAACATAAAACATATTGAAAAAGTTACAGTTGCAGTTTTAACACGCAAATTTGAAGATGAATTAAAATATTTTGATCACGAAAATGTTATAATGTGCGCATTATTTAATTCTATGGGCAGCATTAATGGGGTACATTTAACACTCAATTTCTTAAACTCGCATTTGTGTGTTTAATATGCTTAATAAACACGCACACGCATTTGCGTGTGTAATATGGTTATTAAACACGCTAATTCGCGCTTTAATTCACAGAACGCGATTTATGATAATATTTTGTTTACCCTGTTTAATACTGATTTTAATTTTTTTCAATTGTAATTGTAATTACAACTTTAATTTCGATTTAAATTTTGATTTTGTTTTTGTTTTTTTTTAAATTTTGATTTTGATTTTAATTTTTGTTTTAAATTTCGTGAATAAAGTATAGTGTACAACTCGCATATAATGGCTATTAATCACTCAAACGATTTGTTCCACTCGCCTATGGCTCGTTCCGCAAACATCGTTCTCTTGATTAATAGCCATCATTATATGCTCGTTGTACAATATACTATTAAATCCCACATATTTAATATTAAAAATAAATGAAAATAAATCATACCGACAATGTATAGATGGGTTGACAGAAACCGAAGTTGCTTTACATATTGACTTCTGCGAAAACCATGCCTGTAAACGAAGAAATTCAATCAGTGCATTTTAGAGGATCACGAAACCAAGTGACTTTGCATACAGCAGTATTGTATAACTTGGGTTCTAAAGACAAACGTGTAACTTCCTTTTGTACTGTGTCTTCTGATCTCCATGATGGCCCTGCCGCTATTTGGGCTCATCTACATCCGATTCTTGATTACGTTAACAAAGAATTGCCCCATGTCAAGACTGTACACTTTTTTCTGATGGACCAGTGCAAACAAAAAATAAATTTTTATCATATTGCCACGAGATTATTTGAACAATACGGATTCTAAAGTTTGACCTGGATTTTTTTTAAGCTGGTCATGGCAAGGGAGCAGCTGATGGCGTAGGAAGATCTATAAAACGCTTAGTTGATCATTTTGTCGTCAGCGGACACGACATTGTTGACGCTTCACAATTCTTCGAAACACTTAATAATCGCAGTAAGACAGCTCGTCGATATTGCCCAGATTTTAATGACACTCCCAAATGGAATTATTCCGTTAAAAGGGACTATGCAAGTCCACCAATTGCTTGCACTGCAGCCTGGAATGTTGAGCTACCGGATGTTGAGCTGTTTTTGCAACAAATTTTGTGATTGTTACAATTTAAAGACTTATTGCCCATTGCCTGAACGTGACACAGAAGTCGGCAATCTCAGATTTAGAAGAACCGCTGACCGATATAACTAACATAACTGGTTTTCCTACAAAGGGATTTTATGACACTGTATATACTTCTACTTTAGAAGACGAAGATGATCAGCCTCTTGTTAATTTGAAAAAAAAATATAACACCGGGTACTTCACATGATTTATTTGTGGATGAGATCCATCCATTATTAATAAAAAATGGTACACATATTTTAGTCAAAGTAGTAAGTGAAACAGAAATCGAGTACACTTATTTAGGAGTAGCAAACAGTGGTGCGGATGAACATGGAGGTGTTCGGGTGATGTTTTATAAAATTGTTGGTAACACTGGAAAGTTATTTAAATTGATAGAATCAGAATCATGTGATGTTTGAAAATGTTTTAAAAATAATTCCACCTCCTAAGGCAGTCAAAAGAGGAAGGCGCGTTTATTATGAATTTGATCAACCAATAGAAGTATTTGAAAAGTAGATTAAGTGAAAAGAAATTAAAGGACTAATTTTATATCTACCAAAGAATGTTCCTACCATAAGACTTATAGTAGCATTTTAAGGGAAATATTGTGATATGTTATTGTTTTCCAAAGTTTAAATATGTTAAAAGGTTAACTTTGTACTTCGGCTAATAAGTATCTACCACTCCATCACTTTGTTAACCACTATGTCTCATAATGGCTTCATTGTTAAAAAATTGAAGACTGAAGCTCCATTTCGATTCATTCAACTCTGTATTCATGTTAATTAATACAACAATGCTAATATTGACATCTTCCTGAAAATAAACATTGCACTAATAAGTCCAAAGTAAAACTTACCATTAGGATATGTTTATCATTTTAAGATTGAAAAGGTTTCATTTTTTTGGCACACATCACGTCCAAGTAGAACATGTTTTTCTAGTGCTAGTTCCAGGATTCACTTTCATCAGAACATCCATTGCTGAGACCCACAGAATATCAGCATTTCTTGAATATGAGAAGGAAATAGAGGGCCCAGCTGGATGAAGAAAAGTAATTTTTACTTAATCAAGTTTTTCAGTTTTCTGTAAAATATATCCGAGCCACCAGCTTCATAGACAACAGTGATGTAGCCTGATATGCCTGCCAATTTAAGTTTATTAGGAAATTTTGATATTTAAAATAATTTTATTACTCGAGGCCATTCATTAAAATTTGAAAAAATACCAGCTTATTCCTCGTTTCATTTTATATAAAAATTATATTCTTTTGGAATGGCCATTTGGTTCGATCAGAACGAAAGAAATTCATTTGTACGACAAACGCGGCGCGCGGCTGCGGTTTGCCACGTGGAGGAAGCCCTCTCGAACACGTTCGTGCAAGCACAAGGGTTGATTTTGATAAGAACTCACCCTATCAAAGAAGACAAAATTCGCCAGAAGAGATATTCAAATTACAAAATATATGTGAAGTACTAAAAACGAAAGTTTTTAGTAAAATTCCACATGATACACAAACTAATGATCACGAAGATGAAGATGATGAAATTATTTTTAGGTTTTTTGGGGATAACTATTGATCGCAGGGCCAGATTTTGTAAATTTGAAAATTCTGTTAATTAATTAATGGGTTTCAATCAGGGTTCGGACGATATATATCATCGGATATATATCATGGATATTTATGAAACACACAATACCAAAAAAATCCCCCGTTTCTCAAATTTTTCCAGTTGCAGCAATATGAATAGTAAGCATGTGTTCTAATCAGGGGCGGCTCGTTATACAGAGCCAAGGAGTCATGGCACTACCTGTAGTTTCAAAATTTTTAAATTAATTCGTAAAACACTTTTTCACCAGTTACTTTGGTCTAGAAAGATAAATCGTTCTTTCTTTCTTCAAAAAATAAGGAGGGCGGGGGGGTCTATATTGTATAAGTGGTTCTACCATCTATATGTTCCACGAACCGCCACTGATTATAGCTGGTAACAAAATGGCAATCCTCAAAAGTTGAAAAACAGAAAAAAATTGCAGTCTGCGCTTATAAAAATTGTAAAAATTCATTTCGGCCAAAGTAACCTTCAAAATTTCAGAATGCATCCAGAATGAACCTAACTTTGATAATCCACTTCAATATTTGACATATCGTGGCTGGAAACAAAATGGTAACCATCAAAAGTTGAAAAGCAGAGAAAAAAGTTGCAGTCTTCGCTTATAAAAATTGTAAAAAATCATTTCGGCCAAAGTAACCTTCAAAATTTCAGAATGCATCCAGAATGAACCTAACTTTGATAATCCACTTCAGTATTTGACACATCGTGGCTGGAAACAAAATGGCAATCCTCAAAAGTTGAAAAACAGAAAAAAATGCAGTCTGCGCTTATAAAAATTGTAAAAAATTCATTTCGGTCAAAGTAACCTTCCAAATTTCAGAATGCATCCAGAATTAACCTAACTTTGATAATCCACTTCAATATTTGACACATCGTGGCTGGAAACAAAATGGCAATCCTCAAAATTTGAAAAACAGAGAAAAATTGCAGTCTGCGCTTATAAAAGTTGTAAAAAATTCATTTCGGTCAAAGTAACCTTCCAAATTTCAGAATGCATCCAGAATGAACCTAACTTTGATAATCCACTTCAATATTTGACACATCGTGGCTGGAAACAAAATGGCAATCCTCAAAAGTTGAAAAGCAGAGAAAAGGTTGCAGTCGGTGGCTATAAAAATCGTAAAAAAATAATTTCGGCCGAACTAAGCTTCAAAATTTCAAAATTCATTTAGAATGAATGTAACTAGTTTTCCTAGGCTAAAGCCTACTATATATAAAATAGTGTTTTAAAAAAAAAAAAATAAAAAAAAAAAAATAATAATATTTTTTTTTAATGGTAATCGGTGACGAACGACGGCTCCGCTGCGCTGCGCCGTCGTCCGTGCGAGTAAAGTAATCGGTGACGAACGACGGCTCCGCTGCGCTGCGCCGTCGTCCGTGCGAGTAAAGTAATCGTGCGAGTAAAGTAATCGATGACGAACGACGGCTCCGCTGCGCTGCGCCGTCGTCCGTGCGAGTAAAGTAATCGGTGACGAACGACGGCTCCGCTGCGCTGCGCCGTCGTCCGTGCGAGTAAAGTAATCGTGCGAGTAAAGTAATCGATGACGAACGACGGCTCCGCTGCGCTGCGCCGTCGTCCGTGCGAGTAAAGTAATCGGTGACGAATGACGGCTCCGCTGCGCTGCGCCGTCGCCCGTGCGAGTAAAGTAATTAATTGTTTTTTATTTTTCACTTTCCATTTTTAATTTTTCATTTTTCGTTATTCATTTTTCATTTTTAATTTTTTTTATTTGTATTACCTTTATTTTTCTTTGAGAGCCACTTGCGATCCCTAATAGTTTCGGCTTTTCGACTTGAAAAGTGCAAATGACGTGTGGAGGTAGTTCCAAAATTAAAAAAAAATAGTGATGTAAGATCGTTACTCGTACCCTTTACGAATTCTAAACAAATCAGCTCTTCAATTTAAATGGAAAAAAAATACGCCCCTGAAAGAAACAGTTAGAAACAATGTGGTCAATCTTTGAAAAATCGTTTCCCGTTAAGGGAACAACAACAACAAATCAAAAAATGTTCAACCATAAAAATTGTAGGGTAATGCTTTATCAATATACTGGAGCTTCGACAAACTCTTTAAAGTCAAAACTGAAGGCATAAAGAATCCCGAAAAATAATCTTGAATCGCTCACTTTTAAAGCCGGGCCCCGGGACGCGGCTGATAAGTTCCTAACCGAAACCCGCGACTTTGATGTCATGTCAATGTCAAAAAAATCTAAAAATTGAGTGCAATCATAACCTTGTTCCAGATATGTCTGACGCACAGCTGATAAGTTCCTAACCTAAACCCGCGACTTTAAACACGTCATGTCAATGTCATTAAATCTGAAAATTATGTGCAATCATAACCTTCTTCCAGACATGACACTGAATGTCATGTCTGACGCACAGCTGATAGGTTCCTAACCTAAACCCGCGACTTTGGCATATCATGTCAATGTCATTAAATCTGAAAATTGTGTGCAATCATAACCTTGTTCCAGATATGTCAGTGAATGTCATGTCTGGCGCACAGCTGATGGGTTCCTAACCTAAACCCGCGCGATTTTCACTCAAATTTCCGATGGTTTACTCATGAAAAATGAAAAATATGGTGCCTCGACACATAAAAAAATTCATAACTCGCAAACGATTAAGAAAAATGAAAATATGCAAAGAATAAATGTTGTAGAGGGGTCTTTTGTGAAGAGGATGGAGTAGGTATAAATTGTCCAGAATATACAGGGAAGGCTGTGCGAATTTTTTTCTTCTAATTTCTAAATGTTTCTAAAGAAGGCCCTAACGACCACAGGAAAAATCGTTGGGACGATCAAATTGGCTCAATCCATGCCCCGTCATAGCTGCCACATTGCCTGAAAAGAACATCTCCATCGGCAGTGCAGAAGAGGGTAAAAAAAAATAAAATATATTTTTAAATCGTTTTAGGCAGTTGAAAATTGGGGAAAATCGGTATTTCAAAAAGTATGCACTTTATGTAAAAATTTTGTATATGTTTTTGATTTAGCTTCAATATTTATTGAAAAATCTGACATTTGAATTGAATTCAATTTTTTCCCTTCCACACCCCTGCTGAAATATGTCGAAAATGTCGAATTAAAAAATTACGGAAGGGTAACGGGTGTTTCAAAAATTTTGAAAAAATTACGGAGCAAAGTCAATTATACCCCGAACCTACCCTAAAAGTTTCAACTCTTCAATTTAAAAAGAAAAAAATACGTCCTTGAAAAAAGATGAAAACAAATTCTGGGGTGGGCCAAATAGCGCGCTCTGGAGAAGTGGGGGGTGCTTGAAAAATTTTGAAAAAATTACGGATCATGACTCGAACTACCCTCTACCCACCATTAAAGTTTCAACTCTTATATTTTCATAGAAAAAAATACGTCCTCATAAGAAAAAAAAAACGCACTCGGGGGGTTAAAATGAAGCGTAAGAGGGCCCCCAGAGAAAAAATACTTGTCACGCGGTGCCCCTTTAGGCGAAAGGTATCTTTGGTGAAAATTTCAGCCAAATCCGTGTCATGCGATTTTCACTCAAATTTCCGATGGTTTTTTTACTCATGAAAAATGAAAAATTTTGTACCTTGAAACATAAAAAAATTCATAACTCGCAAACGATTGAAAAAATAGAAAATATTCAAAGAATAAATGTTGTAGAAGGGTCTCTTGTGGAGAGGATAGGGTGGGTTTAAATTGTCCAGGATATACAGGGAAGGCTGTGCGAATTTTTTTCTTCTAATTTTTAAATGTTTCTAAAGAAGGCCCTAACGACCACAGGAAAGATCGTTGGGACTATTAAATTGGCTCAATCCATGCCCCGTCATAGCTGCCACATTGTCTGAAAAGAACATCTCCATCGGCAGTGCAGAAGAGGGTAAAAAAAAATAAAATATATTTTTAAATCGTTTTAGGCAGTTGAAAATTGGGGAAAATCGGTATTTCAAAAAGTATGCACTTTATGTAAAAATTTTGTATATGTTTTTGATTTAGCTTCAATATTTATTGAAAAATCTGACATTTGAATTGAATTCCATTTTTTCCCTTCCACACCCCTGCAGAAATATGTCGAATATGTCGAATTAAAAAATTACGGAAGGGTAACGGGTATTTCAAAAATTTTGAAAAAATTACGGAGCAAGGTCAATTATACCCCGAACCTACCCTAAAAGTTTCAACTCTTCAATTTAAAATGAAAAAAATACGTCCTTGAAAAAAGATGAAAACAAATTATGGGGTGGGCCAAATAGCGCGCTCTGGAGAAGTGGGGGGTGCTTGAAAAATTTTGAAAAAATTACGGATAATGACTCGAACCACCCTCTACCCACCATTAAAGTTTCAACTCTTATATTTTCATAGAAAAAAATACGTCCTCATAAGAAAAAAAAAAAACGCACTCGGGGGGTTAAAATAAAACGTAAGGGGGCCCCCAGAGAAAAAAATACTTGTCACGCGGTGCCCCTTTAGGCGAAAGGTATCTTTGGTGAATATTTCAGCCAAATCCGTGTCTTGCGATTTTCACTCAAATTTCCGATGGGTTTACTCATGAAAAATGAAAAATATGGTGCCTCGACACATAAAAAAGTTCACAACTCGCGAACGATTGGAAAAATCAAAAAATAATGAAAATAAATGTTGTGGAGGGGTCTTTTGTGGAGAGGATGGAGTGGTTTTAAATTGTCCAGGATGTACCCGGAAGGCCGTGCCGAATTTTCTTGTATAATTTCTTGAGAAGGCCCTGACGGCCACGGGGTGGATCATGGGGACGATGAAATTTGCTCATTCGATGACAATTGATAGACACTACATTGCCCAAAAGCACCACCTCTCTCATCCGTGCAGAAGGGGGTGAAAAAAATTAAAAACACATTATTTTCAATCGTTTTGCTCAAACCACACGCTTCGAAGAGTGTAATCTGGCGGTAACCCCGGTTTATGGTAACCCCAGTTTCCGAATCTGACATTTGTCAAATGTGACAATGCAGTATCAATGCATTTCATAATTTGATGCTTGGAGAGCACTCGGACGTTAGCAGGAAGAAGCTTATTGTTTTCTCATCAACTTTGGGCCTCTAAAAATGATTTGGTGAGCGTCTGAGAAGCGTATACACATGACAAACCGTCATACAAACAGAATTTAGAGCGGTACTGATAGGGGTGTTTCGGTCTTTGGCACCCCGTTGGGGCCGACGGGGTGACCGAAATGTTACCAAACTTTGGTGGTCTGCTTTAATTGGAACGCTTAATGATCTCCCAAAGTTTCATTGTTCTAACCTTCCCGGAAATATTTATTTTTCTCAATTGATTTTTTCCGGGGAAAAATTTTCAACGTTCAAAAACGACAATAATTCAAATATCCATATCTCGGTTAATAATGGGGCGATTTTAAAAATTCCAAGTGTGTTTTTCGTACACGCAATACCGCAATGATAATCCTTCCTTGGATTTGTGATTTAAGAAGGAATAGAAAGAGTCATTTTGAAACGATCGAAAATATTTACCGGCAAAATAAATAAAAAGTTTAATGAATTTTTAAAATTAGAAGGAGGGGTCGGATCGAGAAATTTTATTTGGATTTTCTGTTGGGCTTGAGAAGGGCTTTCCGGTGGTGTAATCAGATTTGCGATCGGACAAAAAAAATGTTGTGCCCCGCAGGTCAATTTCGCTTCCCCGTTCCGTATACAACGTCATATCTCGAAAACTAAATATCGGATCGAAAAACTTTATTGGGATCTTTGATACGGATCAAATCGACGACTGACATGCCGTCGTCAGATTTTTATTTAGAATGAATGTAATTTTGATAATTCACTTCAATATTTGACACATTATTGCCAGGGGTGGCTCATTATATAGAGCCAAGCAGCCATGGCACTACCTGCAGTTTCAAGCTCTGCAAGAATATTTAATTAATTCTTAAAACACTTTTTCGTCAGTTACTTTGGACTTAGGAAAATAAATCGTTTTGTTTCTTCAAAAAATGAGGGGCGGGGGAGGGGTATATTGTATGAGTGGCTCTACCATCAACATGTTCCACGGGCCGCCACTGGCTCTAATATAAACTAGAGATGGGCGAAATGACTCTTTCTTGTCGGAAAGAGTCGATTTTTCAAGTGACTCACGACTCTATTAAAAATGAAAAAGTAAGTGTGAGCAAAAAAAAACAAAAAAAAAGTCCTCACTTTGAAAATCCTTCAATTTATTCCCGAAAACATAGTGAAGAGCAAAAAATCCTTATTTCAAAAAAATTTCAATTTGATGTCAAATATTTTAACAATTTAAATGTTATTTTTTTACTATATTGTAAGAAACTGTATTTGTTTGCAATAAATAAATATAATATAAATTAGGTATGTGCATTATATAATTAATAAGTCATATAAACATTAATATTAATGACCAAGAATAAATATCAAGAAGTTGATATATATCGGATATATATCCGATATATTGATATTTATATAAATATCGGATATTTTCCGAACCCTGGTTTCAATTATTATCAAAAATGTGTAGATAGGATGAATAATGCAAATTTGATCTTCAATTTTTGTTACTGTATATTTTCGAATGAGTAGATTTTAATTTTATATTTTAGAAATCCTTTCGGCTGTTTTCGATTAGAAAAAAATCGATACAGACTTTGGTTTAGTTAATTAAGGCTTATTAATATTCGGCTATTCATAAAGATAACTAAAACGAAAGATCCGAATGTTTTTATCAGCGGAATCCAATTATCAGTTGTAATATACCAAGGACATTGATAATACGAAATAATTTAAAAAGTTTCCAAAAGCACGTTGCTTAATAATAATCTTACTTAAAAGCAACGTGCTTGAGGAAATGTTAATAATTATGATTATTTATCAATGCCTGAGGGATATTCGGTTCGAAGATTTTTTTTTTGGCCCATTTGAGCGTGGCATAAGAAGCTTGTCTACAGCCAATCAAGTATTTAGTCATATGGAACTCGTACATTTCTTAACAGTAAATTATTCAACATTATTTAGTAAAAATACAATTATTACCAGTTAGGGGCTCTCCGTGGCCGAGGGGGTTGGTACCTGCTATCCGTGCGAGGCGTCGCGTCTTTGGTTCTGGAGCATCTTCATTGTCGAACCGTGAACATGACATTAGGATGTAATGATTACTAACCATATTGAATTGTTATGTTGAAATGTTTATTTTGCTTAGTAACGTCATAATAGCGCGACGATAAGGTGATTTCAATGTAAGTTTATGTTGATTAGTTATTTTTGCACACCTGACTGAGAATTAAGCGATTTAATTGGATGCTTATTTCAGCAAGAAATGTTCGAATGTAATTTGAAAAGCTGGATAAACTGAAATTCGCTAGTTTCAAATATTTTTCGATTTTTAAGAATAACTTGTGAGAGAGTTAACAGATTTTGAAAATCTCTTTAAGAGGCTTTTGGATTTTGTATTCATCGAACACATGCATTAGATCAAAAATAATGAACCAATGTGAAAACACGTTATTTTCAATGAATACATGATTTTTGACATGTTAAAAAATCAAGATAACGTACACCTGGGCATCTTTTGTTGATAAATGTGTTTCAATAACTCATTGTTATTCGAGAAAAATGATTAACTAAAGACTAGTTTTGAACAAATATTAAACGCTAAAATAAACAAAAAAATATGCCAGAAACAATTCTTTTGTACCATCAATCGGCGAAAGGGGCGGCCCAGTATAGGCGAGCGTTCGATTCCCAGCCCGGGCGAAAGATTTTTCGCTCGGGTCGGTTGTATACGTCTTCCATTATTCATTTGTTCAGTTAATCATTT
This sequence comes from Ocypus olens, assembly GCA_910593695.2. Taxonomy (NCBI): domain Eukaryota; kingdom Metazoa; phylum Arthropoda; class Insecta; order Coleoptera; family Staphylinidae; genus Ocypus; species Ocypus olens. Next base: position 29,517,597 of record OU343059.1, read on the forward strand.
AATTTATAACTTATATCTATTAAAAATTGATGATGGCTAATGGTTAGCACCAAGGCCAGGCGTGACGCCGAAAAAAAATCGGCGAAAATTAAACGACGGCCACACAATTTCTCACTAGTATTACCATTTATTGTAGCAATTCAGGAATTATATTGCCAAACCTTGTACATTATTCTTTTATCGAATTTAGTAAGTGAACGCTTATACATGAATTAATTTTATACATTCGTGTTTCGAGAAGTAAAAATTGCAGAGGCACTCGATTCCGAAACGCGAGGTTTTCTTAATCCGAGCTTATTCAGAGGCGCTGACAAGGAGCAAATTGATGGCACCTTTGACATCCAAGGACATTATCCGCCTTTCAAAGGTTTCCCTGCGCAAAATTGCGTATCTTATTCGCCGATCTCATTCAGGCCAGAATGGAACCATCGTGGCCGGTCTGGGGAAATGGGCCATTTAATAAAGCGCAATTACACACGGTGTAACCCAGTTTGTAATAAGAGAACTTTAAATTGGCATTCACTGGGTAAATTAATTTTTAAGCAGCGTTTAATTGGACCAATTTCACTGCAACAATAAGCGCAGAGAATAAAAATGTAATATGAGCGGTGCAAACAAGAATTGTTGTTCCAACGTGAAAAATAATTTAGAAATAAAATCTACAACATGAGTCTTACAAAGATTATAATAAACAAAAAAATGATTATTTTCCTGACTGATGTCACGGCAAATATTGAATCTTTGTGTGTTAAAAGTAGCAACGCCATAAAAATAAATGTAATGAATTAATTACTGCCCACACACACTATATACAGGGTCTTCATTTTAAAAGGAGCCACCCTGCATAACTTTGGATCGGAAGTAGTCACGGTTTTAAGAAAAATAGGTCAATTTTGTTTTCGAGGGGGAACTTAAAAAAAAACACTAGGAAAAACTTTCCTACGGCATAGGGGTCTGAATGCTGCTGTGACAATTACTGTTTTGTCGAACTTCTTGAGAAGTACCAGTCTCTCAGAAGAAACAGAGAGAACATATTTATTCATCTGGCAGAAATGAAGTAATCTTTTTTTAAATACAAGAAAACGAAATGTAGCCTGAATATATGAATATTCAACCTGTTCGTTAATCTGCAAGCAAAAAATTAAGTCTTACTAAGACTATAAACAAATACCTTATTGAAACAACTACTTCCCTGGCTAGTGCCACGCCGGATATTGAATGATACAAAAGAAATTTGCATGTTATTACTAGTACTACTAGATAATAACATTGGTTTAAGATCGTTTATTTCAACTTTAAACTGTAAATGTTATTATTAAAATGAAAAAACAGAAAACATTTTGACAAGGACACACAGTGCTAAACTTATCTAGTGTTACTAGATGAAATAAATTTGATAATAACTAAAAATACCACTGAATTAAAAAATATATGAAAATTAAGTAATTGGCCATCTGCAGACGCGTTTCGAGATTTATCTCTTATCAGTGCAGCTTCGCATTTAAATTGAATGTTAAATAATAAAATACACTTACGTGAAGGTGATCGTGAACGTGAAGACGTCGTAAACGACTGAGGAGATTATGGAAGGTTTGAAGGTAAGACTTAATTTTCTGCTTGCAGATTAACGAACAGGTTGAAAATTCATATATTTAGGCTACATTTCGTTTTCTTGTATTTATCTAATGCTTTCTGCAACAAGAAAGTTGTTTCTAATTTGTTTATTATTTAATCTTTTTTTAATTGCCAAAGGTATATTTATGTTTATTTGTGCCGATTTAGAAATAAATAAATACAATGCAGGGCAATTTCAAATGTACACAACCACGCCCATCTTCAATTCCCGTCATTGCCGTAAACAATACTGACAGGTCTGACAACATCGGTTTTTATCAACTAAACAATGCACTCTGTCATGCTACTAGCGGACAGAAATGTCCTCGGAATTCAATTGATATTTCTCTTGGCACCTCTAGTAGTTAAACTAGGTAAACGTGAATAACATCGTGTGTTTTGCATTTGCGATTATAAAAACAACGTAATAATTAGCAATTTGATTTTTTATGATACCTGTTAGCGTCGAAATCACCTCTAAATAATGAGTCATGCCGCCGTCGTATCAGTCTCAAGGACTTCTAGGAGCTGTTATTAGCGTAGGTCGCAGAGGTAAATATTTACGTTGAAAACTCCAACAACGAATTAGGTTTCATTTCAGTGGGTAAGCTTCAACTCTAGTATGGATTCCACGTGCGGGAGTTGCGTAAGAAATAATGTAATTGTAGGACGAATTTAATTTTGTGATATTCCAAGATTATTAACCGCTATGCAATTTTTAAGTATGGTTAAAGTATTAACATGAATCTTTTATTAATTAAATTAAACATTAATATAATTGAAATAGAAGTAAAAGGTGCGTAGTAAGTATATGACTGATCAGTGATGCCGAACTCTCGACCTACGTTATGTTTTCCTTGCAAACCCTTTCGGATCTTTGTCCTTAAATGCTTTTATAATGGTATTGGTATATGTTAGATAATTTGCTTAGTTGGCCACATTTTGCAGCTGAACTTGTTCAGAGAATCGACCCAGGGAGTATGAAGCGCCAATAATTGTATACCAATGACGAATGGTTCAGATTCGGTCCAACGTTACAATCGTTGGTTCGGCACTGAAGCCGAATGCGTAAACTCCAGCATTTTGGGGCTTTTAAATGTTTTCCTTTTTTCTGTAATAATCCTTTCAAAAACCGCTTTATGACAAATTATTTTCTTCGCATACCTTGTCTACATTGGAGATCAGACGTCTGGATTATTTTCTCATCTTCTCCACGCCCATAATTTAGGAGGTTTAAAATAAAATGCATCGTAAGATCATAACTCATATTCCAAGCCTTTTCAGCTTAAAAAAATTTATCTTACGACCATTCCGGATAGAGATTCCTATTTAAATTACTTCATTCTTCACTCTGACGGCCTTTCAGTTGCAGGCTGGTCATCTTTTTCGTAACAGATTTCGAGTGTGTCAAAGCTCAACCTATATCCCATCTTTAACCACTTTAAACAAAACGAAGGATTTTTGGTCAACTTGCGGAAATTTCTTTGGTATTCTGGCAGTGCCCAAGATTTCTAGCGACAATATTTTTCAAATTATAACGGAAAAAACCAAATTCTAAGTTGAAATTTTTGAATGAAACAAAGAAACAAACAAACGAAGTAGATACAGAGGACGGCACGTGTTATCTATCCTACAATTCAATAGTTAACAACCCTATTTCAGCTCAAAACAGTTTACCCAAGGGCAAAAACTCGTTTTGGAAATTTATTCATCATAGATAATAATTTTGGAATTCTATGTAGAAAATCAGATATACATATGACAATCCAAGGAAATGAGTAAATATTATCTTGGTTTCTGAATTTCTGAAGCACCAATGAATGACAGCTTCCTATAGCTATAGCTTCTAAAGTAAATTATCACGCCATGGTCATTCCATACCAATTCAACTAAAAACTATTCAATGACACAAAAAGCCACACAAAATAAGTTTGGCCCAAGTCAAGTACTTTGCAAGATATTGAGGTTGAAAGTTTATGGAAAGGATGTGATTTTGCCATCCTTGTCGCTGCGCGAAAAATTTTTTTACTGTGAAAAATAGTTTTAATGATACGTATTGCTTTGAATTATAGTAAAGAAATGATAACTTTAAGTACTTTTCAAATTTGGAGGTAACAAAACTTGCCTTTTTGATAATTAGACAGAGAGGTGAGGCACTGGAGTTACTAAGTCAACTTTTTTTTTAATATACCCAGAATTATTATCAAATAAAATTAATGGTATTCTGCCTTTTCAAAAGATTAGCTGTTTTATACGAATACATTAATGGAAGTGTTTTCAAATCCCTACTTCTGAGAATTGGATTTATGTGGCCAAGAAAGCCAAGTCTAAAAAAACTTTTGTCGTTGTTAAAGTAACACCCGAAATTTGACGTGATAGTCAACAGAGAAACAAACTAATGAAAGCATCCGGTCAAGTGGATAGATGATGTGGATGCGGTTTGAGCGAGAAGAACCGAGGACACACAATACCTTATATGCAGATGTTAGTTTCTCGATAGAAGCCCAATTATAAAATTACACAAGAAAATGGAAATAATACTTACAAGGGGAGAATCAGATGTGTGACTCAACGATTTGATCCATCTTTGGTACACGTGTCGGTCATGGCTAGGAGTATAACAGGTGCAAGTAATAGGGCGCACTATTCAGCCGTTTTAGAGAAAAAAATGTTTTTAATTTGTAGTATTTTATATACCTTTTACGTTAACGAAAACATACCGAGCTTTTGGCGTATCGGTTAGATCGCCGGTTCGTAGTCGGAAGGTCGAAGGATCGAGTCCCATTTGTGTTAGTCAGTTAAATTTGCTTTTTTATAGTTTTTATAAATCTATGTGTATTTAAATATGTTAATTTTAGAATCAGTTAATTTAATTTAATTTTTTTAATTAAACAGGAGATTAAAAAATCAATATTTGTATTTCCAGGCTATTTTTTATAAATCTTTGTTCTGTATTATTTTTTATACGCTATTGTGATATTCGGGCGATGAAGGAATGCACGAACTAGGATTTTTTTTTAAACTGGAAATAAAAATATTGATTTTTCAATCTCCTATTTAATTTATTCTAAAATTAACATATTTAAATACACATGGATAAATCCATGAATAAAATATAAATAAATATCATTTATAATTATATCAATTATAAATAAAAACTATAAAAAAGAAAATTGACGTCAGTCGACCAGACTCGAACCGTCGACCTCGGGATTACGAACGAAGGAGGATCTTACCAATACGCCACGGAGTCGGTATTGCTTCATTAACGTAAATAGTACATAAATACACTGCAAATTAAAAAAAAAACCTTTTTCCTCGAAAACGCCCGAATAGTGCGCCCTATTACTTACAGTTACACTCCTAGTAATGAACTACACGTGTGCCAAAGATGGATCAAATCGGTGAGTCACATTTGATTCTCCCCTTGTTAGTCTGAAAATATTAAATGTCAGTAATTTCTCTATAAAGTAAAAATTAGTATATCAAAATTGTCTTTTTCTACTCCCATCTCTAAAATGTCATTTATCGCTTATGTTCCCATGACGCTAAGTGATTATTTAAATACACCTTGACAAACTGTGTGCATTTTAGTCATGGGCTGAAGTCAGCTCCAGATCTTTAAATCGCTAAAATCAATTGAAACTCAAAATCAAGTTAGTTGTAGTGGGCTTTGAGTTGTTAAACCACGCGCATGTAATTTTCATAGTATAAATAAAGTACCTTTCGTGTAAATAATGAACAATAGTGAGAGTGACGAGGATACCCCCGACATTATTCAAGCAGCGACATCGGCAACTGCTAATTTGCTGCCGTCGAAATAAAAGAAACCAATACGAACGTACGTATAAACTTTTCCAAGATTGGCGTCAAGAAAGGCAAACAAATTCACTTTCTGAAAATGTATTACTTGCATTTTTCGACGATTTTTCGAAAAGGATGAAACCGTCCTCTCTATGGACAATCTACTCAATGTTGCGGATGATAGTGAATATTAAAAACAATGTGGATACAAGCAAGGGCCCCAAATTGTGCGCGTTTCTGAAGCGAAAATCGGACGGTTACAGACCTAAAAAGTCGAAAATTTTGACACCGCAGCAGATTAAAGAATTTTTGTCGTTTGCTCCAGACAAGGAATACTTATTTACAAAGGTAAAATGTAAAATTAAATTAAACAGAAATATTAAAAGTATAAATATTTCAGGTTGGGCTAATTTTCGGCATAATGGGAGCTTGTCGGAGAGCAGAATTGATGAAAATGGAAACAAGTCGTATTGAAGACCTCAACTCTGCCATCTTAGTTCACATTCCCGATACAAAGACAAAACAGAACGTCAGTTTGTTATTGGAGGTACTTTCCACCATACCTGTAAGACATACATAGAACTTCGACCCACAAACCTAACAAGTACTCGATTTTTCCTAAATTACCAGCAAGGAAAATGTACAAAGCAGCCCATTGGAATAAATAAATTTGGAAGCCTCCCTAGCATTGTAGCAAAATTTTTAAAGTTGCCTGACCCTACTTGTTACACCGGACATTGTTTAAGAAGATCATCAGCGACGATTTTAGTAGACTCGGGTGCGAACATAACAGCTTTAAAGCTTTTAATGGAGGATGGCGCTCTACCATTATAGCAGAGGGTTATATAGACCACTCATTAAGCAACAAAATTGAGACAGGGAATAAAATCTTCAATACCGTACAAAATAGTGATGTGCAAAATAACGTAGAGAATATTAATGTTCCAATTGCTGAAAGTTCCAGCTTTAATTTAGATGAAAATTAAACAAGGAATACTTTCAATTTAAATAATATACAACACTAAAGAAATTTAGGAGAAAGAATGATTTCCTTTAGCAATTGTCACGTCTCTGATGTAACTGTTAATGTGTATTTACCCAAGTAGAATAATTTAATACTATTATGATGTTCATTTAAAATAATAAAATAATTTCAAAACTTTACCAATTTAGTCGTAGAAAAAGTATAGTATACAATTCGTGTTATATCTCTAGACACTCGTTATTAAACACTCGCTCTGCTACGCTCCGCTCGTGCCTAATTAACTCGTGACTAAAGTGCAGTTTATAACACTTGTTACATAATATACTATTAAAATCTCATTGAAATATATTATTATATATTATTCATTCAAAATTGAGTATAGTATCCCGATCTAAAAATGGTCTTCTCGAACTTCTGTATGTTGCGCGCTAAATTGTGTGTTATAGCCTGGTCTGCTAAGATGAAATTTCTGATTCTTCGTGGGTGTTTACTGCTTTGACACTCTGATACCTCATTATTTCATATCAAAGTTACAATCGAAAAAAACTCAAAGAATTTATAGACTTTAACAAAGTTATTGTGTTACTAGATTTTAGCAAAACCTATACAAGATGAAGACTTAAAATAGTTGTTCAGATCACTTGCTCGATTCAGAAAATATAGTGTCTTCAAATTTATGTCTGTATTATCTGACAATTAAGAACATGAAGTGTATGACACACAAAATTATTGCACAGTTTTTGAATGATCACTTTCTAAATGTAAATGTGACATATTTTAGTGATGGTTGTGCTGGACCATACAAAAACTGCAAGAACTTTTTTCTACGGCTGTTAAAAAAACAAGCTTAAATGGTTTTCCAGTAAACTCATGCGTTTGGAAAATTAGAAATTTCTGGCAAAGCTCTATTTCTTAACTAGTGCAGATTTAATTTAATTTCTCTATGTGTCTCATGTTATTGCTATTGGCTCTATATTTTGTTTGCAGTGCGAAAAGCAGGCTTAACGCATTGTTACCGACTTTATAGGCCGAACTGTGGGCTGAACTATCATCTGCCATAGACTGAACTGTCAGTGACATGCTGCTGTATAATTTACTTAGAACATTAAACACAGTTTTAATCAACTTATTGCCAATTCACATTCCGTCCCGCCAATGACCGTAGTTGTCGATGGGCCTTAACCCAAAATCTATTTATTGGATATCGGGTCAATCCACATTAAATCAACCAATGATGGTCGCTGACAAAATTTATTTATTTATTTTTTCACCTATGGTTGTTTGGTTTTTTGCGAGCGGCCATTTTGTATCGGTTTTTCAGCATATTTTGCATTTTGCAGAGGTTTGCGTTAAACTGTAGCTTCTTTGGTGTTTAAAGATGTTTAGTTTGAACAAAAACCAGGTTAAAGAGCATAAAATGTAACATATTTTCTGCTCAGTATATGTAAGCCTATACTTAATTGTAAATTAGCAAAAAAATAGGTAAATGTTAACGTTTTCAAAATAAAAAGCTTCCTTTTAAAATTAAAAATGTTAGAGATATAACTAAGATTCACATTGATTTTTTTTTCTGGATATAGTGTTTATGGTAAACTACTTCCCTAAAAAGTTTCAGGTCTGTTACATCCTTTTTAAAGGGTCTTCAAATATTGAAATTTTCCTAAAATCAGGTATTTTAGATCTCCAAGTGTGCAGTGACAAGATGGATGTATAATTTGTCTAAGCAAAACAGGGTCGTAATTTTATTATCTTCTTCCTGCTGTTCTGCTTTGATCACACGCAAAATCCTAGCATTTACCATGGCCATATCCAAAATGCCATAACAAAATCTAACCCGTCACCGTCTTTCGTACAGTATACGAATGACAAAGTTTGTCATATGTATCAGTTCCTCCATTATTTTTATTGTAATATAATACAATATCTGGCGTTCCATCTGTTACTTGTTGATTATGATGTGATGTAGAAGCGAAGTACAATCTTCTTTGCCTTTTTCTTTTTTTGAGCATACGATAAAAGGGTTAATGTTTTGGTATTGCAAAACTTTGTAAGGTGTCTATTTTTCTGATTAACTTGTGCGACGAAATCAACTGGTATTTCTCGTTTTTTTTTTCTAATTGTACCCGTTATTTTCATTTTATACGGGTCTTGCAGCATTTTTTCTAGTAGAGGAAGGAATAGATGTATACCAGTTTTCGCATGTTACTCTACGATTTGTAACATATATTAGTTCAGTAACCAATCTAAAATGATACTCTGGCACTGCTTCTTGATTTTTTTAATATTTCAGCTGGAAAACTAGTCGAACATTTAATTTAGAATTTTTCTAGCAAGAAATATAATCCAAACGCATTTTACAAAACACAAATCAGATAAATGAACACGGAGTAATTTTTACATTTTACATAAAATTTGATCTCAACAGGATAGAGCAACAGCTCATATTTCGAGAAAAATCATGCAAATTTACTTTATCAAAGCAGCCGTCAGAATGTTTCGTAAGGACCTTGGCACAGCTGAGTTTATTTTAGAAACATTTATGGAACTAACCTAATCTAAACTGTGTACATGCGGGCACAAAACATAAACAAGACAAATGAGTACAGAGTAATCTCTCGCACTCCCACGAGGCAAAAAATACAAATTAATTAAAATTCAAACTCACACCCAACACCACGCGCATTTTACATATTTATAAGAATTTTAACTTTCATACTGCTTTTAAAGTGTTTATTTACATTTTCTGGGTGGCAAGGTTGTGTACTGAGCACTGCGGCCTCGGTTCCTTCTCGTAAACTTATTACAATAAACATGGGTTAGCTTTCAGTAGCATCCAATTAAACTGCAATACCTTTCCAAGCCTCTGAAATTAATGAACGGATATGAGAAAATAGACTTTAATATAATGTACCATTTGCACGTGCCGGCAGGTTTCCAGTTAATTATGTTGATGTTTGGCAATTTTCTACAAAAAATAAGTTTGGAAATTACAAAATGAGAAAAGAATGAACAAATAATATTCCTTTGTGTCAATTATTGTCCTTAAAATAGATAGTCAGCAAGAATAATTGTTATTATTGTATAATTTTATCTCCGACGCAACATCGCTCAATCAGTTTTATCTCCACAACTCAAAATTGTTGAAAGATCATAACGCATTTAAAAATATGCATGTCTTTAAAAACAAATTGATTTTGAAATAATGTAGTTTCTGAGTGATTTTATCTTCGTGTTTAATTTTTTTTTATTAATATCTGCCTCAAGTTCAACTCAAAAACATACATTTTCAAACATTCACAGTATTCCTACGAAATGGCAAATATTCACATCATGAAAATTTAAATTAAAGAATTAGTACATTATTATGTATTTGTGAGTTATGTGAAATTGCGTACATTTAAATAATCGAAGTAACTTAAATAGTTGCTTGGATTAATGAACGGATACTTCCTGATACTAATTTATTCATATTATCTGTACTGGTTGCGGTTTATTTACTAAACCATCTTCAGCAAAAAACGTCGTAATTAAGAAAATATCAGGAAGTACCCGTTCATTAATCCAAACATACAACCTGATAAAAAAAATGGATCTAATACTCTAACTAAATAGTTTTCATGCCTTTTAAACGTACTTTCGGACTGATCGTTGTACGATTAATAACAAAATTGAAATTGTACATACAATTTCAGGGCCAAGACCTTATTAAATAAATGTTTTAAAAGTATTTATTCAAATGGATTTAATATGTAGAACCACCCTTCGTTCTCATTTAATATAAGTCGTAAAAAAATATCGATGAAATTATTATTTAGAATTCTGAAAGAAAAAAATATGAATCCCATTTTCCCTGCAAAATAAAACAACGAAAGGTCGGGCACGGTATTTGAATTAATCCTCACATTCACGTCTGGGCTAGCGGAAAATTCCGCAAGGGCATTAAAACGCCTCCAGGATGTTGACCGATTACTGCGTAAAGGACTTTATGGTGCATGTAATATTTAAGAAGACTGTTGGGAACCAAGACACCTTTTCACTGTCCGCGAAAAAGCTGAAAAGAGCAGTGTTATTAAAAAACTCCGAGTGGAGTGGCATTCTTCCGGTGAACTCATTAAACTCGAAGCTTTGAAACTAGCGCAAAACTTCAATATTTTATTTAAGCGAAACGAATTTTTGTTTGCCACTGCGTCCACATGAAAACGTGGGTTAATTAAGAGGATAAGTTTTTCCGAGGAACATAAAAAGTGTCTAAGCATGACCCGTTTGAAACTTCAGAAGAAAGAGTATGCTTTCAAGCGTAAATATGGCATTTAAAACGGAAAAACATTCCCTATTGTGCTATCGTTAAAAGAGTATCATGGGTATGAGTGAAAAAACACTGTAAGTGAAATTTAGGTTATTTCGTGTGCGGTCAACATATAATACTTTAAAGGGAGATTTAATGGCATTAATTTGATAATCATGTTTTACATTATTAAATACAGAAGTTGATACATTTTTTAAATTCTAATCCAGTTCACCTTTATATCCATCAATGCCAATGTTATGTATTTATCTGATCCTGCGGTACCAGAGGACCCACATCATCCAGCTTTTCATACAAACCTATGATACCATTATCCAGCAAGACGATTGACCTAGACTTCAGAGGTGATATCGGCCATATATCCGGTGTGTATAAATTGGCGGGTAATCTTCACGTGGCAACGTTCTTCCTATAATCCTAAATAGAAACTGTCGATGGAAAAATGTGCCACATATGAGGAGCATTCACGCAAAAGTTAATATGTCCATTTTTAAGAATTTCGAGTTATATGTCTTTTAAGGGTCAAGTCTCATTTAAAACGATTCAGTCAAAAGTGAATTTGCCCTATTTAAAATGAATAGCAAAGTTAGCATAATCAAGCAAAACTTAATATGTTCAACATACGTTTTATTTCTGATACGTTCAAGCAAAACTGAATTAGTACAATACTAGTATATATGCAAGAACTGAATAAGCACAGTGCTCATGTTTTGGACGATATTTATCTTTGTGTTTCCTTACGACATCTCTGATCAAATAATCAAATTACTATTTAAAGAAGATATTATTTGGCTTGCTGATAATGCAGAAATTTTTTTCGTGAGATTTTGTTTAACGCATGTAAACTCCATTAAAGTGTCATTTTGTGAATTATTTTGTAGTTATATTACATATTTGTATGTTTTTGCATGTAATTATAACAATTAATATTATTTTTACTTAAAAAAATTGACAATAATGAAAGTGAAGTTACCGTAAGAGAAGGTAGCTCTGGATCACGGAAGAAACAAAAAAATAAGTCAAAAAGGGAAGATGAGAAAACTAAGAGGTTAGAATTGCTTTTTATGTAAGATTTTTAATATAATGTTTTATATCAATATTTTAGACACCAACGGCCAATTTTTGCTGCATATCAAACGTGTAATCATTCTAAAAAGCATTATGAGTGCAATCAAGTAACGTTGGAAGAAATAGAACGCTGGAGAGATAAAATATATGATCAGACGAAAAATAAAATAGAACAGGATCACCAAATTTGTCGATTATTCACTGTAACACCGCCTTCTTTTCAAGAAAAAAGATCAAGGGTAAATCGAAATTCTCACTTGATAGCTGTTAATTATGTGTTACCGTCCCGAAGAGGATACAAAACAGTGTGTTCGAAATTTATCATTTCTCGATTTAAGTTGTCTCGTGCTAGAATATTAAGACTGGCAAAAATTGTACAGGAAGGCGGCATTGCAAAAGAAAAACATGGTGGAGATAAAGTATCACAAAAATTAAAAGATCGCATGGAAGAAGTGAGAGAATTTTTACGCGGTTTGAAGGGCACAGAAAGTCATTATGGGCGAAATAAATCAAGAAGAATTTATTTACACTGCAACTTAAATTTTTCTAAATTATATAGACTTTATAAAAACAAAGACAATATTTATAAAATAGTCTCATTTTCAACATTCAAAAGAATTTTTTGCAGGAAATTTAATATCGGATTTAATTCTCCAGCTTCTGATATCTGTAATCTTTGTGGACGTTTAAAGAATAGTATTGGTAGAGAAAAAGAAAATACAGCTACAAACAGAGAAAAGAATTCATAAGTTTCGGGCCAACGCATTTTATCAATTAATGAAAGAGAATCCACCAGGAAGCAAGACATACTGTTTTGATTTACAGTAGGTACAACCACTGCCAAAAACCCCTGTATCTGATGCTTTTTATTTGCGTCAAGTTAGCTACTATACATTTTGCGTAGTAGGTACAGATTCCAGAAATCCAAATTTCTATACTTGGACCGAGGATGAAGCAGGAAGGGGGTGCACAGGAATAGGGTCAGCTCTCCTATATTTTTTAGGAACTCTGGAAATGTCAGAAGATGTAACACTGCTACGACTATTTTGTAATCGATGTGGTGGCCAGAATAAAAATTCACACATCATCCATATGCTCATTCATTGGCTATCCATATCAACTACTTCCATCAGCAACATCACGATTATTTTTCCTGTTCGTGGGCATAGTTTTACCTGCAGACCGAGTATTCGGAAGAGTAGAAAAAAATTTCTTTATCGAGAAAAAAGAAAAATACCATGACCTGTATAAACAAGTTGGAAATTTAGAACTATTAGATACAGACTGGAAATTATTTGATATTAAAAGTCTGGAAAAATTCTTTAAGAAAGTCACAGGAATTAGCGAAATGAAACGAATAGTGTCAGAAAAGACAATTAACAAAGGAAAAACACAATTATTATTTCGAGGACTACAAAATTATAGATAGGACGCAGATATTGAAATGCCACAAAACTTATGCAAAAGAGGAACAATATACGGAAATCTGAACCTGCCACATATCAGGGAAGACTACTACCGCCAAAGAAAATTGAAAATCTTCAATCTCTATTGCGTGCCGAATTTATTGAAAAATTGGGTCACCGATCCAGATTTGGAATGGTACTAACATATCATAAACAAAGAGATACCAACATTTAATCTTTCAAACGAAAATCTTGGTGATGGTACAGATATGGTAGAAGCTTGTGAATGCCTAACCGAAGAAATAGCTTTTCATATCTGACAATTTTTAAGTTTAAAATTTTTGTACTTATATAAATAAAATTTTCAAACAAAACTTGTTTTGTCCATTTCATTATCCGATCAAAACTTAATAGGTCCACACTGTTCAGCAGCTCAATAAATCCAAATCAAAATGCTAATTTTTGTGCTTACATTTGAATTTAATTAAAATCTTCTTATACAATAAACAAATGTTCGTAACTGACGACAATAATGTTAAAATAGTAATATTTTATAAAAAATTAACCCTCCAATTAAAAAAATTTAATTATCTCAAATGTTAAAAATGGACATATTAACTTTTGCGTGAATGCTCCTCATATGACGTCAGGAGCCACTTAAAAGAAATGTACATTAGGCAATATCGCATTCATGTGCTGTCCTGTTTTTCAATAATCTCATGATTCCTTATGTGGGTTGGTTCAGAGTAGAAGGTAATAGATAGATAGAGCGGGGTTTATTTACAGATGCAAGGTAAAACAGATTATGAATAAATAGTAGAATCCATTGTAATTGAACAAAACAAAACGAAAATAACACAGAAACACAAATGCACTGGAACTCTGGCACTAATAAAGTATGTTCATTAAAAAAAAAAACTCAAGTGTGCCATGATTTTTTAATTTTTAAAATATAAGTTGGTAACACATATTGAGGTTATGTTACTTCTCAAAATTAAACATTAAACTGTAGTTAATTTATAGATAGTTAAATTTTTCACTATAAAATTATATTAAATGTTGTATGTGCCTTCCTTCTTCTTGAACACAAGCCTGAACTCTTCGTCGCACACCCTCCGTTACGCTCCGCAACAACACTGGATTATTGTTAATTTCTATAAATTTATCTCGAATTCGTTGCCGCACGTCTTCTAGATTGTGTACTGGTTGTGCATAAATACAATTTTTCAGGTATGGCCACAAGAAAAAAATCGCATGGTGTTAAATCGCATGAATCCGTGCATTTCGGCTTATTATTCGGTCCTCAAAAAATTCCTTCAAAATGGTCAAATTATCCACTGTACAATGAGGAGTTACTCCGTCTTGATGAAAATATCCACTTTGCAATTCGTCATCATTTAATTCATTTATAAAAGACAATAAAATTTCTGTACAATAACGGTTTGCAGTTATCGTAGCTAAAATGAATGCACTGTTATTGAATTTTTATTATTAATAATAAAAATAGGATTTTACCTTCAAAGAATATCGGTCCAACTAATCTTCTCCCACTAAGCGCTGCCCAAACGCCAACTTTCTCTGGATGTAGTGGTTTCTCTCGATATATATGAGGATTTTCATCCGACCAAACTCTCATAGTTTGGGAATTAATGTACCCATCCTTGCGAAACCAAGCTTTATCGGCAAAAAAAGTAATTTGTAAAACATCTTCGTTTACATTTTGTGAAAACCACCGACAAAATTCCAGTCGTCTGGGGTAATCAACATGTAATAACTCTTGCACCGATGTTATGCGATTAGGGTATACTTGCACATCTTTTCATAGGAGCTTGTGGCATGTTCCTACCGATAAATTCATTTGCTGTGGCAAATGACGCAGAGAAATCGTAGGTTCATCTTCCAAAATTTTTTGGACTGTGTTAATAGCATCTTGAGTTCGTTTAACTGGTCTATCACTTCCTGGTTTACGGAGAATACTACCCGTTTCACGAAATAATACAACAGATCGTGATAAGGTATTTTTAAATTCATCATAAATAATAGACACGTTAGGAAATTCTTCCTGAAACACTGCTAAAGGTGCGTCGAATAAATACAACCAATTTTCGTCCACTTTAGTCCCATTTCGGAAATAACTTTTAATTAGAAACGTTTTTTGCTGGTTGCTGTAAACCATTGTGAGCACGGAATAATTGTGACTTCTAGAAATATCTGACGTTTATATGTCAATTCCTAACAAGTGGCCAACTTAAATTTTTAAAACGAAAAAGTCATGGCACGCTTAAGGTTTTTTTTTTAATGAACATACGATACAAACTGATGATAACGAGAAAAGCAGAATTGGCACAAAGTTGGAACTAGCAAGTTTAAATGAATTCGTTTTGTCAAAAGTGACATAAGCGGGTGTGTCGTTTCCAGACGTATTTTTAAGTTTAGCAAAAATGCTATGATGGCGGAAATGGCAAATGTTATGGACATCCGTCGCCTATATTACACCAACACCAAGTAAATGAAAACCTTGCAAAAATCTTACAGTCTTATGCTACAAGAAGAAGAGAAAACAACCCAAGCGTAGCCATCTATTTGTAGGACCCCGACTATGAAATCAACTACCGGTAGAATCCACTAATTATATAAACAGGGAGTCGTTTAAGAAAAAGATCTAGAAATGGCTGCTTGAGATAGTCATATTGAAAAGATATTATGTCTACAAACTGCACACCCGGAAATTAGTTATATGGATTTTTTTTCTTTTCTCTTTTTTTTTTATTTTATGAAACCACACTCAAGTATTTACTTTAGTGGTTTGTCTCTTTTACTCCGTTAATTATGTATTTTTTACCTTAAATTTTATGTGTTACTTATTTTTGCAGTAAAGTTATTATTATTATATTATTATATGTCGGAAGAAATATTGGAAGAAAGTTAACCCTAATTCTTAAAAGTGGAGGATTTCGAGACTGTTGGAAAACTGCTAGAGTTCCGATTTTTAAATTAAATACAAATATATGCTACACGTTTTGGCGTCATCGTCGTGCGCAGCATATTTCTAATAATTTTCATTTTAGAAAATGAACATTCTCCACTTCAATTAGCCACCATTCACACACACTAAATACATTCTCAATCTAATTTCAATGTTAGGAAATGTAGAAAAACACTCCTTTGGTTCACTGTCGACATTGAAGTGACCAACTCATTCTGGAGATCATCTTTGTATTTTTTTATCAGGGCGAATATTTGGAGCTAATATTTGAGAAGTCCGAGCCAGAGTCGAAATCATCCGTAATAAATCTAATTACGACTTTCACTCCTTTAACATAAAATTTAACAAATATTGCAAAAAGATGAGATTAATATACACTGGTGGAAAAAAATGAAACACTTGAAATTCGTGAAATTTCGACCATTTTCAAACCGCCATAACCCGACGTATTTTCAATCGATTTTGATGAATCTTTAAGAGCGAAAAACTTTGAAGTGTCTTCTTTAAACTTACGTATTTGAACTTAAGCATAAACCCTTCCGCCTCTCTCTAGCACCCCTGTAAAAAAAAATGTTTTTTCAGGAAACCATATCCAACTTTGATGATATCTACGGAGTTGGAAAAAAATTGTCGACTCGATCCACCATAAAGGCATTAAAATTTGAGTAATTCCCTATGCAGGACTCGAAGAACGAAGTTCCTACGACGATTTGGCACCAAGTTATGGGTGTTTGAAAAAAGTGCATTTTGAGGTTTTTCGCACATAACTCAGCGACTTTTCAACCAAATTTGATAATTATTTCGGGAAAAAATCTCATTTTGGCCCTACTCTAAGGGAATAAATGATCCCTTTTCGAACCCTTCAACCCCCGAACAAAAAGAACACATGTTTTTGGACAAAAAACCGTCCAACTTTGGCAACGTGTACCGAGTTGGATAAAATGTGTCGACTCGATCCCCAAAAGGGTATTGAAATGTGTTCAATTACCCGTGCAGGACTTAAAAACGAAGTTCCTACGGCGGCGATTTGGCACAAAGTTATTGGTGTTCCATTTTGGGGTCTTTTTATTTTTTTGTTTGGAGGGGCGTAGAACCCCCTCTTTGAGTGGATGATAAACCCTCTCAAAGAGGACACATTTTGCTTTTGATTTCCTAAAAATATCGTCTAAATCGGTTGGATAGAAGCCGAATTATGGCCATTTGAAAATTACCTAAATTTTTACAAATCTCAAGTGTTAAATTTTTTCCGTCAGTGTAATTTGTTTGTTTTTATTGGACGAATGGAAAAATGGATGAATGGTGGTGAGTTTTTTTCCGACCCTACAGAGATCGTTAAAGTGAGCCTTTTTTGACCTAAAATAACGTTTTTTGTTAATGGAGTTCTAAGGTACAAAATGCGATATTCATGATTTCGCACAAACAATGAATTTTCGTGCATACCTCAAAGAACATGCAAAAGAAAATTTCATTCGTGAAAAAGAAAACAATTTCGTCGAACAACTTCAGACTTATGAGTCAAAAAAACCACAAAATTCGCTTTTTTCAAACACCCATAACTTGGTGCGAAATCGTCGTAGGAACTTCGTTCTTTGAGTCCTGTATAGGGAATAGATCAAATTTTAATGATTTTATGGTGGATCGAGTCAACAAAATTTTTCCAACTCCCTAGACATCGTCAAAGTTGGACTTTAAACTTTTTTCCCTGGGGCGCCAGAGGGGGGCGGAAGTGGTTACGCTTAATTTCGCATGCATGACTTTAAAGAAGGCACTTCAAAGTTTTTCGCCCTCAAAGATTCATCAAAATCGATTGAAAATACGCCGAGTCATGGCGGTTTGAAAATGGCCGAAATTTCACGAATTTGAAGTGTTTCATTTTTTCCTTCAGTATATATTTTTAAATTTATAATACGTATTAAAATAAATTAAACATTTGAGGATTATTTGTAGGTAAAGAAGTAGGTAAAATTGCCTCTAAAATAGCATCATAATGTTGCTGTTAAATTCGATTTTATCAAGTTTAGCTTTAGACAATGAGTCGGAGTCGGAGTCGAAACAAAAAAAAATTGAGGAATCGGAGCAGGAACACAGCCCTGATTTCAGCACCTGTTAACATAGCAGGGTCAAATGGGCAGGGGTCATTCCATGCTATTTCAACAAAAGGTTGTGCTGCACCATTTTTAATTTTTTTTTATATTTTGCACAGATATTTATACATGTTTCTAGAGTTCAAAACTAATTTAAGAAAAATAAAAATTCTTGCCATGTGGCAGCAATGTCCCCAGATGGAGCATGAAACATGTACATTTTTGTAATTGCAAGCGTTTGCGCAAAGCGGCATAACTTTATTTCCAATTGAGCAAATTTAAAAATTTTAAAATCTCTTAACTCAGATTAAAGTGCTGAATATTTTAGTTTAATTTTCATTCATCATTTGTTGTATTTTTTCAAATTTAATGGCCGTCAAAGTTTACCATTGGGATTTGCATTTTTTCATTTTTCGGCCCTGCTTTGGACTGGGAAGGGGGCAATACACTCAAACCAAATTTAGTTTGCAAGTACAACGGTAACAATAGATTTTACTTGAGGCAAAAAATCTAAAGTGTTTTAAACCCTTCTAATTTTTTTTCGCTGGAGAAAATTGGCATTTTCAACAAAATCCGTATTTTTCTAAAGCTGTATCTCCAGTGGGGCACACAGTACAAATCTGAAATTTATACTACCAATGCTTCTATCCGGGAGCAACACCATTACAAAATTTGATAACTTTGTTTTGCCTAGTAACAAAAATATTTAAGTTTAAATTTGTAATATTTTTTATGCAATCGGATTAAAAATCGAATTTTAAATATTAGAAGCCGGCACTAAAATGGAACTCCTGTACTAGCAGTGATTATAATACACTTGTAAATATTATAATCACTGGTGCTAGGCATTATAATACATTATAATAAATTTGCGACTGTTGGGAGTCAAGTTGCTGATTACGTTCTAGAATTTATGTGTTAATCATTTGATTACAATTTATTGTGTTAATCCTTTTATTACTTTTGGATTTAAATTAAACTATAATATTAATAAAAGGGCACTTTAGTGCTGAGGTAAATGCATTTTTATTGCAATCGAAAATACTCTATTTTCAGGTTTAAAATTGTAATTACTTACGTTTTTCTTCTAAAGATGTTCTAGCATTTCAGTGGTAGAACTTGCGGATGTAATTGTAGGTTATGTTGATATTTATTTAACATAAGATCAGTAAATTTTTAAGGATGGATTAGCATCGCGCGGGTGGTTTGAACAAACACAGAAATTCTAGAACTTAATCAGCAGCTTGACTCCCGACAGCCGCAAATTTAAGACAATTGTCTAATGAATTTTACGGCTTTATTCAATTTTATTCTTTAATCATTTTGAATAATAATACGTTTCTATTTAGGGTTCACGGTACCTTTTTAAATTTCATCACCAGGACTATGACTTGCATTAATGAGAGGCCAATCATCCCGTTGTCCGGAAACCCTTGGTGGGTATTTTAATGCCAAGTACCTGTGATTATAATATTTACAAGTGTATTATAATCACTGCTAGCACTGGAGTTCCATTTTAGTGCCGGCTTCTAATATTTAAAATTCGATTTTTAATCCGATTGCATACAAATTATTACAAATTTGAACTTAAATACTTTTGTTACTAGGCAAAACAAAGTTACCAAATTTTGTAATGGCTTTGCTCCCGAATAGAAGCATTGGCAGTATAAATTTCAGATTTGTACTGTGTACCCCACTGGAGATACAGCTTTAGAAAAATACGGATTTTGTTGAAAATGCCAATTTTCACCAGCGAAAAAAAAAATTAGAAGGGTTTAAAACACTTAAGATTTTTTGCCTCAGGTAAAATCTATTATTATTATTGTACTTGCAAATTAAATTTGTTTTGATTGTATTGCCCCCTTCCCAGTCGAAATCAGGATCGAAAAATGAAAAAAATGCAAATCTCGATGGTAAATTTGTCGGCCAATAAATTTGTAAGAATATAGCGAATAATAAAAGAAAATTAAACCAAAATGTTCACCATTTTAATCTGAGTTTCAAGCTCCATCTGGGGACATATCTGCCACGCGGCAAGATTTTTTTTTCTAAAATTAGTTTTGTATTCTAGATACATGTATAAATATCTGTGCAAAATATAAAACAAAATAAAAATGGTGCAGCACAACCTTTTGTTGAAATAGCATGGAATGACCCGCAGATTTAAACCTATATCAGAATTAAGGGTTCTTTAAGTGCCCAATTAGGACACTATCCCCGATTTTAGTGCTCTTTCCCTAAAGATAAGAAAAGCAACACAGCTGCTTTAATGTTAAGCTACATCCAGAAATCGACGCATTTTCTGTACCATTGAATTAAAAGCTAATTAAGTACCCTATTCCTGATTTTAATCCTCCGCCCTTACCTTGAAAACACTCTTAACTCGAACACTCGAAAACGAACTTGACGAAACTATGCAGTAATAAAGGACTTGGTATGTACTAATTAATTACATAATTTCCAAATTAGTACTCTATCCCTAACTTTGAAAAAAATATCTTGTACACACTATACTTCATATCTCTAAAACGAACGAGCAGTAAGTACTATTAAGTACAAAAATTTAGATTTAGTACTTCGCCCCTAACTTACCAAGAAAGATTTTCTCATTGTACTTCGTATCTGGAGAACGAACACGCCGAACTATACAATAATTTAGGGCTTAGTAAGTACTAATTAAGTACCCAATTCCCGAATTCAGTGCTCTGCCCCTTACTTAGAAAAACTATTTTCACACCCTGTTCTCCGTATCTCGTAAACGAAAAAGCAGAACTCAACGAAACCAAACAGCAATTGAGTGCTAGTTACTCAAGAAATAATATTTTCTATACCTTGCACTTAATAACTGAAATATAAACAAGCTGAGTTTAATTAAAATATACAGTAATAAAGGGCTAGTATGTACTAATTGAGTAGGTATAGAGATAGGCAAAATGACTCTTTTTTTGTGAGTCGATCCGTGGAAAAGGACTCTTTGCAAGAAGTAAAATGTTGAAGAGCAGAGAAAAGGTCCTCATTTAAAAAATGTATATTTTAAGTTTGCCTTCTTAACTTGCAAAGAGTCGACTCGTTTTTAAAAGACTCGACTGATTCTCAAAGGAGTCGACTCTCTTCCCCGTTCAATGTTGAAGAGCAAAAAAAAACACAACACAAACGTTTATAAACATTTATGACGACTCATTGTGAGTCACTGATTTCAACATGAGTCACTTCACTACTCGACTCACTCCAATGATTCGACTCTTTGAATCGACTCAGTCATGAGTTACCCATCTCTAGTAGGTACCAAATTCTCGATTTTTGTGCTCTATCCCTAACTTACGCGTATTAAGTTAATATTTAATTAATATTAATTTTTTCAATATTTTTTCATAAGAAAAATACCAAATTTCATTTCCATAATATATCAACTGGGTTTATTTTATTTAAAGTTCACAAAAATCACCCAAAATCGCAAGATATATTTAAAAATTGCGATTGCAGCTCTCCTAATTAAGATGGAGAAGCCGGAAAGGCGGCTTTTTGCAGCATTTGAAATGCTCTTTTCTTTGATATCCAACACAATGGTGGTTAAGATAAAAAAGTTATTCAAATTTGCAATCAACATTTTGACTTTAAATTTTTTTAAATGTGCTGCTTCAGAAAAATTAAAACAATTGTAGAACCACCATTTATAGTTTTTTTTAAACTAATGTAAGGTGTAAGTTTAAAAATGGAATCTATGTATGAAATATAACTGGAGTAAACTTTATACTATCATTTTATTTCAGTTATAGTTTTAATAGGCGTATGTTTCTAGATTTTCAAAGTGCCGAAAATGGATGTTATTTGAAACACTCAATCTTTACAACGTAATTCCCTTGACTGATTTGTTTCGAACACAAAATTGGCCAGTTTTTTTAAGTGCATATTTCCAAAAATAGGAGTTCACGAAACAGAAAAGATTAATAATTACCTGCAGTAGATTCTTGCACGAACGAGCTTTTATAGCACACATTTACATAGAAAGCACATTTTTCCCATAATTAACAAATTTACAAATTGGCCAATTCACATCCTCGACCTTTACGACCTTGTTGTTATTTATATAACGGTCAAAGATATTATTCCATAATACTTTCCCATTCGTAATTACACAACAAAAGTTTTACTTTCACACGGAACCCCAGACTTAATGATCTTAAAGCCTAGTTTCGACTAGATGTTTTGTTTGTTTGTTTATTTGCTGTTTTTTTTTTTCTGAAGCAAACCATTCCTCGATTCTCTTACTATAAAATAAAAAGGAGAGAGGTGACCTAAAGGAGATTCTTAATTATCTGACGAGGGTTTGGTGTAATCGTAACGTTAGATACTATCTAATAATGTCACGAAGGAAGATTGATCGTGCTCAGCGGAATTATATTAAAATATCGCAATTAGGGTGCCAGAAAAGAAGGCGTGAACGAGTTTCGCAGAGGGCACATACGGTGGACGAGTTAACGGAAAAATATGAAATCATCACCGCAAACCAAATATAGTTGTGTTTATGTCATGCATAAATATAAATACGTTAAGTAACAAACACAAACAGAATGTATTATAATTTAACGCCTCCACTGCAGACATGTTAAATTTTGATAAAATTCTTTTATAAACATATGGAAATACATAAAAATTACCATATGCTAATCGGATTGATGATAGAGAAAATGCTAGTTAAAAATCACTATTAAATAAAAGAATAACAAAATAAAATGATTCGACTTTAAAGTTATCAGTTATCACCACCTACCACTAAGATTATCAAAGACAAGTTTTGTTTGTGAACTTCAACCTTACATTTACCTTTAATTTGAATGTACTTTGGAACCATTAGGATTGTTTTATATATGAAATGTGATAATTATAACATTACATTGCCAGAAACGATTACTGTTCTGACTACCGTATTTAAACAGATAATATTGAAACAATTAACACATCTGAGCCGCAAATAAAATGACAACACTCGAAACTAAAATTACTTGATTTTCCAAATCTATCTGGATCAGGGTTCGGAAAATATCCGATATTTATATAAATATCAATATATCGGATATATATCCGATATATATCAACTTCTTGATATTTATTCTTGGTCATTAATATTAATGTTTAAATGACTTATTAATTATATAAGGCACATACTTTATTCATATTATATTTATTTATTGCAAACAAACACAGTTTCTTACAATATAGTAAAAAAAATAACATTTAAATTGTTAAAATATTTGACATCAAATTGAATTTTTTTTGAAATAAGGACTTTTTTGCTCTTCACTAAGTTTTCGGGCATAAATTGAATTTTCAAAGTGAGGACCTTTTTTTGTTTTTTTTTGCTCACACTTACTTTTTCATTTTTAACAGAGGCGTGAGTCACTTCAAAAATCGACTCTTTCCGACAAAAAAAAGTCATTTCGCTTATCTCTAGTTTATATTAAAGCACATGCTTACTATTCATATTGCTGCAACTGGAAAAATTTGAGAAACGGGGGAATTTTTTGGTATTGTGTGTTTCATAAATATCCATGATATATATCATCGAATATATATCACGATATATATCATGATATATATCCGATGATATACCGGGTAACCCAGGGATCTGTAAAAGCCCCATAACTTATTTGCTATTTGAGATATCGACTTCTAGTTTTCTTGAACTGGTACCCACACTTATTCGACATATTTTAAAAATATCTATGTTTTTGTACAGGTGTCCCAATATACATAACAGAACAAAGTTATGTTTTTTAAATGGCACACCCTGTAATTATACATTATTTTAAACCCTCTTGAGAACCTGATAAAAATAGTATAAGATAGTATGGGTCTATCGGTTGATTAGTTATGGGTAAATTTGTGGCAAAAACATGTACAAAACATTGCAGAAGCGTTCCTAGCAAAGCTAGCATCATTTTTTGTACACTAGAAAATTTCCCACATCATAAAGAATAATACACATCGGCTTTGGTTCTCTTTTATTCATAGTGCTATACAGGGTGTCAACCAGGGTTCGGAAAATATCCGATATTTATATAAATATCAATATATCGGATATATGTGGGATATATATCGGATATATATCCGATATATATCAATTTCTTAATATTTATTCTTGGTCATTAATATTAATGTTTATATGACTTATTAATTATACAGGGTCTTCATTTCAAAAGGAGCCACCCTGAATAACTTTGGATCTGAAGTAGTTACGGTTTTAAAAAAAAATACGTCAATTTTGTTTTCGAGGAGGAACTTAAAAAACACTGTTTTTAAAATTTTATCTTTCGCCCCCTCACCCCCAGCCACCCCATCTTTATAATTTCAAATGGCACCCCCTATTGTGTGATACCTTATTTTAAAGAGTTTAAAAAATACTATCCAGAAATGTAAAAATATTTGGAATCAGTTCATTTGTTTTAGAGAGGGAGGGTATCCATTTCAAAATACGCCACTCTAAATAACTCTGGTTCTGAAGTATTCACGGTTTCAAAAAAAAAACGTCAATTTTGTTTTTGAGGGGGGACTTGAAAAACACTGTTCTTAGAATTCTATCTTTCACCCCTTCACCCTCAACCATTCCAACTTTATAATTTCAAATGGCACCCCCTATTGTGCGATACCTCATTTTAAAGGCCATACAAAATATCCATCCTACAAATGAAAAATATTTGTTCATCAGTTCATTTGTTTTAAAGAGAGAGGGTCTTTGTTTCAATACAAGCCACCCTGAATAAAGTTGGATCTTAAGTAGTTACGGTTTTAAGCAAAAATACGTCAATTTTATTTTAGAGGGGGGAACTTGAAAAACACTGTTTCTATAATTTTTTCTTCGACCTCCAGCCACACAATCTTTGGTATGGCATATTTTGAAATTAATATCTCTGAAACAAATGAATTGATTTAAATTAATTTTTATTTGCTGGACAGTATTTTGTATGCCCTTTAAAATAAGGTGTCGCACAAGAAGGGGATGTCATTTGAAATTATAAAGAAGGGGTGTCTGCGGGTGAGGGAGTGAAAGATAAAATTCTAAAAACAGTGTTTTCAAGTCCCTCCTCAAAAACAAGATCGCCATATTTTTTTCTGTAACCGTGACTACTTCAGAACCAGGGTTATTCAGGGTGCCTTATTTTGAAATCAATACGCTCTCTCTCTAAAACAAATGAACCGATTTCAATTATTTTTGCTTTGCTGGATAGTATTTTTTATACCCTTTAAAATGAGGTATCGCACAATAGGGGGTGCCATTTGAAATTATAAAGATGGGGTGGCTGGGGGCGAGGGGGTGAAAGATGAAATTCTAAAAACGGTGTTTTTTAAGTTCCCCCTCGAAAACAAAATTGACGCATTTTTTCTTAAAACCGTAACTACTTCAGTTCTAAAGTTATTAAGGGTGGCTCCTTTTGAAATGAAGACCCTGTATAATGCGCATACTATATTTATATTATATTTATTTATTGCAAACAAACACAGTTGCTTACAAGATAGTAAAAAAATAACATTTAAAATGTCAAAATATTTGACATCAAATTGAAATTTTTTTGAAATGAAGACTTTTTACTCTTCACTATGTGTTTAGGGATAAATTGAAGAATTTCCAAAGTAAGGACCTTTTTTTTGAGTTATTTTTTGCTCACACTTACTTTTTCATTTTTAAGTCACTTCAAAAATCAACTCTTTTCGACAAAAAAGAGTCATTTCGAGTCAAATACTAACTATTCATATTGCTGCAACTGGGAATATTTGAGAAACGGAGGAATTTTTTGGTATTGTGTGTTTCATAAATATCTATGATATATATCATCGAATATATATCATGATATATATCGTGATATATATCGTGATATATATCCGACAATATATACCGGGTGACCCAGGGATCTGTAAAAGCCCCATAACTTATTTGCTATTTGAGATATCGACTTCTAATTTTCTTGAACTGGTACCCTCACTTATTCTACATATTTTAAAAATATGTATATTTTTGTACAGGGTGTCCCAATATACATAACAGAACAAAGTTATGTTTTTTTAAATGGAACACCCTATATTTTATACTTTATTTTCAACCCTCTTGAGAAGCTGATAAAAATAGTATAAGATACTATGGCTCTATTATGGACGGTTGGTTAGTTATGGGCAAATTTGTGGCAAGAACATGTGCACATTGAAAACATTGCAGAAGCGTTCCTGGCAAAGATTGCATCATTATTTATACATTAGAAAATTTCTCACATCATAAAGAATAATACACATCGGCTTTGGTTCTCTTTTATTAATAGTGCTATACAGGGTGTCAACATACGCAAAACAATGGATAACTATTTTTTTTCAAATCGAACACCCTATATAAGTTGCCGCCAATCTATGGCATTTTTAATAAGCTTTCCAATGATATACAGTTTGTGTTTGTAATCGCATTATAAATTCTTACTTATTTTATGTTTTTATTAGCCATTACTGTATTTCCAGCAATTTTATTATTTCTAAAGGTGCTCTATTAGTTTATTGCCATATTTACATTTCTGGAGATTATATATTTCTTCGATTTATGAGTTTATTGTCTACAAACGTGTAAATTCCAGAAATGTTCACAATAGGCAGGGATTAAGGGAAATTTCAGCAATTATCCATCTGCGATGATGTCTTGCTGCAAGTTCCGCTACCCTAATTTACATAAGGTTTTTTCTCTACCTAGACCTCTGGGTCTAGGGTTACCACCCGCTCTAGTAAAGGTGTTCCCTGCGCCCCTCGGCGAAATGCGCATGTCGCCACCCGTCGCCCCCACTTAGTTTGTAGTTTTCTTTAATTGTAAATATTTTGAGTTGACAGAATTTTTTTTTATCACTGAAAGTGCTCAGTTGCACAGAGATTGTATATATTTGTAAATTGTTGGAGTGTGTGTGAATAGACGAGTTAAACTCAACTTCGTTGTTTAATTTACCACAAAACGAAAATTACGGACGTATCCTTAAGAACCAGGAGGAAAACACGTACGCCCAAACATTGGTCCTTCGAACCGGATATAACTTGAAAGTAAGCCGAATAACTTGTTATAAACTACACAAGCTGTTCGCGTGCAGGTGACACTCCTCAATCAGTGATAAGGAATTTCCCAGACCAAGCTTAAGCGACTCAAAATAGTCCACCGCAGTCCA
Source organism: Ocypus olens (assembly GCA_910593695.2). Lineage (NCBI taxonomy): Eukaryota > Metazoa > Arthropoda > Insecta > Coleoptera > Staphylinidae > Ocypus > Ocypus olens. The sequence continues at coordinate 29,545,035 of OU343059.1, forward strand.
TCGACGCCGTGTTCGTGTCCAAAGATCACCGCCACCGCAGTCCACCGACGCCGTGTTCGTGTCCTGAGATCACCGCCACCGCAGTCCATCGGCGCCGTGTTCGTGTCCAGAGATCACCGCCACCGCAGTCCATCGACGCCGTGTTCGTGTCCAAAGATCACCGCCACCGCAGTCCACCGACGCCGTGCAAGTAGCCATTGCCCAAGTCAACTATATCAAGTAGTAAGTCATTCCTACATTTTTCCTTCCTATATCTTTTTACCGCTTCTACTTGTATTTGAATAATGTCCGAAAAGGAATTAAAATCACTTATTTGCAAACGTAGCAAAGTAAAATCTACTCTAACGCGTGCTAATACATTTTATAACAATACAAATATTGCTAGAGTAACTGAAACAATATATAATAAACTCAGAGTGCGCCTCAATGAAATCGAGCCATTATTGGATGCATTTAATCGAATCATGGATGAAGTTGAGACACTTGACGAAGATAACATGGAAACCCATAATAAAGAGCGCGAAAACTTTGAAATCGCTTACAATGAGGCAATTTCAAAGTACGAAACATTTTTAGAAGATACAATTCCAGAACCAAGTGTGTCAGCTCGTTCAAATGATGTAACTACTGCTTCTCCTCTTAATGTAAAGTTGCCCGTTTTAACACTACCTAATTTTAATGGTCAATATGATCAGTGGACCCAATTTTCAGAAATGTTCCAATCATTAATTCATAACAATCATTCAGTAGACAATATTCAAAAATTCCATTATTTAAAATCTTGTTTGAGTGGAGAAGCTGCCAACACAATTCAATCCTTAGCTATAACTTCCGAAAATTATGAAATCGCGTGGTCATTATTAACTGATCGCTTTGAAAACAAACGACTTATAGTGAATAAACATCTAAAATCAATTTGGGACATACCTGCCGTTGCAAAGGAAGCGCAAGGGTCATTAAGAATTTTATTAGATGGGTTTAAAAGTAACTTAAGGGCCTTAAGATCTATGGGATTACCTACTGATACTTGGGATGCAATCATCATATTTTTAATAAGCACTAAATTAGACTTTGCAACACGTCGCGAATGGGAGCAGGAAAATAAATCAAATCAGCTACCAAATCTTGTATCTTTATTCGATTTTTTAAAGTGTAAATGTGATTTATTAGAAACTTTACGCCCAGAAAAATGGCAACACAAACATAATACAATTACTAGACAACATAAATCATCGAATATCTCAACCAATAAACTAAATTCTAGGTTTCTTTGTCAAATGTGTAATGGTTCGCATTCAATTAATTCATGCAGCAAATTCAATGAACTTTTACCGAATGATAGACTAACTAAGGTTCGAGAACTTAATCTCTGCTCTAATTGTTTATTTAAAGGCCACAGTAATAAACAATGTAGAAGCACATTTACCTGCAAAATTTGCCAAAAAAGACACCATTCTTTATTACATCTAGATACAAATTTAAAAATAAATTCAACTATAAATGAACCATCAACATCAAATAACTCAATTTGTAACAGTACTCATACACTTTTGTCAACCGCATGCGTCAAATTAATTGATAGCCATGGCCGATCTCATAATTGCCGTGCATTACTAGATTCGGGATCGCAATCAAATTTTATTTCTGCAAAAATGTGCAGACTAATAAACGCATCACGCGATGATATAAACATGTCAATCACAGGAGTCAATCAAGGCATTTCTCATGTAAAACACAAAACAACCGTTAACTTTAAATCCAATAATTCATCATATCAAGCGAAATTATCATGCTTAATTTTGGATAAAATAACTGACCGACTACCCCAGTTTTCATTCGACACATCTTTACTTCAAATTCCCAAAAATATTAGGCTTGCTGATCCCACCTTTAATAAAAACGGCGAAATTGATATGCTCATTGGGTCACATATATTTTGGAAGCTGTTTTGTGTGGGTCAGATTGAGCTAGACAAAAATCTTCCGACACTGCATAAAACTAAACTGGGTTGGGTTATTGCAGGGCCAGTTCCGCTTTATCATAATCAATTAAGTGTATCTTCCAACTTATCAGTAAAAAGGGATTTTGAAATGTCGAAATTCTGGGAACTCGAGGAAATTGTTAACTCTTCGCCCTATACCCGCGAAGAAATTGCCTGTGAAAATAATTTCATTGAAACGACAAAACGAGATGAAGACGGCCGATTTATTGTCACATTACCATTACGTGAAAATGTAAATGAATTAGGAAGCTCACGACATGCAGCATTAAATAGATTTTACTCATTAGAGAGAAAATTTTCTAAAAATCCAGCACTTCGCGATTCATACATTGGGTTTATGCAGGAATATGAGCAATTAGGACACATGAGTGAAATTAATCCAGTGCAGTCGCAACCAAAATTAACATTCTATTTGCCTCATCATCCCGTGTTTAAGGAAGAAAGTAGTAGCACTAAACTCCGTGTAGTGTTTGACGGATCAGCGCAATCAGACTCATCATTATCGCTTAATTCAACTCAAATGGTAGGGCCTACTATACAGCGTGATCTATTTTCAATTCTGTTACGATTTAGACGATTTAAATACGCATTAACTGCCGATATCACGAAAATGTACCGCCAAGTTTTGGTTGACCCCAATAACAGGTCCCTACAGCGTATCTTATGGCGACAATCGAATAATGAAACGATTAAGGAATACGAATTAAATACGGTAACATATGGTACTGCATCAGCATCATTCCTGGCCATCCGCTCTTTAAAGCAACTAGCTATTGACAATCAATCAGACTTTCCGCATGCTAGTTATGTCATTGAAAATGATTTTTACGTCGATGACTTATTGACAGGGGGTGATAATCTTGAAGAACTCGTGCAATTACGAAATCAAATAACAGATATTCTAGCTAGTGCGGGCTTTGAATTGCGCAAGTGGTTGTCAAATAACATATTAGTTATACCGCACTCAGCAAAAAACGTCGCGAATAATTCATTAGCAATTTCAGATTCATTAGAGATCAAAACCTTAGGGCTGCTTTGGGATTCAAGGTCAGACTCTTTTCGATATCAAAATAAAGCATTAAAAAGCGCGCGTATAACGAAGCGTTCAATCCTTTCATTCATTGGTCAATTGTTTGATCCATTAGGTCTATTAGCTCCTCTTATAATTGCTGCCAAATTAATAATGCAGTCATTATGGCAACTCAAAATCGATTGGGATGAGTCATTACCTACCGAAATACACACACGCTGGTTAAATTTTGTTCATAATTTGGATAATTTAGATCAAATCAAGGCAAACAGGCGAAGCATATGCGATTCATATAACAACATTGAACTACATGGATTCTGTGATGCCTCTCAAGTAGCAAACGGAGGCATAGAAATTCATTTACTCTGTGCTAAATCAAAGGTTGCCCCTTTAAAACAAATTTCAATACCACTCCTAGAACTGTGTGGGGCCCTGTTATTATCTCAATTAATTGATAAGGTTCGCAATGCTTTAGAAATTAAATTTAATAATGAATATTATTGGTGCGACTCAACCATTGTTTTGTGCTGGCTCAAGGCCCAGAGTAATAGGTGGAAAACCTTTGTCGCGAACCGGGTTTCTGAAATACAAAACCTCACGCAGAGTGGAAAATGGTTACATGTGAGAACACATGACAATCCTGCGGATCTGATTACAAGAGGCATTGATTCTAAAGATTTAGTCAATAATAAATTATGGTGGTCAGGTCCTAACCATTTAATGTGCAATTCAGATAAATGGCCATCAGTTGAATTAAATTTAGAAAATTGTGAAACTGAGGAGCGTAAAATACTAACATGCTCTCTCTCCATTGACAAAGAATTAGAATTTGATCTTTTGGCAAGGTACTCTAAATTCAATAAGTTAGTACGGGTAATAAGCTATTGTTTTAGATTTATATCAAACTGTAAGGGGACAAATAATTGTAAACAATCAGGTACTTTGACTGTTAATGAGCTAAAGCATTCTACCACTGCATTAGTTAGACTATCTCAAGCCGAACATTTTTCGCAAGATATCAATGATATAAAAAACAATAGGCCGCTAAATAAGCGAAGTTCAATTTTGGCGCTTAATCCTTTTCTTGATGATAAAGGCGTGTTACGAGTCGGTGGACGCCTAAACAACGCAAACTATGATTTCAATAAACGGCATCCAATTATATTACATAATAAACAAAATTTAACAAGATTAATTCTTGAAAGAGAACATATAGTTCAACTCCATTGTGGTCCGCAAGCTCTCTTAGCAAGTATAAGAACTAGATATTGGCCACTGTCGGGCCGCAATACGTGTAAAAATATTGTGCGAAAATGCATCAACTGTTTTAAATGCAATCCTATCAAGCCAATGCATATAATGGGCGATTTACCAGTGGGACGTATAACACCCTCCGCGCCATTTCAGACCTGTGGCATAGATTATGCTGGGCCTTTCTTTGTCAAGGATAGGAAGGGTCGCGGCGCTAAGGTCACCAAAGCTTATTTATGCATTTTTGTGTGCTTTTCAACCAAGGCGGTACACTTAGAATTAGTATCCGATCTGACGACTGAGGCATTTATTGCTTCACTGCGCCGATTTTGCGGTAGACGCGGAAAACCTCGTCATATTCACTCCGATAATGGGAAGAATTTCATTGGGGCTCGCAACGAATTGAATGAATTGAAAAATTTTATTAAATCTGATAAAAATAAAGACACTTTAATCGATTGTGTTAGTAATCTCGAAATCAGCTGGCATTTTACACCCCCTCGTTCTCCTCACTTTGGCGGACTATGGGAAGCGGGTGTAAAATCTGTCAAAACAATATTGAAACGCGTGGTTGGTGATGCTTCGCTTACCTTTGAAGAATTAAGTACTCATTTAATACAAGTAGAGGCTATCCTAAACTCCCGCCCTTTGACACCTATGTCCAATGACCCTAATGATTTCGCCCCATTGACACCGGCTCACTTCTTGATTGGAAGGCCATTGACTGGGCCTCCTGATGAAAACGTCGTTGATATACCCTCGGCGAGGCTCTCCAGATTCCAGAGGATCCAACAGCTTACCCAACACTTCTGGAAGAGGTGGTCAAAAGAGTATTTGGCCGAATTGCAGCAGCGTTCCAAATGGAAACGCGACTCCTCCAAAGCTATCCGTGTTGGTGAACTAGTACTCCTGAAGGAAGAAAACTCCCTAACGACCCAATGGCGCCTTGGCCGAGTCCAAGCCATACATCCTGGTGCTGATGGTAAAGTGCGCGTAGTGACCGTGAAAACCTCGACTAGTGTGTTAAAACGTTCGGTGATGAACCTGTGCGCGTTACCTATTGACTCCACCGAAGGAGTAGCTAACCCCATTGGCTTATAATTTACTATGTTTGAATAATGATTATTACTTTTATATACCATATATATGACATTGTTACTTTTACGTATTATCAATTGAAAGACTAGGTCCTTTCAAGGCGGGCGGCATGTTTGTAATCGCATTATAAATTCTTACTTATTTTATGTTTTTATTAGCCATTACTGTATTTCCAGCAATTTTATTATTTCTAAAGGTGCTCTATTAGTTTATTGCCATATTTACATTTCTGGAGATTATATATTTCTTCGATTTATGAGTTTATTGTCTACAAACGTGTAAATTCCAGAAATGTTCACAATAGGCAGGGATTAAGGGAAATTTCAGCAATTATCCATCTGCGATGATGTCTTGCTGCAAGTTCCGCTACCCTAATTTACATAAGGTTTTTTCTCTACCTAGACCTCTGGGTCTAGGGTTACCACCCGCTCTAGTAAAGGTGTTCCCTGCGCCCCTCGGCGAAATGCGCATGTCGCCACCCGTCGCCCCCACTTAGTTTGTAGTTTTCTTTAATTGTAAATATTTTGAGTTGACAGAATTTTTTTTTATCACTGAAAGTGCTCAGTTGCACAGAGATTGTATATATTTGTAAATTGTTGGAGTGTGTGTGAATAGACGAGTTAAACTCAACTTCGTTGTTTAATTTACCACAAAACGAAAATTACGGACGTATCCTTAAGAACCAGGAGGAAAACACGTACGCCCAAACAGTTTGTATAACAAAATATTAAGGATTCTTGAGATTTATCAATAAAAACATATTTTTTTTTGCCACCTTCTGCTGATTTTTGGATTTTCAGCCAAAATTATGCATTTTCGGGAAAAATTATAAGAGACCAAAGTTGTAGAGCGAAAAATTTTCGATCGATATTGGTCTTTCAACTTTTGAGATAATGCGTTCATTGCCCGCCAGAACGCGCAAAATCGTGACCGTATATGCATTTTAGCGTTTTCTTTTTAATAAATTGCACTACACTTGATTTTTCGCACCCTCTAGCGGAAAAACAGGAAATTATAGGGAAATTAAAATGGACTATATCGATTGAAAATATTCCGCTCTACAACTCTTAAAAGAAGCATTTTTTGCCTAAAATGCGTAGTTTTCTCTAAAAATGCAAATTAAAAATGTATGTATCGATTTTTGCATTTTTCAATGTTTTTTTGCATTTTTAGCGAAAACTATGCATTTTAGGCAAAAAATGCTTCTTTTAAGAGTTGTAGAGCGGAATATTTTCAATCGATGTAGGTCATTTAAATAATTCTATAATTACTCGTTTTTCTGCTAGAGGACGTGGAAAATAAAGTATAGTGCAATTAATTAACAAAAAAATTGAGGAAAACGCTAAAATGCATATACGGTCACGATTTTGGGCACTCTGGCGGGCAATGCACGCATTATTGGAAAAGTTGAGACACCTATATCGATCGAGAATTTTCCGCTCTACAACTTTGGTATCTTATTATTTTTTCAGAAAATGCATAGTTTTGGCTGAAAATCCAAAAATGAGCAGGAGGTGACATAAGAAAAATGTTTTTATGGATAAATCTCAAGAATCCTTAATATTTCATTATACAAATTGTACATCATTGGAAAGCTTATTAAAAATTCCATGCATTGGTGGCAAGATATATAGGATGTTCCATTTGAAAAAAAATAGTTATCCAATATTTTGCGTATGTTGACACCCTGTATAGCAGTATGAACAAAAAAGAACCAAAGCCGATTTGTATTATTCTTCATGATGTGGAAAATTCTTTAGTGTATAAAAAATGACGCTAGCTTTACTAGGAACGCTTCTGCAATTTTTTCAATGTGTCCTTGTTTTTGCCATAAATTTGCCCATAACTAACCAATCGTCCATAATAGACCCATACTATCTTATACTATTTTTATCAACTTCTCAAGAGGGTTGAAAATAACGTATAAAATATAGGGTGTTCCATTTAAAAAAACATAACTTTGTTCTGTTATGTATATTGGGACACCCTGTACAAAAACATACATATTTTTAAAATATGTAGAATACGTGTGAGTGCCAGTTCAAGAAAACTAGAAGTCGATATCTCAAATAGCAAATAAGTTATGGGGCTTTTACAGAAGCCTGGGTCACCCGGTATATATATCGTCCGAACCCTGGTGTCAACATACGCAAAACAATAGATAACTATATTTTTTTCAAATGGAACACCCTATATAAATTGCCACCAATCTATGGCATTTTTAATAAGCAATAAGCTTTCCAATGATATACAGTTTGTATAACAAAATGGTAAGTATTCTTGAGATTTATCAATAGAAACATATTTCTTTTGTCACTTTCTGCTGATTTTTGGATTATCAGCCAAAACTATGCATTTTCAGGAAAAATTATAAGATACCAAAGTTGTAGAGAGAAAAATTTCCGATCGATAAATGTTTTCCAACTTTTAAGATAATGCGTGCATTGCCCGCCAGAGCGCGCAAAATCGTAACCGTATATGCATTTTATTTAATTTTTTTAATTTTTCATTAATAAATTGCACTATACTTTATTTTCCGCACCCTCTAGCGGAACAACGGGAAATTAAAATGGCCAATATTAATTAAAAATGTTCCGCTCTACTGTTAATAGAAGCAATTTTTGCCAAAAATGCATAGTTTTCCCTAAAAATGCAAATTGGAAATGTATGTATAAATTTTTGGGTTTTCAATGATTTTTTGCATTTTTAGCGAAAACTATGCATTTTGGGCAAAAATTGCTACTTTTAAGAGTTGTAGAGCGGAATATTTTCAATTGATGTAGGTCATTTGAATAATTCTATAATTACCCGTTTTTCCGCTAGAGGACGTAGAAAATAAAGTATAGTGCATAAATGCATATATGGTCACGATTTTGCGCACTCTGGCGGCCAATGCACGCATCATTGGAAAAGTCGAAAGACCTATTGGGTGTTCCATTAAAAAAAAACATAACTTTGTTCTGTTATGTATATTGGGACACCCTGTACAAAAACATACATATTTTTAAAATATGTAGAATAAGTGTGGGTACCAGTTCAAGAAAACTAGCAAATAAGTTATGGTATATCGTCCGAACCCTGATCTGGATTGAGTCGGTTTTTGATATTCCACTAAAACAAACGATATATCATAGCTGGAAACAAAATAACAACACCCAAACATTGATCTAAAGAACAGAAAATTACATTCCATTACATTTGAAAATTTTTACAAAATTCATCTCTTCCGAAATTAGCTTCATATTAGCTTTACTAGAGGATAATGGCCAGCAGTTGCTGGAAGATAAAAGCCAGCTAAAGTAATAATAATTTTTAAGATAACATGTAGCAGGATAACAAGGAAATTTATCAGCCAATATACAGGGTGCCCGTTTTTCGAGCGGCACCATGGGGATTTCAGTTATCTTAAAAGTTACGAGGTTGGTTAAATTAGGGCAAATTTGTGTATTATAACATTGATTAATAATCTGTTGAGAAATTGGAGTTACCTTTTTTGTTTTCAAAAAATCGCGAAAAACTAAAAAAATTCAATTTTCATTTTTACTTTTTTATTCGAAAACTATTACTATTGCGCATTTTGCACTAATACATTATTAGAGTCCTTTTTAATGGAGGATCCAAATATGTTATTAGATTTATTGTAACTTTCAAGATCGCGGAGAAATAATAGACAACTTTTGTTTTTCTAATGGCCGCCATATTGGATTTCTACATTTTCTAATGCAAGATTTTTTTCTGTTTACGATGATATATCACACGTTATGTTTTAATTTTACATTTGAGCCAAAATTTGAAATTTATTACACACTTAGTAAAGCCTCATGAAATATTGATTATGAATATCTCTTTTAATGTGAACCTATTATGACCCCATGTTTAAACTTACACTATCAGTTTAAAAAGATGTAAGTGTGGTTTTAGAATTATCAGAAATTTTTTAAAGCGGCGCTTTTGATATCCAAAATCATAATTTTGATTGCAAATGTAAAAAAAGTTTTTTTCCATTTTAACCCCTATTATGGGAAAAAGCATTTAAAATTCTCGAAAAACACATATTTTTCAACGCTCTATCTTTAAGTAACAACTTAATAATGTATCGGTCATGCAGTTTCAGAGAAGGGAACTTTAAGTAGTCATAAGTAACAATGGAAGGTCCCCAGGCGATTCACCATTTTCGGTTCAAGCTCTTTGCAGAAATGTTGTAGGTGATGCCAATAAGACATTCTGAAAGTTATAGCCACTACCTTTGCGTTAAAAGAAAATGGCGACATGATAACCGCATAATTTGGGATGTCCTACCCAGACCTATTCAACCGGTCGAATATTTCATGAACAATACATTTTAGAAAAACATGTTTCAGATAACAATTTTAAGGTTGAGAAGGTGCATTTAGTGGTGGTATTTGGTTTATGATGGTTAGCATTAGCAAGGTCTGACCAAGGTCATATTTTCTTTTATAGAATCTAAAATATTTTATTACACTATATTCTTCTGCTAATTAATCTAAATAACTGTTATCTGAATCATTTTTTTATTTGTCCCATGTTTTTTGAGATATCCAAAATAATATGGTTTTTTTTTTAACTTAATTTGAAATTAATTCATGTGCGATTTATAAAATGTATAAGACACAAAAATTGATTGTAGTGGGCACAATAATGTCACCGATCCTGGTATATTTCAAAAAGTAATAAATAAATTTAATTTAACTATACTGAAGGAAAAAAAACGAAACACTTAAAATTCGTGAAATTTTAACCATTTTCAAACCGCCATAACTCTGCGTATTTTCAATCGATTTTGATGAATCTTTTAGGGCTAAAAACGTTTTTTTCTGGAAACCATGCCCAACTTTGACGATGTCTACGAAGTTGAAAAAATGTTGTCGACTCGATCCACCATAAAGGCATCAAAATTTGATCAATTTCCCGTGCACGACTTAAAGAACGAAGTTCCTACGATGATTTGGCACCAAGTTATGGGTGTTTGAAAAAGTGCATTTTGAGGTTTTTCGCACATAACTCGGTGACTTTTCAACCAAATTTGATGATTCTTTCGGGAAAAAATCCCATTTTGGGATGGAATGATCCCTTTTTGAACCCTTCAACCCCCGAACAAAAAACACGTTTTTGGAAAAAAAAAACGTCCAACTTTGGCAACGTGAACCGTGTTGGATAAAATGTGTCGACTTGATCCACCAAAAGGGCATTGAAATGTGTTCAATTACCTGTGCAGAACTCAAATAACGAAGTTCCTACGACTATGCACAAAACTGAACCAGAATAATAAACAAATTTACAATATCTTAAAAAAGATGCAGAAACCTAACAATTAAAAAAATTAAACAAAAACAGAATATAAATGCAAAGCTTTTTATTTCTTAAAAAGCTTGTGATTTAAAGATACAAGTCGAAAAATGTTCGTTTCTTCAAAAAATGTTGTTTGTAAGTTGTTTATTTCTTCAAAAAAGTTTCCTTTCTTTGAATATAGAACAGTTGTTTACAAAATGTTTGTTTTTTTTTTAAATGCTTCTTTTCTTTGAATAGAAAATTGTTCTTCTTCAAAAAAAAATATTATTGTCTTCAAGTCGTCTATTTCATTCATTCGTTCATTTTTATTTGCCCATTTAGCCATTACATTTGAACGGATTGGGTACGTCAAAATACAATATTTGTACAGGTGGCAACTTATGACTATATGTAATTGAATAAAATAATAATAATCACGCATCACGCATAGATGCACATCTTATATCGCCTGCTGTGTGACAATCAAATTACCGCTGAAAATACCTTTGGTATTCCGAGACTGTATAGAAGCTGATAAAAGTTTCTTTAGAATTCTTTTGAATTAATAGGCTGGGAGATTTTTTATTGAAACTGGTAACAAGTTGTAATTATTTAAACTCGAATGAATTGGTGATTTTTCATGGGAGCAGTGGTTAAACTATTGAATATCGAATTTAGAGTTATGTCTTGTAGGGTAGATCTTCCTTTCTTCGCAGAGAAAATTAGTAGTGTAAAGAAAATTGTTGTCTATAAGAGGTTCGTTTCTTTAAAAATTATTTGAATAGAACATTTTCGTTTCTTCAAAAAAATATTGTCTGCAAGTTGTTTATTTAACACAATTTATTTGTTTCTTTTATTTGAATCACGTTTTTCAAGAATTGCGATGTTTATGAGTCAAACGTGCAATAATACAAAAACTCGCGCGAGGTTTATAAATGTAGAAAAGTATTGAGGATGTTCAGAAAATTCTAAAAACCTGTAAATTTATATTTATAGATGCATCAGCGATTTAATTTAATTCAGTCATTTTTTAAATTTAAATCACTTTTTAAGAAAGTCGTGTTATTTTTTTTAAATTGTGATGAAAAAAGTAAACAAACTCGAGTGAGGTTTAAAATTGTGGAAAAATATACTGGGTGCTAAGAAAATTCTAAGAACCTGCTAATTTATTGATATATCATTGATTTAACACAATGAATTTCTTTTCTTAATTTAAATAACTTTTTACGATGATTTTCCTAAATTGGAATTGTAATAATACAAAAAATTGGGCGAGGTTTAAAGATATGGAAAAAATATACAGGGCACTCAGAAAAAATTGAGAACTAGGTAATTTATAGATGGATCATTGATTTAACATAATTCATTTGTTTTCTTAATTTGAGTCACTTTCTAAGACAGTTATCATTTTTCTAAATTGGAATTGTAACAATACAAAAATTTGGGTGAGGTTTGAAAATGTAGAAAAAATATACAGGGTGCTCAAAAATTTTAAGAACTCGCTGGTTGATAGATGCATTATTGATTTAATATAATTCATTTGTTTTCTCAATTTGAATCACTTTTTAAGAAAGTTATGTTTTTTTTCAATTAATGATGCAAAAATACAAAAACTCGGGTGAGGTTTAAAAATATATAAAACAAAAATATAGGGTGCTCAGAAAATTCGAAAAACTTGTCAATTTATAGATGTATAGTGTATTTAATACAAATCATTTGTTTTAACTTTTTAAAAAAGTTATGATTTTTTTCAAGTAATGATGCAAAAATTCAAAAACTCGAATGAAGAAATGTAGAAAAAATGTGCTCAGAAAATTAAGGAAACTTGCTAACTTATAGAAGTATCATTTATTTAACATAATTCATATGTTTTCTTGATTTGAATATTTTTTTAAGAAAAGTATTTTTTTTTCAATTTACAAAAATACTGTAATTTTTGCTGCATATAAGGTGTTTATTTCTTCAAAAAAACACTGAATCTTATTCATGAAAAAAATATGTTTTGACTTTATTTGTTCAATTTTCTTCAATTAGATTTTCATAATCAGATAAAACCTTTAGTTCTTGACTAGTCTTCATCCATCGTTGGTGTTTATTTCTTAAAAAAAAAAACCCGAATAATATTTTTTATTCGTGAAAAACTAATGTTTTCAGTTTATTTCTTCAATTGTAGTTATGTAATAATTCGTAACCTCTATTAGTTCTTGATGATAATAATAATAATAATAATAATAATATTTATTGCGGTAAACACCTTTTACATGAAATTAACAATAATAATTAACTTAAATACATCTATATATATAAAAATGAATGTTTGTTTGTTTGTTTGTCGTTTATGGACACCTAAACCATTCGTCGGATTTGGATGAAATTTTCTGGGGTTAATGTAATCATGCGGGGGAAGGTTTCTGTGTAAAATAGAATATGTGTGTCTACTATTTCTTGGGTTTCAATGGACATAACCTAACTAATAGTATTTGTTGAATTTAGCGAATGTCAGGACGATAGAATAACGAACGTCAGGTGTCACCAACTGAAATTGGTGCGACCTGAATTCACTTGATTTGCCAGGCATGCCACCGCACATTTTAACATTGGAACTTGGCGTGCCTATAATCCTTCTTCGCAACATCAATACACCACAACTTTGCAACGGTACCAGGCTTTCAGTGAAAAAGATGATGAACAATATCATCCAAGCTACTATTTTGAATGGAAAATTTAAAGGGGAAGATGTACTATTACCACGCATCCCAATGATTCCGACAGATGTGCCATTTCAATTGAAACATTTGCAGTTTCCTGAGCGACTCGCTTTTGCAATGACAATCAACAAAGCACAATCGCTACAAGTGTGCGGACTAAATTTGAAGAATCCATGCTTCTCACATGGACAACTATATGTGGCCTGCTCACGCGTTGGAAAACTATCTGATTTATTTCGTGTGCGCACCAGACGGAAAAACTAAAAATATTGTGTATTCTAAAGCACTCCAATAAACAAATTTAATCTTTATCTCTATATTTGAGTGGCAGTGCAACGCATGCCGGGTAACGCTATCTATCTTCTTCTATATATATATATATATATATATATATATATATATATATATATATATATATATATATATATATATATATATATATATATATATATATATATATATAAATGAATGTTTGTTTGTTGGTTTGTTTGTCGTTTTATGGACACCTAAACCATTCGTCGGATTTGGATGAAATTTTCAGGGGTTAATGTAATCATGCGGGCGAAGGTTTCTGTTTAAAATAGAATATGTTTGTCTACCATTTCTTGGTTTTCAATGTACATAACCTAACTAATAGTATTTGTTGTATTTAGCGAATGTCAGGAGGATGGAATAATGTACGTCAGGCGTTACTACCTGAAATTGGTGCGACCTGCCGGTTGCTTTCACGACCTGTAATTAGCATTTAAAATTAAACAGCCCTCACTAACGTTTAGAGCCTAATCCGTTTTCGGCCAGACGAACAAATCCAACAGGATACGTCACCAGTAATAAGCTACGGATTGACGACGGCGCAGCGCAGCGGAGCCGTCGTTCGTCACCAGTTACCTTGCTTAATTTTTAAGGGCTACGCACGGACGACGGCGCAGCGCAGCGGAGCCGTCGTTCGTCACCAGTTACCTTGCTTAATTTTTAAGGGCCACACACGGACGCCGGAGCAGCGCAGCGGAGCCGTCGTTTGTCACCAGTTTATTTGCTTAATTTTAATGGGCCATACACTCCGCTGCGCTGCGTCGTCGTCCGTCACCAGTTATCTGCCTTAAAATATATGGACCATGCACGGACGACGGCGCAGCGCAGCGGAACCGTCGTTCGTCACCAGTAATAAGCTACGTATTGACGTATTGCAGCATTGCAACGCATGCCGGGTACTCGCTAGTGATATATACAAAAACATAAAGTTGAAAAACATGCACGTATTGAAATGATATAAATTTACTCTTAAAATAAAGTGATTTATTGAACTAATAACATGAATTATGAATTAATGATGTGCCCTAATTTTAATTTATGTTTGAATTCAAAGATTGATTAATTAATCTTCATTCATCTTCTTTGTTTATTTAAAAAAAACACAAAGTCTTATTTTTTTAACCAAAACATTATATTTTTACTTTATTTCTTCAATTTTCTTCAATTATATTTTCGCAATCCCAGAAAACCTATAGTTCCTGATTAATCTTCATTAATTATCCTCCAAAGCTCTATTATATTTCTTGTTTATATCTTTGCTCAGCTTTATTTAGAAAGGATTTTCTTCCAAAGTTTCTACACTTGGCAGTGATTGTATATGATCAGCAATCGAATTTTCGGTCCATTAACTACATGATTTCTATTTTTTGTATTTTTTAGTTTCTTCGGTGATTGATTTTATCTCGATGTAATATCAGTTTTATCAATCAAAGTAAAAGATCTCTCGTTTATTGGCAGTCTTAAGGACCTTACCTATTTTTAAATGATTTGAGACAAAATAGTCAAAATATTAAAAAACTTGAATATCTCAAAACATGTGGGACAAATAAAAAAAATGTTTCAGATAACTGTTATTTAAATGAATTAGCACAAGAAGATGGCGCAATAAAAAGATGCAGTGTCTGCTGAAAAAAAAAATCATTTGACATTGGTCAGACCTTGCTAACGCTTTCCACGGTGACCCAAATACCGCCACTGAATACGCCTTCTCAAATCTTAAAACGTTTATCTGAAACACTTTTTTTCTAAAATACAATGTTCATGAAATATTCAACCACTTTCAGGTCTGGGTAGAACATCCTAAATCGAGCGCTGATCATATCGCCATTTTTTTTAACGCAAATGTAGTGGCTATAACTTTCAGAATGTCTTATTGGCATCACCTACAACATTTCTGCATAGAGCTTTAATCGAAAACGGTGAATCACCTGGGGACCTTCCCTTGTAAGCGGGTTGTTGTTGATAGTGGTGATAAAGTTCCGCGCAAAATTCATAATTGCTCTATTAAATGTTTTTTTTATCGCTCGGGCAGATCGACTTTTGTTCATTATTGCGCAATTTTTTTGAATGCCATTCGTTCTTTTTTATTTGGCAACTTTTGTAGAATTCTAAATTCCTTTTACAGTCACATACTTTTTTTGTAAAAATACTGCAAAATAACGAAATATTTCTTTGTAGAACATCTTTTGTTTGCAAATATTTTTCATAAAATGTCATTAGGCATTCAGGAAGAAACGGTATAAATAAAGTGAAAACATTTTTTTTTTATAAAAAACGCGATTTTTCTTTAAATGCTTGTTAGTAAAAACGAGAATAACGTTCTAATGACCTTGTTATTTAAACAGTTTCTTGGTAATCTTGAGACATTAAGAAACAAAATTACGAAATTATGGAAAATTTGATTTTTGAATGAGAAGATTAATGTCTATGACTGAAATATCAATCTAAACAAGTTAAATATGTAAATGACTAATTCATATCTTTGCAAATATTGAGTGAATTAAAGATAAGTCAATTATTCCATATAAACATGAAACTTCGAAAATGCATAAACCCAACAATATACGCTGCTAAATATGCATTTCTCATCGGATAAAGCCTAGGAATGAGCGAGTTCCATCTGTTGCATAAACATAAGGTCATACGTTTTCGTGCATAATTGCAGACTATCCTGTTACAATTTGCATCGAAATGTGTGTCAATAGCGAACGTATGCAAAACTTAACACACAACTCCTCAGTCATTTCAATGAAGGAGAGCTAACCGAACCACCCCACTTGCAGTCGAACAAGTAGAACACTGCAACTGAATAAAGCGGAAATTACGGATATAAATATATATGACGTCCTGTAGGAAGTTGCGATCCGCCGGAAGCGGCGTCAGAATCGGAACACTATTACAGAACTGTTTCACCGTCAATGGACTAATGAAAACAAATATATGCATCGTAATACTGCCTTGTTTTTGCGTAATCCGGTTATTTATGGTTAATGTGGCGCAACGACCAATCTAAGTAAATATTTGAAACACTAAATTCATTAAGGCAGGTGATTAACATAGTTCCATTCCGGAAACTGGTTCATAATGAACAAGAAGAAAAAAAACGAAACCAGTTTTAAATTTAAGTCAGCTTATATAATTCACGCAATGCGTGTGAATTGCTGCTTGGGTTTTTAAATTAAGTGAGATTCCTGTAGAAAAATGATCTAGTAGTCGTTTTAATTTGCGAAGATGGATTTTTGATCGGATGTACGAGCGCTGGTTATAGCCAATATATCTTTATTTGGAAGGATGTTGGGGTGCTGCGCCCTTCGTATTATATAGCCTCGGGTGAATACTCCTTGCACAGGAAGTTATATGTACACATTGAATTAACTGTTTGATGTAAATCCCTTGAATTTTCATGTCAAAGAAAATGATTTATTCTAAAACTCTGAAATTTCATAACATTAACTACATGTACCAAGCGTACAATGTTGAATGTGGGCATGTATATCTCTTACATCGCTAAGAAGTACAGTCTACACTATAAATATATAAGACATCCTCTGAAACACATTTTATTTCCTTGAGAGAGCCAAAAGTATTTCAATTTGCATAAAACACATGTTTGTTTTATTAATTAATAATTGACACATTTCTTCAGGAGCGGCTCGTTATATAGAGCCAAGGAGCCATGGCACTACCTGTAGTTTTAAGCTCAGTAAGAATTTTAATGAACTCTAAAAATTCTTTTTGTTTTCCGTGTGTATTGTTTGATGATGATGGCGAGGTTACGTGGTCGAAGAATGGTGTTACAGATTTAGTGCATGTCTGGGACAAAATGTAAACGCACGATAAATCGAAAGTACACATAAATCATATCTTCAGCTTGTTCAGTTGTGTGAAATTATAAACTTTTACTTTACAACTCAAATTAACCTTGGACTATGAAGATTAATCGTTCTTTCTTCTTTATATTGTAAAAGTGCTATCAACATGTTCCACGAGCCGCTACTGAGAGTAATACTAACCAAGTGAATTATTTTATTTGAATTATTCAAAATGTATCTACTAAATCTAAAGTTGTCGAAAATTAGTTTCACTTTGTTTGACAATTAAAGCAAAAATTAAAAAAAAATATTTTCCTATTAAAAAAATTGGAAAATTATTTTGAATAATAGAGTGATTTTTGAGACTAATTTAAAACATTTTCTTACTAGAATATCCTGCATTTTTTAATAATAAGCCTGTAGTTTCGATTTTTTTTTGGCTCAATTTTTGATCATTTGATCAATATTCTTTATTTTGACCTAAATTTTCGATTTAATTGTTAAAATTTTCGACTATTTGGTCCGTATTGTTTATTTCTCCCGACGAATTTTTACTTTTTAATTTTTTGACCTGTATTTTCGATATTTTTGGTCAAACCATTTCAACTTTTGGCCCAAATATCCTTTGTTTTGATAAATTTTCGATGTAATTGTTAAAATTCTCTTTTTTTTTGAGCCATATTTTTGATTTTTCGAGCCGAATTTTCAATTTTCATATTTTTGACCTATATTTTCAATTTTTTTTGGTCTAAATTTTTGATCTTTTGCTCTAAATATTCTTTATTCTAAGTTTTCGATTTGATTGTTAAAATTTTTGATTTTTCGGTCCCCATTTTTGATTTTTCAGGCCGAATTTTTAATTGTAGTTCCAAATTTTTGATTTGATTTTGGTTCAAATATCTATAACCTAAATTATTCATTTATATGCGAGTTTTTTAATTTTTTCCGGTATTTTCGTGTTTTGTTTGTTGAAATTTTCGATATTTTGTCTGCATTTTTCGTTTTTAATTTAGTCTGCATTTATTATCTTTAAGTCCGAGTTTTCGATGTACTGTCCAAATTTTCGACTTCCTGGCCAACATTACAGATTTTTATTTTTTTTTTAAATCTTTTGACCTACCTTTTTCTTTATTTTGACCCAAATTTTTGATTTTATTGTTAAAGTTTTCGATTTTTTGGTCTCCATTTTTGATTTTTGGTTTAGTCTGCATTTATTATCT
Source organism: Ocypus olens (assembly GCA_910593695.2). Lineage (NCBI taxonomy): Eukaryota > Metazoa > Arthropoda > Insecta > Coleoptera > Staphylinidae > Ocypus > Ocypus olens. The sequence goes on from OU343059.1 coordinate 29,563,757, forward strand.
TTAGACCCGAGTTTTCGATGTTTTGTCTAAATTTACGACTTTTTGGTCAACATTGTGGATTCTTTTTAAATCTGTTGTCCTAAATTTTTCTTTATTTTTTTTTATTATTCTGTTAAAATTTGTCTTTCATTTTTATTTTTAGGCCAGAATTTTAGATCTTCGGTCTTAATTTTTCATCCAATATTTTAGATTGTTTAACTTGGTTTATCGATTTTATTTCGTGATTTTTTTCATTTTTTGCTATTACATATTTTCGAATTTCTGGTCAGAAACTTATTTTTGGCAGCTGAAAGTGGGAAATTATTTTGCTTTTACCTAAGTTTTCGATTTTTTGTCTGCGTTTTTTATTTTTACATCAGGATTCTTGATTCTTTGGCCCATATTTAGGATTTCTATATTTTCGATTTTTTTTGTTCCATTTTTTTTTCTTCTTTATTTTGATGAAAAAAATCGGTTTGTAGAAATTTCGGATTTTTGTCTGCATTTTTTATCTTTACGCTCGAGTTTTCGATGATTTGTCTAAATCTTCACCTTGGCCTATATTTTGTATTTTCGATTATTTGCTCTTTTGGCCGAAATTTTCTTTATTTCGACTTAAATTTTCGATTCGTAAAAATGTTCGGCACAGCAGCAACTAGATATCGCGCAAATAATAAGATTAGCCACCACTGGACTATCCTATCGTTTATCTAAACAAATAGTTTCTAATCTACCTAATTTATAGTACTCCGACTGGAAACAGTAAATTTACTTTTTGTCAGCAATATCTCGTACCAAATAGAAATCTCGGATGCACATGCATTATCTTTGCCGTTCTTGGGCACTTCCTAAGATAAGATTAATCGCTTTCAGGGCTGCAGTGGCGGCGGCGAAATGTAGTGAATGCTAAATATTTGTCAGATGTAAATTTATGTCGTAAATACATTATCAGCGCAAACAGTTTCGTTAAAGTTATTGCAACATATTCCCAGGGAGACTAAAGTAGTGTTATTTATAGTCCATTAAATCAGTGTACTGATTAAACATTCAATTACGAGGCGTTATTGCAATTATTAAATATTAGTAGGCACACGGAACGGAATTTATGGGCCGAATTAATAAGGGCTCCTGTAAGACTGGTGTAAGTAATATGTATGACTCCCAGGGCGGTATATGTCAATTTTTATGACTTACACGCACAGTAATTTGAGCATATATTCTCGGATGTAGGTCGGCAGCCTTGATTTAGAATATTCAAGATAGGTCGTTTCTGACAGGAAACGCACAATTCCGTTATACACACAATTTTGACTGGCAGCCCATAAAACAAACTGTTTTTGGGCGGAATAAATTGCTATTGTGGGTTCAGAATGCGTGAAATTATATAACAATAAGAACAAGTTTTAAAATAGCATTACAACAATTTTCTTATTTTTGTAGAGGTTTTTTCAGGGGTGATGGTAGTAATTTGAGTTAAGGTTCAAACTGTTTTTTGCAGACTTTATCAGGAAGATGGAGTGAATGGTTTAGTAAGTAATTTTATAAAGTTTCAAGTATATATATCGTCGATCCATTTATTTATTTATTTACTCATTCTAGGGATTACTCTCTTAAAAATACAGAAAATTACTATAATATACTATATCATTGATCGGTTAACTAAATCTTAAAAATGATATAATTAATTAACATACAGTAAAACCAAAATATCACATCACCTAGGTAAAGTTTACGTAGATTGAGAAAGTATTCGGAGAGAACGTGGTAACAAATCTCTGCGTCGCCGCACAACCGAATTGTTCTGAACTGTTTTTTTAAATGATTCAGAGGACGGCATGTTTTTTATTTCCCAACTATTTAGTTATTTTAATTGTTATTTTTTTATGTCGGGCACCGAACTTTGGAAAGAACTTCAGTTAATTTTGTCGCGCACTATTCTCGGTGCATGGGCGGGATGATTCAGGGACCGTAACGTTTTTTATATTACTTATATAATTAATCCTTCGTATATGTATATTGTTTATATATTTTTAACTTTTTTTTAGACGGACATCATACATTGTAAAAAAAACTTTAGTAAATGTTGCTGCATCACGGTGAATAGGGCGGATAAGTTTTTTTTTCAAACTGATCTAACGGACAAAACTTCATTTTTTGTGATAGTATGTATGTAGATTGATTAGATGATTATAGGTTTTTTTTTTCTGGCGGACATCAAAGTTTCCGATAAAATTGATTTATTTTTGTTTTATGTAGTGTCTAAAATTATTTGGGGTTGAAATTTAGGAAGGGGATGGTTCATGTGTATGCTTTAGTAGTAACCATAGATAAACGATTAATTAAGATTGCCAGCCCAAGCAATAGAATTGGGGAAAAGTGTTAGTACCAAATTAGCGCCACCTACTATTTCATCGTGGATTTTATTGGTTGGAATAAAATGGCGCTAAAATATATATTTAGAACACACTATTACTTTGTAAAAGTTCGAAATTTTATTTTAATTTTCATGACTATAGTTACGGCAGCATCGTAATTTTAATTTACTATTTCTTCGATAAAGCTAGTTAAAATTGCCCAAACTATAGTCACGAAAATAAAAATTTTAAATTTTACAAACAAAGTAATGGTATTTTATTTAAACTGTATTGAAAAATGAACCATATTCAAAACACAACTAATTTTATTTATTATATAAAATGTATAAAGCTTCCAGTATAAACAACATTAAAATATTATACTTGATGTATTCTATGTCTTTGTGACTTTTTAACATTAACTTTGGATTTAAAATATTAGTGACTCATAACTAGAGTCCGGATTTATATTTTATTACATGTTTTATTTGCTCTTTCATATGGAACTGGCGAATTGTATCTATACGTTTCTCTCGGAAATAAATCCAAGTACCAAGTTTTATTTCGCATATAACTTAATACTTCGAGGTTTTGTCACATTAAACTTATTTAAGCATATATCCGCATATAACTACATATAAAGTCAATATTTCCATTAATTGTAATTGATTTTGTTGTAATTTATTGATAAATTTGCGGGCGTAGAAATCTTTTTTATGAAATCGTTTAAGATAAATTTACGGGATTCCCCTAACTAGCGAACGTAACCTCGTGTCATGTACATATGTATATATTATATTATTTATATAGAATAAGGGGATTTCCCCATAAGCAAGTTAAGCTAGTACGCCTATGCTGATGATACTCGATGCAACCGTACCCGGTAGAGATGGGAAAAACGGTTCACTGTCGGGAACGGTTCCAAACCGGTTCACTCACTGGATGAACCGGTTCCTTGGAGCGGTTCACCGGTCTTTTCCATAATTATATACCAGTCAGAAATTAGTTGCAGACTTCCAATTAATTTAAAAATATATAATATGAGTATTCATAGTGTGGCCACAACTGCAATATATTTTACCGACGTAAATAAAAATTTCAGCCATAGATTTCTCGGCGCATCTACCAAAATTAGGTGCGATTTTTAAATTTTATTTGCGTAGTGCCTTTCTGCGGGTGTATTTAGCAAACATAAACGGTCAAAAAGCCACTAAAATTAAAAAATATATATATCTAACAGCTCATCAATCCACGAGTGGTGTTTTAAAAAAAATCGTAACTCAAAAAGGGCATTGCAAAAACAAATATTTTATTTTCCCAATGCCTTCCTACAATTACATTTAACAATTACAAAGTGTCAAAGAACCGCGACGATTTTTTCTTATATTTTTTATTTAACAGAAATCCGTAGCTGGCCCATAAAACAAGGGCATTGCAAAAAAAAAATCGCTAAGCTTTTTGACCGCCGAGAAATCTATTATTTATGGATAACTTCTTGACGGTATATATTTTTTCTGTATTTTATATTTGATATGAAGAACTGAAAAGCTACTGGTAAATATTTGTAAACGGGAAGTGGGCATTAAATATTTACTCTGTTTGTTTGCACGTTTCTTATATTTATAAATCGATTGATTTTTAAAATTACAAGTTTTAGGCTTCTGCTATTTTTACATTATCATATAATTTTCACATTTTCTCCTCTCTGGTAGCACATCGATTGTAAATATAAATCAAATCTGGTAGGTAAATACAAGAAAACGAAATGTAGCCTGAATATATGAATATTCATATATTCAGGCTACATTTCGTTTTCTTGTATTTATCTAATGCTTTCTGCAACAAGTAAAGTTGTTTCTAATTTGTTTAAATCTGGTAGATTTTTAAACTTTGAACATTTATTTACTCTTGTTCTGTTCTCAAAAATAATCGGGAAAGCAGAAAAATGCAAATACTCTTCTTAATTTTTAGAATGAAATAAATAATTTCAAAATTGTATAGTTTCTTTATTATAAAATAATAAAATATTATATTGTTTTTTTTATGCTGCGGGTTAATTTATTTTTCATTTATTTATTTAATCTAAAAGAAATACCAAATTTAACTTCAGTTAAAAGACTTTATGATAAATTATTGTAGAAATTGGACTTAAAGTCGACAGGAAAAAGACTAATTTTGACTTAAAGCCGTTAAGCCTCTTAAAAATGTTAAATTTAACTAAAGTCAAATGACTTTATGAGAAATTATTGTAGAAATTTGACCTAAAGTCGACAAAAAAAAGACTGATTTTGACTTAAAGTCGTTATGCGTCTAAAAAAATGTCAAATTTAATTAAAGGCAAAAGAGTGTGTCCAAATTAATGTCGAAATTTGACTTAAATTCGACAAGCGTTAAGAAAAAAAAATTGACTTAAACCCTTAAGCCTCTAGAAAATTTGTGTAGGATTAAAAGACTTTATGTGCAAATGAATGTCGAAATTTGACTTAAGGTCAACAAACATCAAGAAAAATGATTAATTTTGACTTAAAGTCAAAAGCCTCTAGAAAAATGTCAAATTTAAATAAAGTGAAGGGACTTTATGTGCAAACTAATGTCGAAATTTGTCTTAAAGTCGATAAGCGTCAACAAAAGATAAATTTTGACTTTAAAGGCGTTAAGCCACTAGAAAAAACGTCAAATTGAATTAAAGTGAAGTACTTAAAGTTAAGAAGCGTTAAGAAAGTAAAACTAATTTTGATTTAAACCCTTAGCCCCTAGAAAAAGTGTCAAATTTTGATAGAATTAAGAGACTTTATGTGCAAATTAATGTCGAAATTTGACGTAAAGTCAATAAACTCCAAGAAAGACGACTAATTTTGACTTAAAGTCGAATTTCTAGAAACAATGTCAAATTGAACTCAAGTTAAAAAACTTTATGACAAATTAATGAAAAGCGTCAAAAGATAGACTAATTTTGATTTAAACTCGTTAAGCCTCTGGAAAAATGTCAAATTTACTTAAAGTTTAAAGACTTTATGACAACTGAATGTAGAAATTTGACTTTAAGTCGACAAGTGGTAAGAAAAAAGACAAATAATGGATTAAATCCGTTAAGCCTCTAGAAAATATGTAAAAATTTAATTAACGTTAAAAAATTTTATAACAAATTAATGTCGAAATTTGACTTATAGTCGATGAGCGTTAAGAAAAAAGACTAATTTTGACTTAAATCTTTAATCCTCTAGAAAAAATGTCAAATTGATTTAAAGTTAAACGACTTTATGTTCGAATTAATGTATAAATTAGACTTAAAGTTAACAAGCGTTAAATTTAAAGATTTTATGTGCAAATTAATGTGTAAATTTGATTTAAAGTCGGCAAGCATCAAGAGAAAAAACTAATTTTGACTTAAAGTCATTAAGCCTCTAGAAAATATGCCAAATCAAATTAAACTTATGTTCAAATTGATGTTGAAATTTAACTTAAAATCGCCAAACGTCAAAAAACGACGAATTTTACTTAACCCCGTTAAGCCTCTACAAATGTCAAATTTAATTAAAGTTAAAAGACAAAATTCATAATGTGTGTTATTTTGTAATTATTGCATATAATGTTAAAAAGGGGTTACCCGTAAATAAACGAAATAATAATAATAATAATAAACTTACAGAAGATCGAAAGATTTTTACAATATTTTTTTAATCTATTGCTAACTTCACAACCGTCCATTTCTTGGATCGTTTAAATTCCTCGATCATACCTGAAGGTAATTTCTCTGCTGTAGAGTGTAATATTCTTTTATTTTTAACATTTCCGAAGATAATGTTTTACCTACATTTTAGAATTGTTTGGGTTGTTTCTTGTTGGGAGAATATTAGTTTTACTTTATTAGGGCTCGGTTTATTGTTCTATTTTTTTTATAAGATGCCGCGGTCTTATTTTAAAAAAAGGTCTTTAAAGATGATTTGTCCGCGACAATTCTATTTTCAGAAGAGATTTTGGAGGATTCTGGTAAGTTATAGATCATGATATTGTTGCTCCTGCGTTAACTATCCGTATGTGGTAATCACGAATTGTATTCGTTAGAATAGTTCCCATCATTCATTATTCAGTTTGCCCAAAATAAGTGAGAAATCCATTGAATTTTGGTATTTTAGTCATTTTTTTGGTACATAAAATATTTTGATTCTTCCTAAAAAGTGCGTCAATTAAAACGCCTAGTTATATCATTTTTTAATTTAAAAAATAAATCGAGATCCCCATGATTAAATTCGAAAACTCTGATATATAGCTTTATACCCCCATATAAATACATCGTTGAGTTAATTGGATCATACAATTTGAAATTTATGGTTATGGAGCAGGATAGGTAGGATAGTGTGTTATTAAATGTGTATATCAGCGCTGGCAAAGTTCACCCCATATCTCACAACTAATTGTAATGGACTGTTAAAGTTTGCCAACATTACGAAATCCTCGCTCGGCTCTGGTGCATGTGATCGATGCTTTAAAATCCCGTTTCGAGAGCGGAATTTTCAGGTCACGTATGAAACTTTCCGCGGGCGTTGGAATAGTATATTCTGTAACAAGGTTAGAATGGAAATTCGATGCGAGTGGAATATTTCGAGCGCGAGCCGTGAGGCGAGCGCGAGGAACCACGAGCATCTGAATTTCCATTCTTACCGAGTATCAGACTATACTTTCTCCTCGACCAGATAAAATAGACTAATCAAATAATGAACACAAAGAACTTACGTTTTATTATCACGTTTGTGGTTATGTTTATAGTATTTTGACAATTGTGAAATCCAAGGCTAATTGTTTTATTCGAAACGATGTGAGAATATTCATTCTATCCCTTGTTATGGAATGAATTACATGCAAAACGCATAAGCGCATTGTGTTTTGTTCCATAACAAGAGTGAGAATGTGTACGTTCTATTATCAAAATTGATTTCAGAATGCTTAAATTCTACGGTGGTCGTGGAGAAAGAATTTTACGATACCGCTTGGTATAATGATTACACGCCGTTTCCATTAATTCATTATCATTGTCCGAATGTAGGAAATTGCGTGAAATCTGGCGAAACACTTTGTACTATCACGCGTTTCCGTATTGGATCCTTGTAAGAATTTCGACACTTGTGTTTCAAGTGGCACTTAGCTTTTATCTTAATTATACACTTGACTGAATTTAGGCCGAGATGTTATTATTTACCACTGTGTATTACTAATTCGCACCAAAAACGCAAATATTTGTTGAATCATAGGGGATACCTTTAGTTTGTAGCTTTTTAATGTACCTCAGCTTTTCTAAATAATGCATTGAGGTAATTTATATGGCATTATATAATATGAGGTATCTGTGTACATTTCCAATTTTGCTTTATAACGACGTAAAAATGCAATAAAGAATTGTTTAATACTTCAATGTGATATTGCAACGGCAGCGAAACAAAATATTTTATATTCTACCTGAATTATTCCAACCACCGTCGTACAATATTAACTCGGCAATTTCACTCCGTGGAATTTAAAAATTAAATTACCGATGAATGTGCACTTCTCTCGAAGTGTGAAAGTAACTGAAAGTATCTTGCAATTTATCAGAAATGTTAGAGTGCATACAGCCTCAATATTTTTCAATATAACACCTCCATTCCGTAAATAATGAATCGTGACGCGGTAAACATAATTACACTGAATTGCAAAACCTATGGTTTTCTGGTTAAAAGAGAATTCGTTTTTAATTCGTTTCAGTTCGGAATGTTCAAATCGTCTAAACATGTGTTTGTTGGGGTTTTAATTGTGCCCCTGGAAGGGAAGTATTGGCACAAATAAATAAATAATGCATATATAATTATCGTAGTCTATGGGTAAACATTTTATTTAACGACACAAATAGGTGCCCCATTAAAGTTTACTGTGGCCATAAATTTACCCCGTATCGGTTCTTTCATTTTTACATCTACATCCCCCGCACTGTATTATGGGCATCGTATAATAGTTCATGAGGAAAATTATGCAACGACAATAAAAATAACAGGCTAGCTAGGCTATGATGCTGAAGAATAACATTTCTATTCAAGATCTTCAATAATAATAATAATAACGGCTTGGCCAGCAAGGTACCTTTTAACCCACATATTACCACATTACCAAGTGGTGACCACACAACTGGTGTGAAGTTAGCCATAGATTTAAAACAAATTAGAAACAACCTTACTTGTTGCAGAAAGCATTAAATAAATTCAATAAAACGAAATGTAGCCTGAATATATGAATATTCAACCTGAATGAATTGATAGATTTAAAACCTCATTATTTCTGAATATTTTCAAGGAAATTCGATTGTTGTTACTTTAGAGTGCTAATAAACAATATTGAAATCAAAGTGCCCCAATTTTCAACCAATAATATTTTTTTAACGCACCCTTAAATAATAAAATTAGAAAATCAATAAAAAATTAAAATATATTCTGATTCTGCACACATTATATTGTTATTTAAGAAAATGAATTTCGGTCATAGAAAAAATCCAAATCAATCCCAAATCTCATATCGCGGTCGGACGAATCTCTAAATATATCAATGTGCACCATCTTCCATAAAAGTTAGTAACAAATATGGATTCAGCATACTTTAAACTCCGAACCCATCATAGAAAAAAAAATTTCAATACTTAATACACGATCGAATAAATCTTAAAATATATCAATGTTAATACATCGTAAATGTTCTTATTGCCTCGCGGCACAGTGCAATAGTATATTGTACAACGAGCATATAATGATAGCTATTAATCACGAGAACGATGCTTGTGGTACGAACCAGAGCCCCTGCCTGGCCCGGAGCTGAATATTCAAAGCCTGGCCCGACCCGACCCGTTTCCGAAAAATGTTGAATTAAATAAATAAAATTACTGGACCCATGTATTCCTAAAAATTCTTAAAATACACTGAATTCGTGTTAATAACATTTTTTTTTCAATTCAATTTGTTGTTGCTTTTCATAATATAATAAAATTAAATTTATCTAAGCCCGGCCCGGCCCGGCCCGGCCCGGGTTAAATTATCCATCGGAAAGCCCGGCCCGGCCCGGCCCGGGTTAAATTATCCATCGGAAAGCCCGGCCCGGCCCGGAGTTTGAAAAATACGACCTGGCCCGGCCCGACGTCGGGCCGGGCCGGGCCAAAGCCCGGCCCATGCAGGCCTTTGGTACGAACCCCAGGCGAGTGGAGCAAGTCGTTCGAGTGATTAATAGCCATTATATGCGAGTTGAACACCATACTTTGTTCTTGACAACAACATTATATAAAACAACATTTATTGTAATAGTATATTGTACAACGAGCATATCCTACGACCTACATATATTATATTGTACAACGAGCATATCCTACAGCCTACGGCTCGTTCCGGAAACATCGTTCTCGTGATTAATAGCCATTATATGCGAGTTGTACACTATACTTTGTTCACAAAAATTAAAACTAAAATTAAAATCAAAATTAAAATCAAAGTCAAAATCAAAATCAAAGTCAAAGTCAAAATCAAAATCAAAATCAAGATCAAAATCAAAATCAAAACAATATAAAAAACAAAATCAAAATAATAATCAAAGTCAAAATCAAAATCAAAATTAAAATTAAAATTATTTGTAAGTACAATTACAATTGAAAAAAAATGAAAATCAAAGTTAAAGTCGGTATTAAACAGGGTAAACAAAATAATATCATAGTTTGCGTTCTGTAAATCAAAGCGTGAATTAGCGTGTTTAATAACCTTATTAAACACGCAAATGCGTGTTTAATGAAACTTAGTGTTAAATGTACCCCATTAATGCTGCCCATACAATTAAATAATGCGCACATTATAACATTTTCGTGAACAAATATATTTATCAAAATGAATGCTGACAATTATACAGGGTCCTGCATCTCACATCCCGTCTTCTATAGCTCAGTTACTAATTAAGTAAGGATTTCGATATTCTGTAGAATATATTTGTATCCTATGATGCATTTCAGGAAAATATTTTTGATTATACAGGGTGTCCCAAAAAACCGTGACATCATGATGATATTTTTTTAAAATTACATGCTATGCATTTTATTGCTTATTTGGGTACTTTTTATGGTTGCCTACATACTCCTATAATTTTATTGGAATCGATTCGGGGATATCAGCAAAAAAAAAATGAAACGAACAAAAATCAGTTTTGCACTATTGTTTTAAAAAATGTATAAAAATAAAAATAGTGCCTTGTTAATAAAATCATACAAGTTACTTATTAAATAAGGTCTGATAGTCCCGTTAACCAAGTTTGATCGATATGAATTATACAGGGTGTCCAAAATTTAGTGTCAAACATTTCAAACTTTAAAGCACTTTATTTTTCTTATTTTAAATTAGAGCCCCTGTATATTTTTATGTCATTCCATGCAGAATTATAAAACAAACGCTTTTCCTAATAACAGCCTGTCCCAATTCCCAACGCATTAAAAGTTATTTGCAGAAAACTCGTGCTATCAACCAATAGCCATTTTACTAAATAAAAATGGAAGGTGGTTTTGAAGAACGTCAATAAATACGTTAAAATTTAACAAGGTGGCAAGAGACCGTTTTGACTTTAGTAATGTAAAAGTTTAAAGCATTGTTAACTTAATTAAGCTCTTTATACTCAAGAATTATTTTTTCCATGACAAAATATTATTCTTGGGTATAAAGAACTTAAGTTAACAATGCTTTAAACGTTTACATTACTAAAGTCAAAATAGTCTCTTGCCACTTTGTTAAATTTTAATGCCAATAAATTGTTTTTCAAAGCCTCCTTAGATTTTTATTTAGTAAAATGGCTATTGAAATAATGGTTGATAAAACGAGTTTTCTGCAAATAACTTTTAATGCGTTAGGAATTGGGACAGGGTTTTTATCAGTAAACATGTTTGCTTTTTAATTCTGCATGGAATGACATAAAAATATACAGGGGCTCCAAATTAAAATAAGAAAAAAAAGTGCTTTAAAGTTTGAAATGTTTAACACACTGTATAATTTATATCAATCAAACTTAGTTAACGGGACTATCAGACCTTATTTAATAAGTACCTTGTATGATTTTATTAACACGGCACTATTTTTTTATTTTTTATTTTTTAAAACAATAGTGCCAGACAGGTTTTTTTTAGTTTTAATTTTTTTTTGCTGATATCCCTGAATCGATTCCAATAAAATTATAGGAGTATGTAGGCAACCATAAAAGGTACCCAAATAAGCAATAAAATACATGGCATGTAATTTAAAAAAAATATATCATCATGACGTCACGCTTTTTTGGGACCCCCTGTATAATCAAAAATATTTTCCTGAAATGCACCATAGAATACAAATATATTCTACAAAATATCGAAATCCTAACTTAATTAGTAACTGAACTATAGAAGACGGGAGATGAGATGCAGGACCCTGTATATATTACTGTAACAGCAAAGAATCTTAACCAAAACAAAACAGTAGTAAATTTCAGCGCCAGACTTACAACATTACCCGATGTAAGTACTTTTCGATACTAAACAATCATAATAACTAAAATTTTCCTGAGTACAACTTTTCCAACTAGCTCAATTGTGGGTAATTACAAAGCAAACCAAAATATCTGAATACTTTTCCACACAGCCGATATGCAATGGAGTAAGGTGAATAGACCTCTCTTCCTAATCCGCACCCCCTACGGTAACCCCTCACAATTTAACCCCACAAATTAATCCAAATGCAAATGATAGCACATTAAATTTCAAAGACTGTCAAATTCAGCTTATGCAAAGTCAAAACTAATTTATAAAAATGCAACAGCTCTTCCCTCCAACAAGACGACACGATTGACTGCGATCAGCTGTGTGCTTCGACAACGGTGAAAATTCTCACGGACAGTAGCATCCTATTTCTTCCCATCCAAGAAGAAAACTGCTTCATCGCCATTTATGAGGGCGAAACCACTGTTCCCCTAAAACTACCATTAAAATTTTAGAACATGTGTTCCACTCTAAAGGAACCAACAAAACCATTTCAACAAAACCAAAATAATTCTGTCTACATACCGGTACGATAAAAGTATGAATAACAATCTTTCCTGAAGTAATAGAGACTTCCTTCCCTCCACGTGTAAATTTCGAGGTTAACGGTAACAAAACTTCGCTCCTGGATTCCATGAAGCAGATGAAATTTCTTTAAACTCCAATCAATCCATTACTATGGATCATATATGAATCATGATATTAGACACGATACGGTTTATATAATAGCACCACTGGGCCACCAAATTACTTTATATTACGATACACCAAATTACTCGAAAAATGATTAATTAAAAAGGAAATCACTCTCATCGAACGAGACGAAAAAATGAATAAAATCTGTCAAAAATTATTTGCGCCTAGCCCGCCTCCCTCCAGCTGGACAAAACACAAACTTCTAAATAGAAACTATCTAAGCCTCCCATAGAGATCGCCAGCGATACCTAATTAACTTAATTTGAATCTTTTCCCTCGAGAACAATTACCACACGGTACAATTTTTCTAGCTGATCTCCTCAGGTGTTTTGCAGCATTTTCCTTTTGATCTATATTCCTTTTTCGTTTTAGCATAAATAGCATAAAATTTTCGATCTATATCCTTCTTCTCCTACTGAATTCCCACATATTGTGCGAACCGGATTTTTACAAATATCACATTCAATTTTACAAATGAATGGGCTCTAGTAGATTCCCTTCCACAAAGAACACCACATAATTTACTGTCGCTACAGCTGATTCCCTTTGTGATGCAAGTAACACTACAGATGTTTTAACTGTTCAAGCAGGAGTTGTTAACTGGTTCGAGTTGTCTTGTTGTCGATAAAGAAATTGATACAATTTCTAGTAGATCCTCTAAATTTAAAGTCTTTTTGGTGAGTAAATCAGCGTGCTACATTGAAGCGTTATTGTTGGTTGATATAACTATTGATAGATAATTTGAAGTTCAAGCATATAATCAATTAATTCAGATGCTAGTAGATCTTTTGAAGTTGAAGCGTCTTTGTTGTTATCTAACTAAGGTGCTGGTAAGTTTTCTGATGTTAAAATAATGTCATGGTTCTGCTGATTAAGAAGTAGATCCAAGTCCTCTTCAGTAACAAGTTTCTCAAGCAACTTTTTCGAAATGTGACTAAGTTGGAGTCCTGTGTTTGGTTCTGTCCCATAAAGCTTTGTAAGATGATAGTTTAATGGTTCGATGAAAAGAGGAATTCTTTTAGAATTGAACAAAGTAACAACCTACTTGGATGCCCATTATTTGTGTTATTGTCAATTAACCAAGGACGTAACAGGACGTAGCTTCAACATCTTGATTTGATCGCTCAACAGTTCCTTGATTAGCTGGATGTCTAGGCCTACCATTTACAATTTTGCACGTTGGTCGCATGCTTGTTAATTCTTGTATAACAGCAGCCGTTAAATCACGGCCGTTGTCGCTTTGTAGTATATGAGATCAACCTACTTCCAAAAATATTTTTAATAGCTCCATTGCTACTTCAGCACATATTTTTGAAGTCAACGGTCGAAAAAAGCAGAAATTCACCGCGCGGTCCTTAGTAGTGTAATAGTCATTTGTTATTTCTATCTGGGATCGACTGTAAGTCAACTAAATCGATTTGGCCACGATGATTGAAGTCGTTAGATACAATTGGGTAAAGAACGATTTCTTTTCTTATTATTATTTTTTTTAAACTGACAAACCGTGCACTGCTTCAAAAACTCCAGTACAACAGAAGTAGATATTAGGTATTTTGATTTCAAACTATACAGCATTTTATCTCTTTTTCTGTGGCTAGTTGATGGGCTTCCTGAAGTATGTGGTAAACATTTTCCGTTTTCACAACTGAATCGAAGTCAGACTTTCTCGTAAAGGGGAATGGTAATAAGCGAAACATAGAGCTGCGCGAGACCTGACTTGTTTATTTCATATTTTTATTAAAACAGTTAAAGGATTTGATCAAATCACTTACTTTCTTCATGTAAAATTCAATTCAAGAAATTCTTAACAACACTAGTGTTGTTGTACCTATGTACCTTAACGAAACTCGTTGCTATGGAGATATTGGCAAACAAACATGATTTCGCTTTTTGGCAGTTTTCATTAAACATTTTTTTTATTAAAAAACAAATAAAAATAGGATAAAATAAACCGTGTTACGACACTCGTAACGTTATTTACTCCTACGTCGCTCTTGCTTTCAAACTTCTCTCTTGTAATGTAAAAACCTTCATAACGTTACTTGTATCGTAAATTACTATGTGTTGCTGGTGCACACTCGATCGCGCGGGTTTATCTTTTTGTAAAGTCATTAGATACCGTCAAAATTGCATATTTTTCCGAGTCCGAACCCACGAAAATCGCGATTCTGTTTTTTTTTTTAATTACACAACTTCCCAGCAGCACATTATTAGATTTTTATGCTTGGAACGTTAAAATAAAGCTAGTTTAATAGATTTCAAAAATTAATCAAGATTTTTTGTAAAAGCATAAAAACGTAAGTTGATTTTTGAAATTGTACTACTATCAAATGTGCTGTGAAATTATATTCTAAAGGGTTTAGCTAATTTAGTTTTACTCACGCACGTATGAAACAAATTCGTTTGAAATCTGCGAAAATTGCAGTTTCTCGAAAATCGCGATTTTGGTACTTGAAATTGTACATAGAACTTCCGTGCACATTATTATATTTTTTACTTGGAACATTAAAATTAAACTGGCATAGGTTTCAAAAACGAATCAGGAAATGGTCTTAAAATTACTAATTTACGATACACGTAACGTTATGATGCTTTCTACGTTACGAGAGAAAAGTTTGAAAGCACGAGCGACGTATTAGCAAGTGCTTTTAAATTCTCGAGTAATGTAAAAACAAATAACGTTACCTGTGTCGTACCACGGTTTATTTTATCCTATTTATATTTTTTTTATCAAAAAAAAAGTTTAAAAACCGCCAAAAAGCGAAATAATGTTTGTATGCCAATATCTCCAAATATGGGGAAAAATTGCAGTTTTACGAGCCGAATGAAATGACACTTATAACATTTTAGAAAAAGTCAATGGTAACTAGATATTAAAAAAAATGTAAAAAGTACTTTTTTATAACAATTGTTAAATAATAGAAAAAAAAACCTGAAAAGGGAAAAGTTTTAGATAATTTTAGACTAAATAATAAAATTTTATTAGAATGTTTCTATCGATATTACTTTCAGAGATATAACTCCAACTTAAAATTTTTTTAATGGAAACCATAGTTGGCTATGGCTTCATTGGAAAGACATTTTCTTTCTCTTTAATCCAATATAGCACTTGACATACATATTTATAAAAATAACTGAGCAATTATACATTTTTCATTTTATTTAAAACAAAAAATAATGAATAGCTACGAAACAATTGTAATAAATAAACAATTGCGATTGTTTGCAGCAGTTATTTTGGCATTAGAATTAAAGAAACATATTGTAATTATTTTTAATAGACTTCATCTAAACTCTAAATAAAGTATCATAATAATAATAAGAAATGTTTAAAGTCCACCATTAACATTATAGTACAAATTACGAGTACATAGAATTTGTGGCTTTCTTCCATTAATCTTCTGCCAATAGATGCGTATGTCTCGATATATTTTACATTTCACATAACTCCTTAAGAAAAAGTCTAAAACGGACAGATTGAGCGATCTAGGTGGCCACGAGATTAGTGCATTTCTTTCTAACCAGCCAAAATATGAGGAGGAGCTCCATCATATTAAAACCATCTTAATCTAGCCCTCGATGATAAACTTGATCATCGAGCAGGTCTTCAAAGATATGTTGAAGAACATGAAGATAATCATTGACATTTAAAATATTTTGATCCGAATTCATACATGAAACTCAAACTCTGAACAACTTCCTGTGGATTCTCTTAAGTCCATAAATGCTCATTGGGGATGTGAAACATCAGTTCACTTGCCCACAATATATTCGTTACTTCTTCGCAGATGTTTTAATACCAAAGACATAATGCTATTCTTTTATTGTTGTCATCAAGGTGTAATATTTATTATTTACGGATGGAATTTGTTTTTCTAAACATTCACTACGCTGCGGAGAGATACGCCTGCTTCGATTGACCATTCTCTTGTAGGTGAAGGTGGATCTTGCGTGGTCAATGCCAATACATTAACTTCCAAAAT
This sequence comes from Ocypus olens, assembly GCA_910593695.2. Lineage (NCBI taxonomy): Eukaryota > Metazoa > Arthropoda > Insecta > Coleoptera > Staphylinidae > Ocypus > Ocypus olens. Next base: position 29,580,319 of record OU343059.1, read on the forward strand.
TTGGTCTATTTTGTTTTATTGGGCTTTCGGCTTTTTGACCCAAATTTTGATAAAGTCTTCTAAATGTTGGCAAAGACGACTAATAGCGTTTTAAATATTCAATAAAATATTGCTCTGGGACATTTTTATTAGAATAAATATAACAAACAAGCATGCAGCGCTTTTCTTCATTAGAACAATCCATTATAACTTTCAGAAACACTTACCAGGGAACATCCCCAACTTATACTCTGACTTTAAAATCAAACCTCGGTTTTTATTTTCGTCTGTACTAGTAAAGTATCTACGTCGCGGGAAAAATCCTCGATCTCAACCGTTCCTTAGATTTTCTCATATACATGATTCAATAGCGACGACCGTTTCAGGCACTTTTTTTCCGAAAGAGACGCCTTTTTCGTAAAAATGTCCTATATAAAATTGTAGGGTTGTAAATGATATACACTCGGCGTCAAAAAAAAGCGCCACTCGAAAAATCGCGAAAAAACTCGATTTTTCAAACCGTCGTAACTTCAATTTGGTAGAAAATCGATGAATCTTTCAGTTTGGGAAAGATTCAAGTTTTATCTTTAAGAATGTGTAGTTGATTTTGACCCCAAGTCCAACCCACCGCCCGTAACAACGCGATGGAAAAAAAAAATTATGTAAAAAATTGTCCAACTTTGACAAGATGTACCGTGCGCAATGGCAGAAAAATGTAATCAATTTCCTTCAAATGCCGAGTCGTTTCGATGATTTGGAGCAAAGTTATAAATTTTTGAAACAAATGACATTTTTCACTTTTTTGGCCATAACTTGAGTAATTTTGCACCAAGATCGATGAACTTTAGCAGTCTAAACAGTTTCAAATTTTCTCTTCAACGTCATGTGAATTGTTTTGTTACTAAAATGATTTCACCCCCTGCCACCCCCTAAAGGAAAAAAAAGTTTTTGAAGTTTAAATGTGCAAATTTGGTTTCTTGTACCGTGTGCAAAAAAATAAATCGTGGACTCAATCGGTCAGCATGGCAATAAAGTTCAATAATTTTCCTCCAATTTCCTCCAAAATTCAAGTCGATGCGATGATTTGGCGGGAAGTTATGCAGTTTCGAAAAAAAAATATTTTGCGCCTTTTTGGCCATAACTCGCACGAAACTCGATGGAATTTTGCGATCTAAGAAGTTTTGGACATTCGTGACCCCCTGAAAACCCATACAAAAAATGTTTTGGATTGACAAAAAATGTTAAATTTTTACAACTTGTAAAAATGTCATTTCGGTCATAACTCGGTCAATTTTGCTCAGAAGCCGATGATTCTTTGCGATCTGAAAAGTATAAGTTTCATTCCACCCTCTGTCACCCCTAGTGCAAAAAAAGGTTTTCGACAGGGTGATAAAATTTGTTCATTTTAATTGTAACAAAGTGAAAAATGTCATTTTTTTCAAAAATTCATAACTGCTCCAAATCATCGAAACGACTTGAATTTTTATGGCATTGGAAGGAAATTGATTAAATTTTTCTGCCATTTTGGTGAAATTTCCCGCCGATTTTTTTTGCGCACGGTACAGCTTGTCAAAGTTGGACAATTTTTTACATAACAAAAATTTTTTTTCCATCGCGTTGTTACGGGGGGGGGGGGGGGGGGGGGCTTTTGGACTTGGGGTCAAAATCAACTACACATTCTTAAAGATAAAACTTGAATCGTTCCCAAACTGATCATCGAATTTCGACCAAATTGAATCAAGTTACGACGGTTTGAAAAATCGAATTTTTTCGCGATTTTTCGAGTGGCGCTTTTTTTTTGACGCCGAGTGTATTACAAGGTAACATTAGTATGACCTTGAATAACATTGTTAAGGTCAGTGGTGTAAGTGACCTTAACAATGTTATTCAAGTTCATACTAATGTTATCTTGTAATGCGCCTCTTAAAACCCTGCAACTTTTATATAAAACATTTTTACTGAAAACGCGTATTTTTCGGAAAAAGTGCCTGAAACGGTCGACGCTGTTGTATCGTGTGAGCCAAACAAATTTGTTCTAGAGTTGGCTGTAAGATAAATGAGGTATGTCGCATATTATTATGTCATGAGACTAAATTAGTTCATTTGAATTAGATTTAGAAAAAAAATAATTAATTTTAGACATGACTGCTATGTTTCGCTCTCTCAGGCATGGCCAACTCAGAAACAAAATTCTGTGGCTCACACCTTATGATGTATCCCCGGGTGGCCAAAATTCGATGTTTTTATAGGCTCTCTCGGTAACCTTAAGAGTTAGAAAAATCTGATATACACGTTATGAATTCTTTTTCCGAAGAAATAACAATGGCAGTAACAGATCATGGCTAACTTCATTTGTTTGAGAGATATCGGGCGTTTTTAAATGTTTGGCTATTTTATAATATGTCTTTTTTTCAATAACTGTAAGATATACAAAAAAACAGCTGAATAGTTATTTGTGAGGTCTTCTTCGCAGAATTTAGTGGCGTGCTTATTTTTACTTTCTCCGTTACGAAGTAACGTTTTGGGGTCCCTAGATGCCATTTCAACAATTTCTGGAAAAAAATATGTTGTGTGTGCGTGTGCGTGTGCGTGTTTCTGTGTGTGTCTGTGCGTGTGCGTGTGCGTGTGTCTGTGTGTGTCTGTGCGCGCTGTATCTCAAAAACTAATAGAGCAATTGATATGAAACTTTCAACATCCGTCTTATTTGATAATCTGAAGAACTGAAAAGCTTTTGGTAAAATTTCGTACACCGGGAGTGGGTGTTTACCTTAACTGTTTTTTGTTTTTTGCCAATATTTTCTTAAATATGAAAAATATCACAAAAACATTTAAACAAATATTGAAGACAATAAAGAAATGAGATTATTTTGTTAGAAAACATTTTTCATAAAATCATTGTTATTCGAGAATTTTTTTTTTTTTTCATTTTTGGTTTATAATTATGAAACGGTAATAATTACAGCAAATTTATGTTAACAATAATTGTAGAAAATGCCAAAATGAACAACTTATAAAGAATAAGTTTTTTGCAAATCTCTTTAGTTTTTGAGTAAACTGAGTTTTTGAATTTAAAGGATACTTTTTCCGTTTTATAATTTTGACGTTTTAAACGTCAGTTTTATGCGAGTCTACAAAACGCTCGATGTACATTTAAAATATGATTTAAATTGAAAATAAACCATGAAAGTGTAAATATAAATGATGATACCATCGGAGAAAGTAACATGATGGCCACATCAACATTTTTTTAAATTATTGTGATATCTTATATTATAGAAATATTATTTTATACTTTTCAACAAAAAAATCTGAAAAAGTTCCTATTTTTCTCTATTAGACTCCCACCTTCATCGTTTCGCTATCTCTTATATTTTCCGAGATCTCCATACTAAACATCGAAAAAACTAACCCTGTATATACTGCCAGCATCTCTGATGCCTTATGGGCCCGCTACAACCCCCCCATTGTAGTTCTGCCACTGGTTCTAGCATAATACAAATTCACTCTTGAACACTTCCAGACAGTTAAACTAAAATCGACCGACATACGTGTAAAGAGCCATACATTTTAATGATTCAATTACCTCTGGAAATTGCTTCCTCTCAAATAAAACGAAATCCACTGGCCTCGTTGGCTATTAATGAATTTTAAAGGATGGGAAATTAATCGATTAATTACCGCGTCAATCATGGGTTCGCGAAAGGCGTCGAAAGTGTCAGCAAACAGACTGTAATTAATACTGCACTCTGAAATTCCCGTCTGCGTTGATGAAATTAACAGTACGAAACAAAAATTGTAAATGGGCATACGCATGATTACGTTATGTGTGTATGTGACAAAGTTGTTTGTGTGCTTTTGGTAATTATCCTCTGTGTGCAAGAGGGTTTGCCATCAAAGAGATGGGAGCTTGTATTGAACATATGTGGGCTTAGTTAAAGATCATGAGAATGCTACGGTAGGGTTCAGGTGGTATCCGGCTTTGTACGCGGCTGATACAAATCCATCATTGTCCGAATACGTATACTTACTTTATAAAGCTTTGATACATAAGACAACATTACTCCAACTAGTTAAATAAGCCGAATTTCATAACCGCTTTTAAAGCGGTTGTTTAAAAAAAATAGTAAGTACTAAACATAATCGGTGAATCTATATTTTTTTTTAGTTAACAATAATGATTGTTTCTTGGGCATAATATATATATATATATATATATATATATATATATATATATATATATATATATATATATATATATATATATACCGGGTGGACCATTTAATGTGTTTTCAGGAAATATCTTCGAAACAAGAAACTTTAGAAAAAAATGACCCAAACAAAAAATGATTGTATTGAAGGGGGCCATAATACCATAATTTTGTTTTTTTCATAGATGGCGCTGTTGTTGCTAAATCGAGGTCAACTTAGTTTTTTTAAATGGAAACCCCTACTTTTTATTAAAGAATCAGAGTCCTTGTTAAAAAATGAGAAGAATTCACTCAGCTAACTTTTTCGTCAGAGTGATAGATGGCGCTGTAATCACGAAAAGAAGTTGTTGCATTTGGACGCTTGCGTATTCGAACTTCGCGCGCATGTGTGTGTGTGTGTGTGTGTGTGTGGTGTGTGTGTGTGTCAAAACATGACGTCGGCCGTATTTCCATGAATTACAATTTTAAATTGAAAAATAGCTGGAAATAGCTGGATTTTGATGCTTTCTTTGACTGAACAAAAGAAAATTTAGTTTGGTAATCAGTCGGTCTTCTGCATTGATGGCGAAAACGTTACAATGGTGCGGTATACTATCGCGGAAAAGGTCGACATGATTTTCGTGTATGGTGAAGCTAGACGCAATGCACTTGATGCGTGTGGCTTGTACGCGGAGAGGTATCCTGATCGAGATCATCCGAGTCACATGACTTTTCTTCGGATCGTGAACTCATTTGTGGACACTGGCAGCCTAAAACGAACCAGACATCGAAGACGCACCGTAACCCAGGAGAATGCCGAAGTTGATATTTTAGCTGCAGTTGCAGTCAAACCCAACATAAGTTCTCGTCAACTGGCGCGGAGTTCAGGCATCTCCAAAACGAGTGTTCTGCGAGTTCTTCATCGGCATAAATTTCATCCTTACCACGTATCGTTGCATCAAGAACTTCATAGCGACGACTTCCAACATCGAGTGCAGTTCTGCAATTGGGCTCAGCAGCAAATACGCAACAACCGGAACTTCGTTTCCATGGTTCTATTCTCGGATGAAGCAAGTTTCACGAATCGTGGCCAAATCAACCGGCATAACATGCATTATTGGGCGGAGGAGAATCCATATTGGATCCGACAAGTGGACCATCAACGACCATGGAGCGTCAACGTTTGGTGCCGAGTTCTGGGAGATCACGTCATTGGCCCGTACTTCATCGACGGAAATCTGAATGCTGAAAAATACGGTGAAATTCTGACGGCTCATCTTCCTGCTTTACTCGAAGACGTCCCTCTGCTGACCCGATTGAGACTGTGGTATCAGCACGATGGTTGCCCTGCACATTTTGCCCGTATCGTCCGAGATATTTTGAACCGCCAATTTCCGAACAAGTGGATTGGTCGTGGAGGTCCGGTGCCTTGGCCGGCACGTTCGCCGGACTTGACAGCGCCGGACTTTTTCCTGTGGGGATTGCTGAAGGACAAATGCTATGCCGACATACCGTCGACGCCTGATAACATGAAGGAGCGTATTCACAATGCTTGTGCGAACATCAACAGAGACACCCTACGAGAAGTTCAGAGATCGTTTCAAACAAGGATCGCAAAATGTCTCGAGATGAACGGCCATCATTTTGAGCACCTGCTCTAGAGATGATTTCAAGTAAGTTAAACACAAGTGCGCGTCTACACACACTTCGACCCAATCGACTTCTTCTAACCTGCCATTTCTTTTCAGCTTCCTACAAATTACGCTCCAGCCGGACATCGACAACATCAACCTGCAGAGCGACATGGGGCTGTCAAAGCTGTCAGCAGCGCTCACGCTGAGCCCAGAATATAAAAAGCAAAATTTAAGTTATTTGTTTAATTTGAAATTATTATAAATTTTGAAATATCAACTTGGAAATGGATCAAAATTATTTATTTTGCATTTCCAAGTCGGTCGATCATACAATTACACTCTTGAATAAAATACTAGTTAAGTTTACGTCACATTCATATCCTTTACAAAAATAATAACAAAATAATGTAACGAACATTATTGGTGATTTTAGACGGGCATGTTCGCGGGTGCGCACACACACACACACACGCGCGCGAAGTTCGAATACGCAAGCGTCCAAATGCAACAACTTCTTTTCGCGATTACAGCGCCATCTATCACTCTGACTAAAAAGTTAGCTGAGTGAATTCTTCTCATTTTTTAACAAGGACTCTGATTCTGTTATAAAAAGTACGGGTTTCCATTTAAAAAAACTAAGTTGACCTCGATTTAGCGACAACAGCGCCATCTATGAAAAAAACAAAATTATGTTATTATGGCCCCCTTCAAAACAATCATTTTTTGTTTGGGTCATTTTTTTTTTAAATTTCTTGTTTCGAAGATATTTCCTGAAAACATATTAAATGGTCCACCCGGTATATATATATACCGGGTGACCCAGGGATCTGTAAAAGCCCCATAACTTATTTGCTATTTGAGATATTGACTTCTAGTTTTCTTGAACAGGTACCCACATTTATTCTACATATTTTAAAAATATGTATGTTTTTGTACAGGGTGTCCCAATATACATAACAGAACAAAGTTATGTTTTTTTTAAATGATACACCCTATATTTTATACTTTATTTTCAACCCTCTTGAGAAGCTGATAAAAATAGTATAAGATACCATGGGTCTATTATGGACGGTTGGTTAGTTATGGGTAAATTTGTGGCGAAAACAAGGACACATTGAAAAAATGTAGAAGCGCTCCTAGCAAATCTAGCTTCATTTTTTATTCACTAAAGAATTTTCCACATCACGAAGAATAATACAAATCGGCTTTGGTTCTTTTTTGTTCATACTGCTATACAGGGTGTCAACATACGCAAAACAATGGATAACTATTTTTTTTCAAATGGAACACCCTATATACGTTGCCACCAATCTATGGCATTTTTAATAAGCTTTCAAATGATGTATAATTTGTATAATTAAATATTAAGGATTCTTGAGATTTATCCATAAAAAACATTTTTCTTTTGTCACCTCCTGCTCATTTTTGGATTTTCAGCCAAAACTATGCATTTTCTGAAAAAATAATAAGAGGCCAAAGTTGTAGAGCGGAAAATTTTCGATCGATATAGGTCTTTTGACTTTTCCAATAATGCGTGCATTGCCCGCCAGAGTGCGCAAAATCGTGACCGTATATGCATTTTAGCGTTTTTCTCAAATTTTTTGTTAATTAATTGCGCTATACTTTATTTTCCACGTCCTCTACCAGCCAAACGGTTAATTATAGAATTATTCAAATGACCTACATCGATTGAAAATATTCCGCTCTACAACTCTTAAAAAAAGCAATTTTTGCCCAAAATGCATAGTTTTCGCTAAAAATGCAAAACACTATTGAAAAACGCAAAAATTGATACATACATTTTCAATTTGATTTTTAAGGAAAACTATGCATTTTTGGCAAAAATTGCTTCTATTCAGAGTTGTAGAGCGAAACATTTTCAATCGATATGGGCCATTTTAATTTCCCTATAATTTCCCGTTTTTCCTCTAGAGGGTGCGAAAAATAAACTATAGTGCAATTTATTAATAAAAAATTTGAAAAGAAAACGCTAAAATGCATATACGGTCACGATTTTGCGCACTCTGGCGGGCAATTCACGCATTATTTTAAAAGTTGAAAGACCAATGTCGATCGGAAATTTTTCGCTCTACAACTTTGGTATCTTATAATTTTTCCTGAAAATGCATAGTTTTGGCTGAAAATCCAAAAATCAGCAGAAGGTGGCAAAAGAAATATGTTTTTATTGATAAATCTCAAGAATCCTTAATATTTTGTTATACAAACTGTATATCATTGGAAAGCTTATTCAAAATGCCACAGATTGGTGGCAACTTATATAGGGTGTTCCATTTGAAAAAAAATACTTATCCATTGTTCTGCGTATGTTGACACCCTGTATAGCACTATGAATAAAAGAGAACCAAAGCCGATGTGCATTATTCTTTATGGTGTGGAAAATTTTCTAGTCTATAAATAATGATGCTATCTTTGCCAGGAACGCTTCTGCAATGTTTTCAATGTGTACATGTTTTTGCCACAAATTTGCCCATAACTAACCAACCGTCTATAATAGACCCATACTATCTTATACTATTTTTATCAGCTTCTCAAGAGGGTTGAAAATAAAGTATAAAATATAGGGTGTTCCATTTAAAAAAAACATAACTTTGTTCTGTTATGTATGTTGGGACACCCTGTACAAAACATACATATTTTTAAAATATGTAGAATAAGTGTGGGTACGAGTTAAAGAAGACTAGAAGTCGATATCTCAAATAGCAAGTAAGTTATGGGGCTTTTACAGATCCCTGGGTCACCCGGTATATATATTACTTTGCTTTTGGTTATGGCCATATGTGTTTCTCACCGTTTTTTTTATGATTGTTTATACAATTGAAAAACTATAAAACAATTTCAATCATCAAATAACAAATTATGTTAATATTAATCTCTAATATTACTACTTTTAAAATGTTACGCACCCGAGATAAATAAATAATAAAGAAACAAGTTTTTTATTCGTTATGTAAAATATTTAAAATCCGCATATTAAGCAATAATTAACATATGCTAATAGCCTAATGTGAATATCTTTGTGATGACGTGAAATAAACAATGGAAAATATGTGAAATATTCATAATAATAATAATAATAATAATAATTCAATAATAATTCAATTTATTTCAAAAAATAATGCGAATACAAACATATATACATATACCTATAACACACTAAGTTGAAAACGTCCAATATAGTAAACTGTAGCAAAAATTATAGGAATTTTCACCAGTTAGTATTCAGAGAGTGAATAGAGTTCTCTTTGAATTAAGTAATCTTTAAGATTTCTTTTAAATTCGTTTAAATTGACTTCTACCTGAAGTGCTCTAGGAAGTTGATTAAAAAATTTTACTGCAGCATAGTACGGGGATTTTTCGTATATTACTAATTTATGGATGGGTAGATCATATAGATGTGTATTCCTAGTGAGATAAGAATGTTTTTTAGTACAATCTTTAAACACATGCCGATTTTTAAAATGATAAATAAGTACTTCATATACTAATAAGCTATAGAAGGTTAATATTCCTGCTGATTTGAAACGTCCTTTGCAGGAATCCTTATATTTCAAACCCAGAAGAATCCTGACTGCCTTCTTTTGAATTATAAATATTCTAGTACTAAATGAACTTCTTCCGTAAAATATTATTCCATATCTTATGATGGATTCGAAATTAGTATGATATAATGAAAGTAGTGTTTTTGTATCAAACATTTTTACCAAAATTCTAAATGTAAAGCAAGTCGTGTTTAACTTGGAAGCAAGACTAGTACAATGTTCTTTCCAATCTAAATGCTGATCAATAGTCATTCCTAATATTTTACAATTATTTTTAAGGCCAATATTCGTATTTCCTAGCTGAATTTCGTTGATTTCATGGTTAATGTGTTTAGCACTGAATATTATTACATTTGTTTTCCCTTTATTTAATACTAATTTATTTTGATTCATCCATTTCTCTGCCATATTAAATAGCGCCTGAGCGTTTATTATTAAATTATTTAATGAATTGCTTTTGACTAAAATGCTTGTATCATCTGCATAGTTAATTATAGTATTTTCACTTGTTATTTTGGGAAGGTCGTTAATGTATATAAGAAATAAGAGTGGTCCTAAAATACTCCCTTGTGGGACGCCGATGTTTGTTGCGATTTCAGTGGATAATTTGTCTCTTATTTTTACTATTTGTGTTCGACCTGACAGATATGATTTTATAAGATCAAGTGCGACACCACGGATTCCATACAATTCCAGCTTAGTAAATAGTATTTGGTGATCCATGGTGTCGAAAGCCTTAGAGAGATCGAGAAATATTCCTATAGATTTATTCCCGTTTTCCATTGCTTCCACTATTTCCATTATATAGCTATATAAGGCAGTAATGGGTGATTTAGATTTCATGAATCCATGTTGTGATTCATTAAATATTTTATTTTTTATGAAGAAGTCAATTAATCTATTTGCGATTAGTTTTTCAATCACTTTCGAGAACACACTCAGTAGTGTCAGAGGTCTGTAGTTATTGAAGTCATTTGGGTCGCCTTTTTTAAATATAGGTATTATTATTCCTAATTTCAGACAAGAAGGAAATACTCCTTTTTCCAATATTTGGTTTACTAAATATTTTAATGGGAGCACCAATTCAGATGTTAGAAGTTTTAATGTTGATGATGATATTTCATCATAACCGGTAGAACGTTTATTTTTTAACTCATTTATTATGTTAAAAATCTCAGCTGATGACGCAGCTTTAAAAAATATTGATTTATGGAATCGTTCAACGTTAATAAAAAAAATGTATTAGGTAATTGCGTAATAAGTTGAGTTGCTACAGTGCTGAAATAAGCATTCATTTCATTGGTGTATTCTGAAACATGTCCAACATTATCACAGTTACCCTTTCCTAATTGTTTATTGATAATTCTCCACGTACTTTTTATTTTGTTGTCACTCTCTTGAATAATTCTCGCATAATCATTCCTTTTAGCCTGCCAAAGCAGTTTACTATACTCAACGTTAGTTTTATTATAAAGGGCCTTAGCTTCAGAATTATAATGTTTTATCACATACAGTGAGTCTAAAAGGTTCTTATGACTAATGATTTCAGGAGAGTTATACACTTTATTCAAATCTTTGGTTACTTTCCGATTTATTTTTGGGCAAGCTTTGTTGAGCGAGTTATGTATAACTTTCATGAAACCAGTCCATGATTCATCTACATTGTTACTTGTGTATACACATGACATATCAGAATTTTCTGTTAGTAAACATTTTAATTTTGAAATATTTTGACTGCTAAAATTTCTGACTAGACTGAGAGTTTCTTTTAGTGGAAAAGCCGTTACTCTCCATGTTAGTTTTTGAGTAAGATGGTCTGATATATGACTATCAAAGACTTGAGTGGTATAGTACACAGACATATTAGTTATAATATTGTCAATTATTGAGTTACAGGTTGAACTAATTCTCGTATCGCTATCAATCGTAATACTCGCATTGTATGATCTTAACAATGTCAAAAATTCAAACGATTCAGCAGTATCATCTCTTATATTTATGTTGAAGTCCCCAGATATAATGTAAGTTGCTTTTTCCACTAATAACTTGTTTAATAAAAAGTTAAGCTTTTGAAAAAATTCTACAATATTATGACTATATGGCGCTCTATAAATTGTAATAATTACATATTTATTATTATATAAGATACATTCGACTGCCGCACACTCAAACGCACTTATGGTTGATATTTTGTTTATATCGCTTCTCATTACACATTCCACACCATCGCGCACATATATTGCTGATCCACCGTAAGCTGTTTCTCTCCGAGGATGCTCCTCCCTACAGAACGAGGACTTGAGAATGAAGTTCTTCATTGTTAACATTTTTAGTTTGTCCGCCGATTGCCAGTGTTCCGTAAGTGTTAAGAATAGGCAATCAGTATGTTCTTCCGTGAGTGCTTCGAGTTTATTTATGTTATTTTTAATAGAACGTGTATTTAAATGTATTAATGATATTTCACTAATTTTATTATGTCCTTTTGGTGTAGAGATTATTGAGTGGTTTTTGTTTTCTTGCGCTCCAAGAAAAAAGAATATTTCTGCAGTTTAATATTTGCAGGCCAATTCCCAGCTTCTTTGAATTTTTCTTCGAATTTGGATTCAAATCCAATTTTAAATGCGTTTTCATTTTCTCTCTTGATTTTCAACTGTGTAACTTCTAGTAGACCATCTTCGCAGATGTATTTCCTTATGTAAGATTCGATTTCCGCTTGACTTGTTTCCGGATCGACTCTTCCTAAGAAATACCATGTCATCATTGGAATAGCTTTAAATAAACCTTCCGTTTTTCCCGATCCCATAATTACATTACGTGCTGAATGTTTTTTTCTTTTATAGGTAACCTTTTCCCAATTTTCTTTGTTAGAGTGATTTTCGTTGTTTGAAATTTCCGACTTGTGTTCTGTTAGTTCAATTGATTTGTTTATGTTTACTTTTGGCGTTTTTACTAGCTTTTCTTTGTATGAATGTTTATTTGGAGGCACTGCGATTCCAGTGTGTTTTTGTTTGTCTGGTATTTTTGGTTTTATCGTCTCAACCAGGACTAACTGCTCCATCTCTTGATTTTGCAGCAAATCCATATCTAGTTTATTTGCAGAATTCTTTTCATTAATACTGCAATGTTTGGCCTCGATTTGTTCTAATCTATTTAATAAATATTGATTCGTTAAAATAAGCGCATTGTTGTTTTGTTTCAATGTACTATTTAGCTCATTTAATTGCATAACAGATTTAGTGAACGCTTTAATTTGATTTTGAAGTACCTTGAACTCCTTAATGCCTTCTTCGATTGACACCGTACATGTATGGTTTGGGTGAGAATCCTGTTTTCCTTTGGCAAAGCATCCAGGATGAAATGTCGCAGAGCAAACACAACACTCACTTCTATCACGAACAATACTTTTCCTACAATACTTGTAGGCACATAACTTGTTTTCGATTGCACTAGCATTAGCACAGTCTTCATCGTCCGCCATCTTGGCAGATTATAATCTAATAATCTAAGCAGAAAACAAACTGCACTGCGCAAAAATTAAGATTTTCATTATAGGCTGCTTTAATAGTATATTATTATACAAGTTTAATAAGAGGGTCTACTGTGGCAATACATTATCACCGGAATAATAATAAATACGAAAGAGGTAGCTGAACACTTTCTAAAAGAGAAACTTTAAATTATAGTGAAATTATACAAGAAGAAAACAATAACACTAGCCAAAACAGAATCATGGGAAACGAAACAAGAAGTTGTGAGACAACCAGAGGGGAAAAATATATATGTTGAAAATGATCTAACTAGAGAAGAGTAATTCGTACAGAAGGAAGTCAGAAGAAAGTGCTAAAGGAAAACCAGCATTAGTAGGATGTCAGAAAATTACTATAAATGGAAAGGAACATATTTGGAACAAAACTGTAGAGGGAATAGTAGAAGCGGGGGACCACACAAAAACCCAGAAATAATATTAACAGGGCAAGCACGACGCAAGACAGCGGAACGTACGCATGACGGAGAAATGAAAAACGGACACACGAATATAAAAAATTATACTAAGGTAACGACAATGGTGACGGATGAGGTTAACGATTCAAAAGAAATACAAAAAGATGCAAATAGAAAACAAGAAAAAAAAGCATTCATTAAGCGAAGGACAAAAAGCAAAAAAGCATATAACTATTAGTCCAGTAAATGAAGGGTCCAATATAGGCAAATTTGCAGAGGATGTTCATTTAAGTTTTAATTGGTAGATTTTGACTGGTACTTTTAAATTCGAAAATATCTTGGGACAAAAGGGTATGGGGCCGACTCTGAAAAATGGCCCTAAAGTTCCAAGAGATCGGTTTTTCACCAACCCCTGCTAAAATACGGCACTTGGAGATTTTTTTTTGACAACGAATGAAGACCAGTTGATTATTTACAAAAATAGTCCTTATCATTTTTGTCGAAAATTTGATAGTTTTCGAGATAACGGGACACCGAACGTACCCTGTATTTATAGCTCCTGCCCTGATTCCAGAAGAGCACGTTTTATGCATTTACTCATAGCTGGACGGACAAATTATTCGATAACTCGAGTTAAAATTGATATTTTTTGATGATTCAAAATTTGGGGAAATCCATAGCTATCATATGCTGTGACTTGAGCCCCATTTTGATTGTTCCAAAATATTGTAAAAAGTGGCCAAATTTTTTTAAAGAGATTTTTTACGACTTTTATAAATTGACCCAATTTGTTATCAATAGTAATTTATTCAGATCCTTTTTGATAATAGGTCCTTGAAAGGTGTAGAAACAGCTGATTTTTTTTTTGCATCTTAATATAAAGTCACTTTCATTTTCATACAAGAAAACGAAATGTAGCCTGAATATATGAATATTCAACCTGTTCGTTAATCTGCAAGCAAAAAATTAAGTCTTGTAAGTCTTAATAAGACTTAATTTTTTGCTTGCAGATTAACGAACAGGTTGAATATTCATATATTCAGGCTACATTTCGTTTTCTTTCAAAAAATTAAGTCTTGTAAGTCTTAATAAGACTTAATTTTTTGCTTGCAGATTAACGAACAGGTTGAATATTCATATATTCAGGCTACATTTCGTTTTCTTGTATTTATCTAATGCTTTCTGCAACAAGTAAAGTTGTTTCTAATTTGTTTACTTTCATTTTCGTTTTTTTTTTGCTGTTTTCGGAGTTTAGAAAAATTTCGCGCACAATCGTGGATTAAAAATGTATCAATCATTGTATCGCTTTCTAATACACATCACTGGAAAGCTTACAATGTCCCCTTTTTGATAGGACTTCTTTTCTTTTTTTTCTCACTTTTAGCAGTTTTCCAGAAATGGAGGAATTGACCACGGGAGGGAAGTACGGTCTTTTTTTTAATGATTGTTTCCTCTTAGCTCTTGATTTTGTTCACTCTTATAGCTTGTTCGACATAAAGATGAGATTCTAAGCTTTTAATTCATGTACATAAAGCACATGTTCCGATTTATCAGGAAAAAATAAATAGCCCCAAACTTTCTTTAATAATTCTCACACGGCGTAGATGCATAGTACTAGTATCGTACAATCGTGGTCGGCGCCACGCACGCAATTAGCTGTCCCTGTGTCAGTGTATTTGTTTCTAAACATTCTGTGTTTTAGAAGTCCTTGGCTTGTCCAGATTGTTCTTATTTTTCATTTGCAATAAATTTAAAAAAATACGAAAAGTGCTAAAAAGTGAAACAAAAAGTGATAAATATTTGTTCAAGCTGCCTAATACCTGCAGCATGTTTACCTTTGAACTAATTGCGATAAAGCAAGCACTTCACTATCTACGCAAATCCCGAAATAAGATCATTATCATCTTGTAATGAGTACATGGGTCCCGTAATAAAAATAATTAATGTAATATTTTTTTCAGCAAAATCATACGTAATTGTAATAATCTGATAAATGTAATTCACACAATAATCATAACAGCGCGTGATAAATATCAATTGTAACATCGATAACATAAACCAAAAACAAACGCGTCGAAAAATACGTCTCGGACAAAGAACTCTTTAACTTGTATCATCTAAAATCGTGCTGAAAACTTATTCAAGTACTAAAATCGACGATGTAAAATCAACAACACGTAAATTCGAATACACTACTTAGTACCGGGAAGAAAACGTAAACATCCTCTTGACCTAGATTAATAAAGAAGCAATTTAGAAAAATCAACGTCGAAAATAAGACCAGAAAAATACTAATAAGAAAATTCACGGGAAAGTTCATGAACTCAAAGATACACGAGGCAATTTGGCACGTGTATTTCTGAATGTGGCGGGGGCAAATTAGATGATAAAAGGGACGGGATCACAAAATTCGAGAGGATTTCCGTGATGAAAATGGAGTGGTGAGAATCAGTGAGTGATTCGATAACATACAGGGTGAGTAATTTCTTTAATATGTGAAGTGAACTTGTCTCAATGAATAACTGCATCCGAGTAATCATTCTGCAACAAAAATGTGAAATAATTTACATTCGAATAATTACTCTGCCACGAAATGCGAAACACAAAAAAATCGCATCCGAGTGATCACTCTGCTACGAAATGTGGAATAATTCAAATGGGAGTATCTATTCTATTACGAAATGCGAAATCATCAGAGAGATTGACTAACAAAAGTTAGTAGACATTGTTAAACGTATTTGCTTTCCTCGTAGCTTCCGGAGGCTCCAAGCGCTGTGGCATAGTTATGTTGAAATGGATGTTCGCCGGCTGCTTTAAGTTAGCGCTGTTGATATCGAAACCCCAATTACTATCAGAAATATTGGCTAACAAAAGTTAGTAGACATTATTAAACGTATTTGCTTTCCTCATAGTTTCCGGACGCTCTAAGCGCTGTGGCATAGTTGAAATGGGTGTCTCGCCAGCAGCTTTAAGTTAGCGCTGTAGATATCGAGCCCCAAATTTCTGATAGTAATATGCTTCTCTGAACGATGGTCTCCGATTGTTAAAGTTATTCATTGAGATTGAGTGAACATTCATTGACATTAAGCGAGGAAGCCTGTTGCTAAGTCGTTTTGTTCTGAGTCATACGTATTCTGGTCTGGTCAAAGAGGAAGTACGACGCCGATGTGTAGTCATAAATCTTAAATTCTTGAAGCGTCATTTTGTAAAATGTTCGACGACAGTTCTGAGACTGGTTTTCCTACAGGGTTTTCCCAGATATATTGGTATAACAAGGAAATGTGTTCGTAAATCAGATGACATACTCTTTGTTGTACCAATGCAAATGCCAGAACTGATAAATCAAATGAATAAACGTCAATTCATTCAACAAACAAGCATTTCATTTACCTGAACCTAACCAACACGCATCGACACTCGTAACGAATCTATTAAATAATTAAGGGTTACTACAAAAATTAAACACAACGTATGTAAGTACAAAAAGGTCGGACTTGACGTACTACAATCTTTAGCGACTCTTAGTGCATTGAAAAGTTACGGCCACCATATGCCAAACCCTGGTTATTGAGATCCAAAATCTGCTTACCATACAGAATCAGTAAGGAAATTCTATTATCTTTTACAGGTTACCCAGTCATATCGGAATACTGAGAAACAAGCATCTATAAATCTTATAACAACTGATGATCTCAAGCTTTCTTTGATGCGGAAAGTAGACGCTAACTGTCTGACTAACAATAAGCTTAGAGCTATAAAGGACCTACAGAAGTTTGGGCCATGTGAAGCGGAGCACTTCGCTACGAAGAAGTGGCGCTCGCTAGACTCCGCATCGGACATTGTCGTATGACACATGAGTTTCTCCTCAGCCAGGCCGATGTACCAATATACGAAACTTGTCACGTTGCTATTACAGTACAACACTTATTTGTTGAATGTGTCCAATTCGAGAATATCGGACACGAAGTAGGTCTGATGGATTCTTTGAGAAATATAAATAGAAAATAGAAAATCTGTTTGAATTTCTAACAACTTCAGGTTTGATGTGTCTAATGTGATATAATAAATTGTAATATCTTGTAATTATGAATAATTTTCAGTTCGTAATTCCAAGATGCCCTGAACACATCTGTTTGTACAGCGATTAACACATGTTTAACTCAATTTATACGGTACAGATATTTGCATCATACATACAGGGTCCTTTTTTTAACTCAGAACATATGATTGTTAATGTCTATGTTCTATGTCATAATAATCACCTCAACGCATTGCAATGTAGGCAACCACACTCAGTTTTATTTAATTGTCAAAATTGTGTTGTTAATAAAAATGTATTACACCACCGAAGAAGGAATACAGATAATTAATTGGTACAAGAGTGGGAACAGCACTCGACGTGTTAGAGATTTGTTTCCGGTTGAGTATCGGAGCAGACAAGTTCCATCCATCTCAACAATTTGTAATATTGCCCATCATTTTGACAATACTGGCTGCGTGAGTAATTTTCACATTAAAAGGGCTAAAGGAAATCACATTTTAACGGAAGAGATGAAACTCAACATTTTATGTTACGTTGAGCAGAACCCCATATCATCGTTAAGAGTTATCGCAGCACAGTTTCAAATAAGTTCAGCTTCCGTTTACAAGACATTAAAAGAATTTAAATACAATGCTTACAAGTTTTCAAATCATCAGCAACTATCAAATGAGGACAAAGGCAAACGAACAGAATTCTGTGAAACCGCATTCAATTTAATTAATAATGATCAAGAAATTTTACACAGAATACTATTTACTGATGAGGCATCATTTTCCTTAAATGGTGAAGTTAATCCACAAAATTATAGGTTAGTATTCTTCATTCCTTATCAATACCCATTCCTTACACCCATTTCTTCACCTTTTAGATTTTGGGCGTGCAATAATCCTCGCTTACAAAATTTGACGCACACACAATACAATGCGAGAGTTAATGTGTGGGCTGGAGTAATCAATGATACCTTTATTGGTCCTTTTTTTATTAATAGAAATCTAAACAGTAATGTTTACTTAGATCTTCTGCGAACTCGTATAATGCCAGAAATTCATACACTCAACATTGCTGCATCTTATTATCAGATGGATGGAGCGCCTCCACATTCTACAGCTGCCATTAATAATTATTTAAGTGAATTACTTCCTGATCGCTGGATAGGTAGATTTGGTCCAATACCTTAGCCACCCCGGTCGCCTGATTTGTCTCTAAACGACTTTTGGGGGGGGGGGGGCAGTAAAGCAATGCTTTGAGATGATTGTTATGACATAGAACATAGACATTAACAATCATATGTTCGGAGTTAAAAAAAAGACCCTATATCGTATGTTTATTAAAAAAAACCTCAAGTGTGCCATGACTTTTTCGTTTTAAAAATTTCAGTTGGCACACTTGACACTTGTTGGGAATTGACATATAAACGTCAGATCTTTCTAGAAGTCACAATTATTCCGTGCTCACAATGGTTTACAGCAACCAGCAATAAACGTTCCTAATTGAAAGTTATTTCCGAAATGGGATTAAAGTGGATGGAAATTGGGTGTATTCATTCGACGCACCTTTAGCTGAGTTTCAGGAAGAATTTGCTAACGTGCCCATTATTTATGATGAATTTAATACCTTATCACGATCTGTTGTATTATTTCGTGAAACGGGTAGTATTTTCCGTAAACCAGGAAGTGGTAGACCAGTTAATCGAACTCAAGATGCTATTAACACAGCCCAAGAAATTTTGGAAGATGAACCTACGACTTCTCTGCAACTCCTCATTATACAGTGGATAATTTGGCCATTTTGGAGGAATTTTTTGAGGACCGAATAATAAGTCGAAATGCACGGATTCCCTGGCCGCCCCGTTCATGCGATTTAACACCATGCGATTTTTTCTTGTGGCCATACCTGAAAAATTGTATTTATGCACAACCAGTACACAATCTAGAAAACATGCTGCAATGAATTCGAGATAAATTTATAGAAATTAACAATAATCCAGTGTTGTTGCGGAGCGTAATGGAGGGTGTGCGACGAAGAGTTCAGGCTTGCGTTCAAGAAGAAGGAAGGCACATACAACATTTAATATAATTTTATAGTGAAAAATTTAACGTATCTGTAAATTGACTACAGTTTGTTTAATTTTGAGAAGTAACATAACCTCAATATGTGTAACCAACTTAAATTTTTTAAATTAAAAAATCATGGCACACTTGAGGTTTTTTTTTTAATGAACATACTTTATTATACATATATTTACTTTATAATCCGTTTACCTGTGATATTTTCCGTGATATATTCTATGGAAATTTTCTGTTATACTCATCAACATTTTCTGTGATACTCCTATCATATTTTCATAATTCATTATTTCAATCGGATCTTTCTCAATTTTAATACCCGTGTCGCGAATGACCTTAGCAGTCGATGCGCCTTAAACCGAAAATTCATTCATTCAATTGTTCCAAAAGTTCAAATCCGCTTTGAGGTCCCTAGATGAGATTTCAATGGTTATTGAAAAAAATGCGTCTGGATGTGTGTGTGTGTCTGTATTTCTGTGTGTGCATGGTGCTGTATCTCAAAAACTTATACAGGAATTATCATAAAACTTTGAACTTTATTGGACATTTCGAAGAACTGAAAAAATTTTGATGGAATTTGAACATGAGTGTTAAACTGTTTTTCAGATACTTTTTAAATATGAAATTTATTACAAAGACATTTAAACAAATATTGAAGATAACAAAGAAATTTACATTGTTTTTAATGTTCTATCCACCCTTGCAACACAGGTATGTCAGATCATGTAGGGTTATCTCTCACTATTTGCATGCTCAATATGGGAGTACAAATCTCACCTATGAGTATATTCGCCCAAGTACTAGCAAAGGAAACATATATTTTACCAGTTAAAATGAATGCTTTTTTCGTCAGCTAACTGACATTTATGAACATGGGTTTCCAAAAAAACAATATAACAAACACAAATTTGTCAAAATTGTATGGTTCAACGATGAATTACGACGTATGAGAGAACAGCTACAATTACTTAATGAAGTATATGAACAGTATCCTCTAAATGAAAATAAAACAGCACGAAATGTTTTCAAAAAGCGATACAAAGAAGCAATACAATTATCGAACAAACTAGCCAACGATAATTATATTTTACCTACTCCCACTTTGTAACTGATGAATTACCGAACTGTTTTCACCAATCGTAAGCGACCCATTACGAATATATAGAGCATAAATAAATGTTAAATGTTTTACATAAATGTGTAACATGTATTATTACCACTTATGTACCTCGCTATATTATACAGAGTGTGTAAAAAGTCCCGGATCAGTCAATTATTTCGGAAATTGTGCACCATACAAAAAAGCTTCCAATATAAAAGTTGTGGGACTTGAAGCAATCTATCAAGCTAGAACTCTTGCAATTATACAGGGTGTCCCAAAAAGTCGTGGTAAACAAAACTTCCGTTTTTTAAATGGAATGACCCTTTTTAAATCGCATTTCCTGATTCCGCTAAACATTATAAACAACAATTATTTAACATATCATATGGCTAAACTCATTAGTTTCAGAAATAAAAAAATATTCAATAGCACGAATGCTATAGGAATGATATTACCAACATTTTGCATTGTTTCCAGTCGAATCAAAATGTTCCATGTTATACCTTAAAAAAACATTGAATCTGTGTTAAATGCACCTCACTCAAGAATTATTCAACTAAATTATTAAATATTTACATTAAAATTAACCATAACTTTAAAACAGCAGTACAAATTAATAAGAATAACCGATAATAAAAAATTGAGTGTATGAGGTTATTTAATTAAATGATGAAAATGTCCTCCTCCTACAGTTTGACAATGGGCTAGGTTATAATAAAATTTGTCGATGACGTTTTGTAACATTTCCTGGTTGATAGATGCACATTCGTCAATAATTCTTCTCCTCAATTCGTTCAGATCTGCAGGTTTTGTCGAAAACACTTTATTTTTCAGGTGTCCCCAAAGAAAATAATCAAGGGGCGTTAAGTCTGGCGATCTAGCGGGCCATTCTATGGAGCCTCTTCGCCCTATCCACCGGTTAGGAAAAGTGTTGTTTAAATAAACTCTAACAACTTGCCCAAAATGAGGAGGAGCTCCATCCTGCTGAAACCACGTATGGCGTAATAGTGGTCCTACAGCATTCGTTATTGCTGGTACAATTTCATTTTGCAGCATGTGAAGATACATTTCGGCATTCAAATTCCCCTCTATGAAGAAAGGTCCCACTAATCTGTTGCCAATAATGCCAGCCCAGACATTTACTTTCTGGGGTATTGAGTATGTGTTTCACTCATCCAATGTGGATTCTGATCAGCCCAGTAACGTCAATTATGTCGATTCAAAGTCCCGTTCAACATAAAAGTTGCCTCATCCGAAAAAACTATTTGATTTAAAAAATTGTTGTTTTCTTCATGTTTTTGCATCATTACTTCGCAAAACTCCAATCTACGATCGAAATCATCTTCTGTTAATTCCTGGACAAGATTTATTTTATATGAGTGAAAATTACTGGTTTTCAAAATATTTTCAATTGATTTAAAGCAAACATCAACTTGGGTAGCAGCTTTCCTCAGTGATAAATGTGGATCCTGAACAAAATGTAGTAATGTATCCAATTTTTTTTCATCAGTTGTTGCCGACTTTGGTCTTCCTGAAGGAACTTTCTCACTGCAAGACCCAGTTTCCTGAAATCTTTGAACTGTCCTCACAACTGTAGATTTTGATATGGGCTGTCGGTTTGGAAAAGTAGTATTAAATAATTCCTTTGTTTCGCTAACTGGTCTTGTCGGTCTCCAAAACCTCTCATCATTAATAAAGTTATACGTTCCCTTTCGCTAAGAGACATTTTCAGACTTTTCTAATTTGACAGTGACGCAAAACATTCTGGTACCAGCTTGTCAAAATGCAAAATGTAAATAATATCGTTTATCGCCAATCGGCACTAAACACATAGCTTTATGTCTTTCAATTCAAATTATTTGTGAAACTGATCGGTTTAGCCATATGATATGTTAAATAATTGTTGATTATAATGTTTAGCGGAATCAGGAAATGCGATTTAAAAAGGGTCATTCCATTTAAAAAAACGGAAGTTTTGTTTACCACGACTTTTTGGGACACCCTGTATAATTGCAAGAGTTCTAGCTTGATAGATTGCTTCAAGTCCTACAACTTTTATATTGGAAGCTTTTTTGTATGGTGCACAATTTCCGAAATAATTGACTGATCCGGGACTTTTTACTCACTCTGTATACTTATTAGCAATTAACGTCCGCCGAATCCCCTGCAGTCGTCTGTTCGTCTTTAAATATTAAAAGTGACAGTGACATTTAAACGTCAGATTACAACTTATTGGTTAAAAGAATAACCGACAGAATAAACTCAACGGTATGCCTTATTGGTACTTCCATCGCAATGATATCTTAGTAGATTAACACTTCAGAGTGAGTACAACGATCCGTATCCTTAAATTTGTTCAATCAATGTATTGGACAATATATTATTCGACGGAAAATTGTTCGAACGGTAATTACTTTGCTTAGTTCGTAGTCGTCCTACATTGCCATTACCGGCTAATTTAATACAAATTTAAACGTCACCCTGACAAGATTCAGTTTTAATATTTATTTAGTTTAAGCGAATAAATGTAAGGTCGAAGGTAAAGCATAGTACATAACGCGAGTTGTAACGCAATTACACGCTCGTGGAATTACGTTACTCGCTACGCGGCGAGTAACGCAATATCTTCCACTTGCGCGTAATTTGCTACTTACAACTCTAGTTATGTAATATACTATTAACTTCTCGTAACAGACAAAATGCATTATGCACTGTCATTAACATTGCCAAAAATACAAACAGCTGTGATAATAACTGTGATATTTCGTGTGACGATTTTAATTCATTTTTTACCGGCATAGCGGACCAATTATTAAATAAATTGCCTAGAAATAATTGTGAACCGACTAACTTTACAACGCACTCGGTAAAACAATTTAGTTTCTAAGAGGTTTCACCAGTATGTGTCAGAAAAGCGATAGACGATCTCAAAAATAGCAAGAGCTTGGACATCCATGGGCTTTCCAGTGATTTAATTAAATCAGTGAAGGATATAATCCTGTTACCCCTCACAAAATTAATAAACCAAATACTTATTACCGGCATATTCCCCGATGAACTGAAACTAACGAAGGTAATTACAATTTTCAAAAAGGGCGATGCAAATTTGATTGATAATTATAGGCCGATATCGTTAATTTGATAAAATAATGAAGCAACAGATAACAATTTTTCTTGAGCAAGAGGGTTTACTGAACAAGGAACAATTCGGATTTCGAGAAAATCGATCCACGACTCTGGCTATTCAAGCATTTGCTAACAATACACTTGTGTGTTTTGAAAATGGTCAATATGCATTAGCCTCCTTTTTGGTCTTAAGCAAGGCTTTTGACTGCGTTCAGCACTGTATTAGTTCAAAAACTTCGCAAGTACGGCTTTGACAGTTCAATTTTCTATGAGTTACGCAAGGTGTACCACAAGGATCTGTATTGGGGCCATTATTATTTATATTATACAAGGTGTCTAAAAAAGACACCACCAAAATGATATGGTGTATTCCTGAGACAAAAAACAAGCAAATTAACTAAATTTATCTATATGAAAAATTACATACCTTCCAAGATACAGCAAGTCAAAGTTTAAGATTTTTAAAATATTTTAATCTATATCTCGAAAATGGCAGATGAGAATGATTTGTTTATTTTTTTCTGACAACTAAATTAGGTGTACTACATTGTTTAAAAATTTCAAGAAATTTCTTCAAGTACAAAGGTGCTCCAGAGGACATGCTGTTTACATTATTACATAGAACTTTTTTGTTCTTCACATTTTTTACGATTCAATATTTTTTTCAATGCAACTCGTCACTTTTAAGGAATTTATAACTCTTAAAGTTTTTTTGTTTACGCCTTATTTTTAACAAAAAAAAATAAAAAAGAACTTATTGTTTTTGGAAAATTTCGTGTTAAAAAATAAAATAATCTAAGTAGGGTGTCAATTCGTTGAAAACGTGTGTCAGTACAATTAAAACTTTCAATTTAAGTAAAACTGGTTAACCCGTGGAGTGGTGGTGACCGAAGTACCGCCGGTGGCTGAAGCGCATCGAGGCGACGCGCGCACGCGCATACAATGTGTACTGTGATTTTTTTTATGAGGGTCATTTTGAATTTTTTGTTATTTGTTAAATAATTTAATATGTTAAAATAAAAGCAGTTTTTGGATTATAGTTATTTTTAAGACTTTTCTTGCAAGACGAGCGCAATTAAACAATGAACAATAAGTTCTTTTTTATTTTTTTTTTGTTAAAAATAAGGCGTAAACAAAAAAACTTTAAGAGTTATAAATTCTTTAAAAGTGATGAGTTGCATTGAAAAAAATATTAAATCGTAAAAAATATGAAGAACAAAAAAGTTCTATGTAATAATGTAAACAGCATGTCCTCTGGAGCACCTTTGTACTTGAAGAAATTTCTTGAAATTTTTAAACAATGTAGTACACCTAATTTAGTTGTCAGAAAAAAATAAACAAATCATTCTCATCTGCCATTTTCGAGATATAGATTAAAATATTTTAAAAATCTTAAACTTTGACTTGCTGTATCTTGGAAGGTATGTAATTTTTCATATAGATAAATTTAGTTAATTTGCTCTTTTTTTGTCTCAGGAATACACCATATCATTTTGGTGGTGTCTTTTTTAGACACCTTGTATATTAACGACTTTCCATTGCACCTGAACAATTGCGACATTTTTCTGTTTGTGGACGACACAACAATTGTCAATAAAGGAAACTCCATGATTGATGTCCAAGATCAGAACAAAACATTGCTTCTTCGGGCAGGACAATGGTTTAATGATAATAAGCTTACTGTTAATCCATCTAAAACAGTAAATTTGGTTTTTACCCTTAATAGAAAGGATGCAGTAGAGTCAGCGAGCACAACATTTTTGGGCATTCAACTGGACAACACTTTAAAGTGGGACCAGCATGGCGCTGAAATAGCAAAGCGAATGTCTTGGTGTATTTATCGGCTAAAAAGCCTTACAAATTCGGTGTCTGGGTGGATACTTAAAACTATATATTACGAGTGTTGCCACTGCCAATCTCCAATACGGAATTTTGGTGTGGGGCCACTCGGCATCTCGTCACAGACTCTTTGGCCTGCAGCGTAAAGCCATTAGAGTTCTTAGCGGACTTGCCTACCAAGACGACTGTAGAGAAAAATGTAAGCAACTGCGTATTCTTACATTACCAGCCTTATTTATATTCGAGTGTCGGTGTTACGTCAAACGAAACTTGCACACGTACATGACGCACGAACACCATAAGTATTCTACCAGACATGGAAATGACATAATGTTACCCCAAATTAGGCTTAATAAATCACAAACGGGAACAAATCATTACGCTACTTTTTAACAGATTGTCTTATAATATACGTAATCTACCTTTTGACAAATTTAAAAATTCTATTAAGGAATTTCTGCTTGAAGTGTCACCTTACAGTATCGATGATTTTTTTTTTTATTGATGGAGAAATTTTCTAGCGACCTATTTATTTAACTAAATTGGTCCGTTATAGAATGCATTTATTTATTTACCTGTATACTAGTCTTATTTCTCGTCAAATTCTTTATTTTGTTTTATATTGTTAACATATATTTTTTTATATTGAACGGTTGTTGTTTTACTTTGTAATGTTTCTTTGGCCATTTATTTTGTTTTATTTCATTTTAATGTGTTGTATCTCAATTGCTATTTTCCATTTGTTTTATATATGCACTGATTTTACTATATAGGTAACAGTAACTTCTGTTGCCATTGTTTTTATACACTCATTTATTTTAATGTTTGCCATTATAATTTAAATTTTATTTTTTTAACTTATTTTACTTCTTAACTTATATTGCCATTAGTTGTATTTAATACCTGTTTTAATATGTTTGTAACTGTTTATATACGTATTTTAATCTGTTTGGGCAACAGTCCCATAATTTATCTTTACTTATCAACCTGACTTATGTAAACTCTTTTGTACTCGCATGAATAAAGTATTATTATATTATTATAATATTCCTCATAAAATCATTGTTTTTCGAAAAATAAAATTCATTTGTCAATATTGGTCTATAATTATGTATCATGTCATAGCCATATTGGGTACGGTGAAACTCCAATCGAAATAGTGGTGTGCTTCTATTAATTTGACGATTGTTGTGATTAAAGTTTATTCGATTCAGCAGTGTACCGCATGTGACACCGGAAATTAATTTAAATAAAATATATAAATCCATTCCGCAAATATTCCGCTGCAATTTTGGTGAAATTTTCCTCCGTAGCCTCCTCACCTGCTAGTAAAATAACGTCATGAATCCGTAAATCAAAAAATATACAGGATGTTTAATTTAAAATTAATTTTTAAATTTTAAATGGAACATCCTGTATATTTTTCACTTCGTATAAAACCAATTTACTTCCACCAAGTGGAAAAGTTTTTGGATGATCACTAAACTCAAATGTGCATTTAATATAACCCTATCAAATTTCAAACTGATATCTCAAATAGTAAAAAAAAACTGTAGGGGTGAGCCTCTGTTGTGTTATAGGTATACGTTAGCACCAATAACTTGCCATTATGAAACGCACTTGCACAACCTTACAACCACTTAAAAGGTGGAACAAGTGCGATCGCAGATAGACTTCTTTATGAAACTGTATTTAGTAGGTTGTTCTAAAGAAATTGTCATCTCACGTTCAACTGATTGTAGGGTGGTGTACGGTTCCCCACCACTCTCCAATCTTTCTTGCGACCACAAATCTTTTGTTAGGGTTTCTTTTCATAAATCGATTTACAGATTTCTTTCATCATAAACTTATTGAACCATAAAGTATAATATACAGTGTGTTGGAGTATTTTAAAGTGTGTAAAGATCCTTGATGCGAGCATCGTAAAGGCTAATAATTTATTGGCGTTATAGTACATAAATTGTTTTACACAGGTCAATGAATCAAAATAGCTAGCACTAATATTTTTTAAATTGGTAAAATTTTATTTTGAGAGTTAATGATAATGACAGTAACACGTCAAAACACTAGTCTCGATTTTTTGTATAGATTGATATCTTCTTACGTTATACAAGGCGACTCATTTATCTTGAAGTGACTTTAAAATAAAGCATTTTCAGAAAAAAAATATTCTATATAAAAATTGGATGATTTGAAGGGGGAAATGTAATGGCGATATGTACTTTGCATTTATTGGTCATTTTCGGGTAAAAATTTGTTTTTCCTAATGGCACCCAACGATACGTATTCTACGCAAAAATAAGGTTTTGTTCCCAGCATTTTTATGAGTTAGTTTATATCATACAATTTCGTTTGACAAGTCTGAAATATTAAAAAAAAAGAAATGCTCATGAGGCAATAACCATGGAAGCTCTACAAAACAGGGTAATATCTTTCATAACACGCGTAGAGAAGTGCATCGAAACTGAAGGACATTATTTTGAACATTTACTGAATTAAACTGTTAACAATTGTTTTTTCTTCAGTAAATGACTCATCTTACTAATTGGTGTCATTTATTTTTATTGCTGTTTCCACATATAATGGAAACTCGGGTAAAAAAATCATATCTCAAAAAGTTTTAAAGTGCCCATACTTTTGAAAAAAGAAAAATTCTCAGGAAGGATCAGGGTATAACATATATTATTCTTAGGAAAATTAAAATATGAGTAATTGATTATTTTTTGAGATATATTTTATTTATCAAAAAAAAACTATCTAAATAAAGTTTTTTTGTCTTGAAAAAATTTTATTGCAAACTTTAAACATTTAAGCATAAAAAAGTATAGAATAACTTTCTTCGTATCGGTAACGGTTTACGATATTTTTGAGTTCAAAATAAAAGTGTACTAAAAGTTTATATTGTTATAACTTTTGACACAATAATTTTCTGAACCTCTAATAAAGACCAAAAGCCATGTCTTGATAGCCTTTATAATATATGTGAAGTTCGCTAAAATCCCTGATGTACCCCCAAAAAATGTGCATTTATTTATGGAATGGCCGTATCTACGGTTTCCAGAGCGGTGAATACCAGAACCTAAATTTAAAAGGCTAGAAGGAAATTTGAGACGAAAAAAGCAGAATGGGGTGGATCGACAATTTCGTGGACTTGCAGAGTTAGACGTTCTACTTAGTGTTTACAATAATCACAGAACATCTAAATCGCAAGTGAATTAATACTTGCGCTAGTTATTTATTGTAGTCTACATTGAGTTGTAACATACGTATTTATTGGGTCCTTATTATTCATGTTTGACATAACCTTACAACAATTGACATTTGTCACTTTTTTTCAAGGCACGCTAATTATAATTTATTTAAATTTTTTTCGACCAGAATATTGAACGTAAAACAACATATTGGGCATTATTGGATTCAGAAAAATAATGTCTAATGTAATAAAATTAAACCATCATAGGCAGCCGTTTAAAAATTTGAAGTTGGCTATCATTCGACAATGAAGTTATTATAGAAAAAAAAGTCATTTGTTGGTATTTAAACCACCATTGACTTTGGTTTTTAGTTCATTTATATCGGTCAATAAATAACAGAGTTATGACGTTGGGCGTTTTTTTTATCGAACACCCGGTGTATACTTGTCCCAAATTATTTAGAAATTATAATTCAAATTGGGCGGTGAACAAATTGAGCAAGTTTGCTGGTTAAAGAGATAATAATAAGCTAAGAATCAGAAATGTAATTTACTCTAAATAGTAAATTACTTCGTAGAGGTCAAATATAACTGGTAGGCAACACGAAAAAGATTTTTCAATTGAATAACGACCAATTTCACAGATTGCACGACACGTAAGATCCAAGCGTCCCCAACCTTCCACTAAAAGATTATATCAATACATTTCATCTGAATGAAAACGTCGACTGGCTCGAGAGGAAAAGGATTTGAAAGGTTGCCACTAAAAATAGAACGATGCTACCTTTAAAGATCCAAGGCAATACGAATAAATGTCATTGCATCTGTTACACTTTCCCATCTCGTGCAGAATGCATCTAGATTAAGAAAACAGCAATCACGTTATTCTCTTGCGGCATTTAAACGCTGGACATTAAAAATATGGTCTTTAAGACGCTTAACAAAATCATGCAAAATGGTAATAAAAGTAATGCAGGGTGTGTTAAATTTAATTAACCCGTCCAGTAATTAAACAAAAATACATAATTCTCTACTGTCACGTTTGTTTAGGCTTTCTTTTTTATTATTACATTTTACGCTAAGGAAAAGTTATTATAGGAATTAAATGGAACGTTGCTGAATATTAATGTTGGAATATAAGACTAATATAGATCATATATGTTTTCCGCACCAAGAATTCAGAAATTCAGAGTTATACACCGTGTCCAAGAATGTACAGCATGAGGATCTTGAAAACGGTAAAAGATACAGGGTGGCTTAAATTAGGAAAAAGTTTGTATTTACTTTAAAAGACATTAAAAAACTAATGGCACTGTATCATTGTCACTTTTTACGCTCTACAAAATGGCGTCTTCGAATTTTTTATCCGATGTTTCATCTCCGAGAAATCATCATCAACTTCATTTTTTTATATGGCCACAAAAGTAGAAACACCTTGTATACGGTAGCATTTTTTCTTACAAATTTTACGATGTATCACACATTATGCTTCTAAAGCCAAAAAACAGAGAAAAATAAATTTTAATGTTTTGTGGGTTCTTGATCTAGTAGGTGTTTAAAAAGTATGCGTTGGAACAATTGCAATATTTAGATTTCATCTGTCACATTATTGTTAAAAACGTTCTAACGTATTTTGAAGTTGTTTGTTTTGTTTATAAGAAGTTAAAGTTTTAAAATTTATTTGTAAGTGTTACGATGGAAAGAGGAAAGAAAAATTTGATATGTTGACGTGTTACATCTTGTGTAGCTGCAGAAAAGAAGTATTCTGATAATTATCCTGAACGAACGAAGACAACCTGAGAAGTCCATGTTTAGACGTTTGGTATGTAATTTAAAGCAATTTGGTTCATTCAAAAAACCGTTTTCATCTCGTAAAAAACAATCCAACGAAGAAAAAGCTAATACTGTTCTACTGGCCGTCATTGAAAATCCTGAAATATCAACAAGACAAATTGAACGTCAGACTGGGGTAGCTAGATCTACAGCCCACTTCATTTTACAAAATAATAAATTTCATCCATATAAATTTAGAATTTGTCAGGGTCTTGTGACGAGAGAAGGCGAGCAAGTTTTTGTGAATGGTATACCAGGAAATGTCAAGAAAATCAAACTTTTCCTTTTCAAGTGTTTTGGTCTGATAACCAACAATGGCATTTTTAACCGACGTAACAAATATTATTGAGCAACAGACAATTCTCATTTAAAAAAAGATGAAGGGCATCAACACCGATTTGGATTGAATATGTGGATAGGTATTTTAGGTAGCAGAATAATGGGACCCTTTATTTATCACAGCAATTTAAATTCCGAGCGGTATGTTGACCTGCTGCAGACTGAATTGGAAAACGCCATGGATGAATTATCTCGAGCAATAATTAACAACTGCTGGTTTCAGCAAGATGGTGCCAAGAAATGTACGGGAATATTTCTCGCAGAGGTTTCCTGAAAAATGGATTGGAACTCACAGTGAAGTAGCTTGGCCAGCCCGATCACCAGATTTGAGCCCGTTAGACTTTTTCCTGTAAGGTTATGTAAAAAATCAAGTGTATGACTCAACTTTTGAAAATGAAGAACAATTATTGGCATCGGTTATAGCAGCAGTTAACACAATCTCCTCAGAAATGTTAGACAAAGTTTTAAATTCAACTGTACAAAGAGCATACTTGTGTCTAGAAAATAATGGGAACTTATTTGAACACTTGCAATAATCGTTGAATTATTTTTCAACGCCTACTAGATTAAGAACCTACAAAATATTAAAATATTTTTTTTGTTTTCTGGCTTTAGAAGCATAATTTGTAATACATCGTTAAATTTCTAATAAAAAGTGCTACCGTGTACAAGGTGTTTCTACTTTTGTAGCCATATAAAAAATGAAGTTGATGATGATTTCTCAGAGATGAAACATCGGATAAAAAAATTGAAGACGCCATTTTGTAGAGCTTAAAATATGACAACAACAATGTGCCATATGTTATTTATTAGCTATAAGGAAATGTTTCTGCCATGTAGTACCTATTATGTATCTATAACTTTATGTATCTTTAAGAGAATGACGTGTGTAAAACTTTACAGTTAGTAGCACTAATAAACATTAACATTATCTTATCTTTAATATCTTTTAAAATAAATACAAAAATTGGAAAAATCAAAAATCCGAAAACTTGCATTTTTTTGTAAATTTTGTAAACGATAAACAATCATGAATTTCTGCGATCGGCATGTAAACATACTCTAAATAGTGCAACTTTTTCTAATTTTCATCTCATTTTACGATCAATACAATGAAACTTTTATTTGTCTCCTTAGTCAGATCTCAACTCGAGAATGGATCAGTCATTTGGAATTCATTATATTTTAATTTTTCAAATAAGATTGAAGGTTCAAAGAAAATTTCTAAAAGTGATGATTTTTAAATTTGGGAAACCAAATAGAGAATTTAGCCATTCTAATATGTTAATTAAATTAAAATTGAAATCTTTACGGTATGGGAGGATTATGTTCGATGTATGCGATATGCTTTGGT
The DNA here is from genome assembly GCA_910593695.2 of Ocypus olens. Lineage (NCBI taxonomy): Eukaryota > Metazoa > Arthropoda > Insecta > Coleoptera > Staphylinidae > Ocypus > Ocypus olens. Next base: position 29,612,515 of record OU343059.1, read on the forward strand.
TTCAAAATAGTTAATGGTATCAGTGGCGACTCGTGAAACATTTTTTGGTAGAAAATTCCAATAAATTCCGTCGATTGCTTTGGCAATTTTTCATGTAAATTTATGAAAAATTATAATCATTTTTTTGCTGAAGCGAAAGAGAAAAATACAAAAACAATTGCCATCGACTTGAAATTTTCCAAAACAACTGCCAACACATGTGATTCTACATTTCCGTACAAATTAGAAATGCATTGTTTCTGAATTTTCGAATATTTCAATGTGAACGGAGATGAAATTTAAAAAAATTCAATAAATTCGACAACGCGAAAAAAATATAAAAACAATTGCCATCGACTTGAAATTTTCCAAAACAACTGACAACACATGTAATTCTACATTTCCGTAAAAATTAGAAATGCATTGTTTCTAAATTTTAGAATATTTCAATGTGAACGGAGATGAAATTAAAAAAAAAGCAATAAATTCGACGACGCGAAAAAAATATAAAAACAATTGCCATCGACTTGAAATTTTTCAAAACAACTGACAACATATGCGATTCTACATTTCCATAAAAATTAGAAATGCATTGTTTCTGAATTTTAGAATATTTCAATGTGAACGGAGATGAAATAAAAAAAATTGCAATAAATTCGTGGACGCGAAAAAAATATAAAAACAATTGCCATCGACTTGAAACCTTCCAAAACAACTGACAACACATGTGATTCTACATTTCCGTAAAAATTAGAAATGCATTGTTTCTGAATTTTAGAATATTTCAATGTGAACGGAGATGAAATTAAAAAAAAAATGCAATAAATTCGACAACGCGAAAAAAATATAAAAACAATTGCCATCTACTTGAAACTTTCCAAAACAACTGACAACACATGATTTTTCATTTAAAAAAAAAATAGAAATGCATTGTTTCTACATTTTAGAATATTTCAATGTGAACGCAGATGAAATAAAAAAAATGGCAATAAATTCGACAACGCGAAAACAATATAAAAACAATTGCCATCGACTTGAAATCTTCCAAAACAACTGACATCACATGGGATTCTACATTTTCGTAAAAATTAGAAATGCATTGTTTCTGAATTTTAGAATATTTCAATGTGAACGGAAATGAAATTAAAAAAAAATGCAATAAATTCGACAACGCGAAAAAAATATAAAAACAATTGCCATCTACTTGAAACTTTTCAAAACAAGTGACAACACATATGATTTTTCATTTAAAAAAAAAATAGAAATGCATTGTTTCTACATTTTAGAAGATTTCAATGTGAACGGAGATGAAATTAAAAAAAGATTGCAATAAATTCGTCGACGCAAAAAAATATAAAAACAATTGCCATCGACTTGAAACGTTACAAAATCATTTAATATTAATTCAAGAGTGATTTGGTAGAAAATTCAAATACATTCCGTCGAAAGATTATAATCATTTTTTGCTGACTCGAAAAAAACATAAAAATAGCTGTAAAATACTTGAAACTTTCTAAATTTGCTTAAAATATAACAATCTTAATAATCTTCCAAAAACTCCCATCATAGGTTTTCAAGATAACCGAGTGACAACAGCGCTTCAGATTTTTTTAACTTGTACTTGTTCACAGTGAAAAAAAAATATAAAAACAACTGCAACACACACTTGAAATTTTCCAAATTTACTCAAAATACACGAATCTTAACAATCCTCAAAAAAACTCAAAAAACCCCATCACTGGTTTTCAAGATTTTAAGTTTCATTTCTTCCGAGTGAAAAAAAATATATAAAAACAACTGCAACACACTTGAAACTTTTCAAATTTACTCAAAATACATAATCTTAATAATCCTCTAAAAAACCATAATACCTCATCAAGTTTTCAAGATAACCGACCGAGAACAGCCCTTAAGATTTTTTAAGTTTCACTTCTTCGGAGTGAAAAGAAAAATATAAAAACAACTGTAACATACTTGAAACTTTTCAAATTTACTCAAAATACATTAATTTTAATAAATCTTCAAAAAAACTCAAAATACCCCATCACTGGTTTTCAAGATAACAACACAAAATACCATTCTGTATTCTGTTAGTATTTTTCAAATCTGCTTGAACAATTTGTTCAAGAGATATATTCTCAAATAAATGCATTGCCATTTTTCTCGCCTCATGAAACTTTCGCAGACATCGTTTTAATATTTAAAATGACAAATCAGTGTTTTTAGAATTAATAAAAAAAATCTTGTTTCGTTTGAAACTACAGGTAGTGACATGGCTCCTTGGCTCTACATAACGAGCCGCCCTCGAATGGTATGGTTGACAGCAGCGATCTGTTGACGTCTTTTAATTTACTTTTTTTTTAATGTGCAACTTCACTTCATTTTGGTCATAACCAGAAAAATCTCAGCACATCAATCACCTATTTTTTGCAGTAATAATCTTTAAATTCAAGAATGATAATTTTCATCGCTCGTTCAATTTTCAAATTCGGAAAACTCACCTTTTTAAATATTATTGCAAAATGATGGGCTTGATTATTCAAAATAATTCAAACAAATTAGTTACCTAGTTTTTCTAGTAATCATCACTAAATCCAATAATGGTTATTTTCTTCTTCTTAATCTTGTATAGCTTCCTACCATGAGGTGGTAGTGATTTCGGTTGAGTTATTACTCGTTTCTTCTTGTGCATTTTTCTCTCCACAACTTTCTGTTCTTCGTTATTTCCCTCATTTGCTCCTTTCATATTTTTTTAGTGCCCTCTATTTTTGTTTCAGTCATTTTTCTGGCATTCTGTATATAGGTATGTCCTAACCATCTTAGCTGGTTTTCTGCTACGTTGTCGTTAATGGGTTCGGTTCAAAGTTGTCTGAATGTTCCGTTTCATATTTTATCTCATCTTGTTTTGTTCTTGAGCTTTTTGAGGAATGTCGTATCCTTAGAATTTTTAAACAAATTAGAAACAACTTTACTTGTTGCAGAAAGCATTAGATAAATACAAGAAAATAACATTCAATTTAAATGCGAAGCTGCACTGATGAGAGATAAATCTCGAAACGCGTCTGCAGATGGCCAATTACTTAATTTTCTTTTTTTTTAAATTCAGTAGTATTTTTAGTTATTATCAAATTTGTTTCATCTAGTAACACTAGATAAGTTTAGCACTGTGTGTCCTTGTCAAAATGTTTTCTGTTTTTTTTTCATTTTAATAATAACATTTACAGTTTAAAGTTTCACATTTCATTTCAGAATAATTTTCTTAGTTAGTCTTGTATGTAGAAATAAACGATCTTACACCAATGTTATTATTTAGTAGTACTAGTAATAACATGCAAATTTCTTTTGTATCATTCAATATCCGGCGTGGCACTAGCCAGGGAAGTAGTTGTTTCAATAAGTTATTTGTTTATAGTCTTAGTAAGACTTAATTTTTTGCTTGCAGATTAACGAACAGGTTGAATATTCATATATTCAGGCTACATTTCGTTTTCTTGTACTTAGCATTTTTCCTTGATCTGTGTCTTTGCGTTAGATTTAACTTTTTTCTGTTACTAAGATATCGTAGGCAGACTATTTTTTTACTATTTTTATGGTTTTGATTTTTCATTAATTTCTCTTTCACTCAAGAATGCCGTTTTCATTGCGTTGAATATTTTTCCTGCTTTTTTCATTCTATCATTTATTTCTTTATCTAATTTTCCATTTTCCTCTATAATGGTACCCACATATCTATATTCATCAACTTGTTCTATGATTTGTCCATTTCATTTAATATTTTGCTATTTTCATTTGTCATTATCATACTCTTTTTCTTATTTATATTCATTCTCATATTCCCTGAAACGTTCAAATTTGTTCGATTAAAATTGTCGGAGTTAAAGGTGGTCGAACGGAGTATTGAAATTTTAAACGCGTTTTTCTCAAAACCGCATTTTTAATCTCGGTGACCACGATATCTCGAAAACTAGTACATCATTTTTTTTTCAAAATTGCCCCGTTTATTTGTCAAAAAAACGAAAAACGAGAAATATTTTCAAGCAAAATCGAAATTTTAACTTTGAACATCCGCCATTTTGTCCCAGATCAATATTTTGACAAACTGTTCGTTCAATCACTAGACAGTTTAGTATATTAAAGACATATTTTTTGTTTTTGATTTCTGATAATCCAAATCAGAGTAGCAGTGCTCACGGCAAAACCTGTTTTTTTTAACGGCCTTCAGGAGGATGGCCCTATCTTTTTTGATAACTAATATTTTTTTCATCCAAAATTTATGTTACATTTATAGGAATACATGCTACCACACCAATTTTAAACAAGTTTTATATTTTATGCAAAAAAGTAATACCAAAAATCGCCCATTTTTAGGCTTCCTAACTAGGCATGAACCCTTAATTAATTTTGAAGTACATCTAAGTTATGTTGGAGATGTTCATCTGATTCATCCTGGACAGCTATATCGTCTGCAAATATCAGTTTTGCGATTATTATCTCCTCCATCTTCCAGTACCCCAATTTTATTTTTCTAATTTTTTTCTTGGCTTATTTAATTGCATCGTCGATCAGAGCCGGACTCAGCGTATATCCCTGTCTCACACCTATTTATGTTATAAATTTCCCTGATGCTTCAATTGTATATTGCTTTCACTACCTTAATTGTTTCCCTATCTAGGCCCCTCTTTTCCAAGATTTTCTAAAAATCTTCCCTTTTCTATTCAACGCTTTCTCTAGGACAATAAAGCAAATGAGTATTTCTTTGTTTTTTCGCTAGCCCTTATCAATAGGTCTTAAGTGCTTCTGTTGGTTCTGAAGCAGCATTGTGTTTTCTCTATTGTATTCCGCTATTGCGTGTATTCTTCTTTTCATGATTCTGGCTAATATTTTTCCTGGTATGCTTCTGATTCTGATTCCTCTATAATTCTTATATTCTTTTTATGTATCTCCATTCTTATATATGGCTAGTATAATTTCCGTTTTCCAATCTCTCGAGATCTCTTTGTCTATTATTATTGGTTTTAGTAACCTCACATTCATTCCTTCCAAGGAATTTTATCATTTCGATTGCCATCGTTTCCTGGGGCTTTTCCCATCGTTAGCTTTCATGTTGGTTCCGATAATTCGTCTTTAGTGATTTGCCTTATTTCTCGCCTGGTATTGCGTCCTTTCTCTTATTTTCTATTTTTGCTCATTCTCTGCTTTAAATAATTCTTCGAAGTGTTGTTTCCATCTTCATTTTGTCTTCTTCCGTTATTACTTTTTAATTTTTGTGTTTTGTATTCTGTATTCTGTACTCTTTCTTGCTTTTTAAGTGTTCCATGAAATAGTTTCTGATTTTCCCTGAAGTTATTGTTCATTCTCCCTCTAAATTTCTCGAATGATTCTTCTTTTGCTTTTTTACAGACGTAAAAATAGCTGTTATTTTAGCTTCTGTTTTCTTCTGCATACATTTCTCATTCTCACCTTTTCTCATCATGCTCAAGTACTTGGTCCATAGTTATTTCTTATTTTTTGTTGTTTTTGGAGATTCCGACTTAACCAAACTGTTCTTGTGGTATTTAAATTGGTAACTTTTGCAGAGCCACAGCTGTCGTTTGCTTGCTGCGCTCAGAATCATTTTCTTGAATTTTGCCCTTTTATTTTCTACTCCTACGCCCCTTTTGTTTTCTTCTAGCTTCTTGGTTAGTATTTTGTCGTATTAGTTTGTTTACTTTCTTGTGGACCTGTTTTCTTCTTTTATGTTGTTTTTTTTTGGCTTTTAGTTTGCATTTCCATCTTTAGTAGGTAATGGTTACTTCCTATTTCCGTTTATTTACTATCATTGACGTGTAGTACTTGTTTGCAGACGAGGAAGTAGTCTATAATTGATTGTTCGTTTCTGCTGATCATAACTCGTGTGTATTTATGCATATCTTGATAACTAATTAATTATCAATACACATTTATATAATTATTCCTCCATTATTATTTTTGGTCCTCCCTCCTTCCTTGTATTGTTATTGCTTACTAGTCCATTCAGATCATTCATATCATTATATATCCTTCCGCGTAGTCTATTTCTTGTTGGAAGGTAGTGTTGTATTAAACTTTTTCATCTTTCTTTGCATTCTCATTTTCTCTAAATGTTACAACGTCCAGGTGTCTTCCTTTATTCTCATTGTCGCCCTCATTATTCTTTTATTCGTATAATTATTAATCCTATTCCTTCATTCGCCAATTCTTTTTCATCTACTACTGATCATAACAATCAATATCCTTCATGTAATCTTATTATAACTTTACCTTTCTTTTTGGTTTCTGTAATTCCTAGGATTTCTACCCTATATACAGTATGTCTCTGTATGTTGGAACCATATGGAAAACTTCTTTATTATTAAATTAAGGAAAAAATGTCATTCTTCATAAAAAGTTTTGCATGGTCTGAAATCTAAAACGCAACCTTCAGATATCTAACTTTTTCAATGGTTTACTAGATTTCTCAAAAAATATTAATTTTGCTCTAGAGTACATTTATTTTTGACAATATCGATAAATGTTATTAAGAGAAGTAGAGCATAACTAAACACCACGTTCAATTATATAATTACAACCTTCTAGCATGGATCTTGTTATTTTTTACTAATTTTTCTGCATTATAAATTACTATTAATTTTGCTAATTTCAATAATGAATTTTTTTCTCTTGTGATTGATAAAAACATGATAACCTTTCCTTTTAATTTGCAAATAAAACAATAAATACAACAAATAAATTGTGTTGCTAACATAATTATTAATGAAAAAAATCCAAATTTAATTTTCACCTATTCCACTATTGCCTCGACAAATCCACCCTCTCTTTTATTTTACATTTTATCGTTCTATTGGCAGATTCCCGCAAACCTTTCCTGATCATATCTGGAGAAATTTCCCGGCATGATTCTGAAATTATCCTCTCCAAATGATTAACATCTTGAAACGACCCTTGTTGGTAAACTTTTTGTTTTAAGTGACCTCATAAGTAGAAATCCAGAGGGGTTAAGTCAGGGGATCTAGCAGGCCAAAAAAGATCGGAATATCTGTGAATCACTTTTCCATTGAAAATATGTTCAAGATAGTTCTTAGTATTTAATGTACTGTGGCATGAGGCACCGTCTTGTTAGAACCAAATACATTGACGTTCTTGTAAGGGAAGTTCGTCCATAAAATCATTGATGTGATTTTGTAAAAATTGTAAATAACGTTCGGCATTCATAGATTGCTGGAAAAAAAAACGGTCCAATTAATCTGTTTATAAAAACCACACCACACGTTCGTTTTAAACGAATATTGGTCACGAGTCTATTGTAAAATTGGGATTTTTCTCAGACCACCAGCGACAATGTTGTGACGAGACAATTCCATTTGCAGAATATGTTGCCCCATCGGAAAAAATTATACGTCTCATAAAAAAATGATCATCTTCTAACGTTCCTTGGATGAGACAGCAAAAATCAAAGCGCCTATCATAATCCCTTTCTTTCAATGTGTGAACGAATTTTGGTTTGAATGGTCTGTATTTATTTAGTTTTAAAATTCTTGCCACTGTATCTTTACTTACATTATTCTGTATCAAGGATTTCCTTTTGCGCAATGACATTTTTGGATATTCTACAGCAGACAGCATTACTTCTAACTACGTGTTCTCATTGGCAACTAATTTTCGGCGTTCTACATTAAAATTATTTTTAATGCTTCCACTGGTCTTGAATTTGTTCACTATTTTCGCCACAGTTGAATGACTAATATTTCTATTGGGATGTTAAAAATACTTGCTGCTTCTCTGTGTTTTATAGTTTTCTCCTACAATCAAAACAATTTCAATTTTTTCTTCGCAAGTTAATAACATTGCCATTTGTATGTATTTTATAAATTCTAACACGTGTTGACCGTCATTGTCGAAAATTTCTTGTCACTTGCCAGTGAATACTAGATTACAGGTAACTACAATTAAATTTACGTTCTTATTTTAGAGGTATGTTTCGATAAAGAAAAAAAAACAGTTTTTTCAATGTAAACGGGCGTCATTACAAATTTTAACGTGGTTTTTAGTTGTGATCAACTTCTCTTAATAACATTTATCGATATTGTCAAAAATAAATGTACTTTACTCTAGAGCAAAATTAATATCTAGTAAACCATTGAAAAAATTAGATATCTGAAGGTTGCATTTTAGATTTTAGACCATGCAGAACTTTTTATGAAGAATAACATTTAATAATAAAGAAGTTTTCCATATGGTTCCAACTTACAGAGACATATTGTATTATCATCTCTTCTACAAGTTCTTCCTTTCCATTCATTATCTTTATATTTCCGGCCCCTATTCTAATGACATTTTCTCTATATCTGCGCTTTATCCTTCATCTTTTTTGTTTTTTATTCGGAGTTTTTGCGTTCTTTTTGTCTTTGTTTCTGTTTACTGTATTACATTTATTTTCTTCCTGTTTATTCTTCAGTAGTTGTTTCTTTATCCTGTCCGTATATCCTGCTTTTATTGTATTGTTGCCTTTTTCTCTTTCGTCTTTCGCAATGTTCCAAATTTCTTATTCTATTCTTCTTTCTTCCGCTGTCAAATCATTGTCTACATACATTTTGGTGTTTTTCAGTTTATTTCTGTTTGCATTTATTATTTCTTCTTTTTTTTGGCTCTATCATAATTTCCGATTTTGTCTCATTGTTAATTTTGTACGCCCTGCTTAGTTTCTATTTCCAGTTCTTTTGCTATAAATTGTTGTAAATCCATCAACTATTATTATTAATCCTTTTCTTTCTCTTTCTTTCAATTCTGCCCTTAAGTTTCACAAGCCTATCCATCATTTTGGCATTTCTTGTTTCACTTTACCTCTCTTGTTCGTATTTTTCCTTTTTTCTTGTATTTCTTCTTTAAATTCCCGATGGTTATTTTCGCACTACAAAAATCGAAGAACCGTTGATGTTTGAAAATCCGAAATAAGTGCGAACTTTTAACTTACATAGAATTATTCAGATATAACTGGACTTAAATTCCAGAAAAACGTAAGCGTAAATAATTAATATTGAACTCTCGAATACCCATGTTTAGTGTTTAAACATCGACAATGTATTGATTTTTTAAATCCGTAACAAGTACAGATTTTCAACTTCTACATAATTATTCGTAAATGATTGGGTTTTCATATTCTAGAAAAATCTAAAAGTATTAATAACTTAGTTTTTTCAATAACTATCTTTAAATCTAAGAAAAAGTAGTTTTTAAAGTGTAAATATTAAAAATGGAATTCTTAGAAATCAAAACAAGTGCAACCTTTCAACTTTTAAAATTTTGATGACAAATGATCGAGCTTTACTATTTAGAGAAACCCAGGCAATTTAGTCAGGTATTAATAATAATTATCAAATCCAAAAATAGTTATTTTAAAAGTAGAAATAGCATTGATTTTCCAAAATCCGCAATAAGTACAGACTTCTAACTTTTATAGAAATATTGAGAACATTAAAAGGGCATTAAAAACATAATTTTACCAAACCCCAGAAAAGCCATTTACAGCACTCAAAAATTGAAAAAGTATTAATTTTGTAGTAAGGGCTTTCCCTTTGCGATTTTATTAACTTTTTTTATCTGAAATATCCGTTTTAAGGCCCTTTGAGGCGATTTCTACAGTTTCTGGAAAAAATGTGTTTGCGTGTGCGTGGATGCGCACGCGCGATGAGTGGTATGTGTGTTTGTGCGCGCTGTATCTCAAAAACTAATACAGAAATTAACATAAAACTTGGAACGTAAGGCTTATTCGACAATACGAAGAACTGAAAATCATAAAATCATCATTTTTCGAAAAATAAAAATTACTGAAAATGTTTGTCATGTTTGATTTATAGTTACGAAACGATATTAGTTACATCAATTTACGTTAACAATAATTGTAGAGAATGCCGAAATGCACAAATCTCGTTAGTTTTTGAGTAAACTGACTAAAAGATTATTAGAATTTGAAATATAATTTGTCATTTTCATCTTTCGTAATGAATATTATCTGATCCTGCAAAACGCTCGATGTACATTTAAGACATAATTTGAATTGAAAATGAATCATGAAGGTATAAATATAAATAACTATTATACCATCAAAATCGGACAAAGTAACATAATGGCCACATCATCTTTTTTTTTCAGAAATCGTTGAAATCGCCTTTAGGGATCAAATTGTATTATTCCGTTATAAAAATTGATTTTTTCGCAATCTCTATACTTTCCCGTACTTTGTAACATAACATAAGTCTGCTTACCACAATTTTTTAACCCATTCAAATGCAAACCTTCAATTATCTAGCAATGACGTAATATTCGTTCTACAGTGGTCGTGGAGAAAATGGACTTACGCCACTTTCAAAATCAATGCGTCATATATTGATATAGTTATGTCTTATTAAAGATTAATAATTTAAAATACTTTTGTTGAAACCTTTCGTTTTATAAGTCTTAATCTAATTAATTTCGTCCGATTCGATTGCTTCATATAATTTGTTACTTCCAACGACCAGCCATTATTTACGATTGTTTATGGGCTATTGACCCTACCGACGATTATGAATAATCTATTCCTATTGTTAAGGAAATGGTTGATCGACTATGCGTGTATATTACCTCATAATGATTATGGCGTCGATAACCGGGGCAACACGTATCCTGGTGAATAACTGAGAATAAAGGGTAATTTTAACCCCTAATGCATTAAAACACTGAACGACGTAATGATATTTACGCTAGCGCCGAGGATGAAAGTGAATGGAAATCAATTTAATGCTAGTGTTTCCCTGTACAATTGCAAACGCGGACAATAGGATAGAAAGTGTGGAGATGATTGAAGATAATTAATCATTTTGCGGTGAGTGTTCTGCAATTGGATCGTTCGTGGAAAGTTCAATTTTGAAGTTGGGTAAATCATATTTGAATTATTTAACGAATTAACGAAAAAAAAAACCTTAATACGCTATGAAACATAAAACTACTAAAAAGCATTGTTTTGAACCAAAACCATCATAGCTCTGTTTTAAACAGTGATCATGTCACCAACGACTCTGAGATTCTGAGAAAGAAAGACATTCCCATGTAAACTTTCTCATAAGACGTCACAAAACACCCCCGACCAAAATGTATTTGGGGAAACAGCTAGCTTTTGGTAGCCTTTTTAATACAACATGTTTGCTATTATACCTAATTTTTAATTTATCTCTCAAATCATGTTTGTTCCCTATGACTTGGAAGAAAAGTTTTGTCAAGCCGATATTCAAAAGTGGCTGTAGGAGTAATATTGAAGATTATAGGGGGATTTCAATTCAATCTGTTTTTCCTAAAATATTTGATAAACTTATTGCCAGTCAGTTAATGTTCGCCTGCAAAAATATTATCTGCAATGAGCAACACGGCTTTTGTGATGGGAGATCGACTGTATCCAACTTATTAGTTTATCAATCTTATATCATTAATGCATTAGAGAAAAATTGTCAAGTGGATGCAATCTACACCGATTTCTCAAAAGCATTCGATCGTGTTTCTCATTCGAAATTAGTGTATAAATTACATTCTATGGGATTTGGGGACTCTATAACTAAGTGGATTCTCAGCTATTTGTCTGATAGACAGCAGTGTGTCAAAATTAATAATTTTGTCTCTAAGCCTATCCCCGTAACATCAGGGGTACCGCAGGGGTCTCACTGTGGTCCAATATTGTTCCTACTTTTCATTAACGATCTTGGTGCTTATGTTAAACACTGTAATTTTTTACTTTTTGCGGACGATCTCAAAATCTTTCAAATGATTAATACTCCTTCCGATGCAGCTCACCTACAAGATGATTTAGATAATATATATAATTGGTGCTTAGACAATAACTTGCATTTCAATATTAGTAAATGCTTGTCGATATCTTTTAGAAGGGGCCGTGCTGTTGAAAATAATTACTCAATAAATGGTCAAATGTTACCAACTGTAAAACAGGTTAAAGACCTTGGTGTTTTATTCGACAGTTCCTTCTCCTTCTCTAAACATATTGACAGCATTTGTTGTAAGGCTTTCCAAACGCTTGGTTTTGTTAATAGATTTTCAAGAAATTTTTCACTGGATACACAGAAAACTTTATTTACCTCTTTAGTACGTCCTCAACTTGAATATGCTTCTTGTATTTGGTCTCCGTCTTATCATAATAAAATTAATCAAATTGAGCGAGTTCAAAATAAATTTTTGATGACTATTTCTTTTAAAAGTGGTATCAATAGAGTTGACTATGGTCGTAGTAGTATGCTATTATCTCTTAATCTAATTTCCTTACGAGAAAGACGAATACATGCGGATTTATGTATTCTATATAAGTTAGTCAACGGGCAAATTAATTGCAGTGAGTTACTTGCATGTTTGAATTTTGTTATTCCCTTCAAAACAAGAAGTGGCAATGTTTTCCGCGAAATTTTTTATAAGTCTAATTTTGCAAGAAATTCGGCAATTTGTAGAATACTCCGGCTGTGTAATCGTGTCTCTTCGTCTCCTCATTTTATGTTATATTGCGCATCGTATATTAAATTTAAATATCACCTCAAGTTTATTGACTTATGTGCTCTTACCAATATATAGCGGTTTTAGTTACTAGTAATGAGATTTAGTTTATTTATTAAGTTTCTGTAATCGTAATTGTTAATATTATCTTAAAGTTTTTATATTTCACATTGATGCTTTTATTTATTTCGTTGTTTATTAATTTATATTTATCTGTTTGTTATTTTATACTTTATTGTAAAAAGGTTGAATCCGTAAATAAAGTTATTATTATTATTATTATTATTATTTTCTTAAAAATATTAAATATACATATCTGAAATAAAATGTTCTCCTTTTTAGTTTCTCCGTTACAAAGTACGAGAAAGTATTGTGATCGTGATTTTTTTTTCAATTTTTACTTTCTCCGTTACGAAGTACGAGAAAGTATTATGATCGTGATTTTTTTTCCAAAAAATTTTTTACGGAAATATCCCTTTTGGAGTCCCTAGATGCCATTTCAACAATTTCTGGAAAAAAAAAATTGTGTCTGTGTGTGTGTCTGTGTGTGTGTGTGTGTGTCTCTGTGTGTGTGTCTGTGTGTGTGTCTGTGTGTGTGTGTCTGTCTGTGTGCGCTGTATCTCAAAAACTAATAGAGCAATTAATATGAAACTTTGAACATACGTCTTATTTGATAATCTGAAGAACTGAAAAGCTTTTGGTAAAATTTCGTACACCGGAAGTAGGTGTTTACCTTAACTGTTTTTTGTTTTTTGCCAATATTTTCTTAAATATAAAAAATATCACAAAAACATTTAACGAATATCGAAGACAACAAAGAAATGAACATCTTTTGCTTGAAAATATTTTTCATAAAATCATTGCTATTCGAGAAAAAAATTTATTATTTTTTTTAAATTTTTGGTTTATAATTATGAAACGATAATAGTTACAGCAAATTTATGTGAATAATAATTGTAGAGAATGCCAAAATGAACAACTTTTAAAGAATAAGTTTTTTTCGAAATCTCGTTAGTTTTTGAATAAACCGAGTTTTGGAATTTGATGTATATTTTTTCCATCTTTCATGATTTTGACGTTTTAAACGTCAGTTTCATCCGATTTAAAATATGATTTCAATTGAAAATAAACCCATGAAAACGTAAATATAAAGTCGGAGAAAGTAACATGATGGCCACATCACCATTTTTTTTACGAAAATATCCGTTTTAGGGTCCCTAGATGCCATTTCAACAATTTCTGGAAAAAAAAATTGTGTCTGTGTGTGTGTGTCTCTGTGTGTGTGTGTCTGTCTGTGCGCGCTGTATCTCAAAAACTAATAGAGCAAAATGAAACTTTGAACATCCGTCTTATTTGATAATCTGAAGAACTGAATGAAAACCATTTGGTAAAATTTCGTACACCGGAAGTGGGCGTTTACCTTAACTGTTTTTTGTTTTTTGCCAATATTTTCTTAAATATGAAAAATATCACAAAAACATTTAAACAAACTTTGAAGACAACAAGGAAATGGACATCTTTCGTTTGCAAACATTTTTCATAAAATCATTTTTATTCGAGAAAAAAATTTATTATTATTTTTTTAATTTTTGGTTTATAATTATAAAACGATAGTAGTTACAGCAAATTTATATTAATAATAATTGTAGAGAATGCTAAAATGAACAAGTTATAAAGAATACGTTTTTTTCGAAATCCCTTTAATTTTTGAGTAAACTGAGTTTTTGAATTTGAACTAATTTTTCCATCATAATTTTGACGTTTTAAACGTAAGTTTACACAACGCTCGATGTACATTTAAAATATAATTTCAATTGAAAATAAACCATGAAAACATAAATATAAATGGCCATGATACCATCAAGTCGGAGAAAGTAACATGATGGCCACATCACCATTTTTAAATATTTGCCGATGGAGGCAATTCAATTTTTCATCTGGCATTTCTAAAAAGAATCTGCATAAACACTAATTATGCACCCTAAGGTAGGGTTGGAAACTAATGAGCACACCACTAAAAACCGCGATCACCATAGATCACAAAGTAACAAGCCTCCTCGACGATCCTTTACGCCGGATAATGCCTCCGTGTTAAGGGTTTCCTCTAATTGCGTCATATATTCCAAGCGTATCCTTAATTCCCTCACTTCAATTTTCACACATCTGTCTTAATTCATCGAAATGGAATTGGAATTAGTCTTCATTAAGGGGAATATTTAATTGGCCTCTGGCCTTGTACGCGAGAGCGCCAAAGTAAATTCGTAATGAGCCACATTCAATACTTCCAAAGCATCAAACACCTTAAGACTGACAACGTTTAAAATTTCATGCATCTCGTGCACCTATAATTGTTATTTAGATCGCTCTCGGGAAGGCAGCATTAAAATTTCAAATGGGACGAACGAAGTGCCCATCTCAATAGAATTTCCATTAGCGGTGTGCAAATGGCGGAGTTAATTTTTAATTTAGAATTACTCGCATTCCACTTTTTTTTTATTTCCAGGTCAATAAATATTTGTGTGCGCTCAACGATATACTGCATTTCGCGCAGATTGTACGCCGAGCGGTCATAGAGGAGCATGACTTATGGAACAGACCACCTAAAGGTGCTACTCGGGAAGTTATGTGTAAACTTCGGTTTACAGCTCCTTCGTCAAAGTGCAAACCCAACAAAAAAAAAAGCGTCTACACACCGTTTCAAGATGGGATCGTAAAAGTGAGGAAGTGTGAATTCGTTTAGTTTGCAAATACTAGACATGTTCTCGGTATTGATGTTAATAAGATAATAATAAAGACTTAAATATACACCACGGTCCACACAGGTCGAAATGCTGAATCTAGCTGAACATTTCGCTATAAAGCGTCTTAGTCTAATTAAAATTGTTCGTAGTCAAAGAAAATAGTTTATTATAAATATATGTTATTCAATATTAAATAATTTTTCACTTCTACCCTCCAGCATCCCCCATTTAATTTTTATTCTAGCCGAAAAATTGTTCAAACAAATCTAGAAGATAATTTCACCATTAGCATTTTTGTTATTCAATTTATATGTAAAAATAGTAACTGAAATATAAACACTTGGAAAAAATTGGAAACTTAAAATTTTAGAAAACAAAAATTATATTACATCATGTTTTTTTAATTATAAAATTATTCACAATTCTTCCAGATTGTTGAAGACTGAACCTCGTGGCAAATGCTAGTTCCTCCTGGGATTAATTTTCCACCAGTGGCTTAATTTTTCGTTTTTTTGAGACATCCGTCAATTTAGTAAAAGATTTATACGGACCTCTGGATTTACCACTTATCCAGGTTGAGGTTCATTTGGTAAATTCTCAGTAGAGAACACTTCCATTTCGTTTAGCCACTTTGAATATTTATTTTCAAAATTTGAAAATGCTTTATTAGAAGTTTGCCATTTCATTGTCAATTTTGACGTAAAATGTGTTATTTTTTGTTTCAACGAATGTAAATTTTCAGTGTCCGATTCAATATCAATCTTCATAATGTCCATCACAAAGAAATAAACTGCTTTATTTTTTTCTTCTTGCGTTTGGTGAGCGCGCCAAATGTCGAATAATGTTCTCTGGGAAACGGTTACGCTGCCTAAAAAAAACACTGCTTGTAAACGGGCAAAAACAAGCATGTAATATTACTTGTACATTAAACTAATTAGTTAATATGTATACCAAAAAAAAATCATTGCGGATATCGGCGGATATAATAAACTTTAACCTTATTAAAATATAATGTAGTAAAATATTACAGTAGGATTCTCTACTAAATTTAAATCATTGTATCTATGTGTTGACTAAATTTAAACAAAGAATAATTAAAACTATGTTGTATACATACCAGTAGGATATATATCCATCGTTAATTTAAATTTTGCACTAAACACAAATGTAAAAAAAAATGTTAAACGTACACGTTTGGAGCGCGTGTAATTCACGTAAACGAAGCGTGCACTTAGGGTACCGATAACTACTGGGAAAAGGGTCGGAGGGTTTTATTGCTTTACCTGCGTACCCTCTGGACATTGTACTACTCATATTTAAAGCAAAAAATGGATTTCTAAACAGTTGATTTTCGGCGAAATGTTCAGTTAGATTTAACGTTTCGTCCACTGTGCGGTCCTTTAAAAGAATAAGTTGAACAATTTATATGTTATGGACTTATATGTTCATATATTTTTGAGGCGAACATTATACACAGTGGGCAAAAAAACGGTACAAATTGTAAATATTCATATTTTCAATAATAATTAACGCATTAAATATTGCTTTAAAAAACAAAATATCTACACTTTGTGGATTGCAAAAATTATTGATTGCATTTTTGAAAAGTTTTTGTATCGAGGATATTTCACATTAATGAAGGTTCTGCAAAAATGGGAGTTTATAATGCATCTTTCGGGAATTCGTACTGTACGTGGTCTTCCACTTATTTGTTTGCGATTATTGTTGCCGTAGTTCTGAGTTTAATTATTAATCACTGAATACTTGCAACTGACCAACCATTTTGTGGGTATTTGTCCACAATCTTTCGAGCAGATAAATTGTAATAGTGAAACGAATGTTTAATGAAAATTTTATCTTCTTTACTTAGGCAAACAATTTTTGTGACAACAACTAATATGACTGATAGAAGTGACAGCTAAAGTCTGAGATTCATTTGAGAACAAAAACGAATCATGGCTCACTCATTTTGATACCTACAAATGCGACGCGGCGCGGCAGCGCACAGTGTCCGGAAACGCGAGAAATGTGGCCAAGCGGGTCGAAAATCGGGCAAAAATAAAGTCAGTTATTAAAAAATAATAATAACGGATTCATGTTCGCAACACAACACAAATTCTTGAGTCGTAATTCTAAACAAATGTGGCCTATTCGGGCATTCAAGTAGACAGTTTTTAACTGATGAGTTTCAAGCAAAAATTGCACCAGAAATAAATATTATTTTTATCGCATTTTGAAATGTTTTCTGAATGAATTTTATATCACGTAAAATTGCATAAAAATTAGATTTATTGGTACCAATTACAAAAAGAATGTCTGATAAAGTTTTAAGATAAAACAGTTTGAAATTTGTAGAAATTTAGAACTAATTTCGAATTTTAAAAGAGTAAAAGTTGCTTATATGAAAAATCGTGTCGCCAAATTTACAGTATGTGATAGTCCCAAGTGTCCCTCTATCTTTTCAGACCAAATTCACCTTCAGGTTGATCCTACCTCGGGTGTAGTGATTTTTTTCTCTCGCAAGACGCCGAAAAATCGGACAATTCAACTATAATTTGGAGTATATTTGTTATAGAATATTGAAAAGGTATCCGAATGTATTTTATAGTACATAAAATAGAAGAAAAATATAATTTAATGACACCAATTTAAAAAACATGGCTGATAAAGTTTAAGGCATAAAAATTTGAATTCTTAAAAAATTAAATCAATTTATGATTTTGAATGGGTCACAATAACTTGTTTGAAATATCAAGTGGCTAAATGTATAGTATATGATAGTACCAAGTATACCCTATCTTGCTACACCGAATTCACTTTTAGGTTGACCCCCCGAGGTGTGGTGATTTTCTTTTCCTCGCTAGTCGCTGAAAAATCAAACAATTCGACGATTTATATTTTTAATTGCTATCGTTTTAAATATAGAAAATATTACGAAAATATTTAAGTAAATATTGAAGACAACTAAGAAATGAATATCATTTGTTTGAAAATATTTTTCATAAAATCATTTTTATTGGAGAAAAAAAAATTTTTTTTTTCATATTTGGTTTACAATTATGAAACGATAATAGTTACAGCAAATTTACATGATTAATAATTGTAAAGAATGCCAAAATGAACAACTTATAAAGAATAGGTTTTTTGCGAAATCTCTTTGGTTTCTGAGTAAACTCACTATTAGGATTTGAAGTGAAATTTATCATTTCCATCTTTCGTCATTTTGACGCTTCAAACGTCAGTTTCATCCGAGTCTATAAAACATTCGATGTACATTTAATAGTTATTTGTTTAACAAGGCAATAAAGTGACAGATTTACGGACACGGCTGGAGTTTTACCGCCGAGCGAGCTTGAGAGCGAGGCTGTGAATCCAGCCAGTCAGGAAATCTGCTTTATTGCCGAGTTAAACACATATTTTTTTCGCGGATTGTTCAGGAGAAATTAGTAATAACTTGCAATGCAATAATTTTCAATATAGTTAATTCTTATCAACATTATCGCAGGTAGCTTTGTACAAATTTCGTAGGTACCTAAGTAAAACAAAAATTGGCATTTATAATAGACACTGTAGTGTCCGCATTTCGACGGTGTATGTGGTGTAATCATTTATAATCATAATGATCATGATTTCGGACGGACCGTATAATTATTTCGAGTAAAACTCTTCAATAAATTTCTTTACTGATATGGTTGATGGTGGAAGCCATTACTTTGTGATACATTTTGGTTCAGGAATTCAGGAACTTTTCAATAAAATGCACTTTCTTGGTATCACACACATTTTTTTACGATTAAAAATATTAAAGTCATTATGTTCATATTATTATTGTTTAATGATTAAATTGGAATAAAACTTACATAGTACTTAACCTCCAAATCCTTTTCGATGATTTTTCCGATTGCTGGTCGGGTTCAATTACGTGGGAAAGTTATGCAAACACACGGTGCTCGGAAAAAACTTACGCGGGGTTGTTAATACTTCGCAGAAGCCGTTATTGGGCTTCTTTTACAGGCAACATCTGAAGAAAAGTCTCTCGTTCTACTATAACAGGAAATAAGTGCCCCGGTCGACGACGTTTAAACGTCAAATGCCGGGCCACTAGGAGCCGGTCACGACAAACAAATTTCGCCACCGTTCGGCGACTCGATTTTTGTGCGTGGATAAGTAAGGGACTCGCATGGAGGTCGGGGAAATCACACGCAGTGTTATTAAAATCTGTTTTTGGCCTTTTTGGTACGGGAACTGTGAAGGCAACTCTCAATTAAGCGAAAAATACATTGTAATATCAAACAAATTTCCAGGCGGCTTCTATTGGTCGACGCGGTGTCTCATCTGATTGGCGAAATAACATGACGTAGTCTCACCTGATTGGCTCATTACTTTTACAGCCTAGGCATAAATAAGCATTTTTAAAGCCTAGTCCACAAAAGTGATATTTCACGGCCTAAAAGCAGTCCGAAAAATCTTTCATTTCATATCAATCCGCGAAAAAATATGATTTAAATTGAAAATAAACCATGATAGCGTAAGTATAAATAAATACAGGGTTGGGCATATGTGTCGGAACACCTGATTTCTGGCTAAGCGTCTGTTGTTTGTTTATTTCTTTAAAAAGAAAGGTGTATTGTTTTAATTATTCTCTTAAGTGATTTATTTTGATTTTCTACAGCTACCCTATTTTTCGAGATATGACGTCATCGGCAGTTTTTTAAATGGATCACCCTGTATATTTTTACATTTTCAAATAGACACCTTTTCAACAATTACAATGATATGGGGTTTGGTGGATGTGCGACTTGTGTTTTTTTAATAATAAATAAAATAATACAAAATTTAGTGAATTTCGTAAAAATTTTGTTCAACCGTTGAAAATTTTGATTTATAAATATTAGAATTTCTCTCAGGGAATGTTGCATTAAAAATATTGCATGCATCTTGTGAAGATCTCTACCAATCTCCAAAACCAACCATCATTAACAACGTAATTTTTTCACGTTAAGTTATTTTACCCAAAATTGAACAGCAATGGTAATATTTCATACGGATACTATCTGTTAGTTACTGAAAACATCAAAACACGAAATTGTTTTATCTGAGTAAAAAGATGTAAAAAGCCAACTCGATGTAGAATGATTTTATTTAATATTTAAAAAACCACAAGTCGCACACCCACCAAACCATACATCATTGCAATTGCTGGAAAAGTATCTATTCGAAAATGTAAAAATACACAGGGTGTTCTATTTAAAAAAACTGCCGATGCCGTCATATCTCGAAAAATTGTGTAGCTGTAGAAAATCAAAATACGCCACTGAATAGAATAAATAAAACTATACATATTTCTTTTTAAAGTAATAAGAAAACAACAGACGTTTAGCCAGAAATCAGGTGTTCCGACACATATGCCCAACCCTGTATATCAAATCGAAGAAACTAACATGATGGCCACATCACCATTTTTTAAATTGTTTTGAGTTTTTCAGGTATGAGTTTTGTGATAGTGATATTTTTATTATTTTCAATTATGTATACAAGGTGTCTAAAAAAGACACCACCAAAATGATATGGTGTATTCCTGAGACAAAAAACAAGCAAATTAACTAAATTTATCTATATGAAAAATTACATACTTTCCAAGATACAGCAAGTCAAAGTTTTAGATTTTTAAAATGTTTTAATCTATATCTCGAAAATGGCAGATGAGAATGATTTGTTTATTTTTTTTCTGATAACTACATTAGGTGTACTATATTGTTTAAAAATTTCAAGAAATTTCTTCAAGCACAAAGGTGCTGCAGAGGACATGCTGTTTACATTATTACATAGAACTTTTTTGTTCTTCACATTTTTTACGATTCAATATTTTTTTCAATGCAACTCGTCACTTTTAAGGAATTTATAACTCTTAAAGTTTTTTGTTTACGCGTTATTTTTAACAAAAAAAAATAAAAAAGAATATTGTTAAATAATTTAATATATTAAAATAAAAGCAGTTTTTGGATTATAGTTATTTTTAAGACTTTTCTTGCAGAACGAGCGCAATTAAACAATGAACAATAAGTTCTTTTTTATTTATTTTTTGTTAAAAATAAGGCGTAAACAAAAAAACTTTAAGAGTTATAAATTCTTTAAAAGTGATGAGTTGCATTGAAAAACATATTAAATCGTAAAAAATATGAAGAACAAAATAGTTCTATGTAATAATGTAAACAGCATGTCCTCTGGAGCCCCTTTGTACTTGAAGAAATTTCTTGAAATTTTTAAAAAATGTAGTACACCTAATGTAGTTATCAGAAAAAAATAAACAAATCATTCTCATCTGCCATTTTCGAGATATAGATTAAAATATTTTAAAAATCTTAAACTTTGACTTGCTGTATCTTGGAAGGTATGTAATTTTTCATATAGATAAATTTAGTTAATTTGCTCTTTTTTTGTCTCAGGAATACACCATATCACTTTGGTGGTGTCTTTTTTAGACACCTTGTATAACGTAAAATATTGTACTTTACATTTATCTTTTTTAATTTGCGCTTGGGACTATCATATACTATACATTTAGCGACTTGATATTTCATATAAATCAGAGGTTCACAACCTTTTGTTTATCACGTACCACCATAAGGAAATCACATAAACTATAATACCACCAGCATTTGAAAAAAAATGTTTACTTTTTATACATATTTTTATTCAACAAAAAATACATTCTTAACATTTAAAATAAAAATATTTCAAAGTTTACAGCAAAAGAAAAACCTAAAAACTGTAAAAATAAAATATTCCATGCGATCCTTGCGCTTGTTTTGCAGATACATTTTTTTTCTATTTCTGGTTCAGTTAATTTTCATCACCACGATACCAGAAATAAAAATAAGGTCTACCTTCGGCAAAACAGACTCCTAAGATCCTGTAATAGTACCAACTACTTAGCAGTGAAATTTTTTAATAAACTACCCAATAGTTGGAAAGTGATGCCATTTCAACAATTCAAAAGGGCAGTAACAAATTTGTTATTAAAGAATGCATTTTACTCCTTTGATGAATTTTTAATTATGGATGTTGTTGATACCGTTTGAGTGGTCTTCTAGTGTGATATTGATTTTAAACGTTTTAACATGTATGTCCGTAATTTAGATTTAGCTTTTAATATTATTTTTAATCATTGTTTTTGTTCCGTCTTATTTTTGCGGCAGATTTTTAAATTTATTTATTAGTTTTATCTCTAGGTTAAGTTTTTACGAGTATTTTAATTGTCAATTTTATAATATATTACTATATGTAGATTCATTTGTAACTGACGAGTGTAAACTTATTACAAGTATGAACACGAATAAACTACATTACATTACATTACATTACATTACATTAAATTTGGTTCGATTTTTTATTTTGCTCTGTATTTGTTCTTTAGATATAACATTTGTGAAAAACCTTTTTCACATAAATACGTCGTACAGAAGGGCATTAAAAACTGAATAGCAATGTTTGCTATGTCCTTAAAATCTGTTCTTTGTTGAAGCCAAAATTCAATCAGTGTTTTTTTTTTGTTTTACAATGGAATCATGTGACATATTTATTATTTGTTTTTTTTGTTCACGTAAAAAATATTTTGGAATATTTGAAGGAATAGGGTTTCTGATCCAATTTTGATTTTCCTAATCTTCTTGGAAATATAATTTAAATTGATTTATCAATAAGGAAAAATGATGTTTTATATCTGATGCCAATTCCTCATTATTGTTCACTTTGTTTTCTGTAAGAAAATTTTCTAGGGTTGGTAAAGGGCCGACAGTTTTCTTATCTATTTCACTGATAATTAGTTCGAGTTTGTTTACTGTTGCAGTTATTTTATAATTAATGGTAAAAAAAAGACGTTTGGTCCTTGTAAGCCTAAATTTAAATCGTTCAACCTTCCAAAAATATCAGCTAAATATGATAAACGGGCCAACCACATTTCATCAAACCACACCCCGGGGGGATCAACCTAAAACTAAATTTAGTGTGGCAAGAAAGGGGATACTTGGTACTATCATATACTATACATTTGGCCACTTGATATTTCATACAAGTGATTGTGACCCATTCAAAATCATAAATTGATTTAATTTTTTTACAGAATTCAAATTTTTATGCCTTAAAACTTTATCAGCCATTTTTTTTAAATTGGTGTCATTAAATTATATTTTTCTTCTATTTTATGTAATATAAAATACGTTCGGATACCTTTTCAATATTCTATAACAAATATACTCCAAATTATAGTTGAATTGTCCGATTTTTCGGCGTCTTGCGAGAGAAAAAAAAATCACTACTCCCGAGGTGGGATCAACCTGAAGGTGAATTTGATCTGAAAAAGATAGAGGACACTTGGGACTATCACATACTGTAAATTTGGGGACACGATTTTTCATTTAAGCAACTTTTACTCTTTTAAAATCCAAAATTAGTTTTAAATTTCTACAAATTTCAAACTGTTTTATCTTAAAACTTTATCAGACATTCTTTTTGTAATTAGTACCAATAAATCTAATTTTTATTCAATTTTACGTGATATAAAATTCATTCGGAAACAATTCAAAATGCGATAGAAATAATATTTATTTCCGGTAGAATTTTTGCTTGAAACTTATCAGCTAAAAACAGTCTACTTGAATGCCTGAATACGCCATAATGGTTTAGAATTATGACTCAAGAATTTAAATTTAGGGGGTTCATAAGTGTTGCGAACATGAATTCGTTATTATTATTTTTTAATAACTGACTTTATTTTTGCCCGATTTTCGACCCGCTTGGCCACATTTCTCGCATTTCCGGTTTCCGGACACTGTGCGGCGCGGCGGTGCATTATAAGTCCCGTCTTTGCAGCGTCTTCATTAATGTGAAATATCCTCGATAAGAAAACTTTTCAAAAATGCAATTAATTATTTTTGTCATTTACAAAGTGTAAATATTTTGTTTTTCAAAATATAATGCGTTCATTATTATTGAAAATGTGAATATTTAAAATTTGTACCGTTTTTTTTGCTCACTATGTATTTCAGAAACTGTTGTGAAATGGAATTTATGTACAAAAAAGGGCGAGTAACGATAATAAATTAATTCCTATTAAAATATACAAAAGACAGCATACATATACAGGGTCTTTTCTTAAATCTCGCAGATTTACACCATTCATTATCGTCTTTGACATTTTGCCATTGTCACTGTCAGAAATATTTTCAAAAATATGCCGAATCTGTTCTTTTAAATACAGGATGATATAAACATTAAGCCACTTTTTGCTTAAGCAATTTTTATTCTGATTGAGGCAAATTTGGGCAGCAAATTCCTCTCGACTGTTTTAGAACAGGTGTAGAACTAAACAGAAACCATGGAAAATAACCATTTGACGCACCGGAACTGTCGCAGCAGTTTAATAAAGTCGCTTATTGAAAATTGGAAATTGTTGAAATCGACCCTAAAACGGATATTTCTGTAAAACAGAAGAATCAAATTTTGAAAACATTTTCACGATCGCAATACTTTCCCGTACTTCGTAACGGAGAAAGTAAAAAAGTAAGTTTAAAAACGACTATGTATGGATGTGTGTCGGTGACTGAAGCATTATTATAGTTATAATTTCCTAATACATATATTTTTTTTAATTACAGGTACGTTCTTCTAGTCTACTCCCTACCACTAGATTAATTTGTAAGTGATAAATTACATGTTTAGCTGAATTGAACCATCTGGCCAGGCCTGTATTATTTCATTATTTAATTGTCTGTATGTTTGTTTTATTTATGTTTTAATTGGATGGTTTATGGCTCCATTTAATGTAATTATTAATATTACGTCGGTCGGGTAATCGCCCATTTTAACACGTAAAAATATACCGTGCTCATAAATAAAACTCCCACGATGTTATAGAGGATGGATTGGTATCTATCAAACATAAATAATAATACCTAAGATTTATTGAGCAATAATCGATGAAATACATTGTTTGGCAGCTGGCCTTAGATAAGAACACTAGTAATGAGCGTTATTTTCACTAACTGCTACTTTGTAACCGTTATTATGAAATAATAACAGTAGCCGTTATGGGACTCGCTTATTGGTACTGACATTGTTTGCATTTTGGTATATTTTAGCATACTTCGAATAAAGCATTCTAACATATTAAACTTTTCATAGTTTTCGTATGCCTTGTTTTCACTTTTAGAAGGAAAACTGACCGAAAATTGGTTTGTTTAATACAAAACAATAAATCTGTCTATAAATAATCCAAGGCAACTAAGTAACTTAATAAAGTTACAAATACAACCCCCACATGCTATATACTGGGTGACCCAGGGATCTGTAAAAGCCTCATAACTTATTTGCTATTTGAGATATCGACTTCTAGTTTTCTTGAACTGGTACCCACACTTATTCTACATATTTTAAAAATATGTATGTTTTTGTACAGGGTGTCCCAGTATACATAACAGAACGAAGTTATGTTTTTTTTAATGGAACACCCTATATTTTATACTTTATTCTCAACCCTCTTGAGAAGCTGATAAAAATAGTATGAGATAGTATGGGTCTATTATGGACGGTTGGTTAGTTATAGTCGGGCCGCTGAGAGCTGCCTGTGACTCATCGCTTAAAATCGCATGAATCAAGATTTAAGTAAACGTATGTCCGTAAGAAAATTTGGTGCCGCGCTGATTTTCATTGGCGGGATATTTAAAAATTCTCGCGCACCGAAATGAAATGTAAAGCGCAATATAAACAAACTTTTTAGGGTTATGTTATTTGACGTAGCGCTCGTGTGTTTTGAAGAAAGAAAGAACGATTTATCGTCCTAGACCAAAGTAACTGGCGAAAAAGTGTTAAGAATGAATTAAAAATTCTTACTGAGCTTGAAACTACAAGTAGTGCCATGGCTCCTTGGCTCTATATAACGAGCCGCCCCTGATTTTGATGTTCTATGAAACAATAGAAACTTGAGAAATTTTGGGCACTAAGATGAGAAATAACATTTTTTACAGCGAGAACAAAAGATTATGAATTTTGCCAAAACTATGGCAAATACAGGTTTCCCCGTTACAAAAATCATCCAAAATTTGTTGTATTTTGACGTTCTATGAAAAACAGAAACATCGATTGATCAATTTTTGAGAAATTAGAAACACCGATTGATCAATTTTTAAGATATTTGAGCGCTAAGATGAGAAATTGCATTTTGTGCAGCGAGAACAAAAGATTATGAATTTTGCCAAAACTATGGCAAGTGCAGGTTTGCCCATTATAAAAATTATTCAAAATTGATTGGATTTTTATGTTATTTGAAAAAATTAAAACATTCTTTAATAAATTTTCGAGAAATTTTAGCTAAGTTAATAAAACGCATTTATTTTCAACGAAAAAAAGATTACGAATTTTGCCAAAACTATGGCAAGTGCTGACTTGCCCATTACAAAAAATATTTAAAACTAGTCGTATTTTGATGTTCTATGAAAAACAGATCGATTGATCAATTGTTGAGAAATTTTGGGCGCCAAGATGAGAAATAACATTTTTTGCAACGAGAACAGAAGATTATGAATTTTTCCAGGCAAATACAGTTTTGCCCGTTACAAAAATTATTCAAAATTGATTGGATTTTAACGTTCTTTGAAAAAATTCAAAACATTATATGATACATTTTCGAGAAATTTAAGCGCAAAGTTAATAAAAAGCATTATTTGCAGCGAAAACAAAGGATTACGATTAGATATAGGACATGGTACATGAAATATGTCTAGAATTTTCTGAACAATCAAAAAATTGAATAATATACAGGGTGTTGCATTTAAAATAAGAAAGTTGGTATTGGCCTCTGTTACATGACACACCCTGTATAAAAAGTTTTTGTTGGAAAAAATGCGCAACTGAAAATACTAATCGACGTATCTGAGCGTTTTTTCGAATACGCCCCCATTTATTTATTATCAAATTTATTCTATTTCGCTGATGCACACTGTATAACGAGCCGCCCCTCGGCAACAGGATGGTGCAGCCCCACACTGTTCTCGACAAGTATATTGATTTCCATTTTTTTTCATTATTTATTCATTTACGAAGGTCATTACAAATAAAAGAATACAAATGGGTAAAGTTAACATATTATACCCTAAGTTGGTTTATATTTGCTAATTTTGTTCGTTGTTTTTGTATACATTAATTTACTGTTCTTCTAAAAATAATATAAAAATAATATGGTATCGTTGAATTTGTCTTTCAATCACCTTGACAAAAATCCATAAATATATAGGGTGTCTCATTTGAAATTATTTATAATTTTGCTTAAAATATAAAAATGTATTAGTTTTCATTTCAAAATCGCTCCCTTTGTGCGGGGTACATCCTACACACCCGCACGATGCAGCCTTGGAGTTATAACTATATTATAGTTACTTTAATCGAGGGATATGTCTACTTTCTTCCATAAAATGAGTGACGGAAATAACGCTTTCACATTGAAAAGAAAATACATTGTTTATTTATGTTAATTGCAGATTAATTAAATGAATGCTCCTTTAAACATTTTAAAAGTAAATATCTATTAAAATTCAACAGTAATGCGTGTACTGCTTTATATACGTATTTGGACACTTATTTACATTTTAGCGCCGATAATTTAATGCCGAGGGAAAGTCAAATGCCTGGCATTTAAGCTCATCCATTATTTCCCTAATGAAGCGTTTCCACCACAAATGCGGCATCGTATCATTTAACATTTCAACCTGAAGCGCCATAATGAATTTTATTACCCACAGAAACAGGTTTTTCCAAAATAAACATTAACGAAATATACGCAATGTTTATTTTTTAAGACAGATACGTTCCTGAAAGATCAATACAAAAGTATAATGTACAATGATAATAAAAATTAAAGATTAAGAGCGGTAGGACTCTCGGATATATATTAAAATTATTATGCCCACGGGCCTCTTATTATAGCAATAACCTGACTAAAGTAGTATCAGACACAGCTACTTTTGTTGCGCAGTTTTTTTAGAGCGGCTGCAAAAGTTGCGTACAGTTCACCATGGAATAACAGGAAGCGACAAGGCATGTTGATAAATTGGAATCGATAAGCGCCATCTGTGAATAGCGGCGTGAACTAACACCAAACCATGCACACAACCGATACGTGTGTGTGTGTTTGTGTATATATATTCTTTAGTACTACTATACCTCATTTAATAACCAGGCGGACTAAATCAAATTATTGCCGCCAAAATACGTTGTTGTGATTGGCCGAAGGGCCGCCGTTTTTACACAGGCCAAAATTGCTGAAAATAGTAATGGCGGTTGTTATGATCAGCTGATCCATCACTGTTACTTGCGTCTTACCGGTTCCGTGTGTTTCGTTCAATTTTTGTGTTTTCTACCAGTTATTTCTCAGGTTGGTGGTGTAAAAATTCAGTTCTTTTAAGAGCTTTTCCGTGATTTTCTTGGAAAGTTATTTTGTTTATAACTATGGATGCTGTACCCGGCACCAGTTCGCCTTCGATTTCGCCCCCCAAGAAACGGAAGAGTTTGGATTTGGGAGCTTTAACCCTAGTGGAAAAGCAGTCCATATTGAACTTATATAAAGTTTTGATACAAGAGGGTTTAAAACCTACTGCCGTTGTACAAAAAATTGTCGATTCATTAGGTAAGTGTAGAGAAAGTTGTTGCAATTGGAATCAAATCGTAAACATGCATTATTTTTAGGATTGGCCATAAGTGCGGTGTATCGCACAATTAGGGAGTATAAGGAGATTGGAGCTTTAACAAGTCCTAAACGTCTTGGAGGACGTCCGGTGACCGAAGATGTTCACAGTAAAATTACGAAATATGGTGTGAGGAGAATTATACATAAATGGCAAATTTACTTAATTTAATAAAATTCCACTTTCCGACAATCTATTTATTTCAAACCTTTTTCAGAATTATATGTATTTTTACTTTCTCCGTTACGAAGTATGGGAAAATATTTGTTTGTAAGTGTGTGTATGTGTCTGTCTGTGTGTGCTGTATAAAACGAATATAGCAATTTCCATGAAGCTTTGTACGTTTTATTATGTATGTGAAGTTGGCAATATTTCTAGCAATATCCCGGCGCCTCCACCATGCATAAAAAGAAATAATTTTCCTTGGTATCACCTACAAACAGTACAGTAGTTTACGGACATGGTTAATATTGTTAAAAACATATAAATTATTCATTTGGGATATGTACCTTTGGCCGATTTGGCCCTAAATTTACATTTTTCGATGCAGATGTGATATAAAAGTTTATTGCTGGGTAGTTTCCAGATGGAAATCCCAGATTTTGTCGACTGGAGATAATAGCCCAGGTTGCTAATGCTATAAAAATTATAAATTATTCATTTGGGATATGTACATTTGGCCGATTTGGCCCTAAATTTACATTTTTCGATGCTGATGTGATATAAAAGTTTATTGCTGGGCAGTTTCCAAATGGAAATCCCAGATTTTGAGATAATAGCCCAGGTAGGTATTGTTATAAACAAATATAAATTATTCATTTGGGATATGTACCTTGGCCGAATATAAAGCGCCGGGATATTGCTAGAAATATTGCCAACTTCACATACATCGTTTTATTTGATAATCCGAAGAGCAGAAAAGGTAAAATTTTGTACACCCCGAGGTAGGTGATTACCTTAGCTGTTGTTGTTTTTCAGATAATTTTTTTAATAAGAAAAATATTGCAAAAACATTTAAATAAATATTAAGGATAACAAAATAACATCTTGTTTTCTTTTTCATAAAATCAATTTTTCGAAAAAATAATTTGGTCTATAATTATAAAATCACAATTTAATTAATTAATTAATTAATAATTTATTGATAATAGTTATAGAGAATGCCAAAATGAACAACTTATAGTGAATACTTTTTTTAAATTCATTAATTTTTGCATAGACTCATGATAAAGATTATTAGAATTTAAAGTATACATATTTTAAATAAAATTTTTATAGTACATACTAAATTATTGACTATATAATCAAGAAAGTTTCACTAGAATTAATATATGGGTTGGTATAATTGAATAAATGTTGTGGGTAAAATAATTTTAAATAAATTTATTTTTACCGCCAAAATATTTCTGGTTACTTTTCTGGTGATTTTTTATAGTGTAAATGTGGCTTTCGCGTTTAGTCCGCCTGGTTATTAAATGAGGTATAGAGATTGTTCGTGTGAACAAAACTACTTTATTTATTTATTTATTTACTTGGACAAGTTGTATAATTTTTATTCTACTTAATATAAATAGTAAAACATAGTGATTTTGTTTACCAATATTTACCTTGTTAATAACGTTTCATCGGGTGATGTACACATATATTTTGTACATATTGTGCTATGAGACTAACACAAGAAATGATTGTTTTATTCGTCCTCGATTTCCACACTGTTTGACATTCTACGTTTCAAGTAACACGGGGAATTACACGGCATGTAAATTTTACCGGAAAAGCGCCGTCTAGTATTAGTAACAAACATAATTTACAGAAATCCTTAGAATTTCTATTGTGGCGCCATCCAATATTAGCGGCGTAAATCTCGATTTTTGATGCCCAGTTTCCCATATCTCTTGTCATACCCCTGGTGTTCACACACCAGCCGAAAGTAGTACAAATCGCGCAGTTTTTGTGCTGCAGCTGCCTACAAAAGTTGCAGGTCGGTATTAAACGTTGCACATATGTTCACACTAATCGCTACTTTTGCAACATATTTTGGTTGCCGCATGCCTTGCAGCTTCAACGTCGCAGTTCGTTCGTGTATGTTTTGGGTGAAATTTGTTTCGAATAAAAAAATTGATGACTTAGTAGTAGCGGCAGCATATTTATATGTGACTTTGACGACAAAGCAAAGGCGGCGAAAGAAAAGAGAGTGTGGGTTAGGGAATGGATAAAAAAGCGTGAACAGTTGGGTGCATTTAATACTTTACTCACTGAATTGCGCGACCCAAGACGAGTGGTACTTTGAAAATTTCCAGCGTATAGATAAAGTGGACTTTTAGCCTTATTATACCTTTACGATATTTGGCTACAGGTACGTTAATTTGCGTTGGTTTTAATGCTGTTGTTAACTAGGAAAACAATTTTCAGGTGATAGCTATAGGTCGCTAATGTATCTTTGTACCTGCCAACACACTTTTATTGATTATACCAGAGGTGTGTCAGGCGATTTATGATGTTTTAAAAGATGAGTGTTTAAAGGTAAGTCAAAAGATTTTTATTATAAAATTTTATAAAACTGTCCATAGCTGTATTTATTACAAAAACAAAGCAAACTCTAGAAAATCAAAAAATAAATTATTGTAATGATCGTACAGTTAAAAAACTCTTGTATGTTACTGCTTCTCTTCTGAACCTTATGGTGGTGCGTGTTGGATATTAATGAGGTATGAAAAGTTTGATGCCTGCGAATACTCTTAAGTGGCTTGTAACGGCTGGTATGAGGTGTCTTGTGACGATTGATTTTTAAAATCCAGAGCTTCCTGATAAGGCTGATGGTGCATCTAAAGGTGTTGAATAAGCTGATGCTGACTGATTCGTTGTATATTGGGTAGCAGCAAGAGATGGTGATGGGAATTGTATGGCTGCATACGCACAACTAATGTCCAAAATATATTGCTGAATGGCATTTTTCAGTTTTAATTGCAAATCGGGAGCTGTTTGAAGTAATCGGAGCGCGTTTGCTACATGGTCGCCAAATGTTGACCAACCATCTCGGGGTTTAGCTTGACTTATAATTGAGAGACATCGATTCATAGCTGATTGCTCCTGAAGTTCAGGAATGGTCAGTTTTTTAAGTTTTGCATTCTGCCGATTACTGCTACATAGCGTTCGTATTACTGGTGCTTCTTGTGTTACGTCTATATCGGGGGTTATTGGTGATTGTTGTGATGTAGGCATATTGTCAAATGTTGAATTCCCTTGGCTTACAAATTTATTTTTAGCTCCTCCACTTGAACTACCTGCATCATGTTAGACAGTTCCACTGTCCTGCAGTAAAGAAGATTTTAATTCGAATTTTTATTTAGATTAAATAATATTATTTTATCTTCTAACAACGTATTTCTAATTTTTATAGATGCCGAATACAGAAGCAGATTGGGAAAAAATTGCTGATGACTTTATGTATAAATGGAATTTTCCCAACTGTCTTGGGGCAATCCATGGAAAATATGTAAATCTGAAGGCACCAGCAAACAGTGGAAGTTTGAATTTTGATTACAAATTATCGATTCACCTATATCAATGTTGGACCTGTTAATTCAGATGGTGGTGTTTATCAAAATTCCCGACTCGAAAATAATTAATAAACATTCCACCGCCAAAACCATTGCCAGGTCGACAGCAGTCTGTGCCGTATGTCGTGGTTGCAGATGATACGTTTGCGTTAAAACCATATATGCTAAAACCATTTGCTTTTAAAAATGAAGGTGTTGTGGAAAGAATGTTTAATTACCGCCTCTCTCGTGCTAGACGAATAATAGAAAATGTATTTGGTATCGTATCTGCACGTTTTCGAGTTCTACGAAGAAGTGTGGAACTATCTGAACAAAAAGTTACGCAAATTAATTGCGCCGTTTGTTTATTACACAACTTTATAATGTCTTGCACACAGTCTGCATCAGTGTATGCCCCGAATGGAACTTTTGATGTCGAAAATGAGGATGGTACTATCACCCTTGGTAATTGGCGTAACGAAGTTGATGCCCCTCCACAAGGATTGGAAACGAACTACACGTCCAGAAACGCAAGTGTTCTGGCAAAGAACGTTAGAGAAGAATTTCGGGATTTTTGTCGTGAAGGGGAGGTTCCTTGGTAACGCAATTACATTTAAAACTATAAAATGTATCGAGATGTAAAAATTCAGATATTGTGCCAATGTAAACATAGTACAATAGTCTTTTATTGTAAACATAATAAATAAAATAGTTCTTTTTAATTATAAATTCATGCAAGAGTATTTAATAAATATTAATGCTCAGACTTACTATAATTTGTAAATTATGACAGGATTCTAACGTCATCACTGTCTCTTTATTGCCCATGGACCCCTTTATGGACCTATGCAACCGACTCCGGGCTATAATGAATTGTCAGAAAAACATCAAATTTAAGTTGGCACACATGTTAGATGGACATACAAAACGTCAGATCTTTCTAAAAGTCACAAATATTCCGTGGTCAAAATGGTTTCGGCGTGTTTTTAGCCCTCGCTAGCGCTCGGACTCAAAATCACACCTCAACCCGTAAAGACCTTCTTACGCCCTTAATACATAAATAACTATAACTTACTATTGAATCTGTTGTTACGTTTCCGTCGTGCCAAAACATGAATTGCAGCATGTCGAAAAATTCTCATTTTGTTTTGTAAATCTCATCTGCTCCATAACCAGATTTGGAACTTTTCATTTTCGAGCGTTCTTTCTAAAATTGTGCTCTTAACGTATGAATTTTCTTCTTTATGTCTTCATCGGGCATGTTAAGTTCCGAAGAAATTTCCGAAATAGCTGGTCTTTTTGTTTGATTATGATACAATGGGCTTTTTACATTCCATAAGCATTGCGTTGCTTCTACCGCTTCTATCAGTTCCTTGCTGTTTCGACTTCGATAACATCTGTAATTACGTCGCAATTTGTCGGTTAATACTCGTATATACAGAAAATGTCTAGAAGCTGTACGCACCCTGCGTTTAGTTCCCACATCAACACCATGCACCGGCGGCGGCGGCCGCAGTAAAAGTTTCAACTGATTTAATAACTTTTGCTGCGCTTGCACCCTTCCGCAATTGGTGTTCACACACGTCTACTTCTTAAACTGCGAGCAACATAAAACTACTGCACACAACCAGGCTGCGATTGCAACGTTCAGGTTGCATGGGTGTTCACACTTGCAGCAATTCAAGCTTCGCAGTTTTTTTATAGGCTGCGCAATAAAAGTAACTGTGTCTGATACTACCTTAAGAACCCGCAAGTGATAAAACTCTACACAACAACATATTAGCAAAACTACAAAGTTAACTAATGTCTGGAATGGTACGTATCAGAATCTAAACACGACTACAATAGTATATTGTATAACGAGCATGGAATAACATACATTTCTCGCGAGTATGAAGTTTGCAGCATGAGCCGAAAGGCGAATGCTGCAATTCATAAGAGCGAGAAATAGTCATTCCATGCGAGTTGTACACTATGATTTACCTACGACAACTTTGTTGAGCTTCAAAATCTCCTCCATATTTATTCGAAAAACTAAGTTTCCGTACGGATATTCATAATATAAATATTCGACGCAAAGACGCCTTAACAATTCCTTCTCATCGATTGGAACTGTATAAACGAAGTTTCAGCTATAACATCTCTTACTACTATAATAAATTCAACTTTGGACATGCCACACTGCCCTCATTTAAACGTTATTTAAGAGATAAATTATTAATGGAACAAAGTAAATTCACTTGATTACTAGGAGCATATTATTTAGTCCAGACTTTTTTTTTTTATTATATATTTTTTTTTATTATTTTCTTTTTGTAAGTCATCTTTTTTTTTTAATTCTATTTTTCATCTTTTGTATATAATATTTGTTTTAGATAATCTTAGAATCATCGGATCTATTCATTGTTTATAAACTTAATATATTAACTAACTTCGATTTAGCGATCTAGAGGAAGTAACAGCAGTATCAGATACTATGTACTTAGTACATGTGTCTGATATATAAGCTGATCTAGATTGTGTTTGCTGCTCAGTTATTTAAACTTTATTAAACTTTATTATTTTCATGTATCATATATCGTTTATTAGTTATATCTCTTTTTATGTATATCTTTGAGTTAGCAAATAAACACATTTATTATTATTATTATTGTAATAGTTAAGATAATTAAAAACCGAGAACGGACAATTCGTAATCCATAACTTTTATCAGAGGCACCTGCTTAACGTTACTGCGGAAACAAATGTTAGTCTAAAACCAAGCCGCCAGCCGCAACATTATTTATAGTTCATATCATTTCTCGAGTGTATACATTCTTAGTGTTTAAAAGTATATATAAATAGTATGGAGACAAACATCGAAAACAACAAATTTGTCGAGGTACTACAACTACCGCCCCATGCATGTAGAAGCGGCGAAGCAAACATCTTTAAATCTACTCCGTCATTTTGACACATTTTTTAAGAAGAATTCCTCAAAGGGAGAACAGGGACTTCACGTTTAGTGTACCAAGACTATAAATAAATAACTTATTGAAACAACTACTTCCCTGGCTAGTGCCACGCCGGATATTGAATGATACAAAAGAAATTTGCATGTTATTACTAGTACTACTAGATAATAACATTGGTTTATGATCGTTTATTTCTACCCTAGTCTTAGTAAGACTTAATTTTGCTTGCAGAGTTACGAACAGGTTGAATATTCATATATTCAGGCTATATTTCGTTTTATTGAATTTAAAAAGAAACACGTTTAGAAGGAATTTTAGGGGATAGATTTTTCTTAAGTATGGAACGAAGAAAAGGTGGAGAAGTATGTGTTATTTTATATGCCAGTGACCAAAACATTGGAGACATAATTGGGTTTTAAACGGTCAATGGAAACACTCTCCCGTTTACCGTCAATACTGATGACAAAAAAATTTAAATTTCGTTGTATGATTTTAAAAGGACCATCATAGGAAGGATGTGATCTGTCGCGACGAACAAAAACATGCATACAAGTGGACAAGTCAGGGTGAACAAAAACTTTACGATTGGTGTGACGAACAGTTTCAGGACTAAGGGCGCGTAGATTGTCCCTCAAGTCATTAAGAAATTTTGAGCCATGTTTTTGACTGTGGAATTTGAAAAGAGAAAATCTCCCGGCAAGTGTAACGTCTTACCGCAGACGAACTCTGCAGTCGTGGCCGAAAGAGATGAATTAAAAGTCGTCCGAATGCCTAAAAGAATTAGTGGAAGGTGAGTTACCCAGTTCTTCGGATCGTTGCTCATTCGGATCGAGCCTTTAATTTGTCGATTGAGTCGCTCTACCAAACCGTTACATTGCGGATGGTAGGCGGTTGTGGACTTGTGTGAAATTCCGAAAGTCCTGCAGAATTCCTTCCAGATGCAGGATTGGAACTGCCGACCTCGGTAAATGATGACCGTCGACGGCGTTCCAAAGCGTGCAATCCAACAGTTCAAAAAGGCATTAGAAACGGAAACTGCAGTAATTGCGGAAGTTGTGACAAACAAGCAAAGGGCCAATGATGTCGATGTGGACGTCAGTGAAACGGCTATCTTGGTCTGGAAATTTTACAACGGATGACACTGTATGTCGATAAATTTTGATCTTCTGGCACCTCAAACAGGATTTTACGAAATGTGCAATGTCGTGGTTCATCCTTGGCCACACGTAACGTGCTGCTACGAGATGTTTCATTGCACGAACGCCAGGGTGCGTGAGCCCATGCAAAGAAGACAAAACGTCGTGCCTTAGTGCAGAAGGGACATAAGGTTGCCGTTGTGCAAGTGATATGTCTACGTAAATGTGTGTGCTTGTGTCGTCAGAGATGAACCTCTCCAGTTTGAGTGCTGTAGTAGTGCTGATGAAGGTCAATGTCTGTGCTCACATCCTGAAAAACCATCAGAATTAGAATTGATAGCAGCGATCAGAGGTTTATAATCTGTAAATACTATAAATTCGCGACCTTCGAGGTAATATTTAAACTTTTTAGTTGCCAAATATACGGCTAACAATTCACGGCCGAACATGCTGTATTTGCGTTCTGCGGAGCCTGATGCGTCTACCATTATGCTTAACTCTACAACCGGGTCTGGTAGTGCAAGCACAGCACAGTCTGAAAACGCAGCGTTAACTGTCGTAAATGCTTGTTGAGGAAGTTGCGACCAGACCAGAGGTTTGTTACGTGGAGTTATAGCAGCGAGTTGATGAAGAGGCTCTAAAATGCCCGAGCATGATTTTATAAACCGGTGTTTATAAACCAAGTTTATCATGCCGAGAAAACATTGAAGAGCTTTTGGGTCAGCAAATTGTGGGAATGACAAGATCGCGTCGACCTTGGACTGCAGAGGTTTTATTACCGAAGCACTAATGGTGTGACCCAAGAAGTTCAATTTCGGTTCGCCGAAAACGCATTTGTCAGGATTCATTTTGATACCAAAAGAAGCGAGTCGCTCAAAAATTTGGAAGATGTGACGAACATGTTCGCGTTCGTCTTTACTGAAGACGAAAACGTCGTCAATGTACGCGAAGAAAAACGGTAGTCCGCGTAAAACCTAGTCCATAAACCTCTGAAACGTCTGGGCGGCGTTTCTCAAACCAAAACTCATCCTAGTATATTTGAATAAGCCGAAAGGTGTTGTGATTTCCGTTTCAGGAATATCTGCAGGATGAATAGGAATTTGGTGGTATGCCTTGACCAAATCGATTTTGGAAAATATCGTACAACCACAACAGTTATACGCGAAATCGTGAAGGAGTGGCAAAGGATACCGGTCTGGAATCGTGATTCGGTTGAGACCTCGATAAACTCCACATGGGCGCCAAGAACCATCTGGCTTAGTGACCAGATGTAGTGGCGTTGCCCAAGGACTGTAGGAAGGTCGGACGAAGCCGAGTTGTAACAATTTGTCAAACTCGTCCTCCGCAATTTGGAATTTATGTGCCGGTAGTCGGCGTGGTTTGCCAAAAACAGGAGGTCCAGAAGTTGTTATATGATGGTACACATCATGTTTAAGTTGTTGGGACAGATCGAAAGGGGTTGATAAATCAGGAAACTGTTGAAGCAATTTTGAATATGGCGAATTTTGAACAGACAGTGGATTTAGTTCTGATGGGACGAATACATTCCTTGCAAGACGATTGCGGGCAATGTTAACTTGTGCAAGCACAAAGTTCCATGTAAAATTCACGTGCAGGCCGATATTTATTGTTAATTTCGAGTGACTGAAAGTTGGTATTGGAGTACCACTAACGATGAGTGTTAGCATTGGCGAAGAGTTGGTTCACCGCCAAGATGCTAACCTGAGCTCCCGTGTCGACTAAAAATTTGGTCCCAGAATTAGTGTCGCGCACAAAATACAAATGACCTGGAATGATTGCAGAACAATAGGTCGACATTAGCCCTGCAACTGCTTGTTTCCCCAGTCACACGGAGGATTACAACTACGAGCCTGGGCAGCGAATTTTTGATGATACCAGCAGTATTTCTGATTTTTGCCAGCGTGTGAACTACTGCGTTTTCCAGACTGCGAATAATTTCGACTGGATTGACGCGTAAACTGATGCCACTGCAAAATGTTTTGATAATGAATACGCTCTCTTCATTGCAATAACTTAGATTATTGTTTATAGTAATTACAATGCGTGAATTGATATTTAACTAGAAAAATTATTCTCACCATAACATGACATTTGTCAAAGTCGTGGCAAGGGTTTTTATTAAATGGTAGATGGTTAATAGTATATTATGCAACAAGTGTTATAAACGGCACTTTAGTCACGAGCGGAGCGTAGCGGAGCGAGTGTTTAATAACGAGTGTCTAGAGAAGTTTATAACACGAATTGCATGCTATACTTTTTCTACTACTAAATTAGGAAAATTTTGAAATTATTTTATTATCTTAAATGAACACGGTAATAGTACATTATTATTAAATTTGTTTACTTGGCTAAATATACATAACAGTCACGTTAGAGACATTATGGCAATTGCTGAAGGAAATCATTGATTCTCCTAAATTTCTTTGATGTTTTGTATTATTTATTTGATTTAAGTTGAAAGTATTCCTTGTTTCATTTATTTACTTTTTATTTTGACAGATTGTTGATAAGTGACAACTAACTTGATTTTGAGTTTCAATTGATTTTAGAGATTTAAAAATCTGGAGCTGAATCTGGAACTTCAGCCCATGACTAAAATGCACAAAGTCACAGTTGGTCAAGGTGTATTTAAAGAATCACTTAGCGTCATGGAAACATATGCGATAAATGACATTTTAGAGGTGGAAGTAAAAAAACTTATTTTTATTATTTCTGAGGTGGATTCTAGTACAAACGTAAATTAAATGGATGATACATTTACAATTTTTAATTCTCTAAAAAATATTCCTTCACGACTTTTCTCTAAAATAAATAGGGGAGCTAATAATTACACATATTTAATTTAAGGGTTCGCCCCTTATCCCAGATACTAATAATAATAATAATAATAATCTTTATTCACAAAATAATGTACATGGAAAAACTGTTTCATATTACATTATAAAGAATAACGTCAAACAAAGAAAAATAATGCTAATAAAAGCGATGCTATATATATATATATATATATATATATATATATATATATATATATATATATATATATATATATATATATACACATACACACATACACACACATATATCTATACAAATTTACATATTTAACAAATTATACCTAACCAAATTCAGGTAAGCTATAAAGTTCTCTTTCGTTCAAATACGAGAAGAGATTACTTTTGAATAACTTTAGGTTTGTTATTTCCCGAATATCTTGTGGTAATTGGTTGAATAGTTTTAGAGCATTGTAAGTGGGTGACTTTTCTAACAGTGACAGTCGATGAACTGGATAAGCGTACTGATTATAATGACGTGTACTCGGTATATCTCCGGAGGATACATGCTGCATTCCGAGATATATTGTGGTCAAGATAAGGTTGAAGGCATGAGTGTAGCCGCAAAAATTGTTTTTGAATAAAATATCGAAGCGGCTTCAGTTAATAACCAACATGCATTCATTCCTTCTGAAAAATGGCGTTATAAGATCTCCAACAAAACAAAAGAGAAAAATATATTTATTTCTTACTTTTCTTATCGATGTTCAATAGCTTCGATACTCTGTTTATATTGAGAATCGTCCAGCTCCTCGAAATAGCCATAAACCATAGACTCAACATCTTCATTGTTGGCAAATATTTTACCACCGAGCTATTTTTTCAAGTTTTGAAAATAGGAAATAATCAGAGAGGACTAAATCTGGCGATTGGAGTGCGTGAGGAAGCAATTCGAACTTTAACTCATTGATTTCGGCCATCGCGATGTGTGAACTGGTGCATTGTCTTAATGAAACAAAACTTTATTTTTCGCCAAATGCGACTGTTATTTCTTGATTTCATCACTTAAACACTGCAATAAGTAATTTAAGTGATGGGTGACATGGCCTGGTTGAACTGACGTGGACTGACCCTTTTATGATATTTCGCCTATTTTCAAAAAATCAAAAGTCATCGTTAGGCCCAGTTTAGGTTCGATACTTTCGGCCACAAATATTCTATGGGGCTTTGTTAATAATAATTAGTCTTGAAAAATGACACATATTCAAAAATGAAGAATATGTGTAATTTGTTTAAGACTAAATATTATTACCAAAGCCCCATAGAACATTTGTGGCCGAAAATATCGAATCTAAACTGGGCCCAACGAGGACTTCTGATTTTTTGAAAATAGACGAAATTTCGTAAAAGTGTTTAGGTAAATAATTATTTAAACAAAAATGAAGAATTTGTGTCATTTTTTAGGACTAAATATTATTATCAAAGCCCCATAGAACATTTGTGGCCGAAAATATCGAACCTAAACTACGCCTAACGATAACTTTTGATTTTTTTGAAAATTGTCTATGTTTCGCTAGATGTCTTATCGAAAAATCGGGATAAATCCTAAGTTAAAGGCTAATTTTTATTACTATAGCATTACAGCAGTTTGATTAATTATTAATTTTAATCCATTTTCTGTAAATTAGTAGAGATTACTCCGAAATTTAGTAAAAGTAGGTGGAGGTGCCGGATACGTGGCTGAAATTTATGGCTCACTTCTAATCGGTGTTTACTTTTGGTTTTGCAAATGGAAATTCGACTGCTGCCGCTTCTGAGTACAGTGAACGTTTCACAAACCGCCATCCCATGTCGGCAAAAACATTTTCGAGAATGCTCAATTCTTTTCGGAGAACTGGATCGCTTCCCACTGTTCGAACGAACGAACTACGAACGTCCTGTGCAGCATTCTGGATATGAATAGAAAGATAGTCTTCATGAGGTGGAGCAAAATTCCCGCATTAGCACTAGACGGATATCTATTCAACTTCGTATACTCCAATCAAGAGTATTGAGAAACCTCAAAAGTAATCTGCTGTATCCGTTTCATAAGTTCAACACCCAGAACTACAAGATTTTCCCCAAAGACTTGAGTAAACTGTAACCGGAGAGTGCATTGCCAAATTTTCTTTTTTAGAAAATGTAAAATTTCAGGAATTAAACCAAGCATCCTGGTGACGCTATGAACGATGATTGTGATCTGCACTGGTTTAGATCTCGTTATGATGCGGGTGATAATAAAATAATGGTGCACTTTACCAAAATATATTTACCGTAATTACATTATTACACTTATTAATACAAATTACAGTAACCGGTCGTCGTGAATTACAAAAGTGTACAACTGTTTTTTGTAAACAAACATGAATGTATCCCCCTTATGTTCAATTGTTGTTTGTTGATTTTGTCAAGGTGAACCTTGATATGGTGGGAGCCGTCCGAATTATCGCGGATGCGCTTGCCCATTATTTCGATCCGAGAGCAGGTAGCGGATGTAAATAGCGGGAACACATCCTCTGTGAAAAGTAAACTCTGTGATAAAAAAAATGCGGTGAAAATCCTAATAAACTTGAATAACTTCGTTTTTTCAAATGGCACACCCTGTATTCTCATGTAGAATCCAATTATCTTTCAGATTATACTAATAATGGGTGATTCATTTAGAGGTACTTTTTGTAGTGGGATATTAAAACAGATCAAGCGTGTTCGAGTCAAATTGTTATAGTAATTTTGTTTAGTATTGTTTGACATTTCATCATGGAAAGAGCCCGGCACAACGTCTACAAATTATTCAGTTATATTACGAAAATCAGCGCTCTGCGAGGAATGTATCTACCGAACGCACAATTCGCTGTACCGTCCAAAAATTTGAAACCCAATTTTCATTATTGGTAGAGGCGGTGGTGTATGTTTGTATTTACGTGCTAGTCTCAAATATAAACTTATATCTAGTAATAATTCAATTGAACAACTATGGATATCAGTCGATAGCATTGCGGTGGATGTCGTTTATCGTTGAGAAGTTATAAATTATACATTTTTTGTCGACCAATTAGAAGAGTCCATCGATAATGCTTTTACGTCGTGTGAAAAAATTATTTGTTTAGGCGATTTTAACATTGATATGGGGAAACTGGAAGACCCAAAGACTATTTACCTAAATTCAGTCATTAATTCCGTAGATATGAAGCAAATTATCTCAAAACCTACAAGACTAACTTACTTCAGTATCAATCATTGACTTAATTGCTATTACTAATAATTGTCTT
Source organism: Ocypus olens (assembly GCA_910593695.2). Classification (NCBI taxonomy): domain Eukaryota; kingdom Metazoa; phylum Arthropoda; class Insecta; order Coleoptera; family Staphylinidae; genus Ocypus; species Ocypus olens. The sequence continues at coordinate 29,655,246 of OU343059.1, forward strand.
GTAGAAGATTACGGTACAATTGATATACATTTTTCAGACCATGACTTAATATATGTAAAACTTCAAGAGTATACAAATTTAGCTCGATCAAAATTTATTACTTATCGGGACTTTAAGCACTTTAATCATGATAGTTTATCGGCTGAACTGGACTCTTCACCATTACATCAAATATACTACTTAAATAATATAAACGATAAAGTAAACTGCCTTAACAATTCTATTATAGATATATTCAATAAATTGGCACCATTCAAAACTGTAAAAGTTACCAAACGTACACCTCCTTGGTTAACAGATAACATTAAATTATTAATATCTCTTAGGAACAAAGCGAGGAGTAAATTTCAGAAGACTAAGCTTCCAGCTGATTGTGACTATTATAAATGTCTTCGCAACTTCACCAATGTTGCTATTAAGAATGAAAAAAAGGCATATATACAGTGGAAAATAAATAGATCAGATCCTAAAAACATGTGGAAAGAGCTAAAATATCTAAATATTGCGACAAATTCTAAAAAGTCCATCCACATTCCGTCTGAATTAGGAAACGCGAATGAGGTAAATGACTATTTCGTCGATTCTATCCCAAAAGTAAATGTTGATTATAACAACTTAATACATACAACAATACTACAAAATGTATTTTTCCCACTCGCTTTGTCTTTAAATTGGTAAATATAGATGAAATTAATAAAATTATCAATAATATTAAAACAGCATGTGGCCAGGATGGTTTGGATATTAAAGTAATACGATTATGTACACCCTATATACTTCCCTTTATTACCAATATAATAAATAGTTGTCTACTCGATTCTGTCTTTCCAGATGAGTGGAAAAAGGCTATAATTACACATTTGCCTAAAATCCAAAATCCTACACAACTTAATCATCTTCGGCCGATAAGTATATTACCCATACTTTCGAAGATTTTAGAAATAATCATGAACAGGCAAATTAAAGGCCATTTATCGAAATTCAATATTTTTCCCCTTCATCAATCTGGGTTTAGAGAAGGTTTTAGTTGTACCACGGCACTTTTAAAAGTCACTGACGATATTCTCAAAGAATCTGATGCAGGAAAAATGACTGCATTGATTCTTTTAGATTATAGTAAAGCGTTCGATACACTGAATCATGAAGTTTTGTTATCTGTTCTTAAATATATTGGGTTTGAAAAATCAGCAGTAGATGTAATAAAACATTATTTAACAGGTCGGTGTCAAGCAGTAAAATTAGATACTGGCATATCTGATTTTAAATATTTATTAACAGGGGTTTCTCAGGGATCTATTTTAGGACCTATTTTATTTACTATATATACTTCTAATATTACAAATAATTTATTGCATTGCAAATATCATATGTATGCTGATGATACACAAATATACATATCTTTTTCTCCAGAATTTTATCATGATGCGTTATTAAAATTAAATTGTGATCTTGCAGCAATATATATATGATATATATATATATATGAAGAGTCTATTTCTCATGGTCTTAAATCCGTCCAAGTCGACATATCTTCTGTTTGGACCAAGGCTAAAAACTTAGGAGTCATAATAGACAATTCATTTCGATACTATGACTTTATGTCGAAATGTATTAGTATTGCTCTCAGTAATCTTAGGCTGATATACCATAATAGAATGTTCTTAAACCAAAAAACGAAAATTGTACTTTGTGAATCAACAGTTTTGTTACAATTTACTTATTGTAGTCCGTTAGTTCATCCATGTTTGGATCAAAAAACCAGGCTGCGTGTTCAGCGAATTCAAAATTCAAGCTTAAGAATTATTTTTGGTGTGCCGAAGTATGAAAGAATTAGCCATAAACTTATTGATCTAAAGTGGTTAAACATGGATAACCGCCGCATATTGCAAAGTTATGGTTTGTTTTACAATGTTCTTAAATACAAAACACCTGCCTACCTCTATGAAAAACTTTCCTATAGAGGTGATGTTCATAATGTTAATATCAGACACAGAGGTCGCTTATCACCACCGCATCATAAAACATCCTTATTTGAAAGATCATTTCATTATACGATAGTTAATTTTATTAACAAACTTGACATTGCCTGCAAAGATGTACCCTCTAAAGCCAAATTTAAGAAATATATTTTCACAGTTTTATATAGAAAGCAATGTACCGCATAATTCCTTTTTTTCTGTTTTTATATATAAAGTGGAAAAAATTCAATAACACTCTTGTATATTCCTTTTCATTTATTTGTATTACTGTTAATGTTTTTTTTTACACTCTAGTTTTAGTTTTAAGGTGTAATGGTAGAACAGTGTGTGCCTTGGCACACAACTGAATTACATCTTGTTTTTTTTCTTCCCTGAACAGAATATTGTGTGTATCTACGTGTATTTCATAATTTAATATGTATGTTGATTTATTTTGTGTATGAGAAAAAATATTATTATTATTATTATTATTAATAATACACGATCAAATAGACCACATCCAGCACGTAGTGAAGAAAATATAGCGGCGGTAGCTGAGAGTATACACGATGACCGTAATTAATCAATTCGTCGCCGCTCTCAACACCTTGGTTTGTCGTATGGAACAACTTGGCGTACTTTACGTCAGGATCTTGGTTTAAAAGCATATACAATTTAATTCGTGCAAGAATTAAAGCCGGCCGGCCTTCCGAATCATTGTCACCGTTTCAGTCGTTGGGCTCTTGAAAAGCTTCAAGAAAATCCACTGTTTTCGACCAAAATTTTGTTCGGCGATGAGGCTCATTTCTGGCTTAATGGCTACGTCAATAGGCAAAATTGTCATATTTGGGCTGAAAATCAACCAGAAGAGATTCAATAGATGCTATTACATCCAGACAAAACAACAGTTTGGAGTGATTTGTGGAATCATCGGTCCATATTTCTTCAAAACTGATGCGGGCATGAAACGTTACTGTTAATGGTGCCCGTTATCACGCCATGATAACGGACTATTTGCTGCCTGAAATTGAAGCACGTAATCTGGAAGACATTTGGTTCCAACAAGATGGTTCTTGTGCCCGTGAAACTATGGATTTATTGCGAGAACAATTCGGTGAACAGTTAATTTAACGCTTCGGACCGGTGAATTGGCCGTCTAAAACATGTGATATCACACCTCTAGGCTTTTTCCTTTGAGGCTACGTAAAATCCAAAGTCTACATGGATACGCGTCATCGAAAATTGGAACTTCAGAATGGACCATGTTAGCCGCAGTTACGGCCAACATTTGAATGAAATAATCTTTAAAAAATAAATGTAAAGAATGGTTCTTTTATATGATAATAAAGATTACCCGTTAAAATCGATTTTTTATGGTTTTTTTTATTTTTGTAAAAAGTACCTCTAAATGAATCACCCGTTAATTCCTGATATGAAAATCGCCGAATACAAGAAAACTATTGAGATTAGGAACAGGGAACCTTAATAAATTTATTGATGAGGTATCTGGGTGATCATCGCATTTGATTTGTTTTAAATAATAAATTATAGGTACACTGATGTATAACTGGTGGCCCTGTTTCAACAATGCGTTGACAATTTATATTTTAAAGTTACATAGGAAAAATGTAATGTAATTTAAAAAAAGCCGGGTATATTGTATTAATATTTTCATATTCCTCTGAAGTCATAAGCTTAACGAATCCAATTACTCTCTTATACATAATAATAAATAATAGCAAGCTCGAACTGTCTTAATATTAAATCATAAAAGAAAGATCTGTAGAGCCGTGCAAAATTAATAAATAATATATTAATTTTTTTAATTTTCTAGAATATCTTAAGCTTAAATTAGAAGTAATAAAACATCATTAATATTACTATCCAACTTGAATACAATAGTAAATTAAAACGTCACAAACAATGGGAGTTTCTATTAAAGTCTGAAATCCAATTAAAATTGGTCAAAGGTAACTATCGAGAGCACCCGGCAAAATTTATTAAAAATGCATATTTTGCAGACTCATAATGAAAATAAAATACTCCTATATATTTTCACTTCTCGGAAATTATTCGATTCACGCAAATTCAGGGTATGGAATTTAATTGGTTTTCATAAATATGATATTTGCCAATCAATTTAATTGTGAGTGCGCATTTATTATTTAACACGAAACACGCAATATCGAATGCAAATAGTGTAGATTTTTTAATTGATGTTGAATTAATAAAAATTGTTCATTTCAGCAGTTTAAACACCAATTCATGATATACATCGAAGCTGTCTATTTGGTCCTACGAACCGAATAATAATGGTTAGTTATTAAAATAAAATTTCATGGCAAGCTTAATTTATTATCAACCATTGTGCATTGCCTAGTGTAATTATCATGACTTACTTATAATGGATTTGCGATTATTTTAGATTTGCACCATTCATGAAAATCTGACATTTTAAGTGACAATAATATAATTTTGTTGACAAGCAAGGGTTCGAGGTTTAAACTTTTTTAGTAATAAACCCATTACACCAAAATAAAAATTGTATTGAAACGAAATAATAATTCAACCAAATAAATCTACATCGTTATCAAAATCAGATTTTCCCAACGACATAATTAATGGTGGAATAATTGCAATTTAAACATCAATCTGATGAAATAATTTCCTCACAATAAATTTTCCACATTTCGGGAGTACATTTTGAAAAAGCCTGTAACAAAGTTTCTACTGAATGTGTATTATAGTATAATAGTTCTTACAAAACCCCAATTCACTTTTAATATATTGGCAATGGTGGCAATCTAAGAACTTGATATCCATGTCAATAATATCTACTTCATTCATATCACATTTTATTCCCCAATAAAATTTGTTAATTTGACTCCACGCTGGGTTAAAATATCCAATCACCGTTTGCTCAGTCTGTTAACGACGGGAGCTTATCGCATCCTGACAACGGGAGCTCATTGAAAGTCTGTATAAAATGGCGGACGAAGAGAACGTCCAGTGTGATACCGCCATAAATAAATTAAGTGCTTTAAATGTAAACTCGATGTAGTGTCTGCTGTCTGTTGTGCGAGCTGCAATATGCACTTTCATCCAGCGTGCCTGGATCTTCATACCAAGAGATGCGAGCGTCGTAACATCATTTCAATTCACGAGGAATAAGAGGTTAAGTCTCCGAACCCCACCGAAGAAGGTACAGTGCAATTTCGATTTGGATTCTACCTGTTTTCTCGAAAATATTCAAAAAATAATATACAATAGAATATTAGACTACATTGAGAGTAATAAAACTTTGTGTTCACAACAGTTTGGGTTTAGGAAAGGGTTCTCAACATCACACGCCATATACAATTTTTTCAATTACATTTATGACCACTTAGACAAAAATGTCCATATTTATTCTATATTATTAGATCTGTCAAAAGCATTTGACTGTGTACCGCATGAACTACTGCTTAACAAACTAGCAAGTTACGGTATTAGGGGAAATTGTTATAGACTCCTGGCGTCATATCTCTCTGAGATATATACGTAACAAGTATGTCCATAAAAAACGAATATTACACATCAAATTATGCCTATCCAACAGTTGGTGTCCCACAAGGCAGCATTTTAGGTCCACTACTGTTCCTGCTCTTTTTTAACGACATACCACTTACAATAAACGCTCACATAATAATGTTTGCTAATGACACTACGTTAAACTTAAAAGGCTTTGATGAACTTAACGTAGCAGCAAATAACGTAATAAATAAAATGTGTGCCTGGTTAGATAGGAACAGCCTTGTAGTTAACCCGTCTAAGACACATATTATGAATTTTAGAGCACCAATGGGTCTAACAAACGTCAATATAAATGGTGAATTAATATCTGAAAAAGAACAAGTGAAATTTCTAGGACTCATAATTCAAAAGGATCTGAAATGGAATATAGATATGTTATGTTCCAAAATAGCTAAATATACCTACCTCTTATATGCGACGAGAAACGACGTAAATCAGGAAGCTTCCAGAACAGTTTATATTTCATATTGCCAATCCCAATTATCGTATGGTATTATCTTTTGGGGAAACGCCACAGAGATCAGCCTTCATAAAGTGTTGAAACGATTAATACGGACAATTTGTAATAAAAACCTAACACTAGCTGCCGTGAACTGTTCAAAAAACTTAAAATTATGCCTGTAATTAGTATTTATCGGTATGAGACATTGAAGTTTGTAAAAAATAACATTCACCTATTCAATACTCATCAAACAGAACACGATTACAATACTAAGAATAAATTACTTATGCCCGGTTGCATCAACGCGAGTAAAATATTTGACTCGTTATATGTGTAACTCGGTGTTATTATCAGAAATCAGTTGCACCCACCTAAAATAGATTATAAAACCAGAGTTATAGTAACTCCGAGTTATACACATATAACCCGCATAAAAAAAGTGACATTTCGGTTGCATCATTCTGTTATCCTGGGTTATTGCCAACATAATCCAGGATTATTTGTACTCGTGAAATAGTACGGGTTAGAATTTAACTCGTTGTCTGACCTAACCTATAACGCCTCTCGCAAGTTTTTCCTGTTGTCAATTAAATACAAAGTCCGCCAAAAAATGTGTACACACTTTTAGGAACGAAAACTATTTATTATGTGTTTGTTTCATATTTAAATACTGATCACATATGTAGTTCAGTTAAGCACATGGTTACTGTTGATCATATATGGGCAACCTCCGGCCCTCAACCAGCTTCAATCCGGTCCGCGAGAGAAATTTCAAATAACGCTCAAAAAAATTAAAGATTTAGCACACATATAGTGTTTTTTGCAGTCGGTGCGCACCGCAAATTGAAATTACGCCCTCGGCTAAGCAAAGGTTGCCCATACCTGCTGTAGATGTTCAAAATGTTCGCCGTTGGCAGCCAGCCACCTAAAAGAAAGGAACGACGAGTGGTCAATTTTTTTCAATGGAGATCGCTGCACATACCGCTGTAAAGTTTCCACTTTGCAACTTTCAGATTTCAGCGTACATCTGAACTGCTAATCTTCATTGTACGTGCATATTGCTTGGCAGACTTTTATGGAGAAGTAACAAACCTTTCCAACTAGAGTCTATGAAGCAGGACTTGTAGCTGTACGCGGTTTTCCCGATATTCCTTTATGAGTATCATAAATTGTTACATGCGCCATGAACTTGTTAATAGTACGTTTAATTGAGAGGCGGTTTGGGATTTTGTTTCAAACTCCTGCATTCACCTTCAAAGGCATTGCCAAACCTCAAGCGTGCTCCAACCATTTTGTTTCTTGATGAAAGTACCGGCGTCTGTTAAGCGAAAGATTGTACTACAACATAGGTACTCGTAATTTAGATCAATTGCATTACATCGAGTTTAGTTCTTTTTTTTTCAAATTCTTATACCAATTTCTGATTTGTGTGCTAGTTTTGACCCCAAAATCTACATTTGCATTATTTTTTTTTGCGTTCTCCCACGCTGCAGTTTTTTTAGGATTACATTTGTTCTCAACTAGGTGTTTGCAACATACAGTTTATAACATAATCTTGTATTATGGACTGATAATATTTTCGTAATAAATAACAAGGTTTCCTTCTCGACCTCGGTATAATTTGAGTTTTCCACGTTTCTCCGCCATTTACAATCACGCTGACTTTGACAGCAATAAGTCAGGTTCACAAAGCACGCAACGCATTACTCTAGTTATATAATTTTACCTGCTCCCACTTTGTAATTGATGAATTACCGAACTGTTTTCACCAATCGTAAGCGACCCATTACGATATATAGAGCATATATAAATGTTAAATGTGTAACATGTACTATTACCTCTTATGTACCTCGGTATATTATATACTTATTAACCAATTACAATTAACGTCCGCCGAGTCCCTCTGCATTCGTCTGTTCATCTTTAAACATCAAAAGTGACAGTGACATTTAAACGTCAGAATAAAACTTATTGGTTAAAATAATAACCGACACAATAAACTTCAAGCCATGCCTTATTGTTACTTCCATCGCAATGGTATCTTAGTAGATTAACACTTCAGAGTGAGTACAACGATCAGTATCCTTAAATTTGTCCAATCAATGTATTGGACAATATATTATTCGACGGAAAATTGTTCGAACGGTAATTCGTTTTGTTTAGTTGGCAGTCGTCCTAAATTGCCATAGCCGGCCATTTGATACAAATTTAATCGTTCGCCCTGACAAGATTCAGTTTCAATATGTCATTAGTTTAAGCGAATAAATGTAAGGTCGAAGGTAAAATATAGTACATAACACGAGTTGTAACGCAATTACCGCTCGTGAAATTACGTTACTCGCCGCTACGCGGCTCGTACGCAATATCTTTCACTTGCGCGTAATTTGCTAGAACTCTAGTTATGTAATATACTATTAAACTCTAGTTTCGTTACTCCGCTCAACAAAATGTTGGTGCAACTGAGTCAGAAAATAACCTCGGTAAAAATATAACTCCGGGTAATATGACCCAGGGTTAAATTGATTTTGATGCAACCGGGCACTAAACTGACAAAACACAGTTTTTACCAGAATTCCTGTATAGTGCAAAGCTTCAAAATATATAACAATCTTCCCGACTGAATCAAGAACTTACCAATAAATGCATTTGTGAAAAATATTAAGCAACTCTTAGAACAACATTGTTTCTACAGTATTAAAGAGTACCAGAACTTCTGCGATAATTTGTAACAAACACTGTACTACTTTGAATGTCTGTGTTTTATTCACATAATATTCAACAGTAATATAACGAATGCCTATGATTTTGCCGGCAATTATTAGCGGCAGGATCACGATTGCTTGTTGCGACGAAAATCGGCACGACTGCGAAGCAGGAGTGCCGATTTTCTAGAAGCAACAAGCAAGAGTGATCCAGACGCTAATAATTGCCTAGGAAAAATTAGTCACGAGTTAGATTCGAGAAGACAATTGGCCGAACAGAAAGTTCACACTTCTTAATTTGAAAAATTAAAGTAAGTGACACCAAGTGTCAGACGTGTATTAATATGCGCCACAATAATTGTAGTAAAAATGAGCTTACCAAGATTTTGAGAAATGCCTATGAATACCATTACTTATGAAAGCACTAACACTTCACCCGAAAATACAAACAGATCGAATTCGGGAGCAAACTGCTTAAAAGTCCGGCAATAACTGACGTTTTATACGTTATAGAAAATGAACCAACGCGTTGCTAGGCAATACCAACATGAGAGATTATCTGATTAGATACCACCCAGGGTGAATTGCCATGCATAACATAGAGCGTGGTCTGTTACGCATTGTAATTAGAATTTTATTGGATCATCTCATCAACGTTATTCTATTTTATTGGTTAATAAGTAAATGAGGACAATTGTCTATTTAATCTATTTACTAGCTTTAATACGTTTTATATGTTTGTGTTTTATTTATATAGCTTTTTATCTATACACCAGTTTTAATATGTTTGCGTTTTATCTATCTAGTATTTTAACTATACACTGGTTTTAATATGTTTGTTGTAGAATTAAGTTTTAGCGTTCCTGTCCTACTTAAACTAACTTAGAATAAGTACCACTAACCTAGTCTAAATCAGCTCTTTGACGTGTCATACCTTCATTTTTATTAATTTTTACCTTTGATCCACCAAAGAATGTATACGTTTTTTATACGCATTTAAATGCGCCCATAATATACTAGATACTGGACGTCGCATCTACCCAGAAGGCCGCCTGAAGGAATGTTGCTGCCATTTTGGTATACCTAAGTTTCATCGAGATATACAAAAATGATATCTTCGTTAAAATTTGATTAACGATCTTTGATGCAACAACGCATTTTTGTTCACATACAATGTGTCTACCTTTAACCAAACCCAATGACTTTAAAACTATACAAAATATGATAGTCCGTCCTCCTTCAAATGCCAGTAGGAATGACTCGAGGAGCACTCAAAATATATCAAAAAGAATTTATTGAAAAATTCAATAACACATTATAAACATTTATTTTTTAAATGACACCACTGACATTTTCGCAAAGTTCACGACAAGTTTAAAAATCTAGGCTCAAGGAGACAAGGGGGCGATTGCCCCAACGTAATTATTATCCCAGATAGACCCATACAACATGGAAGAGTTTTTTAATTTCAAATATTAATTTATGTAATCACATTATCCTGTATATATGACGTTTTGCATACACATTGTATCACTTTTGTATGATTGTATATGTAAATAAATGGATTTATTTATTTATAAACTTTATAAAATCACTGTCACTGTCAGTGTTACTGAGAAATGTCTATTTTTCCTTTGCTTGGTATACCACCAACAGAATGAATTCCTATATGTTGGTACATTTACTTTATCGTACCTTTTACGGGATTTTACGGATAACGAAGAGGAGCACCCTGCTCTTCTACTATTTTGTCGTCGTCGGTGAGTAAAATTTGAAGTTACAATGCGTTACACGCGCTCTTAATCATTATTTTTCGATAAAAACATGTCTTAAATATCAGAGAGATGTTACAAAAACTATTATACAATACACGCCCATTAGGACCTTTACAGCCTTGCAGGTCTTATACTACACGGGATGATGACTTTCTGACTACGGCCGTAAAAGCTATCCTAATAGACTTCTACTGTAATAGTAATTTACGGTACAAGTAACGTTATGAAGGCTTTTACATTACGAGAGAAAAGTTTGAAAGCACGAGCGACCTAGGAGCGAGGGCTTTTAAATTCTCGAGTAATATAAAAACAAATAACGTTACGTGTGTCGTAACGTCATGTTGTTTTGACTGCGTCTGTCTAACCTGTTGTTTATTATTCAGTCACTGATGCCAAATCACCATGATAAGGTACATGATTGAGCAGTACGTCCAAATGATAAAACTTTATCATCAAAATGAGTGTTCGTTAGTGAAAACGTTGCGCGCGTTGCGCCCATTTTACGGCAGACGCGGTGGCCCTTCAAAGTCGACTCTCCGACGTTTGGTGGCCAAATTCGAGACTACCGTTTCGGTAAACGATCAGCCAACACCCGTACGTCAAAGGAACGCCAGATCGGCCGAGAACATCGCTGCTGTAAATGAAAGTGTGCAGGAGAATCCGAGGCAGTCAATTCCTCGCCGGGCACAAGAACACGGCCTTTCGCAGACTTCAACTTGGCGAATTTTGCGTCGGGGCTTGGGCCAGCACCCGTGCAAGATCCAACTGACCCAGGAGCTCAAAGTCGATGACCAAAGACAACGCCGTTTGTTCGCTGACTGGGCTTCGGAGCAATTGGAAGAGGACCCCAATTTTGACCGAAAAATCATCTTTAGCGACAAGGAGCATTTTTGGACGAATGACCATGTTAACAAGCATAATTTACGTATATGGAACGACGTCAACCCACAAGAGATTCACCAGGTAGCAATGCATCCACAAAAAGTTATTGTTTGGTGCGTTGGTGAGGCCATCGCCGTCAATGGCGAGCGCTACAGAACAATGATAACTAATTTCTTTTGGCCCAAATTGAACGATATGGACGTGGACGACATGTGGTTCCAGCAGGACGGCGCTACGTGCCATACAGCGGGCGCCACGATGGATATTCTGTGTGAACGATTTGCGGGTATGGTTATCTCTCGCAGAGGTGACGTGAACACCAAGATCGTGCGATTTGACCCCGCTAGACTTTTTCTTGTGGCGTTTTCTTGTCTATGCCAATAAGCCGCAATCGACTGATGCCCTTAAAGTCAACATAGCCCAGGCCATCGCCCAAATTCAGCCGGATCTATGCGACAGAGTTATTGAAAATTGGACCACTCGGATCCGTGCTACCGCGAGAAGCCGCGGCGGACATTTGAACGATGTTATATTCCACACACAGTGTTGCCAGGAGTAATTTTAAATGTTCCCCAAATATTTCATAAAAACCCCCCAGAATACCCCTCGCATAAAATACGCACCCCAAAAAATACCCCATCGATTGAAGTTCTCCAAAATACACACCAAAACCTTAATTTACCCCCATTTTGGAGAAAACCCCCCCCAATCTGACAACATTGGGATTAGAGAAGGTGCGCTGATAAGATTTCGGAATTTGCACAAAGAAAAGTTTTGTAACTCCGTTTTTCCGAAAATATGTAGGTACAAAAAGGCCATTCAAAAAATTAGAAAAATATTTAATTGTGCTGTGGTATCCTCCAAATAATTAAAATAATTCTTTAATTTTTCGGAAATCATCGCTAATTAACTACTTAAAATGGTTTGCATTTTTTTTTTCATAATTTTCAAACAGTTCCAGTTATACCGGGTGATCAGTTGCATTCTGGGCCAAAGTATTGTATTTAACAATTACTAAAAAAACTAAATTGACTGCAAAAATTATTTTTTTGATTTAAAAATTTCCGAAAAAAAAAATCAAAAATCAAATATTTGAAAATTAAGTAATTCCTTAAACACAAATCGCGCAGTCTGTATTTTCTATCTAAATATCAAAGTACATTAGTTTTATCTTAAAGCAACCACTAAAACAAAAAATTTCAAATGAAATAAATAACCTAAAATTAATACAAAAATCAAGTACAGGCCAAAAATATCAAAAATTCAGTCTGAAAAATCTAAATTATAGGGCAAAAAAATCAAAAACTCGGACCAAAAACTCGAAAATATCGACCAAAAATTCGCTCATTAAATTCTACAATTAAACAACATTAAAATTAATAATTAGGGTAACAGAACTAAACACATTGGTAAAAAATTGGAAACTCTTGGGAAAAATAAAAATGCATACAAAAAAAACAGATTATTTCAACTAAATCGAAAAGTTTGGTTTAGGTGCAAAAAATATCTAAAATATAGGCCAAAAAAACAAAAACTCTGGTCAAAACAATAAAAATGCAGGCTAAAAATTGAAAATTAAAGCAAAAGTAAAATAATTTGCACTTTTCAGCCCCAAAACTCTTTACCTCGAAGTAAATTTCCGAAACTCTAAACTCAATAATAATTTTAAAAATTCGCCCATAAAAACAATAATTCAGGTTAAAACATTAAAAATTTGGTTAAAAAAATTCGAAAATAGCGGCCAAAAGTTTGCACACAAAAATCAACAATTCAGGTTAAAAATCTCAAGTATTGACCAATCAAAAATTCTCTCGTTAAAATTTATAATCAAGGTAAAAAAGAAAACTAACAATATAGGCAACAAATTTAGACCAAAAATCGTAAACTCTCGGCAAAAATAAAAAATGCAGACCTGACAAAATATTCGAAAATTTTGGTTTATAGGTCAAAAACTCTAAAATTTGGAACAAAGAAATGAAAAACACAGACCAAACATCTGAAATATAAACAAACAGTCAAATATCCTGATGTAAAAAATAAAAAAAAAATGAAACTATCCCAAAATAAATTGCCGAAACTCAAAACTCGAAAGTAATTAAAAAAATTCGGCCATAAAAACAATAACTTAAAAAAAATCTAAAATGAAGGACAAACAATCAAAAACCCGAAAATACCCTCAAAACAAAAAAAAAATCGCACATAAAAATTAACAAGAGTGTAAACCAATCAAAAATTCGCTGATTAAAATTAATAATTAAGATTAAAAAAAACTAAAAAAACCGAAAAATTAAAAATGCAGAAAATTTCAACAAACTATTTAAAAAAATTTGACCAAAATCAAAAACTCTAAAAGTTAGAACAAATAAAGAAATAAAAAATGCAGACCAAACATCTAAACTATAAGCAAAAATAAAAATAAAATTTCTGGAAAATATGAAAAATCAAACAAAAGAAAAATAATTTGCCATTTTCAGTCCCAAAAATAACTCTGGCTCATATTAAATTGCCAACCAGAAACGCGAAAATGTTTAAAAAAGATAAAGGACAAAAAATCCAAAACTCGAAAATACCGGCAAAACAAATCACGCATAAAAGTGAATATTTCAGTTTGAAATATAGGGCAAAAAATAAAAAAATCGGGCCTAAAAAGAAACAAATGCCGACCAAAAAATCGAAAATTTTAACAAACAAATCGAAAATTTAAACCAAAATGAAGAAAAATTATTCAGTTATACAGAAACTGCAGGTCTAAAATCTAAATCCAGGCCTAACGATAAAAAATGCAAACAAAAAGATTGAATATTTAATATAATAATAATAATTTATTTACGGACAACGAGTGTTCCCGTAGCAATTTTGAATTTCCCAAAATTACGCCGCTGTCCCTCTCCAAAATAATAAATTTTGAAAATAAAACGTAAATGCAGTGGAAAATATACAAAATTAAAGCACTATAATTATAAAATTCATTAAAATTTATTATTCATCTTCATACTCAATATTTTCATCTTCTTTTCGGCACACATACATTTGTTTTAATTGAAAGTGCAGCATCTTATTGGGGGTAATAAAATTACGAAAACGGCAATAACAGAATCCCTTGACAACTTCCAACTTTCCTCATTGCTGAGGAAAATTACTGACTTCTGTATGGTAATGATGACTTCTATACTCGGCGCACCGAATCGGTGGTATCATGGGTTTACGTGATTTTTGCTGATTGGTCAGCGCTAACGCATGTGAAGCGTGTGTCACGCAGCCGAAATTTTTAATTAGGCCCGTTGTATGCCATGTGTTCTCGTTTTTCTGTCTTATTTAAATGTAGTGATTACGTTCTATCCTTAAATCAGCCTTTTCCAATTACAATTAATTAAGAAGTGGTAAATACCTAGTTAGTATTTGTGGGTTAAAGTAGAAAGATTTATATTTCCGGCACAGAACTAAAATGTGGCAAGGCTGTGTGAATCAGGCTTTTTATAACGTCTCGACGAACAATCACAAGGACGCGGGGTAAACGCAACGTGATCATACCACCTGGTCGGCGCGCCGGGTATAGCAAATGTAATAACATGTTCATTAATTTCCCCAAAAATACCCTTCGTATAAAATGCCCACCCCAAAAAATACTCTATTGATTGCAGTTCCCCAAAATACACCCCAAGACAATAATCTACCCCCATTTTGGGGAAAAAAACCCCCAATCTGGCAACACTGTCCACACATAATGGCATACATGGGCCTTTCAAATAAAAAAAGAATATGGCTAATACCTCGCACACAGCTCGTTTTATGCCATTGCAACATCGACCCGTCCTTATTGAAAACCCCTTTATAACAGGTGGGTCGAAAACTTACATAGCAAAATAGTAATAATACTGAATGTAACTTGAAATTGCGAATAAACATATTGCAGAAAAAAAATAAACCTGACTTGTTACAGGAATCCTAACAAAAGTATAAAATGATCATTTTTACAACAGATGATTAATTAACACAGATAAATTTTGCCAGTTATGGAATTTCGGATTGTGTGATTCCCCTCACAATTGCACAGAGAAGTTAACAAAATTCAGTCTGAATATATTTATGTAGTGAAAACATTCAGAAAACATTAAATCAATTAAATAAAACCGAATTCCTATAAATAATAAAAGCAATATATAAATCCACGATTTATATTCGCTGACCCGTACAGCCATAAATAACCAACACGTTTATACGAAAGCCATAACTGACACGATCACCTTAATGGCACAACGATGTCTAAAAACTCTTCACGGATGGGTGTTATATTGTTTCCATCTCCAACACGTACTCCATATTTACGCAATACGAGCACGGCTCAATAGATATTCGATTGTTATATAAATCAGGGTACGTTATGCAATTTCTCTCTGTCTCTCTCTCTCTCTCTTTCTCTCTTTCTCTAGGTAAGCTATTTGCGTGAATTAATGAAGGCATAGCAGAGTGTGAAATTGGGTGATTGGCTCGGTTTCTGGGTTGATGGAGGAGATGAGAGTCGTCGAACCCACTTACGCAATATTTCCCTGTTATGGCACGGTCATTGTGTGTGTGCATGGCTGTTATTAAAACATTCTTGCGTGCAATGTGACTCACCTGTTACATACCTTAGGGTCTCCAGACACGAGAGATCATGTGTAACTTGTAAGATATCATTTACATATTAAGTGTGTTATTAGGTTTACGTTCACTGCATTAAGACATTAGCGTCAGTACGGCCAACACGGGATATTGATTTAGTGGTATTTGTTTTTACGAAAAGGAACATTTGTTAGAAGATTATTAGTAGCGTAATTTTATAATTCACCAGTCATCTCCCAAATAAAGTATGTTCATTAAAAAAAAACCTCAAGTGTGCCATGATATTTTAATTTTAAAAATTTAAGTTGGTTACACATATTGAGGTTATGTTACTTCTCAAAATTAAACAAATTGTAGTCAATTTATAGATACTTACGTTAAATTTTTCACTATAAGATTATATTAAATGTTGTATGTGCCTTCCTTCTTCTTGAACACAAGCCTCAACTCTTCGTCGCATACCCTCCATTACGCTCCGCAACAACACAGGATTATTGTTAATTTCTATAAATTTATCTCCAATTCGTTGCCGCATGTCTTCTAGATTGTGTACTGGTTGTGCATAAATACAATTTTTCAGGTATGGCCACAAGAAAAAATCGCATGGTGTTAAATCGCATGAACGGGGCGGCCAGGGAATCCGTGCATTTCGACTTATTATTCGGTCCTCAAAAAATTCCTCCAAAATGCCCAAATTATCCACTATGCAATAAGGAGTTGCTCCGTCTTGATGAAAATATACACTTTGCAGTTCGTCATAATTTAATTCATTTATAAAAGGCAATACAATTTCTGTACGATAACGGTTTGCAGGTATCGTACCTAAAATGAATGCACGGTTATTGAATTTTTATTATTAATAATGAAGCATTTTACCTTCAAAGAATATCGGTCCAACTAATCTTCTCCCACTAAGCGCTGCCCAAGCGCCAACTTTCTCTGGATGTAGTGGTTTCTCTCGATATATACGAGGATTTTTATCCGACCAAAGTCTCATAGTTTGGGAATTAATGTACCCATCCTTGTAAAACCAAGCTTCATCGGTAGAAAACGTAATTTGTAAAACATTCTCGTTTACATTTTGTAAAAACCACTGACAAAATTCCAGTCGTCTGGGGTAATCAAGAGGTAATAACTCTTGCACCGATGTTATGCGATAAGGGTATACTTGCAAATCTTTTCGTAGAAGCTTGTGGCATGTTCCTACCGATACATTCATTTGCTATGACAAATGACGCTGAGAAGTCGTAGGTTCATCTTCCAAAATTTATTGGGCTGTGTTAATAGCATCTTGAGTTCGTTTAACTGGTCTACCACTTCCTAGTTTATGGAGAATACTACCCGTTTCACGAAATAATACAACAGATCGTGATAAGGTATTGTTAAATTCATCATAAATAATGGGCACATTAGGAAATTCTTACTGAAACTCTGCTAAAGGTGCGTCGAATGAATACACCAAATTTCCGTCCACTTTAATCCCATTTCAGAAATAACTTTCAATTAGAAACGTTTTTTGCTGGTTTCTGTAAACCATTGTGAGCATGGAATAATTGTGACTTTTAGAAAGATCTGACGTTTATATGTCAATTCCCAACAAGTGTCAAGTGTGCCAACTGAAATTTTTAAAACGAAAAAGTCATGGCACACTTGAGGTTTTTTTTTAATGAACATACGATATAAAAAGTATATTATAATTTGTTGTACAGATGATAGATAGGAATAGCCGTGGGTTCCCGAATTTGGTAAGCTTAGAGGCTTCTTAAATAAAGACACTAATATAATTTTGGGATTATTAAACCGTAATGATTGAATGATGAAATATTGTAAAAAATAATCACACGAAAATGTTCACGATTTAATTCCATTTTTGGCCGAGATTAATTTTCAAGTTATTGTAAATAGCACAAATAGCGCTCATACACCTGATTCATCCGAATTCTGACAAATTTGATTTAAATGTTATTTAATCCGGAAGATTAATCTACAAAAACTTATTAAGGAATATTCAATAAACAATTTATATTTATTAATATACGGATTTTAATGAAAATTACCGACGAATTATATAAAGTCAACCACGGATCCGAGCGATATAAAAAAAAATCTCTAAGTGCCGTTTGGCGCTAGTTATCTTTGATATTTCCATACAGGTGTGTTTAGGACCTTTTATTTATAGTAGTCTTCATAAATCTCAACGTAAATAATTTTTAAGAAATTATTCACCATTCAAATGCACAACTTAACTGACTCTCTATCTCTCGTAGTTACCCAGGTAGCAATGCTAATGCATCGAATTTGTAACACCCTGTATAATGGATCATTTGAATGGTTCCTTGGGATTTCGATATCGTGTTAGCTATAATGACCTAAGATATCTAAAACACCCTCATCTCATGCAAATTTTCATACACTAAAAATTATGTTACTCGATTAAAATAAGAAATAAATTTGATTTGGCAATCCCGTTAGAATTACCTGTGTACTTACCAGATGTCATTAATTTTTCACGCAAAATTCAGATAGATCCGTTCAAATTAGAGCGATTAACCGCTTACGCAATCGGCCGACGACATTTATTTGCATTTTCTCATTAGCTAGCCATGGCGTTGACTAGTGATAACGAACGACTTCCGACTACCGACTGTTATAAATAGTTTACCTACGACAACTTGGATATATGCTCATTACATGCTTGTTAATGATTAGTATATGTAGTGCATTGCTCGCGCATTTCATTCTCGCATCGATTATCAGTGCTAGAATATATTCCAACACTGTACTGTCAGGCGTAAAGCCTAACCTTCAATGTGTCAAAATGACGGAGTAGATTTAAAGATGTTTGCTTCGCCGCTTCTACATACATGGGGCGTTAGTTGTAGCACCTCGGCAAATATGTTGTTTTCGATGTTTGTTTCCATACTATTTATATATATTTTTAAACACAAAGAATGTATAAACTCGAGAAATGATATGAACCATAAATAATGTTGCGGCTGGCGGCTTGGTTTTTGACTGACATTTGTTTCCACGGTAACGTTAAGCAGGTGCCTCTGATAAAAGTTATTGCTTACGAATTGTCCGCTCTCGGTTTTTAATTATCTTGACTATCACAATGAAGCTCAACAAAGTTGTCGTAGGTAAAGCATAGTGTACAACTCGCATGGAATGACTATTTCTCGCTCTTATGAATTGCAGCATTCGCCTTTCGGCTCATGCTGCAAACTTCATACTCGCGAGAAATGTATGTCATTCCATGCTCGTTATACAATATACTATTTCTACACCGTTTGTTTCAGAATCTTTATGCAAAGCAAATGATCACGGGCACGAGTCCTTTAAACCGCATTAATCTTTCAGAAAATACACTTTTGTTAGTCCGTTATTTAACCGGTTAATAAGTGGTTAAGGAATACGCTTATTTCGGGGCGTCTGTTTAACAATTAATAATTTAAATCAAGGGTAAGGGCTTAGTTAATTTGTTATCTAAATAAGTAGCATTGTAGATCTGTTTGTCAGACTCATGTTTGTCTGTTTGTTTTCTTCGTACTAGCTCTCGAAAATTATTTAAATGTCAGGACTGAACTTTTTATAATTATTTTATGCACTATATTATTCTTAAATTTATCTGATCGCGGCCCGCTTGGGTTGTTTTCGTTTCAGTGTTGGGATCAATCATAAATACCAGCTTTTGATGCATCGGGAAGACGATATATTACCTGTAAATTGAAATAGCCGTTCTCTATTATTATTACTCGCAAATTCAATATTTTCAGAAATAGTTATTTACGGTGCGTCCGAGTACTTTAAATGCCACCGTGTCAGGTAAAGATAGTTTCGTGACGAGTCTTGTATACTATTTTTTTCTGAAATCAAATGTTAAATTAAATTTAAAAAATCGATTTTTATATACAGTGCATTTTATTTAAGTGTGGCCATAGGGATTTACATGGTAAAAATTGTACCCCAAGTTAACTTTTGTTTTGCAAATCTGAAACATTTTTTTGTTTTTATCAATGAATCAAACATTTTTCTACGAAATGTTCATTAATAGAAGGACGTAAACATGTTAGAATTCTTTATTTTCGCTTTCAAAGTGGAAATTAATTATTAATTAAATTAAAGGTCTATATTCCGGTATATAGGTTGACATTGTCTGATATATTTGAATTTTTCTCTTACACTCCAAAATGTCATCCGAGTTGAAATTAACCATCTGCTTCGACTTTGCCACAGTTTGTTTTTAAAGTGTTTGTTGTCATATAGCAGAAAGGTGCTCAAAAAACATTTATATTTATTATTGACATAAATATGACCATATATATCAGTGATTCCCAAAGTGGGCGCCACCGCCCCATGGTGGGCGCTGCAGCGATGGCCACAGGTGCATTTGGGGGCCGATAAATAACTGTAAGGGGGTGTTGATAGTATAAAAGAAAGAAGAGAAGATTTAGTGGAACATGGATTCAGTGCGGTAATCAATTTATTAATTTTGGTGATTTAAGATTACTGCTGACGAATTACTAAATTGGTAGCAGCACAGGTTCATCTTCTCATTCGAATATTTAACTTTTTTTGTATAACATCCTATTCTGGCTTCAATAAATAGTTTCATAATTTTAAAGATAAATGTTTCTAATTTACACCCTTCTTTACTATATTTTAGGAAAAAGGTAGAAACATTAATACATATTTATTTCCTATTAATTGCTATTAAAATTTAAAAAAATCATTTCCAGGGGGCGCTAAGTAATATTTTTTCTGGAAAGGGGGCGGTAGGACAAAAAGTTTGGTGTCCCATTTTAATCCGCCAGTAGCGATAATTCTGAAACATTGCATTGAATCAAAAGGTGTTCCAAATGAAAAGTTAATGGTTCTAAGGGGGACATCTGATGCCGTAGACTTTGCCCCCCAGCCCCCCAAGGGGGGCGGGAACAGGGGGCAACTTTAAAATCTTAAACGGAAACCCCTATTTTTTATTGCAGATTCTGATAGAGGGTTAAAAAGTATGTAAGTTTTATCCGAAACATTTTTTTTATTGGTCGAGAGATGGCGCTGCAAATGTAAAAATTAGGTTTTTTGTCAATCAAATTGCGAAAATCGTCACGTAATTAACTGTTATTATTACTTAAGACTTACTCACAACCTTACAAGGTTGTTTTTTTCTCAGCCTGCCCAAATACTACCCCCGCCCCCCCCTACAAAGACGTAAAGTACTCAAAAATAGCGATTGAGTACTTCTTTTTCAAATTAAATAATGGTAAAATAATTCAAAAAAGAATGTCATTTTTTTTCAAACAGTGTTTCACCGGGCCCCCCACATAGCCCCACTCCCCTCCCGCCCCCCCGGGGGGTGGGGCTGGTGTCAACTTTAGAATCTTAAATGGAAACCCCTATTTTGTACCTCAGACTCGGATAGAGTTTTAAAATGTAGGTCAATTTTAGTCGGGGTATTTTTTGGGGGGCTGGGGGGTGGGTCTATGTGGGGGGCCCGGTGAAACACTGTTTGAAAAAAAAATGACATTCTTTTTTTAATTATTTTACCATTATTTAATTTGAAAAAGAAGTACTCAATCGCTATTTTTGAGTACTTTACGTCTTTGTAGGGGGGGCGGGGGTAGTATTTGGGCAGGCTGAGAAAAAAACAACCTTGTAAGGTTGTGAGTAAGTCTTAAGTAATAATAACAGTTAATTACGTGACGATTTTCGCAATTTAATTGACAAAAAAACCTAATTTTTACATTTGCAGCGCCATCTCTCGACCAATAAAAAAATGTTTCGCATAAAACTTACATACTTTTTAACCCTCTATCAGAATCTGCAATAAAAAATAGGGGTTTCCATTTAAGATTTTAAAGTTGCCCCCTGTTCCCGCCCCCCTTGGGGGGCTGGGGGGCAAAGTCTACGGCATCAGATGTCCCCCTCAGAACCATTAACTTTTTATTTGGAACACTTTTTGATTCAATGCAATGTTTCAGAATTATCGCTACTGGCGGATTAAAATGGGACACCCTGTATATATCAACGAATTGCTCGCCATGTATATCGTTACCGAACTGTTTTAATGTTGTACTGGATACCACCCTTCTGCAAATAAATGGTGGCGGTCTGTATATATTTTTGTAATAAGTAATTAATTGAGCACTGTAATCAGACAGGCATGTTTTAATTACACTTGTAGATATATCAATATCGGTGTTTACATTTGTGATAACATTATCCAGGCAAGACATAGAATCCGTATAATGTGTCCTTGTTGCCTCGTTAACGCATAAATTGACATTATAGGAAGCTAGTAGGTTAAAAACTGAAGGCGATCATTCGATTCTCTCAGAATATTGATATTAAAATCTCCAGCAATGAAAAAAACATTATTGTTCTCCACTAGAAATCCTAATATTTCATTTAGCGTCACGAGGAAGCTATTAATATCGTTTTGAGGCGGCCTATAAATACATACTATAGATAATCTTGTTTTGGACAGTCTGATTTCCACTCCCGCACACTCAAAGATTTTGTGTTCTGATAAGCTATTTATCCTAATCACAGGTGTTGCGGAAATATAACTCTTACAATAGATAGCAACACCTCCATGTTCGTTTTTAGATCGGCAAAAATAGGTGATTAAACTGAAATTTGGTATATTGTAACACTGAAGTTGATCGGCACCCCCTATTGTGCAATACCTCATTTTAAAGGGCATAAAAAATACTATCCAGCAAAGCAAAAATAATTGAAATCGGTTCATTTGTTTTAGAGAGAGAGGGTATTCATTTCAAAATAAGCCACCCTGAATAACCCTGGTTCTGAAGTAGTCACCGTTACAGGAAAAAATATGTCAATTTTGTTTTTGAGGTGGAACTTGAAAACACTGTTTTTAGAATTTTATCTTTCACCCCCTCACCCCCAGCCACCCCATCTTTATAATTTCAAATGGCATCCCCTTTTGTGAGACACCTCATTTTAAAGGGCATACAAAATATTGTCCAGCAAATAAAAATTAATTTAAATCAGTTCATTTGTTTCAGAGATATTCATATCAAAATAGGCCACACCAAAGATTGTGTGGCTGGGGGCGAAAGAAAAAATTATAGAAACAGTGTTTTTCAAGTTCCACCCTCTAAAATAAAATGGACGTATTTTTGTTTAAAACCGTAACTACTTCAGATCCAAAGTTATTCAGGCTGGCTCTCTTTCTAAAACAAATGAACTGATTACAAATACTTTTTATTTGCTGGATGGATAATATTTTGTATTGCCTTTAAAATAAGGTATCGCACAATAGGGAGTGCCATTTGAAATTTTAAAGTCGGGATGGTTGGGGGTGAGGGGGTGAAAGATAGAATTCTAAGAACAGTGTTTTTTTAAGTTGTTTTTAAGTTCCCCCTCAAAAACAAAATTGACGTTTTTTTTGAAACCGTAACTACTTCAAAACCAGAGTTATTCAGGGTGACGTATTTTGAATTGAATACCCTCTCTAAAACAAATGAACTGATTCCAATTATTTTTGCTTTGCTGGATAGTATTTTTTAAGCTCTTTAAAATAAGGTATCGCACAATGGGGGATGCTATCTGAAAAGATGGGGTGGCTGGGGGTGAGTATTTTGAAATTAATACCCTCTCTCTCTAAAACAAATGAACTGATATCAATTATTTTTGCTTTGCTGGATAGTATTTTTTATGCCCTTTAAAATGAGGTATCGCACAATAGGGGGTGCCATTTGAAATTATAAAGATGGGGTGGCTGGAGGTGAGGGGGTAAAAGATAAAATTATAAAAATAGTGTTTTCAAGTTCCACCTCAAAAACAAAATTGATATATTTTTTCCTGTAACCGTGACTACTTCAGAACCAGGGTTATTCAGGGTGGTTTATTTTGAAATGAATACCCTCTCTCTCTAAAACAAATGAACCGATTTCAATTATTTTTGCTTTGCTGGATAGTATTTTTTATGCCCTTTAAAATGAGGTGTCGCACAATAGGGGGTGCCATTTGAAATTATAAAGATGGGGTGGCTGGGGGTGAAGAGGTGAAAGATATAATTCTAAAAACAGTGTTTTTTAAGTTCCCCCTCGAAAACAAAATTGACGTATTTTTTCTTAAAACCGTAACTACTTCAGATCCAAAGTTATTCAGGGTGGCTCCTTTTGAAATGAAGACCCTGTATAGTGTGAACATCCAAAAGACTGCTCATCGATGCTTTAAGTTCATTGACACTATTAGTTAGCTTTGAACATAGTGATGGAGAAGTTTAAAACTGCTTGCGGGTATAGTTGTGGTTACTGGCCCGGGTGATTTTTCTTGCGCTCTATGAAAAAATTATACCTTGAGATGGTAATTCCCCTTTCCCAAGAATTAGCGTCTTCAAATTTTTCTTTTGATGAAAATGGTGCTCCTACTTTAAAACTACAAAATGTCGGACATTATGTTACTTTGGGTGTTATTTTTCACATACAATCTCCGTTTTGAATCGGCTGCTTAAGATGGATTGTAGCTGATCAGGTGTCATTTCAGGTGGATAGCGCGCTATATGAAACCAAGCTTTTCTTTCGACAGCTTTTACGCACTTTTCGTCATCGTTTAGTCCAATAATTACCTTCGACTTGGGACTTTTAGTTTTGGATTTTTGTCGTCTCGACAATACCTCGATGAATTCATCTGTGGGCGGGTTCTGTTTTATTTCCTTGGGGTGTGTGTTGTTATTGGAATTAATACGCTCCCTGGGCTTAACGGTAATGTCCATTCTTATTTTCATTATCATTACGGTTTACTGCATTTACAGAATCCTGTTGTAACTTGGCATTTGATTGTGCTATTGCACTATAGATGACAGCATCGGGGTTTGGACAGTTTGGCACCATGGTATTGTTTATTATTTTTGTACCAAGTAGTTTATTTAATTTGGAATTGTTGTCCTTAATTATAGAACTGTGTTCTTCAAGAGTTGACTCCATTTTAGATAGTATAGTAAATATACACTGGCCTTCTTGTCGAAGTGCGATGCACGGTGAGCATACCCAAACAATATTTTTCTTTCCATTTAGGAGGCGAAGATCGCTGTCTTTTAGGCCCGTACATGACCCATGTACAAGCCCACTGCATAGTCTATAGCACTGGGTGATATCTGTTTGTTTCACTGGTTTATCGCAAACTTTACATATATTGTTTATATCAACACTACTGGTCGCCATGTTGATTTATTACTCTAAATAAGTGCGCTGTCAGTTTATTTAGTTGTCAAAATTTTCGTTACAATGAATACTTATTATAAATACAAGAAAACGAAATGTAGCCTGAATATATGAATATTCAACCTGTTCGTTAATCTGCAAGCAAAAAATTAAGTCTTACTAAGACTATAAACAAATAACTTATTGAAACAACTTGCAGATTAACGAGCAGGTTGAATATTCATATATTCAGGCTACATTTCGTTTTCTTGTATTTATCTAATGCTTTCTGCAACAAGTAAAGTTGTTTCTAATTTGTTGAAACAAATTAGTTACTTGAGAAAATAGGTACAGCTTATTAAATAGATCTACATCGTATCAGTATTTTGATACCCAATGTCTGTGTGGGTTACCTCATGACCAGCAACCAGCAATTCAAGGTATGTGTCGTCTATTCATTGGAAAAGTTGATTCGTCCATAAAAAGAACGTTCATTCGAAAATTCGGGTTATTATTTGATTTCTCCATTACGTCTTCACAAAATTGCATTCGCCTTATTTAATCCTCGGGGTAGATTTCTTGAGTTTTTGACAATTTATAGGAACGATACCCGTTCTGCTTCAAAATCTCTAATACGGTAGTATGGTGCAAATTAAAAGTGTATTAAACGATTATTTGTTCATTTATGAAATTAAATATATGTTATGTTATATTGTTATCATCACAATAAACATTCAGATGTGATAAAAAATAAATATGGCTTCCATAAGAAATAAGAAAGTTGATGATGGTTCAAAAGAAAGAAACATATAAAGGCCGATTTACATCAGACGAGCGAATGCTCATTCTATCCCCACTCTATCAAATAAACAGACGTACAGCATTCTTTCGTTGTTTTTGCTGCGTTCACAAAGATTCTATGGAATATTCTAAGATATGCTTAAAGCGTTCTTGCGTATTCGGACGTGCTCGCTCCCCGGAGCTGTCTCTTCAAAGTGTTCTTGTGTTCGAGATCATCGATTCAACTATGAATTGGTCTCAAGAGAAATACTTATTTATGATAGAAGCCTATCGAAGTTCCAGATGTCTGTGGGATCCAACGTTTGAACATTATAAAAATACAACTCGCAAACAAGATGCTTGGCAGAAAATTGCAAATATACTAGAACGTAATGTTGAAGAAGTAAAAAAAAAGATGGACTCGCTTCTTGCATCTTACCGCCGAGAAAGGCAAAGACACTGAGCACCAAATCAGGTAGCGGTACCGACTGCACCTATAATTCGAAATGGTTTGCATTTAAAAGTTTGCACTTTTTGATGGATAAATATAAACCGAAGAGAACATTCGATTTCGACACTAATCTAAATGAAAACATGGTGAGTGGATACTTATGTTTATTTATTATACCAAATGGTAAGTCAATTTATAAAAATTTCAGAAAAGGTGTTCATAGAAACTAGTTATGCAATTATGCAATATTGTTTTGCCATGGTAAAATATCAGTGAAATTAAAATAGTCTGAAAATTCTTGCCGTATATTTTCACATTGTAAAGTATGTCTTCGTCCAGTGTTGGGTAATGGGAGAAATGAGGATAAACAATCCACATTTCTACACTGGCCTGGAATAACGATGCCATCTTCAATTCTGTCCATCATGCCCGGTGGATTATATAGCTTCCTAGAAGCTTTCCTTTTCATCCAATAATTATGGAGATTTGAGTATCAGGATACGCCTTCATGATGTGTCTTTGTAATGGGAATGCGTCATCTGCTACAAATACGAATGGCACATTCTTTTGTCTTCCTGGAAGGCTTTGGTCATTAGGCAAATTTAATTCATTATTTTGTAGTTTCTGATAGAAAGTAGTGTTTCTGAAAACTCCGCCATCTGATATTCTTCCCTGACAACCAACATCGGCGAATGTAAAATTGTAGTTAGCGACTACAACCGCCATTAAAACCACACTGAATGTAGATTTATAATTAAAGAAGTCGCTTCTGGTCTTAACAGGTGCTTGTATGATGCAGTACTTCCCATCTATAGCACCGACACAGTTTGGGAAATTCCACTTTTCATTAAATTCCTGAGCAATAGATAGCCATGCGTCTTCTGTTGATGGTGTCTGGAATGAATAAAAACTTAATTTAGGGTGTATATTAATTAAACTGTTCTTTTAGGATGATAAGCAGGAGAATGAGCGAAATGAACATGAAGGAGCTGCGGTAGTGGGCCCTAATGGAGGTACACATTCAGACTTAACAACACATCTGCAACCTGTAACTTCGGTAGAATTAAGCAACACGACAACACAATCGAAACCTTCAACTTCCATACGATCTAGCCACACGAAAAAAACACCAAAAAGATCTAAACTTGAATATCCTCGAGTAGACGAAGCCTATCGTATTTTAAAAGATACATATGAATCGAAGAAAATGGACAAGAGTCAAGCTTTTGGGAATCTTGTAGCTTCAAAACATCGTGAATATTCAAAACGGACGAAAGCATATGTTGAACATTATAGTATAAATAATATACTGTTCGGCGCTGATTTGGGGAAATTTGAGTTTGAGCCAAATTTAGCATCAACTCCGATGTCTTCATATTCGCACAGTTCACAAAGTACCTTACTGCATTCTATAAACAGAGATCAACCACCACCCAACCAGATAACAACAGTAATGGAAAACAGTTCACACACAGGCCAACAATTGCACATTCCGGATAATACTGAAACTGAAGAAACTAGAGATTCTTTACTGTATTACCTTAACAATTTTAAGTAACTTTTTCTTTTTCAATTTCTTTTTGTGTTTTAAAAAATACTATTAAGTACCTTTTCTTTATTTTTCCAATACATGTCTCGAAAATAGTGAGTATAATAATGTCGTATACTTACCTTAGCGTAGTCATGCAATGCTTCATTTATCGCAGCACATACTTCAGATACAGCATTACATATTGTGGATTTAGATATTTTAGTAAAATACATCAGGCTTTCATAGGAATCTCCAGTTGCCAAAAATCTTAAAGTCACTGCTAGTCTGTCATATGCAGGAATCGAGTCTCTAAAATTCGTACGTGCTGTCCGAATTTTGTCGCTGATCAGAAATAATAAATGGTCAAAATCCTCTGATGCCGTTCTACAGAAATTTTGAAATTGACCACTTTTTTCTTCTTCTTGCATATCCGTCATCGTTTCACCTACATTATCCAGTATCCTTCGCTGCATTAAATTTGTCACCCACCAACGTCTCTTCCTTCTTTTCTTTTTGAGTTTCTCAGACAAATAATAAATGCAGCACTTGCAATTATAACATTGCTGTCAGAGTCGGCCATAAAGAAGCACAACCAACCACAGAATTGACACGAATGAGCAATGAGCATTCGTTCGGATGATCTAAATATCTCTAAGTGCAAGAATTCTAGTTCTTGGTTCTCATTCTTGCTCGCTGATATTTTGGTGTAAACGCTAAGAACGATCTTTCGTTTACACTAAAAGATCGAGAAAGAATGCTCTTGTTATAGCTCTAGCTCTACGTTCGTTTGCTTTAAACGCGCCTTTACAAAGAAAAATCTTACGCCATCTATTAGATAATACTAAAGTGCTATAAAAACGACTTTTCTGTTTTTAAATATCACCTCATATACCGAAGATATAAAGAAAAAAAGAAAATCAGTTTCTTTTTACTTTCTCCGTTACGAAGTACGAGAAAGTATTGTGATTGTGATTTTTTTTTCAAAAATTTTTTTTACGGAAATATCCGTTTTAGGGTCCCTAGATGCCATTTCAACAATTTCTGGAATTTTTTTTTGTGTCTGTGTGTGTGTGTGTCTGTGTGTGTGTGTGTGTGTCTGTCTGTCTGTGTGCGCTGTATCTCAAAAACCAATAGAGTAATTGATATGAAATTTTGAACATAAGTCTTATTTGATGATCCGAAGAACTGAAAAGCTTTTGGTACAATTTCGTACACCGGAAGTGGGTGTTTACCTTAACTGTTTTTTGTTTTTTGCCAATATTTTCTTACATATAAAAAATATCACAAAAACATTTAAACAAACATCGAAGAAAACAAAGAAATGAATAGCTTTTGCTTGAAAATATTTTTCATAAGATCATTACTATTCGAGAAAAAAATTAATTATTTTTTTTTAATTTTTGGTTTATAATTATGAAACGATAATAGTTACAGCAATTTTATGTGAATAATAATTGTAGAGAATGTCAAAATGAACAACTTCTAAAGAATAAGTTTTTTTCGAAATCTTGTTAGTTTTCGAGTAAACCTAATTTTTGAATGTGAAGTATAATTTTTCCATCTTTCATAATTTTGACGTTTTAAACGTCAGTTTCATCCGCTCAATGTACATTTAAAATATGATTTCAATTGAAAATAAACCCATGAAAACGTAAATATAAAGTCGGAGAAAGTAACATGATGGCCACATCAACATTTTTTCAGTTTTTTAACATAACTCGAAAACAAAATATTTTTGTTTTTTCAACGGATTATTAATCAGCATAAAATTCTGCAAAAGTGCCGAATTTAAACATACCATCTATCTCTTCTAATAAACGAGATCCCCATGGTGGGCCTGAACAGAAAATATTGTAAATTTTATGCTCTTCAACATGGTTTTTGTTTGAACCAAATATCTCTAAAAATAACTTTTTAAAATTAATTTTACATTATACAAGGTGTTCCAAATGCTCTGAAAGTACCAAAGTTGTATTTTTTTAAATGGAACACCCTGTATTTTTTTTAATTTATAAATTTTAGGGAACAAATAAAGGTGAGTTACCTCAATATTTCCTATACCTATTGTTTACCGTTTTGGAAGTATTTAAAGATTTGTTAAAATGATGGGTACAGGCAGTGGCGGCTCGTTGAACATTTTGATGGTAGAGCCACTTAGCATACAATATATCCCTCCGTCTCCTTTTTGAAGAAAGAAAAAATGATCACTGAAAACCTTTCAAAAAATTAAATAAAGACGCTAAGTAGCCTGCATTAAATTTCTAATTCCGTTCTACGTCCACGTTAAAAAAAAACGGATATCAATTAAACGACGAATTTTATTTTGTAACCTTATCTGCAACTCTTTATCGGGAACTGAAAGAATTTGCAAAATATGTCCTTTCGTTCAAGCCTTATATAAAGAAACAGAAAACAATTGAACTACAAATTTAATTTTTTTGTGTCTTATCTGCGAGCATAATACTTTACTGAAAGAATTTACCAAACTTGATCTTCCGTTCAAAAGTTATCCTCAAAACAAAACATGTTTTGGTTGTGTCTACAGTTTCGATGAGTACAATACTTTTCAGGAAGATTTTTTAAAATCTGCTATTTTGTTCAAAGTCATCTTCTCAACACCACAGAATAATTGAACAACGATTTTTTTTAATCTGCATCTATTCGGTGAGTACAACATTTTACTGAAAAAATAATCAAAATCTGGTTATCAATTCAAGAGTTATCCTCCAAATGCAGAAAATAATTGAATGACAAATTTATTTGTTTGGTCTTATCTGCATCTATTCGATTAATACTTTTTACTTTGTTGGACGTATGCGCTCTTGAAGCAAATTCCTGGAGAGAATAAATTTTTATATATAAAAAAATAAATTGTTGAATGCATTTTTGTTTTGTTTTCCTAGTTCAAGTTTGGATTGTTGTCGCTTTTGTTTTCACCTAGGATTGTTTTTAGCTAAAATCTGAAATGCACCGTTGTTGTATGTACTTTGAGCTTTAAACCGAAATTCAAGTGATTAATTTTTTAGATTCTCTTAAATCGTTGAAAATATTATTCATTTTCCGAGTTACAGTTTGGATTGTTGCCTTTTTTTTCCATTCAGGATATGGCAATTGTTTTGATGGAATATCAAAAATGTACTGTAGTTTTTTTGATTTTGAGCTTTTAACACAAATTCCTTGGTTGATAATTCATTTAGAATTATTCAAATCGTTGAATTGCTTTTTTTCCTCCCAGAATATGGCAATTGTTTTAATCGCAAATCAAATCAATTGTTGTTCTATGGATTTTAAGCTTTTCGAAGAAAATTGAGTTGATTAATTTTTTTAGAATTTTTTAAGCCGTTGAATACATCTTTTGTTTTCCTAGTTCAAGTTTGGATTTTTCTAGTTTCCACCTAGGATGTAGCAATTTTTTGATGGAAAATCAGTAATGTTTTATAGTTTAATTGATTTTGAGCTTTTGGTGCAAATTCTTTGACTGATAATTAATTTAGAATTTTTCAAAAATGCATTTTTTTGGTTTCATAGTTCACGTTTGAATTGTTGCCGCTTTGTTGCCATCTAGAATTTTAACTAAAGTTTGAAATGCATTGTTGTTTTATGTATTTTGAGCTTTTAAAGGAAATTCATCGAATGGTTAATTCTTTAGAATTTTTTCAATCGTTGAAAACATTTTCAGTTTTTCTAGTTTACGTTTACATTGTTAACATTTACTTTCCTTCATTGCTTTGATCGCAAATCAGAGAAGCTTTATTGTTCGACTTTAAGTTTTCGAAGAAAATGTTGATTAAATTTTTTAGAATTTTTTAAACCCATGAATGCATATTTCGTATTCCCAGTTGAAGTTTGGATGTTAAAGTTTAGTTTCTTCTTAGAATACGGCAATTGTTTTGATCGTAAATCAGTTGTTTTGTGGATTTTAAGCTTTTGAACAAAATTTATCGGTTAATATTTTTTTAGATTTTTTTAACCGTTGAATGTATTTTTGATTTCTTAATTAAAGTTTGGATTGTTGCCATTTTATTTTGACCAAGGATGTGGCAATTGTTTTGTTGGAAAATCAGAAATGCATTATAGTTTTATTGATTTTGAGCTTTTCGAACAATTTTTTTGGTTGGTACATTTTTTTAGGAAATTTTTCAAACCGTTGAACACATTTTTGTTTTCCTAGTTTGAGTTTGGATTGTTGCGGTTTTGTTTTCACCTGGAATGAGGCAATTGTTTTAATAGACAATTATAAATACATTATTATTTTATCGATTTTGAGTTTTAGAAGTAAATTTCTTGATTCATTATTTTTTTTAGACTTATTCACAAATCGTTGATTGCATATTTCGTTTTCCCAGTTCAAGTTAGGATGGTTGCCATTTTGTTTTGATCTAGGATGCGGTAATTATTTTTATAGTAAATTAGAAATGAAATATTTTTCAATAGACTTTGAGCTTTTGGATCAAATTCCTTGACTGATTAATTTTTTTGGAATTTCACAAATTATTTAATGCATTTTTCTTATTCCTAGTTGAAGTTAAGATAGCTGCCATTTTGTTTTGACCTAGGATGTGGCAATTGTTTTTATGGTGAATTAGAAATGCATTATTTTTCAATTGATTTTGAGGTTTTGTCGCAAATTCCTCGACTGATTGATGTATTTAAATTTTTCAAATAGTTGAATGAATTTTTCGTTTTCAGAGTTCAAGTTAAGATAGATTGTATTGACCTGGGATATGGTTATTGTTTTCATGGTAAATTAGAAATGCATCATTTTTCAAGGATTTTGAGGTTTTGGCACAAATTCGTTGACGGATTAATTTATTTAAATTTTTCAAAATGTTGAATGCATTTTTCTATTTCCCAGTTCAAATAGCTGCCATTTTGTTTTGATCTCTGATATGGCAATTGTTTTCATGGTAAATTATAAATGCAATATTTTCCAATAGATTTTTTTTATTTTCCATTAAATTTTTAGAATTTTTCCAAATTGTTGAATGCATTTTTTCGTTTTTCTAGTTCAAGTTAAGATGGCCATTTTGTTTTGACCTAGGATATGGCAATTGTTTTTATGGTAAATTAGAAATGAATTCTTTTTCAATTCAGTCATCCGTTAATTTTTAGGTTCTATCTACATCTTTCGGATTAATCTAAGACTTTGCTGACAGTATTTTACAAATCTGGTCATCAGTTTAAAAGTGATCTTTAAAACACCAGAAATGAATTTAACGAAAAATTTAATTTTTTGACCTGCATCTTTTTTTTATAAGAACAACACTTCTCTGGAAGGATTTATAAAATCTGCTATTTTGTTCAAAAGTTATCTTTTCAAAACCATAAAACAATTAAACGACGCATTTAATTTTTACACTTGAACTTTTAAAATCTGGTAATCTTTTCAAAGAATTGAACAACTATTTTATTTTTTGTTTTTATCTGCATCTATTCGATAAGAACAACACTACGAGTTTTCAAAATCTGCCCGTTCGTTCAAGAGTAAAGTCCTTTCAAGATAAAAAAAAACAATTGAACGTCGAATTTCCGTTTTTTGCTCATGTATTTAATGAGTACATTACTTGTTTAATTTGCACTTTTTTCTCAATAGTGCATTGACAAGAAGGCTTATTCGGCAATGAACTAAGTTTATACATCGTGTGTTGTCGCCGCGTACACTAGGTGAGCCAGAAATGATTTGGCTCCAAATGCAGGTTAACGTTGAATCATTACAATCATTTTTATTGTTTGGTTGAAGGTTTGAACTATAGAACCAACCATGATTTCATATCAAAAATATACAGGGTGATATAAAAAGCGGTAGAAAATTCTAACTTATAAAGTTAATAACTTTTTTTTTTTTTCAAATGGCACACCCTGTATTTAGTAACGTATTCTCACCTAGAATACAATAATCTTTCAGATTGTATTGGTTCCCTGTATCTTCATATCAACAAATTCGAAAACGGTAAAGGATAGGTATAGTGAATATTGAAGTAATTTGTTCCTTAGAATTCAAAAATGGCAAAAAATATAGGGTGTTACATTATAAAAAAAACACAACTTTGATACTTTTAGGGAGATTTATAAGACCCTGTATAATATGATATACATTTTAAAATGTAACCATAATAGACCCCCCTATATCCCAAAAGTTAAACGTTTTGAAAGTCAAGTAGATTGGCCACAACATTCCGTGCCGTATAGCGTGAATAACCCTGTATATCAACTTCTCGATATTTATCTTGGTTATTAGTATTAATATTTATATGACTTATTAATTATATAATGCACATACTTTATTTATATTATATTTATTTAGTTGCTTACAAGATAGTAAAAAATAACATTTAAATTGTTAAAATTATTGCACATCCAATTGAAAAATGTTTGAAATGAGGACTTTTTTGCTCTTCACTATGTTTTCAGGGGTAAATTGAAACATTTTCAAAGTGAGGACCTTTTTTTTGTTTCTTTTGCTTATTACTTTTTCCCACACTGACTTTTTCATTTTTAACAGAGTCATGAGTCACTTCAAGAATCGACTCGTTTCGGCAAAAAAAGAGTCATTTCGCCCATCTCTAGTTTATATTAGAGCAAATGCTTACTATTCATGCTGCAACTGGGAATATTTGAGAAACGAGGGAATTTTTTGGTATTGTGTGTTTCATAAATATCCATGATATGGATTGACCCTGCGGGAACAGTTGAGTTCATATGCCGCAGGGAAAGATTATTATTAAATTAATTTCAAGTAATATTACCATGTTTTTGACTTTAATTAAAAATATCTTATAGTAGTCTGACTTTTACTTATCGAGTCAGGGACATCTTACTTTCCTGCCGCAAAATGTTTCAATAATGGCGGAAATACAGACGATGAAAATGTGAATGTAACATTAACAAATATGAATTAAATATTATAGACTGGAGATGCTAGCAATAAATCTTTAAACAGATACATTTGAATATGTTTTAAATGAAAGTAGAATCACTCAAATATATATCCGTTTCGATTGTATAAAAGCTTTTATTTTCAATTACTTTCCTAAGAATATTGCTTCCCCATATGTTTGGAAACTTTGAAATACGTTCCCTCCCCGAAATACTCAAATTCACATCAATTCGGTGTCAAATTACACCTAATAAAACGGACGCCTTTGTCGCATTTTAAATTTTATTACATCCTACGTCGCGCGCAATTTATCCTGCTTATGCCCCCATTTTTTTCTCCGAGGGTTGAATACACCCCGACTCTACTGAATATACTTTGTTTGTGCATGTGTGTTATTATAACACTCAATATTTGCATGGTGCATGCGGAGTTTGTTGTGGTAGAAAATCATGCGGTGCATTGTGCATTTCGAGGATAGATTTAATAACCGGGAAAATTTCGTGTTAATGTTAAGCTCTTCATCTGTGCAATAAATCAAGATTTAATTAAAGCAGTGGAATCAATGCATACGGGAAGTCAAGGGTATTGGCATTTATTGTTTTGTTTTATTTTTGGTTTATAATTATGAAACGATAATAGTTATATTAAATTTATATTAACAATAATCGTAGAGAATACCAAAATCAACAGCTTATAAAAAAAGAAGTTTTTTCACGAAATCGATTTGGTTCTTGAGTAAACTGACAGTTTGAATTTGAAGTGTTCATTTGAAATATGATTTAAATTAAAAATAAATCATGAAAGCGTAAATATAAATAACTATGATACCATCAAGTCAGAGAAAGTAACATGATGGCCACATCACTATTTCTTAGAAAGGGGACCGTTTTGGATTTCCGAAGGGGGAGGCAACCAGTTCCGTCACTGAAGCCACAGAATAGAATATTTATTTTGTGCCATTAAAGGTAATTACAGACCGACCAACAAAGTGTTGACAACTATTGTTGGCAACACATTGACGGATGTTGGCAACATATTTGTAGGCTACTGCAACGTGCGTCGGTATACATGTTGCAGCAGTGTTGCGCATCTTATCCAAACTTAGTTTTACAGTAAAACTGGAACTAATGATTGCTGCTACTTTCATCATAACAGCTGCCCATGCTCAAAAACTCGAAAGAAGATGGTGGCAAAGAGTTATAAAAAATAAGACAAGCTATGGTGACAACTTAATGTTTGATTCACGTTTGAACGATGGTAGCTGATTCCGCATTTTGGCAGAGTAAAAAAATCTTATTTCCAAGAACTTCTTTTAAAGCGCGAAGCCATTTTCGACATTTCATCATATTGAAGGTTTCTATCTCGATATTCCTTGCATTTTATGTCCCACAATGCGGGAGCAGCTTTCAGTGTTTCGATTAGCTTTGTCACTAGGGTTCATATCATGTTTACTGTGAGACAATCAGGCAATAAACCACATTCTAAAAAATTTCAAATTATAAAAATATGCACACAATTAACATACCTACTAGATGTAATAGGAGTGTGATAAAACTCACTAGCGTCAACACTTGTTGACAACACCGACAGACTGAGCGATGTTTTCTATTTGAATACAAGCAACATCCAAAAAAATTGTTTGATGTTATGCCTGCCGATGTTGCTTGTGGACGGGATACATGTTGACAACACCAATATCAACATGTCGCCTACATTTTGGCCGGTTTGTACTTACCTTGACATTGTTTTACATACATCAGATATACAGGGTGTTTAATTGCAAAGCGGGCCATACGGATTTACATGTAAAATTTGAAATGTGCTAATATTGGCTTGCTTAATTATTTGACAGAATCGGTCTTTTTAAACCTTTTTAAACTAAGCAAATTGGTACCTTACTTACTCCATAGTTTCTGCAGAATATTTACTGACATATTTGCAAAAGAACTTAAAATTATTTTGAATTAAAAACAAAGGTTTACCATGATATCATAATGGCAGATATTTCATTTTGTTCTCAGTAAATAAAATATAAAAGTAAACTGCTATAGAATAAAAAGGATTAAAATGAATTAATATGTAAATTAATAAGAACTAGTTAAAATAATCAATAGATAAAATGATATGTTAAAAATATAGTAAATGTGACATAATAAACATATTAAAATGAAAGAATCAGTGATCAATTTGGTTTTTCTTCAAACGTCAGAAAATGATGTCCTTACTTAACTCAGTCGACTGTGGAAAAATGTCACATTTCCGCCAGCGGAAGTTTTACTTTTCCTTTCCCAGTCGGCGGAAGAGAAAATGTTGTCATGGCAACATTAAACAAACATCGCGACGCTATACTATACAGGGTGTTTCAGGGCTCTGGGAACGGTCAATCACTTGCTTATTTGTCAAAATGTTGAAAAATATTTTATATAAAAGTTGTGCAGAATAGTGAACTGCACGCCTTAAAAATATTTAAATTTATACAGGGTATCTCATAACACAGTTACAGACTAAACTTATGTTTTTTTTTTAATGGAACACCCTGTATATTTTAGCATTTTTGGATTCCTTGTTAGCTGGAGACTAAAATTACCCAGAGTTTGAGGATTGAAACCGAGCCGCCCTCGTGTTATTCAGTTGTTTATACAAAAATTTGAACAAAATTGTTAAAGTGCTCCCCTGAAACTAATAAAGATAATTCATTCTATTTAGTGGTAAAGTTTAGTTGAACTTTAGTCTTCAAAATTATTTTATCAGCCAAAACATAACTCAGCGTATTATAAAGGGTGACACACATTTCTTTACGATTGAAAATATGAAAGTCATTATGTTCATATTATTATTGTTCAATGATTAAATTGAAATAAAACTTACATAATACGTAACCTCCAAATCCTTTTCGATCATTTTTCCGATTGCTGCTCGGGTTCAATTACGAGGGAAAGTTAGGTAACCACACGGTGCTCGGAGAAAACTTACGCCGGATTGTTAATACTTCGCAGAAGCCGTTATTGGGCTTCTTTCACAGGCAACATCTGAAGGAAAGTCTCTTGTTCTACTGTGCCAGGAAATAAGTGCGCCGGTCGACGACGTTTAAATGTCAAATGACGGGCTACTAGGAGCCGGTCACGGCAAGCAAATTTTGCCACCGTTCGGCGACTCGATTTTTGTGCGTGGATAAGTTAGGGACTCGCATGGAGGTCAGGGAAATCACATGCGGTGTTACTAAAACTTCGGGGAACCTGTTTTTGGCCTTTTTGGTACGGGAAATTTGAAAGCAACTCTCAATTAAGCGAAAAATACATTGTAATGTCAAACAAATTTCCGGGCGGCTTCTATTGGTCAACGCGGTGTCTCATCTGATTGGCGAAATAACATGACGTAGTCTCACCTGATTGGCTCATTACTTTTACAGCCTAGGCATAAATACGCATTTTTCCAGCCTACTCCGCAAAAGTGATATTTCACGGCCTAAAAGCAGCCCGAAAAATCTTACATTTCATATCAATCCGCGAAAAACGTCATTTTTATTCGGTAATGTAATATTAAATGTACAGTTCGTAAGCGTAGCATTCTGAAAACTGAAGCCGTGCAAAATAGTCCCAGTCTGTGCATTTGTAACTGGACTGTGATGTTATAATGGGTCATTCACGAACATTTTCTGTGCTCGTTCCAGGTGTTGGTGCACTATCATTTTTGTTTCGAAGTGATACCTAAAGGCAATAAAAAGAAATACTTTTTCTGATTCAGTTGGAGTGAACTCCTCGATAATGGCTGATCCTACTGATTATTTTAAATAATTTGTTTCACCCGATATAATAAAAACAATGGTAGATAAGACAAATTTAAACGCTATGCAACTCGTGGAATTAACTGATGTGACACCTGGTTTAAGCATTTATGGATACTACGAATGTCGAAAAAAAATCTTGCTTAGCTCCGTTAGATGGGCATGGTCCGTGGACTACCAAAAGTAGCAGATTATTGGAGCATACATGTTTTACTTTTGTTTCCATTGCCTAAAAGTTATGCCATACAATAGATTTGAGCTTTTCCTAAAGTTTTGGCACTGATAACAATCAAACTGACCCCAGCAACCGCTTATACAAAGTAGAGGATATACTCCAAAAATTCGGGGACAACTTTCAAAGTGCATATACACCTGATTCAGCGTTCTGTATTGATGAAACTGTAGCGCGATTGTATGATGAAAGGCTACTTATATTTTTCTCCAGTTTATTTCGGGTTTTTGTTACAGAAGAATTTTCGTGTGTGGTTATAAAACTATAAGTCCATGGAGAGGATGCTTGTTGTGTTTAAACGGCATCGTTATGGGGTAAAGCTGTATAAACTCTGTGCGGAACAAGGATATACATGAAATTTATCAGTACCATATACCGGGTGACCCAGGGTTCTGTAAAAGCCCCATAACTTATTTGCTATTTGAGATATCGACTTTCCTTGAACTAGTACCCACACTTATTCTACATATTTTAAAAATATGTATGTTTTTGTACAGGGTGTCCCAATATACATAGCAGACCAAAGTTATGTTTTTTAAATGGAACACCCTATATTTTATACTTTATTTTCAACCCTCTTGAGAAGCTGATAAAAATAGTATAAGATAGTGCGGGTCTATTATGAACGATTGGTTAGTTATGGGCAAATTTGTGGGAAAAACAAGGACACGTTGAAAAAGTTGCAGAAGCGCTCCGAACAATGCTAGCGTCGTTTTTTATACACTAAAGAATTTTCCACATCATGAAGAATAATACAAATCGGCTTTGGTTCTTTTTTGTTCATACTGCTATACAGGGTGTCAACATACGCAAAATAATGGATAACTATTTTTTTTCAAACGGAACACCCTATATATCTTGCAACCAATGCATGGAATTTTTAATAAACTTTCCAATGATGTACAATTTGTATAATGAAATATTAAGGATTCTTAAGATTTATCCATAAAAACATTTTTCTTTTGTCACCTGCTCATTTTTGGATTTTCAGCCAAAACTATGCATTTTTTTTTAAAGTAATAAGAGATC
Organism: Ocypus olens; assembly: GCA_910593695.2. Taxonomy (NCBI): domain Eukaryota; kingdom Metazoa; phylum Arthropoda; class Insecta; order Coleoptera; family Staphylinidae; genus Ocypus; species Ocypus olens. Next base: position 29,695,034 of record OU343059.1, read on the forward strand.
AAAGTTGTAGGGCGGAAAATTTTAGATCGATATAGGTCTTTCGACTTTTCCAATAATGCGTGCATTGCCCGCCAGAGAGCGCAAAATCGTGACCGTATATGCATTTTAGCGTTTTTCTCAATTTTTTTGTTAATTAATTGCACTATACTTTATTTTCCACGTCCTCTAGCAGAAAAACGGGTAATTATTGAATTATTCAAATGACCTACATCGATTGAAAATATTCCGCTCTACAACTCTTAAAAGAAGCAACTTTTGCCCAAAATGCATAGTTTTCGCTAAAAATGCAAAAAACATTGAAAAACGCAAAAATTGATATATACATTTTTAATTTGCATTTTTAGGGAAAACTATGCATTTTTGGCAAAAATTGCTTCTATTAAGAGTTGTACAGCGGAACATTTTCAATCGATATGGGCCATTTTAATTTCCCTATAATTTCCCGTTTTTCCGCTAGAGGGTGCGGAAAATAAAGTATAGTGCAATTTATTAATAAAAATTTGAAAAGAAAACGGTAAAATGCATATACGGTCAAGATTTATCGCGCTCTGGCGGGCAATGCACGCATTATCTTAAAAGTTGAAAGACCTGTATCGATCGGACATTTTTCGCTCTAAAACTTTGATCTCTTATAATTTTTTCTGAAAATGCATACTTTTGGCTGAAAATCCAAAAATCAGCAGAAGGTGGCAAAAGAAATATGTTTTTATTGATAAATCTCAAGAATCCTTAATATTTTGTTATACAAACTGTATATCATTGGAAAGCTTATTAAAAATGCCATAGTTTAGTGGCAACTTATATAGGGTGTTCCATTTGAAAAAAAATAGTTATCCATTGTTTTGCGTATGTTGACACCCTGTATAGCACTATCAATAAAAGAGAACCAAAACCGATGTGTATGTTTCTTTATGACGTGGAAAATTTTCTAGTATATAAATAATGATGCTATCTTTGCTAGGAATTCTTCTGCAATGTTTTCAATGTGTACATGTTTTTGCCACAAATTTGCCCATTACTAACCAACCGTCCATAATAGACCCATAGTATCTTATACTATTTTTATCAGCTTCTCAAGAGGTTTGAAAATAAAGTATAAAATATAGGGTGTTCCATTTAAAAAAACATAACTTTCTTCTGTTATGTATATTGGGACACCCTGTACAAAAACATACATATTTTTAAAATATGTAGAATAAGTGTGGGTACCAGTTCCAAAAAACTAGAAGTCGATATCTCAAATAGCAAATAAGTTATGGGGCTTTTACAGATCCCTGGGTCACCCGGTATGTAGGTAAAGACACCGAAATTGGCAATTTATCCGCTTCTGAAAACATTGTTTTAAGGTTGTCTCAAAGGTAGGACCTTGCACTAATATATTGCACTAAGATTATTGAGACTCAAAACCCAAGATGTCCGCATGAACAGGAAACTGATCCCAAAGAAATAAAGAATTGAAGTCTTTAACGGGGAGAGGTAATTGCACGAGAGTTCCAAGAAGGCATCATTATTCTCTAGTAGAAAGATAAGATAGGTGTCATGATGTTTAGTATACCGGGTGACCCAGCGATTTGTAAAAGCCCCATAACTTATTTGCTATTTGAGATATCGACTTCTAGTTTTCTTAAACTGGGACCCAGACTTATTCTGCACATTTTAAAAATATATATGTTTTTGTACAGGGTGTCCCAATATACATAACAGAACAAAGTTATGTTTTTTTAAATAGAACACCCTATATTTTATACTTTATTTTCAACCCTCTTGAGAAGCTGATAAAAATAGTATAAGATACTATGGGTCTTTTATGGACGGATGGTTAGTTATGGGCAAATTTGTGGCAAAAACAAGGACACATTGAAAAAGTTGCAGAAGCGCTCCTAGCAATGCTAGCGTCGTTTTTTATACACTAAAGAATTTTCCACATCATGAAGAACAATACAAATCGGCTTTGGTTCTTTTTTGTTCATACTGCTATACAGGGTGTCAACATACGCAAAATAATGGATAACTATTTTTTTTCAAATGGAACACCCTATATAAGTTGCCACCAATCTATGGCATTTTTAATAAGCTTTTCAATGATGTACAATTTGTATAATGAAATATTAAGGATTCTTAAGATTTATCCATAAAAACATATTTCTGTTGTCACCTCTTGCTCATTTTTGGATTTTCAGCCAAAACTATGCATTTTCTGAAAAAATAATATGAGACCAAAGTTGTAGAGCGGAAAATTTTTAATCGATATAGGTCTTTCGACTTTTCCAATAATGCGTGCATTGCCCGCCAGAGTACGCAAAATCGTGACCGTATATGCATTTTAGAGTTTTTCTCAAATTTTTTGTTAATTAATTGCACTATACCTTATTTTCCACGTCCTCTAGCAGAAAAACGGCTAATTATAGAATTATTAAAATGACCTACATCGATTGACAATATTCCGCTCTACAACTCTAAGAAGCAATTTTTGCCAAAATGCATAGTTTTTGCTAAAAATGCAAAAAAACATTGAAAAACGCAAAAATTGATATATACATTTTCAATTTGCGTTTTTAGGTAAAACTATGCATTTTTGGCAAAAATTGCTTCTATTAAGAGTTGTAGAGCGGAACATTTTCAATTTCCCTATAATTTCCCGTTTTTCCGCTAGAGGGTGCGGAAACTAAAGTATAGTGCAATTTATTAATAAAAAATTTGAAAAGAAAACGCTAAAATGCATATACGGTCACGATTTTGCGCGCTCTGGCGGGCAATGCACGCATTATCTTAAAAGTTGAAACATCTGTGTCGATCGGAAATTTGTCGCTCTACAACTTTGGTCTCTTATAATTTTTCCTGAAAATGCATAGTTTTCGCTGAAAATCCAAAAATCAGCAGAAGGTGGCAAAAGAAATATGTTTTTATTGATAAATCTCAAGAATCCTTAATATTTTGTTATACGAACTGTACATCATTGGAAAGCTTATTAAAAATGCCATAGATTGGTGGGAACGTATATAGGGTGTTCCATTTGAAAAAAAATAGGTATACATTGTTTTGCGTGTGTTGACACCCTGTATAGCACTATGATTAAAAAAGAACCAAAGCCGATGTGTATTATTCTTTATGACGTGGGAAATTTTCTAGTGTATAAATAATGATGCTATCTTTGCCAGGAACGATTCTGCAATGTTTTCAATGTGTTCATGTTTTTGTCACAAATTTGCCCATAACTAACCAACCGTCCATAATAGACCCATACTATCTTATACTATTTTTATCAGCTTCTCAAGAGGGTTGAAAATAAAGTATAAAATATAGGGTGTTCCATTTAAAAAACATAACTTTGTTCTGTTATGCATATTGGGACACCCTGTACAAAAACATACATATTTTTAAAATATGTAGAATAAGTGTGGGTACCAGTTCAAGAAAACTAGAAGTCGATATCTCAAATAGCAAATAAGTTATGGGGCTTTTACAGATCGCTGGGTCACCCGGTATATCACATTGGCACTGAAATAAAGAACAAAGACTACAAAGTTTGGCAACGAAACGATAAAACCCGGTTGCTTTGTGGATTATGACAGTGGACAATTTGCTGTTGACGGGGGCGTTCTATTAGCGTCATATAATACGTCGCTATGCAAATGTATCAAATGCTACAGAAAAATTATAATGGAGGTAATATGGGGTACATCAATCGTGAACGCGTAAATTACGACAAATTGACAATATCTTAGTTCAGACACAAAGTAATTGATTCGCTCATTTATGGAGGTCAGAGTAAATAAGCTAAATCTAGAACTCGGTTGAGGAAGACTTATCACCTTATTCCACATCCTTAAAATAAAAGAGGCAGATGCTCCAAATATTACAAAATATATGGCAAACACGGTAAAGTCACAGCTGAGAAGAAGAAGATGGCCGCCCAAGTTGCCGACGTTTGTGACACCTGTGACTAGGGTTTCACCAAGAAAAAATCGAGACAAGAATTTTCTCTTGGTATAGTTGACCGAAAGATATAAGGCGTTTGTGGCTTTTTACGGTATTTAACTTTCACTCATTTTTATGAAGGACTGACCGCAAACTCTCATCCCCAGCCCCCAATAAATGGTCGGCAACGGATCCTCCTAACGCTGTCCCAGGCCCGGTTTCGGTATTTTTTTTAATTAAAGGCCCGTTTTAACTGCCGATGCTACCGCGCGCATAAAACTGTACTCATTAAAGAAAAATTAATAGGTAAACTATTCGGTTATATAAGCCTTTGCCACGCACACATTTGTATAGAGAAAATTCTACAATGCGATCCTGACCAGCCCGAGAATATTTAGGGGTTCGGTTTTACGATTTGATGGCCCTAAACTTATTAAGGCGGTCAAACGGTAAAAGGCCATAAACGCCTTATATCATTTGGATAACTCGACGTTAATTTCTTGTCTTGATTTCGACTGTCTTGAAACTTCTCGATGCTTAGGGATGCTTTGTGAATAGTAACCATAAGGCCTGAAAATCTCAAATTACAATTATTGAGTCCATAAACTCTTGGCCCGTCAGAAACGGTTACTTCCTGTTGCTGTTTAATTTACGAAGGTGGAAAAATACATTGAAAAAATAGTTTTCTATTTATTTATGATTTGAAAGTGCAGATCAAACAGTTCATTTATTGTATACTTAAAAATATTGTATCAGTTTATAAAAGTTTTTTATGTTCAAAATAAAACGTATGTACATTTTGTCATTTTTTTTTAATTAAGTCCATCTATAACTAACGAGATCTAGTCAAGAATGTCTTGAAAATCGAGAGTCTTGTGATATCCTACCTGTGACCTTAGTCCCTATTTCGGCAGAGTGCTTCACCAAAGTGTATTAAGAATACTCATTTTCTATCAGAATCAATATTTGAAATATTACAGAAAAAAATATTTAAAATAATAATAATCTCTTTATTCCATAGACTGTACAGTGTACACAATATACATTTACAGTATCAGAAAGGTATACATAACAAAACAAAAAGTATTCCTTATTACGTAATAACATCATGTAAATTATAATACAATTTTTCCAGCAAAAAACTCTTCAATTTTTCCCTAAACATATTAGTTGAAGTGATTTTTTTAATTTCCTCTGGCAGGTTGTTAAACAGTTTTGGTCCAAGTACATTAGGCGAATATTTTCTAATGTTTAAACGGCAACTATCAATGCGAATATTATTAACACGTCTTGTATCATAGGTATGTATTTTACTATTTGTTATAAATGTTTGTTTATTTTGATGTGTATATAATATTAATTCACACATAACTAAACATGGATAGGGTAGGATCTTATAGTTACGAAAATACGGTTTACATGATCGAGTTTGTGGGACGCCAGCTATTGATCGAATAACACGTTTTTGAGCGACAAATACAGTGTGCCAATGTGTTGAAATACCCCAGAAGCACATACCGTACACCAGCCGCGAATGGGCATTTGAATAATATACCTGTATTAATTGTGGTTCATTCAAAACTTTCCGTAAGCATTTTATTTGATAAGATGTGTTACTTAGACACTTTATAACAGCGTCACAATGATGTTTCCCAACAAAGCAGTGATCAATTTGTAACCCTAAAAATTTTGTTGCTTGACTACAGTTAATACTTGTATTATTTAATGTAATATTTAGATCTTCGTTTATTTTAGACTGTTTTGTTTTAAATCTAACACAGCACGTTTCTGTTGTGTTTAGCAATAGTTTATTATTTAAAAACCAATTGTATAAGCAGAGTAAAGTATTATTACATTTGTTAACTAACAATTGTTCATCTTTATTGCTAACGACAACATATGTGTCGTCAGCATAAATAAACATATCTTTAGGTAAAATATTAATATCATTTATGTATAGTATAAATAAAATTGGACCTAAGGTAGACCCTTGAGGAACCCCAATTCGAACGTTAGCAGATTTTGATAGGATGGCCTTACCATTGTGAGCAATTCGAACACACTGTGTTCTATTATTCAAATATTGTGTGAACCAACTTTGTACAACTCCTCTAAAACCATATAAGTTCATTTTTTCTAAAAGGATTTCTATATCAACACAGTCGAATGCCCGACTAAGGTCTAAGAAGAACCCAATCGGATATTCGCCGCTGTCTAAATACCTAGTAACTGTGTCGAAAAATGAATGAATTGCCGTAGTTGTGGATCTTCCACGTAAGAATCTGTGTTGGCTTGCACTTAATATATTATGTTTTTTAATAAATTTTATTATTCGATCTAACATGCACAGTTTAAAATTTTTATGATATATTGAAACTAATGAAACTGGTCTATAATTTTTTTTTATTAAGTCGATCGCCTTTTTCGTATATAGGGACCACTATGTTTAATTTGATTTGATTTGGAAAACAACCCGTCTCGAAAGAAAGATTTATTAAATATAATAATGGCTTTACTAATTGAACAGATTTTTTGATAACGTGATCCGGAATATCATCAAAACCGAGAGATTTGTAATTTTTTAGTCTGTTCATTATTATACCATACAGCTCAATTTCTGATGAGTAAAATGAATTTGTGTTACCTAATTGAGACTGTAAATTAAGAGGTTCCATGACAAAGAAAGTATTTAATTTCTCCGCTATAAGCAAGGGATCAGTAAGCCTGGATTCTTCAGTTTGAAGCTCAATGTTAGAGACTTGAGAACTCTGCATACCCGAAAGTTCATTTATTACTTTCCACGTAGGTTTTTGTAGGTTGTTTGAATAAAATTTTTTATTTTTGTAATAGTCCTTTTTGGTATTACAAACAAGATTGTTATGCTGCCTTTTTTTATTGATGTATTCTTCTCTGTACTGTGGAACATTTTTCTGAATAACATAACCATTAAATAATTTTTTACTTGATTCTTTTACAATGTTATTTATCCAAGCCTTTTTGTTAGTAATAATTTTGCGATGGACAGCAGGAAAGCATTCGTTAAAGTGATATAAAAAAATATTATGAAATATAGTAAACTTTTCATTAAAATCATTGGCGGCATACATATCAAGCCATTCTTCTTGTTTTAGCTTATTAATGAAGACACTCATACTTACTTCGTTGAATGATCTTTGTATTCTTATATTTTGAGCCTGTTTTAAGTGTACTACATTTATGTTGCAGAGGAGTGTATCATGATCTGACACTTGATTGGAAATAGTGACATGAGTAATATTCATTGGAATATTTGAATGTATATGGTCAATGCATGTTGAGGATGTTTTTGAAATTCGAGTAGGAGCGGAATTTATCATCTGTATATTAAACGTTTCTAAAGTATTAATAAGTTTACATATTATTTGAGGTTACCATAGAGTTAATGTTGAAATCACCACACAATATGATTAGTACTTCTGTTGAAAATATGTTTTCAAGCATTGCCTGCAACTGAAATAAAAATTAATCCATGCATCCCATAGGCGGCCGGTAGACAGTTATGATGTGAATACTATAAGTTTCATTAATCAACCAAGTAGTAGCACAAATTTCAAACGTGTTATCAATACAATAATTGGTTACATCAAGTGTTTTTGTTTCCATGTAAATATCGTGCCATATCGCTACACCGCCACCTCGACCGGATCGACAATAATATGATTCTAAGGTGTAATTATTAATATTATTTGTTATTAAAAAATTATAATCTGCCCAGGTTTCTGTTAAACAGATAAATTTTGATTTAAACATATCGGCATCAATTGTTATTTGATTAACCTTTTCAGCTGTTAATGATCGTACAATATATAAAAGTCGTAATGTGAAGGTTCTATATATTTGCTTTTAGCTGGTGATGTTTCTGAAAATTTCCATTATTATTTTGCTTTGATTTAAAAAAGAACCTATTAATAAATGTGTTCTTTGGCCAAAAGTTTTCATTTATTACGACTTTTTCACATTCAAGAGGGACACCGATTTTAAACGATGAATATATTGCATCATCGTATTTAGGTTTTAATTTTTCGATTATAAATTAATAATCGCCCGCTAAAAGTAAGTGCGTTTTTATTGCGTCTGAAGTAACTTCTTTGTGCAGCCTGGATACGAAAATCCATTTTCTTGACTGAGTTTCAGCAACAGGAAGCTCCGCATTTGTAGCTTGTCCAGTAAATAAATATGTCTATTATTATACAGGGTTATTCACGCTATACGGTACGGAATATTGTGGCCAAAATACATGACTTTCAAAAAGTTTCACTTTTGGTATATGTGGGGGATTAGTTTTTAATAGTATATTGTACAACGAGCATATAATGATGGCTATTAATCACGAAAACGATGTTTGCGGAACGAGCCGTAGGCGAGTGGAGCAAATCGTTCGAGTGATTAATAGCCATTATATGCGAGTTGTACACTATACTTTGTTCACGAAAATTAAAATCAAAATTAAAATCAAAATCAAAATTTAAAAAAAGAAAAACAAAATCAAAATCAAAATTAAAATCGAAATTAAAGTTATAATTACAATTACAATTAAAAAAAAAATTAAATCGATATTAAACGGGGGAACAAAACATTATCATAAATGGCGTTCTGTGAATTATAGCGCGAATTAGCGTGTTTAATAACCTTATTAAACACGCAAATGCGTGTGCGTGTTTAATAAGCGTACTAAACACGCAAACGCGTGTTTAAGAAATTGAGTGTTAAATGTACCCCATTAATGCTGGCCAGAGAATTAAATAATGCGCACATTATAACATGCTCCAAAGCCCTTAAAGTATCAAGGTTGTGTTTTTTTTTAATGGAACACTCTGTATTTTTTTTTACAGTTTCGAATTCTAGGGAACAAATAAAGGCGAGTTTATTTGTTGAAATGTATGATACAGATGAAATTTTGTATTTGCCTCAATGATTGACGTTAAACCATTACAATCATTTCTATTGTTTGGTTGAAGGTTCGAACTATAGCGCCAACGTTCGTTGTTCCTAATCTCAATAGTTTTCTTGTGCTCGACGATTTTCATATCAGGAATTATTATTATAATCTGAAAGATAATTGGAATCTACGCAAGAATACGTTACTAAATAGAGGGTGTACCATTTGAAAAATCGAACAGTAAAATTAACAAATTATATTACATTAAGTACTCCAAAACACGCCTGATTCGTTATCGGTGGGCTACCCTGTTTAAAACCTAGTAGCTTAACGAATATTACATTATTTTGCACTAGCAGTCGAGATAGCAGCAACGTAAATTGAATCTGTAATCGAATTTTTCTAGATGAGCTGTGCGCGGTGGCGGGTTTCACAACGGAGCGGGAGCAGCGCTATCTACAAAATACAAAACGATAAAAAAGTTTAAGACGAAAGACATACGCGGATCTGTGCTTTAGATATTTCAAGCGGGCGTCATCGAAAGCTTTTTAGCGGTGTTCGGGAAAGTCTGAAGGCGCAAACGACCAAGTTCGCTTCCGACATAATTTTATCAGGAAGGGATCTTGATTAAATTGGTGGCAAAATACATCTTGGAAAATTGATGTATGATCGATGATTTTTTAAAATTGAAAAGCAAATGAAGCAATTTTTAAATGCCAATTCAACTAAGTAATTAATAATAGACACATTTGGAGAGGGATAGGCGACACATACTGTCTTAAACGTTGCACTAATTTTCTTAATTTCCACCGATAGTTATAAAATAAGAAATCATCTAATACAAAGAAAATAATGCACGTAAGGCAGTGATTTACTGACGTTTTGAGGATCGTAAGTGGAAACTTTAAGCATTATGGAAAACTAGTACAAACAGCTGCATAAATTCTATTTCAAATTATAGAAAAGCACTCCTTATGATATCAATAATAATAAAACACCAACGGTTTATTTTGTAAACAATGGGTGATAAAGCAACCGCGGGCATAATTTTATCAGCTAGCTGTTCCATTCTCTACAGATTATTAAAAATTTGTAATTCGCCATTATTTATAAGATACTAGCTTTTAATAAAGCTTTTGATAATGGCCATTCAAAATGTTACATCAGTAAATGTAATTCCGCGCGCGTGGATAACAAAATGTATTTGGCATTTCGGCAAGTTTTGTAGGCCGATGCTATAAAAAACTTCACTATCTTAACGATAACAACATGGGCCCCGCCCTTTTCTCATTAGTAATAAAAGCTGAACCGTAAAAGTAACAGTAATGGACAGTGTAAGGTGATCTTCCATTCGAACCGAATGGCTTCCTAAACACAAAAGGGCCGTTTTCAATGTTATCAGATTCTAGCGGGTTACATCACCGCATTATCCGCAAAAGCGTAGGTGTGCGACAATAACAGCTCGAATGCTGTAATTAGCTTGACACGGTCCCTGCTAGTAATTCCATTAATAGTTAACAAGTATCCCTACAGGTGATACTTAATTTAATTAATTACGGATGCCAATCTTGGGTGTCTCGGAGTTAAATTAATTTTCGTTTTGAGTAACCGAGCGCAGGCAACGGGCCATAAATTAGAGAATGGCTGAGCATCAAATAATGCCATTATGCCATTACGATAATGAAAGGAGGTACATGAAAAATGTCCTCTTGGTGCTCATCCAGAGTTTTTCATTTCAATTTTTTTTATGATTAAAAATGAGGGTCATAAATCTCTTGTCATTGAAAATGCAATTTCATGTAAAGGGTGTCTCAAAACGACCTGACATTTTAATTTATAAATAAAACATATTATTTATTGGAAAAGTATGAATGTTTTTATTTTAATATAAGGTACAAACATGAAGGTTATGTGTGGAATACAATATCCGATAAATGGGCACCTCGACCTTGTTTGCAAACGGTCATTCTTTTGACAAAATTTTCTATCATATTTTGGCATGATTGCGGACTAATTTCATTAATGGTGCCTCTAATTTCTTCCCTGAGCTCCGGAATGGTCGGTGGATCATTGGCATACACTTTTCCTTTCAGAAAACCCCAAAGAAAGATTCACATCGGCGCGGCGCGAAATAACACGACTATGGAACTTTGCAATAACTGCATTGTATCGTTCACAGGTTGCACCATCTGGTTGAAAGAATAAGTCTTCCAAGTCCATGCCGTTCGATTCTTTCCATAAAAAGTTGGTTATCATGCCACGATAACGAACACCAATGACGGTAACCGTATTTTCCGCAGCATTCTCGAAAAAGTACGGCCCAATCACTCCTCCAACCCAAAATCCGCACCAAACAGTGACTCGTGGTGGATGTATGGGAAGCTGTTGGATCACTTGTGGATTTTCGGTCCCCCAAATTCGACAGTTTTGTTTATTCACATAGCCATTAAATTAAAAATTTGCCTCATCGCTGAAAATGATTTTCTTCGAAAAATTACCATCGATTTGTTGATGCTCCACTATCCAATTGGTGAATGTACGGCGCTGCGCCTGGTCTGCTGGTTGCAGGTTTCGGGTCAATTGGATCTTGTAAGCATGTAAATGCAAATCTTTAGTTCAAATTCGCTGCATAGAGCATCTCGAAACGTCCAATTGCTGAGCACGATGGCGAATCGAGGTGGAAGGACTTTCGTCAACACTCGCACTCACTGCGGCTATGTTTTCAATCGACCGACCGGTACGAGGACAGCCACTGCTTTTCGCGGTTAGAATTGAACCACTAACCTCAAATTTTTTAATTAAATGCAGCACACTGTTGCGAGTTGGTGCGTTAGATGACCGAAAGATGTGCGGACTTTTCGAACCGTCTCTGCAAAATTTTCAACATTTCTGTAATTAATTTTCACAATTTATAGGCGTTGCTCGATCGTGTAATTATTCATGACTTAACCTTAATGCATATGAAACCACCCAGAAAGAATAATACGATTGATGCAAAACTTGGCGAAAACAATTGTTTATTCGTCGGTACAGAATGATTAAACTCTTAATAAAAAAAAGTTGAGCCGTTGAGGTTTTTCCATCATGGTTATTTTAAAATTGCTCAACTTTTTATATGGGCATTGAAGAATATTTACTTAGAATTTATCGCTGTTATTAGCTGTTTTGTTATGAAGCTGTCACATTAACAATTCATAATGCCCAGGGTAAGACAACACCCAAATTTTTCCCAAGCGGAGTTTGATAGGGGTCGAATTATCGGCATAAAGGAAGCAGGTTTATCGTTCCGCGAAATTGGCAGAAGAATGAATCGAGGCCACACAACTGTGGTGAGAATATGGCCTTCTTGGTCAGAAGAAGGTATACAGCGACATCGTCCTGCTGGAAGACTTTCCCGACGTAGTAACGCCCGTGAAGATCGGCTTCTGAGACGAATGGCCACACAGAACCGATTTCAAACAAATAGGTCTGTTGCTATAGATTGGGTAAGAGCTGAACATCGCCAGATTTCAATGGCGACCATTTATCGACGAATCGGCCTCCATTCTTACCGTCCGTTTAGGCGTCTTCCACTAACTCCACCTCAGAAAGCTGCTCGTCTGGTTTGGTGTCAAGAGCGGCAGGGTTGGGTTGAAAAATAGTACAACATCGCGTTTAGCGATGAATCCAGGTTTTGTTTATGGAAGAATGATGGACGTAGGAGAGTGCGTCGTTATTGAGGAGAACGAAGAAATTTAGAGTTTGTTGAAAGACGCCATACAGCTTTAGTATGTAAGTAAGTAAGTAAGTAAGTAAGTAAGTAAGTAATATTTATTCGTGATTACAACATTAAAATTGTTTACACATGTCAAACTTAATTAGTACTTAATTGGTAATCATAGAAATTTGGGTGCCAAGCAGTTTACAAGACAAGTTGTACATCAATATTAGAAGCAACTTACCGTTTCCCGAAGAAACAATAAGCGCCGATATAATAAATGTTCTACATTACAGTGTAAAATATTTTCATAGTTAAATTAATAAAAACATTTTTGATTAAAATCTAAAAGTATCAATAAATATATAAAATAAATTACAAAGTTAGTGTATAGATAAAAATAGCATTAAAGCCTAAATAAATAAATAAGAAACATTGCTTCAGTACGTCGCAGACATGCTTACCAGCTTTTAAACTCGTTGAAATCATAATATGCTTTTTTTATAAGATGGTCTTTGACTACTGCTATAAATTGTTTTATAGGTAATTGGCGTATGTTTAATGGAACTAGATTAAAACATAATACCGTAGTAATTAGCGCTGAAACGAGATCTTGTTAGGTTTAATTTTGGGGTGTATAATGTTATGTTTATTTCTGGTGTTATGATCATGCGCACTTTCAAACGTGATGTGACGATGTTCCTGATTTTTTGAATATTTTAAGCATGCAATTATGAATAAGCAAGGAACTGTTAATATTTTTTCATTAATAAAAGTTTGTTTACAGTCATCTCTGTATCCCATACCTGTGACTACTCGGATCGCTCGTCTTTGAAGAGCAAAGATTCTGTGGCGACAAGCGCTGTGCCCCCAAGTAAGCAACCCTTACTTTATGTGTGATTCGCACAATGAAAAATATGCAGTTCGAAGAACATTTTTTGATACGGACTGAGATATTTTTCTAAGTAAAAATATGCTCGAGCAGAGTTTTTCAGACAACGATTCATAATGATCTCCCCAGTTGAGAAACGGATCAATAATTACCCCCAGAAGGGATTACAAGATTAAAATTTACAAACTTTACAAACACACATCGCCGGACATGTTGGTTCGAGGCGATGACTAACAGTCATCAGCGTTTTTAACAAGTTTTAATATGTTTAACTATTATTGCATCGAGCCATTTCATTAATCCCGTATGTTCAGCGGTTTATTTTTTCACATCTTCCATCGTTATCCCTGAAGAAGCTAATAAACATTGGCGAAAGCTCGGTTTTATGATAAATAGATGATTTATTAACCACCCTTTTTGGTCGGATTCCCTGATACGAGGATTTTTCTTCGACATTTTTACTATATATATATATATATATATATATATATATATATATATATATATATATTAATCATAGTGTGCATTTGTTGCCACACTAATGTCATTCATTGTAAATTTCATAGAGAATGGATGATTAGGTTAAACAATCTAACTCGC